>CM051831.1:78473403-79750274 GCA_028451465.1 Erethizon dorsatum | reverse complement strand
CCTCCTGGTGAAGATATGCTGCCCTACCTTGAGGTCCACACCAGCAAAACGTTCTTGCTGCTGTCCTCAAGAGAGCTCCCCCCGATCTACAGTCCTAGCATTGCATCATTAACTCCATATTGAAAATTCCCACTACACATTTATTAACCTAGCTCCATATGAGCTAGAGTAGAAACTTTTCAGAATTTTCTGTTTCTATGGTGTAAGGAATTTTCTGCTTATATATCAGGAAACGGAATCTGCTTCCCATCAAGATCTTTATGGCAGGAAATGCCCAAATATAGGAAAGATGATGAAATACTAGAGATCTTCAGGAGGAGGAGGCAGGTGATGAACAGGTACTTTCTCACAAATTTCTCAGATAATTACTTCTGGGACTATGTTGTGGGCATATTCTTCTTTCCTGATAACCTAAAATCATTGGCTTTTATGGCCATAATTTTATATGTCTAATTTCATATGAAAGTAAAGCTTTCTGTTACCCTAATGCCACTTTTTGTAAGCCTTCTGCCTCACTTGAAGCTGAAGTTATAGCACTTCTTTCTTTATAGGTGACTTTTTTGACGCAGAATTCACAATTGCATGGCCTCCACTTTATACTTACCTTCCTGCATTACTCTGAAGTGTAGCTCAGGGAAAAGGTATACCAGGTTGCATACTGTGTGAGATGCCATAACTTTCCTCATTCCTTCCTTTGCTGACCTCAAAGCATGTCCATTTTCCTCTGAGTTTTTCTTCCTCAGTCAGACCTCTGAACAATTCACCCTTGCATGAGTGCTACTCCTGAGAGCCATGACACTACATACAAGTAGATTTATCAAACAGGGAAAGGCCACCTATAACAAAGTCTAACATTCTGTGAAGTAACCAGCAATGGTTTGGGTTACATCCAGAAATAGTCGAGATAAATCTGAGTCCTCCATAGGATCTCCCAAGCCGCAAGCCTTTCTCTGACATCAGCGCCCTCCCCCACATCTTGCTTAGTAACCTGCAGAAAAAATATAGGATTCAATCACGCCAACATGTGAATGGCTGACCTTAAAAGAAATCTGTCCTTAAGCTCTGCCCAAGTGCTCTAGGACTTCTCTGAAAAGTAACTTTCACCCAACAGGGAAGACTTAAAAATTGAGCAAGGATCCTTACTTTTCCTTTTTCTGTATTATGTTTTTACAAGTTACTTTAATTCTAGGAGGGTCCAATACAAAAGTCAAACACAATGCCTGATATTTTGAAGAAAATTTATAATTCTATTTTTGGAAACTGAAATTATGATTTCCTCCACTTATAATTTAATTACAAATTTGTCCTCAAAGAATTACAGTCCCTACAACCAAGAGTTAGACACCAACTTTATTCAACAAAAACTTCTTGAAAAAACTCACTGCATTTTCTGGCTAATTTTTTTGTCTTTTCATGTGCTTATTTTTTATTAGTACATGTTTACAGTACACATTTACATTCCTTGTGGGGGCATTTTTTACAGCTAGAAAATCTAGATATCATAGACCCCAGCAGTCTCAGTGGGACAGCCTGTTCTGCAGTTGTATTCTCTTTCTTCTCCAGCATTTGATTTAATCTATTGCTAAGCTTAAACAATAGTACATATCATCTAAAGATATAGACTTTCACTTCTTAAGGAATTAAAACATCTGGTCCCATTTCTCACACTCATGTGAGGCAAGCCTTTCCACTACGCAAAAAATCACTAGGTAATCCACCTCACTCTCTAAAATTATCTGTATAGCTTTAATTTTGAGGATTATTAATGGGCTCTTCACCATCACTCCTCCACTCTGGTATGAATAAGTTTTCTAAACAGGGTGTTAAAAAAAAATAAAAACATCTTCCACTAAAAGAAATAATTATGCTTAGTTTCCTTAGGACTTGAGAATAAGTTAATAAGGCAGAGTACTGCTCAGTATTGTTTCTAATTTCAGTACTACATAAATATTTTCATTCTAAAGCACAAGACAAGAATACCTTTTAAATGAATATTGCAGGATTAGAAAGAAATATCAGGGCATGGTTGGAGTAGTAATAATCAAATTGATAATTTAGCTATTATAAGTTGTGCTGCTATAAACATGGGTATGCATGTTTCACTGTAACACAGTGACTTTAACTCTTTCAGGAAGATACTCAGAACAGTTACAACTGGGTCACATGAAATTTCTATTTTTAGTTTTTTGAGGAATCTCTGATTTCCATAGTGGTTAACTAGTTTACATTCCCACCAACAATGGATATGGGATTCTTTTTCCTACAACCTCTCTAGGATTTCTTGTTTTTTGAGTCCTTAATAATAGCCATTCTTACTGGAGTAGTATGGAATCTCAGTGTTATGATTTGCATTTCAACAGATGAATGGATAAAGAAAATGTGGTATATATGCACAATGGAATAATACTCTGCCATAAAGAAGAATATATTTGGCTCATTTGTAGGAAAATGAATAGGTCTTGAGAATATAATACTTAGTGAAATAAATCAGACACAAAAGGTTAAATATCACATGATTTTTTCTAATATAAGAATCCCAAAATATAAATAACTTAAAGAGCAAAATAAAAGATGATAGAAAACAGGGAAGTAGACTGTCTGGAGATGAGAAGGAAATCTGGGGAAGGAGGGAGAATGGAGGGCGGGGGCAAAGTGGAATAAAAATGATCAAGATTTCATAGGTAAGTATATCAATTCCCCAAGATTAATATAATTATTATATACCACAAACATGCTGATAAAAATTTAAAACTATTTTAGCACTGACACTTAAAGAATAGAATATAATAATCAAATCTGCATAAATCAGATTTTCATTTGAAGGATAGAAAAAACCTGTACAGTGGTATGTGCTTATTTTCATGTTGTACAAAACAATACTTAGCCATAAAAAAATAAAAGACTGCTCGGAACCAATTCTGTGTATTTGCATTGTAGAAAATTGCATACTATAGTTGCTGGTTGCATTATTTTAAGTCCAAACTATAGAGAATATAATCAAGTTATTTAGCACATTAAATGAGAAATATCTTAGTCTTCCCTCTCACTCAAACTGATAAGCTATTTTAAGTTTCTTAATAATTGGTCTGATGTGTCAAATTCATATGACCAAGAGATTGCCAGAAAGCAGCATGTTCAAGATCAAAGTAATCCAAGAAAAATAATCCCTTAGAATGTTTATCTAGTAGCAAGTATGAAAGTTTATAAAACCTTAAATAACTTTCTCGCTTCTAAATTCTTCTTGCAAATCATCATTTGTTTGAGATTCACGGATATACAAATATCACAGATATATGCATATATGTATAAATACTATCCCAAAAATAAGAATAAGGAGAAAATATTTTCCACTGAAAAAGGTCTATAACAAAGATGAGTTTCTAGGCTTAAACAGAAGATAAGCATGCATTAACAGTAGTTTCTTAAGATAACAAAATATATTCCACAAGAATGTAAACCAAAATCCTTTATGCAACCATAGAGAATAAAGACAGATGAAACAGATAATTAACAAGAAAGCCTAAGAAAATAAATAACAACTAAGGTCAATATGAAGACATCTTTGGTATTACAAAGTCTGTGCACAAAAATGTAATATTTATGAGGAAGCACTGCCTGTAAAAAGTTATATTCGTATGGAAGTTTTCGTGCTCGTCATCTATTATCTATCTTTTCCAGCCAGTGGTCTGTGGGCAACCAACCAAAACAATGTGAACACCTGAAGAGGTAGTGAGGTGGGTTCTGTAATAGTTAAAATTCCTGAAGTGGCTTCACCAAATTCATAATCCAATGACAGCTCGGGCTAGAAGCCTAGAACAAATACTGTAAGAATTTAAGTAACACTTCAAGAAGTTTGCGATCAGCACAGTACTGCTATAAAAAGTTAGTATTTCAACATTAACTATGATTGCATATGATAACTTATATGTAAATCTGCAGTTGACATGCAGTGTTGTAATTTTTCTCCAGTGCCTAATATTAATCTGTAGCCAAGGACAGTTCTGAAACCATAAAGAAAAAAGTATTAGAGCTGGATGGTCTGGATTGTTCAGAATGTAGAAATATGGAATGCACATGACACAGACTAAATTTTTTTTTTTTTACTTTTTTAATGAAAGTATTCAGAAAGTTACTAACATCATTGAGACAGTAACCTAAAAGATAACGATATTGCATTATGGTTTGAATGTTCACACCAAAACTACCTCTCCTCCTTTGAAGTATTAAGAGGTGGCAGTGGAAAAAAAGAACTCTTCTGTTGTTAACAAGAATGTAAATCACTCAAGACATTTTGGAAAATAGTACGGAGGTTCCTCAAAAAACTAAAACTATGACTATCATATGATCCAGCTATCCCACTCCTGCATATATCCAAAGGAATCAAAAAGTTGGCATAATAAAAAGACACCTGCTTGCCCATGTTTGTTGTGGCACTGTTCATAACCCCTATTGTATGAAATCAGCCTAGGTGCCCCTCAAC
Source organism: Erethizon dorsatum (assembly GCA_028451465.1). Taxonomy (NCBI): domain Eukaryota; kingdom Metazoa; phylum Chordata; class Mammalia; order Rodentia; family Erethizontidae; genus Erethizon; species Erethizon dorsatum. The sequence goes on along the minus strand of CM051831.1, from coordinate 79,745,794 downwards.
AGGTGAATGGATAAGGAAAATGTGGTGTATATACAACACAAAGTGACAGCCACAGAAAGAATGAAATCCTGTCATTTACAGAAATATGAGTGGACCTGGAGGACATCCAGGTGAGTGAAATAAGTCATAGACAGGAAAACAAGTATCACATGTTCTCAGAATAGCCATTACTACAGATTAGGAATTGGTGGTAGCGGGATTGAAGTTGATCGCTGCATGCTACATGACTATGTGGAAATATCTCACTGAACGCAGTTAATAAATGTTAACGAAAATGACTTCAGAAAAATCACTTTTGGAGGGGGACAAGGTGGCACTATGAGGCATGGCTTCTGGAAGCTGACTGGATGATGGGAGGTAAGTTGACTTACCTTAGAGAGGTGGGGCCTGGTTAGAGGTGGGTCATTGGAGGCTGACCTGGAAGGGTATATCTCTCTCTAGGTCCTCTCCTCGTGCTCTCTGCTTCCTGACTGCCCTGCCATAAACAGCTTTACTCTGTCCAGGCCTTTCAACCATGCTGTTTCTGCCTTGGAGCCAGCCAACTACGGACTGAATCCTCTTAACCCTGTGAAGCAAAATAAACCTCTCCTCTTTTAAATTGTGGGTGTCAGGTAGTCTATCTCAGCAATGAGAAAATAACTAAGATGTGGGGCCATTAAAAGGTGATTTAATCATGATTAGGCCCTCATGAAGGGGCTAATGTATTCATGCCCTAATAGAGTAATGAATTATCTTGATAACAGGTTTATCATAAAAGCCAGCTTGGCTCATTCTCTTGGCTGTACCCTTTTGGTCATGTGAAGCTCTATCCTGCGTTGGTACTCTACAGAGTTCCAGTGGTAGCAAGGCCTTCCCTAATGTGGCTCCGCAAATGTGGGCCTCCCAGGCTCCAGAGTTGTGAGCTGAATATGTTCTTTATCAGTTACCCAGTCTGTGCTATTGTTGTAGCAACAGAAAATGGACTAAAATACGTAATTTTAACTTTGTGTTTCTTTTCTCACCAGCCCATCTGGTGCCCACTGAAGTAACAGGAATTCTCTTTCCTTATGAGCGTTAGACCATTGTCACAAAAATTGTGCTACTGATGGACTTCTGAAACTCAAAATAAATCTACTCAAAAAGTTTTCATTGGAAATGCCTTAAGTAGATAAAGAGGACTGTCTAATGATAGTTTTTATAGTTGCTGCTCTCATGGCATAAGTGCCTAGAACACTGATACCTAAAGATGAAACCATTTTTTCAAGAACTATTGGCTATTTATCTCCCTGACTTCTGAAATCTTCCCTGATCCCCTCACCAGGTTAGAAACTCCATTTATATCCTCACAAAGCTATCTGTACCCTTCATTCCTGTCACTAGTATTTATAATCATATTAGTCACCACATACAATAACTTCAGCAACATTTGCTATCCATCCGGCTGTTTAAGTCTTTATGAAAGCAAGATCTAGCACACAGTTTATTATGCTTATTAACTAATGAATATAATGCATGTGAATAAATGAGTCTACATGAAGAAGTAAAATGACATTAATGTTCTTGGAAGGATCTCATCTGCACTGTGCTTTAAAGTCTGTATATTACTTTTTAACTGCTTTGCTAAGAAACCTTACAACTATTACTCATGAAAGATGTAGATATCATGTATTAATATATCATAACATCATAAGCTTTTTTTTGTGCTCCTAATTGAAAGAATTACTACAATTATTTCAGCTCCTTTTATCTACTACAGAAATTACAATGTGTTATTATTCCAGATAGAACAATCCCTACTTTTCAAGATGTCCACTCCTTAATCCCTGAAATCTACGAATATGTCACCTTATGTTGCAAAGCTAAATCAAAGACTTTTTGATAAGAATATTACCATGGACTAACTAGGTGTCTTAGTCTGTTTGAGCTGCTATAGCAAAATATCTGGCACTGAGTGTGACAATAAGGTAGACTGTCAACTTTATTGGCTTATGTGTTGCTCAGGGTATTAATAAAGTACACTTCCGGGTGTGTCTGAGTGTGTCATAGAGGTGTGACATTAGGACTATATCTGGTCCCTCCTTCTTTCCTTTCTGGCACTGTTCTGCTTGCAGCCACCATGAGCTATGCAACTTTGCTCTACCACACCCTTCCACCAGGATGTTTCTGCCTTGGACATGTTTCTGCTCCCCTCACCATGGACTAAATCCCCTAAAATCATGAGCCAAAATTAAACCTCTCCATTAACTTGTGTGTGTCAAGTATTGTATTTTAGTGACGGGGAAGCTAATTGATACAGAAAAATGCTACTAGGAAAGTAGAGTCATTGCTGACTGTAGATGATCATGTATTAGAACCCTGTGGTACTGGTTGCAGGACTTACAAAAAGGCTTCATTGAAATGACATTTAGCTAAGGAAAATTAGAATAAGTAACTTAGGACAAAAAGGTCGATATACAATATTTCAGTTCTTGTTTCTAAACTAAAGCAAATTTTGGCTAAAGAAACAGAAAAGTAATCATATCAGTGATGTATAATATTAATCTTTGAATAGATTAATTAAGACTTTCTAAGTACTAAATATACACATACAATAATTAAAAGATTACCCAAAAAAGTTTTAAATAACCATAGTTTATCAAAAAAATGAATAATTCTTTACTAAGGACATTTAATCTTGGAATGTAGTAATTCTAGTAACTTTTAAAGATAAACTTATTCAATATACAATATTCTCAGTTTTTGGTTCCAAACTGAAAGCTTACTATGCTTATTGCTATAGAAACCCACAATAGCATCATTTTCCAAATCGATCCCTTCAGTGTCACTTATCTTAATTCTACTTGAATTGTACAGACATATATGACTTAAAACACTTTGCTCATATACAGTTTTTGCCCCAGAAAAGTCATATTCCATTCTCTTGTACTCTCCAACAGAAAGTGAGACCCGAGTCACAAGTTAAGTGGTAAGTCTTCTTACTCCTAATCTAGGGATGTTTACATACCGTCCTAGCCAAAAACTGTGTAAGCCAGAACACTGTGAAGAATGTCAAATGTTGGTGAAGAACCCTCCAATCAGTCCTGTCTCACCAGTCAGTATTTAACACTATGATTGATTGATTCACTTTACTTTAGAAATGAGACCTATTTCTATTTCCACCAAAAAAAATGTGTTTTCTTTGTAAAGTTATACATATGTAAAATATAGATATTTGTCAAGATTGCTTCTGGCTTTATACATGTGTAAAACTAATGTGTTATCGAAACCAGCACAGATGAGAAGCGGATTTCTACATAAGATAACCAAGGGAAATTTTTAAAATGAAACTCCCTCAAAATTGACATCAGCGTCTATGTAGTTAACAACTCTTCTCACACTGTACATTTACATGACCACTTTCTCTACTTCCTACTGAAAAATGTAGAAGACCTATTTCCAGATTGCTTATTTTAAGTTAGTTGAATTTAAACAAAGGTTAATCAGTATCAGTTGTTTAAAAGTAGGCCACAGATTTTGTTTCCGCTTAAATTAAAATACCTCGTGGATGATGATGTGAGAATACAGAAAAGTTGCCAGCCTCTTGCCTTTGCTTCTGTGAATAAGATACTTGAGAAAATTTTTGACTAGTTAACTTATAGAAAAAGTATACATTGTGCCTAATAGTGTAAATATAAGAATCCGGGGGTTGAGATGGGCAGCAAGATGGCGTCTGCCAGCCCTGTCGTCCAGGTAGTCAAGCCACATACACCATTAATAAGGTTCCCTGACAGAAGAGACAATCCTAAACCCAGTGCATTCTAAGGGGAGTAAATCACCGGAGTTGCTGATCCATCCAGGTCCACCAGACACTGCAGAAAAAATAAAAACGCTACCTCAGAAGTACAGAAGGAAACTAATATCGCAAGAGGAAATGGAGTTTATCCAACGTGGAGGTCCAGAATAATGATTGTGGCTGCTGTTTGTCATCAGACAAAAGAATTATCTTTATAATGAAGGACTTCCAAAATGACATATGAAAAGCTGTATATTAAACAACCTTAATAAACTGCAAAAAGAAAAAAAGAAATATAGAAAATTTAGATGGATACTTGGATCTTCTAATTTATGTATCTTGGTCAGCTTCTCCACAGCTTACCTAATTGTTTATATACTTTATACTTATTAAAGTATACATTTGGAAGCGTTAGCCTATTAATTTACTCTTGATTTTTAAGTAATACCAGTGGCAAACTAGGAAAAGCACACAATGTCTAGTAAACTATAGATTTCCTATGATCTCACTTTTCTTTCTGATTCTGTTTAGAAATAGAAAAAACTTACTAGATAGAATTACTGCATTAGGGAAGTGATATTCCTGAAATTAGAAGAGGATCGGTAAAATAACAACATTATTCTTAATTCTGTAACGTTTTTTCATTCACAAGGTTACTGGAGTAAACTGGCTTAAGCATATCCTACTGTAAATGATAAGTATATAACCAATGACTGGGATGAAGACCTGGGAGACAATTAAAAAAAAATGTACCCTTTATTCAGAAAAAAAAAGTCAGTATACAATGGAAAATAAGAGCTCAAAATGGGGGGCCGGTGAGATGGCTCAGTGGCCTAAGTGCCTGCCTGGCAAGCGCGAGGTCCTGAGTTCTACTCCCGGTACCCACATACGAAAAAAGGGCCGGTGATATCACTCAGTGGCACGGGCACCTGCTGGTGCACGAGGTCCTGAGGTTGACCCCCGGTACCCACACACAAAAAAAAGCTCAAAATGAATCTAGATAGGAATAAATGTTTCACTAGAAATAGCAGTTTATGTTTGGGGGATGTCAAAGTCTTGTTCTTTGGTTCTTTTATTTTGCATGTGATCATGTGTGTAAATCCTGATGACCTGTTAACTTTCTCAAACTTAATATCTGAAAACCTCATAAAGTCAACCTACATATTCGGCTTATGAAGCCAAGCTATGCAACTTTAATAGGGTCTTCCTGTGCCAAGGGGAAGTAAAGCCTCACAAAGCTAAATAAATTCTCTTCCATATCTGTGAAAAAAAAACTATATATAAGAATCCTTCCCATATGCTATAATTTTTTTCTCAAAATGTTTTACAGCCATAAAACTCCAAGTAAAATGCTGCCAAGCTAGAACACTGTGAAATGTTGCCAAGGGTAGGTCTAACATCTTCATGAGCCCAGGGTCTGTGTTGGGACCCCTGAGAGAAGACACTTCCAAAAATGGTGGTATGAGCTCACTGGAAGTTAACTACAGGTTTACCAGAGGCTTTATGAGAGATTTTACTTTGACGCTAAATGTCAACCTGGTACACTACCTTCAGCTCAGTAATCACATACCATGGGAATGCTTATATCATCCTTAAACCACGAGAACGTTAGTATACTATTGGGGTGCTATTTTATTTCTATAATGTAAAGATAGGTGCTAAATTTTAATGAATTTGGTGCTTCAATTTCTAATTCAATTCTACTAATTTAAGAATCCATAATACAGTCCACACACATTTTTATATCATAAAAACAAGCATAACGAAGACATTTTTGAAACATGATAGCATAGATTTTGATTAGTTATGATATTTTGTCTTGCAAATAATTATGAAATTTAACATTTTTGCTGTGGTCACAGAAAGTCTAATGACTATATATGTGCACACATACTTGCATACTCTTAAAGTGAACACACACTTGAAGATGCTGAACCTTTTTCTAACATTTCACAGGAGATTTTGTCAATTCTACTATTTTGGCGCCTATTGTCTAGACCAGACACTGTGCTACACACAGAAGATACAGAGGAAAATGAAGATGGGGATCTGTTCTTCTGGGGCCCATTTGGGTTAGGAAAACCAATAGCCATGACATAATATAGCTACTAAAATATGCAGTGTAAAAAGGAAATGGTCCTGGGAGGAAGGTGGAAAAAAGAAGGAATAGTCACATTGTTTGTCTTACAGAAGTGTGAAAACGAAGTCACAGGGAGACCTACCATTAGTCCAAGAAATATGAGTCTCTTCCAGCACAACTCCACTGAACAGTTTTGGTGCACTACAGCTGTGCCTAAATTTTACCCATAGCCAGGTTAAGAATCTGAAATCCCTGGACTTTGGCAGCATAGCAACCAAGAAACACTTGGATTGAGGGGAGAGAGGGACACAGGATGTCCTTGTTGCCAAGGACATCAATGAAGGAGCTGAGGTTAGAAAAAAACATGAGCTTCAGGCACTGCTACTTGCCTCACAACTAGTATTCAATCTGGTAATAAACTCACCTGATGTGAGATGCTCTGCTCTTTCAGAATAGAGTAGAACACTAGCACTTAGCACCCCTTTCTATCGCATTTTTCCAATACTGAATTCATCTGCTACACTTAAAATTCTCCAATACATAGCAATAATCAGACCTTACTTTCCTGTTTTCTCTAAGGCTATTTTTAAGTAATGCTTGCCATCATCATTATTAAAGTTCTTTTCCTATAATTTATTCATAATCTTAGTGTGATGACCATGCCCTGAATGGTAGAAATGTGCTGGCTTTGAGATAGATAACTGAAACATGGAGATTGAAAAGAAGTTGGTGGATGATCTTTTAGAGGTGTAGTAATACAAGTGATTAATCAAAGTAGGATACATTTTATAGGAGAAAAAGGATGCTGTAATTAATTGAAGATATGAAGTATGGAATTTAGAAGGTGATAAACTGTTGAAGCAAATCCAGAAGCAAGAAGGAAACATTTAAAGAATACCTAGTACATAAGCAATAGAAGAGAGGTCATATTGTTTTCCTGTGTGTTTAACGTCATTTTGCAGAATTACAGTAAGAAAAGAATATGATAAATCCCATGCCACATGCTGTCACTAATACGTAGTCTGGCAGTTGGGTGACCTACAAAGTACAGTAGATGTTCAGTAAATATTTGTTGAACCTGAATGCAAGAAGCATAGCAAGCAGAAAAGCAGAATTAGAAAGATGGGAGTTTCATTATTGTTACGGTTTAAATCTTAAATCTCCCCAATGTATTCAGAAGGTGATTAGATTGTGGAGGAATCATACTCATCAGTGGATTCATGCATTGCTGAATTCAGTAATTGAATGTGCTGTTAGGCAGTGGGCCCTGACTGGAGGTGGGTCACTAGGCTGTGACCAGGATATATTCTTATCCATGACACCTCCATTCTTTTTCTGCTTTCTGGCTTCCAAGGGATGAGATGGTGTCCTCTGCCAAACCCACCCACTATGCCCTTTCTGCACTGGACCCAGCCAACTGAGGACTGAATCCACTAAAACTCCAAAGTCAAAATAAACCTCTTGGGCCAGGGATATAGCTCAGTGGCACAAACACCTGCCTGGCAAGTGCAAAGTCCTGAGTTCGATTTCTGATACAAAAAAATTAAAAAAATATATACCTCTCTTCTTTTAGGTTGTGGGTATTGGGTATCTATTCCAGAGATAGGAAAATGGCCAATACAGATACTGGTACCAGAACTGTTGTCACTGCTGTGACTACAACTGATTATGTAGTTCAGAAGGCTTTGGAACTGGTTTTCAGGAGGAGTTGGAAATGTTTGGAGATGCTGGATAATGAACCATCAGAATGCTGTCAGTAGAGAAAGCAGAGATTGATGGAAGATTCTGGTTGGAATTTAAAAGAAGACCAGAATGCTCATAAGAATGCAGACAGTAAAGTCCAGGCTCAGGAAGTTTCTGTTGGGAACAAGGGCTCCACTGGCGGTTGGACTAGGGACCATTTTATGTAACTTGGCAGAAAATTTGTCATTTTGCCTATGTCCTATGACTTCTCAGGTGACTGAGATTAAGGGTGGTGGATTAATTAATCTGATGGAGGAAATTTCAAAGTAAGCCAATGTTCAGGATGTGATATGGGTATAGCTGTTTGCTTTTAGCCAGATCTACAGTGAAAATCAGGAGGAAAAAGCAGATGTGGACAGTTTATAGTTTTATCAGAAAAGAAGTGCCTGCAAAGTTGGGGTCATTGGCAGTGTGGTTGCTGAAAACGTTAACATTATAGAGAAGCCAAATGCTTTGCATAAGGACAATAAGACTGATGGCTCGAAGGCATCTCAGGAATCAGCAAGATCCTACCCATCACAGGTTGGGTTGTACAAAACTGTAAAACTTTCATTTGAGAAGAAATTTCCTGGGCACCCTGCTCAAGAAGGGCTGTCTAGAGAACTGGTTCCCCTAGCACTCAGCCATACAGGCACTCAAAGGCCTCTGTAGCCATGATCTAAGGTTGCCTGGTTACTGTTTGAGATGGAGGCAAACACTGGCATCACCCATGTGGTACTGGTTTTACTGGCAAGAAAAATGCAAGAATTGTGAAGCCAGGATGGCTACCATCTAGATTTCAGAAGAAGGCCTGAGAAGCTAAGCAGTTTGTCCCTGAGAGGGCAGTGCATGAAGCTATGAGAGTGAAGCCAAAAGTGCCATGGAAATCCTACAAAGTTAGAGATGATAGGAATGTAGTTCATCTGCTGAGGAGAGCTACAGGCAGTAAGCAGAAGCAGCCTAAGAGTGAGGACATTTGGCTGCAACAAGCAATGCCACACAGGTAGAGCCACAAATCCTGTTGGAGTTCACATCTCACCACAACTTGCTCCAGGTGCTGGACATGGAACTACAGGATTTAGTGCATGGGTTTCAGTCTTATTTTGGTCCCATTTTTTCCTATCCCCCTAATTCTCCCTTGTAGAATGGGAATGTTTGTCCTGTGCTATTTTTATGCTGGAAATATTTAACTCTCTTTTTGTTTTTTACAAAGGCTCTAAGCTAATAGTGTACCTTCAGTCTCAGAAGAGACTTTGGACTTGGACTTTTCAGCAATGCTGGAATTATTAAGAATTTTGCAACTCTTAGAAATGGTCTTAATGCATTTTCCATAGTGAGATGAACATTAGTCTTTTGATGACCAGGATAGAATGTCATAGTTTAGATCTAAAGTAGTATCCTACAAAAGTTTCATGTGTTTGGAAGGTGACTGGATTGTGGGATTGTGCTATACTCTACAGTGGATTCATCCATTGATGAGTTCATATGACCATGCTCTTAGATGGTGGGACCTAGTTGGAAATGGGCCACTGAGGTGTGACCTATATGGGTGTATTCTTGTCTGTGATGCTCTCTTTTGCTTTCCAGCTACCATGGGATGAATAACTATCCTCTCTCAAACTCTTCCACTATGCACTTTCTGTCTTGGAGTCAGCCGACTATGGACTTAATCCTCTAAAACAATGAGCCGATATAAAACTCTCCTCCTTTAAGCTGTGGGTGTCAAGTATTTTGTCCCTGTAATGGGAAAGCAGACAATACAGCTATTATTAAGCACTAGTTGTATCACAGGAGTTCTAGATAAATGAAGCAGTCTATTATATGAAACAACAAATTCCTTTAGCTTTTATGGCCTACACTAAAAAACCTTTCTGTATGAGTTCTCATTTTAAAATACTCAATATTTCCAAGTTATTCATATCTGAATTCTCATATTAACTTAATAATATTAACCAAACAAAGCAAAACTTCTTAAAGACAAAAGTCAAATTCAACAAAATGTTTTAAAAATAAGAGTCAATATAATGTAGCAAGACAATCCTAGAAGCAATACTTGTTGTATCAGTGAAAATAATTTGTACTAGAACTAAAATCTGAGGTGACCTTGATTCTGTCATTAACTATCTATTTGATCCCGAATATATCACTTAGGTAGCCACACATCAGTTTTTACATATGTAGAGTCAGTGTATGGTAGGAGAGGCTATGTTCCTGTAGGATCAGGGAATATTTGTGCAACCTCTGTACTTTCTACTCAACTTTGCTATGAATTTTAAAATATTCTCAAAAAGTAGTTTATTTTATAAAAATAAATACAACACACAAAGGGGGATATGAAAAATTCTTACTCAGCCTCTTCTGAGATAAATATAATGAGTTACAAAAATGTGTTCAACAAAACAATTATGTCTACTGCAGGCCATGTTTCTAGCTGTTTCAACTAACTCAAGGAATAAGGAATGGAAAGAAGAGAAAAAGAGGGTTTGTCCAATTAGTATTAAAATATTTTTATTTCACCATTATCCAAGCCATTGTCATTAACAGATAAGATTTCTAATAAAAATGTTAGGTGGAATACAGAGAAGACAATAAAACCTTATCCTGGATTAAGCACTTCATTTTGTTAAATCACTGCAAACATATTCTCAAATAAACATGACAGGAGTTGTCCCACTCTGGCAGCTGTTCTCAGAACTGTACAACTGCCTATAATCTGGGTTACTGAAAAATTTCAAACCTGTTATACTAAAGCTTATGAAAACTAAATTAAAGAGTTGGAGAAACTCGCTCGTTTTATAACACACAGGAAAACTATTTGCACATGGTAAGTCATGCACCATTTTCTTTTTCAGAAATAAAATCTCTTCTGTACTAAGAATTCCTAAAAGACCTTAGCTATGAGACTAGAAGTTTTTATTAATTAAGTAAGCACATCTTCATACACCTGCACACCTGTTAGGATGTCACGGATCTATAGAGGAAGCAAATGAAAATGGAATCCTATACGCCACATAACCATCTCTTTCACATTTCAGTCCTTAGCCTAGAGTGACTTCTGTGGCCATAAGCATGTAACCAGATTATCCCCAAACCTTTGCAGACAAGTCAGTGCATAACTCAGAGACTGGAAAACAAATACTCAAAGTCCAGCCTCAAAGACATATGAGAAAATTGAACAGCTATCTTAGCAGTAAGAACTAAAGATTGAGGGAATAGGACTGGTACCCACTGATATGACATACTTAGCCCAATAGATGGCTGCTTAAAGTAAAACTTTATTAATGTGGGTAATCCAAAATAGATTAGTGCTCCAAACATTTTAACTAAACATGTAAATATACATTTATTTACAAATCTTCAGTATAGAACAAATTGTCACAGTTTCGCAATCAATTTTGTAATTAGTCTCAGAGCAGGAAAGAATACAAAGTCCTCCATCGGCAGTTTGAGAGCAAACATTTTCTAAACTACTATGATCCCTCCTCTAATCTCAAATGTCTTATTTATACCACACTAGAACACCAATCATAATGCCATATTTTTATCTCTTTAATTTTCTTAGAAATAACTCTCACTCAAACTTTTATTTCATTAACTTTATAACATTGACTTTAATGATAAAATTATAATAAACATACCCTATATTTATGATAAACCCACACTTAGAGTAAACAGATTTTGAAATAAACAGTTAAACTAGTGGGAGAAAAGTAGGTAGTTATGCTAGAAAGTCACCTACAGCTGTACTTTGGGTTTCATGCAGTGATAATTGGAAACAGGCTCTAAAAGGGAAAGAAAATCGCAAACCCAGAAAGCTAATAGGTGAAGGTTAACTAAGAGTCTTTATAGCTGGGCATGGTAGCACATGCCCATAATCCCAGTACTCGGGAGACTGAGGCAGGAAGATTGCTGTGAGTTTGAGGCCGGCCTAGGCAACATAGTGAGTTTAAGACTAGCCTGAACTACATAGTGAGACCTTGTTTCAAAAAAAAAAAAAAAAAAGCCGGTGAGACGGCTCAGCGGCTTAAGCGCCTGCCTTGCAAGCGCGAAGGCCCGAGTTCGACTCCCGGATCCCACATACGAAAAAAGGGGCCGGTGATATCGCTCAGCGGCACGGGTGCCTGTTGGCGCGCGAGGTCCTGAGGTCGTCCCCCCGGTACCCACAAAAAAAAAAAAAATAAATAAACAAAAAAAAAAAAGTTTTTCTGTCAAACTAATTAAGTGATTAGATTATGCCTATGAGAGAAATAGGCCTAATTAACACCTTCCTTAAACATAGACACAAATCCACATAACTTGAATATTTTCAAAATTGTCTAATTTCACTGTGTATCTGGTGGAGGATGTTGGAGCTCTATCTATGAGCACTCTAAGGATAAGTTTAACCATTTTTTATTTTCTAATAATTATGGCTTATATCTAAATATCCTACCAAAACCTCATGCACCCATAGGTGGGGATTTTGGGAAGCGATTGGATCACTGTGTTGTGTTACTCATCAGTGGATTTGTCCACTGATGAGTTTATAGCTAAATGTGAATTTGGGAGGTGCCTGGTCAGAGGAAGTAGGTCACTGGGGGCTTGGCCTGGAAGGGTAGAACATATTTCCCCCAGAATAAGATCTAACAAGAAAAAAAGCTCTAGCATGATTTTTCAGGGTATTTGTAATATAAGCCCTATCCCCAAAATAAGCCCCAGTTAGGACTATCAGCCAGACAGATGTATTTAATATTCCAACACATGACAGACATATAGAATTATAAAATAATATTAATATATAATTAAATAAATATTATTTATATTAATACTTAAAATAAATGATAATATAAATCATAATTAAGTATTTGTAAATACCCAAGCAGGTGCCTTTGGACAAGAGGTAAATCGCTATATAAACAGATGAACTCAAAACATACTGCTGAATGAGTAAGTTTTGGTTGTATCTAATGTGAACTTTCATAATTCCATGTCGTATGTTGTAACAGATGTACTTAATGCACTTAGGTGAAATAAACAAATGTTTGTGAGTTTGGGTGCCTGCAATTTTTTGTCACTTTTGTGTGAACCATCATTCTTAACTGTCATCATTTTTGTTGCCATTCCTGTCTTGTACATCTTGAATTAACATTTGATTTAATGGAAACTTTGTGAAGCCTACTTGCAAGAGGTCATGACTTAGGTGAAGAATTCATGGGATAAGATCACTGACAGCTGTGTTGCCAAGGTACTATAAGCAGGCCACATGGACAAGGTGTACTCATTTAAGAAGAGCTCTGTTGCTGGACATGAAAGATTGGAGCCAATGGTTCTACAGGAAATGGAATTGTAAGAAATTCAGGCCATGTATATTTTTCTTTTACCCTTTCTTCCTCTCCCCTTCCCCCATCACAGCTTGTCTTTTCTTTTGAACTATCTTTTTTCTCTTTAAAATTAAAAAAAAAAAAGAAATTCAGGCCAGAATTCAGGCTTTGGAGAGTTATGATGATGTTCTAGAAAACATGACTATATTTGAATAAATGTAAATTTTTGAATTTATTCATTCATGAATAAATGTAGATATTTATACATGAATAAATGTAGATTATTGTACATGAAAAATAAGATATCCCCTGAAAATAAACCTTATTGCCTTTTCTTGGAGCAAAAAACAATACAAGACGTGGTCTTATTTTGGGGGAACTGCAGTATCTCCCTCCCTCCTTCCTTGATGTCTCTCTCTGCTTCCTGCCATCATGCCGTGAGCTGTTTTTCCTCTGCCGCGCCACCCTGCCTTGGAGCCAGCCTATTATGTACTGAAACCTCTACAAATTATGAGCCAAAATAAACCCTTCCTCTTTAGAGTTGTGGGTGTTGGATATTAGTGTTGTAGCAATGAGAGACATAAATAAGATAGATTTTGGTACCAGAGAAGTGGGGTCATTGTTGTTACTGCCTGACCATGTGGTTCAGAAGCCTTTGGAACTGGTTCATGGGAGGAATCTGGCAAGGTTTGGAGACACTGGCTGGAGAAGCAGCCCTAGAATGCTGTAAGCCAAGCTAGATGGGACTTTCTGGACATAGCTCAGAAGACCATAATGCTGATAAAATAGCAGATGGAAAAGACTTCATAATTTTTCCCAGATTATCCTGAAAATGTTTATGACTGGGAAATTCCAGAAAACTCTGAAGTTATGAAACAAATTTAATAATTGGAATGGGAAGTGTTTATGCTAATTAGGGGGATTTCAGTAAGGAAAATAATTTAGATCAGATTGGAAGTGGGCCTATTTATTCTTACCCAAGTAGAATTAATAGCATATTTTCTTGCCAAGAGAAGCTTGTTTAAATATTACAACATTCTGAAAACAGGTTAATTAATAAGTTTTAAAAACCATCTTGGGCTAGTGAGATAGCTCAGTGGCATAAGCGTCTGCCTGGCAAGCATGAGGTCCCAAGTTTGACTCCCGGTACCCACATACGAAGAAAAGGGCCAGTGATATCACTCAGAGGCATGGGCATCTGCTGGCGTACAAGGTCCTGAGTTCAACCCCCGGTACCCACAAAAATAAAAATAAAAATAATCTTATATTATGAAAATCACTCTCTTTTTTAATGTGTGTGCATATATATGTACATGTGTGTATATATGTGTATGTATACATGTGTGTATATATATGCAATATATGTGTATATTTAGGTTTTTTGTCTGGTAATATAGCGATCTAAGAGACAAGAGAGCTTGACTTTACAAAGTGCCTAAATGTTCACAACAAAGGATAAAAGTTTTACTATGTTCTTGAGTATTCTGAGAAATTTTAATGATTGGGGGACATAGGCCCTGAGGAAATCTCCAGAAAAAAATTTTAAAAGCTGACTCAAAAAGAATAAATATGGGCTGGGAGTGTAACTCAGGGGTTCAACACTTGCCTAGCATGTGCGAGCCCTGAGTTCAATCTCTAACACCACAAAACAAAAAGGTAAATATGATTGAGACTAGAAAATAATGACGTTGTATTTAAAATAATAGTAAAGAGGTGACATCAATGAAAATTGTAAAGAACAGATATCTAAAAACAATTGGGAAAACAGCAGAACCAACTTTTTCATAACTTTGGAAATTAACATATGCTTTGCAGCAATCTAGGGAGCATTTATTCAAGAAAAGAAGATGAACCTCAGTAAGTTTTATGGCATTTTAACTTGACCTATTCCCAATCACCCTCTCTAGCTCAATAATAGCTTGAAAAATAATAAACCCCAATCACAGGAAAAACCAAAGGCCTAGAAGCCCCTGGATGGGACTCTGCATTCTCAGAATTGTGGATATTTCACCTGTCTGGGGATTCCCTATATTCCAAAGTCAACAAAACTTAAAACATTTATGCTTCAAAAGATACTATTAAAAAGGTGAAAAAATAATCAAAAGATTGTAAATCATATATCTAATAAGGATCTAGTATCCAAAATATTAAAATACTCTTAACTCATCAGTGAGAAGACAATCCATTAAAAGACAGGCAAAAAAACAGAACAGACATTTCTCCAAAGAAGATGTATGAATGGCCAATACTCACATGAAAAGATGTTCCATGTCTTTAGTCACTAGGGAACATGTTTCTTCAGAGCCTGGAGATAAAAACATCGAACCTGAGGAAAATGAAATTTAATGGAGACACAGATATGGATAATAATGTTAAATAATGTAGGCCACATTTATTAACTTTCAATTTTTAGAGACAATCAAAAGCAAACAGGAAAGTAGTTTCAGAAATTACTTTCTGAAAGTGTTGGTGGACTACAATAAAGGTAGAGGAGAAGGTAGGGACATATTTTAATTTTACAAAGCAGACACTAAGAAATAATATCAACAGTTGAAGGACAAAAAATAGACATAAAACAATTAAAACTACAAATATAAATATCAAAACACAAGAAGAGAAAGGAGAAACAATCTAAAAACTCTTGTTAGAAGTCAACACAGTGTCTGAAATTGATGGAGAAATACATAAAATATAAGCACATTGCCTACAGTTTTTAAAATAACCACTAGGATAAAAAGAACTGTTAAAATACATTTTCTGTCAGTAGAAATGCCATTGAGGTGGGAAAAGTAGAAAAATTACTGTTTTTTAGAAGCACCTCTCTACTGATCTGATGCCACGTACCAGTATTCATTTATTTTAAAGTAGTTAATGGGATTTTTATAACTTACAGAATTGGTGACAAAGGGGAAAAAATGAAAGCTGACCTTGTTTCAACCCAGATGATTGGGAAAATGATCTCAACAGAATCAGACAATCAAGAAGGGAAACTAATAATTTATTTCTGGAAAGAGATGTGGATACTGGGAGATGCAGGTAGAATAAGACAGATGGCTAGATAAGTATCTGGAGAAAGACAGTCTGGGCTAAAATGTGAACATGACAGGCATTTATGTATATGTAGCAGTTGAGTGAATTGATACCAAAAAATCTGATGGAGAAAACAAAAAAGAAAGAAAAAAATTAGAAATACCTGAGGCAGTTGAACTTAGAGAACCTGTGGTGAAAGCATAAAAGAACAGAGAAACAGCACAGTGTAAAGGGATCCAGGAAATGACAAAGCTTATAAAAATTATAGACACTGACCCTGTCATTTATAATAAAAAGGTAGAAAGTACAAAGATAAGAAAGTAGCATCAAAAGCCCTGTGCTCCACGATAGATACTCTTCCTGTGGCACTCACAGTCAATATACTTACATAGCCTCATAGAAGTTGAAAGCTGAGCCTTATTTTCCAGACTATTTACACCTAGCCACTCCTAACACAGTAGAAAAAAGCACTGCCAGTTATAATTTTAAATGCACAGTTCATATAAAACATGTTCTGCCAACTCTGTTTTAAAATTTACTTACCCATTGTTCCAAAACCATAACATTTGGGACCAAAAAAATACATGCAATCATAATAAGCTTAAAGCCAATTTTTCTTCAGAGCTAGTGATGTAATCTTGAAGAATTACATCAGACAACCTTGCTATGAAAATAACATAAATATATTCATAATTTGCTTATTTTCATATGAAATTTTATGCAGCCTTCGTTCATTTTGTATCTTCAGAGAGAAGGTGTACAGTCATGAGTGTTGTGGAATTAATATTAAAAAATGCTTAGTAGGAAAAGACCTCAAATTATAGTTTAATGAGACCAATGGGCCTATGCATAAATTATAAACACATAGGGTTTTCGTTTTCAGTGATAATATCAAAACCTCTATAGCTATCTCAGCAATCTAAGCTGCACTATCTAAAGCTAGCCATGTACACTACTCTCTAGCTGCTACCTTCTCATTCCTTTCCATAGTGGCCACACATATTTAGAGCTTCCTGCTGTGTCATCATTTCTTTACTTGCAACTTACTCCCCATACCTTCCAATGTGCTTGTACTCCATTACTCTAACCAAGTAATTCTTGCTATTATGAATGAGAACCCTAATGTTTCTAAAACCAACACATATTTTTCAGTGCTCTTCCTATTTCATGCGGTGAGCTACACTCAACACTTTGAATCAGTCCCTCATTCTTTTTTATTTATTTATTTTTTTTTTTTTGTGGGTACTGGGGGTTGACCTCAGAACCTCGCGCACCAGCAGGCGCCTGTGCCGCTGAGCGATATCACCGGCCCATTTTTTGTATGTGGGTTCCGGGAGTCGAACTCAGGACCTTGCGCTTGCCAGGCAGGCACTTTTGCCACTGAGCCATCTCACCAGCCCTGTCCCTCATTCTTGAAACACTTTCTTTCTCGTGTTTTCAAGATACAGCATTCTTTCTGCCTCCCTTGCAGGAATATTCTCATCTACCAGGTTTCAGTTACCCATTTGTAAGCTCAACAATATAAAGCCCAATATTTACTCATACTTAACAAATATCTCCTTAACACTTATACTTGGGTTTCTAGGGAATCTCAAAATTGATCTCATGTTATTTACTTCTAAACAAAATTGTATGTTTTCTATCTCAGTGAATGTACCCAGGATCTATCAAAGCATGTAAGCCAAAAACAATTTGTCTTTGACACTCTTCCAACTCCTTCCTATATCCAACTAACCATTCCTTTTGCTATCCAAATGTCTCTTGAATCCATAAAACTTTCTGTCTCTGTTATCATCTGTAAATCATGCTGCCATGATCCTTTACCTGAACCATTGCTCCGACCTCCTAACAGGTCTTTCTAAAGTCTCCCTGAACTTTCTCCAGTGTATTCACAACTCAGCAATACCCATCTACAACAAAGTACAAATCTGATCTCGCACCTAGTTCTTCCAACACTTGCTTAAACTCCTTCAATGTCTTCCTATTGCTAAGCTAGAGATTAATATCTTAGCATAGTCTACCAAAGCCTGCACGGTTTAACCCCTACTCACTCTTTAACCCTCTCCATACAACTCTGCTCTCACTCTCTGAACTCTGTCACAGTGACATTCTAATTCTTCAAATGGGTCAAGCTCACCACCACCACCAATACAATGCCTTTGCATAAGCCTTTCATCCCCGTTCACTTAGTCACTGCTGATTCTTCAGCTTTGTTCAATCACTACCTTTTTTCCTTGCTTTCTAGGGTAGGTTAGGTTCATTTATTATCTGCTCTATAGGCTGTCCCTTTCTTTAAAAGCGTTTATATTTGTTTGTTCACATTTAATCACATTTAATGGTGTTACTTCATGAATGCCCTTCTTGCCCATTAATCTGATGTGTCATGAAGTCAGAAGCCACATTTTCTTTGTCTTGCCATCCTACCTCCAGCTTGTAGCAAAGCTCCTGGCATATAGGGTACCAAATAAATATTTGATGAATGAATGAATGAGTAGTGGTTTGGTTAAAAATAAATAAATAGTTGATAAGGCAATCCCTCATGTCAATTCAGAGTGATTTTCTCCAATTTTTAGCTCAAAATGTATTATTTTTATTCTTATACATCTATAGCCATAAAGATTGTTCACACCACTAAACTCTTACAGTACTTACGAATATATTTTCTTAGCATTGCACCCACAGTGAATAGTAATAAGAATACAGGATTTCTCATAACAAATAAGTAATTTAGATAGTACCAAATAGGTCCCATAGCTAGACAAAAGGTGTTCTTATGACACCCAAAGATACATGTTCCTTGTTCTGGTTCTGCCTCATAAAATTCAGGAAAGTACTTGGTCCAAGCCTTTTTAGCCTAGAGGCAGAGGATAGATCAGACAGGTCTGTAAATAAAGAGTAAGAAGTCTGTTGTGACTTGAGAATACTTCAGCCTTCAAATATTAAATAACTCCAAAATTGATGATCTAAGATCCCTGGCCCAAATAAAGAACCAGCAATATAATTCATGGACCACTTCTTCAAAGGCAAAATAAAAACCTTTCTCCCGCCTTCTGTAATCTCTTTAATGATTTGTTAAGGTGGTTTATTTTTATTGTTTTTATTTTACTATTAATATTACATTTCCTTGGATGGAGTATGTACAAAACTTCACAAGTACATTGGTCCCTGCCCTGTGACTTGGAGTGTGTTAGTTCTGTTCCTCAAACTGGCCTTCCCCATGCACACT
This sequence comes from Erethizon dorsatum, assembly GCA_028451465.1. Classification (NCBI taxonomy): domain Eukaryota; kingdom Metazoa; phylum Chordata; class Mammalia; order Rodentia; family Erethizontidae; genus Erethizon; species Erethizon dorsatum. Next base: position 79,726,685 of record CM051831.1, on the reverse strand, counting down.
TTGTTAGGAAAAAAGGAGGAAAAGAAACAGAGCTCAGCAGGACGGGTTTATTTCAGAACAAACCTGAGAGGGACCATTCTGGCACTAGAGGACCAGACCAGTGACTCTGTACAGGCTATGGGATCTTTTATAGGGTCATGGTGGGGGGAGTCAGTGAAAGGGGGTTGTGGGTACCTGCCAAGGATGCCTTGCCCAAAGATGAGGCTTTGGGACATGCAGGGAGTAGTGGTTGTTACCAATAGCAGGACTGAATAATGATATGACTTTATATCAATAGCAGAACTGGATAATGATAGGAGTCACTGGGATAGCACCTGTGCTGGGAGGGGCTATTTAGAGGGGTCTCAGGTCAGGATGGCAGCGGTCGGATTCCCTTACACTTGGCCTACCAGATATGGAGGCCAATAGCAATCACTGAAAGGAGCAGAAGAGCAAGTGGGTGAGAACCTAACTTGGGGAGTCAGGGAGGTGGCAGAATGGAGAACCACATGTGAGCCAACGCTCCAAATTCCCAGTGCACACTTTACTGTCTCATCAGACTCTATTTATAAAACACAAATTCGGGGGCCGGTGAGATGGCTCAGCGGTGTAAGCACCTGCCTGGCAAGCATGAGGTCCTGAGTTCAACTCCCAGAACCCACATACGAAAAAAGGGCCGGTGATATCGCTCAGAGCCACGGGTGCCTACTGGCGCGCGAGGTCCTGAGGTCGACCCTGGTACCCACAAAAAAAAAAAAAAAAAAGATAAAACTAGTTAAAATTACTTTTAGTAACAAAGGCTTTTGGTACAGTATTATGGAACCCAAATATATTTTAAAAATCAGGCGGAGAATAGCTTCTGTAAACAGCTTAAATCTTAACTGCCAGAAAAAAACTATTTCAGTGTTTGAAGGAACTCCTGAAGCACCACTCAGAAATTCAATGATTTAAATCCAAATTCCAAAATAGTTGTAAAATAGGTATATAAATGGCCTTTATCCCCTTTCTATGATTAATATTTTATTCAAGATACTGGTATTATTAAGCAATTCTTGGTTATGCTGCAGTAAATCTTGATGTTTCAGTGGCTTAACTACAAGGGTTTATTTTTCACTCATATCAATACAATGCAAATCAGTTAGCCAAGCAGGAATTCAAATCTTCAAGCTCACAACTCCATCATTTCGGATTTCTTCACTTCCAGTTGCAGGGGTAAAGGAGAAAAGGAGCTGGTGCAGGCACATTGGTCGTTAAGTGACATGACCCATATATATTACATATAATATATATGCTGGAACTAGTCACATGACCCAACATAATTGCAGAAGTACAAAGAATATTTGATTGTTACCAACACTGACTGTTACAATATTTTTAAATTTCAGAGAACTTTAAAAGAAGAAATAAAATGTAGCATAATGGCACAAATGTTAAGATTATAAAACACTGTGTTAACAGATACTAATTTTTCCAAAAGATTTATGTACTTGAAAAATTCTAAAAGTATATAACAAGATAGATCATTGACGTGAAGTAGAGTTGTAGATGAAACTAAATAGAGTTGAAAACATGAAATGATACCCTAAAGATATCAGGTAGCTGATCAACCCCCTCAGATTTACAGTTTTTATATTGAGACAGGTAAGTGGGGCTTTTAAAATACTCCAGAAGTAGAAAGCTGCCCCAGCTTATTCACTTCACAAGGTTTGATTTACATTGCTTATAATAAACTTTAAAGAGATGCATGCCAATGGCTGCAAAATGTCATATAAACACAACTTCATATAAACATCATTCTGGAATTCCACCAACCTGTACAAAGCTGGTGGACATACAGCAGAGCAAAATAGTGAAAGACTTTCTATTTAAGCCTTTGCTATTGAGGATAATTTTGTTCATTTTTCTACCTAAGCAGAGTGCCCATTTAGCATGTCTACTCCCCAGTAACAATAAATTTCTCCATGGATTTGCATGTGAGTTTAAATTTTTAAAGAACACTAACTTTAAGAGAAAGTATGCTTTCCAACTATATACAATGTGCCTAGAACTGGGTTTTGTATAGTCATTGGTCCCTTAAATAAATGTTAGTGATATCGATATAGTAACTAAAATCAATGAGACACACATTTAAAATATTAGTAACATATGTGCATGAGATAATTTTACAAATCTGGTCTCATTCCTGTGACTTGGTTTAAATGTATTAGTACCAAAATGTGAAGTAAATTGTGTCCTATAAACTGCCAAGAAATGCTTAAGGTAGACTATTTCTTGGGTAAGTAATACTTGTCAGAAATTTATAAAGGATAATTCCTTTGCTCTTCAGACTTAATAAGGAAGTCTGGAAGGGAAGGGAACATAAGAAGAAAGGAACAAATCTGAACTATTTAAAGAACATTCTACAGTCTCTAAGTCATGTGTATTCAGTTTTGTTTCATTGTTTTTATATATATTTTTCTTCATCACTTAAGGTTTTATTTATTTTTATTTACTTTTATTTTTTTTTATGTGGGTACCGGTAGTCAAACTCAGGACCTCGTGCTTGCCAGCAGGCTCTTGTGACACTGAGCTATATCACCGGCCCTTTTCTTCTTTTATGTGGGTACTGGGAGTCGAACTCAGGACCTCGTGCTTGCCAGGCAAGAGCTTATGCCACTGAGCCATATCACCCCAGCCCAAGGTTTTATAATAAATGGAGGGTAAATCACATTTTTATTGGGTGCCAAAGAGATAACTGTGAAATCAATAGTTTTATATCTTAAGAGATGAATCGCTGAATGATCTATTTTGTTTAGCTCTTATTACCTTGTTAGTGTCTTCGGTGAAAAACAATGAATCACTAGTTTAATACATCAAATAATGTCCAAGGAAGTTCGCAAGTTTAAATGGTTTTGGAACCAAAAATGGTCAAAAGCATGAATCATTTCAGCGCATCTTTTAATAACTTGATCTTGATTCATAATGATTCAAATTGTCATATGAATGAATTTATGCATTGTTTTAATTTATTTATCTTGAACACAATGCTAAAACAAAGTTAACTTCCAGTCATGCGGAATTGAACAGGTATGATTTGGTAAGAGCTTTGCTTCTTTTCTCCCCTAGAAAATATCAGTAAGGTTTACAAGTGAAAACCACCTCAAATTTGACTCTGATTTTCCCAGCACATCATGTATAGCTGCTGTTGCTTTTAGAATATCTCACTTGAAAGACAAACTTCAGATTGTTGAGCCTTTCCTATGTGTGCAGCAGAATTAACCTGACCTGCTAAAAGCAGAGGGGGCTTGGAGCAAACACACCCTCTTCAGTATCATTGTTTGTTGTTTCTAGCAAGTGTGTCAACACTGACAATTTACTACAAAAAGGGTTCATGAATTAAATTTTGGTTAAATTAATATATTCAGAGTGGCCATGCAGATACCACATGTGTACTTGAATTATTTACAGATTCTTTTCCTCATTTTTCCCAAAAGGTCAGTAATCTAACAAAAGGACTTCCTTTTTGTGTTCTTGGACTTAACTAATTTGAAAACAGAAAAAATGATTATCTCAAATAAACCACTGCCATGAATTCTAGCTGCATGAAGAAAGCTAAGTGGAGACATTACATCTTGTAAAGGGCGTAGAAAATTTTATTTAAATTTTTTTCTTTAAAAAATAAAGAACTGGGGGCCGGTGAGATGGCTCAGCGGCTTAAGTGCCTGCCCGGCAAGCGCGAGGGCCCGAGTTCGACTCCCGGATCCCACATACGAAAAAGAGGCCAGTGATATCGCTCAGCGGCACGGGCGCCTGCTGGCGCGCGAGGTCCTGAGGTCGATCCCCCGGTACCCACCAAAAAAAAAAATATATATATATATATATATACTTAATAATATTGTATTTTTACTTGAAATTTGCTAAGAGAATAGGTCTTAAGAGTTCTTGCCACCTCTCTCTCACTCTTTCTCTCACACACTCACACACACACATATGCACACATCCACACACCCAAAACTCACTTTGTAAGAAGATGGCTATGTTGATTGACTCAATTATACTAGTCATTTCACAATATGTATAAAAATGTCAGGTTATCCAACTTAAATGTCTACAGTTTTTATTTGCTAATCATACTTCACTAATACTGGGGAAAATAGTAAATGTTAAACAAATGAAGAAAAGATTAGCACCCATAAGATATTTAACTGAAAATAAAGGGCTTTGCTTATATATCACAGCTCCAGGTGCTGCCCTATCCCCAGAATGTATGATGCTGAACAGGCCGTGAGGAATAGTACATTTCCTGCTGTTGTCCTGCCCATACAGGTCCTATTGCCACTGTGTCCCTGTGCCATGTATGGCATGTGCTGCTTTCAGAGCCTGGTGGTAGTGCTTCAGTTTCTATTACTACTTCTCTCTGCCCAGTGTCTGGGCCCACACCACTTCTTGGTCCGAAGGCAAGTGTTTCAAGCATTCCATAACTGCTGGGGCCACCAGTACCAGAGACCCTTGTCAGCAACAGAGTTTACTTCAACATTTCATGAAGAAACCTCTATGTCCAGACTGGTGACATCATTTCCAATGTAGGAGTACACACACTGTGAGTGCCCAACAACCATTGCTCTCTGCAACACACCTGCCTGAACTGCTAAAGTGTTTATATGGCTCCCAGAGACAGTGGATCTTTTAAACTGTGCTATTAATTTGCTGTGCCCAAAGTCATTAATTATAGCCAAAGAAGTTATAGGGAGACCGCTGAATGGTGCTCAGCTAGAACCAAAGTCAATATTGCATACCAAATTACCGCCCAAGACACATCTTCATGAGAAATCTGCTTACTATGAAGGTCCCCCCATAGAAGAATAACATATAACATATCCACCAGATGCACAAATCTCAATGTAGAAGAATAAGAAGTATGAAAAAGAAGTAGCCTGGTACCTCCGAAAATCCCAATACTTTCCAGCAACAGATCCTGAGAATGATATAGATGAAATGCCTTACAAACAATTTTAAATAATGATTGTAAAGAAGATCAATTATATTCAAGAGAAAATAGACAATAAATGCAATTAAGAAAACAAAGCACAGTGTGAATGAGAATTTCAGTTACGAGAAAAAGATCTTTAATCATGTAGAAATCTCAGAAGTAAACACCACAATAAGTCAAATAAAAATACAGTTGACGCTCCTAACAACAAACTAGATCAAGTGGAAGAAAGAATATCTGAAGTTAGAAACAAGTCTTTTGAAATGCCCCAGTCAGAAAAAAAGAAGAATGAATGGAAAGAGCCTTCAAAATATTTGCGACACTATTCAATGAACAAATATCCACATTTTGAAGTACTTGAAGGAGAAGATGAAAAAGTTAAAGTCATAGAAAATCTATTCAATGAAATAATAACTGAAAATGTCCCCATCTTAGGATGGATATAGGACCCCAAATAGATATAACCAGAATGGATATTTATGATAACATATTATAGTCTATAATGTGTCAAAAGGACAAGGAAAAGAAAGAATTCTAAAATCTGCAAAAGTGTCAAATCACATTTAAGTGTACATCCATTAGACTAATATAAGATTTCTTACAGAAACCTTGTAGCCCAAGAAAGAATGGTGGCATATTCCAAGTCCTGAAATAAAATAACTCTGCCAATATATAATACCATGCTCAGTAATTTATCACTTGTCATTCATAAATTAAGGATAAATAAATACCTTCCAAAACAAGCAAAACATTGAGAGAATTCAATCAAGTAAAAGACATAGTCTGGCTGAATGGATGAAAAGTCCCAACAATATTCTGCCTACAAGAAATTCACTTCTCCAGTAAAGGCAGAGACTAAAAATAAATACTCTGTATTTCTAAAGACTCCCAGGTAGAATTATGCCTTTGATTCATGGACCCCTATAAATAGCACTGCTGTTTATAAAAATAACACCAAAAACTATTATCACTAAGAATCAAAGAGACCTAACAATCCTGGTTGTAAGGAATAAGATATCAAAATTTCTAGCATAATGTTGATGTTTTTAGCTGCATAGAAATTTAGAGAAAAACATTGGTTAGGAGCAAGAAAATAAGGTTCGTTTTTATAAATGCTGGATTTGAAATGACATCAGGATATCTCTGTGTCTTTAACTTGAAGGTAGCAAGAAATAAATGGCTTTCATAGGTACATAGTTAGAATTCAGACTTAAAGGTAAAGATTTGCAAATCTCATTACATAGTAACCAAACTAAGAGAGGGTAAAGATTCCAATTTATGAGAAGAAATTAAATGACCATTTGCAGAACTTCAAAGAATTTCAATATCATAAGGTAGGACAATGAATTTTCTTTCACACCAAAGAAAAGAGAAGAACAATGGTTATGAAGGAAGAAGAGGAGGTACTAGTTGAGTGGGTGATGCAAGTATTTAGAAAAAGAGAGTATTTTACTTATTAACAAATGTTCTGAGCTGACTGCTTCAAGGAGATTGAGGATGAAAACAAAATTAGATGATCCAAGATTTGGCTTAGGAGTCACAGATAAACTTTTGAAAGCACCCCATCAGTATCATTGAGCAGAAGTCAAATTGGAAGTGGCTTAGGAAGAACAAAATAAAAAAAGAAAACACAGGGCAGATAGCATAAATTAAAACAGGAGGACCAAATTGAACTTAAAATATTCACAGAACTGAGAATCAAAGTATCTATGATGTTTACAGTTTCCATTTATTTTTTCCTATAAATTTCCAGAGTTGGGTATAGGCCGCGGTAGACTGAAAAATGGTTCCCTAAAATATGACCACATCCCAATCCCTGAAACCTCTGAGCGTTACCTTACATGGCAAAAGGAGGTCTCCACAGATGTTATTAAGGATTTTGAGGTGGGGAATGTATCCTGAATTACCCAGATGTGTCCCAAATGCAATCATGTGTATCTTTAAAGCAAACAGAGGAACATTTCACACAGGCTGGAACAGGAAATCAATGAGACAACTAAAACAAGATGCTATGTTGCTGACATGGAGAACAGGATTATATGGCAAGGAATGCTGCTCTAGAAGCTGGGAAAAAGGAAAAGGCAGATTCTCCCCTGAAGCCTCCAGAAGCAACACGCATGACCCTGCCAACAACTTGATTTTAGCACAATAAATCTGGCTTCAAAATTCTGAGCCTCCAGAACTATAAGATAATAAATTTGTGTCACTTTTCACTACCAGAGTCATGGTAGCTTGTCGTAGCACCCACAGGCAACTAATATGTAGATGAGTTTTCAATATCATCTTGGAAATAAATTAAATTTAAAATATTAAATCAACTACTCTTAGGCAAGAAAAGCACATCAAGTGATTATATATCTCAGTTGAATGTCATAATATTTTGTTAGTTTTCTCTTGCATAATTTGGTAACAAATGCATTTACTGTTTTATAAGATTTTGAAGGCAATTGCTATTTAAAGAATTTTTAAAAATAGGTAGAAAATTAAAATACACTTGAGTCATTTGTAGGAAAATGGATGCACTTTGAGACCATACTGTTAAGAGAAGTAAATCAGACACACCAGTGTAAATATCACATAATTTCTCTTAAATGAGAAACTCAAATTATAAAGAGCAAAATAAAAGACACATAACAGGAAGTACAGAGGTTTTTCTCAAGTGAAAATGTGATCAAGAGTTGGAGGGAGGGGAAGGGAATTAAAAAAGGAATTAATATGTATTGTGTACATGTATCAACTCCACATAAGAAATAATAGTATGTACCACAAACCTGTACTAATAAAAATAAAACATTTTTAAAAGATTATGAAATTTATCTTATAAATGTAGTTTAGCCAACTGGACAAAGTGGATTGTCCAACTAGCAATTAAATTAGAATACATGACAGAAAGTACAGTCATCAACATTTCATAACACAGATGTGAAAATGAAAATCATAATTTCCTCCCAGTAACCATAAAGTCAAATGACAAGATACTAACAGGAAAAAATGTAATTTAAGCATAGCAAGGGGATTCTAGAAAGTCAATATTAATTGGAAACTGGGAGTTTCATTTACAAATATCTTTGTGCTCCATTATATTACTCTTTTTTGAATGAATTGCCACAAATTAACAGCAATTTAAAAATCTAGTTTAAAAATAGGTAAAGAAATTGAATAAACATTTCTCCAAATATATGCTAATGGCTAAATGGCTATTACTTTAAAAATCTTTTTTGCTGGAGATGGTGGTGCATACCTGTAATCCCAGCACTCAGGGATGCTGAGGCAGGAGAACTGTAAGTTCGAGCCTAGCCTGGGCAACTTAGCAACATAGACCAATATCAAAACTAAAAAAGGTTTGGGAATGTGGCTCAGTGTGAAGGCCCTGGGTTCACTTTCCACAAAATAAATAATAAGCAGACTGAAAGACAGATGTGTAAATTTAATTTTAAACCTCCACAACAGAAAATAAGTGTTGGCAAATTGTGGAGAATTGGAGCTTTTTATTGCTGATGGGGATGTAAAATGGCACAGCAACTATAGAAAATAGTTTGACAGTTCCTCAAAAACTTAAACATGTGTAGAATCACCATATGATCTATCCATTCCCTTCAAAAGAATTGAAAGCAGGGCCTTGATGTGGTATTTGTACACTCATGTTCATAGTAGCATTATTCACCATGGCCAGAAGGTGAAAACAACTTAGATGTTTACCAGTGAACAAATGTATAAATAAAATACGGTGTATACACACAATGGAATATTAATTCTTAAAAAGGAATGAAATTGTATATGACCACATAACATGGCCAATCCTTGAAGGCATTATGTTATTAAGTAAAATAAGCTAGACACAAAAGGACAAAATACCATAATATTCCATTTATATGAGGAACCTAGACTAGTCCAGCACATACAGACAGCAAACAGAATACAAGCATACATCATTTCATTGTGCTTTATATCATTTGCATATATTCTCATATACTCCATTTTTTACAAGTGAAGGTCTTTTTTTTTTTGGCAACCCTGCACCAAATAAGTCTATCAGTACCATTTTTTAGTAGCCTATGCTCACTTCATGTATCTGTGTCACATTTTGGTAATTCTCACATTATTTCAAACCTCATTATTATATTTGCTATAGTAATCTGTGACCATTGATCTTTAACGTTACCACTCTAGATGTTTCAGGATGTGATGAACTGTGCCCATGTAACACAGAAAACTCAGCCAATAAATGTCGTATGTGGTCTGACTGCTCCGCCAACCCGCTATTCCACCATCTCATTCTCTCCCTGGCCCTGTCTGTTCCCTGAGGCAAAATGATCTTGAAATTAGGCCACTTAATCACTCTCCATGGGCCTCTAAGAGTTCAAGTGAAAGGGAGACTCACGTGTCTCTCATTAAACAAAAGCGAGACATCGCTAAGCTCAGTGAGAAAGGATGTTAAAATCTGACATAGGCCGAAGCTCAAGTCTGTCGAGCCAAACAATTAGACAAGCTGTGAATGCAAAGTAAAAGTTCTTTTCTTTTCCTTTTCAAACAATAAAATGTATTAAAAGTACAAGAGAGTAACATCAACATCAGAAAGTAGGACTATACAAAAGAAGTTACATTTTATAAAGCCCTCTCACATTTTATTTACTTTATAAAATGATAATACCCTAATGAGGTAGATAATACTCTTAAAAACAAGGTCCAATTTTTCAGAATGACATGACTAAATATAGATTTAATGCCTTAATTTTTCTTTAATTTCGGGGAAATGCCTAAAAGTATAAAGGAAAACATAAATACCTGTAATAAGTCAAAATTAATGTTTGCTAACTTTCTGTGTATTTACTGTTGTTCTAAACTATCCAGTTTAGAAGTTTTCTAACTGCTTTACACTAACTATACCATTAACATTCTCTTTAGAAAAAGAGTCATCTTTCATTTAAAAATAAACAAGGATAAGGAACAATACTGACCAAAATGACTATGAAATCAAGCAATTAAAATTTTTAATTGAATTTCAGAGTAACAAGTAAAAAAAAGACAAATGAAGGATATTTATTTAATAAATGTTTACATATGCAAAGTTTTATGAACTGAAGATCATATACCTTAAAAAGACTGCATTCTTACCTATTTAGCCTCTGGTTTTTGATGTATCGCTTTAGAACAACTAAAGTTAGCGGACTGTCCTCAAATAATTCTGTGCTACCTACTGCATTTAACTCAGGTTCTTCTGTCTGATATGAATAATGGTGCTCTGGATCCCACCTCAAACTCAGAAATTTCAGACAAATTACTTTCACCTGACTTCTCCAGTTTTCCAGCAGCCCAGTTGCTTGCAGCCTCAGCAAGTTCCTTTCAGTCAATGCACTGGGTTTATCTAACACCATAGAGGAAGGAATTGCTGAAGAACTGAGTATGAAGTAGCTCTGCATGTTTCCAAAGACTGGACTTCTTTACTTCTACGTTGAGACTGATGGGAAAAGTATGTTTTGCTGCATTGTAGCGGGTAGCTTCTACTACTGACACTGAAACTAGATCTGCTGTGTGGAGACTCCTTTCAGCCTATAGTAATTCTCTGAAAAATGGAGCAACATTTTTTTTAAGGAAAACAGCCTCTCATATAATGGAAAGAGTAGAAACATTTTTTTCCTAAAGCTATCTCTCATGTCCCTGTACACAGGCTGCTGGCTTGCAGAATGATCTTATATAGCCAGATTCTATCTGTAGCCAAATTCACCACCTCTGTGAGGTGGACCACTCCTTTGATCATGAGAAAAACTGCAGCCCTTGTCGTATTCTCAGTAGCTATCATGACTGTAGCTTCCTTCACCAGGTCTGCCTAACAGTGGTGGTTTCCTTTCTAGTAGTGGTGGTTTCTTTGGCACAATGTTAACTACTCCGTGGCAGCTATCACTGGGGTAACTCCATGGAAGTACTCATTCTCTTCAAAGTCTTCCATAGTCATACAGTCTCTTAGACCACATTTCATTTCCTTTTTAAGCCAATCTTAGATGGTAACCAAGGAAAACAAGGACGTTAAGCGTGGTATGTTTGGCTGGCCACAAGTTTGCCAAGAGAGTCCCTGTGGTCTCTTGGTGAACATGGAGGCACTGAGACCTCTCGAAATTCGTCTTTGTCATGGACGGATCACACTTTCCTCTCTCTAGAAGACGTTGGCTTCAGTTTGTATTGATTTTGCAGGCTCCCTGGCAAGGTCTGGTCTCCAGGCTGCCGGCACAGACATTCCCAGAGCCTTGGTCTGCATTACTGTTGTGTAGAAGTTAATAGACTTATATTTAAAAAAAAAAAAAGTTGCCAAGAAATTCAATATCAATCTGTACACAATATTCTAGATGAGTCATTCTAGAATCCAACTCTCCTCGAAGTTGGCCTTCTCTTCCCAAACAGATTAAATCTTTGCCAAAAAGAGGCTTGTTTTACACTTTGTTTTTAAATTTCTCAGTGTGCCTAATGCTGAGCTGGTATGTCGAACATTCATTAAAATTACTGACTTCCTAACTGCTCTCAAGTCGTGTAAGTTATCTAGCTCAGTATTCTTTTATGGCATATTAAGGGGCTGAGCAAAAGTAAAGCTGTATCTTACACTCAACATTTTTCCTTATTCCAAAATGTTCTGTGTCTCTCCATCCTCCACCACAAGGGCAGAATTATTACATGATTGAAATGCAGCACGCTACCAGGTTCTGCAACAGAAAATGCCCTCTTCCTTCCCCAGGGTGTAGCAGTCCACTCACTCATTCCATCCACCTCTTGGAAAAGTAAAATCCAAAGTAAAATCCAAAGTAAAAGTGTTTGAAGGACGTTAAAGGTGGTATTCCAATAAACACATAAGTGATAAGAAAGTGCAATAGCTTTATTGCTTATATGGAAAAAGTCTTAGTTATCTGTATAGAAGATCAAACCAGCCATGACATTGCTAAAAATGCTAACATTCATCTGAGCCTTTAGTAAGTTATAATATTTTTGCTGGTGGAAGGCCTTTCTTTGATTTTGATAGCCACCCAGTGATAGTTTGTGTTCAATTGTATTAATCTCACTTTCACGACATTCCCTTAAGCCCAAACCTAATCCAGAGCAAGGCTCTAACTCTTCAATTCCACAGAGGCTGAAAGTGATGAGGAAACTGCAGAAAAGTGTGAGCTAACAGAGGTTGGTTGGTTAGGTTTAAGGAAAGAAGCCAACTCTGTAACACAAAAGTATGCAGTTGCTGATGTAAAAGGAACAGCAAGTTATTTTAGCTAAAATAACTGATGATCCACACTGAGCAACACATTTTCACTATAGATGAAAGAGCCTTGTATGGAAAGAAGACTTTTGCAGCATGAGAAGTCAATGCCTGGCTTCAAGGCTACCAAGGATAGGCTGACTTTCTTGTCAGGAGCTATAGCAGCTTGTGACTTTAAATTGAATCTCATGTTCATCTATCATTTTGAAAAACACAGAACACAAACTATCATTGGATGGCTATTAACATCAATAATTATTATTGCCTTTAAGAATTATACTAAATCTACCCTTCCTGTGTTCCATCTATGAAATAAGAAAGTCCAGACGACAGCACATACAACATGAATTACTGAATATTTTAACCCCACTGTTGAGACCTGCTCAGAGAAAAAGATTCCTTTCGAAATATTATTGTGTGGTGACAATGCAACTGGTCGGGCAAGGGCTCTGATAGCGATGTACAATCAGATGAATGTTGTTTTTATGCCTGCTAACACAACATCCTTTCTGCAGCCTACAGAGCAAGGATTCATTTCAATGTTAAATTCTTATTTTTTAAGAAATGCACTTCCTAAGGATATATTTGTCATAGAGAGTGATTTATCTGATGATTTGAAAAAAGTAGATTGAAACTTTTCTGGAAAGTTTTTACCTTCCCAGATGCCATTCAAAATATTTATGATTGATGGGAGGTTGTCAAAATACTAACATTAACATAAGTTTCAAAGAACTTGATTCCAACTCTCATAGATGACTTAGAAAGGTCCAAGACTTCAGTGTAGGTAGTAACTGCACAAGGGACAGAAATAGCAAGAGAACTGGGTTAGAAATGGAGTCTGAAGATATAACTGAATGGCTGAAATTTCACAATAAAATTTGAATGAAGAGGTGCTTTATGGATTACAAAAGAAAGTGGTTTCTTGAAATGGCATCTATTCCTGGTTAAGATATTGAAATAACAACACAGAATTTAAAATATTATGTAAACTTAGTTGATAAGCAGTGGCAGAGTTTGAGTGGATAAACTCCAAATTTTGAAAGTTCTACTGTGTAAAAAGCTATGAACCAGCACTGCATGAAATTTTCATGAAATCTTTCATGAAAGGAAGAATCAGTTAATATGGTAAACATTATCATTGCCTTATTTTAGGAACTTCACATAGCCACCTCAACATTCATCAACCACTACCCTGATCAGTCAGCAGCAATCAACGTCAAAGCAAGAATTCCTCTAAAATTTTTTTTAATTGCTAAAGGTTTTGGAGTGCTGGTTTGGTAGTCACGAATTTCTTAAAGTGCTGTTTCTCATGGGAAGACCTTATACCTCTATCAATTTTGAAAGATAGTTTTGAAGGATATATTATTCTGTCCCAAAAGCTTTTTTTTCAATCATGGTGAATAATCCTTCTACTGTACTATTGAATTTGGTTTCTGGTATTTTATTGAGGACTTTTGCATCTCTGTTCCTCAAGGATATTGGCTTGGAGCTTTCTTTTTTTGTTGTTGTTGTGTTCTTTTCTAGTTTTGGTATCAGGGTAATGTTGTCCTAATAAGGTGAATTTATAAGAATTCCTTTCTCTCCGTCAATATTTTAATAGTTTAAAAATAATTAGTATTTAAATGTTTGGTAGAACTCAGCAATAAAGCCATAATGTCCCGAACTTTTCTTCAATGGAAAACATTTTATTACTGACCCAATCTTGTAACTCATTATTGGTCTGTTCAGGTCTTCTATTTCTTTAAGACTCAAACTTCGTAGGGTGTATGTGTCCAGGAATTGGACCATTTCTTCTGGGTTATCAAATTTTTGGCATGGTTACTCATAATAATCTCTAATGATCCTTTGTATTTCTGTAGTGTCAGTTGTAATGTCTCCCTTTCTACCTATAATTTTATTTGATTTTCTCTTTCTTTTTCTTAGGCTAATTAAGGAATTGTCAACGTTGTTTGTCTTTTCAAAGAACTTATTCTTCATTTCATTGATCTTCTGTAATTTTTAAGTCTCTGTTTCATTAATTTCTGCTCTGATTTTCATTGTTTCTTTCCTTGTACTGTTCTTATGTTCAGTTTGTTCTTGTTTTTCTAGCTCTTTGAAAAGCAGAAATAGATTGTTTATTTGAGGTCTTTCTGCTTTCTTTAATGTAAATGTTGATTGCTGTATATTTTTCTGTTGGTACTGCTTTTGCAGTACCTCATAGGTTTGGGTATACTGTGTTTCTGTTTCTGTTTGTTAAAACAAATATTTTTTCTTTCTTGGTTTCCTTTTATATTCATTGGTTGTTTATTGTGGCTTGTGTATCTTGATATACCCCAAAGCCTCATGCAGTCATAGGTGGAGCTTTTTCAGAGGTGGCTAAATCTAGACTGTGTGATTCATTCACAGAGCAATGCCAGGAATAAGGGTGCATGATTATTAAATCAGTCCACTGATTGGTTTGACACCACCCTAATCCTAGTAACCTGGATGCACTATAAAGTGACAGAAAGAGGCTTGTCTTATCCCTTATTGCTTTGCTACCTTCTGCCCACCATGAAATGCTTCTGCTCTGTGGTGTCTGTCTGCCATGCTACCCTGCCTTGGAGCCAGCTGATTATGGACTAAAACATCTACTAACTGTGAGCTAAATAAAGTTTTCCTCCCTTAACTTGTGGGTATTGGGTATTTTATCACACCAAAAAGAGAGAAGCAACTTAGACATTGTTCAAGAGCAAGTTATTTAATTTCCATGTGTTTACATAGTTTCCAAATTTATTCTTGTTATTTATTTCTAGTTTTATTGCACTGTGGTCAGACAAGATATTTAACATAACTTCAAATTTTTTAATTTCTTGAGGTTTGTTTTATGGGCTTTCATATGATCTATCCTGATGAAAGTTCCATGTAACATTGAGAACAGTATGTGTTCTGTCATGTAGGGTAGAATGTTTGTAGGTGTCTGTTAGGTCCATTTGTTCTAGGGTGCAATTTAAATCTGCTTTTTTTTTCAGTTTCCTAGTAATATAGTATTTTATCATAAAACAAAGGGGGACACACATGCCTTTGGTGGCCAGACCGACACCAGAACCCCAACAGCCAAGACAGGCTGGGCCCTGGGTACACAGGCGCACACACGCCTTTGGCAGGTGGACTGAAACAGGGAACCCAGCACCCAGGACAGACCAGGCCCTGGGTACGTGGGTGCACACACACCTTTCATGGGCAGATCCACGGGAACCCAGAGACCCAGGACAGCCAGCCCCGGGCACCTGAGTAATCAGCAAGAACAGTGTCTGAAGGAGCAGGGAGGAGTCAGCAGCTGGGCTCTGGAGAACCCCACCAACAGAAGACCAGTCCCAGACCCCACATCCACAGGTCAAGATCAGCTCCACACTAAGCACAATTCCCATGGCAAACTTGGCTGAAGTACACAGCACATTTCTGGGATCTGACAGGGACACTATCACAGAACTGTGAACACTAGAGGTATTTTACTACTTTTATTCTCCCTTCTTTGTCTTATTGGCTACCCCTTTCCTGTCTGGTTGGAAGTCGTCTTGTCTTATATTGTGTGGTTATTTTTGTTTCTGGGTTTTGTGTTTGTTTTGTTTTCTTTTGTTTTGTCTCTTTTTTCCTCTCCTCTCTCAGGTCTACTTTTTTTTTCCTTTCTTTTCTTCTTTTCCATTCTCCTTCTCTTTTGTCCTTTTTTTCCCACTGTTTAGGTTTCTTACCTTTCTTTTTTGTTTTCTTCTATTGATCCTCTTTCTCTCCTTCCTCAACTACTTTTTCAATTTAAACTTTCAAGTGAATAAACAATGTCTCTTCCCTTTCTGATTACTCCTTCACATTCTATTTCACTCTTTCCCTCCTCTGTCCTTCAGTTTCCCAAAACTCAGATGATCATCCTTTGACCTCCAGCCTTGATTCTACTATATTTGACCTCATTCATCACTTTAGCCTGTCCTCTGCCCATCTTAAACCCCCCACCGCCCACAAAAGGGTAAAAACCCTCCACTAAGGGGGAAATCACTGTATACAAGTGCATGCTATGTTTGATTTCATTATATAACTTTAGCATTTGCTCCTGTAGTTGGAAGTAGCAGGCTAATGGTTACTATAGTTTGTCAGTAGGTAAGCTGTACTTGAAACTATTGTTACTACTAATGTATTAATTTAGACAGGATGTCATACATGTTATAATTAGTTTTTCTCTCCTGTATGATAACGTTGTTATACTATGGGGTAATAATCACCACCACGGCCCAGTACCAAAGGATTGGGTACTGACCCATACAGTAACTGGAAAGGTAAGTTCTTGGGATAGCTATAAAAACCACCTACATATAGAGGACATCCCCAAAGAACAAACATCTCCCAGGAAAGCTTCAATACTAGTGATAAAGCTATCTATCATAAGAAATTGGCAAGCATCAACATAGAAAACAAATAAAATAAGAAAGAGAAAATAGAAAATGAAAAACAGAACAAAAATACAACCCCAGACCCCCAGCCCACCCAGGACAAGCCTGGAACACAATATGATAGGCAAAATTGGCAGTCAAATACTGGAAATTTCTCAAATGATAGCAATGGAAGTGAGAAAACAAGTGCAAAAGTCTATAAAGAAAATAATCTCTCAGGCACAAAAAGAAATGATGCTTAAAATCAAAGATTTTAGAGAAGACACAGATAAAAGAATAGATGAGCTTAGAAAAGTAATGAAAACAAAAAATGCCCAACATAGGAAAGAAATGGAATCTGAGAAACAGATCCAAACAGAAATCCAAGAAATTAAAACCTCCATTGAAACTATATGCAACAGATTGAATGAAGGAAAGGATAGAATATCAGATTTTGAAGACAGAATTGCAGCAAGTGATCATGAAAGGAAAGATATCTTAAAAATAGAAAGAGCCAATGAAAAATCAACCCAACAGCTACAAGATGATGGAAAGAAGAATAACATAAGATTGACTGGGGTCAATGAGAAGGCTGGACACAGCACAAATGCCATAAAAAAACTCTTCACAGAAATAATGGAAGAAAATTTTCCAAGCATGGATAAAGAATTTGACATACAAATAAATGAAGCATATAGAACTCCAAACAACCATGACCAAAATAAAACTACACCAAGATATATAATAATCAAGATTCCAGAAATTTAGCACAAGAAGAATATATTAAAAGCTGTTAGAGAAAAGAACAGATCACCTATAAAGGAAAGCCCATCAGTATCATGGCAGACTTCTCAACACAAACCCTCAAGTCAAGGAGAGCTTGGAGTGAAGTATTTCAAGTCCTGAAAGAAAACAACTTCCAGCCCAGATGGATGTACCCTGCAAAACTATCTTTCAAAATTAATGGAGAACAGTGATATATGTGCACCCATGTTTATAGCAGCACAATTTGTAATAGCCAGATCTTGGAAACAACCCAAATGCCCATCAACTGAGGAATGGATAAGAAAGATGTGGTATTTTTATACAATGGAGTACTATTCAGCCATAAAGAAGGATAAACTGGAGACTTTTATAGGTAAATGGATGCAACTCGAGAAAATACTCATAAGTGAAATAAACCAGACGCACATGTGTAAGCATCGTATTGTCTCTCTAGTATGAGAAACTGAAAGAGTAAATAAGATCCAAAATGTACAATAGACACGGTGAATCAAAAAGAAACTGGTCAATAAGGAAGAGAGACTGGAATGGGGAAAAGAAAGAAGGGAAAGAGAAAAAAATTGTATATGTATATAAGATGGTTAAGATAGATACACTACCAGTTTTACTTAGTTCATTGAAGAGTAAGGTTTGAGCCAATAATGTTTGGACAATTGAATGCTAATGTCTGGTATCCTGAATAACTAACTTAAAGATAATAATACGTAATGCATTGACCATTGTTACCCTCATACTATGTTGTTTTGAAAATTTGTTCTTTTTTTGATTTGTTTTGTTTTTTCTTCTCTTTAAAATAAAAAAAAATTAATGGAGAAATAAGATACTTCCATGACAAAGAACAACTGAAGAAATGCATGACCACCAAACCAACCCTACAAAGAGTATTGAAAGATATTCTAGACGGAGATAAAAATGGCCACAATTCCAAGAACAGCAACAGAAAGAAACCACCAAGCCGGGCAAACAATTAAACAGAGGGGAAAAACAGGGAACCAGCAGCAGGAAAATATCATGATAAAGATAAGCCAATACATATCGGTTATAACCATTAATGTAAATGGCCTCAATTCACCAATCAAAGAAAACAGACTGGCAGAATGGATCAAGAAACAAGATCCAACAATATGCTGTTACGAGACACATTTAACTCAAAAAGAAATTCATAGACTGAAAGTCAAAGGATGGAAAACAATTTTCCATACAACAGGAACCCAGAAAAAAGCAGGGGTAGCTATCCTGTTTGCAGACAATGTGAACTTCAAACCAAAAATGATCAAAAAGGATAAAAAAGGTCACTACATACATTTTAGGGGAAAACTTCAAGAGGAAGAAATTACAGTCATAAATATATAGGCATCAAATACAGGAGCACCCAACTATAAAGACTATTATTAACAGACATGAAAAATCAAATAAACAATAACACAGTTGTAACAGGAGACCTTAATACCCCATTGTCACAAAGAGGTACATCAACTAGACAAAAAGTCAGCAAAGAAATATCAGAACTGAACCAAACCAGTGAATAAAAAGACTTAGTATATGTTTTCAGAGTGTTCCACCCAACCTCATCAGAATACACATTCTTCTGAGCTGCACACAGGATGTCCTCTAAAATAGACCATATACTAGCCCACAGAACGTGCAAAGGAATGGAAATTATCCCATGCATATTATCTGACCATAGTGCAACGAAATTGGAAATTAATGGAAAAAGAAATCACAAAAACTACGTAAGCACATGGAAATTAAATAACACCCTCCTGAACAACCAATGGGTCACAAATGAAATTGAAGAAGAAATTAACCAATATCTACAGCTAAATGAGGAAGCAGATACAACCTACTGGAACTTATGGGATGCAATAAAAGCAGTTCTAAGAAGGAAATTTATAGCCGTGAATTCTCACATCAGGAAAACAGAACGAGCACAAATACACAATCTAATTCTGCACCTCAAGCTTCTAGAAAAAGAAGAACAAGACAAGCTTAAAGCCCATACAAAGGAAGAAATTATAAAGATCAGAGAAGAAATTAACACAATGGAGACTCAGAGAACAATATAAGAATTAATGAATTAAAGAGTTGGTTCTTTGAAAGAATAAATAAAATTGATAAACCCTTATCAAACCTTAACAAAAAAAGGAAAGAAAAGACTCAAATTAATGCAATGAGGAATAAAAAGGGTGAAATCATTACAGATCCTGTGGAAATTCAGAATATCATCAATACCCACTTCAAAAATCTGTACTCTCATAGGATGGAAAACACAGAAGAAATGGACAGATTCCTAGATATGTATGAATTACCAAAGCTGAATCAAGAAGATATAAAAATTCTGAATAACCCAATCTCAGTGAATGAGATTGAAAATGTAATTTAAAAACTTCCAAAAAAGAAAAGCCTAAGTCCTGATGGATTCACTGCTCAATTCTACAAGAAATTTAGAGAGGATTTAATGCCAATACTCCTCAAACTCTTTAATGAAATTGAAAGAGAAGCAATCCACCCTAACTCATTCAAGGAGGCAAGTATTACTCTGACAACAAAACCAGAGAAAGACCCAACCAAAAAAGGGAACTACAAGCCAATCTCCCTAATGAACATAGATGCAAAGTCCTCAATAAGACACTAGCAAACAGAATGCAGCAAATCATCATAAAGATTATACACTATGACCAAGTGGTATTCACCCCATCAATTCAGGAATGGTTCAACATATGTAAATCAATAAATGTAATACACCATATCAATGGAGCCAAAGACAAAATTTATTACATGATAATCTCAATAGACGAAGAAAAGCTTTTGACAAAGTCCAACACTCATTCACAATAAAAACCCTACAGAAAATTGGGATAGATGGTGTTTACCTCAATCTGATAAAAGTCATCTATGACAAACTAATAGCCAACATCATAATAAATGGACAAAAACTGAAAGCTTTCACTCTAAAATCAGGAAAAATACAAGGACATCCACTAACACCACTCCTATTCAACAGTTCTGGAAATATTAACCAGAGCAATTAGACAAGAGAGAGAAATAAAAGGAATAAGGATAGGAAAGGAAGAAGTTAAATTATCATTATTTGTAGATGACACGATACTCTACATAGAAGACCCCAAAAACTCCACCAAAACACTTCTAGATTTAGTAAGCAACTTCAGTAGCATAACTGGATACAAAGTCAACACTCAAAAATCAATAGCATTCCTGTACACAAACAACAAACTCTCTGAGAGAGAAATTAGGGAAACCACACTCCTCCCAATAACATCCAGAAAAATGAAATACTTAGGAATCAATCTAACAAAGGAAGTAAAAGATCTATACATTGAAAATTACAGTACTCTGAAAGAAGAGATTGAAGAAGATATCAGAAAATAGGAAGATATCCCTTGCTCATTGATAGAAAGAACCAACATAGTGAAAATGCCCATACTTCCAAAATTGTTGAACAGATTTAATGCAATCCTGATCAGAATACCATTAGCATACCTCACAGAACTAGAGATAACATTCCTAAAATTCATTTGGAACCAGAAAAGATCCAGAATAGCAAAAGCATTTCTGGGCAACAAAGGCAAGTCAGGAGGCATCACAATCCCTGACTTGAAACTACACTACAAAGGTACTGTGATAAAAGCAGCATGGCACTGCCCAATAAACAGACCTGAGGATCAGTGGAACAGATTAGAAGATGCAGACACAACTACACTCAGACACCTTATCTTTGACAAAGGATCCAAACATGTTCACTGGAAGAAAGATAGCCTCTTTAATAAATGGTGCCTGAAAAACTGGCTGTCTACATGCTGAAGACTAAAACTAGACCCATGTCTACCACCATACACTAAACTAAAGTCCAAATGGATCAAATATCTAAATATTAAAACAGAAACACTGAATCTACTGGAAGAGATTGTAGGTAGAAATCTTGAAGACATAGGTGTAGGCAGAGACTTCATGAACAAAACTCAAACTGCACAGGAAGTACTCTAAAAAATCAACAACTGGTATCTCATCTTATTAAGAAAGTTTTGCACATCAAAAGAAATCACCAACAGAGTGAAAACACAACCCACAAAGTGGGAAAAAATTTTAGCCAACTGTCCCTCAGACAAAGGACTTATATCTAGAACATATAAAGAATCAGAAATAATCAGACCCTCCACCATATTCAAAGACCCAATCCAAAAATGGGCATCTGAGATGAACACAGACTTCTCTGATGAAGAAATACAATTAGCAAATAAGTATATGAAAACATGTTCAACATCAATGGTCATTCAAAAAATGCAAATTAAAACAACCCTGAGATTCCATCTCACCCCAGAAAGAATGGCTATCATCAAGAAATTAACCAATAACAAATGCTGGAGGGGCTGTGGAGAAAGAGGAACACTTCTCCACTGTTGGTGGGAGTGTAGACTGGTGCAACCACTGTGGAAATCATTGTGGAGATTCCTCAAAAAACTATGATTGGAGGTCCCATGTGACCTAGCTATTCCCCTTCTGGGTATCTTCCTAGAAGAATTAAAAACATCATACCACAGCGATATATGTGCACCCATGTTTATAGCAGTCCAATTTGTAATAGCTAAATCTTGGAAAGAACCTAAATTCCCATCAACTGATGAATGGATAAAAAAGATGTGGTATTTTTATACAATGGAGTACTACTCAGCTCTAAAGAAGGATCAACTTGAGACTTTTATAGGTAAATGGATGCAACTTGAGACCATTCTCACAAGTGAAATAAATCAGTCTCACATGTACAAACATCATATTGTCTCCCTAGTGTAAGAAACTGAAAGAGTAAATACGATCCAAAATGTACAATAGATACTGGGAATTGGGAAGAAAATGTTCAAAAGGAAAGAGCAACTGGGATGGGGAAAGGAGAAAAGAAGGAAAGGGAAAGAAAAAGGAAATAAATAAATATGTATATAGATAGATAGATAGACATATATACAAATAATTAAGATAGCTACACTACTAATTTCTATAAATCCATTGAAAAGAAAGTTTTGTGCTTATATCATTTGATCAATTTTCATGCCTATATCTTATAATCTGAGCAACTACTCTGAAGATAACAATAAGCAATGTTCTAACCATTGTTACTTTCCTACTATCTTGTTTTGAAATTTTGTATCATTTTTATTGTTTTTTTCTCTTTAAAATAAAATAAAATAAAACAAAGGGGATGTAATTTATTCCATAGCAGCCATGAATCTTTAGCCTGGGCAGGCTTTTTTGAAACAATAATTTACTCTCTCAACAAAGATACACAATCCTTTGACTGAATAGTCTTAGTCCATAATTTGGAATGTAAAAAACACCTTCCTTCATAGAGATCTGATCTATCTATGGTTCTGCACTTACTTCAAATACTACATTTTTAGGTCTCCTTCTCTCTAAAAACTTCTTATACTTCAACATCTTTGCCTTCTTATATATTAATGCCTAATATTTATCTTGTTAATGCTATTATTCTCTTTTAAAAAAGACTAAATTAGCAATGATTAATTAGCAATGGAACTTAATATTTGTGTTTTTTAAGACAAGATGAAAGGACTCACAAGATCGGACAAGGCATATGGCATATATTCATGTTGCCATAACAAGAGCTCTTGAATTGTTTTTCCAAGCAAATATATTTTCCAGGAAATGGGGGCAAGGTCTGCCAGGGAGAAGGCAGGAATATTTCAGCATAAACACCTAGGTATTTCATTTATAAGCACAAAAACATCTTCATGTTGATCTTCATGCTGAGTACATAAACTAGTCAAGCTCTCTCTAAAGAGAAAAACATGCTTCAATTTTGGTGTTATTTCTCTAATGAATTGGGAATGTGATCTCTAGCCAAACAAATGCCTTAAATGGTTTATTTACTATGGCATTTTGTTCAATTTCTTATTCTTGCAATTTTTTTACTCTTTGGTATGTTTAGTCTACTTGAACTACATCAATGCTCTTTCTATCTTCATTCTGTAGACACTGGTACAAGTTAACACTTTCTTATGGCTTATATCTAGATGTGCCCCCAAACCCTCATGCATGCAGAGGCAGAGCTCTTGGGAGGTCCTTGGATTATGGGGTGTTATAGCTGACTTGCTTTTAGGTGGGCTTCAGTCAGAAGAGGTGCATCACTGGGCACATGATCTGGAAGGGTAGATCTCCCTCTCTGGCTCCATCCTTCACTCTCTCTTCTTCCTGTTTTCCATGAGGTGAGCAGTTTTCCTCCTCTATGCCCTTTTACCGTGCTACTTCTGCCTGTGGCTAGCCGACCATGCAAGGACTGTGAGTACTGAAATGTGAGCCAAAATAACCCTCTCTTCCTTATAGTTTTGGGTGCCAGGTATTATGTTCTAGTAACAAGAAATTAACTAAGGCACACTCAATACCCGAACAACAGGTCCTTAAATCTTTTCCTTCTTCACTCTAAAGAGCTAACACATATATGAACCTAAATATATAGCCCTTAGTAAAGGAGGTTTCCTCAAAATCTATTTGTCAGGATAATCTGCCCTATTAAATTATCCAGTCATAGGAGAAAATAAGGTGCACCAAAAGTGGTAAAAAAGGCAGGGTATTGAATTTGGGAGCATCAGAAGAAAGCTCTCTTGATTCCTCTATTGTCCAACATTTTCTATTGCCCTAAAGGACTTCAAATGGTATCAGGAACAGCAAACACCACCAAGAGACAAGCCCAAGCCTTGAAAAGAGAATAGATTGGGTGACTATGACTGTCATATTGACTTGTGTTTACATGGCCACCTTTGGGGAAAACTCAGAACAATTTAGGGGGAGGAGAAAGTCCCTTTGAGAAGGTATGGAAAGTGCTTCTCAGGAAACTGGAAGCAAAATAAGAAGGAATTTAGGCTTGCTGCTGTCACTGTACCCTCAGCCTGATGAAATAATGGTCATGGTGCCAATGTGCTTTCTCCTGGTGCTCTGAAGTCCTAAATATATATTTTTTACTCCTCCAGCAGTCCTAAACCTCTTCTCCAAGCATAAAAACAATAAATGGGTAACGAACAGGTATTCAGGGTCAACATTCAAACCTAAAATTGTGTGATATATTCAAAATCCACATGCTTTTTTCTATACTGCTCTGACATAGGTCAGACGTTTGTAATTGAGATATAAAGTAAATTTAACCCTTTTGAGATACATTACTGTTAAGAAAAAAGTATTCAAAACATGAAAATTTGGCAAAGGAAGGCCACAAATCCTTCCAGATCTGTACCAAAATATCATCTGATAGGGCTAATTAGCCCCAATAGGGCTAATTCATGGTTTCTTAATTCTCTGGAAAAATATTCATTTTTTGACTTGCTACTTAAAATTAATTTTGTAAGGATGTGTATAACCTTGCATATTTTGTCCAGACAGATGCAAGTTATTCTGTTCTATATACTGAAAAAACTTAAATAGTATAATTTTATTGCCCTTTAGGACTTTGGGCAGTTTTGTCACCCAACTCACTACAGTGTTCCATTCTCAAAAAGCTGATTCTGTTCATCAAAATTCTTTGAACCAGTTGACCATCTGCTGGTTCTATGAATGAGTCAAATGAGCTATTGATAAGGTCTGAAAAATGTAGTTTATATACATTGTATTCTAATAAGTCTCATGTTAAATTTTTTAAAATTATGCCCTGACACGGCAATATATTGTAAAAGATTAGAATACAAAGTGATTTCATGCAGTAAGGGTCAAGATTAAGGTAAGTTTTCCCAGAGGAAATAACACTGAGTGAAGCCTCGAGGAATGGACAAAATATCACAGTGACTGTGGGAAGGAAAGCTGCTGCAGACAAAATGGTAAATGCTTGCAAGTTTATATGTAAAGCTGACAAAGAAATTTCAGCTTGCATCATTTAAAAACACTTACCTCAAGGGCTGGTGAGATGGCTCAGCGGCATAAGCACCTGCCTGGCAAGCGCAAGGGCCCAAGTTTGACTCCCGGAACCCACATACAAAGAAAGGGCCGGTGATATTGCTCAGCAGCACGGGTGCCTGCTGGCGCGCGAGGTCCTGAGGTCGACCCCCAGTATCCACAAAAAAAAAAAAAAAAAAAAAAAAACACTTACCTCAGAACCATTTTATTTTTTTAATGTTTTTATTGGTACATGTTTGCAGTACATCATTATTACATTCCTTGTGGGGACTTAGTACATATACAAAGCACATCTTAATTCTTTTTTTATCCTCTTCTCCTTCTTTCCCTCCCCCTTCCCTCCATCTCTTGGTCTCCTTCCCTTTTGAAAAAGATCTATTTCCCTACTCCCTATTATCTATCTCTTATCTTGCTATTTATTTATATTTTGGGTGCCTCATATAAGATAAAACATGTAATATTTAAGCTTGTGTGTCTGATTTTTTTCATTTAATATTATGGTCCCTAGGTGAATCCATTTTCCTACAAATGACTCAAGTTTATCCTTCTTTATGCCAGAGTAGTAATCCACTGTATATGAATACCATACATTTTATTAATTCATCTGTTAATGGACATATAGGCTTCTTCCAAGATTTAGCTATTAAGAATTGTGCTGCTATAAACATGGGTATGCATGTATCACTGTAATATGATATATTTAACTCCTTTGAGAAGATATGTAGAAAGGAAATACGTAGATTGAATGGAATTTCTATTTTAGTTTTTTGAGGAATTTCTATACTGATTTCCATAGTGGTTGTACCAGATTACATTCCCACTAACAATGTAAGAGGGTTCCTTTCCACCATCACCACCCCACAGTCTTACCAGCATTTGTTGTTATTTGATTTCTTGATGATAGGCATTCTTTCTGGAGTAAGAGAGAGTCTCAAGTGTTGCTTTAATTTACCATTTTATATTATCTAAATATTACTAAATAGGATCCACTAATCCATGAAAATAATAAAACTCAATAGAATTTATTGAATGTTCAAATAGAACTTATTCCACAAGGTAAAGGAGGTTCAATATCTGAAAATCTATCAACATAATAAAGTATATCAAAAAATTACAAGACAAACAACATGTGGTCTCAATAAGTTCAGAGTAAATGTCTCAAAATTAAACCATTGTTGCTAATACAGACACTAAGCAGAAATTTCTTAAATGTAATAAAGGTTATTTCTCAAAAATCAACAGCAGATACAATTATAAATAATTATAAGCTAAAGCCATTTTCACTAAAATTAAAAAGTAAGCAGATATGATGGCTATCATCATTATTACTCACTGTTGATACCAAATTCCACAACACAGGTTTTAGAATAATTACTTTGGAAAAATCATTTTAATCATTTTACTGAGAGCTGTCATTTTAAAAAAGAGAGTGAGGCAGATAAGTACATGAAATTTTTTAAAATCTATAAATATTTTCTACTTAGCAATAATCTTGAGTAATAGAAATGGGAAAAGATTTCTATTTTTAATGACAACAATTGCACGAACAATGCCTAGAAGTCCATATAACAAGAATTCTATATGAAGAAAATTTTAAATTGCATCAAAATCCATACAGTTGAAAGAAAGAAAAGATATGTGCAGTGTTCCTGGATAGAAATATTATGTAAATTCCCACTGAGGGGAATGCTATGCTCTCAACTACTCAGCCATCTTCCTACCTATTCTCTGTGGTTGGTGTCAAGCACAAACCTCTCTTAAGCATGAAGAAAGGCTGAGAAGGGGCGTTTGCTCTGGTTTGATGGATGGAAGAGCCAGAGAGGGAGGGACGGAAGTAGGAAAAGAATGGCTTCAACTTTAATCTACAGTTCACTTTTGCTAAAGTTTCTGAAGACAATTTTATTCCTTATTTTGAATACCCTCTGCCACTTACATGGTAGATGTGCACTATAAACAAGCCACTATAGCCTGAAAGAATATGTGTCTATTCTTGCCCTGAGAGATTCCAAAAAATGTACAGAATTTTCCTTCTTTGATTAAGGAGAACATCTTGCTCAAATGGCCTCTTTCTCATTCTTACTTTTCTTCCCTTGGTCTACAACTAGTTTTCAGTGTGACAGGATACGGC
Organism: Erethizon dorsatum; assembly: GCA_028451465.1. Taxonomy (NCBI): domain Eukaryota; kingdom Metazoa; phylum Chordata; class Mammalia; order Rodentia; family Erethizontidae; genus Erethizon; species Erethizon dorsatum. The sequence goes on along the minus strand of CM051831.1, from coordinate 79,699,302 downwards.
AGCACCTCGATTCACTGAGATATGGAGCCTCCATAAAGCTTGCAAATGCAGTAAATGGACATTTGTAGGTCAAGTTGCTCCCAAAGATGTTTAGAAAGAATGAATCACTGTGTGTCTAACATCGACTTCTTCACATCCATTTCAGAATACCTGCCCCATAATTCCTGGATACTAGTTTTGTCTTTTAATGACAATAGGCACTCTTCTTGCTTAGTTAAGATAATATTGTATTAAGCCGTATTTCCTCTCATGAACACATTATTTAAGTAAAAACGGTTAGAAAATATTAATGTTTCATTTAAAGACTTTGCTGTGTTGAAACTTCAATTTAAAGTTTTGCAGAAGACAACTATAATTAATACATCACAAGACTGTCATTTCAACTTCCAAAACCACAAATACTATACTCCCCTATGCACTGTTTTTTTTTTCAGTTTTAGGGGGTTTTGGATGTTTGTGTTTGTCAGTTTTTTTAATAAAAAGGTTTTAACTGCTTCAAGGATCTCAGTTGAAAATAGCCTTTGGAAAATCAATCATCCATACAAAACAGTTAGAAAGTAAGCAGATAAACAGCTTAATTTGTCTAATCAACAATTTTAAACCTTCATCCCCAACACATAACACTTTCCAACTCATTAAAAGCAGTATTACTTATCATCTATGAACAGCGCCAGCTGATGCTACAAAAGATAGAGGTCTGAGCAAAGCATCCTCTTTGGCATAAAAACCACAGCTGCTGTCAAGGCAACAGTACTATTTATTGTATAAACTACTAAAGCAAAAGAAAGTATAGTGTGTTTAAAATGGGCCAGTTAATGCACAACCACTACTACTGATTAAGTTCCATCAAGAAATAATTTGCATCATAAACATCAGCTGATAAAGAGGACATTTTCTTGTTCTCACTAAACACAGTACTATTTCAGTCCATTGGTTCTTTATTTTTTGTTTTGATTTGTTTTTGGGTTTTTTTTTGTTTGTTTTTTGTGGGTACTGGGGGTTGAACTCAGGACCTCGCGTGCCAGCAGGAACCCGTGCTGCTGAGCGATATCACTGGCCCTTTTTTCCTATGTGGGTACTGGGAGTCGAACTCAGGACCTCGCACTTGCCAGGCAGGCGCTTATGCCGCTGAGCTATCTCACCGGCCCCCCATTGGTTCTTTAGATCTTAGTCCTTCAACTGTAATCATTTATGTGCCAGGCACTCATCTTTCCTGAAAGAGTCATGTATTTAACATTTAGTGAGCTCTAGGTTTTACATTTCAAAGCATACATTTCACCTACAACAATTTTACATGAAATACAATTCCTTGTGAAACTAAGCTGTAGATATGTTAAGTTAATGGTCACATTTTAAATCTAATTCCAGAAGGTAAATTCATTTTACACAAATATAAAGAAGCTTCCACCCCATGGCAACACAGATTTCCCTCTATCTCCTGAAGTTTTTTATTAAAATCAACTGCAAACCAAGCTCAAAACAAGAAAAAAAAAAAAAAACACCTCAAATCCTTTGCCATTCCAAAAACAACTTTGAAGCTCGAATGAGTAAAATGTAGTTTGAAAAGTTATGTTCTATTAAATATGTCAAAACTTTATCAAAATACATGGGTTCTCCAGATAGGAAGGCAGATTGCTTACCTGTTTCCTGACTTTGACTGCTATACCAGCAAGGTGATTAGAAAGTTCAGCACAATGACTCACAGCTGAGAACATTTGGATTTTGAATTGTTTCCTTCTTCCAATTTCCATTAAAATTGCTTGACAAGCCCAGCTAACAAATCAGTATTCCTCATTTCACTCTACAACAGTATGGTCAAGCCAATCTCCCCTCCTGAGCTGCTTCACCATTTATTGCATTGAAGCAAAGTTCTAAATCCCTTGAAGGCAGAGGTTTCTGAAGTGGAATGTAATATGAATGACCTAGAGTGCTTCATCCTAGCTCTTCTTGTGATGTACCTTTTTTATATGCTGCCTAAGTATTTCTGAAAGAAATACTTGATCCTGTTTTGAAAACAGTGGTGTAGGACAAAAAACATCTTCTCACATGGACAGGTACGAGAAATACCTCGATCATTATGTTCTTTAAGAGATGTCAGATGGGTGTTTAAATCTGTGGGAATAAAAAGCTGCTAAAAAAATGGCTTTGGCTGAGAACAGATCAAAACTCACTTAAACATAGATCAGATTAAATTAGTATTTTTTTAAATATGGTACTATCCTCTCTGCTATTGAATCCAAAAAGATGAAGAGAAAGAGTGTAAGGCTCGAATCAGACATTACTCTCCCAACCTGTTTGCCAGCAGAAGCATTTTTCTCAGTGGAGACTAAAAGAGAGAAGATAGGGCATGGAATCTTGCTGGTCCTGGGACATCTGGAGACACCCAAAAATTTACACTGGACACCTCAAGGACTTTGCCTGCTGAGGTGCAAGACAGCCAGAGAACTTTGATCACTGATGTTTATTAACATCTTCCTACCTAATACCCCTTGCCTTCTTTGAATCCCTATAAAAAAGGCCCACTTCTCTTTGATCCTGACAGATGGCCTTATCGACCTCTGTCTGCCTGCACCCAGGTATTAAACCATATACCTCATTGCTCTCACAAAAGCCTGTCAAGTGGTTTCTGCCTCACCTCATTTGTCATTCCTTACAAAGAAATATAATCAGGCTAAAACTGATTTCTAAAGTATCAAGCTCTTGGTGCAAAAAGATCCTAGGCTAAGGGCATGATTATGAAGAGAAGAGGAGTCCATGTTTTTCAGAAGCAAGGAATTAAAGTATAGTTATTGTGGTGGATTGTAACTTATGGGCAACTTGTAACACCCAGCTGAACTGAATCAGCGTGGTACTGGGTATGAAGGACTCACCTGAGGATTGTTGTCAACAACATAAAAAAGGAGAACTGGAGAGGAAGAGGTGGTGTTGTTGATTCTCCTGGAGAAGCTTGTCATGCTGGCTTTCCTGATATGAACTCAGCTATTCTCGTCATCAGAGGAGCTCAGGACCTCGCTGTTGCTGAGGATGGCTATGGTTCTTTTGTGGGGAGCTCTGGTCCTTACTTTGAGCATCGCTTTCTGGTTACAAGGCAGATCCCACAGCCTGCTGGCACAGATCCTTCATCCTGCTGGCACAGACTTTCTAGCTTCCACCATTGACCTTTGGGCCTTCCCAATGCAGATCCGTGAAATAGACTTGCATGAGATATTGTCATGGGCTCTGGGCCTCCAGTTGGACTCGTGGGGGGCATTGTCATGGGCTCTAGGTCTTCAGCTGGACTCATGCAGGACTTTGCTGTGGGATCCAGGCCCTCAGCTGGATTCCTTGGGTCTTTAGTGTGTGGACAGATTTCATGCAATCTTTTGTATTTGACTCTTTGGGTGACTATTATAAAATAATCCTATAAATTATGTGTCCTTCATTAAATTGTTTCTCTTGCAAACCCTGACTACAACAGTTATCCTTTGGTATCTTTAAGGATTGGTCCCAGAACCACACACACACACACACACACTCACTATGGATACCAAAATATGTGGATGTTCAAGTCTTTTGTATAAAGTGGCTTAATTTTGCATATAATTCACCCATATCCATACATATACTTAATCTCCAGAGTATTTATTTTAGCTGATACAATATAAATACAATGTCAATAATTGCTATACTGCATTACTTAATGAACAATGACACTGAAAAAAGGTTGTGCATTTTCCAGTATAGACACCAATTTTCTTCCACATATTTTTGATCCAAGATTGCTTGATACCATGATGCAGTTCCTATGGGTACAGAGGGCCTCTTGCACTTGAAAAGCAGAGACTCAGCACTCCAAAAGGGGTGGAACAAAAGCTGTAAATGTATGGTGCCAGCTGCATCTTTCATATCACGGACCTCAGTGTGTGTCTCTTATAAGTAAAGTCCCATACACTAGGAGGCCACATCATCACACTCTTGCAGTAAACCAGGGAAACTCTACATATGAAGAACAAAATGTTTCAAATGGTGAGAGTAAAAATATCATAAGAGCTCATCTTGTAGCCCACCTTCATCTTTCCCACCTCAGTCTTCCCCCTGGTAGTTCTTTCTTGGAATAACCTGGAAGGCAAATGCCATTTTGCTGGATGATAATTAATTGGGAATATACAATAGACAGAGGCATTAACTTGTATTAAACACTATTTTTGTGTATATCTGTAAAGGGTTTTCCATGTGATATTACTATTTGATTGGTGGGCTGAGTAAATAAGTTGCCCTTCCCAATGCGGGTGGGCATCATCCAATCTGTTGAGGGCCTAAACAGAACAAAGAGGTGGAGGAAAGGGGAATTCACTCTCTTTACCTGACTGCTTAAGCTGGAACATCAATCTTCTGTTGCCCCTGAATGGGATTTACACTATCAGCTCTCTAGATCTGAGACTAAGCCACAGGCTTTCCCGGGTCTCCAGTTTGTAAATGACAGATCATAGCCTCCATAATGCATGAGCTAATTCCTTATAATAGACATGTTATAATTACTCTCTCTCTTTCTCTCTCTCTCTCTCTCTCTCTCTCTCTCTATCTCTCTCTCTCTCACACACACACAATTAGTTCTGTTACTCTAGAGAACCCTGACAAGAATCTAATCTGAACTCTAACTCTAAATAGAAGGGGGCAGTAGTGACATGTTTTACCGTAAGACAGGAGCCTGAATGCTCTAATCCTCAGGATTCTTTCCAGTTCAGTGGCTTGAATGAAGCAGATTGGAAATTATATGTACTTAAAGGGTCCTTTTATAATATTCAGCTACATTATTGAGAAATATTATGGGCAGTCAGAAAATTAAGGTTTTCTTAATATCAAGTAAAGTGTGAAATTGTTATTCTCACTGTTTGAGCTGTTTTGTCCTTCAAAATGCATGGATCCAAAAGAATGACTATAATTTCTGGCAATGAGAATGTAGTTTGTCCAGGCCCTCTTCACTTATATTGACCCCTAGGGATCACATACATGCAAAATGTTCTTTTCTCTTCCATTTGCCATATTTCCCTCTCCCCTTCTGGATGTCTCCTACCCTGCTGGCTTGAATTCCAATAAACAAAGAGGCACTGTGTATTGAGGTGACAAACTTGTCACTGCCCACTTGTGACTAAACAGGTGTAAATCAAAGCTTAGCTTTTTCCTGGATATTTCAACTTTGACTTACTCCCAGCCATAGTTGATATTTTGTATCTCATCTCTTCATAGGAAAATCTTAGCTAGATCTTAGAAGCCTACAATTTATTTATAGCTTCTTGGCACAGCCTTGATACTAGATTTCATCAGAGATTTCTGTCAGATTTATCAACTTATAATTGTAGGGAAACAAGAAGTTCAACATTGATATATCTCCAAGGGAATTTCTAGTCAAACTACTGAAAGGTCCAAATGTTGTTCTGTTGGTGTTACCCTCTTTTCTAAGATGATTTGTAGAAGGCCAGTTTAGAGTTCAGATTAGATTCTTGTCAAGGTTCTTCAGAGTAACAGAACTAATTGTGTGTGTGTGTGTGTGTGAGAGAGAGAGAGAGTAATTATAACATGTCTATTATAAGGAATTAGCTCATGCATTATGGAGGCTATGATCTGTCATTTACAAACTGGAGACCCGGGAAAGCCAGTGGCTTAGTCTCAGATCCAGAGGGCCGATAGTGTAAATCCCATTCAGGGGTAACAGAAGATTGATGTTCCAGCTTAAGCAGTCAGGTAAAGAGAGTGAATTCCCCTTTCCTCCACCTCTTTGTTCTGTTTAGGCCCTCAACAGAGTGGATGATGCCCACCCCCATTGGGATGGGCAATTTATTTACTCAGTCCACCAATCAAATACTAATATCATGTGGACTGACTGTAGGCTGAGCCCTGGAAAGGTCAGTACAGAAGACAACTGTGGCTGAGGGTACATTCATTGAAGGCCAGGCTTCAAGAAAAGAGGAAAGACTGCACCCATATACTCCCGCTAGGGGTGAACAGCAGTGCCTGATATTCTAACTAGGCATAAATCACCTTGGGATGGAGGACCAAACCTCCTTAACTCACACCTTCCAGGAAAGTCCTTGTCCTTCCCATGTGTGCTTGCTTCATGACTTGCTTCCCAATTCGATACCTATTTAATCAACATTACCTAAGCAACTGTACTTGTTGTAGTCTTACTGGTTCCCCACAGTTTTGTCCCACTTCACACCCCACCTTGTGACTTCCCATTGGACCAATATTACCTTTGCGACTGTACTTGTAATCTTACTAGTTGACTATAGTTTTGTCCCACCTTGAACCTGCCTCGCCTTGTGGCTTTGCTCAATAAAACACCCTTGAAAAGCAGGGTTGGTGGTCAACCTACTTTCCAGGCCCCCTCTGTCTCTCTAAGACAGAAGCTTTTCTTTCTTTCAATAAATTCTTCCTACTCTTAAACTCCATTGTTCCTAGAATTCATTCCTCAGTTTTAGAGAACACAGACACAGAGTTTCAATCATCTAGCAGGTTGAGAGTTTCTTTCCCCTATATCACTTTCATTACATCTAATTTTCCCCGTGGGTAGCGTGGAGAAAGTAGCATAGGCCCGGCATGATAGTAGGCTCTGAACATTAGGCCTTTATCTCATCAATGAGGACATAAAGTGACAGCCTAAGGTGAGTTCAAATCTCACCCAAGGAGATGGATCAAAACCAGAAAAACATCATACAAAAACAAATATTATATGGTTCTACTCATATGCAGTATGTAGAGTAGTCAATTCCTGGAGATAGAAAGTAGAGTAATGGTTGTCAAGTCCTGTAGCAAGGAAGAATAGGAAATTGTTTAATGGATACAAGTACTGGTTCCACAAGATAAGAATAGTTCTGGAGATGGCTTGCATAGGAAAGTTCAAACTTTCCCTCTGAAGGTTGGCTATTTGATTCTGCTAAAATAAATTGGTGACAGATTAACAAAGGAAAAGCCATAACAAATTTACTTGATCATAGTTTTATGCAACATGGGTGACTTCAGGTTGAAAATCCAAAGACCCAGGATGGAATACCTCTTTTTATGCTTAGGTTCAATGAAGCATGGACATCTTTGCAGAAATAAGATTGGACAAAAAGGGTACAATCTAATAATAAAAGACTGAGAGTGAAAACCTGCAAAGGCTGTCAGACTTTTCTTGGCCTCTCTGTGCACCATTCCATCCTCTCAGGTATGTATGGAACAGGACCTTTTCAGGAATGGGGCTATTACTGAGGTAGTGTTACAGCAATTTTAGATTTTACCAAATGTTACAGCAAAGTCAGACTTACTGGTGATGCAGGAAACCATCAAGCAGCACTGGGATAAGTGTGGAGAGCTCTTTGTTATGCTAGCAGGCCTAGAGAAATTCAGTACTCCAAGTCTGAGCCCTGAATCTCAGTTAGGGGAGTTGTTATATAGAGTCTGTGGTGGGAAAGGGTGAATCAAACAAAGGCAGTTACTTAAAGGTGACAGGTTTACCACTTTGAACATCTGGTTGGCAGGGGAGTCAGGTAACAAGGGGCTGTGAAGCTGCTCTTACAGGAAGGAAGGAAGGAGAGGCATGCAATGAATTACAGAGTGAGATAACAGAAGCTGTGAAGCAGCTGGCACAGGAAAGGGAGGAGGGGCACACAGCAGGATACAGAAACTGTTGTATCATGTGGTTAAAGGTAGAACAAAGTAAAAACATAATTTTATCTGACAAGCAGGGCTCAAGGTTGAGACCTTGGGGAAGGGAGGGAGGGAGGTCCCAGTGTGGTTTATTTTTCTGCCTCAGTAGGATAGAAGAAATTACAATGAGTAAAAAGGAGACAAGGAAAATTATAATTTAAAAATTATACTTTTGAAGAGTCAAAGGCCGGTGAGATAGCTCAGCGGCATAAGCACCTGCCTGGCAAGCGCAAGGTCCTAAGTTCGACTCCCAGTACCCACATACGGAAAAAGGGCCAGTGATATCGCTCAGCGGCACGGGCACCTGCTGGCACATGAGGTCCTGAGGTCGACCCCCGGTACCCACAAAAAGAAAAGAAAAGAAAAGAAAAGAGTAAAACTCCTGGGACATAAAGTTACCCAAGGCTAACCATGTGAGTATTCCATAGGTTAATTTATGCTTCTTTCCTTCCAGACCCATCACATCCAAAATTCCTCAAGGGCACTGTAGGTCCATAAATTAGCTTAGTTGATAAAAGGTAGAAACCTGATTTTAAAATAAAAATCTTAAGATAAAGGGACAGATTTAGAGAATTCAAAGAATGCTTAGATTATTCATTGAAAACAAACAAACAAACAAAAAAAAAAAACTGAGCTCATACATTTCACCTGTAAAATGTGCCATTATCTTTGTGGATGGATCTTTTTTCTCTTTGGCATGAGCCAGAACCAAGACAGAACTTCCCACAGACTCACAAATTTCATGTTTCCACACCACCATCCCACAAGAGAAGCATAAATGTTCCCAGTTCCATAAAATAGTGTGTCTGTCTTTTGAGGGCCTCGTCCTGAAAATTCATTTTCTGTGACAGAAGTCAGCAAACCTGCAACCTGTCCTGTGGTGGGGGAGTCAAGGCTCCCCCCTCTGCTTTGGGGACCTCCGTGGACCCTGTCTGTGACATTATGACCTACAATCAAACAGGTAGATCAGAGAATTTATAGCCAACTAACTTACATAGAAAGACAGGAGAAAGTTAGAAGAGTATTTTTAGGTATTATGACTGGCTGTGGGGAAAAGAGCTCTGGTCTCTCTGACCTGCCTTAGGGAAGAAGAACTCTAGATTCTGTGACACAGGAGAGGTTCACAGAGAAACTTCCCTTTTGGGGCTGTTGTGAGGCTTTCACTTTGGGGTATCACTTGCTAAGCCCCAAACTGTTGCACAACATTGAACACACTTAATACTATTAAACTGGACACTTAAAATCAGTTAATGTAGTGAATTTTATATTAGATATATTTTACTACAATCAAAAAATGAAACAAACAAAAAACAGGAAATCCCAGTATGTAATAGATCAAAAATGCTTTAGTGAGGATACACATAGAAAGCAAAGTTTTAAATAGTAGGGAACAGGGCAGATATCGGTTCAAAGCAGGTGCTGCAGCGAAGGGCCAGTGCGCAGGACTGTCTGTAAAGTCAGTGTTTGACATTCAAGTGCATTTGCGATACCATCTGGTCATCCTGGTTTGGAGACACCGATCACACTGGTCACATTAGATGCAGTAAGTGCTTTTAATTTGCATGCGAGAGAAGCAGCATATACCTCTGAGACACATAGTTAAACATTCAGATCCAAATTAAAAACAGAACAAAACTTTTCAAATTGTACTTAACATATTGTTCCTTTGACCTCTCCAAATTGGGCAGGGGCCTCAGAAAGAAGAGCATTCCTTCCTTGGTTAATGGCCTTCAGGAAGCAGAAAAGGGAAAAGAAACGGATTAAAATGGCATGGCAAAAAAGACGCAAACAAAAAGATTGAGTGTTATATTGTACCATAAAAATTTTACTACTTGTTTAGAAACTCTTTGTAATGTTCACAATTTTGCCACTTGAAAATAATCTGGCCACTCCAAATTTAGACCAATAAAGGCTGTCAGGCTGTAACCCATTATACTACCCTCTTTAGGGTGACAAAAGTGTATCTCCTGGATTTAAGCTCAACATTTGCAAAATGTTGAAGACAAAACAGCATACTTTTTGCCTGAGTTTTCTTTCTCAGTAGTGATGCCAACATCCTCTCCAACATTTAGGCTTGAACTACTGCAGTCAGAGAAGTTCTGCTCGATACATACCAGCTTAGGTGCCAAAGCACTTCCAGTGTATCTCGGGGCATTTACCATATCCTTCTCCTCTCCACTCTCTCTGTCACTGTTCACATTGGCTCTCAACCTCAGTCTCTTGCTTGGTATGTTCCTAGCACTTGCAAAGTAGTCCCGGATTTCACTTTCTTGATTTCCTGTCTAATTTTTAAATAGCCACCTGGGTTACAGGCTTATAATTCCTCCCTACATGGCTTCCCTGGCTACCCAGTGTTCACTGATCAAGTCCAAACTCCCCAGTTGGAATGTTATAGTCCCACACAATCTTTCCAAGACTTCCCTCTTAGTCCCTTCTCCCACCACATCTCTTTAGGTACCTAAGCTTCACCATGCCCAAATACTCGCTGCTCCCAGACATGCTAAAAAATTTATGGACCCATGTTGTGATCATGCTATGCCCTTAGTCAGGATGCTCTTGTCATCTCCCTATCTTTTCCACTTTTTAAAATTTTACTCATCTTTCATAGGTCATCTGAAATATCCCCTCCCCTAGGAAACTTACCACATGCCTTCTGATTGGAATGAATTGCTTCTTGTTCACACTCAACTGCTATTAAATACCTAATACCACTTGTTGAGTATTAGGTATTTAAACCTCAAGTCCTGTTTTCAGAAAGCTTACAGTGAGTTATAAAGAAAAGATGTTGTAGTCTTTATGTTATTATTGCCTATAATTGCTAAAATTATTGTTTACATTTTTATTCCCCCAGCAAAATAAGTTTCTCAAAGATAAAAAGTATGCCTCATTAGCCTTTTCAACTATCGTTGACCCAGTAATAATGTTTTGAATTTAATAGGTGCTCAATAAATTTCAACTGACTGGATGATAAAAAAATAAATAATGAATGGAATAATTTATATTTACATTGCAATTTACTATATTGTTACATTCTAGCCTTTAAAAAAACACAACTTTCACCTTTCTATTTCATTTTCAACCAGGAAACTCAAAGTTATTCATTCTCACATTTCTAAAACACAGTGACTAGACACAGATTAACATATAATGTTAATATAATGTTTTCCAGCAACATATAAGCAGAAATGAGGGGGGCACCTCATTTATGTTAACTACAAATTATAAAAGTATTTGAGAATAAATTTACCAAGAGAAGAGCACCAATTTAAAAATATAGCTATAGCATTGTATTGAAGGGCCTTAACTAGTTCTGAACAAGTAGATCTATCATGTCTCTGGAAATGAATAATTAAAATAAAAATATAATTTTGCCAAACTAATAGTTAAATTTAATTTTATTCCACTCAACAAACAAAAATTATAGTGTATTTGTCAAGTTGTATTTGAAATGAAGGTATCTATATAGTATGTTGAAAACATGACATACCTTCCCAAAGTAATACTTATTTTTTAACACCTGTGCTCGTAAGATAATGTTCCAGGTATAGAATTTTTATGAAGTCCATGGTATGAACTTTTCTTGAGCATTTCCAAGAATATTGTAGAAAACTACTATTGAAGTATTTTTAACATAAGATGTATGGAGATTCTGAATATGCAGCAATTAGCAGCACAATCTATTGCTAATAATATATTCCAAATTCTTTTTAAGGTATAGAAGTCCCCCCACCCTATGCGTGCATATGTGTGTGTGTATGTGTGTGTGTGTGTACCCAGGGCCTTGGCACTGTGCTACTCTTTTGTATTTTAATATTGAGACAGGTCTTGCTAAGTCACTAAGGTGCTCAGGCTAGGTTTGAACTTGCAGTCTTCCTACCTCAGCCTCCCAGATCACTGGGATTACAGGAACCTCTATATCTTTGAGAATTGCTGCAGGCAGTCCTAAAAAATTTATCAGATAAACCCTGTCATTCACAAACATTTTTCTTACCAATATTATAGAAGAAAAGATGCAGAATATCTTTGGTGGATACTGTCTCAGACTTGACCATGTGACTTGTTTTGTCTGATAGAATATTAGCAGGTGTGAACTAACTGAAAGCTCAAAAATCACATGTGCAACTGGCCTTGTTCCCTTTTATTTTTGCCATCTTGGTAAGAAGACCATCCATGGGTAAGCTTGGATGGTTCCAGGAGAAAGAATGACTCATAGAACAAGCTACTATAGCCAGACTGCCCCAACTTGGCCCAATCTAGAAAACCCACAGATACATAAGCTAAACAAACACATATTGTGGTATGCCTCATATAGCGGCACAGTGATAACTCCCCACCCCCAATATGATTCCTACTTGGCAAACAACCATCATCATCTTCACTTTTAGATTTACCCTCATATCTAATATCTTAAACTGGACATTTTTCATTTGCTGCTTCAGATCCATGCTTCATTTTTCTCAGTCTTGAATTCTGCCCTGGGATCATGACATTTATGAACTAAATCCACAGGCTCTCTTCCCTCAGGCTTCCCACTGGACACAGCAGAGACACAGAAAATATTCCCTTGACTTTCTGCCTGTGATGGCACCTTAGATTTGTGTCTCTTGATCAAGAGTCATTTCTCTCAGGAGGCCTCTTCTGCATGACTTTCTGCATTCTGGAGATGGTTCCCTCCCTTCTGTTTTGGCCTATAGCAGTAATATTTCCACTATCATTAATCCCAGGTAACTACAATTTCCTGTGGTCCCCTGCTCCTTAGAACACTCACCTTTGAGGAGAGACCTTTTATAAATGTCCTAACGTGAATGTACCATCGTTTCCTGTTGGGATCCCCAGTGATTTGTGTACCCCTTGTGTCTCTTACATCTCCTGCCAGACATCACTTTTCTGATGACAGCTTACCTATTGGCTCCTTCACTAGCTGTCCACCATCTAGATCTCTGCTTTGTCAATCCACCCTGTCCGATTTGGAATCTCTTTGTAGAACATGTCAATGAGTCAGTCATTGAACCAATTTTAATTGACTACATACTAAATTTTACTGGACACTAGAGATACACAAACCCCTACATTTAAGAATGTCATCATCTAGTGGGAGAGACAGAAAACTCAAATTAAAAACCAGTGTGAACCCACCACCCAAAATGCAAAGCATTATATTGTTTTAATTTTTTTTGTGTGTGGGTACCGGGGGTCAACCTCAGGACCTGACGCGTCAGCAGGCGCCTGTGCCGCTGAGCTATATCACCAGCCCCTTTTTTCATATATGGGTTCTGGGAGTCAAACTTGGGCCGTCACGCTTGCCAGGCAGGCGCTTACACTGCTGAGCCATCTCACCGGCCCTGTTTTAATTTAAATAATTTCAATAAAAACTTTTGGTAACGTGTGATATGTGTGGGAGTATCATTGGATGAGGTCTGAGGAGGTTCCCCAAAGAGAAAACGAGGATCTTACTTTCCTATCTCAATGAAGTAGGTTTGTTATCTTCTCATCACAGAAAAAGAATTTCAGGATAAATCTGTAAGAGACAGAGGCAGATTTATTAGGCAGAGTTAAAGAACTACACTGTCTTAGTTACTTTCTTATTGCCAACACCCGCAAGTTAGAGGAGGAAAGGTTTACTTTGGCTCACAATTTGTAGAGGTTTCAGTCCATAGTTGTCTGGCTCCAAGGCAGGACAACATGGCAGAGGGATGTGGCACAAGACAAACAGCTCAGGCCATGGCAATGGGAAGCAGACAGAGATCAAGGGAGAAGAGAGGGAGATAAGGTATTCCTTTCCAGGTCACACCCCCAGTGACCCACCTCCTCATCAGTGAACGAATCCACTGATGAGTATCACAGATTTATAACCAATCACCTCCCAAAAGCCCCACCTATGAGCACATGAGGCTCTGGGGGGACATCTAGATATAACATACACACTCAGAGAAAATAAAGTGTGGCTACTTTAAAGAGGTACACTATGATCTCAGGTTGAGGATATATATATACATTCTTTGAATGTGTGTGTGTTGCTGGGGATTGAACATTTTGATTCTGTTTCTTTGTCTTAATGTCTGGTTGTTGCCCTTTACCTTATCAACTAGGTTCATTTATGAACTTATATTATATTTAAGGGATTTGGACATAATACACTTGAAAGGAAAATAAAGCATAGTGAGCTTAAACAAGCTTAGGTTGTAAAGAATGGAGTGCACATATGGATAACCTTGGGTAATTTTGTGTCCTGAATTTGCAATATTTGTAAAAGTACCATTTTAAAATTATGATTTTATCTCCTTTTACCTATCTTTATTTCTTCTACATCAGGAGTGCTTGCAACTAGGGTTAGCTGCTGCTGAGCTGTGAACACTGGGGTCCCATCCCTAAATTCTCATGTCGGAACTTAATACACAATGCTAAATATTAAGAGGTTGTGCTTTTGGAACATGATTAAGTCATGAGAACTCTGCTTTCATGAGTGGGTTAAATGCCATCTATAAAAGAGATTCTAGTGAGCTCTTTTGCTCCTTTCACCATGTGAGGATAAAGAAACAAAGAGCCACCTGTAGAGCAGAGAACAAGGCTTCATCAGCATTGAACCTGCTGGGACCTTGATCTTGGACTGCACAGCCCCCAGAAATATGAGAAATAAATTTCTATCACTTATAAGTTACCTAGGTATTTTGCTATAGCAACCTAAACAGACTAAGATAGTTGTATTCCAGCTATCAGATGTGCCCAACATTCACTTTGAATGGGGAGCCAATGACACAAGGAAATTGAATCTCTGGGGGACCTTCCATAGGGGAGTAATAGTGGTATGAGATGGACTTTTTAGATTAGGAAAATAGTAGCGCTGATTTTCATATCCAGCATCACTGCCTGTGTTCCCTCTAACAGATTCGGTGTTTGGAGCTTGTCCTTGAGGATAGTGAAGCAATCTTATCACTGGACATCTTTCTTAGGCATAATTTTGGGGTCTTGTTCTTGCCTATACAGCCTCCAAGCTCAGTTTTCCAATCTACCTTATAATTCTGTAAAATGCCCAATTTCATTTGTAAATCAGGATGATAGTTTACATTGGAAGTCCATTGGAAGGAGTGAAAGGCACCAAAACACAATAGTCATACTATTCATAGTTGAGGAACCAAACCAAATCGCTAAAAGTTCCAAGTAAGTACCTTGGAACCAAAATGCTGTTACACTTTTAAGAAATTATTTTTCTCCTTAAATTAACTAGGCTTAATTTTTGCTCTTTGCAACTAAAATACCAATGACCTTAACTCCTGACTAGAACTGATTGATCAAAAGATAAAAATCTCATTTCACCTTGACCTTCTCATGGGCCAGTTCTGTGTTACAAAACTCAGTAGCCTAAAACAATAATTTGTCATCTCTCAACATTCAGTGGTTGTTTAACTCGACTAGGTAGTGTCACTTGGGGTCTCTCATATATGGTAGTTAGTTCACCCATAATCATCTCACCCATAATCATCCATAATCATCTCAAGGCTCACATGAGTGGGATGTCTGAGATAGCTCATTTCTATGCCTGGCAGTTGTTTCTAGCTTTCCACTGGGAGCTTTGTTCAACCAGAGCCATGTACACATGTTCTCTCCATGTGGTGTCAGATTCTCATAAAGCATCCCAGAAGTAGAATTCCAAGAATCCCAAGTTTCAAAAGTCAGCATCACTCTTCATTCAAGGTAAGAATCACAGAGACAGAAGGATTCAGGGAAGAGGCTTATGGAAGGGCATGGTAGGATACAGAAAGATGGCCTTCCAAATTCTAATCCCACGAACATTACCCTGTATGACAAAAGGGACCTTGCATGTGTGATTAAGGATACAGCAGACCTTGTCTTGGTTACTTTTCTCATTGCTGAGACAAAATACCCAATACCAAAAGTTAAGGGAAGAAAGGTTTATTCAGCTCACAGTTTGTGGAGGTTTCAGTTCATAATCTTCTGGCTCAGAAGCAGGGTGGCACATAGCAGAAGGGCAATAGTTAATGGTAACTGAAGATAACAAAAGCAATAAGAGCAAAAAGGGGGGAACAAGCCTCTTTACCTCCCTTATAGTCTATGCAGGCTACTCACCCTAGGGCAGGTGTAGAACTCACATTGCCAATCCCAGCACTAGACAATGAACCAGTCACAAACTCTAGATACAGCCGCCTCTGAAAAGCCTGCCCCTCATGACCACATGAGGCTTTGGGGAAACATCCAGACACAAACCATAACAGACCTCAACATAGGAAGTTTGTCCCATGCCTAATATACTCATTTGAATACTAAAAATTGGAGAGTATATATATTGGCTCCAGAAAGCCAAAATGATGACAGCATAAGAATGACTTAGCCTGTCATTGTTAGCTTGAAAGTGGAGAAAAAGAGCCATGAGCCAAGGAATAGAGGTGGCCTCTATAAGCTAAAAAGGCAAGAGAATTATATTCTAGCACCTCCAGAAAAGAATGTTGCTTTGCTGCCATATTGAGTTTAACCCAGTGAGACCTATGTTAGACTTAGGCTCTGCAGTACTATAAGGCAATAAGTTTGTATTAAGCCACAATATCTTCGGAAATTTGTACCAAAAGGTATGGCTCACTGGGAGATCATCTTTGAACACCAGTTACCACACTTGACTTATAAAGCCCTGTCTTAGGAATTTCAAGTTAGAACTAAAAGATTAATCATTCTCTTAAATAAAAGAGATCTAAATTGAGAAAGTATTAGTGGAAGTCCACTTTCTATCATGTGCTCTGTAACCCAAATATACCCTGTATTAGTCAGCTTTCCCATTACCGGAACAAAATTCCTGACATCCACAACTCAAAGGAGAAAAGGTTTGCTTGACTCGTGGTTTCAGAGGTCTTAGTCTATGGTTGGCTGTTTTCAAAGCAGAAACGTGATGGCAGAAAGTTGAGGTAGAGCAGAGCTGCTCACTGCATGACAGCGGGGAAGCAGAGAAAAAGAAACGAGTGCCAGGGAGAGAAAGACTCTCCAAAGGCATGTCCCCAGTGACCCATTCCCTACAACTGGGCCTCACCGCCTAACAGCACATTCAACTATGAAATTCAGTGAATTCATCCGCAGATGAGTACAGCAGCTCCATGATCCAATCACCTCTCCAGGAATCTCCTAATCCTGTCAAGTTGACAATCCAGTCAAGTTGACAAGATTAACTGGCACACACCCTTAATAATTTTAAAAATAGTGACAGCAACACTAATTGAAAAATGAAAAATCTCAGTTATGTAACCTGTTATATTTCCTGCATTACACAGAAGAGTGATTGTTGATCTGTTCAGTCTTACTTCCCCCAACAATGAGATGATTTAAGCCTAGAGACAATTATTTGCCTTAATAAATAAGCTTCGTGGGGAAAAACTGTATCTGTATGTGCACACGTGTGTGTGTGTGTGTGTGTGTGTGTGTGTACAACTTGGCATACATTACCTAAATATTTAAGTACATATATCTAACAGTAAGCAGAAGCTAGACAGTATAAAGCTTACTATTTGAATGGGGGACTTTAAGAGACTAAAAATGTAATCATCTGAGTTGCCCATCTAAATTTTTTTTTTGGTTCCAGGAATCCAACTCAGGACCTCACACTTGCCAGGCAGGTGCTGCGCCACTGAGCTAAATCCCTGGCCCTGCCCATCTAAATTGAAGACCACTAGACTGTAACAAACTGGGGACAAGTTGAAGTGAGAAGAAATATTCTGGACTGTTTTATACAAGTTTTTATATGATTGTATACTAACTTTGGATACAGGATAATGAGGTTAAAAGTAGCTGAATTCTCAGTGATATTAATGTGCTTTTCTTTCTTCAATGATTCTGTTATTCCTAACCCCCTAAAAAAGGAAGTACAAATTTCAAGAGTGTGGGATTAGTCTGTCTTCAACTAATATTCAATTTTCTCCTTTATACTTACTACTGCTTACTTTCCTCACCAAATTCATAATGAGATGTTTGGCAACCTTACATGAATCAAAAACTTCACTTTTAGCCTACTTGTAACAAAAATAATGTTTAACTTGAAGATAAAAAGAGTGCTAAGCCAGAGTCTTCCTTTGAAACCAACAAAATTTTGGTAAATGAAGGAAGAGCTCATGCTTGTAAACATACATGTCTGTGAAATTCCCACTTAACCAGAGGACGCAAGCACAGTGCTAAGAAAATATCAGGAAGGTACTTCAGTAAAACGGGCTGAAGTTAGCTTCATAGGGAGAATTAAATAATGAAACTTCTGGGTGATTCAAACAGATAAAGGGGGGCCGGTGAGATGGCTCAGCGGCTTAAGCGCCTGCCTGGCAAGCGCGAGGGCCCGAGTTCGACTCCCGGAACCCACATACGAAAAAGGGGCCAGTGATATCGCTCAGCGGCACGGGCGCCTGCTGGCGCGCGAGGTCCTGAGGTCGACCCCCCGGTACCCACAAAAAAAAAAAAAAAAAAAAACAGATAAAGGGGTTGGTTAACTTCACAAATTATTTGTAGTACTACTCATTGTAGTCATTACACCACTGAGCTGTTTGGGTTTGGGGAGGATTTTTTTTTTTTTTTGTGGGTACCGGGGGTCGAACTCAGGACCTTGCACTTGCCAGGCAGGCGCTTATGCCGCTGAGCTATCTCACTGGCCCCTGGGGAGGATTTTATGTTTGGTTGGTTTTGTTTTACTTTCACAAGAAAAGCAAATATACTCTAAAACTCCTTCATCTATTTCGTACCCCTGTGGCTTTATTGTTATAATAATAAATGTTTTACAAATTACTTTACTTCTTTAAAAATATATGAGCAGCTGAAAAATAGACGATTTCAAGAAATAATCCCATCCTTTCCTACATCAGTGACTAAAAAGACAAAATAAATTGATTTCTGTTCCTTTCTATTTTAGTTAATCTCATAAAATAATCTCACTCACCAGAAGTGGAAAACTCAGAGGCAAGAACATTGACTCATCCCCTTCCTTTACTCTCTCATCCCTGAGAATAACCAATCGCTCATGTTCAGTTCACTTCTCCACACCTTCTCCATGCCTTCTTTCCTACTCTTATGTACTGCAGATTTCAAGTGCTTGTTACCTCTTATCTGCACTCTAAAGCATCCTAGTAATTAGTTTCTGCCTCTGGTGTGTTTACCTTCTATAAGCCTTCCTTCACATAAAGCTAGATTCCTAAAATGGATCCTTGAGGTTAGTTTAATTCTTAAAACCCTTGCTTGCCTCCTACAATGGCATCTGTTCCCCACAGAATAGAATCCAAACTCTCCATAATATTGAAGTCCCCAATAATGTAGGCTCACTGTTTCCTAGTTTACATGCCAATATCACTCTCCCACTCTCTCTTCTCCTTACCAATAGCCCCTACCTACCACTACCTGAATATACACTGCACTTTTCCACCTTTGTTTACACTTTTCCTCTACATACAAAACCTTTCTTCATTTCAGTGTTTTCAAATACCACCCTCTCCATGAAGCTTTGACCAGTCCCAAAGTCAGAAATAATCTTTCCTATATCTGTGTACTGTGCTGCTTCATTTTTATGTCTACTGCATACCCCATCCCAGACTGTCCTGCAGTGTACTTACTTGTGCATTTAAGGATAGAGATTGTACCTTTCCCTTCATAACACAAAGCTTTATTTATATTGACTCTTAGCCAATAAACTTGCTAAATGGATTGCAAAGAGGCCAAGCTAGTGAGACTGGGATGAAAAAAGAATATTCTATTAAAATAAAAGGTTATGATTCCTAATTTGAAAAATTAATAATAACCTGATTTATATATGCAGAGTACACCCAAAAAAGTATACATATTTCAGGAAGAGAAAAAACTAGTATAAATATTGTAATGTTAAATTTATTGAGACATCGTGAGATTAATACAAGTTACCTTTGGACTCTACAAGTACAAGAAGTGCTCAAAGTAATGGCTATTAGCTTCCAGACATTTATTAGCATGGTGAACTGCTGCTTGGGTAACTTTGGTCATGGAGATGATAGCACACGCATTTTCAATTTCTTCTCTAAGGGATGGCAGTGTAGCGGGCTTTCTGCAATTGACGACATCCTGTAGGGTCCCCCATAAGAGGGTAACACCATCTGTTGAAAAAACATCATACTATTTTTCTTTTTCTGAAGTATGTATACATTTTTTTGGCAGACTCTGTATGTAAAACTATGATAAATAATAGAGAGTAAGCACTCAGTATCAGTCTTCATTATTATCATTATTATTGTTTCAATTACTAGAGAGACATAGACATAGCACATGTAAAATCAATGATATAAAGACAACATAATTCATATTTTCATTAGAAGTTTCTACATACATAATCATGAAGTCTCAAAATAAAATAATAGAATCCAGATCTGCACTCACCAGATTCATCTAACAAAATTTCCAACTGGCCAAGTGTAGTGGTAAATGCCTGTAATCCCAGCATTCTGAAGGGCTGAGGCAGAAGGCTAACAATTGGGCCTAATCTGGGCAACTTAGCAAGACCCTGTCTCAAGATAAAAAATAAAATAAACGATTAAAATTTTTAAAAGTTTGGGGATGTAGCTCAGCACAAATGCTCTGAGTTCAATCCCAACACCAAAGAAAAAAAATTCCAACCATATTTATATATAAAAGTTCATATCCCTTCTTTATTTTAGCTTCAAGAAAAGCTCTTAAAACTTAATTGATCTAGTATTTTCATCCTTTTGTCATCAAACTCTGGATAGGTTAATATAAGAACAACTTTTGGCCTACCATATTCTCTTCCTTTTACCAACAGAAAATGTAAAGAAGTGAAGGGCGAACACGGGCTCACAATCTAGTAAAGTTGGGGAATGGATGAATATTCCAAACCAGGCAAAACACCACATAAGCTGCCATGTGACCATCACTTTCTTAACAATTGTGCATTGATTTTAGTAAACACAATACAGATGTATTTGAAGTTATACATTTCCAGCAGTACAGAATAAGAAGAGATGGTCTGAATTTAATGTACTAGAGTGTCTACAGGTCTTGAGATTATATCTCTATGGCCAAATGGTAAAATAATCAGCAGATTCCACAAAATACCATCACAAGTAGTCATTTGACTTCTAGCCAAAAAAAAGAAAAAAGAAAAAAAAAAGATATTCTTGGCTTTCACAGAAGTATTGGAAGGTTTTTTTAGAATACATTTTATTAGCCTGAAAAAGACAGTAAATGAGCATCCCAGCTGTTAGTCCATGAAGTAAAGACATGTGACTGTCTTTCTTGGATTTTTTCTTATATATTATATATATATATATATATATAAAATATTATATATATAATATTATATATATGTAATATATATATTGGCTTCATCATATATGTAATATATATAATTTAACTTTTAAAATACATTAACTTTTTTTGGTGTGTGTGGGTACCAGAGGTCGACCTCAGGACCTCGTGTGCCAGCAGGTGCCCATGCCACTGAGCGATATCACTGGCCCTTTTCTAGTTTGTGGGTACCGGGAGTCGAACTCGGGCCCTCGCGCTTGCCAGGCAGGCGCTTATGCTGCTGAGCCATCTCACCAGCCCCAAATACATTAACTTTAATGAGTTAGACTTCAAGGTCAGGTGGCAGTGTTCTAAAGGAACGACATATACCAGTATATTTCAATGACAGTTTTGGCATGTTTGACTCCTAGAATTAATGTATTTCTATTTCCGGGATTTATATCAGAAATGTATCTTCTTTAAATATAATATTCTTTGAAATTTTAACCAAGAAAATACCTGTTGATTCTAGATGACACTGATATTATGGCCTCTGCAATGAAATGAACAATAAAATAAACTTGTTTAGAACCACACAATAATTTAGTATGATGGTACTATCAGTGTACTAGGGGTTAGAATGAACAAACATTTATTAGAAAAAAGAAAGCTGATAGTCACATTCTTATGCATTGTCAAACTTTTGTAATCTCCATCCTAGAAAGCTACAGGAACATAAAGAGTCAAGGAAACTCTGTTCAATAATGTCATTATTAGTTGAATATTAATTATATTTCATCCTCATAAATATGAAATAAATGTTGACTCATATAGTAGACTGTTTGCATGTTGCCTTTACTGGAAAAGACAGTCTTCTACATCAGTCCTTTGACCCCCACTTGGCTGCATAAGAATGGGCCTTGGGCCTGGAACCCTGCCTTACTAAGACAGAGTCCTCACAGGTTGTGCTGGGCATCTTGCCTACCTGGGAATATCTTTCCCTGCCTTACACCCAGTGTGTACTCCTTTATTCTACTTAAGCATTTGTATTATATGACACTTGGCAAACCCCACTGGTATATCGGTCCCTTGTAGGAAGGGGACAGGGTCCTTCATTCTGCAGTACAAGAAGGGTGTATGAAGACAATGTCCCTGGTTAGCTGCTGGGAGGGACCTACTGGCCATGGTGAACCAAGGTGTACTACGGAAGCTGTTCTTGCTCTAACTCTCCTCTGTGCAAATACAGCATTGTTCCACACAGTGCTCAAAGGCATTGTTTTCTTTGGTGATGCCAATACCCGGGTAGATTGGGCAGATGGTTGAACTTCTGGTGACAGGCAACAGGTGCCACCTGCTCAACATCCTCACATTTGATTTTTCTCATACTCTCTACATGAGCCTCACTCTCTTAGAAGGAGCCAAATTCAAGAGTTTTCAGCATCACAAACATTAAGTAGTTAAAAACAGTGAGAACTGAAACATTATTTCTTATTTCCTAACTTGCTCATGACTACCTCAGCTTTTATTTATACTTGTCTGGGTGTTTTAATTTTTCCTGGAAGAAAATATTAGGTACATTTGTGAAAGTTAATAAAAGCACAATATTTTACTTGAGAATGTTTATGAACCCTCCCTCTATAAACACAAAAATTATATGACATAGAACTCTGGTTGCTTACATTGCACAAAAATTGAAATTAGTACGAATTTGATATCTGTGAATATTTTCTTAAAAGCAAAAAGCTTATACACAGCTGGAATGTTCGGCAAATGATTTTGTTGCTGTAAATTTTGTCAGCAAACACTTCTAAACAATCTGAGATCAGAATGTTCATCACAGATGACTTCATATCCTCTTCTGTTTCCAGGAACAGGATACATGTGTGTGGATGAATTCAGAGCCACTACACAGCATTATCAGCACATAAAACAGTCTGAGGTCTCTTAATTTTGATAAAATGATGACAATTTACAAAAAGATTGGGAAGAGAATATAGCTTTCAGTGTTATCATTGCTGGCCTTGTTAAACAGCAAAGCTACTCTGTATTAAAACTTTATGCTCCCTCATGAGCTAATAAACTCTTCCTAAGATAATGGTGATTGTTCTGCAAAGCATATTATGAAGGTTTCTAAGGAGAAGTAGTAAAATACTGCAGCTCAACATCAGCATGAAAAACAACTGGAAAATCAAACACTACCATTACCAAGCTTCACACGTGGATGTACACACTTGTTTTAATGTCAGAGCTACTTACTGAAAATTAAACATATTTCATATGATATATGCGGTGAATCACATAGGTGTCCCTAATGGCGAAAAATCTAAATATTGTGAAATGCAAACTCCCATTCAAAGTTTAAAAGAAGTACATTAAAAACCACCTTGTTTGATGTGTATTAATGTATGGTCACTTCACATAGCAACTCTCTATAAAACACAGTATTGGGCCGGTGAGATGGCTCAGCGGCTTAAGCGCCTGCCCGGCAAGCGCGAGGGCCCGAGTTCGACTCCCGGAACCCACATACGAAAAAGGGGCCGGTGATATCGCTCAGCGGCACGGGCGCCTGCTGGCGCGCGAGGTCCTGAGGTCGACCCCCCGGTACCCACAAAAAAAAAAATAAAATAAAATAAAAATAAAACACAGTATTGAGTAGTAATAGATTAGGAAAGAAATAAAATATGTATTTTCTATCTTCAATGAATTTCCTAAGTATTTTTTGAATTTTATACAATGTATTAAATTCTAAAACAATCTAGAATAAGTCCCGTATTGTTTAAGTGCTACTTTTAAAATTTTAGCATATCGTGTGTTTTATATTATTAAATATTCTTCCACAGTCATTTAATTACTTATGTGATATCTCATTTCATAGATGATATCTTCTTTATTTTTTATTAATACTTGTTTGCAATACACCACAGCTACAGTCAGCTAGGGGGATTGATTAGCATAAGGAAATAACACAGGTTGATCATTTTGATCCCTTTACCCACCCATCACTGCCCTCCCTCCTTCCCTCTCCCAGAGATAACACTGCTTTTCTTGAACCAGTCTCCCATGTTTCATTACTAGGAACAACACTGCAGTTAATGTCCTTATGTCTTTATCATTGACTCATTCCATGTGCTTGTGTTTCCTTAGGAAAAATAGTGAAGAAAAATTGTTGGGTCAACAATTATGCAAAGTTCAAATGTCTTCATACATATTGCCAAATTACAATCCAGAAGGTATACCAATTTATGATCCACCCTAACCTTCATAAAATGGCCCATACAAAGGTAAACTCACTTTAAGTTTACAACTGATAAGGAGAAAACTATCAAAAAATTTGGATGACTCTTGAATAAACTATTTCAATTGAGGTACTGCCAAAATGTAATTAATAGCTACCTAAGAAAGATGATTTTAAATTTAATCTTTAGGATATTCTTTCATTCAATTAGAAGACAAGAGGAAAAGGAGCCTATTGTGTATTTTAAACATCATGTGTCACTTTTAGACTCAAACTGCAAGTTTTTCCTGGATTTCTAGCCTGCTGGACTTCCCTGAAGGTTCTGGACTTGCTAACTATTATGGCTTAGATATAAATGTTCCGCAAAAGTCTCATCTATTCGGAGGTGGGGCTTTTGAAAGGATTGGAGGGCACTGCCCTCTTTGGTAGATTAACCTCCTGATGAGTTTCTAGCTGAATGTGATGTGAGGATGTGGGGCCTGGTCAGAAGAGGCAGTCACTAGAGGGGTGACCTGGAAGGGTGTATTTTTCTCCCTGACTCCTCCCCTTTTTCTGCTTCCTGGCTACCATGCCCTTCCACTGTACCATTTGTACCTTGGAGCAAGCCTACCACGGACTGAAATAAACTTCTCTTCCTTTTAAGACAAAATAAATTTTTCTTCCTTTAAGTGGTAAGTGTCAGGTGTATTAGCCAGGTGAAAGTGGCTAATACAGATATTGGTACCAGTAGTGGAGGTGTTTCATGGTTGAACCTGACCATATGGTTCAGAAGACTTTGGAAGTGGTTTGTAGAAGAAGTTTGGAAAGGTTTGGGAATGCAGGCTACAGAAGTCCTAGAATGTTGTAAGCATTTTTGATGAGCAATACAGGTCAGAGCTCAGAAGTCTAGAATGCTGATTTTAAAACAATTCAAAGAGAAAAGGCCAGGCTCAGGAAGTTTCAGTTACTCTATTGGAGGCTGGACAAGAGGCCATGTGTCTTACACTTTGGCAGAAAATTTGTCTACACTTTATCCATGTCCTGAGACTTTTCTGGAGACTGAGATTAGGGGCAACAGACTAATCCATCAGAGGAAATTTCAAGGTAGCCCAATGTTTAGACTATGTATGACACGTGTACTGCCGGCTGCTTGCAGCCAGATCTACAGTGAGAACAAGGAGCAAAAGGCAGAACTGAATGATTTGAAAAGTTTGCAGTTTTGCTAATAAGGAAGTAACTGCAAAGTTGGGGCAAAGAGCATAGTTGCTAAAAATATTAGCATTAAAAAAAAGCCAAGTACTTTGTTGAAGTTCAAGAAGAAAGACTAAGAGCATCTCAGGAATCAGCAAGATCCTACCCATTGCAGGTTCAAGGGTTCAAAACTGTAAATATTTAATTTGTGAGGGGAGTCCTGGGACACTGGCTCATTCAGGACTACCTAGGAAATTGTAAGCCTGAGTTCATCTATCTAGGTACTCAGAGGGTACTGCTGCCATGGTCCAAGGAGGACCTGCTATTATTCAAACTGGTGGCAGACTTTCGTGTCACCAATGTGGTCCTGGTATTTTAAGGCATAGAGAATACAAGACTAATGGGATCATGGAGGCTTCCACTTAAATTTCAGAAAAAGTTCTGGGAGGCCAAGCAAAAATGAGTGACAGGGTCATGATCCCTGCAAGGGGCCACTGGGAGGGCAATGCATGAAGCTGTGAGAGAGAAGCCAAAGGTACATTGGAGACCTAAGGAAGCTAGAGATGCCAGAAACACTGATCACCTGACAAGCAAGTGTGCAGGCAGTAAGCAGAGCCACCCTAAGAGAGTAGCTATGTGGGCCATAACCAGCAAAGCTTTGGGGCTAGTGGTACAAAACACTTCAGAACTCATATCTTACTACAACCTGCCCCAGGTGCTGGATACAGAGCTACAGGATTAAACGTTTGCCCCGCTGTTTTTCAGTCCAATTCCCTTCTATTCCCTTATTTCTCCCTTTTGGAGTGGGAATGTTTACCCCATGCTATTATACATGGCAAGTATTTAACTTTCTTTTTCTATTTTTACAGGGGCTCATAGCTAAGAATTTGCCTTGACTCTCAGAGGAGATTTTGGACTTGGACTTTTTGGCAGTGTTTGAACTGTTAAGACTTTGGTGACTCTTAGAGATGGGATAAATGCATTCTGTGTGATGAAATGGACAGGAGTTCTTGGGGGACCAGGGACAGGATGTTATGGTTTAGATATAAATGTTACCCCAAAATCTCACGTAAGCAGAGATAGGACTTTTGAAAGGTAATTGGATCATATTAATTAGTGGACTAAACTACCTATGAGTTCACAGCTGAATGTGCTGTTAGGAAGTGGGGCCTCACCAGAAGAAGCAGTCACTAGGAGTGTGACCTAGAAGGATGCGTTTTGCTCCCAAGTCCTCCTCCCTCTGCTGCCTAGCTGCTATAGGATGAATAGCTTTCCTCCACCATGCCTTTCCTCCATGCCATTTGAATCTTGGAGCCACTCGACCACAGACCCTGAGCCAAAATAAACCAATCGCCCTTTAAATTGTAGGTATCAGGTATAGTGGTCCAGAGGTAGGAAAGTAGCTAATATATCAACTCACTACAGTTGTTGAACCAATATCTTAAAATCTCTGTCTCTGTCTCTTTCTCTCTTATTATCTCTCTCTCAATCTTTTTCTCCCTCTCTCTCTCCAGACTTTTCATAAAAATGAACAAGATGTGACTAAATTTAAATAGAATTCTTTTCTAGAAAAGCAAGTCTCAAATTTTAATGTGCTTAAAAATCACTTAGGGGGGCTGGTGAGATGGCTCAGCAGCGTAAGCACCTGCCTGGCAAACGCGAGGGCCCGAGTTCGACTCCCGGAACCCACATACGAAAAAAGGGCCGGTGATATCGCTCAGCGGCACAGGCGCCTGCTGGCCCACGAGGTCCTGAGCTCGACCCCCGGTACCCACAAAAAAAAAAAAAATCACTTAGGGATCTTGTTAAAATATAGCTTATTCTTTTCACACATCTAGTACCTGAGTTTTTTTGTAAAAACAAGTTTTGTAGGAAGAAGTTTCAAGGTGATGTGACAGCGCTGGCCTGTGGAGCACTTTGAACGGCAAGGTCTTAGATATCACCCACTGGCTAACAAACCACTGTAGAGTCTCTTTAAAGTCACCAATGTCTCTAGAAACCCTTACTTCAAATCAAGATCCCAGTTTCTCAAGCGAGGAATCTAAACTTTTATTTCTAATACCATCAAATTTATTTTTTACAAAACTAGCTACTTACGTAATGTGCCAGAAAGACAAATCTAAATTGTTTAGTAAGTATTCTATTAAAAATAATAATAATACACTAAGCAAGTGACATATTATATTCACCTTTCTAAATTAATCCTATTTAGAGATTTCTATAGACATAGTATATCACAGAAAGTTCAAAATGAGCGTTGTTTCTGTGTTGTGTGTGTGTGCACATCTGCACACACACATGTTCATGTAGCAAGAAGTTGGGGTGTTATATTCATCCCCTTCACATTCCTTAATGGCTGGCTAAGCTTAAGAAATTATGACCAAAAGTCTTGCCAGAATTCCACCCCCACAACCTGGCTCTGCCAACCACCTAGGAGAAAAAACAGTCCCCAGATGGCCTTTCCATCCCTGTAGTGCCAACCACAGGCCAAATGTTTGGGCTTCGGTGGTAGACAGGAGCAGACAGGCCCTAAATAGCTAACGTGAGCAGATATTGCTTTTACTAACAATAATCTTAAGTATGGGCTGGTGAGATAGCTCAGCGGCATAAGTGCCTGCCTGGCAAGCGTGAGGTCCTGAGTTCGACCCCCGGTACCCACAGAAAAAAATAAATAAATAATAATAATAATCTTAAGTAAATAAATTGTTTAAAACAGTCTCAACATTCAGAATATGCATATATTTTTCAGGAAATCATGGCTTAAGTAATTAGTAATTTAAATTTTTCAGTGATATTTTCTGAATATTGTATACAGACTACCAATAATCACATTGGCAAATAAAAATCACTTTCATCAAACAAATACATTTTTCAACTGCCTATAAGGAAAACCATATCAAGTAGAATAAGATGATTAACAGAGCAATGGCTTGGACAAGAAGTCAAATCCCTGTTTACCCGTATGGATAATCAAAGCTGATTGGGGAAAACACCAGGAAAAAGCTCTGTAAAGAAAATTGATGTTAGCTTAACAGTGTCCCCTAATTGTTTTTATTTAATGAAATTACACTCATAGTTCCAGAGTGTCCAATAAGCTTCTCTGTTAATCATCTATTAGTTACCCAGAGGTTGGCCGGAGGTAAGAAGAGAAGGACATCAGCAAAAGTCTCCGGATCTGTAACTGAACGGTTGAGTCACGGCAGTTTCCCTTCGGGGACAGGACTGTCCAGGAGTCAAGATTGGGCCAGAAAGATCCAACTAGTTGCTCAATGACACACGCTAGTAAGTGGTAAAATACTATTAGCTATTATTATTTAATAATGAGACACTGAAAAATTATTTTTGGTAAGTAGAAAATAACAAGTATAGGCAAGGAAATGAAGAAATTGTAATTCTTGTGTATCGTTGCTAGGAATGTAAAATGACATAGCTGCTGAAACAGCAAGACAGTTCCTCAAAAAGTTACACATCAGCATTACAATGTAAGGACTCGAAGAAGCGGGCATGGCCAGCCGTGCCCCCCACTTGAGTCCCTCCTCCTGTCCTGGGCTTCGCTGGCCATTGGGTGGGGAGGTGGAGGATGGAATTGGGCCTATGTTTTCCCATCTCACCAGCAGCCCCACTGCCGCAGCGATAGAGTGGGAGCCAGTGGGCTGTGCAGAATGGGCGGATGCCGCACAGGGGTCAGATGCTGAGGTGGCCGCGGCAATTGGGGACTCTGCACAGCAAGGTCTTGCCGGCAGTTCAGGCTGTCCTTAAACTCACTATGTAGCCCAGGCTGGCCTCAAACTTGGAGAGATCCTGCTGCCTCAGCCTCCCAAGTGCTGGGATTACAAGCTCCACCATACCAGGCTTCAAAGGACGTTTTATAGAGCAAAATCAGGAGATGAGTAATGAAAGAGGCTTTGAAAATGTAGAACTGGGGGTCAGGAAAAAAGGAGAAAGTACCAAAGAGCGTCATCCACTTTGTTAGTGGCGAAACAATGGAATAATATAGCACAGATGAAGGTGAAGTTGAAAGCCTAGGAAAAAAAGATATTTTGCTTACTATTGATCTGACAAAACTTACCTGAGGGCCCTACTTGTGGTTTTAAGTACTTGGGGGCTGCCACATCAACCCTCTCAGTGTGTGACTTTCTTGGAGAGAAGATTGCGTCTGTTTTGGGCATCAGCAACCCAAAATACCAATATGCCATTGATGGGTCTTACCGAATGCAGAAGAAGGAAGAAAAAGAAAACAGGATGTCTGAAGAAGCAGAAAGACAATTCCAGCAAAGAAAGCCACAGGCTATTTCCGTTGTTCGGATAGACCAGCCAGAAACAGTGGTATCCAGTTCATTTGTGAATCTTAATTTTGAAATGGAGGGAGACTGTGAATTGCAGAAGGCAAACAAAATTCAGGCTCTTGTCCCACCATAGAATGAAATGACTATCAAACTTTAAATGCTAAATTTTTTTGTACCAGGAACTTTCACATTCTCTATTCAGGGGAACTTAAAATAATTATAAATAAAAATATATAAATATTTTAAATTATTAACTTATCTGGAAAGGAAAAAACTGTTTCTTCATTCTTAGGCTATATTTAGTAAAAGTCAGATCTGAAGTTTGGATATTTTTACTCTGCTTTCACTGTGTGTTGAATTAGTGTTTTAGCTTTTCATTTTGGGGGGTGTAGTGCTGGGGATCAAACCCAGGGATGCTAGCAAGCACTTTACCCCTGAGCTACACCCTCAGCCCAATGTTTTGTTCTTAAAATGATCCTTTAAAAAATTAAGGCCTTGGGGCCGGTGAGATGGCTCAGCGGCATAAGCGCCTGCCTTGCAAGCGCGAGGGCCCGAGTTCGACTCCCGGATCCCACATACGAAAAAGGGGCCGGTGATATCGCTCAGAGGCACGGGCGCCTGCTGGCGCGCGAGGTCCTGAGGTCGACCCCCCGGTACCCACAAAAAAAAAAAAAAAAAATTAAGGCCTTAATAAATTAAGAAGAGTTAAATTAGCAAGCTCATCTGTTATTTGTGCATTTGTAAAAGTGGAAAAAAAGGTAAATAGTTGAATAAGGCTAACTGGAGCGAGTAATCCTACAATTTCAGATTAAAATGAAAATATCTCCCCTTAGATTTTCTCAGGTTATGCCTTGCATTTTAAGCTTTACATTTAATGTATTTGTTAATTTCACAACAAGGATGGTTCACTGAGTGTGTATAAAATAAGCACAATGGAAGCACTTTTTTAGTTCATTGAGAATAACTACTTTATGAAGAAGTGTTTATTACACCAATATTAATATGGGTTTCCATTTTTTAAAGCAAATCACTTAATCTTGTATTCCTTTTCAGTAGTTATTAAAATTAATAAGCTTTGATCATAAAGTTAACCCTAGTTATGAAATAAATTAATGTGTAACACCTGATTATCCACATGGCATCCTGATTATATCACTCATCCAGTCCTTAATGCCTCCCAGAGTTGTGAGTGTGGGGAGCTGGGAGACAGATAGATTTAAAGCATCAAGAGCTGTTAAATATTGTACAAGGAATAATGGCAACATAATAAATTTTGTTACTTATCACTCACCGTTTTGAAATACCAACAGTAAGAAGGGCAGTTTACTTAAACCAGGTTGGCCATTTCTCTATCTACTGGGTTATTTGCAAAACTTCATTTATGTACTATGATGCTAATTTTGAAAATATTCCTAAATACGTGGACAGAACCTTGAGATATTTACAAATAAATATGGATAATAAGAATGTGTGGAATACTCTAGAAATGCTGATCTTAAAAGCCTTTTCACAGGATTGGAGATGTAGCTTAGTGGTGGAGCACTTGCCTAGCATGTGCATGGCCCTGTGTTCAACTCTAGTACTAAAAGAATCCCAAACCAAAACAACACGGTAAGAGCTTTTAGAAATTAATCATTACGTTAACAGCTTTCTAAACAATGCTTCAGCTTTCAATCATAAATAAACTTATGTAAAATACAGCTTGAAAGAAACTCAAAATATATACAGTGGGCCTATTATGGAAGCCTATTGTCAATAAACATGAATTAAATTTTTAACTGAAGCTGAAGTTTTTGAAACTGTTTGTTAACTGAAGTTTGAAAATTTAGGAAAAATAAACCCTTCTTAGGTGTCTTTAGTTATGTGGATTCATGCTATGGTGGTTCACACTGTGTGGTCATCTTTTTATTCATGGGTATAAACTATATAACTTAGTGCTTAACGATTAATCTTGAGATAATGTAATTAATGTCACCATAAATTATACTTTACAGCTCTAAAGCATGCTAGCCAACCTTCTTCCAATTTGTTTTTAAGTTTGAGATAGCACCTTTAACTCAGCAAAATAGTTATTAACAGAGGTACTACTAAGAGTCTACCTAGAAACCTTTCTGATTGTAGTAGAAGATAGTGACTTATGAAGGTTTCATATTTTTAAAATTTTATTTTCACCACTTGTCCAATAGTGGCTAGCTTGTAATGTTTGTGTAGTCATTCATTGTGCCTTAAATTTTTATACTTTTTTGTTTATGCAAGCTATAAAATTTCTCATAAATGCATTAAATGGTTTGTGTTATTTTGAAAAAAAAGAACTACCATATATGTATATGATCTAGCAATTCACTTCTGGGTATATACCCAAAGGAAAGGAGAGCAGGTATTCTGACAGATATTTGTATACCAGCATTGTTCAGAAAAGCCAAAACCTGGAAACAACTCAGATGTCCAACCACAGATGATTAAGTGAGCAAAGTGATATACACACCTGGGAGTATTAAACTCTTTCAAAGAAATGACATTTTGACATATGCTATGACCTGGGTGAACCTTGCAAACACTATTTTAAGTGAAATAAGCCAGATGCAAAAATACAGATATTGTATGATTCCATTTAGTGTGGTGGTAGCTAGAAAAGAATAAATATTCAATTCCTGGATACAGAAAGTAGGATGGTGGCTACCAGTGGCTTGGGAAGAGGAGATGGAGAGTTACAGCTTAGTGATTGCAGTATCTCTGAAATTATGAAAACTTCTGGAGATGGAGCCAGTAATGATTGCACAACAATGTGAATATACTCAATGCCACCAAAGTATATACTTAAAGTGGTTAAAATGGTAAACTTTGTGATGTATAATTTACCATAATAAAAAAAATTTAAAAATGAGTCCAGTGCATGTTAAACACCCTGATTTAAAACTTCTTCTTTTATTCTTTGTAAATAAAATATGGACAATTATAAAAAAAAATTTTAAGCTAATAAAAGTACATATTAGAAAGGCATATGTACTTGGCAACATTTTATTTGTTTTCTTTGCTCCATTTCATTATTGCTTGAGCTACTATAAAGGATCAGATGCAGTGAGCCAAGATCTTATCTTGTGTCAAGCTTTAGTAATGATGTAAAAGATTCAAGTAATCCAGAGGTTCAGACAGAGCTGAGAGAAGTCTGGGACGTTGAAGGCAGCAGCTCAGGTCCTTTCTGTCCATGAGAAGTATACACAGCCCAGAGTGATGAATGACACCTCCGATGGAGGTTTTATGGTGTTATGTCACACAGTAAGGGAAGGTTTCATTTAGGAAACATCTTTGTGTTATCCTGCAGCACCCTCGTCATTTCCAAGAACATCCCACTAGGAGCATCATAGAAAAGGCTCCCTCCTGCAGGGGTACATCATCATGTATATACCTGAGCTTCAGAATCATATTGACCATGGGATTAGATAAGGTCACCTGCCTTCTCTACCCCACCCCTATGGGAACATTCCCTCAATAGTCAGGGGGAAACTGGGACCCAATCCAACTGCATTCAATCTTTCTTTCTTGTTATGGACTATGGGTTTATGCCCCCCTAAGATTTATATATTGAAACCATAACCTTCAATATGATGGTAGTTGGAGGTGGAGCCTTTGGCAAATAATTAGGTTTAAATGAAATCTTAGGTTGAAGCCCCATCATGAAATTAGAGACCTAATAGGAAAAGGAAGCTGGGTACGGTAGTGCATGCCTGTAACCCCAGCACCCCAGAAGCTGAGGCAAGAGGATCGCTGCAAGTTTGAGGCCAGCCTAAGCTACATAAGGGAGTTTAAGGTCAGCCTGCACTACATAGCAAGACCCTGGCTCAAACAAAAACAACAAAGAAAAAAGACCACAGTAATCTATCTCACCCTCTCTCTCTGTTTCTTTCTCAAAATTCCACATGAGGATATAGTAAGAAAGATGCCATCTGAAAGCCAGAATATGCCCTCATCAGAAACTGAAATTACTGCCCCCTTGGTCATGAATTTTCCAGCTTCCAGAACTGTGAAAAATAAATGTCTAGTGTTTATGCTATCCAGTCACTGGTATTTTATAATAGCAGCCTGAGCTAAGACACTCCTCATTGACTAAATACCCTGACTATATAAGTAAATCATTATGTAAGTACATGTCTTTAGAAATAATCCTATAAGCCTGATAAAATATTTCCATGAGAGCTTTCTACTTCTAAAACTCAACATCTAGAACTTTGTACTACCCCAAGCAATCACACTCCCCTTGATGATAGGGAGAAGAAATGGGTCTGCAAGTCCTCACATAGTACAGGGTCCCAGATTCAGTGATTCAGGTGAGTCAGATTTAAGGAACTACAAGAAATATAAGAAAGCCCAAAAAAGGCAAATAAAAATTGTTTTCACAGCAGTCACATTTCAGGACAGAAGGAAGTGGAAGAAATCAGTGTATCTTGCCTCCAAAGGGCTTCTCAGGGTCTACCATCTTTTACCTCTGATATAAAGGTTGCTATCAGAGTTCTTGTTCCCTACCTCCTCCCTTGGGCCACAGGATTCAGACACTTCTGCATACCCTCTCAACCTTCCCTTTGACAAGAATATAAATTGTACTTTGCCTCAAATCTTGGTTTGGTCTCAGTCCATTCTATCTTGGTCCCTTTTCTGAGACCTGATGCTTGCTCAGAGGGCGAGGTGTCCCACATATCCAGGAAAAGACAGGTAAACCCTCCCACAGCTTGACAGTGCCCCAGGCAGCATCAGTGGTGCTACTGGGAGAAAGAGAAAGAGGACAGCCAAAAAAAAAAAAAATAATAGTAATAACCCAAAGCCCCAAGACAGGAGCAGCTGCAGGAACCACCCTAATCTGGTCATCAAGCAGAAGGCTTGGTCCTTTCACCCTTCTTTACCCATAGCACTGTGCTGCCCCTTATCCTGTTCCTCCAATCCAAGTGACTCCCCTGCTAGAGTAGGCAAAAGCTGGGTAGCAGGGAGACACTTACACCCTAGTGTCTTTAAATGCTCTTCAAAGTTCCATGATGGTGGTATTGTCCCCGGACTCTACCATCACTACCTAAAATTCTGAGATTAACATTAGCAACAAGGAGTCACAAGAATGGAACCAAAATTGACACCTCAGTTGTGAGCATACAGCGTCCTTAATTAATCCTTCCTAGACTCATGCAATTATCTAAGTAGAAGTTTCTTCAGTATTCCTTGAATTACAGAATTAGTCTTGGCTTCTGGGAATAGCTACAGAGCCCTTTCTTCAAAGCATGCATCAACGCAAACAGAAAGAATAATTTATTTCTTATAGATGTATTTCCTGGGCAAGAGAAATCTAAGTGAAATACAACCAGAAACATAATCAATAAGCACTTTTTGTAGACAATAATTATTGTAAATAGTGCCAAATGCAATTTTTGAAACTTTGGAAATCACAACAATTTACACATGAATGACACTTCCTAGTTTACAGTGTATTTCTATCAACTTTCCAATCTGAAAGGAAAATAGAAAATAAATGTCACAGCTACTGCAGTCTATAAACAGTAGAAGAAGATATAAGCCTCAATGTGCAGGCTTTGCAGAAATTCATAATGCTACATAATTCAGTATGAAAAAAATTATTTTAAACCACAGATTGTTTTTAAGAGCTACTATGCAGGTATCCATTCTTTTCAAACTTAACATTTCAGGCTGTGAAAAAAGAAAAAGAGGGTTTTCAGTTCAGTTATTTTTTTCAGATCATTTTCTCTATTACTACATGTTTGTAGTACATAGTGCTTACATTACATTTACATATCTCATAGAAGTGCAAGGAAACATTTCCATGAAACCTACTGAGGCAAACAGCAATGTGTTTGATGTGGGGTCTGGACACAAGGCAAACCACCAAAGTTGGAAATGACGACCGACGTTCTTGCCAAATCTTCTCAGCAGCCAGTGACCATGACTTGCCTAATCCTGAGTGGTGGTCTCCTAGTGTCCTTTTCCTGTGTGTGCCCCACCAGAGTTCTGGAGTATCTGGGATTTACAAGCTGACCTTCCCCACAGTTAGGCAAACACTTCAAATGCTACCGCTAGCTGCTTGACTGCAGAATGGTACCTGGGTCAGTCGCTCCAAAATCGAATCAAGCGTGAGAAATGTTATGAGAGCTTTGTTACTCTAGCGGGACCCTTTCACGAGCAAGGGGAGGAACTGCCAGCACATATATCTTTCAGAGCCAGGACAAGCAAGGAATCATCCTTTGCCATAAACATGGCTCCTAACCCGTGCAAACCCACAAATACCTTGTCTTTACTGCTAGGAATATTATTCTCTGTTCAGGGTTACAATATATGTTAAATCACTGTACTAAATTTCCCTAAATATTGTATGTCAATAAGAATTAAGATGTGTTATATACATTTACCAACTCCACACAAGAAGTGTAAAAAGTATGTACTGCAACCATGTACAAAAAAAAAAGGAAGAGGATCAGAGATTCAGAGGTGGGTGGAGCAGGGAGGGTGGGAAGGGAAAGGGGATGAGAAAAAGAACTAAGATGTGTTATGTACATACATTAACCAATTTACCACAAAAAAATGTAAACATTATGCACTACACACATGTACTAATAGACTAAAATTAAAAGGAAAAATTAATTAAAAACTAGCAAAATCTTTAAGACAAAGAGGGGAGAAGAAGGAAGGGAAAGGAAAGGAGATGAAAAAGGAAATTAGGATATGTTACATACATGTACCAACTCCCCACAAGGAATGTAAACATTATGTACTATAAACATGTACTAATAAACAAAAAAGAACTTCAAAGAAAAATTCTACTATTAAAAAATAGTACTTTTCCCATTATGAAAATGATTCAAATTTGATAATAAAATATCATCCCTTCAATTTTAAAAAGGTAAAACCCTTAGACACATAATACTATAAAATACTTCTCATTTATACTCAGCATGAATGAAATATCTGGAGATTAATTTGATTTTAGAAGAAAAAGAGAGACTAAAGATACTCTCAAGAAAGACTAAGGAAACAAATAGGGAGATAAACAATTACCTTAAAACCAAACTTCAACACAATTTTATATCTCTTATATTAAGGGGACAACGAGGTTTTGTGCCAATTTGGAGAAGTTTCATCTAGATTCAGGTATTTTTAATTTTCTTAATTTCATCTTTGATTCATGGATTCATTCAACATTCACTCAGGATCTACCAGCATCTACTCTACATCTATAGGTACTATTCTAGGTGCTGGGGATCCAGCAGCCAACAAAATAGGCAAAGTCTTTTACTTTGTGGTACTTTTGGTATGCTATAATTTTAATATAATTAAAATACTAGGGAATACATTGACATTCAAGTTTATAAAGCAGTCAACCTGCATGCACCAACAACTCAGGACAAGCACATACTGTAACTCTCTTTTCCCAGGGATTCAGCCAAATGGGAACATCTTCAGCCATAACATCGAAGACTTAAGCTAATTTCTGTGCCTTTTGACCTCTCCTGTCTACCCTGTTTTGTTCTGCATCATCATATGTGCCAATCCTCATTCCTCTTGTCTAAAGTGCTATCTTTCTCCACAGAGGATCTATTCCCAACAGCAGCCCATGGCAGAGACCACCCGCCATCTTTGACCTGCTCCCTGTCCTCTAAGCCTTCTTCTCATGCCCCATTTCATCCCCATCTCAAGACTTCTTTGACTTTCACGTCCTTAGACATCCCAAGCAATCCAAAACTACCCTTCTGAGTTCACTTCACCTTGACTGCTCAGAGGAAAACAAGTTGTGTCCTTTTCTTGGGTGGGACTATTAATTCTTTGGGCTTCCTCCCTGTTATTCAGCAGTAGAATCTCATTTCTGGAACATTGTCAAATGCTTCCTTTAGCTCAAATATCCCTTCCTCCACCCATCTCCTAAAAGCTTTCTAAAATGTCACCCTTAGAGATTATGACCCAATAGGTCTAAGGCAGAACCCAGAGAGATGCATCGTGTTTTTGGTAACAATATGGATCATTAAGATGTGCATCCAGGTGTGAGACCATTTCCTGGAGAAATAATCACTTTGCACAGTAATGTCTGCACAATTTAACTTCTCCTTACTTGCATCTATCCACTCACTTCCCCAGTCATCCACTAAATAGGTCAACTTCAACCCATGTATTCAACCTAAATATTTCTATTTGTGCCCACATTTGGTTGCATCATTCAAGATTTCCCCACCACTATTTCTTTCATATTCTTAAGTGATCTTAGCCTACACACTACTGCTATTTTACTCTTTTCATACTTTATTTCTATCTATGTTAGATTCGTTACAATATTAAGGGTAACACTCTTGTCTAGAACAGACTTGATTGTTAGGTCTTTGTAAATAACCAATGAGGCAAACAATAACCCAGAAAACAAACAATAACATGTCATAGAATTGTTCTGCTGCCTTTATAACCTCCATTCAAAACAATTATACAGACCACTCTGGGTGTGAGGCTGGGCAGGAATACCAGTAAGTTCTTTTAGCTTCCTGAGAAAAGGCAGTGTGAGAAGAAGAAAGGCAGTGTGGAAAGAAGAAAGAAAAGAGGCTTAAATAGTCCCCACACCCTGCCATTAACCTCAGTGCCAAACCAGCACAGAATTGATGGCAAAGCAGCAGGAGCAGGAAAGAAGGAGGATGACAGGACAGCTACCAATTTGTGCAGTGAATTGTGGTACTGAGTATACAAAATTGGAACATGCTACAAATACAGACCACAACACATTGTTCCTTTTTGTGGCTCCTTATTATCATTTTATGTTATTGAAGAGTTAGCAAAAGTGGGCAATCAGGCTCAAAACAAAGTGATGAAAAGACTTCTTCATCGGAGACAAAGTCATAGAAGAAGCTACACGTACCATGAAGTGACCAATCCACTATGGTCTATTAAAGACTGTTAATGGACAGATTTATGGAGCAAATGATTTACAAATACCTAGAGCAGAACCTAAAGTTCATTATTGGTTTTTTTCTTTTACTAAGCCTCCACTAAATGGTCAATAAGCAGAATATGCTGCTGAAATGTTTGAGCGCTCCAATATTCCAAGCTTGTACATAGACTTGCAGGCTGTTCTTGCATTAGTAGCATCCTGAGCAGCAAACCAATTAGGAAAATAGCCATTGAATGGCTTGAGAACAAATAGTAAAAATGGTGTCATATCAGCCCCATTTATGACTGACGGCTATATGGCTGGCAACTGGCAAGAACATTCCAATCTCAGGGTAGGCTATCACATATTTCATTCAGCAGCTGCTAAGAGGCTGAGAAGCAGGAAATCTTCCAGAGCAATCCCTGGAAACGCTATGGCAGTAAAGGAGTGCTACAGTTATGTCTGTCCAGATTTAGTAAAGGAATTTAACAAGTATGACACAGATGGGCCAAGTGGATTAAACAGTATACTGGAATCAGGCAATAGCAAAGAAAGAATTTTCCATTGACGTTGGTTATAAGAGATCTTTGGGACGTGAAATGTTTTTTCATCCAATATTTGTGATCTTGACTTTACACAACCTACCTAAGAAGTAGTAGATAAAGTAATTCAGTATTATCTTGTTAATTTCAGAATTCTCTCCTTGAGAATATTGACTTCATTGAACTGAGTATAGAGGAACTTTGAATGTCACTTTCATATTTTGAAGGAAAAATGTGACCAAGTAAGAGACAGATTATTAAAAGTAGCCTTATACACAACAACGTGAAGATATGCGATACCACTGAATTGTATACTTAAAGATAGTAGAAATGGTAAACTTTATGCAATGTACCCCATTTTTAAAAATCTAAAATGTACAGTTGACACTACTCATGATGGGACCAGACATGACAGTAATTATGGCTCACTGCCATCCTTCTCACCAAAAAAGTTTGGGTTTTTGTTGTGAGTACTTTCAGAATCAAGAAGCTAGTACCTTCAATGAACTCTAATCGTAATTTCTTTCTTATTGAAAAAATAAAGATCAGATTGTTGGACAGTTTTTAAAAACCTATATGCACAAGAGTCAGGTGTTACCACACTGGATTAAGCCTCCAAATACTGAGGTTTCTTTTTACTTTATAACCCTAAAGAGTTGTCACTGACCCAACATGCAAGGGCAGACAATGAAGGTGGCACTGTGTGTAGAGTCGATGCACTTCTAAGGGAGACACTGATTTCTCTTATCTTTCTGGTGGCAGAAATTGCTGGCAGTGCTGAAGCCCAATCAAATCTCTTTTTTCTGATTTGCAGTGGTGTTAATGGACTTGCTCTCTCTCTGCTTTTATTTATTTATTCTTTTTTAATTCATTTTTAACTGATACATAATAATTCCACATATTTGTGGGACACAGCATAAATTTTAATAAATGTATACAATATGTAATGATTGGATCAGAGTAATTGCGATATTCATCACTTCAGACATTTATCATCTCTACTAGCTATCTTGCAATATTCAATTGCCTACTGTCAACCATAGTAACCTCCTGTGCTATTGCCTTCCTGCTCATTAGTGGTACTATTAAACACCAAACTGGTACAATTTACAGGCAAATATTTTTCATAATAATTCTGAAAAAAATCATTTATATTGTCCCATTGTTACAATAATGTGAAACTTATCTTTTTTTTGCAAAAGATGCAGATTTTGGTGGAACACTCACAAAAATATCAGTTCCCAAAGCAATTTGTCATTTCTGTTTTTCCCACCCAAAATGCTGAAAGATTAAATGAACCCAAATGTTAAAGGGCTTCATGCTTAGTCTCATCTCTAATAAATTTAGGGTCATACATTATGCAATCTTTATACCCTGCATTCTCCAGCTGCTGTTGAAAAGAATGGAAGTTCTGCTGAGTGATAGATACCCTTTAGTGAGTGAGTTTTGATGCACTCATCAGGTCTCACCTTCCTTCCCATTCTCCTGATTCCATCAAGCCAAACATGTATGTGGAGGTAGTAGTCTATGTCCAGAAATTAAGGGACAATAGGAAGACCTACAGTACATATAATCATTCTTCCATTTTTAGAGCAAAACCATCATCATTGTCATTGATTGTGTGTGTGTGTGTGTGTGTGTGTGTGTGTGTGTGTGTGTGTGTGTGTGTGTGTGTTAATGTTAGGAGACCGTGTTTCCCTAAAAATAAGACCTAACCAGAAAATAAGCACTGGTTGTTACCATAGTCATGCCAGTGCCATGTAGAAAATTAGACTTCACTATTCTCTTACTTGGTGGCTACTCTGTAATGGCAGGTTGGGGCTAGCATCCTTGATCTCTAGTTTTCAAAGCTGATTATTTTCTGATTAGGTCTAGTCTTTGGGGAAATAGGAGAATAAGGAGGCCAGTAGTTGACATGGCCAATCAGTGGTCTGTTTCCATGGAGCAAGTAAGAAGTACTAAGTATGTGCTGGGTGCTCAGAATTGTGTTAAAGGGACTTAAACCTAAAACATAGCCACTGCCTTTGAGAAAAATGAATACAGTTGGAAAGTCAAGATATGCACAGGAAAGCTTTTAGGAAGAAAGAAGCAAGCATGAGACAGGAGCGTGTGGTGTCACCTGATTTAGTATAACAATAGCTACATATCTATATCTCAGCTGAAATTTGCTGCTGGTGCCAGCTACATTGACTCCAGGTCCACCTTGACCCTAAATCTCAACTCACTTCTGGAGCATTTCGTTCCTCTCCTGGCACCCCAGAGTCTGAGAAGTCACATTACCCATCTCCATCTCCATTATACTAAGATACAACCCCAGATTACCTTGCAACCTCAGTTTTGGATTTTACCTTGTCCCTGGATAAAGGCCATGGTAGAAGCCCAGGAGGATTAAGAAAGAGGCCAATCAAATCAAATTACTGGGGCCAGTGAGATGGCTCAGTGGCATAAGCGCCTGCCTGGCAAGCGCGAGGGCCCGAGTTCAGCTCCCAGAATCCACATACGAAAAAAGGGCCGGTGATATCGCTCAGCGGCACGGGCACCTGCTGGCACGCAAGGTCCTGAGGTCGACCCCCAGTACCCACAAAAAAAAAAATCAAATTACCCCATACTGTGTAAATCACCTCTTACTACTGATGTTGGCCTATACCCCCTGGACCAAGCCTATGCACCTTGATTCTTCAATCCTTCAAATTTATTTATCTTCAAATACGAATGACCTCCATGAGCCCATCCCACAAAACTTCCCCCAACATATCCATTATTTTTTTATTAGTATATGTTTGCAGTAAAAAAATGTTTATATTCCTTGTGTGGAGTTGGTACATGTACTTGACACATTTTAATTCCTTTTTTTCATCATCTTTCCCTTCCCTCCTTCCCCATTCCACCCATCTCTTGATCCCCTTTCTTTTCTTTCAGTTAGTGCGTGTTTGCAGTACACAATGTTTCTATTCCTTGGATGGAGTTGGCACATGTACATAAAACATCTTAACCCCTTTTTTCAACCTCTATTCCTCCCCTCCTCCCTCCATCTCTTGATCCCCTTCCCATTTGAGAAAGACCTATCTCCCTATTTCCTATTATAAATTTTTCATTTTACTCTTTATTTACACTTTGGGTTTCTCATATAAGAGAAACCATGTGATATTTAAGCTTGTGTGTCTGATTCCATAAAGTTAAGTGACATATATCCATTTTTGACTGATAGCTGAAATGCTTACTTTGGAAATCCCTACTATAACACAAAAATAGGACTCAGTACAAGCAAAAGGCTGTGCTATCCAACCTTATCCTCCTTTACTGCTTATTGTGAGCTGATAGTGTTCCTCATGAAAGATATGTCCAAGTCCTAGCCCCTAACCCTTTATACCGGTGAATATGATCTTTTCTGGAAATGAGTCTTTACAGATATGATTAAGCTAAGAATCTCCAAGTGAGATCACCCAGGATTTATGGTGGGCCCTAAGTGATCAGAGAAAGGAAAGGGGACAGAGACACAGGGAGAAGGACAGGTGAGGACAGCACCTGAATGAAGTATTTACAAACCAAGAAACACCAAGGATTGAAGGCAACCACCAAAGGCTAGAAGGGTCACATAGAATGGTTTCTCCCCAAGAGCCACCAAAGGGGAACAACGCTGTCAACACCTTCATTCTGGGACTTTTATCTTCCACAGCTGTGAGAGAATAATTTTTGTTGTTTTAGGCCACGAAGTTTACAGTGATTTGTTATATCAGCCCTAGGAAACACATACACTAGCTAATCATCTGTTCATTATCCATGAAATAAACTATTCTCCTTCCCATTCCCATATCTTTGATAACTTGCACCTGCATAAACTTACATGGATAGATGCTTGATAAAGATATATTTAATTACAGTATAATGTTGGGTAACCCAAGAAAATGGGCTTTGCAGGCTAGCAAATAAAAGCTGCAATATCACTAATATCCATAACCAAATGACAGTGATCTTACTGCTGACTCCCCAGATTTATAAGACCTCTCAATTAGAAGAGAATTAACACAATCCCCACCCCATTCCCCTGAGATGCAACTCAAGGCTGAAATTCCACCCCAAAAGCTATTGCTGTCACCCTGTCTGTGAAATAAAAGGGAACCTACAAGAGGTTCTCACAGCAAGGCAACATAAATGGTGCTACAGAAATAAGTGATATTGGGCCAGTGAGATGGCTCAGTGGTGTAAGCGCCTGCCTTGCAAGCGCAAGGGCCCGAGTTCGACTCCCGGATCCCACATACGAAAAAGGGGCCGGTGATATTGAAGATAATTGACATACTCAAGTGGCAGAATCTGAGGCTGCTGTACCTAGGTTATGAATTAAAAAGGAAAACCAATAGTGAAAGAAAAATGAATGAGGGGGCCGGTGAGATGGCTCAGCGGTGTAAGCGCCTGCCTGGCAAGCGCGAGGGCCCAAGTTCAACTCTTGGAACCCACATACGAAAAAAAGGCCAGCGATATCGCTCAGTGGCACGGGCGCCTGCTGGCATGCAAGGTCCTGAGGTCGACACACGCTACCCACAAAAAAAAAAAAAAAGAATGAAAATAGCCTCAAAAAAATTCAAATCTTCCTTTTTATTCCAAGCATAAATGAAATATTTTGTCAGACTGTAGTGGCCTTAAATAAATATTTGCAAATTACCTTACATTTTCCTTTTTCTTTCCCTCCAGACCGTGGTTTTCAAAAAACTGTTATTTGAATACATTTTGGCTATGTATTTACAGGACTTTTGGGTGTCCTGCATTTTTATAGGATCCATGACCCAATTTCTTGTAAAATGTAGGTGACTAAGGTCTTCAAGGGCAAAGCTGACTTTACTGAAGGGAGGAAATAGAATGGAATTACAGACCAGCTGTCAGGGGTAACATCAGGACAAAATACACAGCAGGCACTTCTCCCCTGGCCTTTTTTGTTGATAGCACATGAGTTTTAATGTGACTAAGTGGGTGGGATTGGGAGGACACTGGAAAAGACACATTATTGAGACACAAAATCTTCATTGTAGTTTCCCTCTCTGAATCAGTCTTGGGCCAGGACATTGCCTGCTCCCTGTGAGTGTAGTGGAATCGACGTGGTCAGTAAAATCTCCTAAGA
Source organism: Erethizon dorsatum (assembly GCA_028451465.1). NCBI lineage: Eukaryota > Metazoa > Chordata > Mammalia > Rodentia > Erethizontidae > Erethizon > Erethizon dorsatum. The sequence continues at coordinate 79,655,153 of CM051831.1, read as the reverse complement.
TTCTCCATGCCAACAAATCACTGTTTCCTGTAAATTATCCCATAATTTCAAAGATAATGGAGGGTTATTAGACCCTGGTAAGGGTGATGGTGGCGCTCCTTCACTTACCACCAAGATTAGCTGAGCAGGATTTCATATCCAGTCTCCTCAACGTCCTACAGAAAGGATCCTTCGATTCATTTGCCTGCTCATGCTGGCCTGCCCTCAGCCAGCCTCAACCACTGAACCTAGAGCACTGCCACAGAGACCTCACCTGAGTAGTCTGAGAGGCCAGACTTCTGCTAAGTGTGACCATTTCCCCCTCTGTTTTACACTTGGTCACAAGGAGGTTGCAGGATAAAACTGAGTCTCGAAAAACCCTCAAGTTCCCTTTCTCTCTCTCTCACACATGCACATGCACATACTTGCATGCATTTGGAAAGCCATGTTTGGCTCATTATTTCATTTTCCATTAATTCATATGCACTCTGTAATTTAGAAAGCATTAAAACCTTTCCTAAGATACTGGGGGTGAGGGAAACCACTGGCCTCTTTGCACATTGATATGTGTGTGTGCCCACAGGTTTCACTGCTCGGTCTCTGGGTTGGGACAGTGTGCACACATAGAGCTGGCAAGATGGCCCACTGGAACAAGTGCCACCCACTACACCTTGCTGGGTCTCTCAGGACTTCCTAGCAAGCTGTCTCTCAGCGACCTACAATCCCTTTCTGAAATCCGTTCTCTATTGTCAGCATTCAAGGTCTACAAATTTTGTACATTCCAGGATAGTAGCTCTCAAACTGGGATGTACCAGAATTACCTGGGAAATTTCATTTTAAAAGCTGCTACCTGAACCTGACACTAGCTATTCTGGCTTGATTGGCCAGGAATAGTCTTCCGAAATTAGTGGATTGAAAGTTCTCCAGGAGGCTGTAATGTGTGGCCTAGATTAAGAGAACTTGGAGGACAGGAGCAGGTCAGCATTCTAACCTCTTTTCTAAATGGCACAAACCTGTGTAAATTCAATTTGCCAACAGATTTAGGAGGAAAGTAAGATGCTAACCCATCTCATCATAAGTATCTTAACCCTGCTTCAGCTCACCTGTTACAATTTCCCTTTTGATTAGCCCAAAATAAACACTAAAATTTAATAATTGCCATTGGTTTTCCTCCACTCACTGTCCCAGTGAGAAGATGTAAATGTTGGTATTGCATGCAATAGTAAAAAGAAAAAAATTGCCACCCTACAGGACAGCAGAATGTGTTCACCACATAATCTAATGCTTAATTCACTCATTTTTCTAAATCCAGAGCAGGAAGAATGGTCCAAGCTTTCCTATTTTGTCCAGCTATAGGGTATTGAAATCAGAAAATAGTGTAGGCAGGTGAAAAATCTTATTCTATTAAAATAAAGAAAAAATCATGTATCCTAAAAATACTAGTGAATAACACTCTTACGTGACATATTGTCATAACCCTGCTCCAAGTGAGGACAAGGCCAGTTTATCAGATTTTCTTTTGCCTGAAAACATTCTCCACTCATTTGAAGCCTGTGATTTAATTACTGAGAGAAACTATAAACTATTCTGTAGACTGCAAGAGGAAGAATTAACCATCATATTTATTTATGGGTGTTCTAAACAAAGAAGCTGGCAAATGTGAGTACAGTCGATGTCTCCGAGGCCACAGACCAGGGGGTAAAAATAGGGTCACCATATATTAGGAGCAGAATTTGCTGGCTTCATTCTGAAACTACTCTGCCAAAACTGCAATCCTATCTTGGATAACACTCAAAGAATTCTGGGAGCCCTTGAGGTTGCAGGAACTCATGCTTATATTTGCTTGTGTTCATGAATGTTTGCCTTTCTCTACTGCTCCAGCTCACTGGTTTGACATTATCTGTCACAGAGGAGTCTAGAGCTGTGGGCTACACAGTCTCCACCCACTAATGATGATAGCACAGCTGCCCACTCTGAGAACCACAGCCACACTCCAAAGGCAGCCTTTACTCCTGGAGCAGCTGCTATGACTTTTGCAGTCCACACCCACAGAGGTTCCAGCAGAATGACTGTTTCCCATATAACTTTCTCAGACTCCTCTTGCCCTGAGACCTAGGCATGACCCCATGGAGTATGGGCTGGAGAACAATATAGCTGAGAGGCACTAGGTCTACTTAAAATCATCCCTCCTTCCTCACTTTGGTCTATTCTTCCAGAATCAAGCATGTTTTTGTCATTTCTCTAATGATATTTGTTATTGGAGACTTAGAGTTCACCCATTACCCAGCCCCACCTCCATTCAGTCATTCATTCATTCATTCATTAGGGACTGTGATAGCTATTGAGGAAACAGTAGACACAGGCCTCTCCTCACAGACCAAGTGCAATGAGCACATCACCTGGTGGGGAGTTTGCGATGCCGTGAACATGTAAGGATAGACACCTCCTTATATTTGTAGTCAAGGAACGGTTTTCAGAGAGAAGTATCCTTGAAACTGAAAGTAAAACAAGCAACAACGCTAGACAGAGAGAGAGAGAGACTGATTGTTGGGAGAAATGAAACATCAAGCCCAAACCCCCAGAGGTTATCAAATTCCACAAAGAGAGACTTGATTCCATCATTAGTTTTAACTTTCCACACTTATAATCTCAAAAGGGAGAAAGTAGTTGACTGGGCTTGATCATCTCCTGAGTTTCTCTTTAAGAAAGCGCTAATTCAATAGGGTCAGGCTCCAAAGTTAAAAGTCAGATGAAAATAAAGTTTCCAGATAAAATGCAGAATGCAAGTTAAAGTTGAATTGCAGATAAACTTATAGTGTAAATATGCCTCAAACATTACATGAGATATACTAAAAAGTTATTTATCATTTATATGGAATCCACATTTAAGAGGGTGTGCTCTATTTTTATTTGCTGTATCTGGCAAACCTACATCATGAATATGACCACAAACTTGGTCATATTCTCTCACTGGAAAATCAATTGGAAAAAGAAGAGATAAGATTACTAAAGCAGACATCAATGGTAAAAACATAAAAATGCAAATCGCAGGGAACAAAAAGGCTACAATAGACGAAAGCCAAGTCTCTTGTCTGAATTCTAAATAACTAAATCCCATGGAGAATACAATAACAAGAAGTTTCATTGCTCACGGCACTCATAAGAGCAGGAACACAGATGAAGCAACCCTAAGACTGAGTCCCCAAGGCAGGAGTAGCCATCTGTTTGGGCAATTAACCTGATGCCAATAGAAAAGAGCTCTGCAGTTGTCAAGCAATAGGACAGCCATTCCTGAACTCACGATCGTGCACATTTGAGGTGGTGACTACATCATGGTTCTTGAGAATTCTGCAGAGTAGAAGCAAGTTGAAATGCATGCATTAGTCATCGGGCGTCTCATTGTAGTATAGTCCTGTGTCAGTGTTTCGTGCTCCAGTTTCTGCCCCATAAGAAAATGGATGAGATTCAACACATCTATTGAGATGAGGAAAATAAGTTCATAAAAGCTGAAAATAAACAAAACAGATAGAGAATGGGAAAGGGTGAAGTCTGTTGCTTTGTAAGTTTTGATCTGAAGAGTAGTTGATGAAGAAATTAAGTAAGAAGGAGGGAAGTCATAAATTAATTTCCCAGATAAGGTTATAGCAATACAGATCATTAGTGTGTCTGTAGGGTTGGCTTTATAGCATGTGTGTGTTTATGTGGAGAGAGAGAGAGAAAGCGAGAGAGAAAGAAATAGGGAGAGAAGAGAGAAAGCTTAAGAGATGAATATGATGGACATGACAGAAAGATTAAGAAAAGAATATTTTTATTCTGTTGAAAAATTCCAAAAATTTTCTTGGATGGAAATGCAATAAATTGAGGGTGGATAAGAACAAAACCGATAAATTTCATAGGACTATAGTAAATGCCAGATGTTGAAACAAAGTCTTACCAAACGAGACATCTGCTTTCATCTCTAAGGACAAAAGAGAAACAAAAACAATAAACATTAGAGATGACAAAATAAAAACACACAGCCCCAGCTTTTCATATCAGCCCTCGGGGGCCATTGTTCATTTATTCCTAACACCCAAGTCTTCTCTCCCAGATTCTTGTGTGTCCAATGATCTCAATTCTTTGTGCTCAATCCTAATCTGAAATTATGGTGGGGGATGGGGGTCCATCTTTGAAATATTCAAAATTGAAATGCCACGAACACCCACATGTTAGCTTATTTAGGTTACTATAACAAAATACCTTACAGAGGGCAATTTATAAAACGTGGAAAGAGATTGCTCACAGTTCTGGATATGACAAGACCAAGATCAAGGCATCAGCAGATTCAAAGTGGGGTGAGAGCCTGGTCCTCAAAGATGGTGCCTTCTATGTGTGTTCACATGATGAAAGGAATGAACAAGCTCTCTCAGGCCACTTTTATAAGGGCACTAATCACATTCATGAGGGCTCCAGTCTCATGACCCATTTACCTCCCAAGGACTCCCCTCTCAATACTATTGCATAAGGGATGAGGTGTCAACATATACACTTTGATGGGAAATAAATATTCAAAGCATAGCATCCCTTTCCCAATACCTTACCCCTTCAACCCACTCTCCCTGCAATAAATCTAAGTACAATCATTCCCTATTTCCAAGATGAAGACAGCTACTTCTTTCAGAAGAAGACAGAACAACAGGTAGGCCATCCAGGTTGATCTTCCCACCCAGTTCTTTACGACATCTTAAAATAAAAAATAGACTTTGCTCATGAAGTTTATATGGTGCACTAGAATTTTTGCATTGTTTTGTTTTATTTGTGATGCTAAGCTAGAAAGTATATTTTTATAAACTTGAATATATAATTAAGCATCCGCATCCTCAGTTTCCATATTTATGGTTTCAACCAACCACAAATCAAAAATGTAGTTAGGTCTATTGTGTTTGTACTGAATATGCACAATTTTCTCTTGACATTATTCCCTAAACAATACATTCTAAAACTACGGGCCGGTGAGATGGCTCAGCGGCGTAAGCGCCTGCCTGGCAAATACGAGGGCCCGAGATCGACTTCCAGAACCCACATATGATAAAAGGGCCGGCGATAACGTTCAGCGGCACGGGCACCTGCTGGTGCGTGAGGTCCTGAGGTCGACCCCCGGTACCCACAAAAAAAATTAAAAATAAAAAAATAAAGCTATTTACATAGCATTTCCATTGTACAAGGTATTATAAGTAATCTAGAGATGAGTTAAAGTATATGGAAGGATATGTCTAGGTTATATGCAAATACTACATCACTAAGAAACTTGATCATAGTGGATTGAGTATTCTCAGGGATCATGGAATAAATCTCCTACAGATAGCAAGGGATGACTATATATATAATTTTTCCTTATATTTAAAAATAGAATTATTCTGGAAACATTAAAATGTAATCAATAAGAAGGAAAGTTAATATTTTGCTTGTATGAAATAATATACTATAGAAATGGGTTGTATAACAAATTATCTTGGATGCTGTAATGGAATGACTTAATGACTCAAAGCTGTTATACTTTCAGATCAAATTATCTGTTGCAAATTAAACATTGCCTTTAAAACAGGTAATTATTTCTTATAATTTTTAAGAAATAGTTTTCTTCATTTCAAGTCAAAAATTTGACAAGACAAAGCACGAAGAAAAAAAATTATATCATCCATAATCCTGTCTTGTAGAAGTAATCACTATTAACTACCATGTTAGCATTTAACCTCCTAGATTTTTCTGTATTTGCATAATACTTTTATGAAAATTAAATCATCTTGTGTTGATTGTTGGTAACAACCTGACCAATAAAAAAATACATAGGCAACATTTTCATACTATAAAATACATAGGTAATTTCTAAGCACTGGAAAATTTTTCATTGTTGAGCCCTCCCCAGACAGGGCAGCAGAGGTAACTACTGACCACCCAACCTGATCATGGATTAATACAACGCCTAGGGAGACGAGGGAGCAACCAGACTCCATGACCATCAACACTGAGTCCAACGGTCCACTTGAAACACCATCCTGCGGCCTAAGTCCAGTGTAGACCAGAGGGCTGATTGCATTTCCCATCTACCAACTGTACCAAGGGAATAGGTTTATACGAGGTCTTTCTGAACAGAATCAATTGCCACAAGAAATAGTACCAAGAATCAACATATAGAATCATGTCAGTTTCAAAACCTTCTGCACAGGGCCGGTGAGATGGCTCAGCGGCTTAAGCGCCTGCCCGGCAAGTGCGAGGGCCCGAGTTCGACTCCCGGAACCCACATACGACAAAGGGACCGGTGATATCGCTCAGCGGCACGGGCGCCTGCTGGCGCGCGAGGTCCTGAGGTCGTTCCCCTGGTACCCACCAAAAAAAAAAAAAAAAAAAAAAAAAAAAAAAAAAAAAAAAAACCTTCTGCACAGCAAAGGAAACAGAGGACTAATATCTAGAATATACAAAAACCTGAAAAAAATGTAGACCCCCCCAATAAAAGAATCAGTCAAAACAAATGAACAACTGAAATAAAGAGCTACTTCCCAAAAGAAGCACAAATAAACAATAAATTCATGAAAGGATGTTCATTATTGCTGGCCTTTAGGGAACTGCAAATTAAAACAATACTGAGATTCCATCTTACTTCAGAAAGAATGACTCTCATTAAGAAATCAAATAATAACAAATGTTGGTGAGGTGGAAGGAAAAAAGAAACTCTTCTACATTGTTGGTGGGAACGTAAACTAGTAAAACCATTATTGAAATCAGTGTGGAGAGTCCCCAAAAACCTAACTAGAAATTTCATTTGACCCAGTGATTCCCCTTATAGGTAGCTACCTGAAAGAGTTAAAGACACCATTTTACAGTGAAACATACATACTTATGTTTATGGCAGCACAATTCATAATAGCTGAATCTTGGAAGGAGCCTATATGTCCATCAACAGATGAACGGATAAAGAAAATGTGGTACACAATGGAGTGCTACTGTTGAAGGTAAAGAAAGATAAACTTCGGTCATTTGTAGGAAAATGGAGGTATTTTGACACCATAATGTTAATGAAATAAATCAAACATGCAAGCCTAAATATTGCGTGACTTCTCTTATGGAAACCCAAATTATAAACAGAGAGCAAAGTAAAAGATAGAAAATAGGAAGTAGGGAGATAGATCATTCTCAAATGGGAAAGAGATTAAGAGATGGAGAGAAGGGAAAGTGGACGAAAAAAGAATTAAGATATGTTATGTACGTGTACTGTAATGGTTGATACACTGTGTCAACTTGAGAAGTTCAGAAGTTTAACTAAGAGACTCAGCAGGGGCCCAGGGTGCTTACTTTGTAAATATCCCGTGCCTGTGCAAGAGGAGGACAGGGAGATGGCCTGAGGGCTACACCCACCCTAGGGGGTGGTGGCTGCTTACAATATAAAGGAGGAAAAGAGGCTTGCTCTCCCCTCTTTTTGCTCTTGTTGCTTTTGCTGTCTTCTGCCACCTTGAAGTGCTGCCCCTGTGCCATGCCACCCTGCCTTGGAGCCAGCTGAATATGGACTGAAACCTCCACAAACTGTGAGCTAAATAAATCTTTCCTTCCTTAATTTTGGGCATCGAGTATTTTGTCTCAGCAATGAGAGAAAAGTAAGACACACACCAACTCCACACAAAGAATGCAAATATTATGTACTACACACGTGTACTAATAAAAAATATTTCATTGCTGACCTGAACAGGAAATACACTAAATCTAAGGTCAGATGACAGCAAATTTTTTAATGAATGCACTTTATTTAACTAAACCTCCTCTCTGCTCTCTTCTTCCTCCTCCTCCTCTTCCTCTTCCTCTTCCTCCCTCCTCCTCCTCCTGCTCCTCCTGCTCCTCCTGCTCCTCCTTCTTCTTCATAAAAATTGTATCATGAAATTAAAATTTTTATGAACATGCACCAATTTCCCACAAGGAATGTAAACATTAGGTATTAAAACATGTACTAACAAAAAATTTTAAATTTTTTTAATTAAATTATTTCATAATAGCAATTTACAAAGTGAAACAAAAAGGGAGCTAACTTTTCAAAGCAGTATGAAAAACAGTATCATTTGTAAGTCTAAAATCAGTGAGCTACGGGTACAGATGTTGTGCTTTAGATAGCTCACACACTTAGCTATGGGGTTTTGAAGATATTGGATCGTGGGGTTGCTATACTCATGGGTGGATTCATTCACTAATTAGCGCAGCAGCTGAGCGTGCTGGGAAGTAGGGCCAGCTTAGATGTGTGTCACCGGGGGCGTGACCTGGGTGTATCTCCCTCCCCGCATCCTCCCTTCACTCTCTACTTTCCGACTGCAGTGGTGTGAGCAGCGTTCTTCTGCTATGCCTCTCTGCTATGCCTTTTCTGCCTTGGAGCAAAGCAACTATGAACAGAAACCTCTAAAAACGATGAGCCAAAATAAACTGCTCCTCCTTTAAGTTTCAGATGTTGGATATTTTGTCCCAGCAATGAGAAAAGTGACTCGCAGGCATTATATTTAGTAGGAAAACCCAGAGACTGATGAGCACATCATTATGATTCCATTTATGTAAGCGTCAAAGATAAAAATAATTAATAAAGAGTGATAGAAGTCAGAAGCGTGGTTATTCATAGCACTGTTCATAGTGGTTATGTCACAGTAGCAATTTTCAAAGTTCACAGATTCAAGGAAGGTGATAGTGACTGGGAATCAGCCCACGGAAGCCTCTGTAGGCCTGGAGCTAGTTTATCCATTGATCCAGATGACAATTTCATAGTATATGTAAAACAATTGAAGTATATATATAAAAAATTGATAAATGCACTGTATTTGTGTTTTAACTCTATATTTTACTACTATATGTTATCCCTCAATTTCATTTTATTCTCTTCTATTTTATTCTATTCTTTTTATTGGTACTACGGATTAAACCTAGGGCCTCAAACATGCTAAGCACTTGTTCTACCCCTGAGCTACACCCCCAGCCTCAACTTCAATTACTTTTTAAACCAAAAGTATCTAAGGTATATTTTAAATCAATGATTTCTGTATTTTTTCATATTCTAAGACTGCAATAACAAACCACCACTGAAGGGTGAAAAAAAAGAAGTTGAAATTCTGAAAAAGGAACTAAAAGCAGGAAAGTGGGTCTTGGAAGGGTTTATATCAGCCAGCAGTAACTAGAGTCTATTAGCAAGGAGATGCATTCGAATGGCAGATTTGTTTTTAGTTTCCAGAGTGTATGTGTTGAGAGGGAGAAAACGCACTTACACAGGGACATTTTAAAATCTCAAGTGATAGCTCACTTAAGAAGCAAGGTAGAGTATTATCTCTGGGATATCAAGCTATGTTATGCTCCTTGTGTTCCCACTATCCAGCCAGTTGGCCATCTTAAGGGAACCTTTCCACAGGCGGGACAGAAATCAGAATTAAAGAGTGTACCTCTATAAGTTTTGTGTCCAGAGTGGGGGAGAAGATTAGGAATGTAGACGCAATGTCTTGGGCCAAGATTTGGAGAGAGAATTCTCCCTCTGCCTATTAGGTATAACAAGGATTTTTTTTTTTTTTTTTTTTTTTTTTTGCTTTGGAATGGAAGAAAAAAGAAAAGAGGACCTGATTTCTTATTTCTAGAAGAGCCACTTGGTTAGGCACCAGAGAGAAAACAATTGCATTAGAAGGAACTAAGGAGAACCTAAAAGATATTCTCATGGCATCATTAGGTAGAGCCCCAGCGCCACAGGGGCCAAGTGGACAGCCATGAATCATCTCAACAGAGACCCACACGAGCCTTTTGCCCAATACATGGGCAAAAAGAAAGAATGATTTGTTAAATTGATAACTAAATCTGACATGGCTCATCCCTTATAAAACATTTCAAATAAATAAATATGCCAGTCAGAAAAATACATCCTTTATCAGATTCTGATCTTATAAACATTATAATTTTTGGTTCATACATTGTGGTCATCTAAAAAAATCCAGCAAAAGGTAGAAATAGTAGTTCTAAGAGCATCAAGAGGGAGCATGTCTTAGTCCAATTTGTGCTGCTGTACCAAAATACTTGAAGCTGGATATTTTATGTAAAAAGAAGATTTATTTAGCTCACTGCTTCAGAGGTTACAAATCCAAGATAGAATGCCTAACAAAAACACCTTTAGAGAAGCAAGCATGTGTATACATTCTTATACAAATTCATGCTGTCTTTAGATGACAGGACTGGCCCATACTATTGGTTGAGGGAGGGTACATCATTAAGAAATTATTGAAACTTATAATTTTAAGGCTATGCAGGTGTCCTCATTTGATTTGCTCATTGTTAAGTAGTTCTATTTACCTACTTTAGCACCATTATATATGCCTGTCTTTCACCTGACTTTTTACATGACCATGATTTCTGATCCAAATTTTGTAAAGGTTAACACAACAAGGGAGATTTTTATTTGTGAGTTATGCAATATATATTTATATTCTTATAAGAAAGGATCGGTTATGTTAGGCTTAGTTGGATATTTATTTGTTTTATTGAAAAGAATAAAATTGTATGAAATGGGGTCCAGGCTAGAAAATCCAGGACATATGGTCATCATATGAGGAAAACTGGGCTTTGGAGAGGAGGGAACAGCAGTCATCTGGAAACTGTCCCTTGCTTCTGGCAGCAGAAGAATTTGCTTCAGGAAAATGGATCATTCTTTGAGAGTGGGATCTAGCTTGCCAACATGTGCCAAGGAAGACCTTGCTGTAATCTGGCGATGATAATGAGAAGAAAGCAATTCCACAGGCTGAAAGAAAACACTTCCTGGGTTCCAGTTTCCTTTAACTGCATTCATACAGTCCCTGATCTGCAGTCAGCAGCTCCCTACGTGCCCCTTTCTGTTTTAAGTACACTCAGGCTGTTCCATGGGTGTCTGAGGTTTCTTGCCAACAGACAACCTTTTTGCATGTTTGTGGATTCTGTTAGTTCCATCTTATGCTTTGCATTTCAAATTAATTCATCAGCAGACAAACATTTTGGCCAGAACAAGATAGTGAAAATTTCCATTTCTAAATAGCAGGAAATCATTATAAAAATAAATGTGATTTCCATTTGTTCATGATTCTCCACTCTATACCCATGCATTTAATTTTAAAATAAAGCATAAAGAAGCTGGTTTCTTGCTTGAGGGTAAAAGTATGAACACATAAGTATTGGCTGAGTGTATATCATTAAGAAATAATTGAAATGTGTACTTTTAAGGCTTACAGGTGACCTGACAACATCTATTAAGACATGCCCTTGGCCGGTGAGATAGTTCAGCGGTATGAGCACCTGCCTGGCAAGCGCAAGGTCCTGAGTTCGACTCCCAGTACCCACATACAAAAAAAGAGCCGGTGATATCGCTCAACGGCACGGGCATCTGCTGGCGCATAAGGTCCTGAGTTCGACCCCCAGTACCCACAGAAAAAAGACATGCCCTTTCCGTGGATAAGGAACTTCATTCACAAAGAGCTCAAGACTGTTCTCAAATCTGAGTATGCATCTGAATCACCAAGGATATTTATTGACAGATGAAGCCACTGCACTCCAGTATCAGAGTCTCTTTTCAATGGGTCTGGAGGGAAGCGCCAGGAATTGGCTTCAGGATTCAGGAATCTGCTTCAGGAGGATATAACCTGTGTATACAATAATCATTCCAGGTGATTCTAAATCAGGTGGTACCCATAACACACTGTGACAATACAATGAAATCACTCTGGTGTGAGGCAGGTAAGGTGTAGGAAGGCAGGTGAGATGATGTGAGGAAGGCAGGTGAGACTCAAGGAAGACATCATTGCATATGGGTTTGAATCTCCCTCCCCTACCCTGCCTCTCACTGTCAGGCTGCTCCTTCTTTCTCTGAAAAACTTTTAAATTGATGATTATAATAGAATGAAATTTTTTTTTGTTTTTGGTTTACAGTTGTTTAACAATTTTATTCATTTGATTTGATTTTTAATATATTAGTTGTACATAATAATGTTCAGTGTGATCTTTCAACATGTTCATACATGTACAGATCACATCTACCACCCCCCAACCTCTAGTACCACTTTTCTGCATTTACATCGACATTTTTTTAGCTGGAACTAAAAGCTTGAATGGCATGGTTCAAAATATACTCCAATACATAGTATTAGATTATTATATCTTCATAATAAACATTAGGTAATTTGTTATATTATTATAACTTATTATATTATTATATTATTTCACAACAGATTAAAGTGAAAATATGTTTAAGTCGTACAAAATCACAGAGCTAGAAATTGCAAGAGTCATGTGTAATCCTATCCCATATGCAATAATCTGCTATTTCTCTGAGGAATCCAAATGTGATGGCTCAGCTTTCACTACTTGAAACTTTCTTAGCACAAAGTACATCCAACTTGCTTTCAGGCCTTCCATTAACAAATGACATATATTTGATGGCCACTGTGTGCAGGAGGCAAATACAAAAACTAAAATGAAGATCCCCAACTGCCCTTAAAGCAGCTGTGGTCTTCTCAGATCTCAGATCTCAGAGTACTTTTCCTTTGTACCACTTTACTTCTTCACCTCTTCGGGAGCACATCTGGCCCTCTGAACAGTTAAGAGTGGATTATTAAAAAAAAACTTCAAAATTATTTCATGAGTTATATTCCATTTTTTCCCAAGGAGAAGCATGGCTCAAGGCTTGTTGTAAGCTGGAGACTATCCCCTCCCATATTGATGTGTTGAAGCTTTTCCTTAGTGACACTATATTTGGAGATAGACTCTTTACGGAAGTAATTAAGGTTAAATGAAGTCAAAAGGTTGAGGCTATAATCCTATGACTAATGTCCTTACTCGCCAGACATCTCCACCTCCCACCATGTACACACGGAGAAAACTATATGAAGACACAATGAGAAAGCAGCAGCCTAAAAGCTATAGAAAGAGACCTCACCAGAAACTGAATTTGCTGGCAAATTAACTATGGCCTTCCAGCCTCCAGAACTGTGGAGGGAAAAAAAATACCTACTGTTTTAAGTCACCCTGTTCATGGTATTTTGTTATGGCAGCTCTAGTAAACTAATATAGGGTGATTTTTAAGTCATACTAAAGTAGAAACCAGAATTCTCTTGGAAAACAAATTTTTATTTGTTACTTCTTGAGCCCCACTGAAAAATTCTAAGCCTTTGAACTGCATATTGAGGAATCCCAAATTTGAGGAGAGAGACACCTGGTGCTCCTAAGAAACAATATCCTTTCCAGAACCAACCCTGCTACCATCAACCACAATCTCAGTGCTACCCTCTTCCAAGTTGTTAAAAAAGACCGTTGGGAGAAGTAGGGATTTTCCAGAAGTCTGAGGCCTCAGCCTGTGGGGAATGTTTTGGTTCTTCCCACCCCACTCACAGGGAAAACATCTTATGGATATTTAAAGATGGTTGTGGGCCGGTGATATAGCTCAGCGGCATAAACGACTGCCTGGCAAGCGCGAGGTCCTGAGTTCAGTTCCCAGAACCCACATAAAGAAAAAAAAAAAAAAATGATGGTTGTAAAAATGTAGATCTACCTTAGCAGTCTTCATTCTTTGGTCTGTGGCCTCCTGGGTGTCTCCTATAAATATTCTAGAGGTTTATAAGGTCAAAATTAGCCCCATTAGAATCCTAACACATTACTGGTCTTCTGACTATATTGATATTTGCACTGATGGTGCAAAAGCAGTGGAAAGTAAAACTATTGGCGCCTGAGTACAAGTCAAGGCAGTGGCACCAAATTGGTTCATAGCTATCATATTCTTCACCTCCACACACTCGCAGGAAAGACATGAAAAAGATTCATATAACAATGTCCTTGATGAAGTAGTAAACATCATTAATTTTCTGAGTTATAGTTATAGTCTCATTAGTTGGCTACACTTTTTTAAATGTACTCTGAGAAAATAGATGGTAAATATATAGAAAGTGCTTGTGCTTCATCGTGTAGTAAGTACCATGTTGTCTTCAGGAAAAGGACTTGCATGGTTGAGTTGTGAATCAAAGGAGGTGCGATTTCCAAGGAATACTATATTCATTTTTTATCACTACTATAACAAACTGACAAAAACATTATACTTAAAGTAACGCTAATTTATTGTCTTACATTTTTGGAGGTCAGAAGTCCAACATGCACCTCCTGGGGCTAAAAATCAAGGTGTCAATAGATACTCCAGGAGTCCACTTACTGCCTTTTCTCTCTTCTGGAGGCTTTCTACATTTCTTGGCACATAGTCCCTTCCTCTACCTTCAAAGCCAGAAGCACAGCATCTTCAAATCTCCTAGCTCTCTCTTTTACTTACAAGGGCCCTAATGATCACAATGAATCAAATCATCTTTCTCTTCTAAAATTCTTAACTGAGTTATATTTCCAAAATCTTTTTTGCAATATAAGGTAATATATTGACAGATTCAACACTAGGATGTAGCCATTATTATGCTTACCATAAGCATCATTTTACTTGAAAGAATGAATAACAGACAAACTATTCTGGTTCAGACTTGGGTTGTCACCAGATGTTTTCTCAAAATCTACAAAGTAAACCTATATCTTTTATTTTTTAACAGCTTTATTGAGATCTACTTTTTATACATAAAATTCACCCTTTATAATGTAAATGCAATTGTTTAAAAATATATATGAAAGAATGGTGCAGCCATTACCACAATCTAGTTTTAGAACATTTCCATCACCCCCAAAAGGTATTTCCTGCCAGTTTTCTCTCAATGCTTGCTCTTACCTCTGGCCCAGACTGCAATGGATCTGTTTACTATCTCTATTAACTGGTATTTTGTGGATGTTTATATTCATGGAATCACACCCTTGGTAATCTTTTCATCTGGTTCCTTTCACTTCTTATAATATTGTTGAGGTGTATCAGTGTTATATAGCATGTTCCTTTTTATTGTTAAATAGTATCCCACTGTATCAGTAAGTGCTTATTAGAGAAACAGGTTTAATGCAAGATATACAAATACATAAGAATTTACAAGATTGGCTTACAATGGCCGCCCACAGAGTCAGGCATGGAATAGTGCTAGAGGACTGTCTGTGCACTGGAGATATGAAGGATCCGTTCAAGGGTCTAGAGCTCACTGTAGTGTCCCGTGCGTATCAGGATGCTGAAGGGTCTGCAATGGAAGGCTGAAGATGGTGTCCAAGGAGAAGGGGAAGACTGGAACTCCTCTGAAGAAACGGAAGCAGCAGCCTACCTTCTTCAATCCCCTTTTACACCATTCTGATGCCAATCCCCCCTACGGTGAGTCTTCCACACCCAGAAATGTGTTGAGTCAATTTAGTTCTGCATTTCTTTTTTTTTTTTTTTTTTTTTAATGTGGGTACCGGGAGTCAAACTCAGGACCTTGCACTCTCCGGGCAGGTGCTTAATGCCACTGAGCTATCTCACCAGCCCTAGTTCTGCATATCTTAATCCAGTTGATGCAATCAGTGAACTATCACACCCACAGTATGGATATTTCACATTTTGTTTACCTATTTTGCAGTTGACAGACATTTGAGTTGTTTCCAGCTTAAAGTTTTATGAATAATGCTGCTTTGAACATTAATGCATATGTCTTTGTGTGGAAATATATTTAGTAATTTTTGTTATCAAAGATAAAATTCAATTTTTCAAGTGAAAATTAAAATTTTGGAAAATTTGTGCCACCACAATAAAATCGATAGCTTCCTGATCCTTAAAAATTAAGACTAAGTGACTTTTTTAGACATTGAATAATGAAATGTGTCAACATTTTTCTGATGACCACTGCATGATGGTAACAAAATCATGTCTGGAAAAGATTACTCAACTTGTAAGATGGGCTAATGGGTTTTAATGTAATAGAGTATGAAAAGTTCACACTATGGTTTTAGATTCCACATTGCAACCAACTTTCAGAAACTACAGCATGTTAAATTTTGGTGTAGTATTAAATGCTACCCACAGTTATTTAAAAGGGCTATCAAAACACATTTCTCTTTCTAACTATATATCTGTGTTGGGCCATATTTTTCTTGTACATCTTAATTTTAAAAGTCACAGCAAATGGAATATAGAATGAGAATCCAGTTATCATATAGTAAGTCAGACATTAAAGAAAATTTTAAAAATGAAAAACAGTAACATTCTTCCCTATGAGTTTGGAAATATTGTTATTTTCTTATATTAAAAAATAATTCTGTTCTATGGCTATGACTTGAGTTGGGTGTCAGTGGAGTCATGCTGCTCTCAGAATCCCCATTCCCACCTTGGTCATGTTTCTCACCAGACAAAAGTAGTATAACTAGCACGTGAATACTTTATCTCCTGCAGGAAGATAATTTCAAGAGGAATATGACAATGAGAATATGAGGCTTTGCTTTAAAGCCATTGAGATTCAGACATCAGAAATGCATATACCTAGCTGTGGAGGAAAAAAATACCTCCCCACTTATGGAGCCCAGCAGTATTCAGGAAATTATATAGACTGATGATCATCTAGGATATACTATGAGTGAGCTAATGGCTGATCATTAGGCTCTAATAGATAAAGTCAGAGTAGAGACACAGTTCTACAATGAGGCAATGACAGTGAAGAGCATGGCCTCAGCTATTTTCAATCTGGCTCTACAGTTCAGAGAAGATGCAAATTCAGATACCATACTGCATTCCTTTGGGGTAGCACTGTTATTTGGGAAAATGGAAATGAATGGACCTCAACACTTTCATAAAGACCATCTGGGACCTTTATACAGTGCTACGTTCCAGCAGTTGACTCTGCTTCAGAGGGTGCCCAGAGCTCCTTGCAAGTTTACCCTAAATCTAACACACACACACACACACACAATCAAGTTTTCACTATCATCCCCAAACAAGTAATAGTAGAGAAATTGAATGCAATTGTCATACAGTAGCCCCCGTGCATCCTGTTGAGAATTTCTACACGTTCACAAAGGAAGAACTTGCAGAGGTTAGCAAGGACATTTAAGGAAATGCAACCCTTAGAACTTCTTGGAAGCAAATTCGGTTCTCCTAATTGCCCTTAAATTTTATTTCCAGCTCTAATTCCTTGGAAAATCTTGTGTGTGTGTGTGTGTGTGTGTGTGTGATATGAGTGTAGATAAAAGCAGTTCTGAAAAAAAAACTCTTTTCTTTCCTTTTTTTATTAGTATGTGTTTGCCATACATAATGAACACATTCACCATAGGGAATTTGTACCCATACGTAATATTTCTTAATTCTTTTTTTCTGTTCCTCCTCTCCTTTCAATCCTTCTTCCTTCTTCATTTACAAAACTTTGTTTCCATGTTTTTCCTTCCATTCTCTTTTTTTAAAATCTCTTCTCCCTTTGTTCCTTTCCCCCTCCTCCTTCTCTTGGTTCCCTTCCCATTGGAACAAGTTCTTCCTACTTCCCAATATATATCCTCCATTTTGCTACTTATTTACCCTTTGAGTTTCTCACACAAGACAAACAATGCAATATTTAAATTTGTGTGTCTCATTTATTTCACTTAAAAGTATGGTCTCGTGGTCCATCCATTTACCTAAAAATGTCTCGTTTATCTTTCTTTAGGCAGCATAGTATTCCATTGTATATAAATATATTTTCATTATCTATTCATCTGTTGATGGGAATATGGGCTGTTTCCAATATTTAGCTATTATAAATTGTGCTGCTATAAACATGTGTGTGCATATATCACTATGGTATGATGTTTTTAACTCTTTTGGGGAGATACCTAGAAGGGGAATAACTGGGTCAAATGGAACCTCTAGTTTTAAGTTTTTGAGGAATCTCCATATTGATTTCCATAGTGGTCGTAACAATTTACACTCCCACAACAGTAGAGGAGAGTTTCTTTTTCTCCACAGTCTTGCTAGCATTTGTCACTGGTTGATTTCTTGAGAATAGCCATTCCTTCTGGAGTAAGATGGAATCCCAGTTTTGTTTTAATTTGCATTTCTTGGATGACCAGTGATGATGAACAGTTTTTCATATGTTTATTTGCTCTTTGTACTTCTTCATCTGAGAAGTGTCTATTCATTTTACATGCCCTTTTCTGAATTGGGTCTTTAAATTTGGGGGGGGGGTATGAGTTTTTTGAGTTTTGAAATAAAGAAAAACTTTAAATATTGGTTATAGACAAAAGAATTAACATGCAATGAGTTTATTGTTATTTGAAAAAAAGAAATATTTTTAAATTTCTGTTTTAATTTCTAATATCCTAAATACTAGTAACTATAACACACAAACAAAAACTCTCCATAGCCTTCAATAAGATTGTAAAGCAAAACTAAGAACTAAGAACAATTTATCTACCCTATAGCTATCAAAGCTCAGCCACAGTGAACCCTAAAAACAATGTCAAGTGACTCTGAGAAGTGAAACTAGAATCATTTTCTCAATGCCCTTTCTGCAGGGAGAAGGGATCCCAGCATAAAGCAACTGGAAAATAGGGTGGAAAAGACATACACAGGGTGCTGTGCAGTAGGCAGCTTTTTATTAAACCCTGAGAGAGCCCCATCACATGCTTGATGACAGCACTTTTGACACATGCCACATAGATGGCATCAGAATCAGCTGGAGAGAGAGAGAAAACCAATAAAGTGCAATATCTGTTCTTTTGTTCTTTCTCTTCTCTTTTCTTTTAACTCAACCCGGGACCTTCACACTGAGCTACATTCCCATCCTGTTATGTCTTGTATCTACAAGTATCCCCAAAGCCTAATGCAGTCATCAGTAGGGCTTTTCAGAGGTGACTGAATCTATAGTGTGTGATTCTGGGATTAAGGCTGTGATGCTTGCATTAAGGGGACCACACCTTGGGTGTGAATGTTACCTGCCCAAAGGGCAGGAAGCCTGGATGGACTATAAAACAAACAGAAAGAAGCTGCTTTGCTACTTCACTGCTTTGCTGCCTTATGCCTGCTCTGCTTCACCATGAACCATTTCACCCCTGTGATGCCCCTGTGCCATGCCATCCTGCCTTGGAACTAGTTGACTCTGGACTGAGTTTATTTCAGCTCACATCTATAAACTGTGAGCTGAAATAAACTTTCCTCCTTTAACTTGTGGCTGTTGGGTATTTTTTCTCAGCAAAAAGAAAAATAAGACACATCTTTTTTTTACTTTTTACTTTGAGACAGGGCAACTAAGTCGCCCAGGTTGGGCTTGAACTTGCAATCCTCCTGCCTCAGTCTCTCACAGTACTGGGCTTACAGACATGTGCCACCATGCTGGCCTTTTTCTTCTTTCTTCAGGTCCAGATGCAGCTTTTAAGGGAAATTGAACCATTTGAAGACCTTCACACTAAAGACTAACTCTTCATTCTTGCCCCCACTCACTGGCCAACACAGCTTTCCTATCCAAGACTCTCCTAATGATATCACTCCACCAAGGCCACACACCCACCAAGCACCAGTGGCTCTGAAGTCAAGCTTAACAATTGCTTCTTCACCATTGTGCTTAGGTCCAATTCTGCAATATGTTCTGAGTACCCCAACCCAAAAAGGAGATGGCAGAGATAGAATTTAATTTCTCCAGAGCAGTGCTGTGCAAGTTTTTCTACCCTCGTAACCTAAAAACATTATTAAATTTTACCTCCAAGTTTCCAATCATATCATCACTAGTGACTGCATAGCCAACATCTGTGTGTTTGCTAGGTGCCAGACATTGAGCCAAGTACCTTGAATGTTTGTGCTAACTCTGTAGCCAGCCCCATTTTATAGAGGAAGAAACAAAGAGATGAAGGGGTTCAGTAACTGGTCTGAGGTTAAACAATACTTTAAAATTTAAAGTCAAGAAAGTCCATTCCAAACATTTCATTATATGACTTACATCTTGCAAAAAATACCACACATAGGCGTGTTCTGTGTTTAAAAGTCATACACATTACAGTACATACTCTGTTCTACAATAAATTTGAGTAGGGTTTATTATAAAAAAATTATATTGGTTCCCAAACATCTTAATAAAGTAGATAGCTCCACAGGGATAATATGTTTATCCCAAAGCTTAACGTCCCCTTCAGGGTACAGGTACAATGTGAAAGAAACAGAAACGGAATTGGATTTTACTCTACCTATACCTTATGTTAAAATCTGTAAGCTTGGGCTGGCGAGATGGCTCAGCGGCGTAAGCACCTGCCTGGCAAGCGTGAGGGCCCGAGTTCGACTCCCGGAACCCACATACGAGAAAAGGGCCGGTGATATCGCTCAGTGGCACGGGAATCTGGTGGCGCGTGAGATCCTGAGGTCAACCCCCGGTACCCACAAAAAAAAAAAAAATCTGTAAGCTCAGAAAGACTTTGTTATCTTCCAAGCAACTTTCCTACATGTGGGACTATAAAAAATGGGGAGAAAGATTTATAAACAGAAAGAAAAGCTAAAAGACTAGATGAAAACAGAAATAAATAGTTTAGTTTGAATAATAAACATGTAAGGTGACAGCATTTTGAATTACCCCACTTCTTATTTTACTAGAGAAAACAGGAAATAAACATTGTGAATTATAAATCCATTAAATATGGTTGCATGTAAATGGTTGCTGCGGTTTGAATATCCAAATTCTCTCCAAATCTGATGTTGAAACTTAATCTCCAATGCAATAATATAATGAGGCAGGACCTTTAGGGGGGTAAACAATGAGAGATTCTCACTTGTGAGTGAGATTAAGGCCCTTATAAAAGAGCCATCATGCAGCATTCGTTTTGTGCCCTACTGCTTTCTCTGTTCTTCAGAAAACACAGCAAGAAGGTGCTACCTTGAAATCAGAGAGTAGCTCTTATCAGACACTGAGGCTGCTGGCACCTTGATCTTGGACTTCCCAACCTCCACAACTGTGAGGAAGTAATTTCTAAATTTTCTGGTATTAATAAATTACCCAGTTCTCAAATATTTTGTTATAGAAGTACAAATAGATAAAGACCATGATCATGAAAGTAAATACATATTGTTAAACTCTTAAGTTCCACTTTTTCCCTAGGCCAGGACTCTAAACCCTTTGTCCCAGTCCTTTCCTATAATTTGTAACTGGTTTCATAGCTAAGCGCTTCAAGGTAAAAGTTCTGCCTCACCTCACATTCCCATCAGCAGAAACTTGCCAGCTTCATAGAAGCAATGGATTATGCAGAGGGTTCATGAAATAACATATGTCACAATACATTTTATACTGAAGCCAAATCAAAGACAAATCAGTTCTCCAGGGATAGGATTGCAGTGTATCTGCCACATAACATAATATTGCATGCTTCTAGGTATATGTCATCTCTGAGGTATGTGATATTAATCTTCTACATTTGATGAGTGACTTTCTGAAACATATATAATCTTCAACCTATTGAATGCAAGAAATTCGGCCACTATAAGCCTAAAACCTAAAAGCGTATTTTTACTTAGCTTTGGCAGGTGACACTCCAGGAGAAAAATAATCAAATAAACTCATTAACAAACCAGAATAAGAACTCTCTTTTTATTTTTTGATATTCAAGAGTGCAGGGATGTTGTTTCACGAACAAAGAATGTGTTTTAATTGTCATATACTAGAATATTGTTTTATATATTCAGTTCCTCTGTCCAAGTTATGAGCCAATGCCAGGCTTGTATAAACCTGAAACCACAAGGAGGAAGTCAAGTTTGCTCATGTAAGATGAATGACATGAAGAAAACCTACTTGTAAGCCTTGACCTACTGCAGATTCCAGGCCTGAACACTGTCACCAAGTAAGCTGGTCATGGGCTTTGCCCAGCCACAGGTACCATTATCAGAAATGGTCAAATGCAAACCTGACACTAGAAAAGGCAAAGGAAGAACAGAAAGAAACAAACTCAGTATTGGCCAGGTCAGTCCCAGGCAGAAGGGTATAGTCATTCTTCAAGTCAGGCATGCTCTCCTTTCAACTCCTTTATTAAACCCCTGCTCACTATTGGTGGCCAATATCACTTTGTCATTTGATGACTGAGCATCTCATCTCCACCTCTAATGTGATGTACTAGTTTGAGAGGGCTCAAGTCTAGTAGCTTAAACAACAGAAATTTATTGTCTCACTCTTTGGGAAGCTATAAGTCTAGGATCAAAGTGGCAGCAGGGTTGACTTCCTCTATAGGCTGGGGGAAAACCTATATCATGCTTTTTTCATAACTTCTGGTTGCTTTCCAGCAATTTTAAGCGTTCCTTGGATTGTAGATGCATCACCCAGATCTCTGTCTTCATCGTCATATGATGTTCTGCTTGTGTGTGGCCACTATGAACCTAAAACCTAATGTGTGTGTGTGTGTGTGTGTGTGTGTGTGTGTGTGTGTGCACACGCTCAAATTCCCCCCTTTTATAAGGACACCAGTCATATTGAATTAGGGTTCCATATTTTTTGGTGGGAACACAATTCGATTCAACCAAAGACATGCAAGGTAAAAACACATCTATAATTCAAAGCTCGGTTAGACTCCATGACTCAGCTTAAAGTCTACAAGTACCCTTCTCACAAAACAGAAATTGTTCACATTCCAGTAAAGTATTGAGTCCACTTAGCATGGACCCTCAAGGATAGGAAAGAAAAAGATGAAGAGGAGGCTGCCCTGTAGAGCCAGGCCCTGAGTGATATTATTATTAACTTGAAAGAAAGGAGAGATTCAGAATAGGTTCTTCAAGGTATAATTACCTGCCCTTTAGTAATACATAGTTCAATCAATACCCTGGGTTCTAACAGGCTGGAACTGAACTAAAATTTAAGTGGTAACATCAAAGAAGATGTATGTATGTGTATATGTACATATGTATCTTTGTACTAGACCTGGGCCTTTTATCCTCAATTCCATTCTTCACTGTTCCCCTGCTTTGTTTTTTACTCAGGTGTTGATTCTGTGGGCTTTGTTTTTCAGGCTTCAATGTTAGCTAGATTCTTGCCAAGGTAGATAGTCTAACAAGGAAACAAAAAGCAGAATTATTGAAATTGTTGCATTTATATTCAGTGTGACAATCCCTATACTCCAAAAATTATGCTGTCAAAAAAAATGCAATAGGTTGATTAGGGAGTGCAGGTTATAGGCCTCCAAATATAGACAGCAGAGAGAGAGAGAGAGAGGAAGAAGAAGAAGAGGAGGAGGAGGAAGAGAAGGAGGAGGAAGAGAAGAAAGGGGAGGAGGAGAAGGAGAGGAGAAGTAGAATGAGAAGGAGGAGGAGAGAAACAGGAAGAAAAGAGGAAGAGGAAGAGGAAGAGAAGAAGAGAGGAGGAGGAAAAGGGGAGGGGGAGAAGGAAGGAAAGGAAAATAGGAGGAGGGGTGGTGGGAAGGGGAGGGAAGAAAGAGGATGAGAGAGAAGGAGGAGGAAGAAGAGGGGGAAGGGAGGAGGAGGATGAGGAGGGAGAGAGGGAGAGAGACTGCTTAGCTAGAGTAAGGAACTTAATCACTGACCTCACCCTGTTTCCTATTAACTGAAATAAAGACAGTTTCCAAGGATATGTAGATCTGATTCTAGACTTTCTTGATGTATAATCTAAACTGGCCCAGATGTCAAATCTTACAGCATTAAATCCAGAGCCTGAACAATAGGAAGGAGAAAAAGGACATGGAGTAGGTGTACACACACTTTCTTAAGTAGGTGTAGACAGCAAGAGGGAAGATTTCAAAAATTGGGCTACCAGTTGCATTGGAAGCTAGAATAGAGATTTCAAACAAAGTCCCTTGGTAAATAACATAAACCATGAACGGAATGAAAATCAAGTCAACAAGGAGCCAGGAACACTGGCACTAATTATTAGGGAATAACCTTGAGTAAGTTAAGATAGTGATGCCAGGGCCGGTGAGATGGCTCAGTGGCATACACGCCTGCCTGGCAAGCTCGAGGGCCCGAGTTCAACTCTCGGAACCCACGTACAAAAAAAGGGGCTGGTGATATCGCTCAGCGGCACAGGTGCCTGCTAGCACACGAGGTCCTGAGGTCCACCCCCGGTACCCACAAAAAAAAAAAAAAAAAGATAGTCATGCCAAACTACCTATCCACTAGGAGGCATTTTCCCAAGGAAAGTTTGAGGCCTGTAAAACATAAAAAATGACATCTAGTAAAGTAATTTGTATATCATACTATATCAAAAAAAAGATAACCCAAAAATCATAGAACTTTGGATCTGCAAAGAATCATATATACTACTAAGTTCAGTGACTCTAAATCCATTTGCTGATGAGGGAACCTATTGCTTGAAATGCTGAGGGACTTGTTCCAGGAGGCACAAGTAATAAGTAACAGATTTAGGACTAGGACAATGATAGAAATTTTAAGAATTTTAACAAAATAACTAGCAGTCTGATACCATATTAGGACAAGATATGCTAATCCTGCCTGCCACACAGCTAGACCACTAAACCACCTCAGCTTTAACTGACTGCACTCAGCTGCTTTTCATAGATAGTCTGACCCAGGTCAGCCTGACCACATCTAGTCACACTGTCTGTGTTGTCCCACCTAAAATTATATTCTGTTTTCTAACCTATTTCAAGGACTATCTATACAGCAACATAAGGCGATTAAACCAACCCAATGAGAGTTCACCACACTTTCAAGCTTCTGTACTTCCTGCTTACAAAACCTATATAAACTTAACCAAAAGCTGACTCAGGGCTGGTGATTTGGAACTGATTCCCATCAGCCTGCCAGTGTCATAAGACGTTGCCTTCCAACTCCTTGGTGCAGTGTCTTCCTTTCAGTTCGGTACCAGTTCTGCAACATTCTTGGTTCCCTGACTGTTTGGATCACTGGTGGAGTCTTGCTGGCTGCAGCGGGGACTCATGCTCCGACCTGCAGATGAGAAGGTGCCCTCCAGTCCTTTTCACAGAGTCTCCTCGGTGGTCCAGGATCAGGAACTCCTGTGTGACAGCAGAGACTTCACTGGACCAATAGAAGGAGATGGAATGTGATTGGTTCAGGCCCTCAGATAAGGTAGGACCACCCCGGGATGTCCCTCAGCCAGTTTGTCAGTTTTGCCCCTGCATGGACAAAAGAGGATCTGATCACTCCTTGCCTATGTTAGGATAGTCAGTTTCAGTTTCAGTTAAACCTCACCCCTGCGATTAGGGGCTGGAAAGTATTAACCTCTGTGTGCCTGCATGTGAGTGTGGAAACTGAATGTGAACAGATAAGGTAAGCAATAGGTCATTCTGTATGTGCTCCATGGCAAAAATCCTCCACGGGGACTCAGATCTTATGGAGCTTGATTGGCTCCTAACCAGCAGTTCTATGGATACATCTAACTGGGCACTCCTGGGAAGCTCTCCTTGGAGGCTTGAGAGGACAAAACAGAGAACCTACTGATGCTTCTCCTATAGTCCAGACAGTCCCAGCATTGCTGAGAGACAAATGGCCAGGTGGGCTTCTGTGTGGTCTCTCCTTTGGGAGGGGCACCCTTCCTTTGTCTGTCACAACACCATTCAAGGGCACAATACACACAGTAGGGAGTCAGTATGGGTGCAAACAGAGTAAACCCACTGTCCTAGACTGCATGATAGAAAACTTCAGGAAGGGTTTTTCAGATGACTATGGAGTGAAAATGAATCCCCAATGACCCACATCCTCTGTGAGATTGATTGACCATACCAATGTCCTGCTTGGCCACCAGAGGGAACCCTGGATATAAAAGTTGTCCCCTGACTCTGGGACAAAGTGATGGACTCCTGGCCAGTCACCCTGACCAATTCCCTTACATTGCCTCCTGGCTTGGACTGTATCAAAACCCCCTGCCTTGGCTCCATGTCTGTGCCTGTCAAGAAAAGGAACTCTCCTGGTGATCAAAGCTGATTGGCCAGATCACAGGTCCCCTATGAAAAAGGCCCCAAGGGTTAAAAGATTTACCCCATCCTGCCTGATGATCCTGATAAAGACTTCCCTCCTCCAGACATGGGTGACCCAGACCCACCAGAACTGCTGCTGTCACCCCCAGAGGCTGTTCCCAGCCAGCTGCCAGCTGCTTTACCCAATTCTACTGCTCCGTCTCTACCAACTGCACCATCTTTGACACCACCTAGCCCACAGGAGCCACCCACACCAAGTCCCATCAATCACTGACTCTGCTCAACACAACACCTCCAGATGCTTCTCAGAGGATATCCTGGTGGTCCAGGGGGACCAAATAAGCTATTTGCTTTGTATTATCAGCCTTTCAGCTCCACGGATCTCCTCTACTGGAAACATCATACTCCTTCCTATTCAGAAAAGCACTAAGCCGTGATCAGTCTTCTGACCTCAGTCTTTCAGACACATCAGCCTACCTGGAATGACTGTCCACAAATCTTCCTGACCCTTCTCAGCACTGAAGAGCATGCCTGCATTTTTGAGGAAGGGCAAACCTGGCTAAAGACTAGGGTTCCACCCACCGTTGCTGACCCTGATGCCTGGGTAAACACTGTCTTCCCTGATGCCTGGGTAAACACTCTCTTCCCTAATGCCTGGCCAAACTGGGACTTTAACACTACACAGGGCCATGATACTTTAGAACAATATCATAGGGCCCTCCTGGCAGGGATAAAAGCAGGAGAAAAGAAACCCATTAACATGTCCAAGATTGCTGAAGTTATCCAAGAACCTAATGAAAGCCCTGCAAAATGCTATGAGAGACCGTGGGAAGCCTATCAAACTTATTTCCCATTTGACCCGGAGGCTCCAGAAAATCAACAGATGATAAATTCGGTTTTTGTAATGCAATGCACCTCTGACATTCAGAGAAAAATCCAGAAAGTTGATGGCTTTGTTGGTATGAAGGCCACTGAGTTACTCCAGATAGCCCAAAATGTTTTTACAGACTGAGACAAGAAAACAAAAAAGAGAACACAAATGTGAGGCAGATCATAGGGTCCAACACCAGACTGACCTTCTGGCTGCAATCATGGGAAAACCACTCCCTGAAAGACCCCAAATAGGATGGCCACATAACTGTGCCCAAGACAGCAACAAGACCCTCAGGAACCTCAGTTCAAAATGGGCAGTCATCCCTACTCTTTGGCTCCAAATCATTGCACCCAATGTAAACTGGGACACTGGAAAGACAAGAGCTCCCACCACCTGAAGGACCAAAGTTTTCTGGAAAACTAAGCTTGCTACAGCCTAAACCTCTGCTCTCACTCTTTGATGACAATGAATAGGAAAGACAGGGCTCCATAAGACTGGGTCCCAGGGAGCCCATGCTCCTTGCCAAAATTGGGGGAAAACCAATAAATTGTATGGTGGATGGTGGGGTTGAACATTCTGTCATTACCCAACTTGTTGCCCCCTTGACTTCCTGACAAACTCAAGTGATCGGGGCTACAGGCATTCCCACCAAGAAGAAGTTCTGCCAGAGCAGATCCTGTGAGCTCAGGGGACATCTCATCAGACATGAATTTTTTTTTTTTTTTGTGGGTACCGGCGGTCGACCTCAGGACCTCACGCACCAGCAGGTGCCCGTGACGCTGAGCGATATCACTGGCCCTTTTTTCGTATGTGGGTTCCGGGAGTCGAACTCAGGCCCTCGCGCTTGCCAGGCAGGCGCTTACACCGCTGAGCCATCTCACCGGCCCCAGACATGAATTTTTATACATGCCTGAATGTTCCATCTACTTACTGGGTCAAGACCTCCTCTCAAAGCTGGGAGAGGAGGGCCATCTCCTTTGCCCCAAACAAGCCAGTTTCTCTATCACTTAACCCCCTTCCAGACCTGATTCTGACCCTGATAATCCTCATGAGGATGAATGGCATCTTCACCAGTCCAGGCAACCTCCCACCCATAATCCAGAGGGCCTGAAAATGCTGTTCCCTGGGTTCTGGGCAGAAGATTCACCTCCAGGTCTGGCCATCAACCATGAGCCTCCAATAATCAGACTCAAGCTGGGAGGCACTCCTGTCACCATCAAACAGTATCCCATGTCATGAGAGGCCTGTCTTGGGATCCTACTCCACATTGCTAGACTAAAACAAACCGAGATCTTGACAGATTGTCAGTCACCTTGGAACACTCCTCTGCTCCCAGTAAAGAAACCAAATGGAGACTTCCACCTGGTACAAGATCTCTGTGCTGTGAATGCAGCCACCATAACCCTACACCAAATCGTCCAAAACCCATGCACTCTCCTGGGCTTGCTCCCTCCTTATGCTGCCTGGTTCACTTGCTTAGACTTAAAAGATGCTTTCTTCTGCCTACAAGTGGCCCCTGTAAGCCAACTCCTTTTTGCCTTTGAATGGAAGGACCGAAACACCAGACAAAAGGGACAACTTACATGGACTCACCTTCCCAAAGGCTTCAAGAACTCTCCCACGGTGTTCAGAGAAGCTCTGGCTGGTGATCTAGCCAAGTTCCCCCATGAAAAATTCAACTGCATGCTTCTATAGTATGTTGATGATATACTAATTGGCAGCCCCACCAAGCAAGACTGTTGGGAAGCAATTCAAGCCCTTCTCCATCATTTGTGTGATTCTGGGTATAAGGTCTCTTGGAAAAAGGCTCAAATCCATAAACAAAAGGTCAGATATTTAGAGTTTGACTTAGAAAAGTGTTTCCCAAACCTAGGTCCAGAAAGAAAGGAAGTCATTTGCTCCATCCCACAGCATGACTACAAAAAATAACTCAGAGAATTTCTAGGAGTGGCTGGATTCTGCTGGGCTGGATACCTGGGTATGCTGAAAAGATAAAACCACTCTATGACATGTTGACAAAACCCATGACAGAAAGAGAGGTAATCAAATGGACTTTAGAAGAAACTGAAGTATTCAAACAACTCAAAATGTCCTTGGCCTCAGCTCCAGCCCTAGGAATCCCAGATGTGACTCGCCCCTTCAACCTGTTCTTCAATAAAAAGTGACATGTAGCTTCAGGGGTCTTAAATGGTGAGACCCTGGGAGAGGCCAGTACCTACTTGTCTAAGACTGTAGATTCAGTGTCAAAAGTGTGGCCTCCCTGTTTGCAGTCACTTTCTTCTATGAAACTTAGAAGTTCTACATGAAATATCTCCAAAGACTTCTTAATCTCCAGCAAGGACCACTCCACTATACTCAAGAGAAAATAAAATGGGCACAACAAGAAGGAGCCCATAAAGACCCAGATGGTGTCTGGGCCCTACTAGATGACTGAATGATCATCCCAAAAGAGCTGCTTACACCTGGGTAAAACACCACCATGACTTTACCCATGGAGGAAAGTCAGCTGTGGCCCATCTGCTGGGTTGCTATTATTATATCCCAAAGTTGACATCAATCCATGCAGCTGTCAGCCAAAGATGTCAAACTTGTTCAAAGACTGAGGCCTCAGCAGGCCCTCAACCACCTTGTGGTATCCAACACAAGGGACTCTCTCCTTTCAAAGATCTCCAAATAGATTTTACTGAAATTAAGCCATGCCAGGGCTACAAATATTTATTAGTCCTCATCTGCACTTACTCTGGATGGCCAGAGGCATTCCCCACTAAGACTGAAAAGGCTTCTAAAGTATGCAGGGTATTATTGAGAGAGATTATTCCTAGATATGGACTGCCCCTGACTATAGGCACTGAATGGACCATCATTTGTAGTGGAAATGACCCAAAAACTAGCCAATGAACTGAAGATCAAATGAAATCTCCACATTGCCCATAGGCCCCAAAGTTCTGGTAAAGTTAAACAGATGAACAGAACCCTAAAATCAATATTGACTAAATACTACCAAGAAAATTAGACACCCTGGGTGGACTTGATGTCCATGGCCCTCCTGAAAGTCAGAAAGTCACCAGGATCCACTGGATACACCTCTTTTGAGGTCCTATTTGGAAGGCCCCCTACCCTAATAAAGGGCTTCCAGGGGACCTACACCAGTTGGGAAATATTACTTTATAGGAACTTGTTCAGTTAGGAAAGACCCTCTCTCAGATACATAAAAACATAGCAAAAAGGTCACCCTTTCCCACTGACACTCCTGCCCATACCCACAGTCCAGATGATATGGTCTGGATTAAATATTGAAGAAAAAGGCCCTATCCACAATTTGGAAAGGCCCCTATTTAATTATTTTGACTACTCCTACCACAGTAAAAGTGGCAGAGATCCAGCCCTGAATTCATCACTCCAGGATCAAGAGACACACACAGATGACTGCTGGAAAGCTTATCCAGATAAATCAGCTCCCCTAAAGACTACCCTGAAGAGGTAATGCACTCAAAGCCCTGCTCTTGCCATCCTAGAAGCTGGCGAGTCCACATGCAGCTGAAGATTGAGTGGACATTGTACACTGGAGTGCCCACTCTAATTGATTCATGTTCTGCTATTCAGTTTGGTTCCTAGTCCCCTTTCTCTTGGTAATATTGACGTTTGTCATAGGACTCTTTGCTGTATCCCCAGAGGACTGGAAAATCCCTCACATAGTCACCTTTGTCCTGTTCTATATTATGTAACAATTGGACTGGGTACCTTAAACTGTCTCTCCAAGGTTTGAGATGGCTATCGTTTTCCTCCTGTGCTCATTCCTGCTCATGCTGCTTGACCCCTATATTTGCCAGGCAGATTCAGGACACTGGGAATTCCAGATCCAAATTTACAATGATAGCTCTATAATAATTTTCAATCAGACCAGATGGGACCCCTCACAACCTAAAGTATATCTTTATTTTGATGCATGCCCGATCCAGACCAACAGTCCAGGTTGGGGGACCTGTCACTGTTTTTCAGGATGTAGAGGATTAAATTAGGAATGAGAATACCACTCCAACAATAAATATATCTGTCCTGTGTGGTGCCAAACCCAGAACTTTTGTAAACCCCAGAGTAAAGAAGGCTTTGTGTTCTGCCCTAGGTGGGACTGTCTCATAGACTTGGGGGGGGGATCTCCAAATAGCCTTCTAACTCAACTCCCCTCAAGTCCAACTTGCCTTCAGAGAACCTGCAACCCCCTGCAATATACTGTTCCAGATCCCAGCGATCAAGAATGGTCATCTGGATGCCAGATAAGGTTCCAAGTGGATGGGAGGTGACTAAACCCATGGTTTGTCCTAAAAATCATAAAGGTCTGTTCACCACATCCTATATTAGAATTCCTTCCCCAAAGCCACCATTGTTCCCATTGACCCCTGCACCCACTACAAATCACACAGAACCCCTGAATCCTGACATTTTGTGCCTGGTCAATGGCACCCATTGGGTCCTTCATGCTGTAAACCCAGTTAGGTAATGACTGTTGTCTTTGTGTTACCCTTTCAGTTCTTTCCTACTGAGCTTGAGGTCTAACTCACAATAATTCTAACCTCAATTCTATTAGTGCCCCTGATTGCTTACTCCAGTCCTATACCACAGTGGTATGGGGAAATACCTCCTGCTTTCTGGGTTCTTTTATAAAACTAAATGTCTCCGCTGACTATATAAATGTATTAACTATCACCTCAGGTTCCCTGATGGCCCCCCATGGGACTTTCTTCATTTGCTCTGACAGGGTTCATCAAGTGTTTACCAGTGCCAAGATGAGCCTATGTGCACTTGCTTATCTGGTACCCGACTTCTCTGTTTACTCAGATCAACAAAGTCCTTCACATACGCATCAGTCTCACCAGAAGTGTGACCCCATAATACTGCCAATTTTGGCTGGGATAGCAATAACAGGAAATTTAATCCTCAGTGCCATGACCATGGGTGTGGACCAACAGCAATACTCATGATTGAGCATCCAGATAACAGGGATTTCTAGAATACAGAAAACTCAATAGATAATTTGCAAGATCAGATAGATTCCCTGGCTGATGTCCTCCAAAATTACAAAGCCTTAGACCTCTTGACAGCCCAACAGGGAGGCACATGCCTTTTTCTGGAAGAAGAATGTTGCTATTATGCCTAAAATTTAGGGATAGTAAGGAAAAACTCCCACCAGTTACAGAAGCATCTTGAACAAAGAGCCAAAAGTATAATGGGTGTCTCTTCCTGGTGGGAGTCCCTGGACTTTCTCCCCTTATGGACAGGGGTTCTGCTTGGACCACTAATGGCTCTCTTGACCATCCTTCTTTTAGGTCCTTGAGTGATCCATTTCCTGACCCAATTTCTCTCCAAATGCTTTGAGGCCATACACTGCCAGCTCCTTTTACAAGCTACCCCTTCTTACCAGCTTCTTAAAACTGAGAAAGCTGGGCCGGTGAGATGGCTCAGTGGCGTAAGCGCCTGCCTTGCAAGCGCGAGGGCCCGAGTTCGACTCCCGGATCCCACATACGGAAAAGGGGCCGGTGATATCGCTCAGCGGCACGGGTGCCTGTTGGCGCGCGAGGTCCTGAGGTCGACCCCCCGGTACCCACAAAAAAAAAAAAAAAAAAAAAAAAAACTGAGAAAGCTGAGGAAGAATCTTCCCCATAAAAAACAGGGGGGAATATGATGACAATTTTAAGAATTTTAACAAATTAACTAGCAGTCTGATACCACATTAGGACAAGATATTCTCATCCTTCCCACCACACAGCTGGACCACTAAACCACATCAGCTTTGACTGACCACACCCAGCTGCCTTTCACAGATAGTCTGACCCAGGTCAGCCTGACCACATCTAGTCACACTGTCTGTGTTGTCCCACCTAAAATTATATTCTGTTTTTCTAACCTTTTTCAAGGACTATCTATCCAGCAACAGAAGGTGACTAAACCAACCCAATGAGAGTTTACCACATTTTCAAGCTTCTGTACTTCCTGCTTACAAAACCTAAATAAACTTAACCCAAAGCTGACTCTGGGCAGGTGATTTGGTACTGATTCCCACCAGCCTGTTGGCATGGTGATAAAACGTTGTTTCCAACTCCTTGGTGCAGAGCATCTTCCTTTTGGTTTGGTACCAGTTCTGGAAAAATAGCTGTTGAAGTTCCATCCAGGATTTTTTTTTCACCATACTTTTTATAAGACAACATTGAGGTCTCTTGTCCAAGAATGTGGATTATTTTTCTATTTATGTACATTTTCTTTTACTCTTTCTTCTGATATTTGTAGTTTTTTGTTATACAGATCTTTGTCAGATTCATGTATATTTTCTGTATTTTTTCTTGGTGTTGTATATGTAGTATTGTGTTTGTAATTTCAAATTTAATTGTTCTTTGCTGATATATGGGCAAATGATTGATTTGAATATTCATCTCTTTTTCTACAAACTTGCTACAATCTCGTAGACTTCCAGAATATCTTGTTGCTTCTTTGAGATTTTCTGTATAAACAATTATGCCAATATAGAGCTTAATCTCTTCAAAAAATTTTGAAATATGGATGTGGTATGCAGCAGGGGTTGGCAAGTTTTTCTTCTGTAAACATAGTATAATCTTTAGGCTTTGCAACCCATTATGGTCTCATATGGTCAAAACTACTCAATTCTGCCATTTTTTCATGAAAGCAGCTATAGACGAAACATGAAAAAAATAGATGTAGCTATGTTCCAAGAAGACTTTATTTATAAAATCAGGCAGCAGACTTGATTTGGCCTGTCTGTGGACAATATTCTTATGACTCCTTTTCTAGAGAAACAGTACTGTATTTTTTAAACTTCTGTTTTACTGCCTTCATTTTCATTGTTCAATGGTATGGATGAGTGTGGAAGAATGGAGTTTTGATTTGACCCATATCCCCAAACTTCTAGAAAAATCAGAAAACCCTTTCCATACACACACACACACACACACCCCTCAGAGAGACAAGGGTGAAAGAGAGGAAACAATCTAATGCGTGACCATTCTGGTTATTAATCAGTGCCTCTTTTTTTTTCCTGCCCATTTAGTTAGAGATCAAATCAAGTGGCCAAGGTTTTCTGTGTTGGTATTTAGGGCACTCATTAACTACCTATAAATCTCTGCTGCTCCCTGCTGGCAAGAAGAAACTGTTAGAAGACGTTCCAGGTAAGCTGAGCACGGTAGAACTGAAGAACTGAATTCACAAAGTGCTTTGGGACACTAAAGAACCAAATAAGAATGATACAGAGTATTTTCAAATTTAATAAGCAGAATCATTAGATAGCTAATCCTTGAAATGCTTCTATAAATGGTTTTCCATCACTATAAATCTATTCTTTTCCTAATCAGGCCCAAGCATTCATTTTTAAAACACTTGAAGCTTCTGTGTTTCCTTTTCTTTCTTTCCTCCTCTCTACAGCAGGAGCACAACAATTGATGAACCATGCGTAAAAGAAGCTTTAATCCTTCCAGAACTTCTGGCACAAAAAGGGGCAGCACAGAGTCAACAGAGATTAAGTGTCTCTCTGGCAGTTTGCTGACAGCAAAAGAGTTTATAATGCAAATTACAATTCCAAGTGGTGCATGCAGCTGAACATCAGCAGATTTTACTTCTCTTACGTGCTGAAAAAATTCCTTATTTCTAATGCTTTAATCACACCAGAGAAGCAGAAAACCTCAACCTCAGTTTTCTCATGACTGAAAATTACCCTTTAGGAATGGATTTAAGTTTCAAAAAGGAAAAAGAAAGTCAGTCTACCTTTTTCATATCAGTCGGTTTGTGACTTCTGATGACTCACAATAAATGAGGAGAAACCAGGACTGAGGAAGAGTAGGAACAAACGAGGGAGCTTGAATACTCTGTAAGCCGGGGGCCTCACCTGTCTTAGCCAAATCCCAACTCTTGGCACAAAGACTAATACATTGTAGGGACCTCATGAATAATTGAAGACATAAACAAAGTAAGCATTATTGTTTACTAGCTATATAGCATTCTACAAATAGTCATTTTATTTATATATTAAGTGGTGAGGAAGTAAACCCCAAATTAAGAGATAATGGCAAAAAATGACATGTTTATTGTTGAAAGAGTTTCATTCCAAACACATAATTCTACATCTTTCTCAGCATCACAGAATTTAGAGATCAAAAGGGGATTTTAGGCTTTTCTTGTACAAACATCCATCTTTGCTCAGAGTTCCAACATAATCATCAAGATTTGGTCTCCCAGTTTCTAGTCAAACGATTCCAGGGACAAGGAATACAACATCTGCAAAGGCATTTATATTTTAGATGGGAAAAGAGAGTCAGAGCAATAGATAAGGGTAGAAAAAGGAGATTCCAGAGTTGTGCTCTTCAATAGGTAGCCACTAAGCCATGCATGCTCTGAGCCCTTGGATGCAGCTATTAAAAATTGAGAAGTACTGTGACTTCAAAAAATTAATATGAAAACAAGGATGGAAAATAGCTCATTAATTTTTTTTTTTTTTTTTGTGGGTACCGGGGGGTCGACCTCAGGACCTCGTGCGCCAACAGGCACCCGTGCCTCTGAGCGATATCACCGGCCCCTTTTTCGTATGTGGGATCTGGGAGTCAAACTCGGGCCCTCGCGCTTGCAAGGCAGGCGCTTACGCCGCTGAGCTATCTCACCGGCCCCAGCTCATTAATTTTTCATGGTGAAATCATATCTTGTATCCACTGAGTCAAATAAAATGCATTATTAAAGTTAATCTCACCAAGGTTTTTAACCTTTTTAATTTGGTTACTTAAAATATTTTAAAGTACTTGTGTGGCTTACATTAGCTTTCTAGTGAATGGCACTGGTCTAGAAGACACTTTTTGTCTTTCAATTCAGTAGAGCACATATAAGGTCTTTAGGAGACACTGATTTGGAAACTCTGGCCTACTTTTATTTTTTGTTTTTTATTTTTATTTTAAAGAGAAAAAATAGAACAAAATTTCAAAACAACATAATAGGAGGGTAACAATACATTAGGTATTGTTATCTTTAAATTAGTTACTCAGGGTACAAGATATCAGCATTCAATTATCCAGGCAATATTAGCACAAACCTTTCTTTTCAATGAACTAAGTGAAATTAGTAGTGTATTTATCTTACCTATCATATGTGTGTGTATATATATATATATATATATATATATATGTAATTTTTTTCTTTTCCCTTCTTTCTTTTCTCCGTTCCCCCATCCCAGTTTCTCTTTCCTTTTGACTAGTTTCTTCCTATTTTACCATATCAATTGTACATTTTGGATCTTATTTACTCTTTCAGTTTCTCACACTAGGGAGACAATATGATGTTTACACATGTGAGTACAGTTTAATTCTCTTATGAGTATTTTCTCAAGCTGCATCCATTTATCTATAAAAGTCTCCAGTTTATCTTTCTTTATGGCTGAGTAGTACTCCACTGTACAAAAAGACCACATCTTTTTTATCCATTCCTCGGTTGATGGACATTTGGGTTGTTTCCAAGATCTGGCTATTACAAATTGTGCTGCTATAAACATGGGTGTACATATATCACTGTGGTATGATGTTTTTAATTCTTCTGGGAAGATACCCAGAAGGGGAATAGCTGGGTCAAATGGGACCTCTAATCCTAGTTTTTTGAGGAATCTCCACACTGATTTCCACAGTGGCTGTATCAGTCTACACTCCCACCAACAGTGGAGAAGGGTTCCTTTTTCCCCACAGCCCCTCCAGCATTTGTTATTAGTTGATTCTTTTTTTTTTTTTTTTTTTTGTGGGTACCGGGGGGTCGACCTCAGGACCTCGTGTGCCAACAGGCACCCGTGCCACTGAGCGATATCACCGGCCCCTTTTTTTCGTATGTGGGATCCGGGAGTCGAACTCGGGCCCTCGCGCTTGCAAGGCTGGCGCTTATGCCGCTGAGCCATCTCACCGGCCCTAGTTGATTCTTGATAATAGCCATTCTTTCTGGGGTGAGGTGGAATCTCAAGGTTGTTTTAATTTGTATCTCTTGAATGACCAGTGATGTTGCACATTTTTTCATATATTTATTTGCTGTTTGTATTTCTTCATCTGAGAAGTGTGTGTTCATCTCAGATGCCCATTTTTGGATTGGGTCTTTAAATTTGGGAGGTCTGATTTTTTTGAGTTCTTTGTATGTTCTTGATAGTAATCCTTTGTTTGAGGAACAGCTGGCAAACATTTTTTCCCACGTTGTGGGTTGTCTCTTCACTCTGTTGGTGGTTTCTCTTGCTGTGCAAAAGCTTTTTAATGAGAGGAGATCCCAGTTGTTGATTCTTTGTGATAGTTCCTGTGTGATCAGGGTTTTATTCATAAAGTCTTTGCCTACACCAATGTCTTTAAGAGTTTTACCTATTCTATCTTCCAGCAGATTTAATGTTTCTGTTTTAATATTTAGATCTTTGATCCATTTTGAATTTAGTTTAGTGCATAGTGAAAGATATGGGTCTAATTTTAATCTTCGGCATGTGCAGAGCCAGTTTTTCCAGCACCATTTATTAAAGAGGCTATCTTTCTTCCAGTGAATGTGTTTGGCACCTTCGTCAAAGATAAGGTGGCTTAGTATGTCTGGAGTTGTTTCAGTGTTTTCTAATCTGTTCCATTGATCTTTGGGTCTGTTTGGCCTACTTTTAAAACAAATATAAAAATCATTATTTTATCACTGGGATCCTGTCCACACATTTGTGATACTTGTATCTGTGTGTTACTTTGGCTGTGAAACAGTAAGATATTTTCTCTTTCCCTCTATCTGTACCAATAGTCACAAGTTCACCAGGCATGGTGGCACATGCCTATAATCCCAGCACTTGGGAGGCTGAGGCAGGAGGGTTGCTATGAGTTCAAGGCCAGCCTGGGCTACATAGTGAGTTCAAGGCCATCCTGCACTACATAGTGAGACCCAGCCTTAAAAAAAAGTCACAAGTTCATTATGAGCTCTCATGACCGGCTACTGTTGTTCTGGAAACAATAGGCAAGGAGAGCTGCCTCTGCCTCGGCTTTACTGGACACTACCCCAGACAGCTTACAATATCTGAAGTATCATCCAGCTATAAATAGAAAAGGAAAAAATGTTCTTCGAAGCTCTCTAATAGCAAAACAGTAAATCTTAATGAATTATTATAAAATGTACTATTATTTTACCAAACTGTTGTAGTTTATATATATCAATCATAAGCAATAATGCTTGAGTTGAAAGTGCCTATAATATGTAAGACAAGTATAATTTCTAAGTGATACAACGATAACTCTATTTTTAATAATCCATTTGCATATCATTTGACATTGTACCTGCACTTTAAAAGTGTGACCCTTTTTAAGTGGTTTGTTGACCAATCTTGAGACAGTGGGTAAACCATGAAATCAATTCATTCATTTTACTCCCTGTCATAAATGTGTACAACCCTTATGAGTGTCTTTAACTAGCTTTAGCAAAAATGTTCTGTCCCCACACACACAAACACAGAGAGAGAAAGAGAGAGAGGGAGACTAATGAGACCACTCCAAGTATTTTTCCCTTCCCCAGGTTTCAAACTGAGATTCGGGTTGGGCTGAGAAACCTGTCCTGATTTGGATAAGGTCAAATCTGCCCCCTCGTCATGAGGCCCAAAATGCTATCTGTTCCTAGGCTGTGACTTAGCTAGGAATGTTTGGAATAACAGAATTTGGCTACTGGTATGTCTGAAATGTCAACCATGAAAATTTGTTTAGGCAGTATTTGAATTTCTCTGTGACTCTAATATAGAAATAGTATAGGAAATGTAAAAATGTATTTTCTGGCATTTATGATTATTACACTTTGAGTTTAGTAACAAAGTGATTATAATTGACTGAGATTCTCTTTGTCTTTGGAGGTTTATCAGATCTAGGAAAGTCTTACCTATCTGGGCAGACCTTCCATGTGGAGTGCCTTGCAACACCCAACAAATCAGCGCCTGCACAAGTTGACTGGGGGAGGCGTTGGAGTCAGAAGACTGCTAATTCCAAGGAGCCAGAGCATTTTGAAGGCAGAATGTTTTGGCCACACAATTTGGGATGATTATATGAAACTTGAAATAATCTAGTTTAGTGGTTCTCAAGCATAGCAGACATTAGAATTACCTCCAGGTAATTCTAAATACCTGGAGGTAATTCTAATGTCAAAGCACAGTTTGACCCCATCCCCATCAGCTAGTTTCTGATCAAAAGGGCTGGGTGAGACCTGAGTATCTGCATTTCTGACATGGGCCTAGACAATACGGAAGTTGCTGGTCCAGGGACCACATTTGGAGAACCAGTAATCTAGACATTAACAAAGAATAATTTATTCTAACAATGTTTATTCTCAGAGATAACATGAACAAGAGCTGTCCTTTCAGAATTCAGGTTGAGTTCTCTTCTCTGGAAACCTTTTCAAACAACTTCATGAGGCCTCAGGTTAATATGATTCAGAATGATGGTTCTTCTATGCCTGATTAAATGATTAAATTGCAAATGTGGAGCTTAACATTTGAGTTGAAATATAGCCATTGTCCATGGTGATCACTTCCAGAAAGGAAAGCCCTGGAAAAATGAACTATGTCCCTCAAATTTTAAACAGTGTACAAAATAAATCCCATTTCTTCATTTGGGGGTTCTTTTTTGTTCTCATAATATATTTTTAAGCTTAAATACACTTAGCTTCAAGAAGCAATAACAAAACCATTTTGCAATACTGTCACAGGCACCTATGACAGATTTGAAATCTGGTTCATCTTGACAATACAATAATTTTTCAAAATTATAAAAAATATTGTGATATTAAAGTTTAGGACTTGCAATATTTATAGACTTTTGGACTTAGGACTCATAATTTCATACTGCTAACTCTTATAAGACTGAATATTCATATTTTTAAATCAATTACCACTAAAACATTTGTACAGGAGGTCTCAAAATGGTGGAGCAATGTGTTCTAGCCACTCAGTTTCTCTAAGATGAGGTGTCTAGAATCTGGAAAACAGTAGCTTAAAAAGGAACTGGAATGGTGGAAGGTACACAGAAACCATGAGGGAACTGACAGGGGAGAAAAATACACAGTTAAGTGATAGAGAAGAAATAGATCACACCACTGAAGACAGACAGCACAGCACCACCCATGGCAACTGGCTAACCACCAGCTGGGAGGCAAACAGAAGCTAACAACTTTTCTGCTCATGAAGGACCAGAGAACTGCAAGAGACTCTGCAGGAGACTCTGCAGGGACCAAGAGACTCTCCTGCAGTTGGAGCCAGCAGGGAGAACGTGAGATACTGCTTTCAGAGTAGCCTTCCATAGTCAATAGTTGGTGAGGGATCTTGGTACAGGCACAGGAGCCCACAGTCACACGGAGCAGGAGCTGGCAGGGATGGCGTTGTAGAAAAGGACTGAGTGTCTGAGCCTGAGTCCTAGAACAGTTCCTTCGCTGCTTCATACTGCCAAGTTCCCACAGTGGATGAGTGAAAGAGAGTCACAGGAGACTGCTGGCAGTTGGCAAACAGACTGAGGGAATTCTGCTGAGAGGCAGGGGCTGCTGAACACGGACTCAGCTCTTAGAGTGAGAGGCCAGGTTCAACCTGAGTTTTACAGGGTGAGAAGCTCACATTGGCACTGTGTTCCCACTGTGAGCAGATCTCTACACCCAGCACCATGCTAAGGGCAGCCTTCCACCTTAGACTTCCAGTGTGAACAGAGACATGGCCCGGCCTGAGCTCTGCTCCTTAACCCTAGGCCGAGGAGCCACATGTCCAAAACAATAGAAAACTTTCTTATGCTATTCTTTATTTGATGGTATTTTCTTAATTTTTGCTTTTATTTTACTTTTTTTAATTTTTTATTTTCTTTACTCTTTGTTGTTCTCCTTCAGCACATTTGTCCCCACTGTTTATTCCATTAATGTCACCCTTTTTTTTTCTCTTACGAGCCTGTCTGTGTATGTGTGCTTCTCTTCCTCTTGCCCATTTTCTCTCAATATAGTTGATAGGGTAAGGGAATTCTCCCTTGTCCTCTATATCCCTTCCACTTTTATCTGTATCTCTTCACCTGACTTCTTTCTCTTGTGTTTATTCATTCTCAATCTTTCTTTTCTTTCCTCTCCACCTTTTCATCTCTCTTTAACTTTTTCTCTAATATTATATCAATCACAGAATCTTTTCCAATCCTCACTTCTCACCACTAATTTTGTACTCAGTTTTCCCTGTTATTCCCTTCTAAATAGATAATAACATACCCTTACCATCAATAGGATCCTTTGGGGGCCGGTGAGATGGCTCAGAGGCTTAAGCGCCTTCCCGGCAAGCGTGGAGGGCCCGAGTTCGACTCCCGGAACCCACATACGAAAAAGGGGCCGATGATATTGCTGAGCGGCATGGGCACCTGCTGGCGCGCGAGGTCCTGAGGTCGACCCCCCGGTACCCACAAAAAAAAAAAATAGGATCCTTTGCCCTCCTCCTATTTCCTCCTTCCCATACCACAATGCTGAGAACTTTCTTAAAAAGCTTTTTTTTGCCTTATTCCCCCCCTTCTGGAATTACCCAGTCCCCAAACCCCTGGGCTTGAGGCAACTGATTCTATAAAGTCAATGTTGAATGTTGTTTTTCACCAATAGAGAAAACACAACTATGGGATTTAGTGCACATTAACTGTGGGTCAAGACTTGGGTTGTTATAATGCTTACACTATAGCTGTAGATTTCTTCTCTAGGCTAAAGGGACATACAAAATAGGTTCTCATGGTATGTTATCATTCAACTAGCTCTGATATATACACTGTAATGTGTTAGCCTGTTACTCCTGTAGCTGATTTGATTGTACAGGGATAATCCTGACTCAGTGGACAATTTAGTGTCAGTGAACCTGTCTGCCAAATCCACCATCACACCCAGGGAGAGGGCCAGTAAGAGTTCCAAACCCAAGAACTTGGACTGGATCAGACTCTGCAAGAATGCCTGCAACTGGGCCGGTGAGATAGCTCAGCGGCATAAGCGCCTGCCTGGCAAGCACGAGATCCTGAGTTCGACTCCCGGAACCCACATATGATAAAAGGGCCGGTGATATCGCTCAGCAGCACGGGTGCCTGCTGGCGCACGAGGTCTTGAGTTCGACCCCTGGTACCCACAAAAAAAAAAAAAAAGAAAAAACAAAGAATGCCTGCAACCTGGCAGAAAGAAGACCTGAGTCTGAGTTGTTTTCAGTGTCTCAGTGGAGGGGTCGGAGGAGTTACTGTGGTCAGAGCACCCAGACTTTCTGGCAAAGAAGCTACTTGGGAATCACATATGCACAGTCTCATTGGAATATTTAATCTGTGTTCCCATCAGACAACATATTGGTTTAAGTTTTTGTATGTTTCTTGATTTATTTAGTAATGTGGAGTTAAATTATGTTCTTTTATGGTTTCCTGTGTTTATTAGGTTATTACTTTTGTGTATTTGTTCTTTCATTGGCTCTGATTTAATGGGTGTCTAGGTTCTCCCCCTCATCTCAGTTCCCTATATAATTTCTTCACCTCGAACACCTGAGACAATATTATTAACATATTTCTTTATTTTTCCTCAAACATGTAAACTCTTCCTCCTTCATTTTTAAATTCCCCATACTTAACTTCCTCATAGTCACTTCTATCTTCACTAGTACTATTCTTTGATTTTTCCCATTTCTCAGCTTTGGTTCTTTCATATCCTACCTAACTTATTGTCCTCCCTATCAGCAAGTTCTGACAACCACATAGCTTTCCTCAATCACAAAATAAACCCCCTTTCTCCCATATCTTGCCTTTGCCCCCATGAAATAGCCTCTGAAAACTCTCAATACTAACCATTTAACTCAACTAAAAGTACTCCAATAAAATCACACCCCACATCAAACTTTTCTTTTCATCTACTGCTATTCACCCCTTCAGACCTTCCCCTTGGTGTATAACACTCCTCATCGAAACACTGTCCATTCTCCTCACCCCACCTCCCCTACCTCACTGCAGAGCAACCACAAATAATAAACTGTCCTAGTGTGCATAGAGAACAGACAAGGGGAAGAGTGACTTCAAGCACTATCATAAAGAGGTGCTGTAAGATTGACTCTGTGGATGCTGTTATAAGCAGAAGTAATTTTTTCAGCAAAACATAGGTACAGAGTCAAAATCACTTAAAGTTAATAACAAAATAATTAAAGTTAAATACTAGCACTGGGCATAAAAAGCCACAAACTCTCCTTACTTCTCTAGTCTCCAACCTGTAGTAAC
Organism: Erethizon dorsatum; assembly: GCA_028451465.1. Classification (NCBI taxonomy): domain Eukaryota; kingdom Metazoa; phylum Chordata; class Mammalia; order Rodentia; family Erethizontidae; genus Erethizon; species Erethizon dorsatum. The sequence goes on along the minus strand of CM051831.1, from coordinate 79,612,286 downwards.
CCAAAAAAAGGAGAGGAAAGGGCCATATATAATTTTTAAAAGATATACATAGATCGATAGATAGATAGATATAGATAGATATATAGATACACAGATATATAGAAAAATAGATATATAGATGGTATATAGATATATAAGAATAGGGAAGCAAGGAAATACAAGATCTCCAAACCCGCTCCAACTCTCCCAAGGCAGAGCAAAAGGTCATAAAGGGAGAAGAAAACAAATACCACGTAGCAGAAATCTACGAAAAGTTCTTAGAAGATGTGAAGAAAATAGATGAATTCAAAGAGGAAACGAACCAAAATTTCACAGCAATTTCACTTAGTATGTCCATGGTGAATTTGGGGGAAATAGGTAAAATGAAAAACTGGACAAGATAACCAAAACAGTTCAAACTTTGAATGACAGATTCTACAAGGATATGGAATCTTTGAAAAGATGTCACACAGAAATACATAAATTTTTTTAAAAACTGTATAGAATTGATACATTGCAGAAATGACCAATGTGAAGACAGAGTGTCTGATATTGAGGATGAAATAGTGAATTATGATAAAGAGCTCAAAGAAGCCAAAAAGAAAATAAGAGAACAAGAGATTATCTAGCTACTAGATGACAAGAAGACCAATCTGAGGCTAATTGAGTTAGAGAAAATCTAGAAGATTGCACAGATGAATACATTATCATGCTTACAGAAATCATGGAAGAAATTTTCCCAAAAATAAGTTTTAAATACAAGTAAGCAACACTTATAGGACACCAAACAATTACAATGAAAGAAATTCACCAAGGCATATTGTTATGAAATTCACAGATGTCCAGAAAAAAATAAAAAGCAGAAATTTAAAAGCAGTCAGAGAAAAACAAAAAACGTCACATATAAAGGTAAACCAATTAGAATCACGGCCAACTTCTCAGCACAAACCCTGAAGGCCAGAACTTGGAGTGGAAGTATTTCAAGACCTAAGAGCAAATAACTTCCAAACCAGAGTAACTCACCCATCAAAACTATCCTTTGAAACTAATGGAAAAATAAGTGATTTCCATGAAAAAGACCAGCTCAGAAAATATATAAGTGCTAAACCTGCTCTAGCAAAAATAGTTAAAAATATTCTCAACAGAAACAACGAATTGGACACCGCTAAAATCACAGAGGAAACAAGTGAGGTCAATGGATAAACAGCAACTAAAAACAACAGGAAAAGGAAAACAAAGGATACACCAACAGATAAAGAAGACGATGATAGTAAATAACCAACACATTTCAGTAATATCTCTCAATATTAATGGCCTCAACTCTCCAATTAAAAGACACAGACTGGCAGACTGGATCAAAAAACAGAATCCAACAATCTGTTGCATTCAAGAAATTCATTTAATCTAAAAAGATATTCATAGACTAAAAATTAAAGGATGGAAAACAATATTTTGTGCACCAGGCCTCTGAAAACAAGCAGGAATAACAATTCTAATATCATACACAGTAAACTTCAAGTTAAAACTGATTAGAAGAAACAAAAAATGTCACTACATACTAGTTAAGGGCACAATTCAACAAGAAGAGATAATATTGATAAACATATACAGCAAATACTGGAACTTCTGTCTTCGTAAAACAAAAACTGCTGAAATTAAAATATCAGATAAACATTAATGCAATCATAAGAGGGGATTTTAACAGCCCATTTTCACAAAGACATAAATCAACTAAACAAAAAACCAGTAAAGGAATTTCAGAGCTGAACCACACCCTTGAATATATGAATTTAATGTGTATATAGAGAGAGCATTCCACCCCTCTACAACAGAGTATACATTCTTTTCATCAGTACATGGTATTTTTTTCCAAAATAGATCACATGCCAGTCCACAAAGCCTGCTTAAGTAACTGCAAAAGAATGGGAATTACTCCATGCATACTATCAGACCACTGTGCAATTAAAATAGAAATCAATGAAAGAAGAAATCTTGAAAAACACAAAAGCTCCTGGAAAATTAACAATAGTACTCCTAAACAACTACTGGGTGAAAGAAACCAAAGAAGAAATTTTAAAAATTTCTGGAAGTTAATGACAATGATGGTACAACTCATCAAAATCTCTGGGACACTATTAAAGCAGTTCTAAGAGGAGAATTCATCCCAATCAATGCTCACATTAGGAAAATAGAGCAAGCTCAAATAGACAACCTTATAAGAAATCTTTTGTGTGTGTGTGCGTGTGTGTGTGTGTGTGTGTGTGTGTGTGTGTGTGTGTGTGTGTGTACTGGGGGTCGAACTCAGGACCTCACATGCCAGCAGGCGCCCGTGCCGCTGAGTGATGTCACTGGCCCTTTTTTCATATGTGGGTACAGGGAGTTGAACTCAGGACCTCACGCTTGCTAGGCAGGCGCTTATGCCGCTGAGCTATCTCACTGGCCCCCAAGAAATCTTAAAATACTTGAGAAACAAAAGCAAATCAGGCCTGACCCAAAATTAAGGAGGGAAATAAAGAGTGGAAACCAATGAAAGTGAGACTATAAAAACAGTTTTTAAAAAACAAATTTAAGAACTGGTACTTGAGAGAAAATATATAAGTCCCTAGGCGGACTTACCAAGAGAAAGCAAGAAAATACTCACATTGATGAAATTAGAAATGAAAAAGGTGAAATCACAACAGACATCATGGAAATCAGAAGATAGTAGCTACTTCAAAAAATTATATTCCAACAAATTAGCAAATTTTGGAGAAATGGAGATTCCTAGACACATACAAACTACCAAAATTAACCCAAGAAGACAAAAATATGCTTAACAACTCAATAACAAGTAATGATATTGACACAGTAATAAAGAATCTACCCACTAAACAAAGCCCAGGACCTGATAGACTCACTGCTGATTTCTACAAAGCCTTTAAGGACATTATATGACCAATGCTCCACAAGCTCTTCAAAGAAAGTGAAAGGGATGGAGTGCTCCCAAACTCATTTATGGAAGCTAATATCACCCTGATCCCACAACTGGATAAATACCCAACTAAAAAAGAAAACTACAGGCCAATCTCTTTAATGAACATAGATACAAAAATCCTCAACAAGATATTAGCAAACAGAGTGCAGCAAATTATCAAAAAGATCATACAACATAATCAAGTATTTTTCATTCCAGAGATGCAAAGATATTTCAATATATGTAAGCCAATTTATGTAATACATCACATAAACTGAAGAAGGTAAAAAACTATATGATCACATCAATAGATGCAGAAAAGACTTTCAACCAAATCCAACACTCTTTCATAACAAAACTCTGAAGAAACCAGGTATAGAAGGACCATATCTAAATATGATAAAAAGCTATATATTACAAACCCATAGCCAGCATCATACTAAATGGGGAATAACTAAAAGCATTCCCCCTAAAATCAGGAACAAGACAAAGATTTCCAATATCATCTCTTCTATTCAGCATAGTACTTGAAACATTAGCCAGAGCAATTAGGCAAGAGAAAGAAATAAAAGGGATACATATAGGAAAGGAAGAACTGAAATTATCATTATTTGCAAATTACATGATACTCTACATAAAAGACTCAAAGAACTCCACCAAAAACCTCTTAGAATTAATAACAAATTTCAGCAATGTAGCAGGATACAAGATCAACACACTAAAATCATTAGCATTTGTGTACACTAGCAATGAATGGGATGAGAAGGAAATTATGAAAATAATACCATTCAGAGTAGCTTCAAGAAAAATGAAATACCTAGGAATTAACCTAACCAAGGAAGTGAAAGACCTCTATAAAGTAAGCTACAGTACTCTGAAAAAGGAGAGTGAAGAGGACATCAGAAAGTGAAAAGATGTTCCCTGCTTCTGGAGAGACAGAATCAATATTTTCAAAATGTCAATACTATCAAAACTGTTATACAGATTCAGTGCAGTCCTAATATCAATCAAAATATCAACAGCATACATAACAGATTTTGAAAAAAAAATCCTAAAATTCATATGAAATTGAAAGAGACCCAGAATAGCAAAAGCAATTTTGGGCAACAAGAGCAAAGCAGGAGGCGTAGCAATACCTGACTTCAAAAATACTACAAAGCAATAGTGATAAAAACAGCATGGTACTGGAACAAAGACAGATATATGAAACAATGGAACAGAATTGAAGATCCAGAAACTTCCTCTGACACATTCAGCTATTTGATCTTCAACAAAGGATCCAAAAGCATAGGTTGGCACAAAGACAGCCTATTCAACAGGCAGTGCTGGGAAAATTGGTTATCTCTGTGTGGAAGACTGAAACTGGACCCTTATCTCTCACCATATGTTAATTAAAATTAAACTCAAAATAGGTCAAAAATCTAAACATTAAAATAGAAACATTAAATCTACTGGAAGATAAAATAGGTAAAACACTTGAATACATAAGTGTAGGACAGGATTTTCTAAGCAGAACCTCAATTGTACAAGAAATAACAGCAAGAATTAACAAATGGGACTATGTCAGACTAAAAAGCTTCTGTACAGCAAAAGAATCAATTAGTAGAGTGAGGAAACAACCTACAGAATGGAAAAAATGTTTTGTTAGCTAGTCTTAAGACAGAGGACTAATATCTAGAATATACAAAGAACTCAAAAAATTTAAACCACTATAATTAAAGATCCAGTCAAGAAATGGGCAAGAAAAATGAACAGAGACTTTACAGAGGAAGAAAGACAAATGGTCAACAAATATGTGAAAAATATTTAACATCTCTGGAGACTAGAAAAATGAAAATTAAAACAATAATATTCCATCTTACTCCAGAAAGAATGGCAATTGTTAAGAAACCAATCAATAACAAATGCTGAAGAGGCTGTGGCAAAAAAGGAACCCTCCTTCACTGTTGGTGGGAATGTAAACTAGGACAACCATTATGGAAATCAGTATGGAGATTTCTCAAAGAACCCAAATTAGAAATTCCATGTGACCCAGCAATCCCCCTGCTAAGTATCTTCCCTAAAGAGTTAAAGACATCATACTACGGTGATACATGCATACCAATGTGTATAGCAGCACAACTCATAATAGCTAAATCCTGAAAACAGCCTGTGTATCCATTGACAGAGGATTGGATAAAGAAAATGTGGTATCTATACGTAATGGAATACTATTCTGCTATAAAGAATGACAGATTTGAGATGTTTGTAGGAAAATGGGTGCACCTGGAAAATATGCTGAGTGAAATAAACCAGACAAACAAGCTTGCATACTGTAGGACATCTCTTATTTGAGTGAGGCAAAGTAAAAGAAAATAATAAAGGATGGATAGAAGGGGACTAGGAGATAGGGCTCTTGCAATAGGGAAAGGGTCCAAGGGGAAAAAGTGCAAGGGGTGAGGAAGAGGGGAAGTGGAAACAAATAGAATAAAGATATACCATGTACAGGAACCTAATAAACTCAGTTAATGTAAACATTACATGTCATAACATGAGCTAAGATTAATAATATCAATAAGAATGAAAAATGGGATGGGGAACTGGAGGAAGAGGGAGGAAGGGGGAGGGAAGGGGAAGGAGATTTAAAAAAAGAAACCAGGTGTGGTATGTATATGTAACCACTCCCCAAGATGACTGTAAATTGCATGAATTGCAAACATGTACTAATAAAAAATTTTTAATTTATATAGGCCACTAATAAATAGTAAGGTTACTGATGTCACAAAATCAAGGTTTGATTTGGGCTGTAAATAATCTTTCTAAAGTGATATTTGGAATGCAGCTTTCAGAATATATGGCCAAGTTCTTCTGCCAGAAAAAGAAAATATATCCTCATTCTCCAGCTTCCTTATTCTCACAAAGCTCTAAGAGAACTAGATCAAATAGAACACAACAGTGAACCTAGAAAGAATCTATATTGTCCTCCCTAAAGTTAGATAACCTAACACCAAGGCTTGATGCCTCATATATGTGAGAAAATGTCAGAGGAACGTGTTAGTCCGATTTCCTTCACTGTAACAAAATACCTGAGACAACTGATTTATGAAGGGGAAAGGTTTATTTTGGTTCACAATTTCAGAGGTTTCAATTTATGGTCAGTTAGCTTGTTGTTTTGGGGCCTGTGGCAAGGCCATCTATCATGGCAGGAGTATAAAGCAGAGAGACTGCTCACCTTATGGTGTCTAGGAAGCAGAGAGAGGGGGAGGAATGGCCAAGTCTCAATATCTTCTTTAATGGTTCCCTTTTAATGACCTAGCTTTCTTCCACTAGGCCCCACTTCCTAAAGGGTGGTTCACCACCTCCCAGTAGTGCATGACCTGAGGACCAAGCCTTTAGCACATGAGCCTGTGAGGACCAGTCAAGATGCAAATTAAAGCAAGAATCAAGGGGAGAAAGAGTGCCATTGTAAACTGCTTACCACTTCCCTAGCTTCTAGTTATGTGAAAATGAAATATTTCTGACTGTATCTCTTTTAATATATGACTTAATAATCATGTTAACTGAGCACATTCTCTCTCAAAAAAAGAGGGAAGTAAAGCATGAATTTAGTAAAGAAAACACGAGGGAAGAAAAATAGACCTATGAGCTTTTAAACTAATCTGAGCCAGCAATGTGATGCAGCTGCCACTAAAAAGTAATACATTTTTTGGTACAGGGATGCCACACCCATTCTACTCAGCAGTAGATAAATCATTTCTAGGATACTGTGCCCTATTGATTCTGCAGACAGCATCCTAGGAGAGCTGTCATCAGGAGAAACTCCAGAGAGAGCCGGGATTGTGAAGAGTTTGAAAAATATTATTTATTGAATATTTGAAGGAACTTAGAGTGAATGACTAGAGAAGAGTTGGATGTTAGAGGTCCATACAAGGAATATAAACATTATCTACTACAAACATGTACAAAAAACCAAAAAGGAAGAGGATCAAGGGATGGGTAGAAGGACAAGAGAGAGGAGGGAAAGCGGAAGAAAAAGGCATTAAAATGTGTTATGTACGTATACTAACTTCTTGCAAGGAATGTAAATATTTTGTGCTATACATATGCACTAACAAATTAAAATTTTTAAAAATTAAGAAAGAAATATTGAAGAGCTGTGTCTTACTTTTCTCTCATTGCTAAGATGAAATACCTGACACTCAAAGTTAAAGGGGGAAAGGTTTATTTAACTCACAGTTTGTAGGAGTTTCAGTCCATAATCCATTGGCTCCAAGGCAGGGTGGCGTGTGGCAGAAAAACAACCATTCATGGTGGCCAGAAGACAGCAAAAGCAACAAGGGAGAGAGACAAGACTCTTTCTCTCACTTACATTGCACACAGGCTACTCGCCCTAGGGTGGGTGTAGCACTCACATTCTTAAGCCCAGCCGGAACTATGCCAAAGCAATCAGTGGACTGATTTACTAATCACACACCCTTAATCTCAGCATCACACACTCTAGATTCAGCCACCTCTGAAAAAGCCCTATGACTGCATGAAGCTTTGGGGGGACATCTAGACGCAAACCATAACAAACTGGGAGAGAAAATAAACTTCCTCTTTTCTACACAGATGGGAGAATAGAACCTATGAGATTACCCAGGAGATTAAGAATGTGGCATTGAAATCAGACTACAGATTTAAACTTTGGTTCCAGTAATGTTCAGTGTATAAACCAGAGCGAACTGTTCAACTTTTCTGGGCTACGTTTGTTCATCCGAAAAGAAGTATTTTAGAAATAGCCACTCTTAGGTAAGGATTAAATGAGATACAGATTAATAGGCTCAGCACAAAGCCTGACAATCATTCAAATAACTTTAACTTGAATCAATTAAATAAAAAGGCCAGGAATTCACTGACCTGACTCTTTGCAGCAGGAGGGTGGCACAGGATAAATGATCATTTCCCAGGGATTCTATGCTGAGTATCCATGTATTGGATAGAAAAACTAGAGTACCAATAAGATCTCCCAACCCAAAAACTCTTCACTGTTGCTAACTAGCTCATAATTCTCTCTTCCCCTGTGCTCACACTTTGTTCACACCACTGTTGCAGGATATATCACACTTTTTCATCATTACTTATGAACATATCTGACTTTCAGCTAGTTTCTGTGCTCTTCAAGGTCAAACTATGCCTTATCTATCTTCGTTGCCTATGCATCTTGCCCAGTGCCTAACATAAGGCATTCAACAAACACCTGTGAATGAAGGAAAATACTTGAGCCCTTGGATGGTTCTCATTCCAGGAAGTTTTAGAAATCTTGTGGTTATGCTGAAACATCACTTTGTGGGTATTACGTTTCTCGGTGAACAATATATTCTTGCTGCACAATGTCAGGTACATTGCGAATTTACGAAGTTTGGACAAATTTCTGATTTCCAACATAGGAACATCCCTCCATAAGATAGGCAATGACTCTTAATTCAACCATGCACTCTCCAAGTCTTGTTCTCCAGCTGATGATGTAGTTTAGTTAACACCCACGGAAATCCTTATGCACACATTTTTTTCTGACCTAGAAGTTTCTAAAAGTAGCAAGAGGTATGGTCCAGCCATGGTATTCAAAACTAATAAGACAGCTGCTCATTTACCAGAAAATTATATTTGCAAAATGACCAACTCTGACTCTGGCCAAAACTGAGGCATCTTTCAGATCTCCAGACTTATTAATACTTAGTATGTCTGTTCAAGTACTTACCAAATTGGTCACTCAATAAACACTTGATGCATAGCTAAAGACTGTCCCAGTGACATGACAGGGATAATAAGACAGCTTCCAGCCTTGCTTACATTATAGCCACGGAGTAGCCTAGGCATTTAAAGTGGTTTAGCTACTATTCAATGCATAAAGAAATTTAATAGATTATACTCTGAATTAATCTATTCTTGGAGAAAAATTCTCCAAGCTACATAAAAACTTACAATAGGATTTGAATGAATGTAGCAAGTGAACTCTGCCTTGTATGAGCTCACAATATATTGCCGTCTGATTCTAAATAAACTGACGGTGGACCTGTTTCAACACCACAGACCTCTCTGCTCTAGAACACAGTAAAAGGGAATGTCTGAATGGAAAGCCAATCTTGGTAAAACTTTTTTGTTCTTCCACATAATCCAAAAATGTGAAGTTCAGGGAGCACTTAAGTTCCTAGCCCTGAGCATGACTAAATATGACTGTTACAAATTTCACCATTTCCCTTCTGCTTTGAAGAGTGTGTGTAGCACTGAGAACACAGAAACTTCCCAAGCTGCAAAAACAAGAAAGCACATGTTTTCCATTTTGACTAATTTCCTCAGTAATAATCATTTATGTCTTATAATATTCTTCAATCCCATTCTCTTTCCATTAACTGTGTTTGAGAATCTTGGTAGAGAGAATAAAAGAAGGGTTTCATAAGAAAAGCTTCAACCATGTAACTTTGTTTCTGCCATTTATTCCAATTCTTTGTATGGTTTTCGTGCTAATTGAGAAGACGTCTACCCCCACAAGAGTTCAGATATTTATAAATGATCTATTTCTTTTGGTTAGTGATGATCAGAGGGACTTTTAATAGTTTTCTGACAATTATTGAAAAAATGAGTGAAGAAATGTGAAACATAACGGTAGCCACCTACAACTCATCAACTCTTATTGCTGTTTATTTCTTACTACTATGTTGCATGCAGTGAATTGTTTGCAGGTATAACAGTTTTCTGTTACTGTTTCTCAATGCAATGAATTTATGGTGAGTAATTTTTGCAAAAGTAAAGAACTTTTGAACTATTCTTATTTGCAGATGACATGATCCTTTGCATAGTAGACCCAAAAACTCCACCAGAAGACTCTGACCTAATAAAAAAATTCAACAAAGTAGCAAGATACAAATTCAACACACAAAAACAATAACATTCCTGCTCACCAACAATGAATCTACTAAAAAAAATCAGGAAAACAATCCCCTTTATAATAGTTTCAAAAAAAATTATAGATAGGAATTAATCCAATCAAGGAAATAAAAGACCTCTATACTGAAAACTGTACCACTCAAAAAATGATTCAAAATAACATTAGAAAATTGAAAGACATTCCCTGTGAAGAGATAGTCTACATAATGGGAAAGGTTTTTGCCTGCTACTTGTCAGACAGAGGACTAATATCTACACTATAAAAAGAAAAGAAAAGAAAGTAGACCTCCCAAAATAAAAGAGCCCATCAAAGAATGGGCAATTTAAATGAATATAGGCAGTTCTCAAAAGAAGTACAAATAAGCCAATAAGTACATGAAAAATATGTTCAGCATCTTTGGCCATTGCAGAAATGCAAATCAAAACACTGAGATTCCATGTTTCTCTAGTATGAATGGCTGTCATCAAGGATACAAAAAACAAATGCTGGTAAGGTTCTATGGAGAAAGGAACTCTTCTACATTGTTGGTAGGAATGTAAACTAGTATGCCACTATGGAAATCAATATGGAGATTTCTCAAAAACTAAAAATAAAAATTCCATTTGACCTAGCTATACTTCTTCTGGATAGCTTTCCAAAAAAGTTAAAGACACCATATTACAGTGATACATGCATACCCATGTTTACAGCAGCACTATTCGTGTAGCTAAGTTATAGTAGTGGCCTATATACCCATCATATACAATGGAGTACTACACAACCATAAAGAAGTATAAATTTGAGTCATTTGTAGGAAAATGGATGGGATCTTGAGACCAAATGCTAAGTGAAATAAATCAGACACAGAAGGTTAAATATTACATGGTTTGTTTTATATGAAAAGTCCAAAATATAAATAATTCTCAAAGCAAAATAAAACAGAGATGATAGGAAACAGGGATACAGACTTTGTGGAAATGGTAAGAGGATTTAGGTAAGGGGGAGTAAAAATAATCACAACGTAATATGTACATGTACTAATTCACCAAAATGATTGCAATTACTATGTTTTGCGAACATATACAGTACTAAAATTAAAGAATAAAAAACTAAAGGACTTTCTTGGATAACACTGTTAAGGAATTATCTTGTATGCAGAGTTCATCAGTCAGTGACCCCTGGTTGAACTAATTTCACATTTGTAATAATCCAAGAAAGGCCTGAACAATATTTACACCTTATGGAAATTAAAGGGAAGAAGCCTAACATAAACATTACACACAAAAGCCAGGTAAAGTATTCTTCTTAGCAGAATGAGCTGAACTCAGGAAATGTAGGATAACTGAAGACCAGTTAAGAAACAGCAATGCTTGTTCAAACTCAAGGCCATGCCAGTGCTCTGCTTCCATATCCAATCAAAGTTAACACAACAGGAAAAGACCACCTTCAGGGGAGTATGGATTTTACAGTCATAAAATAATGTCAAGAATTTTTATAGCCATTCACCCAACATTGAGTGATCTTGCTGTCTGCCCAGAATAAAGCTGAATTTATAACAGCACTCATAAATGTCCATGGGTATAGTAGAAATCACTGCACCAGTGGTAAAACCACACTAATAAAGATAATTTTCATAAAGACTTTTTTCACAAGACCCTGCACATCAAAGATGTTAAGATCACCAGCCATTTTCCACATTTACAAAGCTCTTACTGTTCCCATGCCCAAAATTTGGAGTGTGATTATGCAGTATTGCTCCTCCAGATGGACCAGATGTCTTTAAAAAGTATTCCAAAACTCTCTTGACAAGAGACAATTTCACAGTACTGTAGAAAATGACAACAAATTTCCCCAGGCATTCTAGAAGGAATTCCAAACACATAAAGGAAGGAAACGGTGTCAGCCCATTGGAATCAAGCTTTTTCTCCAACTCACCTTCTTTTCTTTGAAAAGGAACAATAACCAAAAAGGATTGAAGCAAAGCCCGAACATCAGCTGTGTGTACTCAGAGGATCATGCTGATCATAAACAACAAATAATGGTAAGTAAGACAGAGGCTCTGGGAATGATGACCTTAGGTAGAATACATCCCCAATGCACAAAATCCAAATTGTTCTCCTTGAGACCTTTGCAATGCCCAATCATGCCCAAGTAAATAACAAATACAGGGCCGGTGAGATGGCTCAGCGGCATAAGCGCCTGCCTGGCAAGCGTGAGGGCCCGAGTTCGACTCCCAGAACCCACATACGAAAAAAGGGCCGGTGATATCGGTCAGTGGCACAGGCGCCTGCTGGCATGCGAGGTCCTAAGGTTGACCCCCGGCACCCACAAAAAAAAAATAAAAATAAAAAAAATAACAAATACAGGATACTATAGTGAATAAATACTTTTCACTCTGTGAAGGGAATTCCCAGTGAAACAATACACCATTTAGAAACTTGTTTTACCCCTTAAATATTCCATTGTTTTATAAAGACCTTGTGTTTTAGGATTTGAGATCAGCTGATATGAACAGTAATATTATTAATATACAATATGTGCAATTTATGATATAATTTTTCACAAATATTATTTAATTCCTGTGATATTGGATTTATCATTATGCCCAACTAACAGATGAGGACAAGGAAGCTCAGGTAGGTAAAATATTTTCCCCAACATGACAGCCTACAAAGAAACTGGAATTTGAACTCATATTCTTAGAATTCTATGGCCTTTCTTTACACCATGTTGTTGCTGACCAATGCCAAGATGGTAGGAAGTTTTAAAAGAAACAAGTTAGAAGCAGGTATGCAATATGCCAAAATACAGGTAAAAGCAGGATATATATATAAAACCAGAACCATGCAACTTGTACTCATTTCTTAAAACAAAATGATAGTTTTTAGGCTGATTTTATTTTATTTCTACTATGTGTTCTTTACAAAAAGTCATCTATTGTGGAGTTGCCATCACCTAATGAGAAAAGCTGCCCTTGGCAGGTCTCTGCCTGAGGACAGTTTCCAAAATATCAAGTGATTTTATTTTTTGCTTCAAATTCTACACTAACATTTTAGCATGAATATAAATTTCTTTTTTTACCACTGACATTTCATCTAATAATATTGGATCTGAGCTTAGCCACAAAATACCAGCTGTCACAGAGAAACTCGTGCTTACTACTCATAAATAATGTCTCATATAAAAATGAATTGGACTCAGATTCACAAAGAGACTTTTGTGGTTATCATGGTAGGCAAGATTTCCAAAATTATCCTAATATTGAGTCTTGACAGTTTATTCTATCATCAAGCTGAAGACTGTTTTGCTAAAAATAAAGATAATTTTTGTCACTATTGCTACTATATAGCCTACCCTGGAGCCCTTAACTCAGTGCCATGATTTTGCTTATACACAAACTTGGAAGGTTAGAATTATTTGCTGATGCCACTGACGGTGCGGTATTAAGTACAATCTTTGTTAGAAGATTTTATGTAAGAAAAACTATTGAACTCATCTTTGCAGGTTGAAAAAATCATTGATTGACTGTCTCATACCTTAAACTGACAATGGAGGGAAAATTCCAGTAGGAAAACTGGTAAAGAAATTTAGGTTTTCACAAATGCTCAGCGTGTCCATAAAGGGTGTCTCTTACAGGAAATCACATCGCTCTCCAAAATGCCATTACTCTCAGCCCATTCTAGAATTGTGCACACAGATGCGTTTCCTTCAAATTGCATCTGGAGACCTGACCTTGATTCTGATATGAAGAGACTGTAGGTCTCTGGAAATAGGCCAGGTCATTCAGTTTAACTCGGAAATACACTTTTCCACATGTATTGACGAAGTACACATTGTCAGGAATATATCACTAGTTTTAGAAAAATCATTCAGGGGGAAATGTTTTTACTTCATAAGACTCCTCAAAACACTTGAGACAACCCTTGCTTCATCTTGAAGAACTATAAAATGCATCACAGAATTTTGGAATTAAAAAGATCTTATCGTTTTGTTCAACTTCCTCAATTTTAAGTGGATAAGAAGAAGGTGGATTTGCTTTCTATGTGCAATTCTGTTTTTTACTTTTCATCGTGGCTAATTTTAAATATAGTTAAAGGTGGGTAAATAAGTAGAATAAAATCCCATGTATGAGTAACAGTCAAGCAATTGAGTTGCCAATTTTTGCAGTTCTGGAGATTGAACTCAGGGTCTCCCGTGTGCTAGGCAAGTGCTCTATCAATGATCTATATCACCAGCCCTTTTTTATTATCTTATTTTGTGACAGGTTTCACAAAGTTGCCCAGGCTTGTGCTGGATTTGCAATCCTGCTGCCTCAGCCTCCCAAGTAGATAGAATTACAGGCATATGCTACCTCACCTGGCAATTTGTCAATCTTTTGATCTCCTTAGTTCTCAGATAAGGAATTCAAAATCTAGAGAAATAACTGAACCAAGACTCCTTAGTTATTTTGTGGCTGATCCATGACTCCATGACTGAAAGCTAATTTTTAATTGATCATTTTTTCTACTCTGCCTTATAGCTCTTGCAATTTGTAACACGTGTCACATGATTTAATTTCTTTTTTTTTTTTTTTTGTGGGTACCGGGGGGTCGACCTCAGGACCTCGCGCGCCAACAGGCACCCATGCCGCTGAGCGATATCACCGGCCCCTTTTTCGTATGTGGGATCCGGGAGTCGAACTCGGGCCCTCGCGCTTGCAAGGCAGGCGCTTACGCCGCTGAGCCATCTCACCGGCCCTTTTTTTTTTTTTTTTTTAAAGAGAAGAAAAAACAAAACAAATCAAAAGAAGAACAAATTTTCAAACCAACATAATAGGAGGGTAACAATGGTTAATACATTACGTATTACTATCTTTAAGTTAGTTATTCAGGACACCAGACATTAGCATTCAATTGTCCAAACATTATTGGCACAAACCTTACTCTTCAATGAACTAAGTAAAAATGGTAGTGTATCTATCTTAACCATCTTATATATATATATATACAATTTTTTTTCCCTTTCCCTTCTTTCTTTTCCCTATTCCAGTCTCTCTTTCCTTTTGACCAGTTTCTTTTTGATTCACCATATCTATTGTACATTTTGGATCTTATTTACTCTTTCAGTTTCTCATACTAGAGAGATAATACGATGCTTACGCATGTGCTTCTGGTTACATGATTTAATTTCTAATAGGGTCTATATTACCACGCACCCCCTCCATTTGAACTTAAGGGATTTGTAATTAGGAAATTTATCTGAACTGTCACTGGTGAAACTTTCTATCATCTAGAAAAGAACTGTTATGCATGAGTGATACAGAAGACTAAGCACATCTTGACCTGGATTGTGAGAACACCCTAGCCAATAAAGTTATTCAAAATGCCTTTCTGTGTTTGGCAGCAGGAAGTCGTTCTGTCAGTATTTGGAACATTTTCTCAGCAATCTTGTCCCAGATCTGACTGAGAATGTTTAACATGAGCCAAAATATATTGCCCTGTTTGGGTTTGGGTTTTGGTTTTTCAGCTTTTTGCTTATTTTTAACACAGGAGATCAGAAACTGTGGAATAAAATCAAGATAGAATCATATAACTAATAATTTAGTCTCTCAGTCTACTATCGTCCACCCATTCTTTAAATCAAACCAAACTACCCAATGCAGCATCAGACAGCAGCCCATAAATGCAAGTCACTGGCATTCTTACTCAGTACACCTGAAATCCCTTTGTCCTGTCTCTGGTCTTGCTTTTGCTCCATTCTTTCCCATTTTGGTCCTGTTTCCAATCTCTCTCTTACTGTTTTCATTCTATAACTAACTTTGTCTTGGACACTTTTATATCTTTGTTGTATTGACTGCTCCTGGGTCTACGTGCCTGAACTCACCCTTTCACTCACCATTCCCTTGGACTCAAAACCCTCAGAGAGGGATTTAGGAGTGTGTCAAATGTGGCCAAGGCTGCTGACAAGTTATTGTGTGGTAAGACATGTTTTTAATCTGTGAAGTCATTATTCTCTCCCAAGGAAAGTTGGCTACCACTGTTATTTGATGATGCTGTTTCACTTACATCAACCAAAACTTTATCTGTCCAAAAAAGTGAAGAAAGATGTCATTGTTTTCTCCTTTCACAACTGTTGAAGGTAATAAAGATACTTGATGCTTCTTTTATACTCAAATCAGCCTTAAAAAAGGATTCCAACATGTTCATTAAAAGAAATCCTCTTGTTAGTTAATTTTTGGCCAAGGAATTCAAAATTAATAGTTCCTCTTAACTGTATGCAAAAATATGATACAGTGATTTAAGACATTATCCCAAATAATGTAAACAGTAAATGAAACTTAACCCTATTCTCATTTTGAACATTAAGACACACTAATCTGTTCACACTCAATCATTGCTTATCCCTTTGACACATATTATTGAAGAATAAATTAGTCAGTGGAGAAGTACATAGTAAAGGTCCTTAAAAATGCACTAACCCACAATGGATAAGGCTTGATCAGGAGGGAATAAGTGTGCATGCCCGTGTGTGTGTAGGCTGCTACACATATGCATGTTTCAGAAGCAGAAATTGATTTTTATTTATTCTTTCTCTCAAACTCCCAATCTTCCTGATCCCAACAGAATTAATTTATAAATTGGTGAATTCAGAATTAGGAACAAAGGACATTGCCAAAGAGCAGAGCAAATTAGCCAGTCCAAAAGGAAGTAAAATTCATGATCTTTGTCTTAGTAACATGATGTTAAACAGCTAATTAGGCTGGGGAAAAAACTGCTCATTAATCTTAGAAACAAAGTTACATCCTTTAAGACTAAACTGTTAACTCCCCCCTCTGCTCTCTTTTCACTTTTAAATTTAGCACCTAGCATCTTAATCGCAGCTAAACAAAATAAAAGCTCAGGAAATAGGAGCCCATGGGAAAGCAGAAACCATTTCTAAAGATGGACATATAATTCTCCCTGCCATAAAGTAATACCCAATTTAAGCTTCCCTGTTTCTAGTTAAAGACTCTTTTTTAAATTTTTTATTGCTATATATGTGTGATACATAAATATATTCATTGTGGGGGTTCATAAACATATTGTGTCTTGATCCTTTTTACTTTCCTTATTCCCACCCCCATTCTCCTCCATCCTCAAATTCCCTTCCCATTCCAGAGTCTGTCTGCCTGTTTCCTGTCATCTTATTAGCTAAGACTTCGATGCTCTTGGTGCCTGACATTTCGAGGGTCTAAATCATTTTATTTTTGTCCCTTCCCTCAATTCCGTATTTAGTCAGTCTTCAAATCTTGTCAAATTTCCTCTTATAAAATTTTTATATGGATTCATTTCTCTAAAATCTTCCAATTCTACATCTTCATCACACCATACCCAGCCTACGACAACAGTTACTTAATTGGCCTCTTTAATTCCATTCCTTATCTATTCTAATATTTTAGGCCACAGTTCTGAAAGGAGAAACAAAATCCCTCTAGGGCTGCCCTCAACATGGTTCTTACCTACAAATAATTCTCACTGTCTATCAGAATAACTGTAAAACACTTATTCTATGTCCAACAACCTCTGCTCTTCCTATCCACATCAACTGATCCCCACTTTCTCCTAACCTGAACACTCAGTTACCTGCCTCACATAGCCACTCTCAGCCTACTCACCTCTAATGCCCATTAGAACCAAAATTTAATCCAGGGCCATGTTCAGAACTAATCTCCTAGTTTTAGCTATTGACCACATGATGAATTTTCTCTTCCCCAAATCTTGTGAGCATGAGAAATAGCCTGTTGCACTCAAAAGATTATAACCCAAAATAAAAAATTAAGAGCATTTTTAAATAGTTAAACTAAAAATTCACTTTTAAAGTGATATTGTACATGTTGTTGTTACGTGTTTTCAGATGGAGTAAACTATTTTTGGAGGGGAAAAAAAGTGATATCGTATTCAAATAGTGAATGAACATCAGAAAACTCGCTTGTACTGACTTATTTTTGAGTAGCTGAGTTAAGAAATAATAAATGAAAGGAGCCAGGCCTGGTCATGCTCTGTCACCACTGCCTAGAGCCCCACCCAGGAAGCCAAGAGGCCCAGTCTGGTCAACACGCATACAAGTCTGACAGCCTACACAGCTGATGTTACAAGCAGAATAGCCGGACAGAAAGAATACAGTGAAGAGAATGTCAAGGAAATATGAAAAGAAAACACATGAAATCTTAATAAATCTACTTTAGAAACATTTTAAGGATGTTCAGAAATGCAGAAAATAGGGCCGCTGAAATAGCTCAGCGGCATAAGCGCCTGCCTGGCAAGTGCGATGTCCTGAGTTCGACCCCCGGTACCCACAAAAAAAAAAAAGAAAAGAAATGCAGAAAATACAATGGCATTCCATACTATAGTCATTCTAATGATTTATAAAATGGTACTAATATAAAATAGACCGCAGTATGTGAATGACTAGTATAAATTTTGATAGAGCCACCCCAGAACACGCAAAAGAAAAAGAAAAAGAAAAATACCCATGCCACAGGATCAGACCAGAAACCCAGACAGGTAAAATAAGTTAGGTGATGTGAAATCTGATTTTAAAATATTGGCAACTAATTCAAATATTTTTAATATTACAAAAGCCCAATAAAATATATCTTCAGGCCAGATTCATCATACACATTACAACCTTGCTACTCTGATGTGGTAGAAAATTATTTTAAAATAACTTTAAATGAAAATATTCTTTTTATAATATTAGAGAATAAGAATTTACTTCTAATTACTTAAAAAATATATATAGAGAGAGAGAGAAAAAGAAAATGAAGAGGAAAGACATCAAAATAATAAAAACTATATGTATGGGAAGACTATAGATAATTTGGTTTCTTCTCACATTGTTGTAATTTCAAAATTCTTTTGAAATGAGGATTTATTATTTTATAATAATTTTTAAAAATTATCATAAAGAGGGAAATGCAGTTGCTTGGCCCTTCCTCTGGGCTCAGTATTAATGTCACATCAGTCATTTGGGTGACACCCATAAAAACAGACAGCTCAGAAAGATTGACATCTTATTCTTTTTTCCTGTCAATCATGTTAATTTTTCTGGGATCTGACTGTAAGGCCCCACAGTTTTGAATTCCTCTAAGACTGATTAATGTAACATCATTAACAGGTTAGGAATATTTGCTGAAGGCATTTATAAAAATAATGCAATGAAATGTATGTAACTCACTTAGCCCATATATATACAAAGGATAGTGACTTAAAAATATTAAGAATTAGTAGAAACTAGAGGTTCCTCATTTTTAAATGAGAACTAAGAATGAAATATTTCATAACCTTTTAGAGGCTGACAACAGGTATGCAAGAGAAAAGCCAGGAATAAGCATGTAAAATGGATGACTGCCAACAGAACTATGCCTATAAGCATAAAGTGGACCAATCTATTTAAAAAGAGAGGAGTACCAATATATAATGGCAATTTGCTTTTTATGTCACCTATTAGATGTTGATTTATGTTCACTTTTGAGTACTAAGCCCAGAGGTTATTACTATAAGGCAGAATTATGTGCAAATTTGAAATGTTTTCCACTGCATTTGAAGGCAGCATTTGGCATGATTTTATTTAGATGAATTTATTGAAAAAAAAGACAAATCTTTAGACTAAGTCTACATGGCCTGTCTTGGTAAAGGTTTACAAGGGAAAGATTTAATACAGAACACATAATTTGTAGGACTATCTTATAATATTCACCCAAAGAGTCAAATGAAAAAGAGTGCAGGAGATCTGTTAATAAACTAGAGACCTGAAGAATCCAGCTGAGGGCCTGGATCCTATGCAGATGTCCTGTATGAGTCCAGCTGAAGACCTAGAGCCCATGGCAATGCCCCCCACAAATCCAGCTGGAGGCCTCAAGCCCACGACAATGTCTCATGCAAGTCTGTTTCAAGGATCTGCACTGGGAAGGCCCAAAGATCAGTGGTGGAAGCTAGAAAGTCTGTGCCAACGGGATGAAGGATCTGTGCCAGAGGCTGAAGGATCTGTGCCAGAGGCTGAGGGATCTGCACTGGAGCCAGGAAGTGACGCTCAAATTAAGGACCAGAGCTCCCCCAAAAAGAACCCGCAGCCATCCTCAGTGACAGCGAGGACCTGAGCTCCTCTGACAATGAGACCAGCTGTGTTCATATCAGGAAAGCCAGCATGACAAGCTTCTCCAGGAGGATCAACAGCACTCCATATTCCCTTCCAGTTCTGCTTTATGCAGTTGGCAACAATCCTCAGGTGGGCCTTCCACACCCAGAACCACGCAGATTCAGTTCAGCTGGGTGTTACAAATTGACCATTAATTAATCCACCACATGGCCTAATACAAATTTCAGAATTGAGAAAGGAGTTAAACAACTCCTTAGCAACCACTGTGTGGCTTCCCCTGGGAAATCAGGACCCCATGGGTCATTTTCACACCAGCATTCCTTGACCTCAATTTCCAGCCTCAGTGAGGCCCTTCCAAATGCCTGCTTCTTCTGCAGAGCCCCCATGGCACTAGGCAAAAGTTCTTGCCTCTCAAGAGCCATTTAAACCTGGGAGCAGGGACATGAAACTTCCCCAGGAAGAAGCCACACATGACAGAGTGCCCCTTTGTTCACTGATCCCTTCTCTTTGTCGCCATGGATTCTCTCATCCCAGAGGCTGACTCAGACCCCGGTACTCCTGTGTTGGATTTCTGCATTCTATAGTTGCTTCTGACTCCACTGACTGGACTTCAGAAATATTCCCCTTCAGCTTGCCAGCCTTGATGTTGACCTCAGCCCAGTGTCATTTTGAAACCACTATCTGTTGCTCAGTTACTAGCTTTTTCTGAACTTTCTCCACACCTACTGCACACGCAAACCATCTGTGTACTAGGTTCTAACCAATTGGTTTGGCTGGAAATTATGTCCCTAATCCTTCCAGGTTCTTTTTGACCAAGTCCCTAACTCCTGGTTTCTCAAAATCCAGCAGTAAAACATGATTCTAAATGTAACTTTACAGGAATGGTTAGTTAAATACTGGCTAGGAGTTTTAAAAGTCTATCTTGACCATAGCATCTTTCCACTCATTTCTTTTCACTCTCTATTTGGTCAAAGTTTAGGAATGACTTACAGAGTTTATGTTCCACTCTGCACCATCTTAGAACCCTTTGGCACAAAGGTGTTTGAAGACTTAGAAAAGCATGCTCTCTTTGGTAAACATCTCTAATTATTTGTGGAATGATATGCTAGATCAGGTGTGTCAGACCCATAGCCCCTGGACCACATTCAGCCCTGGACAGCTAATAACGCAGCCCCACAAGATTTTAAATTCAGAATTTTAATATTATTATTTTGTGTGTGTGTGTGTGTGTGTGTGTGTGTTGAAATGTGTTTCTTCTTGCACCCACCGCCTCTTTTTGTGCTACTGCAGATTGAAACCAGGGGGTGCTTTATCACTGAGCTACATTTCCAGTCCTTTTTTTTTGAGACAGGATCTCCTGGGCTGGCCTTGAACTTGTGATCCACCTGCCTTCACCTCTCATAGAGCTGGGATCACAGGTGAGCACCACTATGCCTGACTTAATAATATTTTTCATGACCAATGGCACAGTGCTTCAGTGCAGACTATATAGGCAACAAGCAAATGCTCTGTAGAGAAGGATTCAATGCAGCGCTAACTTGGCCTCCTACCCCCACCAAACACAGTCAAATTAAAACTCTTATGTATCAGATGTTATATATGCTGTGCAACTTGGTAAGTAAAACAAATTGATAACCAGTAATAGTATTTCAACCTAGCTACATATGTATACTAGTGAAGACAGATGTTTACTATTATTAAGCAAACATGTAAGTTTTCTTGTTTAATTATTAAATTTTGGCTTGTGTTATTTTATAAAATAACTTTATAAGTTAAAATAGTTTTCTAACAGCTGTGGTATAAGAAGTACAAAAATGTGTTAGTTTCTTACTCATTATGTTGTTATAATTAGATATACAACATTGCCAATACTAGAAATGCTACAATAAAAATATTTTTAAATAAAGGAAGTTTTGTTATTTATATACATTAACTATACTGTATATTTTATGTGTGGCCCAACACAATTCATCTTCACTCAGTGAAGCCCAGACAAGCCAAAAGTTTGTACTGACACCTATGTATTAGATGTATTATCCTCAGATGATCAGGTGACTTTTAACGAAGCAATTTCACTCATATATACTTCTGTTTGGATTAATCAGATATAAAAATTATTCTGCATTTTCCAAGCCCTGACTAAATAACAGTAGGAGAGATTTCCCATGCTCATTAGGAAGACATAAAATTTTACTATGGCTGGATGAGGATTGCCTGGGGTCATAGTTTTCAATAATTCCAGAATCTCACAGGACACCAAGACAAGTAGCAGGCCAAAAATAGGCATACAAAACAACAACAACAGCAATGTCCTCCTAAAAATTTTATTGCTCTGGGAATATGAGATTGACAATAATGGCCACATATAGACCATCTAATTTTACTTAGTATTCATCTTAACAAGAGTGTCTAGCTTCTAGGCTATGAGAAAAGATGCAGTGTTATTTATCTGCCACATAGAAAAGTGGCCACTTTAATAACAGATTGTACTTTCAGCTTCTGTTTGCAGCCATGTGGCCCAACAGGCTCTCCCATGCACTTGGCACTGTGTTTCACAGCCTCAGACACAAGCCTTCTGTAAAGGTGATGCCTTTGAATCTCAGACGCTGAGCTCACATAGTAACCATGAGTACACACGATCTCCATCGCCACAAGAGAAGAGGGTGCCAAAGTCAGAAGCCACCAGCAACTCACAACATGCAGAGCAACAAGAAGTCACACTGAGGGGAGAGGTTAGGTACGTCACGTGTACCTCTGTAATCAAGGTACTTCCCTTCCCCCATAGTGCTGAAACAGGAGTTAGGTTCCAGAGTTGGGAGGGGTCGGGGGTGTGAGTTCTGTACCAGTCATGGTTTAGGTTTCAACAAGTAGGTAAGTACTAAAAAAATCAAGTCTTACATGACAACTTTGTTAGCTAGAATTACTGTATTTTCTGGTCTACATAATAAAAGGAAATTTGCAAAGTCACCCAGATGTGCATTTCCTGTTTCTGCTTCTGAGAATTTCTATAACCTGGGAATATATGGTAATATTATATCTTAAATCAGGATAAAAGTTGAGAGGCTAAAAACATTATATTTCAATTCACATAATTTGGTAATAAAAGATGACCTCAACACTGGGTATTTTAACTAATAGTTTAACCCAAACTTCTACTTTAAATCAAACAGTATATTTGGTGGAGAAATTTTTCTAAAACGATTAAATGGAAACACTGGAGCAACTGAATCAGAAGTTAACATGTTTCATCTCTGCAGGTTGCCATATAACCTTCTCTTTCCCCAGAGGATTCTAGAACAGATTGCAAGGGTTTCACTTACTGTGAAGCTGAAACATCCCATGTGGGTGTCACCATCAGATCCTGATGTAAATGTGTCCACAGCAGCACAATGTATCACAGGCCAGGAACAAGAAGAAATGATTAAATGCCATATGTCAGTGTGGCACTTGCCTGGGCACTGTCAAACCTGGTGCTTTCTATAAAAGCATGTTCATTTAACATTATCAAATTCCTACCCTCTCAGCCTGGTTTAATAAAACTGAAAGGAATCACCTGATTTTGTAGATCTTTCCAATTATCAGTTTACATTTTAAGACAAAATTAATTTAAATCTTTCTTCAAAATACAGTAATGTCTAAACCTGCTTGTCAGTGAAAAGTCCATTTAAGCTTGTAGTTCTGCCATTCCAATTTAAATTCTGACTTTGAAACATCACTGGCAAATCTGAAAGTAAAATAAAAAAATATGAAGCAATGGAAAAATCTCCCCTGGCTCACAGTGTTGAACAGAAGGTATTTCCAATCTTCAACATGTGTTTTACAGCTTTCTTTTATGAGGAAGAAAGATCACTTCACAAGGAAAATAAATCTCTCTAGAAGTATGTTACCTTTACTTTTACATTTGTAAAAGGAATGAATAACATTTAAAAAGAGCATTTCAAATTAATTGCCTTATCTACATACTTTAAAGAATATCATCTATTCTGAAAATAGTTCACCAAGTCTATTTACCTGGTAGAAACTGCAACATGTATTATTGATTGATTGTTTGTATAGAATGAAGTTGTCACTAAGGGGTAGAGTGAGAGGCAGATACTCATTTTACTTGTGGTATTCCAAATTCAAATACTATATTTATTTAAAAAGGGTAAAAAATATAATTTTTCTTTAATTTAGATCATCAACTTTCTCTCATTTATAGTAAATTAAGTACTAAGGTACTACAAAGAAAAAACTCTCTGAGGAAAATATATTTCTCAAAAGCTTTCTACATAATAGTGTTAAAAGTGGAAATGTGTTCATGATAAAAGAAAAATATGGGGGAGGGACAGCTGAATCGATTATCACTAAAAAATATTAGAAATTAAACTAATACCTGTGTTCAATAACTACAACTTAGTTTTTCCTCAAACTGTGAAAAAAATTTCCCATCTACTATATTTTTCTGTATCTGCTAGGCAAGAGTGATTTATAAGCTGAGGCAAAAATGGGTTTTCCTCATTTGTTACTGAAAACAGTTAACATTTGTTGGCTTGAGAGCAGAAGCAGTGTTGTCCTCATTAAGTATTTGTCAATTATTTAACACCAAGCAAACTAATATATGTTTCTCTAGAAATGTAGAACCAAATAGATGGTTCCAAACATATATCATAGTAGAGGCAGGATGTCCTGGAGGAAGCTGGCATGAAGGCTTCTGGATTTTCCCTTCTGAGTACCAGGATGCCAGCCATTATGCAAGCATGTAGTTACATAAATGGGAAGTCAAGCAGTGTTCCGTTCTTGATAGTAAACCTTGGGAAACTGAGAGAAAATACCAAAAACAGATGCTGCTATGTGTAGTATAAATACAATCAATTTTGAAGGCACATAATCACCACCTATCAAAAAAAATAAGTATAAAATTTAAACTTGGGCCGGTGAGATAGCTCAGCAGCATAAGCGCCTGCCTGGTGAGTGCGAGGTCCTGAGTTCGACTCCCAGTACCCACATATGAAAAAAGGGCCGGTGATATCGCTCAGCGGCACAGGCGCCTGCTGGCACACGAGGTCCTGAGTTCAACCCCCGGTACCCACAAAAAAAAAAAAAAAAAAAAACTTAAACTGGCAGATTTAATCAATGTTCACCCCTCCATACAGAATTACTTTTTTAAGAAAAGAAATAACTGATTTACCTTTTCACCATTTACCATGCCCTCTCTCTGATATCATTAAGTCTGCCTTAAATAATATAAAAATACACAAGGAATAAAATCACATTTTAATAAAAATTGTTTTTAAGATTAAACAAATGCTTTCTATATGCATCATACTCTCAACGTTATGCAGAGAGTAAAGTTGAACTTTGTTCCTACAAACCTGCCTGTCTCCAAGAGTCCTTCAATTTTCACCCCTCCTCATGACTGCAAGCCTATTCAGAGTCCTAGCACCACTGCTTACACTATCTACCTCTTCATCCCACATTCCTCCTCAAGTCTACAGTTAAGAAACTCCAACAAGTTACTGCATTTAGATGTAGTAGTCTATACAATCTGTTAGGTATTTGTAAAATGCTTATTGTCTTATGGCCCAAGAATTACTCAACGAAATAAAATAGATATAAATGTATGAGTCTGATCTCTTAAAAAGGTTATTTTTAAATCTTTGTAAACATTTCCTTTAAACTGGTTTCTCAAAAAGATCGTGAGTCTTCAGAAGATAGTAATAAAAAGCTAGCAAAACCAAATAAACTTATGTAAAACATGAGTGACCATGAAAGAAAAGAATCAGAGTCCATAAAAATGCTCCAAATAGAAATCCAGGAGATTAAAAATTCTATTGTAAGTATGAGCAGCAGCCAGGCATGATGGTGCATAACTCTAATCCCAGCACTTGGGGGCTGAGGCAGGAGGATTGCCACAAGTTAGAGGGCAGCCTGGATTACATAGTGATTTCAAGGCCAGCCTGAACTGCATAACAAGACCCTATCTCAAAAACCAAACAAATAAACAAAGTATGGCCAGCAAAAGTGAATAATGTGAGAACAGAGTGTCAGAACTAGAAGACAAGTGACCAATTAATTAGAGATACCTTAAAAACAAAAAAAAAGTGTATGAAAAATGGATCCAACAACTCCTAGATGATGCAGAGAAGACAAATCTAAGATTAACTGGAATCAGTGAAAAATCAGAAGACAGAACAAATGGCATAAAAATGACTATAAAAACAGTCAAAATTCTGGAAGTCCAACACAAAAATAGAATCTTAAAAGCACTTAGAGAAAAGAAATGAATCACAGTAAACCATTAAAATGTCAGCATACTTCTCAACACAAATCTTAAAGACCAGGAGAGCTTGGAGTGAAGTGTTTCAAGTCCTAAGAGAAAACAATTTCCAACCCAGGCTGATATAGCCTGTAAAACTATCTTTCAAAGTGGGTGGAGAAATAAGGTATTTTCATGATAAAGAGCACCTAAAGAAATTCATGACCATAAAAACAGCTCTCCAAAAAATTCTCAAGGATATCCTAGAAAGAGACAATGAAGCTAAAAATAAATAAGATCTCGTAGAATTAATATACCAGGCAGTGTAAGCAGTTAAGTAGAAGGGAAATGTAGGGAATCAGCAATAGGAAAATAAGGTAATGACAGGAATAAGTCAATACATATCAGTAGTAACTCTCATTGTGAATGGTCTCAATTCCCCAATCAAAAGAGAGAGACTGAACAGAACCCAATGATATGCTGTATGCAAGAAATACACTGAACCCTAAAAGAAACTCATAGGCTAAAAATCAAAGGATAGAAAACAATATTCTATGCAATGGGAACCTGAAAACAAGTAGGTGTAGCTAACCTACATTCATACAAAATGGACTGCAGGCCAAAACTGACCAAAAGAGACAAAGAAAGTAATTATGTATTGGTTAATGGGACAATCCAACAGGAGGAAATAACAATAATTAACATAGATGCACCAAACAATAACACATCCAACTTCATAAGACAAGTACTACTGGACATAAAGACCAGATAAAAATAAACACAATAATAGTGAGGAACATCAGTGCCCCACTATCACAAATATACAGATCAACTAGACAAAAAAATCAACAAAGAAATATCAGTTGAATAAATCCTTCAAACAAATAGACTTCAGAGATATCTACAGAGCATTCTACCAACAACAGAATACATATTCTTCTCAGCAGCACATGAAACTATCTCCAAAACAGACCCCACACTACCCAATAAATCAGTCTTAAGTAAATGTAAAAGAATTGAAATTATACCATGCATATTATCAGCCGGGGATATAACTCATTGGCACAGCACCTGCCTGGCAAGTGCGAAGTCATGAGTTCAATGCCCAGTACCAAAAAAAAAAAAAAAAAAAAATGCATATTATCAGACCATAGTACAATGAAGTTAGAAATCAGAGAAAAAAGAGAATACAAAAACTATGCAAAAGCATGGAAACTGAACAATACACTATTAAATAAATGATGAGTTACAGAAGAAATCAAGGAGGAAATAAGACAGTTTCTAGAACTGAATAATAATGCCAGAACAACATACCAGAACTTCTGAGAAACAATGAAAGCAGTCCAAAGAGGGAAGTTTATAGCAGAGAATGCTCAAATCACAAGAAACAGATCAAATCCAAATAAATAACCTAATTTTCACCTCAAGGTCCTCTAAAAACAAGAATAATCCAAAGTCAATGCTAGTACAAGGAACAAAATTATAAATATCAAAGCAAAAATTAATGAAATTGAGAACAAAAAAATATAAAGAATCAAAGAATTGGTTTCTCAAAGGAATAAACAAAATAGACAAGACCATAGCCAATCTAACCAGTAAAAGGAGGGAAAAAAAAACCCAAATCAATGCCATTAGGAGTAAAACAAAGGCTAAGTCACAATGGACACTGCTAAAATCAAAAAGATTGTTAAAAACTAGTTCACAAACGTACATGCCAATAAATTGGAGGACTCAGAAGAAATGGATAGATTCCCAAATACATGTGAATTATCAAAACTGAACCAAGAAGATTTAAAACCCTGAATAATTCAATGACAGGCAATGAAATTGAAGCAGTAATAAAAAGAAAGAAGAAACAATCTACTAACTAAGAAAAGCCCAGGTTGGATGGGTTCCCTGCTGAATTCTCCAAAAACTGTAGAGAAGTTCAAACACCAATATGCCTCAAGCTTTTTATTGAAATTGAAAAGGAACGAGTACTCTCAAATTCATTCTTGGAAGCTACTATTACCCTCATTTCAAAACCAGACAAATATCCAACCAAAAATCAGAACTATAGGCCAAACTCTAATAAATACAGATGTAAAAATCCTTAACAAGATACTAGCAAACAGAATGCTGCTGGCTTCATTCCAGGGATGTAAGGATGGTTCAACACATGCAAAGTAATAAACATAATACAACACATAAGCAGAAACAGGGACAAAAATCACATGCTCATTTCAACAGAAAAAGCAGAAAAGCCTTTGACAAAATCCAACATCCTTTCATGATGGGGAAAAAAAACAAAACTGAAGAAAATGGTATAGATGGACCTTAACTCAATCTGATAAAAAGCCATTCGTGACAAATTTACTGCCAACATCATATTAAAAGGTGAAAAACTGAAAGCTCTCTCTCTAAAATCAGGAATAAGACAAGGATGTCCACTATCACCACTCCTATTCAACACAGTACTCAAAACATTACCAAGAGCAATTATGCAAGAAAAAGAAATAAAAGGGATATGTATAGGAAAGGAAGAAGTCAAATTATTATTTGCACGTGATGTGATCCTCTATATAAAAGACTCAAAAATCCATCAAAAGACTCTTAGATTAATAACCACATTCAGTAATGTAGCAGGATACAAAATCAACACACAAAAATCAATAGCCTTTAGTACACTAATAATGAACCCACTGAGAAAAAAATTAGGAAAAATACCATTCATAAAAGCACAAAGAATAATTAAATCCTTAGGAATTAACTTGACTAAGGAAGTGAAGACCTCTACGATGAAAACTACAGTACTCTGAAAAAGAAAATCAAAGGGGACATCAGAAAATGCAAAGATATCCAGTTTCTGAATAGGCAAAACCAATATAGTCAAAATGGTCATAGTTCTAAAACTCATATACAGATTTAATGCAACACCAATCAAAATACCAACAGCGTTCTTCCGGGAATGAAGAATGGAGAAAACGACCCTAAAATTCATATGGAACCAGAAGACCCAAAATAGCAAAATCAATTCTGGGTAACAAGAGCAACATAAGAGGCTTTGCAATCCCAGATTTGAAGTTATATTACAAATCTACAGTGACTGAAAAAAAAAAAAAGCATGGTACTGATACAGAAAACACGATCAATGGAACAGAACAGAGGATGCAGAAACAACCCCAAGCATATTCAACTATTTGATCTTTCACAATGGGGCCAAAAACATACAATGGAGGAAAGATAGCCTCTTTAAAAATGTTAGGAAAACCATCTACCCATATGCAGAAAATTGAATCTAGACCCATATCTCTCACCATGTATTAAACTAAAATCAAAATCAATCAAAGAATTAAATGTTAAAACAAAAACACTTAACCAGTTGGAAGATCAAACAGGTACAACTCTCAAAGACATAGGTGTAGGCAAGGACTTTCTAAACAGAACCACAGTTACACAGAAAATATTACCAAGAAACAACAAATGGGATCACACCAAATTTAAAAACTTTTGCACAACAAAAGAAACTAACAGAGTAAAGAGACAACCTACAGAATGGGAAAACATTTTTGCCAGCGACTCCCCAGACAGAGGACTAATATCTAGAATATACAAAGAACTTTAAAAAAATAGACCTCCCCAAAACTAAAGACAATCAAAAAATAGGCAAGTGAAATGAATAGACACTTTTCAGAAGTACAAATGGCCAATAACTACACGAAGAAATGCTCAACATCACTGGCCTTTAGAGAAATGCAAATGAAAACAACACTGAGTTTTCATCTTACCCCAGAAAAATTGGCCATCATCAAGAAATCAAATGGCAACAAATGCTGGATAGGTTGCAGGGAAAAAGGAACCCTTCTACATTGGTGGTGGGTAAACTATGGAAATGTGTGGAGATTCCTCAAAAAGCTAAAACTAGAAATTCCATTTGACCCAGCTATTCCCTTCTAGGTATCTTCTCGAAAAAGTTAAAAGACATCATATTACAGTGATATGTACATACCCATGTTTATAGCAGCACAGTTTATAAGAGCCAAATCTTAATCTTGGAATTAAAATAAATATGTTACTTACATATACCTACTATGCACAAGGAATATATTATGTACTGCAAACATATACTAATTAAAAAAGAAGTGGTTTGTAAACTATTCATAAATCCACCTGGAATACAAAATATTTGCTTCCTGGTCATAAAATAGATCTATATTATTTCAAGACAATTGAATAATTATTGTAGACCAATTCTACATTAAGGACTCTTTGATTTTTCATGTAATCAATGAGCAAGATATGGGCCCAATATCAAAATATTCAGTTTAGTGGATGTCAATGATGTAAGAATAACACAAAATAACTGACTGCAATCATGTATATAATAGAGAAAAAGGCATGGAACCAGTTTTAGGGTTTTTGTTTACTTAAGGCTCACAGAAAGGTCTATTTGCTAAAATTATGCATATTCTTCTTCAGACCTGCCCTGGTGCCATGCAATGTTGACAATGACTTATTCACTTAGAATAAGGAACTATTTCCCAAAAGCCCACAAATTGTATTGGTGTGGCTTGGAAAAGATTGACTCCTTAATACCTATGTTGTATTAACATGGGGTCATTTGTTTTCATAGAAAATGGGGAGGACACAAGATATCTGCATTTTGGCAAGAAGGTAATTTAAAAGTTAATTTGTGGGCACAGACCATCAAGGACAGGCTCAGATGGGGCATAAATTCAGAAGGAGCTGAAGGTGGACCATCACCATGAGGACATGAGCTAAAAGTGACTAGGGCTTGTCCAAGCCAGACTTCTTAAAAACAGGTCTATTACTCACTGTCTTATTTTTTTCTCCTAAAATCAGGTCACTAATTAATCAACAGATATTTACTAGACATTTCTCCCACATGTTTTCACAGTATGGTCTTTGGAATCAAATCAAGACCTCCCTGTCCTCCCTTTCCTAAGACTGATTTAGGATTTCTTCAGGTCCCATTGCCAGTAAGATATCATGCAAATATAGGAAGTAAAAATACTGTAAACCCAGGTTTCTGATGTCAATGCATTAGAAATTGCCTGCTTGGATAACTTGTAGTTGATTTTCTTCATTCCCCTTCCATGGAAGATTGCTTTAGATGGCTATTGACGTGTTTATGTCTTCTCTGTTCTCTTTGGATAAGTCACCAATTTCTCCTCTTATTACAAGGCCGCTGGTGCCACCCCATCTAATCTTTCTTTAGTTAACTTCATCAGTTTTCTTTCCAACCTTCCATAAGCAGATGAGGAAAAAATGGAAGTCTCTAAGCATTCAAAAGAGTAAAGTTTAAGAGAGGCCAAACAATGACTCAGTATCATTAACTATCAACAAAATTCAAAGGCACAATAGGGCTCCAGGTCTCTTAATCCTCATTATACCAAGATCAAAGAATGATTTTTATTTTCACACAATATGTATCTTTGAATGGTAACTACAATTCAACTGTTGCTAAGATCTACCATTTTTCTTCTAATTGACAAAAAAATGTAGGCAGGTTCTTGAAAGATGTGTTTATTACTAATGAAAATAGCACAATTATATACTTAAAAAAGAAAGGTCCTTTCATATACATCAAGACTTAAAATTTTTATTTCTAATAGTAAGACTAGAAAATTTCAACAGTGTAGTACAGTATTATGAATTCGTTTGATCCCACTTTGGATGAATATCATTATAAACAAGATGAAAAAGAAAAACACTTTGTTAAACATACTCCATACTGAACATACATGATGGTAATGTACACTACTGCTTAAGAATCATCACATAGCCCTGATATATAATTATACATATATTCTCTGATATCATGTCTTTTTCCTATAAATGCCTTTAATATCTAAAGAAGTAACTCAATATAAGAGGAAAAAATTAGGATGCAAGATTATTTAACGTAGGCTGTAGTTATAACTGTATGGTTGAGAGGAATGTTTTAACCTGTGTCCTATTATCCTGAGAAGAATGGTTTATCTATCTCTTATTAATTTAGAAGAGTGGTGCATGGTTTTACAAAAAGCAAGCATAAAGGATCCAGGTGAGTTCTTTACATCATCGATTACATTATGTTACCCTCCCACCTCCCCACACCCAGCCAGGATCCTTTGTGGAACACAGTGCAAAATCTTGAGAGTTGTGACCTTCACAACATTTTTCTGCATTTATTACACACCCAGGAACAGAACGAGCTTGGACCCTGACTCACTGCAGCTGGACTGTAAACGAAGAAGCTGGTCGCACCCATTTCTACAGGGAATTGTTAGAAAGATTTTAGGGGAAAAAAAATCTAGCCCATATTTTATTGGCTAAAACATCTCAGTTTAATAAAGTTATTCTCCAAAATCAGCTGTTTCTTGTGAAAGAAATACATTGTTTTCTTTTCCTATTGCAAATTGTAAATCCAATTCAGGGACTGATAGGGGTCAGGTACCCATGGTTGAAAACATGAAAATGACATGAAGATACCAGCTGCCTAAAAATCATGAAAAGGAAGACAATCTTATTTTTAAAAAGTATTCAAATAAGGAACTTCTTCAGATATCATATTTAAGCCAAGATATTTTTAGAGTCTACAAAGAATACTTCTGCAGTTTTCATCATTTTGTCAGAAGTAGTACTAAGCCAGGGTGGTTCCACTACATTATAATTCACTATGTGGCCAAAAAAAAAAAAAGGAAGGCGTTGGACAGGAGGAGGCAGAAGAGCAGGAGCCAAACCATGATGACCAGATACTGCGAAGAAGCAACACAGGTGGGAATACACTGGGGAAACCTGTGCCCATTTTATCGTGTAAAGTAAACCATTGCAATGGTGAAAATAGAGCCCTATTTATCAATTAAATTCTCCTTTATCCAGAACCTATGAAAACAGAATTGTGCAGTTCAATGAAAGGCTACATCTTCAAGACTTCACAGTACCTTATGAATCCAGAAAAAAAGGGGGGGCTTATTTCCCATGCGTTTTTAGTAGTTAACTGCATTTTATTGTTTTCAAATAAGTGGCAGTCTTATTGAATATTATATCGCCAGGTTAATGACAATTTTCTAACATTCAGAACATTTCATTCCTTAATCACACAACCTAGAGTTTAGATGACCACGGATCATTAAATTAGTTCAGGGAAAGCTCTTTTAGGAAGAAGCTCTTAGGTCCAGTTTTCTCCATCAGACTGATAGCTCCTTCAACCCTTTATCGCAGTGGCTCTTCACTGGGGAAGCCGCATTCTTCAGTCTTTCCCACTGTGGTTTAGATGCCACAGAGGTAGAATAAAAGTCTTTATTCCTAAACTGAGAGGTCTTCTGTTCTTTCCCTGATACTTTAGGGATTCTTTTACTCTTCCCTTTCATTGGTGTGAAGCAGACATTCATGCAACATGGATAAAGGTTATGGAAAAGAAAATTAGAGAAAGTGATGTTTGTCAGAAATCCCCAATTCCCATTTGATTGCTTGGCTCCTGAAAACTAATGGCTCAGTTTGGCTCAGTTTGTGCTTCTGCAAAGTGTTCCACTTGGTGCTCTAGACAACCTTTATGTCCATCTAGAATTCTTCCCGCAAGCATCCATTCAAAGAGTTTCCATGTAGGGTTAAGTTGTGATTTTAAATATTTTTATCTAACACATATGCATTTAGGAAAGAAACAAAATCTTAAGCAGAAATCTTTGGGAATTTTACAAATAAAATCAAGCACTTAACAGTGACAAGTACCTTTAGCATTTACAATGCTTTAAAGATGTTATCAAATTAGTCCAGAAAAAAACATTCCAGCAGTAGCACAGTTGTGCCTATGTTGAACTACCTGTGGATCACTGTGTGAGTAGGGGATAAAAGGCAACACTGAGGTAAAAGGAGCTACACTGACACACACACAGAGAACCTCTTCCCCAATATGTACTTTGCAAAATACCTCGATACCCTCAAGGTGTCCATTTGATTCACAATGCATATAACCAACCTCACCATTTAGTTTATGCTGATCTCATAAATTGGCAGTCATCAAGCTGAGAAAAAAAAAGTGAACTAAGTATTATACTTTATGGCCACTCTATCCCTGGTTGATTATATCTCATCAGAAATAAATGAAAATGTTCAAGATTATTTTTGGCAAACATGGGGTCGTCCAATACAAAATGAACCTATTGCCTATGCAATTCAATATTAATAGAGATGACTATTCGCCTTTCTTGTCCCCACTCAAAGATACCCACTCAAAAAACCCGAGTACAAAATGAACATTTCCATTTTCAGTCAAAATTTATGTAAGCCCATGCTTTCCCAACCTTTACAATTTTAAGAATATTTTAATTGCAGTAAAAGTCTCATACTATTTTGTGTAAGCAGAAATAAATTTGGACAGCAGGTATGATACAAAAGAGAAACAATGAAGATGAACTGATCAACACTAAGTGCTGTTTTCAAAATTAATATGCCAATAACTACAGAAAAACCAGGATTTGCCCAAGATATTTTTCAAGCTTAGAATGAGAGAAACCTATGAGTACCATCTCAGTCCACCAGTGAACAGGCAAAGCTTGCTCTTGATGTTGCGGCCTTGATCTATACCCACTCCCTCCCTCCCATCGTGGTTAAACTGGCTCTCAGACTAATGGGAACCATCTCAGCCCCAGACATATGTGTTATTCTTGAATGTAAAAAAAAAAAAAAAAAAACAGGATTTTGATATAGTTAACATAACAATATTGTTTCCTTGATTAATACACTCAGGAAATCCAAAAGTTTAGTACAAGCATCAAACACAAGCCTAATTCTATGCTGTAACAAAAAGGATTCTCCTTTCTTCAGCAGTTTGTTTAAAAAAGTAACATTTTATTTAGATGAATGTCTGACTTTATATTAAAATTATTTCAAAGTCTTCCCCCATTACAGCTAACAACAATAAATATGATACAAAATACTAACTACTAAGCCTAACTTCTCCTTGTAATAGTCTCACCTTGTTTTCCTAGTGAGAAACTGGAGGCACAGTTCTTAGGAGATACCTTCAAAGATTCAGAAGCAAAGGCAATTGCAGCCCTAACTCCCAGGTCTGGGTTTTTTTCATAATACTTTCAAGAACTCATGCAGTTCTGAATTTCTTTAAACACAACTCTTGGTCTTTATAGAAATAAAAATTGTCAAATTTCTTACTACATTCTGAAAATCTAAGGTAGGAAAAATGTATGCTCCACATTTATTTACTTTTTTAATAGAAAACTCTTCTTCCAGCAATGTTCAAAAATCCAGATTAATTTTATGGCATGGGTAACAAGCAGTCTCCATCTTCTCCAGGCTTCTAATCAGTGTCAAAATAGGTACTTGGGTTAAAGTTCTTCCCTGCCATGAAAAAACAAGAAGCAATGCATTAGAAAAGAATATACTGAAATACATTTTTGTTGTAATATATCACCAAGCTACTTTTCTAAAATCACCAATGCATTCTATATTCTTTCTTTGAAGGAAGATTTTCTGACCTATGCTAAGTCAAAAAACAAACAAACAAAATCCTTTGTAATACCCATGTAATGGGACCATGAAGGAATACTTGATTTAGTATTCATTAAGTCCATGAATATTTTCTTGGGCTTGGATGATGAGAGCTCTGAGACTAAATGAAAACTGAAAATGCAGTGGATAATGGGCCTAAATTTTTTCACTATCGTCTTCCCTCTATGGTCAGAGTTTAAAATCTTCTCTGCCTTGGTATCATTATCATCTTAAGTAAATTACCTCATCACTCCAAGGCTTTCTTTCCTCATATAAGAAATATCCAACTTACAAAGCCATTATAAGAAATAAATGAGATTACACTAATACCTCAATTCATGAATCCTACTGTTTGCAAACAATTTGGTTCACAAAAGCATTCAGGCAAAATTTTGCTTCTGTTCACAAACTCTACATCGGGTGACAAACATGACCATGGCCATCTTTCCTACGCAAATATGAATGCAGATTGTAAAATTGCATTCAAAATTCCTCAAAATTTTAAAATAAATTAAGCTAATAAACCGAGGTACCACTATATCTGTGTGGTCTTCTTTAAACTTTAAAGAAGCCCATAAATGTTGGCTATCACCAAGGGCCATCACATGGACATGGGTCATATGCTCACGCTGGTGGCATCACTCTAGCACAAGCTATCAGGATCATGTGTAGGGAGCCGGTGCAGATGCTTACATTTGATGCTCTCTCACAAAAGCAGCAAACTCAGGATCATTAGCATAGAGTTCCAACATTCTCATTCTTTCTTGAATTTCCTTTAAAAAAATTTTAAAAAGAAGCCCCATTTTGCATTAGAACAACCTCCACCGTCTTTTAAAAGGCATTTTCATTATTATAAGGAATTGTGAGTCTCTGGGTTACCCAAGGGAATGTCATAAGGAAGAACTGCTTTAACGTTCTACACACACTGCTCTGGATATTACATGTACAGTTCTAATTCCAACACAAATTTCTAAGAAAAAAAGGAAGGAAAAAGAGAGTATTTGTTAATAATGGAAAGAAGAGTCACTGGGTGGGGAATAAATTACAGCTCAAAGTTGAATAACCTCTGCGTACCACACTGAGAGACATCATGAGGTAAGAACTAATCATGCAATATTTTTCATCTTCTCTTGAATCACCTGCATACAAACACACACACACATGCACACACACGTGCACGTGCACACAGTAGCAGCAGCAGCAGCCGCCGCAGCACAACAACAAAAATGCAAAGTTTCCTACCTCTTTGGAAAGGTCACTACTCTCATACATCTGTCTGATTTCTTCTCTGCTCAGGCCACCAATCACTTCTTCACTAGCAGAGCTATAGAAGGAATGCTGAAGATAGGGTTCCTCATATTGCTCACATCCAGCCATGTAGCTGTCAAATTCAGGGTTGTGTTTTACAGCATTCTCCATGGATGAAAGGCTGTCAGGCTGCCTGCTGAAGCCACAAAAAGATATCAATGATTCAGGTTCTTCTTTGGATGCTCAATTACTTGGAAGACTACCTGGCACAAGGTTTTTACTGGGAAAGGGAAAGAAGAAAAATTGACACAAGGGGGAGGTGACTGTGAAAAATGTCCACATCAACCCCAAAAATTATTTATCAGGTATTATCATTATTATCTTCTCAACTGTATGTAAGGATCCTGTGGAATTTTTCCATGTTTCATTCATCTTATTTTCCCACAATGCCTCAATAAATGTTAGTTGGGAAATATGTCTTCCAGTGGATAGGTTTTAATTCAACAAATACAACTCTATCATTCCCAGAGGTATACATATCAAAAATCAGTATGTAATCACATAGAGAAAAAGGAACCCTTCTACATTGTTGGGGGAAGTGTAAAATAGTGCAACCATAATGGAAATCAGTATGGAGATTCCTCAAAAAGCTAAATAGAAATTCATTCAATTCAGTTATTTCTCTTCTATGAATCTTCCCAAAAGGTTTACAATATTGTGTTACAGTAATGCATGTATACCCATGTTTATATCAGCACAATTCACAATAGCTAAATCTTGGAAGCAGCCTATATGTCCAATGGATAAATGGATAAAGAAAGTGTAGTATTTATACACAACGGAATACTACCATGCCATAAAGAAGGGTGCATGAGTTATTTGTAGGAAAATGGATGCACCTTGAGACCATAATGTTAAGTGAACTAAACCAGGCACACAAGCTTAAATATCACGT
This sequence comes from Erethizon dorsatum, assembly GCA_028451465.1. Classification (NCBI taxonomy): domain Eukaryota; kingdom Metazoa; phylum Chordata; class Mammalia; order Rodentia; family Erethizontidae; genus Erethizon; species Erethizon dorsatum. Next base: position 79,574,422 of record CM051831.1, on the reverse strand, counting down.
GGTTTCTCTTATATGAGAAACCCAAAATATAAACAGCGAGCAAAATAAAAGATAGCTAATAGAAAAATAGGAAGATAGATCTTTTGTAGAAGGGAAGGGGACCAAAAGATGGAGAGAGGGAAGAGAGAGGAAAGAAAAGGGATGAAAAAAGAATTTAGATGTGTTATGTAACCATTATGTCCTGAAAACATGCACTAATAAAAAAAATAAAAATGGGAGTGTGGGTCCCTTTACACAGTGTTCTTAGAGGTCCATGTAGGCCTCCCTTGAGTTGGCTCATGGTTCACTTAACCGGCTGGCAAGAGTTCCAACCACTCCAGGCAAATGTCTATTCTTCTGTTCAGCCAAAAACCACAGCTACTGCTCAAACTTCTAAGACTCTACTCCACAGGCAGAGCTAGTTCATTCCTCATCTAGGCTCCTTAGCATCTCATTCACTATGCTGTTCATGTTTCTTTCCAACGTGACACGCCGCTAAAGACAGGGACCATGCTTTTACTCAATTTCACAGCTCTCTCCCCTCCACACACATCTTTGCCCAATGTTGGGTTCATAGTAAGGACTAAAGGAATGAGTAAATACAACATTTTATTCCATCAGAGAGTTCTTTTCCTTATTTACCTGAAGGGGCTCCCTCTTTCTCTCCTGACATGTGGAGCTTGAAGAGTTCTGACAAGGAAGAAGATGACGATAGAACAGATGAAGAGAAGTCCAAGCGCAGAGGCTATGGTGATGCCAATGACCAAAGGCTCAGACACAAACTCCTCACAGTGCTCTCCTCGGTACCACCAGTTCTCACCTACGCGGCATCTGCAATGAGCAGTCACCAAATCCAAAATCTGAATCACTCTGCTCAAAGTGATAATGAAGAGCAGAACCTTCATTGGGACTGGGGAAAGTAGAGCTATAAATGCTGACCATGTGAAGCTTCATTAAAGAGAGGAATATAGGGCTAGGGATGTAGTCAGTGATAGAGCACTTGCCTAAGCATGCACAAAGCCCTGGGTTTGATCCCTAGCACTGGGGGAAGAAAAGCTAGACATACAGGTTAAATGAGCACATGATCTAAGGTTGTGCATGAATGCCTGGCAGATCAAATAGATCCTCAATGACTGCCTCTAAATGACCAAATAAAAATTAAATAGACTTAAATATTCCATTTAATCTCTTCATTTATGGATAACAAAAAAGAGACACAAGAAGTCAAGTGTGTGGCATTAGGTTGTACAGCTAGTCAGTAACAGAGCTGGATCTAGAGCACTGTTCTTCAGGCCCTTCACATCCTTTTACCAAAGAAATCCTTGAAACCCTGAGGACATGCACTTGTGTGAAAAATATCTTCAATATCCACAGCAACAAGGAAGTTCCTGCTTTGCAGAATAATAACAATTTCTCTGGATGCCAAGAAACGGTTTTTCCTCTTAGTGTTCTAGCTAAACTTTTTACTTTTTTTTTTTTTTTTTTTTTTTTTGGTACTGGGAATTGAGCTCAGGACCTTGTGTTTGCTGGGCAGGCACTTGTGCCCGCTGAGCCATATCCCCGACCCTAAACTTTTTACTTTTAACAAAAGGGTCTGGATCATTTCCACTTATCTTCCCTGTTTTGGGTATTTATGCCAACATTTGCCAATTTTGACACATACAAAATTTCCTGCTATGTGTGTTTCTCCTGTGTATTCTCCTCATCTTCTCCTCTTACAGCCACGTAGCTTTGGTTGTGTGTGATTGGCAAGTTAATTTGTTTGGCTTTGTTTAAGAGAAGCAGGCAGTGAAGGGTGGTCAGACTAGCCAAATCTGTGCATCTGCAGTGTTCTCATTGGTTCCACCCTTAATAAATGGGTCTCAGGTGTACTTAAAGGAAAATGTATTTGTTATCACTTTGAGACCTTCGAATGCTACTTGTTTACTATATTTTGATTACTCAGTGCAACAGCAAGGAGCTCAAAGGCATAAAGAATATAATCAAGTGGAACAATATCTGTTTTTACCTTATGTCTGAAACTCATTTGAACACCAGTGTCCTTATCATCACCACTAAAAATCATAACACAAAGGTCTCTAGTTATACCAAGTACTCTAAATAGGACATATTTAGACAAATTTTTGATAGCTCTCTAATAGCATCAAATAACCAAAGGAAAAGTATAAATATTCAGGCCTATTCAAATGACCCAGTCTTCACATCAGAACTGGATGGCATCTACCTATTGGCTATATAATACAATGATCTCCCTAAAATTATAGGTATCAACCCATTTTATTTAGAAGTATCTAAAAGGCAAAAATCTAAAGTTACAACATACCTACAAATGGCCCCATGCCCAGGCATAATGTCACACTTTCCATCGTTCAAGCAGAAGTCAGGCTGCAGGTCACAGAGACTCTGACAAGGTAACTCATCCACACTCCGGTACCCAGGGTGGCATCTGCACTCTGCTTCTCCACTCCAAGGGTTGACCAGACACTCAGAAAATTCATTGCAGGCCTGAAACTTGCAAGGGTTGGCTTCATCACCTTAAATACCAAACAAATCAAAAAATGATGCAAGGAAAGGCAAAAAAATGTGATTCATCTTACATTGATAAGTTATGTCAAATTTCTCTGAAACTCAGGGTCAAATCATAAAACCCTATTGCCCTTGCAAGCCACTAAGGTTGTGTCAAAACCTTAAAGTCAATATCATGTAACCATAGATCTAAATTAAACAGTTTTCATATACTAATCATATCCATAAACCTTATCTTGCTATAGTCTACCCCAGTCTGTATCCACTGCCACATGCCTGCCCCACACTGAGGTCACAGGGTGAGGAGAGAGGGTCCAGAGTAGAACTGCTAAGGAGCCTCAGGGGTGGGAATAGCCAAATAAGAGCAGCCTTAGAATTAGTCTAGATTTGTGGAAGCCAAAGTCAGAAAAATAAACCAGTCCAGTATCTCCTCAGATCACACCCAACCATATTTTGGCTTCAGTAAATTCATGGATAAGGGAAAATGACAAAAAAAAAATTAGGGCAATAGCCAGCCAAAACTGATACAATACATTGCCCATGGATGGGTCTTCCACACTGGCATGGTTCCATCATATACTCCTCACTGCTGATGGGAAACTGTGAATGGCAAATGGGAAGATGGTGACATGGATGCTGAAAAAAGAAAATAGGTAGAAATGATCCACTGACTTGTTTATAAGAAAAAGTGTAAAGTTTAGTTTGAAAAATAAAGGGAATGTTTAAAAGCCCAGCATAGGCTCTTAGTTTCAAGAAAAATTAATAATGTTTTGAAATGCAATGATTTTCCTTGCTGCTCTAGAGACTGAAGACAATTTTGCACAAGTCCATGGCACGCTTAGAATTTAAAGGATCTCCAAAGCTGGTCTCCCTTAAGCCAGTGTAGGATTAGGGAAATAGATTACATAGTAACCCCTATAAGCTCATGTCCACACAGAATCTCAGAATGTGACTTTATATGAAAATAATCTTTGCAGATGTAATCAAGAAGGTCATACTAGACTGGAATGAGACCTAATCTGATGGTTGATACGACAGAAGGAAGTTTGGTACAGAGACAAAGAAGAAGGCTATATTTAGACAGAGGTAGATGTGAGAGTGACAAGCAAAAGAGTGTCAAAAATTGGCAGAAAATACCCAAGCTAGGAAAAGGCACACAAGGTTTCTTCCCTAGAACTTGAGTGGAGCATGGCTCTGTCAGTGCTTTGATTTTGGACTTCCAGCCTCGAGAACAGGAGAGGATACATTTCCAGTGTTATAAGCTACACAATTTATAACACCTTGTTAAAGCAGCCTTAGGAAATGAATACAGAAAATCACTGCCAAGATGCTCAAATAACAAGGAAATACATATAAAAATGTACAGACAGATAGTTTCTATAGGGGAATGCACAATAGGATTCCACTGTGCCTTTCCTAAATCTTTACATTTTTGCCCTAGGAATCATTTTGTGGTTCTGTAATCAGAAAATAATCTAATCTTGACCAAGAAGTAAGGAATAGGAATGTACATAGATATCCTTCATTGATAAAAGTAAAATTTTCTTGGACACTGCATGTGAAAGAAAGTTAGGCAACATACAGGTCAGTCTTGCCTTAGCCAACCTTGACATAAAATGAATATTTTATTGAGAACTTTCAACCAAAACTACACATATGGGATGAAAATTCTATTCGAAATTTTTGAAACTTTGTGGCCACTCTGGTGTGAGTGTTAGGTTAACATACAGAACAACTGCAAGGGGAAACATATATGTAAGACTGAAAATTCAGCCAAGGAATCTATATTTTCCATGGATAAAGAAAAAATACAGATATAGACATAGGGGGAAACAGGACAAATGCTATCCCCTTTTGCTCCCAGAGACCAAGCCTAATATTCTAATCATATAAACAACACTGAGGTTTTTAAGTCTGTTTCCCATCCTTTGCACTGGCTAAAAGTGGAAGGCTAGAAGAGCTTGCCTGTGGAAAATCACCTTCTGACTTTATGAAGAAAAAAAGGTAGACCCAGAGCTAAGTTTGGGATGAGAGACAGGAATCTAAATTGTATAATGAATTACACACGTTCTGGCTTTCCAGGAGCAGCTTACGAGAAGAATTGATGGGCCAAGGAAAATGACAGTGGAGGAAATGTGAAAAAGGTCTGGAAAAAAGGTTTTATGGCCACAGTAACATGGTAGCTGGACAGGTCCTGGAGGGAAGTGGGCCAGTGAGAGCTGACCTTGAGAGAGTGGCTGAGGAATTTTAGGATGGTTATGCCCAGCAGCAATATTTTTAAAACATGTGCTGTGCTTCAGAAAAGCCTCCCCCATTATCCTCACATCATCAGCAAATATCTGCTAGGATCAGCTCCCTCATATTAAAGGTACTTTGGAAAAATTAAAAACGGTACTAAGATCTATGTTCAGTTAACATAAAGAAAAATCACAAGGGTTGAGACCCTTGTGATATTGAAAACTCAGCAGAAGAAATTCAGAGCTACAGGTGATTAAGAGATATTTAAATTCTCTTATAAAGCCTAGAGACAAGGACTTGGGTGAGACCAACGCAGGGTTTACACTGCGCATGGGAGGGATTAGTGCCAATTCATTTGAACCTTAAAATAAAAAGTGACCCTACAAACCTGGGTGACTTCATGTGCAGCTGATATGTGAGCTACATATAAAATTGAAACAAATACACTCATTTATTGTAAATCTCTTTAAAAGGAAATATATTAGGGGCTGAAGAGGTAGCTTAGCAATTGTTCACTTAGCTAGCACATGTAAGGCCTTGGGTTTGATCCCTAGCACCACCACCAAAAAAAAAAAGAGAAAATGATTTGTTTTGTTTTGTTTTGTTTTGTTTTGTTTTGTTTTGTTTTGTTTTTTGAGACAGCGTCTCATTCTGTAGTCCAGGCTGGCCTTGAATTCACTATGTAGCCCAGGTTGGCCTCAAACTCAGGGTGATCCTCTGGCCTCAACCTCTTGAGTGCTGGGATTACAGGCTTGTGCCACCATGCCCAGCTGAGAATTGATTTTTGTAAAAATTGTATAAGTCTTAACTCCTTGCATTTGTACAGCTAATCAACTGCTTTTCTATATGTTATTGGCTTAATCCTTACACTAGCCTCCCAAAATACACAGGGCAGGTAATATTATTCCCATATAGTACGTGAGGGACTAAGACTCAGAGATAAAATAATTCATCTAAAGCCACACAAATGATACATGACAGAGGAGACACAAGAAAACTGGCCTTCCAAATTGTAATTAATTGCTTCTTCCACTACATCACATGGTAAAGAATGTGCCAACAGCCTTAGAGAACTCAAGTCGCAAGATATTTGGTTATTGGGGGATTAGCTAAATGATTTTCCTCACTTTCAATGAATAATGGTCCTTCAAGGATTTCAAAGGAAAGAATGTTTGCTTCTTTCCCAGTTAAAAAACAGAGCTGACTTTCAGACCAGTTTGAGAGCAAAAGGCATTGGAGATATATGAACCTAGATTTTCCCCCTCACTTCCACTCAAAACCACTGTCCTCTGGTATATGAAAGGGAAAACAGAATAAAATTTCAGGTTCCAACAGTATTCTCTGGACTAAAGAAAAACAATGTTTCATTTTATGTATTCTCGGTATTTCCAAGTACCTTCTGTGTTCAAAACACTATATTAAGTCTGGCTAGAAAGTGATTAATACGATAGACATACTCTCAGTCCTTGTGGAAAGCTTAAGTGGGAAAAATAGACGGTAAGCAACTAATGCACATAAATTAACATTATAAATGGTGCTAACTCTGCAGGGGAAAAGAATATGAGGCCAGACGGAAGATAGACTAATAAGAAAGACCCAATCTAGATTATGGGGGGACCATTGAAAGTCTTGGGGACGCGACATTTGAACTGAGGCATAAAGAGTGAGCTAGCTAAGAGGGGAGTTTAGACAAACAGGACATTGGTTCAAAAGTACATACAAGGGCTTTAAGGTCACAAAAAGCTTCTGGTATGTAAGGAACTGAAAACAAGCTAGTCTGATTGCAACACAGTGAACAGAGGTCAGTTTCGCTGGATGATACTGGGAAAGAAATTGAGGATTTGGCCTTCTGGCTACTAAACCAAGCAGCCACTGAAATATTTTAAGCGGCAAAGCTAAATAATCTGATTAGTGTTTTAGAAAAGGCACTATGGCTGCTGTCTGAAGAACAGATAAGAGAGGGAACAGGAAAGGATGTAGGAAAACTGGTCCAAATTAGAATAATAATGATTTGGCTCAAATCACCATTATCTCTCATTTCTTATCTTTTATTTCTTCTCCAGTATCATCCAGTGAAACTAATCTCTTTGCTAGTTCCTCACACCCCACTTGAGGAGTAGTGGTTAAAATACAATGAATCTGGATTTGAGATATATTTTGAACTAATATAAGTAGTAACTGAAAGTGTGGAGTAATGAAAACTCTGGTATCAGGAATGGCTGTCCAAGTTTGTAGTTTAAGTAATTGAGTAGACAAATCTTCCATTTATGGAGATGGAGAAGCTGAGAGAAGTAGATTTAACTGGAGAATGAGGAGATATAGAAAACAGAAGCTCACTCTTGAATATTTTAAGTTTGATATATATAGGCTACATCAGATACATCCAAGTGGAGATCGACTAGCTAGATAATGATTCTGGAGCTCAGCAGAGAAGTTGATCTACTTACATATAAAAATGTTTAAGAGTGCTATTTACATAAAACTTGAATAATGGGAATGAATACAAAAACTTTAAAAACATACATAGAAAAGAAGGTAATAAATTTTTTGGTCTTCCCATCATAGCAGCACAATTTATAAAGGCTAAGTTTGAAAGTAGCCTATATATCCATCAACAGATGAATGAATACAGAAAATGGGGCTTTTATACACAATAGAGTGCTTCTCTGCCATAAAGAAGGATAAACTTGAGTCTTTTGTAGGAAAATGAATGCACCTTAAGATCATAATATTAAGTGAAATATATCAGACACACAAGCTTAACTACCATATGGTTTCAAGAAATCCAAAATATAAATAAAAGCAAAATAAAAGATAGATAATAATAAGAAGTAAGAAAATTTTTAACAAATAGGAAGGGGAACAAGAAATGGAGGGAGGGGGAGAGAGAGGAGGGAAAAGTGATTAAAAAACAAGAATTGAGATGTTATGTACATGTACCAATCCCCACAAGGACTGTAATCATTTTGTAATGCAAACATGTATTAATATAAAATAAAAAACTAAAAAAAAAAATGAGAAATAAAGTTACAGCAAGAAGAGATCCAATGGATAGGTAAAATGGAGGGCCTAGTAGAGTGTGTAGAATAAGGAGAAAGGTGAACCAACAAAGATAATATTTGTGAACAACCCTATGAAAAAAGAATGATACTGATGTATTTGGAAGAAATATTTTACTAATTATCAAGATGTGGAAAATTGATCTGACATAGTAGTCTTTTTTTCCTATGAGTATTAAATTCACCTTGACTCAATGAAAAAGAAAACACACAAGAATACTCACTGGATTTTACTAAGAAGCCACCATTGTAGGTAATATCATTACCTGATTCTACATCAAGGGAGTATTTATCAATAGCCAAGTTCATGGTGTGGTAGGCAGTGGTACAAAAGTCTTCTAGAATCATGTATACAGCATTGTTGACGTTAGGAGGGATAGACTTGACAAACTTCATTCGGCTATTCACCACAATACTGCCATTTCTGAAGTTCAAAATTTCCAAGTTCTGGAACCCTGTGAGATTTGACTGAAGATAGGGAACCAACTGCAATACATTAAAAATGGTAAATTTATTGACAAAGTTTTTCATTTTGTTCAATACATACCAAAAAAGACAAAAAACAAAGAAACAAGAATGAACTACTTGCCCACTTTTCCTATTTATGTTCTATCTACATTCAAACTGTTAAAAAAAAAAACCTACAAATTAGGAATGATCTGAGACTATAAATTAAAAATGTTATAAGATGTTGATCATGTCATGGGAATACTATGATATTTGGGAACCCTGTGGAACTCACAGACAATTTTTAACACCCAGGGTATTTATTTTCTTTTCTTCACCAATGGAACACAACAGTAAAGGCACAGATACTCACAAACCTTTCTCACAATAAGTTTGAGCTTTTACATTTTATTTGAGTCCCAGAATTCATGAAATTCGATCTTCAGTATCTAACCTATTCACATCACCCTCTTGCCACATTTGTGTTTTCCATTTGTTGAATTCACCTTATTGTTCTCATACCAACTCCCAAGCCATGATACTATCTCTTTGGGTGGCAAGAAATGAATGCACACAACGGATCACACTTTCCTGGGCTCAGTCTTGGTGTGCTTGGGTAGGACAAAGGATTCATATATGATCACTCATCCCCATGTTTCAACTTTGAGCTTACCAATTCTAAGAATCTTTGTTCCAGGGCTTTATATTCCAAAGAGTTTTTATTAAATAGATCTTCTGAAAATATCATGTTGGTCACTCGGAGGCTGAAGAAAACTACCAAAGCTCCTGCAACATGGGCATGACTCAAGTCATCTCCTTTTGTGGGCTGAGCCAAAATAGCCATCTCTTTGGAGTGAAAATGTGTAAACATTTCCACATAACTACCAACCTCACCATTTTGCTCTTGGATTAGCTCAGGCTGATAGTAATCTGTGCCTACCCGGTCCAGTTCTAATGAAATATCCTGCACACCCATAATTACTTCATCCTCCAGCAGGGTGGAGCTTGTGGTTGGAGGCAATTTGGTGGACTGTGTCATGGAAGTTTTCAACCAGAGTCCATCACTGCCCTGTGGTGTACTTGCCAATGAGTCTCTGGGTAATTTCCCTAGGGGAGAAGTTCTTGCTGAAGCTATATCTGATTCTGGGAATATGGTCCACACAGGCTGCAGATCTGGTTTCACTGTTGAAGTCTTGCCATCAGACCATTCATGGCTATATGACAGTGTAGTTTGCTCTACATCTTTGGTCAGGAAGGTATTCACTTGATCTGTTATATCAGAAGAAGCGGTTGTCAGTAGAAAAGGTGCTTTGGTAACTGAGCGGTAATCAACATTAGGAATCTCTGAAGTGTGCTTGGAAAAGTTTAGAGATGTAGAATGAATTACAGACACTGCAGAGATGGGCACAGTAGGTTCAACAAGGGGCTCTTCCTCTGCCGAGTCTGTGGATTTCTCGTCATGCCTGTACTTTGAATGCTCAGTAGTTTGGTCTGTGTAATCTATCTTGTTATCTATTACGAGTTTCTCATCTACACCCTCAGCTGGCAAAAGTGAATCCTCGTCTTCAAGCCATGACCTAGTCAGTGGTTCTGTGCTCTTCTCTAATGAAGTCTCACTCCATGGCCGAAAAATCAAGTCCACCTTTTGTCCAGACCCAGAACCTAAACCACTCTCAAATATGAATTCTTTTTTCATGGATGTGTCTGGAAACAAATGGCTTGCTTCTAACTGGTCTTCAGAGGCCAAGGAGTCAAAGCTAGAAGGTACAGTTACTTCTTTAGCAAGAAGATCTAAGGTGGTAGAAGAGATCGGATCTGGTGAAGATGTCAGGGACACCATTATTTTTTGTTTTGGCACAGGTTGAATGAATGAACTTGAAGGCAATGGGTCAACAGAAAGAAAATCTTCTGACTCTTCAACATTGGCTAATCCTAAAAATAAAGTTTTACATTCATTAATTTACAAAGTTACATTCATTAATCTGCAAAAATATATTCCTAGTTCTTCTAATAAAATCAGTTACCTATTTTTTCTAATAAGTTAGGAATGTTGATGACTTTTATCAAGCAAACAAAAAGATACGATACTGTGTTTGTAATGTGAGATAATCACTTGTGAATATAGAACCCCCATCTCTGAGGATAAGACTTTGACTATTGAAATATTTAATCTTCAAACATTTGATATTTTTATCCATAAAAATAGGAGACTGCTGATAGCCATGCTGACAATAAAGATTGAATCCATTGAAATCTTCATTCATTTTCCTCTTTCATGTTTATGTTCCATCACTAAGTCACATTTATTTTTCCTTTCCTCTACAACATCTAGAAGATTATCTATTTTATTTTTATTTAGTTATCTATTCTGAGGTTGCCCCAGTTCAAGTTCTCTCCTTCTTAATATAACTATAACCTAAAATCTTCAGAGTTAGCCCCCACAGTTAACGCTACAGGAAGTAATCTTTGATGCCGTTTGTTTACCATTCAAATATTTAAGCAAATAATAGTAGTGGTAGCAGTAGTTTAATTAAATTATATACTGTTCAAGATGACCTTCAAAATATCTATTAATTGATTTCTATTTCACCCCAAGTTTATTTCTTTCTATTTACCAGTTTAGACTATCCCATCTCACCAATTAAATCTGATTGTTTCCTCTCTCACACACATTTCTCCCTAATGAATACCACTGTTTTTCTCTTCACCATAGACTCTTTCTCTTTTTAAAATCCTTTTTATCTGATATAATAAAGATGTATGAAAAATGATTAAATTCCTCACCATTTTCTAATAAGTGAGATGCAGAAGTCCTTTCCTCAGAAGCCACAGGCAAGCCAGTCTGAAGCACTGCTGGGGTGACAGAATGAAGAGTCAAGCTGCTAACCTCGAAAGCCTCTGGGGAAGAACTTAGGACCACCTCCGAGGGAAAGGCTACTTTAGGTGCAGACACTAAATCACCCAAAGGACTTTCTGGCCAGAGTTCCCTGTCAGTGATTGAGGGAGGACCAAAGCTGAAATCAAGTGGTGAAATATTGCTGGTGGTGGGTTCATCTGCTGAGGGCCATTCAGCTTGAAGGCTATCATCCTAGGGGGAGAAAAAGGCTAAATCATATCATAGATAAAAGAAACACATAAAATACCTCCATCTATCCCTATGCCCGAATTTTCTAGGGACAGGGGACAATGTAACATTGAGTGGGGAGGGACAAGGGCTCTAGAATCAAACAGATCAATACCCGACTCCCAATTCAGTCACTTACTACAGTAGTGGGAAAACGTAGAGAAAAACTGTGTGACCTCTCAGAACTCACCTGTAGAAGGGACACAGATGAGATAACATATTTAAAACACTAAACACTGAATTTGCAGGAGAACACAATTTTTTTTTTGCTTTCAGTGGTCCATTTCCCTCCATTTTTAGGTTTAAATGAATTTAAACACATGAAAGTTACTAATATCTACAATTCATTGCCAAAGACCTAAGCACATTGCCCACAGCAGGAACAATCAGCAATTTTATTAATCATGCTGAAAGATATTTAATAAATTAATGTCCTCCATTTTTATCAGAAATGTTGCCATATTAAAAGAGGTCTGATAATCTCAGATAAGTAGCCTGGCCTGTGAAATGGCATCAGAACTTCAAAATACAATTTTCTCTTTCTAGTTTTTTTTCTACTGTAACACTAATCTTTTTTTTTTTTTTTTTTTTGTGGGTACCGGGGAGTCGACCTCAGGACCTCGCGCGCCAGCAGGCACCCGTGCCGCTGAGCGATATCACCGGCCCCTTTTTCATATGTGGGTTCCGGGAGTCGAACTCGGGCCCTCGCACTTGCCGGGTAGGCGCTTAAGCCGCTGAGCCATCTCACCGGCCCCTGTAACACTAATCTTAACATTTAGTTTTAGGAATACAAAAGTAGAAACATGTTCCTTGAAGATGCTAATTATTTAATCTTTTGAAGACTAGTCTATCTAAAAAAGTTTAATGATGATGGTAATAGGTAAAATGACTATGGCACTTGGTAGTTTATATATTTTATTCTATGCTCGGCATTAGACTGGAGTCTAACAACTTGAATCTATTGAAGTAAAATCTACTGTATGAGAGAAAAATGTATTGTATGTAAAGAGGAAGCTGGAGCTGGTGATATAGCTCAGTGGCATAAGCGCCTGCCTGGCAAGCGCGAGGCCCTGAGTTTGACTCCCAGTACCCACATATAAAAAAAAAAAAGAGGAAGCTGAAGGCCATCTTCAAATAACAAGATATGATTACAAATGAGCTGTGCTGAAAGAGAAAGACTTCAGAATAAGAAATGAATTCCCTCTTGGGGAATCCGCCATCAGAAGTGAACCTGAGAACAGTGAGAATTATTTCATGAGTCAGGCCAATAAAGATGATATAATCAAAGAGATACCTCCTGGCATTCATCCAACAAACTTCAGTATCTAGAATATATAGTTACCAGGAGCAGATTTAACCTCACATAATCACATGCAGTGGACACAGTTTCTAATTGCTGACCTGGGTGTGTACTCCTGCACAACCTCATAGGAAAGAGACTCACAAAGCTTCTTGATATTTTTACAAAGTTTACATTACTCTAGGTCTTTTAAGAATGGAACAGATGGAGAGCAAGAGTTCAGTTCCAGACAAAAGAGAAGACATCAAACTGCAGTCTGGAATATGGAACTGGCCATACTGAGTGAAAAATACCACCTTGTCGTGCCAAAGGCTTGGATGCTTTACAAAGCCACATTCTGGTCTACAAAAATCTTGTTAGGAAATAGGGCCAAACATACACACAGATATGAAATGTGAGCATAAAAAAGTATTAAGTTTTAGAACTAAAAAGACTCTGGAGAATGGAGTCCAATCACGTCTACTTTTTTTTAGACAGGGTCTCACTTTGTAGTTGATGCTGGCCTCAAGCTCACTATGTAGTCCAGGCTGGCCTTGAGTCCACAGTGATCCTCCTGCCTCAGCCTCCCAAGTGCTGGAATCACAGGTGTGTGCCATCACACCTGGCTCCAATCACACCTATTAAAGACTAAGAAATGAAGTTCATAGGAGTGAAATGCCCAAGGCCACAAAAAAACAGAGAAAAACTCATCATTAGAAACTGAGCCTCTGGATTTCCTTGTCCTAGTGTTTTCCCCCACTATGCCAGGCTATGTGTTCAGAGGTCTCTCCAAGTGCATATAACCAGATGGTGAAGGGATTCTTAGAGGGGGAACCAAACAAGACTTGGCAGTCTATACTCATTGGGTTAGCATTTTCCACAGATCTCTGAGACCCAGTTGAACACAGAGGGGAGGGAAAGAAGGAGGCCATTTTTAACATTTAAATGTCTACTATATGGAACAGGAAGATTGTACAGAAAGTAAGTTCCATTCTCTTTTCTTTTTCTAGTATTTAAAATCATATATACATATATACATACTTTCATATATATCTCACTTTCATAAAATATATGTATATATGTATATATATTCAGAGGAAATAAACAAGGCCATTTGTTCAATACCAAATCCTGTTCTTCAAAAAAATAGAGCGATGGTACCATATCAGGGAATTAATGTTTTTCCCTCTTAATTTTCTAAAACTACTTCTGGCATTCAAATCACTTTATATTTTTAGAAGTCTATTACCAGACTGGAAACTTCTGGTAAGTGGGGCCCCACCTTATACACCTTTGTTTCCCCAGCACTTGGCATATGAAAAGCACAAAATAAATATATTTGAGTGAATGAATAAACACCGAATGAAAGTACTCTCATGTCAACATTCCTTTAACCTTTCTTCTCCAATATGGAACTCAGTGAAAAGATTACTACCAGTGATTCCACACCTCAAAACTGAGTTGCTCTACAACTAAGTAGAAGAAATGGCTGCAGAGATCGATGTTTAAATGAATGCAGGAAGGCTTTCTAAATTTTCATTGCTGGGAAAAAGCCAAGAAACAAAAATTTCAAGCAGCTGATAGAGATGAAAAGAAGTCTGACGAGAGTACAAAGAGTCAAGAATGGAGATGAGACGGGAGTTCCCCTTCTGTGTCTGTGACGATGAGAGTCCTCTACTCACTGTAGACAGGTAGGTCCCTAGCATCGTAGTTGCAGGTGTCATCTTTGTTGTTTTAACTGCACTTGAGGAAGTCTTTTGCTTTTCTGGTGGATGTTTCCCTATAAGTGAAGTGGAAACTAAAAATGTAGTGGGGAAACAAGAATTCCTAATGGAGCTGGGAGGGTAAAAACAAACATGGAAATTCATTTGATGCTGTGGATGTGCAAATGAGAATGTTTTCAATCCAGTTTAAAAGGAGGCCTGAAAGTCCCTTTCATTTGTTAGCTAGTTGATACTTTTACTCTTCTTTCTCTCTCTTCTATACCCACACAATTCTACATGCTTTGGTGGCTAAGCTTTCTTCAACATATTCTTCAATATAATTCTTCTGCTTTCAATAAAAATATATACACTGTACACACTGTACCCATGTAACTCAAATCATAATCTCATCTTCATTACAAAAATTATTTCTGGGTAACATCGAAAACAACTTGGTGGGAACTTATAACTTAATTATCACCAAACAAGTATGAATAAGTTTTCTATTACGTGTGGTCTGGCAATGTAGACTTCATTTAACCACTACAGAAGGTTTATATTTTCTGAACCAACACTTGGTACTCATGAGTTGACAACTATGAGTAATGTTCCAGGGGTGATGCAAGGAAATATCTGAAATATGAACAGCTCGGGAGATATATGATGCCAAAGTAAGCAGGTGAGTAGACAAAGGACAGAGTATAAGTGACTGGTTCAAGGCACAAAATACAGAAACATACCAGAATCGATGGTGGTGTTGCCTGAAGACTTGAACTTTGGGTGTTCCAAACTAGGTCTTCACTTTGGGAAAGCAAAACTTCTTTCACTGAGGAAAGAACAACATTAAAGGAAATTTTTTAGCTAAGACACTACTGTATTTGAGGTGCAGAGATAACTAAAAACTAAGCTCTTTTTTTTTACTAGACTAGATGTTAGCAGAATATCTGAAGCACACTTGCTTAGAAAATGTTAGTGTTGTTCAATTATTTTACTTATATTAGTACAATCTGTTTGAATTATAAGAATCCAACATAAAACAAAGATTCTTTAAGGTTCTTAAAGATCGCTACATTTAGAACACTGCTATATTATTTCCTTTTCTCTCTCAAGTCATTTTTCACTCTTTTTCCAGATTCCCATGAAATAGTTTCAAAATGATTCTTTTTCATTTTAAGTAAAAAATTTTAAATAAATAACTTTAAATTTTCTGGTAAATACAAGAATAGTAAAAAATATGCAAAATGATTTTTATTTTAGGAGAAAATGCCTTTGAAAAATAGGCTAGGACACCAGTACCTTCATTGCTGTAATAGTATTAAACATCAATTAAAAAGTAGATTGCATAATTTAATTCAAGAAAGATTTACTGAAACTTTGGTTGTTACCACACACTTTGTGCATGTGAAATTATAAATATTAATAAAGCAAAATTTCTCTTAGGAAGCATTGCCTATGTCAGAGAAATAAATAAACACAAATTGGAAAATATAAAATAATGTGAGGGGCATTAACACAGACAAAGAAGAAATTAATTTTGCCTGAAGGGGAGAAAAAATATCAATAAAAGATAAAAAGAAGGGATTGCCAGAAGTGTGACCTGGGGTATGCTTCTAAAACAGAAGCAGAAACTATTCACCTATTCCCACTAGCCTGACATACAGGGATCAAGCAAAAGTCAAAAATTCTATTTACGTATTTTCCAAAATTCTTTCCATCTGCATGTATAATTATCTTGTCTTCTATAGAAAATAAGCTCCACAAGATCAAGGATGAACATATCTTTTGAGAATAATGATAAAGTTACCTAGAAAGCTCTAGCCCCATTCAGAACTCTGAAGTTTGTATGACAATAGAAATGTACTTTAGGAACAAAATTCTGAATAATTAAAAACATACATTTAATGAGAAATCAAGCCACTAACTGGCATAGTCAGTATTGGATATCTTAAAGCTTTTGTTGAACTTTATTACAAATTCTAAGAGAGTTGTTGATCTCTTTTTTAGGGAACGTTTTAGGAGGTACCTCCACCTCTAGGCTCCACGTAAAGAGAAGATCTTGCAGTGATATTTGTGAATTTAGTTTCCTAAACAACCTCACTTTGCCTACCATGTATATTAATCTTCAAGCCATTTTCCTGTCACCCTGGCTACCCACTTTGGTGTTTGCACCCTGTGCTCGATTTTGTTTGTTTGTTTTGTTTTTGTTCTCTTTGAGACAGGGTTTCGCTCTGCAGCTCAGGCTATAGCCCAGGCTGGCCTCGAACTCACGGCGATCCTTCTGCCTCAGCCTCCCAAGTGCTGGGATTACAGGTGTGCACCACCACACCCGGCTCCTCATGCGCAATCTTGCTTCAAGCTCCCTTAGGTTTTGACTTCTTAGCTGTATCTTTTCTGTGTTTGATCCCAATACTCAAATTCCTCAAGTCTCCTGCCCATAAGCTATTCCCATGGTCAGCCCCAAGTTTCAGATGGCAAGCTTCTCCGCTCACTATTTCATCTGGTCCAAATATTCCAAGAGTCAACAAAGACAAAGGAGTATTATGAGGACACGAGCCTGGGGTACCCGCCATGCTCCAAAATACAAACGATCTGTTTTAGGACTCGTAGCTTTATATCACTAACATCCACTAACATCTTAAAGTCCTATCCAACATATAAAGTTAAGACTACTCTGTGGCTCCGTCTCTGTACAGTGTCACACTAAAGAAACTTCAACCCAGCAGAAAAAATAGTTGAAAAGCATTGTGAAGTTTTAGCCACGCCTAATATTTAAGATATTCTCTTATTGAGGGAATAAGGGATCATATCAAACAGTAAAATTTTTCTCTTTCTTCCTTTGTCCCTTGTCTCTCTGACACACAACACACATACATGTATGCACACATACACACAAATATACACACTACACACATCATACTACTGCCTGGAAAAAGACTTTCTTATCTCTCTAAAACTTGTTTCTCCAAACCCTAGCCCCATCAAAAATTTTGATTCCCTAAGTATCTCTCTGTCTTACCTTCTAAATCTATTCCATTCTCTTTCACTAATAATTTTTTGCCCTTTCCATGTAAATCCAACAAGCTTCTCTAGCTTCTCCAGTATCTATTTTTATTTGCTTACTTGTGTATCTACACACACTTGTGCACACACACACACACACACGGGCTTATGTCATAGATGCCTGAAAGATGTTAAATCAAACTAAATTTGGCCTAAGCAAGCTTTGGTACTCACACACCTAAGCCCTTACACAATAAGCTGCAAACTAACTCAATATGCAAACAAAACAAAAATACCTAACTTACGTACTAACCTTTGTAATACTATACCTGAGTATCAGCCAATCACAACAGCTGAGCATCCATTGAACCAGGTCAAAGAAGGCAAAAGCCAGGCTTTAACCAATTAATTCATACCCTCCATATCCTTAACCTCACTTGCATTTTCTGCAGTAATTTTCCATTTTCTGTCTGTAAACACTATCCAGCCAGGAGAAGCACCAGAGTCTTACAGGACCTGTCCTGATTCTAGGGACTTCCTAACTCATGAATCACCTTTTGCTCAACCAAACTTTAATTTGTATAAAGTTTTTCCTTTAATGAAGGATTGGAGCTCTTCTCTCTTAAAAATGTATGAGAGAAGCTGGCCATGGTGACACATGCCTGTAATTCCAGCACTCAGTAGGCTGAGGCAGGAGGTAAAAAGTGGGACCCTGTCTCAGAAAACAAACAACAACAAAAAGTATGAGAAATAGAGAGGCTATAAAAATATAAAATATAGCCTCTCTAGCATGGATTTTTCTCTCTGGCAACTGGTACTTCTCCCATATCGTCACTTCAATAAAATATACTCTGCTAGACATTTTAAAAGCTAAGCTACCAAAGAGTGAAGAAATCATAGAGAAGCAAACATGAGGTAGCAAGTAAATTAACAGACCCCATGTCCCTGATGAGTTAAGATGTTATGTCCTAGTAGCCTAACTCTAAGCAAACTTTAGTCTCAGGTTAATAAGGCCATGTTTCAGCCTCCAAATCCAGGGGAGTCACCCTCTCCTTGATGATATCAAATCTACCCTTCATTATGGATCATAGCTGGATTTCCAAAGTTACACAAATTCGAAAAGTATTGAATTCTCCCCAGCACCCAGTTCTTCTGTGACTAAGACCTTTCAATAGCTTTTCTGAGTTGTTCTTTCTCTTCTACATCTGCCTTTTAAGCCTTGACCACCTGAATTTCTGCTAGAGTTCACGCATATCTTAGTTGCCTTGCAGCACGACAGACTGTTTCAATTCATATTTTCAGGTACAACTTCCCTTTTTCTTATACTTTGCTCCCACTTGACCAAAATTTCTAAATGTCATGCTATTCTCCACTTTCCCACTCTGTCTACAAATACCCCGGAGAGCTTTGATTAAACTATCCAAAACAGCTTCCCGGCTAAAATTCCGTATATAACACAATGACTTTGTCTCATACAGTCTCAGAATACTCTGAACCACACATAATTGGAGAAATTCTTTTTCACCAGAACATAGTGGAAAAGAATAGAAAACTATTAAAAAAAAAAACCCTCTATGAAATCAATCAAACTCACCCCTGATAAGCTGAAGAGAATCAGGATCTGGATTCAAGGAGGAATTCCCTACCAAAAAATTCTGGTGCAGCGTCTCGGCAATATAATCTCTGAAGTTACCAATTGTATAAACAGCAGTGGGCTTATCATCCAATTCCACAAGGCCGTGGTTTTCTACTTTGTTGGAATGAAGGCTAATTAGGTCCCAGGTAGTATTGCTGATTGCCTCTCCATTGAAGGTAACTTCATAATGAACATCTATGCCACTGCAGACGAAAAAAAGAACATATTAGGCCCAGCTAAGGAAGCACAACTAAAGAAGTTTTAGTCCATAAGAAAAGGCAGACCTAGAGAGAGAGATTCAAAAGGCATGGGTTCCACCAACATTCTCTACAAACTTTGGGGAAGTTTTTGCCATCCCTACCTTGCAAAGAATATAGTATCAAAGCTCTAAGAACAGGATGAGAATTCTAAGGAAGCCACAGAGTTAACCCTGCAGAATTAATGAGCCTCTTTTCCCTCCCATTCCCATACTTTCTTTCCCCTTTCAAAGCCAATTGCTTTCTGTTAACTATCATCCTTCTTCCTTATATCCTTATTAGCATTTCTCCTTGATTCTTTTAAATGAAAGCCTTTCTAACCCCTCCCAGTGAGGAGAATTCTTCTCATTTCTTTATTGCTGTTGTTGGAAAAAACATGTACTAAACCATAGTTTATGGTGAAAATCAGACACATGAGCTTAAATACCACATGGTTTCTCTCATATGAGAAACTCAATATGTAAATGAAGTACAAAATAAATAAAGTGCAGATAATAGGAAAAAAGAGAAAGAAAAAAATTACTATAATCTAGCATGGACAGTGTATCTAAAAGTGCACCTTGATTTAGTATAACTGTCTTATGTGATTTATATGTATTTTGGCCTATTAGTCTGGTTGTTAATCTGCATATACAATAATTAACTTTATTTTTTGTTTTGTTTTGGTTTGGTTTTTCAGGTTTTTTGTTTTTGGTTTTTGGTTTTTGGTTTTTGAGCCGGGAATCAAACTCAGGACCCTGTGCTTGCCAGGCAGGCACCATGCTGCTGAGCTGTAGCCCTGGCCCTTTTTTGGTTTTTTGAGACAGGTTCTTGCTATGTAGTTCAGGCTGGACTTGAACTCACTACATAGCCGAGGCTGGCCTCGAAGTCTTGATGATCCTCCTGCCTCAGCCTCCCTAGTGCTGGGATTGCAGGCATACGCCACCATGCCCAGCAATAATTAACTTTATAATGACTCAAAAGATAAAAAAGTGAATCTGAGACTGGCAATAAATAAATAAGTAAATAAATAAATAAATAGTGTGGAGAGAAAGGGGAAAAGAATCAAGAAGTGTTATGTACATGTATCAATTCCCCACAATGAATATAATCATGTACTAACAAGAATTAAACATGTACTAATAAGAATTTTAAAAATAAGAATTAAAAATCATGTTCTAATAAGAATTTTAAAGAATAGTAATTTGGAGAAATAACATGAGGATACAAAATTTTAAAGCAAATGGGAATATTCCTCTTAGACCAGTGATGGCGAACACTTTGGAGCTTTCAATGATAACAAAGAGCTTGCTGCAGCACGCGTGCCATAGGTTCACCAGCACTGCCCTAGACTCTCACCCAGATTTCTCTAACAACTAAAAGCTATAAGGGCTTATAACATGACAGGCATTTTGTGTGGCTTCATCTCCTTTAATTTTCTAATAACCTGAGTGAAAAATTTTTATCATCTTCAGAATATTGTTGAGGAAACTGAGCTTTAAAGATGTTAAGACTTCTTTAAATTTCATAATAAAGATGAAGTAGAGTCGCGATTTAAACACATATATATCTCACTCCAGCACCTGCTTTCTAAACTGCAGTAATGCACTACACTCTCATTATCTAAACTTTTATCATAAAAAAGTCATCATGGGGAAAGCTCTGTGTTAGTCGCCACACAGGCTCCCAGCCTGTCTCTGCACACAGCCATCGCAGGCAGTAGCCTGGGAGCCATACCAATACCCCTCAAGAGAAAAGGAGAGCATGACCTTCCAGAAATAAACCATTCAAGACAAATGTTCAGTGGAAGCAACTGAGTGCCTTGGATATTCTGTGGCAGCAAAATGATTCCCAAATCAAAGCATTAAAAAGAAATCCAGTGCATCTTTCTCTGAACTTACTTATATATTCTTATATATCTTTGATTATAGCCTTCACTGTTTTGTTAAAAAATAATAATAATATAACAAGACTGCCTCTCTTCCCTTGAGTTTCTATCCCCAAGGTTCAGCTTGATACCTGGCACTGAGAGGTACCCAGTGCCTGCTGGATGAATAGAAATCTATACTTGTCTGAATATAAAAAAGAAAACTACAAACATATCTAAAGAAAAAGTATCACCAGCATTATGCTGCACTCCCATGATCCCAGCTACTCAGGAGGCTAAGGCAAGAGGATTGCAAGTTTGAGGCCAGCCTAAACAACTTAGTAAGAACCTGCCTCACAGTAAAAAATTAAAAGGGCTGAGGGATAAGCTAGCGCTCCCAAGGGTCAAGCCCCAGTCACACCCCTTCCCCCCAACATGCACACACATACAAAATGGTGTCAACAAAATGATGACAACATGCAATTTAGGAAAAAAAGAGTTGTCAGTAATTGCTGTTACTGTTTAGTGAAAAGCTTCTGATCAGTGTCCTGGGGCTTCCTTTTAGGATACATCTCTAGATTGGAAACCAATAGAAGCTATCACAGCTTGATGATACTGGCCATTAAAGTCATCCAACTTCCTCTTCCTGATTTCAAACTTGTAAAGGAAACTTTTGATTATAACTCCTTACAGATTTTCCTTTGAGAAGACAATACATGAGCCAGCCAATTTGTAACTGGACAGCTGGTAGATACATTTCTTATTTTAAATAGATCAATGGGAATCATAGAGAATTCATTGTCTTTTGTGGTTAAAGAAACATGAACTGGTCTTAAGAGACCTTTCCTTCCTGGGAGCATGGGACTGGTTTGAAGCGGTTCTGGCCTGCATGGTACAGGTGATACCCAGGACTATAGGAAAAACCATGAAAGTGACACCCCACCTGCTGTATAAACAGCCAGATCGCTCTAATGTTTCTGTCTCCGTTACCATAGAAGGCTTTTATTTCTTTTATTTATTTTTTATCAGTTAGTAGAAATGCTGAATCACTTCAATACTGATTTCCTCCCATATATAAGCTAACTGCCACTTTTTTTAATGGGTTCATTTAAGACTCTTAAGAGTGGTAGCTGAGAATTCTGATGTCTAGGTAATAAAAACATCTGGGGCCAGTGATATGGCTCAGCGGCATAAGTGCCTGCTTGGCAAGCACGAGGTCCTGAGTTCGACTCCCAGTACCCACATTAAAAAAAAAAAATCTGCTATCATCTAGAAGTTCCCTTAAGCAACTAAAGCCTTTAAATTTCACACATCAAAACATGTTAATCCATGGATAATTTCCCATCTTTCTTTATAAGGAAAGAAATGCAATAAAATGCTAAAATAACAGTGATGGTTCTAAGGTAGACTAAAACAGTAAGAGAGACACCTACTGGTCAAAACTCAGCATATCATATTCTCCATTGCTCCTTATGAGCCTTCCGTCTTCCTGACGTACTCTGGCTACACGTACTGCCATCTGGATATTTGCACATCCATTTCCTTCTCCTTACAATGCCTGCTATTACATCCCACCCTATATACCCTACACACACACACACACACACACACACACACACACTTTTTTCAACTAGCTATTTCCTTTTTGTCATAGTTCAGATATCACCTCCTGAGGCAAGCTCTTTCAAACGCTGAAGCTACAGTTCATGGTCACATTCTCTCTCTCCTTCCAACTGTATAGGCACAATTATTATTAAGCTCTGTGTCTCAAGCATCAAGAACAATGTCTGGCTCATAATATTTCAACAAATATTATTGAAAATAATGGGGAAAACGGTTAATTTTGTTCACTGATGCAGGCAGATAAAATAACTGAATTTGTTCTACTTAAATGACAGTATGTAATACTCCTACGTGGAAGCATTTTCAGTCTATAAATATAAAAAGAGCAATTTTCCACCCTATAGAGTATTTATATTATCTTCATACATTTGTATCTTGTTAGTAATCATTTTAGAGACATTGTTTTAGGCACAAAGCCCAGCTCTGTGAGGATGTATATTCTCCCTCCAAGTTCAGTGGGATTGACTACACCTCCATATTAGAAAGTTGGGCTTCTCCTTGAGAACTTTGCACAACCTATTCTACTTACTTGTACTGTTAACATGACTCTCAAACGTGATGCAGTGATTTAAGAAAAGAAAGAAGGAAGGAGAGGACAGGAGGGGAGGGGAGGGAAGGGGCAGAGACAAGAGAGGAGGGGGAGGGGAGGGGAGAGGCGAGAAGAGGAGAGGAGGCTGTGCCAAATAAACCTTGAATTGTGTCCTGGGCTATGTAAAAAATCAGACAAGGAAAGTCAAGCATTTGCTGGAAGTCTACCGTCTGCTTTGCATGACTTAAAAATTACAGGAAGAAGATCAAAAGGAATGTTCCTGAATCAAGAAATCTATGTAAGTCAGGCATTCTGGGCTAGATTACCTTACTCTTTGCTGGCAATTATTTGCTTCCTAGTGTTTCCATTGGACATCCAAAAATAAACTTCTATTATAATCTTCCTTGTCTGCTGAAGATAAATTGATTAAAGAAGATAAAATGACTCAGAGAGGTGCTGCAATTTATTGCTATGTTTATTTCCTAGAAAGAGAACTCAAAACAAAAATGTTTGAGGTATTAGAAACCATGTATTCTTAGGGCCAAGAACTTCACTATGACCCAGAACAGGCTCAGTTCTGGCACAGTAATGAATGCAAAGATGTCTCTGGGTGCACAAATTGAAAGAAAACCAAGAGGCTGAAGAGATCTATAAGAAGTAGAATACACAATGGCAGACAAAACATTATCTGCTGAAGAAATCTGTGCTGGCTGACCACAGTCAGTGACTCTAAGTTAACCAACAAATACTCTACTGTTATGTTTGATCTTCTGAACTGGACTGAAAGAGCTGTACATAGAAGAGTTTCTACATTTGACAGTTACTTCCACAGACATCAGGCATGTGAAAGTGAACTTCACTCTTTCTTATTCTCTCACCTTACATGTCCTGATTAGCTTTGAATAAGCAGGTTTTTCAAAGGAAAAACTGTGGTATTGAGGTAGGATGGAAGAAATAAAAATAGGTACAGGCAAGGAAAATCATAATTTTAAAAATAAAAACCATAGCTTCCAGACACAAGCCCAGTTTAAAAACAAATTTCTTTTCTTGTCCCAAGATACAATAAGCCTGGGCCATTCCCTTTCACCTGTAAATGGGCTCAGCCCCCACAGAAAGAGCTGCTACCTTTCATCTGTAAGACGAATCCCCTCTTTCCATAGATTCACAAGTTATACAGAGTTCCACATACAAATCTCCCTTAAATATATCTAGCCCCAGTCTATGAACACCCCCACCTGCTTCTCTCTCTTCTCTCAGACCTGCACTCTATTTCTTTGAGTGTGTACTTTTAAATTTCTGCCTTATAAATCCCTTTATGCCTCTTACTGACATGTCCTGAAAATTATTTTTCCACAATAAGAGTCAGCAAACCTGCAACCTGTAAACTGTTCTATGAGTAGAGTGGATTTAGATTCTTCATCACCACTTTGGGAACCTCCTAGGACCCTGTGCAGTGAAAGTATAACATCTCATCAAGATCAACCAAATAAGGGTACTTCAGAGAAACTCAGACATTCCTTCTTCTATAATACTTCTTACAAAGCCTGAAACTGAAATTAGAAATATGTATATTATACAAGGAAGTTATGGAGTATGTATGTATATTGTTGACTTATTTCAGATGGGTCCTACAAACTCAAAATAATGAATGCAGCTTGAAGGAGTTACAAAATGAATAGAAAATTTCATAAGCACATAACTGTTGGGGAATATGTATTCTTTAAACATTTCTGTGCCACACAGTCATTCATACACAACCTAGTATATAAGCACACCAAAAAGTTACAGATAAATTCTATCAAGTAATATGTCATAATGCTGGAACTTTTTTAAAACTATACATAGCTTAATAATTGTATCACAGAGGATCCTCTACATCCTACTGCAGCCCTCCTGTGCCCCTGCTTAAAGGCTTTTCTCAAAATAATAATAATAATAATAATAATAATTGTATCACAAAACCTAATGACTTTGTATGGAATTGTTGTCTGTGTCTCTATACAGCACTTAGTGAATAGGTACCATTTTTTATCATAGGGTTAACATCAAGTTTTGGGGTTGTTTTAGCATTCTAACAACCCCAAGAGGGCAGCGTAAACAATCTGGTCTTTGGTTGAGTATACACCTCAATGCACACACCTGTACTGCATATACACAGAGTAGTTTCCATAAGCTAAAATTACAGAAAACCAAAATCCTATTACCTTGGCCAAAACATCTGATATCGCCTAGTCATATAAATTATGACGTAAATTTGCCTTTTTGAAGGAAAATTTCCTTGTTCCCAAAAGAAAATGAGGGGCTGGTGAGATAGCTCAGCGGCATAAGCACCTGCCTGGCAAGCACGAGGTCCTGAGTTCAACTCCCGGTACCCACATATGAAAAAAGGGCCGGTGATATCATTCAACAGCACAGGCGCCTGCTGGTGCGCGAGGTCCTGAGGTCAATCCCCAGTACCCACAAAAAAAAAAAAATGAGTATTAATTCTCATTTCTACTCTCCCAGAGGGATACTGAGAAGATTAAAAAAAAAAGCACTAGCACTGTGACATCTCTGAAGGTAACTTTCATTAGATTGTGTATTCCTAGAGAATAGAGATCAAGAGTCATTCATTTTTTGTATGTATAGGCTTTGCTTAATTATAGGCACTTGATAAATACTTGTTAAAATAATATAAAGAAAAATGAGGAAATCAGAAAGCCCTTTCAATATGATATTATTGTCATCCCTCACTATTTTTGGTATTTATCCTCCAGCTACAAATGCCGTGGATGTTCAAGTCCCTTACATAAAATGGTGTAGTATTTACATGTAACATATACACATTCTTCCATACATTTTAAATCATCTGTAGATTATTTCTAGTATCTAATTCAATACAAATACTATGTAAATAACTATTATTGTCTAGGGAACAATAACAAGAAAAACGGCTATATGTTCGCTGCCTATACGTGCAGGGGTTTGTTCTTGTATTTTCGGCTTTTTCAAATTATTTTTTCATCAGTAGTTGGTTGAATCCATGGATGTGAAACCCACAGATATGGAATACCAGCTGTACAATAAGGAATAATACTGTATCTCTAAACATGTCCATATTTAGCCTATGATTTTGCTTTAGTATACTTAATAGTCTTCCAAGAGAAAGTAAATTTGAAACCCAAAGACAAAAATGGCAAGAAATCTTTAAACAGGGATATTAAGCTCTTATATTATGCTTCTTCTAAAAAATTCTTGAAATTCTTTTTATGAATGAACTATTATAGATCAGCTTTCTCCCTTTCATTTACCACTTAAAGTATACTTGATTATCTTATTGGATGACACAGTATAATTGAAAGTATTTCCATTAATACAACTTATTATTCCTATTTTAAATTAAGCATAACTCAATATTTAAAGTACTTGTCAGTCAGCAGTCTATACAAGAAGTCTATACTATAGCTTGTGAATGTAATTCAGTCTGCTGTTCATGAGTCAATGGATTTTAAGTGGTTGAAAATAATCAAAACAGTAATTTTGGTGACATGTGAAAATACATGAAATCCAGATTTCAGTGTACATGAATAGTTTTATTGGACCATAGCAATGTGCTTTCATTTATAATGTACTGTCTATATCTATTTTCACCTAATAAAGCTGAGCAGTTGCAAAGAGATTACCTGAACTCAAAATTTAAAACATTTACCACTGATCACTAACAGAGAACATTTGCCAACCCCCTGATCTATAAGGAGATCGATAGTGACACTGGAAGTGGCTGAAGAATTGAGTCATGCTCACTAAACCTCAGGCTTCTATAGTTTCTGAACTACCTCCTGATTAATTGAAAAATACAGAGGCTACCAAAAAATACTTTACCTGCCATTTTCCTTAGGGGACCTGAAAGTAAAAAATGGAAATTGTTAATCAGAGTATAAGACAGTTATAAATGTCACATCATTTATCAAAGTACAAGTTATTTATATATTTCTTCTCATTTTCTTTGAAATAGTTTCTTAAATGAAAATGCTTCATAGTATCAGACACTCTCAAAGTTCTGTACATTGAAGGAAGTAAAAGCGAAGAAAATATTTTAAGAGTGGAATGGTGGGCCGGTGAGATGGCTCAGCGGCGTAAGCACCTGCCTTGCAAGCGCGAGGGCCCGAGTTCGACTCCCGGATCCCACATACGAAAAAGGGGCCGGTGATATCGCTCAGCGGCACGGGCACCTGTTGGTGCGCGAGGTCCTGAGGTCGACCCCCCGGTACCCACAAAAAAAAAAAAAAAAAAAAAAAAGAGTGGAATGGTAAGCAGCAAAGAAAGAGCCTCTGAGTGTTGCCACCCAGACTCTGGAATATAGCAACATGAGAAAGACAAGAGGGAGGGAAGTGTGTCCCCTGGACCCAGGAAGGATCTGAAGTGCAAATTAAAGTCCACGGAGAGAGTGAAGAGAGAAATTTCAATGAAGAAGGAGGAGGTAGCAGGTGGCGCCTTCTCCCTGAGTTGGTACTCACCGCGCGAGAGGAGCAGTTCAAATCTGAGGACACACAGTGACTGCTGGTGACCCCAGAGGCCTCCATGAACAGACACGGTGCTGGAGGGGAGCAGCAGATGTGAAGGACTGCACCAGCTGATGGTGAGTGCTGAGGGCTCAGTCTTCCCGTGTGGGAGGCAGTGATGGGCAGGGAGCTATCTTGGAGAGGGGCCAGCCGAGCTCAGAACTCACAGCAGCTGGGGGCTCCATCTAGAAGCTCCCAGATGGGTTTGGGCCCGTGAATGGTGCACTGACAGCTGCAGGCCAAATGACTCTGGTCTCGGCCAGAAGGTGCAGATTCACTGAGATTATCCACTACCCTGCCAAAAAGCTACTGCTGGCTTCCTGGGTTAGATCTGCATGGATCAGGATTCTGTCTCCACACATTGTCTACCAGTGACAGCAGAGGCAAACCTGGAAGTGGACTTTTTTTTCTCTCTCCTGTTTGTTTTTTGTTGTTATTGTTGTGGTTTGTTTTTGTTTTTTGTTTTTTGTTTTTTCTCCTTCATTGTTTGATATTTTTCTTATATGAGTGTGAACATGGTTTCTAGCCTTTTTGTGGCTGTTGTCATGATCTGTTCTTATCTCTTCCTTCTCTCTTTCCCTCTAGTCTTCTGCACCAATTTCCCAAAGTTAGCATGATCACCCTTTGTCCTCCAGCCTTATTTCTAATCTCTTCCTCTTCTTCTACTCCTCTATTTTTTCCCTAACCCCTTTTAAATTTAAACCCCCGAGGGTAAAATTAAGGACTTATATACTGCATATAATTTTCTGGTCTGTTTTAGATTTTGTTATATAACCACAAATCCAGTTCATACAGTTAAAGGTGGCATATTAATGGTTAGCTAAGTTTGTCATTTCCTAGGTTGTGGTTGTTCCTACTGTTATTGCTAATTATGCCACTTTAGCCAAAAGTGACATAATTGTTCTAAACAGCTATTCTTCCTGGTATTCCAAGACTGAGATTGACTAAGGGTCAAAATACTGTGGCACAGTGCCAAAGAACCAAGGGCTGGTCCAAACAGGCAGCAGTTTCTCATCCCTAACAAATTGTAGACATAGGCTCTTAAAACAGACTCAAACCCAAAAACCAGCTACACCTGGAAGATACCTTAGAGAAGTAGTCATCTCCTAAGGGTTCTAAATACTAGCAAAAAAGCAACCTACCATAGACAATTTACAAGCATCACCCCAGTTATTAAACTAAACAAAGAAAAGAAAATGAGAAGACACTAAAACAAGATGCAACCCCAGACATCCAGTTCACCAAAGGCAAACCCAGGGGGCAATGAGGTGAGACAATCCGAAAGCCACCCACCTGGCCTCTCTGAAGTGGTAACAATAAAGCAATTAAATGAGGCTCTAGAAAAAATCAAATCAGAAATAATTTCTAAGATAAATGCAGAGATGGTGTCCACAATGAAAACCATGCTTAGGGACTCTAAAGCAGATACACACACAAAAATAGATGAGCTTAAGAAAATTATGGAAGCCATGAATGCTCAGCATAGGAAAGAAATGGAATCCATAAGGCAGATTCAAGTAGATATCCAGGAGAATAAAAATTCCAGTGTAAGTATTCACAGCAGATTAATCCAATGTGAGGACAGGATCTCAGATATAAAAGACAGGCTTGCAGTTAGTGATCATGAAAAGAAAGATTCCTTAAAAATAACAAGGGACCATGAAAAATCAATCCAGCAGCTGCTAGATGAGGCAAAGAAAAATAACTTAAGATTGATTGGAGTCAATGAAAAAGTAAGAGATAGCACAAATGATATAAAAAAAAAAAAACTGGTCACGGACGTTATGGCAGAAAACTTCCCTGGTAGGGAAAAAGAATTTGACTACAGATATGTGAGGCATATAGAACTCTAATTAACCATGATCAAAAAAAACTACAGCCAGGCATATCATAATCAAGATTCCAGAATGTTGACCCACTCAGGAGGCCCAAGGGAGATTTTTGAGGGTGAGGTTCCAAGGTTAAAGAACACACATGTGCAAGACACCAATAACAACAACAGCAGGCAGCATGGAGCACAGCAGGGAGCCAGAGCAAGAGCCACCTGCATCTTTATTGTATAATTCTTATACAGGTTGTTATCTCATATTTACGTTCTTGTATAGTGCTGTAACCAGTGCATGCATGTTTACCTGTGCTAAGTCATGGTTACACAACTGTATCCCACAGTGCACCTGTGCTAGACAAGTGGGGTCATGTCCTCAAGTGTCCTTAGATGCCCCTGAGCTTTGAAGCAGTCTGAGGGTTCCCCACGCAGAAATTCAACAAAAGAATAGAATCTTAAAAGCTGTTAGAGAAAAGAAACAAATCACCTATAAAAGAAAGCCCATCAGAATCACAGCTGACTTCTCAGCACAAACCCTCCAGTCAAGGAGAGCCTGGAGTGAAGTATTTCAAGTTCTAAAGGAAAACAACCTTCAACCCAGATTGATGTAACCCACAAAACTATCTTTCAAAACTGATGGAGAGGGCCAATGAGATGACTCAGCGGCATAAGCACCTGCCTGGCAGGCACGAGGTCCTGAGTTCAACTCCCGGTACCCACATAAAGGAAAAAAGGGCCGGTGATACTGCTCAGCAGCACAAGCACTTGCTGGCAAGCACAAGGTCCTGAGGTTGACTCCCGGTACACACATTAAAAAAAAAAAAAAACTGATGGAGAAATAAAATACTTCATGACAAAGAACATCTGAGGAAATTTATGACCACCGAACCAGCACTCCAAAATGTTTTGAAGGACATTCTAGAAAGAGATAACAAGAACTACAACTCCATGAACCCCAACAGAAGGAATCCACCAGCCAAGGCAAACAATTAAACAGAGGGAGGTAAAAAAGGAGGGGGAGCCAGCAACAGGAAAATAACATGACAAGGATAAGTCAATATATATATCAGTTATGACCATCAATGTTAATGGTCTCAATTCACCAATCAAAAGACACAGACTGGCAGAATGGATCAAGAAGCAAGATCCAACAATATACTGTATACAAGAAACACATTCAATTCAAAAAGAAATTCATAGACTGAAAGTCAAAGGATGGAAAACAATACTCCATGGGACAGGAACCTAGAAAAAAGCAGGGGTAGCCATTCTTTTTTTTGTGTGTGTGGGTACCGGGGGGTCGACCTCAGGACCTTGTGCAACAGTAGGCACCCGTGCCGCTGAGCGATATCAACGGCCCTTTTTTGTATGTGGGTTCCGGGAGTCAAGCGCTTGCCAGGCAGGCGCTTATGCCGCTGAGCCATCTCACCGGCCCAAGGGGTAGCTATTCTTTTTGCAGACAAAGTGAATTTCAAGTCAAGACTAATTAAGAGAGATAAAGAAGGTCACTACATCCTCGTAAAGGGAATGATCCAAGAGGAAGAGATAACAATCATAAATATATGTGCAACAAATACCAGTGCACCCAACTATATAAAACAAATATTAACAGACATGAAAAATCAAATAAGCACTAATACGATTGTATTGGGGGACCTCAATACTCCACTGTCACAAAAAGACAGATAAATTAAACAAAAAATCAAGAATGAAATATTAGAACTGAGCCAAAGTTTTGAACAAATGCATTTAGTAGATGTCTACAGAGTGTTCCACCCCACAACATCAGAATTCACATTCTTCACAGCTGCACATGGGACATTCTCCAAAATAGACCACATACTAGCTCACAGAACATGCTTAAGTAAATGCAAAGTAATTTAAATTATCCCATGCATATTATCAGACCATAGTGCAAGGAAATTGGAAATCAATGGCAAAAGAAACTGCAAGAACTTCCCAAACAGATGGAAATTAAATAGCACCCTCCTGAACAACGTACAGGTCACAGATGAAATTAAAGAATAAATTAGACAGTTTCTACAATTAAATGATAATGATAATAAACATACCAGAACTTATGGGACACAATGAAAGCAGTCCTAAGAGGGAAATTTATAGCAGTGAATACTCATATCAGGAAAAAAGAGCAAGCACAAATAAACAACTTAATGGCAAACCCCAAACTTCTAGAAAAAGAAGAGCAGGCTAAGCTCATACAAGGGAGGAAATTATAAAGATCAGAGCAGAAATTAATGCATTAGAGACTAAAAAAACAATACAAAGAATCAATGAATAGAAGAGTTGCTTCTTTGAAAGATTAAATAAAATTGACAAACCCTTATCCAACCTTATCAAAAAAGGGAAAGAAAGACTCAAATCCATGAAATCAGGAATGAAAAAGGTGAAATCACAATGGACCCTGTAGAAATCCAGAAGATCATCTACACCTACTTTGAAAACTTGTATTCTAATAAGATGGAAAATGCAGAAGAAATGGACAGATACCTAGATATGTATGAATTACCAAAGCTCAATCAAGAAGATATAAAAATCCTAAATAAACCAATATCAATCAATGAAATTGAAGATGTAATTAAAAACCTACCAGCAAAGAAAATCCCAGGCCCTGACGGTTTCACTGCTAAATTCTACAAGAAATTTAGAGAAGACCTAACACCACAACTTCTCAAACTCTTTCATGAAATTGAAAGGGAAGCAGTACTCCCAAATTCATTCCTTGAAGCAAGCATTACCCTGATACCAAAACCGGAGAAGGACCCAACTAAGAAAGAGAACTACAGGCTAATCTCCCTAATGAACATAGATTCAAAAATCCTCAATAAAATACTGGCAAACAGAATGCAGCAAATCATCAAGAAGATTATACACCATGATCAAGTGGGATTCACCCCAGGAATGCAGGGATGGTTCAACATACGTAAATCAATAAATGTAATATACCATATTAACAGAGCCAAGGATAAAAATCATATGATCATCTCAATAGATGCAGAAAAAGTTTTTGACAAAGTGCAGCACCCATTTATGATAAAAACCCTACAGAAAATTGGAATAGATGGTCTTTATCTCAATCTGATAAAAACCATCTATGACAAACCAACAGCCAGCATTATACTAAATGAATAAAAACTGAAAACTTCCACTCTAAAATCAGGACCAAGACAAGGATGTCCACTGTCTCCACTCTTCTTCAACTTAGTCCTGGAAACTTTAGCCAGAGCAATTAGACAAGAGCAAGAAATAAAAGGAATAACAACAGGAAAGGAAGAAGCTAAATTATCATTATTTGCAGATGACATGATACTCTACACAGAAGACCCCAAAAACTCTACTAAGAAACTGCTAGATTTAATAAACAAATTCAGTAGTGTAGCTGGATTCAAAGTCAACACACAAAAATCAATAGCATTCCTGCACAATAATAACAAACTCACTGAGAGAGAAATTAGGTAAACAACACTTTCACAGTAGCATCCAAACAAATGAAATACCTAGGAACTGATCTAACGTAGGATGTAAAAGACCTCTACATTGAAAACTACAGTACTCTGGAAAAGGAAATTGAAGAGGATATCAGAAAATGGAAAGATATCCCTTGTTCTTATGGAGGAAGAACCAATATAGTGAAAATGGCCTCACTTCCAAAATTGTTATACAGATTTAATGCAATTCTGATCAAAATTCCAACAGCATATCTCACCAAATTAGAGAAAACAATCCTAAAATTCATTTGGAACCAGAAGAGATCTACAACAGCAAAGGCAATTCTGGGCAACAAAGGCAAGGCAGGGGGCATCATAATCCTGACTTGAAATTATACTACAAAGCTACTGTGGGGAAAAAAAAAAAGAAAAAACCAGCATGTGTACTGGCAAAAAAAAACAGATCTGAAGATCAATGGAACAGATTAGAAGATGTAGAAACAACTCCAGACATACTCAGCCATCTTGTCTTTGACAAATGTGCCAAACACATTCACTGGAAGAAAGATAGCCTCTTTAATAAATGGTGCTGGAAAAACCGGCTCTGCACATGCTGAAGATTAGAATTGGACCCATATCTTTCATCATGCACTAAACTAAATTTGAAATGGGTCAAAGATCTAAATATTAAAACAGAAACATTAAATCTGCTGGAAGATAGAATAGGGAAAACTCTTAAAGACATTGGTGTAGGCAAAGACTTTATGAATAAAACCCCAATTGCACAGGAACTATCACAAAAAATCAACAGCTGGGATCTCCTCTCATTAAAAAGCTTTTGCACAGCAAGAGAAACCACCAACAGAGTGAAGAGACAACCCACAATGTGGGAAAATATGTTTGCTAGATGTTCCTCAGACAAAGGATTACTATCGAGAACACATAAAGAACTCCAAAATATCAGACCTCCGAAACTTAAAGAACCAATCCAAAAATGGGCGTCTGAGATGAATATACAATTTTCAGATGAAGAAATATAAACAGCAAATAAATATGTGAAAAAATGTTCCACATCATTGATCATTTGAGAGATGCGAATTAAAACAACACTGAGATTGCATCTCACGCCTGAAAGAATGGCTATCATCAAGAAATCAACTAATAACAAATGCTGGAGGGGCTGTGGGGAAAAAGGAACCCTTCTCCTCTGTTGGTGCAGCCAACAGACTGGTGCAGCCACTGTGGAAATCAGTGTGGAGATTCCTCAAAAAACTAGGATTGGAGGCCCCTTTTGACCCAACTATTTCCCTTTTGGTTATCTTCCCAGAAGAATTAAAAACATCGTACCACAGCAATATATGTGCACCCATGTTTATAGCAGCACAATTTGTAATAGCCAGATCTTGGAGACAACCCAAATGCCCATCAACTGAGGAATGGATAAAAAAGATGTGGTCTTTTTATACAATGGAGTACTACTCAGTCATAAAAAAGGATAGACTGTAGACCTTCATAGGTAAATGGATGCAACTTGAGACCATATTCATAAGTGAAATAAACCAGATGCACATGTGCAAACATCGTATTGTATCCCTAGTGTGAGAAACTGAAAGAGTAAATAAGATCCAAAATGTTCAAGATATTGTAAAATGGGAAGAGAATTTCAAAAGGAAAGAGAAACTGGGATGGGGGAAAGGAGAAAAGAAGGAAGGGAAATGCAAAAGAAATATATATATATATATATATATATATATATATATATATATATTTATTTATTTATACACAAGATAGTTAAGATAGTTATACTACTAATTTCTCTTAGTTCATTAAAAGGAAAGGTTTATGCTAATATTATTTGGACAGTTAAATGCCTATATCTTGTACCCTGAGTAACTAATTTAAAGATAACACATGCAATGTATTAATCATTGTTACCCTCCTATTATCTTGTTTAGAAATTTTGTGGGGTTTTTTTTCCTTTTTATTTTTTTATTTTTTTTTTTTTTGTGGGTACCGGGGGGTCGACCTCAGGACCTCGCGCGCCAACAGGCACCCGTGCCACTGAGCGATATCACCGGCCCCTTTTTCGTATGTGGGATCCGGGAGTTGAACTCGGGCCCTCGCGCTTGCAAGGCAGGCGCTTACACCGCTGAGCCATCTCACCGGCCCTTTTTTTTCCTTTTTAAAATAAAAAAGTACTTTAAAACCAAAGGTTTTTATAGTCACTTAAACTTCTGCTTAAAAATATTTTAAATAATTAATATATGACTTATTTCTTTATAAATAATTTCCTGAAATGCTGGAGATTGAACCCAGGACCTCTCCACTGAGCTACCTCTCCAGGATTTTTTTTTATTTTTTACTTGGAGACAAAGTCTCCCTAAGTCACTAAGTTGCCCAGGCTAGTCTCAAACTTGGAGATCCACCTGCCTCAGCCTCCCATGGAGCTGGGATTACAGGCATGCACCACCTCCCTTGGCTATAAGTAATTTGTTTTTGGTAGGTTAGCAGAGGACTTCAATCGTTGACATTAAAATAGGAAATTTTTTGGTAATGCACAAGTTTTGGTATTAAAATAAATGAAAAGAAAATCAGATTTATAGATCCACACTAAAATATGACATTGAGATATTTCAGAACCTCGCTGAAAAAAGAAATGCTCCTATAACTCTCAAGAAAGATGGAGGAAAATCTTATAAATAAAAATGAACTTCTCCTAGAATAACAAAGAAAATAGAATGATAACTTCAAAACTAAACAAAGTTGTTTCTCAACCACAATTCCATGCCTAATCAAACTATTTACCCAGCAGGAGAGTCAAGTAAGGATATTTTCAAACATACATTACAAACAATGAAATTATTTCCCATACACTCTTTGGTGTTGCACCAAAATGAAAAAACAGATCAGGAAAAAAGTTTACATAGTCTTCAGCAGAGAATAAAGGAACTCCAGACTCTTTCCCAGGCTTGGAGGAATACTAGGTAAGATACAGGATAAGCTCTACAACAAATGGGTCTCCCAAGTACAGTGGCTAAAAGGCAAAAGCGTCTTTCTCATGTAGCACCCCCAAGTTGAGTAATACAGATTGATGGGACATTTGAGCTTCACAAAATCAAATGGGGGGCCCAAGTTCCTTTCGTCTTGCTGCTCATCCAGATTGTCATATTTCTCCTCATATTCAAAGCCTGAGGACATAACTATATTTCAGTTTGCAGGAAAAGCATGAACAGAAACCCAGAGTAAGAAATTAAAGGAAGTTCATATACATCCTTTCTACTTTTATACCATCAACAACAGGCATATGGCCAAACCTATGAGAAGAGAGGTAATAAAATATAGTTCCTAGCTATGCAATCATGGGTCTAATTTAAATTGTCTGATTATGGAAGAAAGAAAAATTGAATTTGGATATTTTTAGTTCTGCTATGAAGATCAATCAGTCCAGATTGGTTTGTGTTTTAAAAACTAAGACCAAACATAGTGTTGAGCCCGTATCCATGATATCCTTCCTTTCAGAGTGAATAAATAAACATAGTGGAAATCAATAGAAACACAACCTTTTTAAAAGAATCTGAATTAATTATGATGTATGGCAGATACTAAATGAAGAAACAATAAAGTGTGCTCCTAACATAAATGATGACATAGTAACCTAAGTATCAAGCCGGATGTGGTGGCGCAGGCCGTAATCTCAGCACTTGGGGGAGACTGAGGCAGGAGGATCACACAAATTACAGGCCAGCCTGAGCTACATAGTGAGTTCAAGACCAGCCTAAACTACATAGCAAGACCCTGTCTCAAACAAAAAGTGTGTGTACCTTTGAACCAGCAATTCCAATCCTAGAAATTTACTCTAAAGATACAACAGTATAATATTTTTACAGTTAAAAAAGAAAACATCTAAATATTCAGTAATAGGAGAACAGAATTAATTATACACATATTATGGAATATAATGCAGATTCAAGAAAGAATAAGCTGATTAAAATCAAAACAAAAATTATAACTAGTTATCGTATTAAACCATGATTAGATAAGTACAATCCTTTAGCATGATTCTTGATTTCGATAAAGATTAAAATATTTCTTTGAGGCCGGTGAGATGGCTCAGCGGCGTAAGCGCCTGCCTGGCAAGCGTGAGGGCCCGAGTTCGACTCCCGGAACCCACATATGAAAAAAGGGCCGGTGATATTGCTCAGCGGCATGGGCGCCTGCTGGCGCGCGAGGTCCTGAGGTCGACCCCCGGTACCCACCAAAAAAAAGAAAAAAAAAATTTCTTTGAGGAAGAAAAAAATAGACCATAAGACTGAAAATGCAATAGCATGGAATTACACTTAAATAACATAGGAATGCAAAAAAAAAAAAAAAACAAAGAAAGGAATATTAGATGTGACACAGCAAGATACTGAGAGAAGTAGATAAAGGTCAAACTGACTAACCTATAATATCTCACAAAGCCTTAGTATTTATTCATTTTATGTAACAGACACCAAAACAGAACTTCCCATGTG
Source organism: Erethizon dorsatum (assembly GCA_028451465.1). Classification (NCBI taxonomy): domain Eukaryota; kingdom Metazoa; phylum Chordata; class Mammalia; order Rodentia; family Erethizontidae; genus Erethizon; species Erethizon dorsatum. The sequence continues at coordinate 79,536,850 of CM051831.1, read as the reverse complement.
TTGGAAAGCAGGTTAAGCATTTACAAAACTTAGTTCACTTAATCCTCATTAAGATTCATTAAGGTCTGTCAGTATTGCCAAGTTACGTGTAATGAAACTAAAGAACAAAAAACCTAAATCATTTCCCCAAAGTATTTCAAAAGCATTTTAATAACACAGGATTAATAGTTAAATTATTTTTTTTACAAATGCAAAGTTAGGATCTGGTAATATACCCCAAACCACCCAGGCAGAAGCGCAAAGCCAGGCAGGTTGGCTCCAAAGTCTGTGTTGGCTTCCACACGCGGCCAAATAAGAGAGGTCTTCAAAGGCCTCACGTTCTCGGGTTCTCATCTAAGTCTAGTCACAAGTAAAGGCAGCATTTTGTAAAAACTCCTAAGATTTAATGGGAGAAGCTGATGATGGTGTGAGAGGAGATAAGTCAAGTAGGACCATTTTTTTTTACAAAGTCTGTACTATTGACTAAGTGCCCTTTGGTAAATTATTTAAATTTTCTGTGTTCTGTTTTCCTTATCAGAAAAAACATCAGTATATACAGCCTGCTATACAGTAAATGCGACATGGGTACTTATATTTCCAGTAAACTGAGAAGTTCTGACAAAAAAAAAAAAAGCCATAGTTGAGATGGTGAATGACGCTGTGAATTATGCTGTAGATGGCACAGTGCCCCACTCTCTGCTTCCTTGGAGCCAATAGATGGGCTACAGCTGTCACCCACGCGCTTCAAACACACACACGACTGCGTCTAGCAGGGAGGTTAAAAGCAAGAGCTACAATACCAGCTGCTTTGTTTCAAAATCCCTCCTCCATACCCAACTGACAAACTCTGACTGTGTACCGTTTCATCTGCTTAAATCTGTTTCCTTCTCTATGGAATTATTAAAAATATATGTAAAGGGTTGAAGACTAAATGAGTCCAGGAGTGTGAAGTTCAGGGTACAAAGTACTCACTTAATAAATGTGCCCAAATATTACGGTATGAGTCTTAAACAGGAAAGAAATGTCTTTAAAAGAAGTCTCTGCTATACTCAGAACTGCTATGTTTGAAATGAGGACAAATACAATCCTTCAACAGTGGTCTAACACCAAGAAATCAAAGTGACCTCAGGGGAACAATGATAAGCTTTAGGACAATTCTGAGGCCACATATAATCTGACCAATCTCATCACATCAGTGCCAAATAAGAGCTGTGTAATTTGTCAACAGAAAGCTGGGGACCCAAATTCTTAAATTCTTACTCTGGCCCAACTACAGAGGTAATCTATCTCCTTGAATATATTACTTGCCTTTTTCTAACTCTATTTCCTCACCTTAAAAACCAGCACTAAGAATACTAATTTACCAGAAATAGCATTAAAGTACAGTATTCAGGTCATTTTTTGTTAGAGTACATATGATAAATACAAAGGGTATTTCATTTACAAAGAGTACCATTGAGCACATGCATTTTTAAAGTAAATCTGTTTACCTAAATTCAAGAACATGAATGTCCTTGTAGCCTGGTAACCCAGTAAATGCATTTTCAACCTGTTAAAAATAAAAATAAGAATTATAACTATATAGAAATGTGGGAAAGTACTGTATATATAAAATTCTTTTAAGATTAGAGACAAAGTATACTATTTACAGTTATCTGAAGATACATGAGTCCAGCAATGAAAACAATTTTTTAGAATTACAGTGTTAGAAAATAGCATTTGTCATGATACTGCCATACCTTTCTTTTTCACTTGTCCTTTAAGGTTTTAATATGTTTCCATACTAATTTTTTCTAAATTATAGAAAGCATATTCTCATTGGCGGAACAGTTTTATCTTTTATGTGATAAAATATGAAAAAGCATTAATTTCAAAAAAGCTATAATAGCACTTTTAAATGTGATTGTCTGGGTTAGGAATCTGGCCCCAGTCAATACACTGACAAAGAGTCAAGTGTCTGTTTCCATAAACGTGAAAATGTCTGGTGATATCTGCTTCTTGTTCCTACAACACAAGAGAACTATGAACACACTAAGCATTTGAAAGAAGTGTACAAGCCCTGAATTAGCCCCAGGATAGAGGCCTTGTAGCCTGGTCGTACCAAAGCAATGGCCAGGTAACTTCTATCAATGATCAGTTTGTGAATATTCCATCCCCAGGTTTTAACCCTGAGTCTTTAAAATTCAGCCATGTAATTACATATGAGGAATTAGTGACTGGAGGAATAAAAAAGAATGCTAGACTAAAGAGCTAAAACTAATCACATTATATGAAAATACATATTTTAATAAAATTGAGCATTTAATTCGTAACATTCAGAAGGTGGCTCATGAGATGGGTTATTATGTGGCCAAGACCAGAATAATAGAAATTAGTTTAATGGACTTGGGGGGGGGCATCTCTGGGTATCTGTTTATATAATTAGGAAAGTAGAATTTTTTTTTTTTTTTTTTTTTTTTTTTTTTTTTTTTTTGTGGGTACCGGGGGGTCGACCTCAGGACCTCGCGCGCCAGCAGGCACCCGTGCCGCTGAGCGATATCACTGGCCCCTTTTTCGTATGTGGGATCCGGGAGTCGAACTCGGGCCCTCGCGCTTGCAAGGCAGACGCTTAAGCCGCTGAGCCGTCTCACCGGCCCCTAGAATTTTTTAAAATTTTGACTTATTGAACATCTTCATGTCTTAAGACTAAAGAATTCAGCCAGGCTTGGTGGTGCACACCTGTAATCCCAACACTTGGGATGCTGAAGCAGGAGGATCGCCGTGAGTTCGAGCCCAGCCTGGACTATATAGAGAGTTCAGGGAAAGCCTGAACTACAAAATGAGACCCTGTCTCAAAAAAAAAAAAAAAAAAGAATTCAAACCCATGACACATTTTTACTTTGTTTTACTCTTTCCACGGAAAGAATAAATTCTTATAAAATGGAAATAAAGGTGGAATTTGTAGGACAAGGAATCAGAAGCCTCTGGTATTGAGTGACTATTATGTCTGGTGCTTTGTAATATTACTTCTAATCCTTGCAACATTTCCAAGACATACATACTATCGTGGCTTTATAAATGAGAAAACTGAGACACTAAGATGTCAAATAACATGGCCAGGAGCATATTTTTTGTTACTGAATCAAAATTTATTCAAATTCCTCTAATACTAAAGCCATATTTCTCTCACTGAATTACATTCTCCTCTTCCTACTGCCTCACGATAACTATTTTAGAATTAGGATCCAGACTGCAAAAACTATGAAATTCACATTTGTCTGAATTAAAATGAAAAGAACTATGGATGGTATAAAGAGAGGAACACTTTGAAAGGCAAAAAGAAATTTGATTTTACATTCTGTTCCTAGAGGGCTGAAATAACCCTGGACAAGTTATTTGTCTGCTGAACCACATCTGTATAATGCAGATGCTCATCCCCATGACTCATGTGAGCAAGCAGCAGAAAGCGGCCTATAGCAGCGCTATGCAAGGACACTACCTTGATGCCGTGACTGTCTTCTGGTACAGACCTTCCCAAGCTTATCACACTGTCCTTCCTTCTGACATCATACTCTGACATCATGCTCCCTCTTCCTCTTACCTATATCCTCATTTTAAAAAAAGAAAAAAAGTAAAACCTGAATCTCATCTTCTCCAAATAGGCTTTCTTTTTCCCTGTGTGTCCTCCACCACTAGCTAGGATGCAATACTGAGGACACAAGGAAAGAGCTGGAAGCAAGGTTCCTTTCGGTTTTCAGCAAGCAGTGACAAGATCCTCCAGAGACAGAACCCCTATCTCTGCTGTTCCACACAAAGAAGTGGCAATTGAGAGGCATTTTACTCAAGGTAAGAAGGGGACATATGGTACAGATACAGGCCAGAGAAGGAGATATCTTCATGACAGACCCAGACCCTTCATCACCATCAAATCGCTTTACCCTCTCTCATTAAGTCTCAACGAAAGATGGTTTTCAGAGTGTTTACCAGATTTTCTCTAAATCTGAAGTCGTTCCACACAATTGTTTATCCAAACACTAAGACTTATTAAGTGTTCTTTAACCCAAAGGCCAAAAGAACCAGACAGCCAACCCAAGACACTCTCTGATGCCAGGTGGCCACTGGCCTGGCTGACATTTCTTCCACATACCGTACAGCCTTGCAACTTGGCCCCCTGGCTAGGAAAATGAGTTGTCTGGCCGACACTCCCCATGTCTGATGACTGCAATAATGCTGTTTGGCTAAGTGATGCATATTTTTATTTCCCATCTGAACACAGTGTCTAGGGAAAGAAATTAACCCAAGTTAATGGAACTGAAAACCCTGGCCAACCAGAACCCAATCAAGAAGGAATGAAAAAGAAACAGGAAAGAATGATGTGCCCTGACATCCAATGCCTACCACACAAAGACAAAGATGCACTGGAAAGGGCCTCGGGAATGGGTCACTCTTAATTGGAAGAAACTTGAGTTTGAGTCCTATGCAGAATTTTTTCAGAAAATAAAGTTATAGTATGGTCTAATTCACAGTTATTTAAAGAAATCCTTTTTTAAAAATACCTCTTACCAAGGAACAAATATAGGAGGGAAATCTGTTTTTACTGGATGTCTTTTTTGATTCCAAATTCTATATTACCTATGTAGTAACTACTCAAAATTTTCAGTGTAACAAAAAAGAATACCAAGATGAGTTTTTAAAATTAAATTTAATGTTCTCTCAAGAAAAACAATACCCTATTTATAATTTCTCGGAGATGCTCATCTTTTTAACCACTGTCAATTCAAAGCCATGCAATGGAACTCAATCTCCTTGGTACAGCAGAAGCTGGAAAGAGCATTTATTTCTTGGCAGATAGCAATAGTTTATTTCTAGGAAGGCATTTATCTGTCTTTCAGTGAACTTTTCACAGACTTTCTGAAGAAACAGCTAAGTCACTACCCAGGAACCAAGTAGATGGATAACTTGAGTCCTAAATGTACCTTTAAACAATGCTGTGAATATGGAAACTTACAGCCCCAGAAAACTGCCTTGTTTATTAAAACAAACAAACAAACACCACCCACCTCAGAAATAAACTCTTTTACAAGATGCTTGTGGTGGGAGCTGGAGGGATCCTGTAGCTCTTGCCTGTATTGCTGCCCCAAAAGGTGGATACTGAATTCTGCAATCTGTTCAGCCACTGGTTTTGTGGGCTCTTCAATAACATTCATAATTTCATTGCTAATCTGGATTTTTAGAAAAGAACAATAAGTGTCAATGTTATTCATTCACAACAAATACTTATCAACTGTCTACAAAGTTCCAGACACTGTGCCAGCGGTAATTTCGGACAATGAACTTTCATGCAGTATTTGACTCTGAAACAAATTGGATAGACTTTAAGATATATGCTAATATTAAAATTATTATGCATTTGTACATTCCTTTGAACACACATTGACCAGTTCAAGGGAAGATAGAAAATTTTCCATAGGAAATCATCAAAGTGAGTTTTAAAAGAGTTGACTATTATGTAAGTATCATTTAAAAATAGCTCAGCGGCACAAGTGCCTGCCTGGCAAGCACAAGTTCCTGAGTTCAATTCCTGGTACCAAAAAAATAAAATAAATTAAAATATAGTCTAGGAGGATGTTTCTCAAATTTTGGTCCTAGAGCCCCTTTAAACTCCTAAATAATTGAGCAAGTCGAAGAAGTGTGGTTTATGTAGATTATATCTATAAGTATTTACCAAGCCAAATTAAAATGTGTTATGTACATGTGCCAACTTCCCACAAGGAATGTAAACATTAGATACTACACACATGTATTAATAAATTAAAATTTTAAAACTGGAAAAAGGGCCGGTGAGATAGCTCAACGGTACAAGCACCTGCCTGGCAAGCGTGAGGTCCTGAGTTCAACTCCCAGTACCCACATAAAAGAAAAAAAAGGGCCGGTGATATCGCTCAGCGGTACAAGTGCCTGCTGGCAAGCGCAAGGTCCTGAGTTCGACCCCCAGTACCCACATTAAAAAAAAAAAACTGGAAAAATTACAAGACAAATTTGAAAAATATTAATTCACTTCAAAATAGCGATAACCCATTTCATGTAAAAATAAACAACATTTTCTGCAAAATAAAAGGAGTGGAAAGGGTGACGTTGTTTACATTTTTGCAACTTCTTTATTAGTATCTGGATTAATACAAAAGACAGCTGGGTTCTCAGGATTACTTCTGCATTCAATTCATTGCAATATTATATTTTAGCTGAAATGCATGAAGAAAATCTGGCTACACAGATACATATTGGAGAAAAGAAGGAAATATTAACAACCTTTTCAGATAACTGGGAATATTCTTTTTTGATACTACACCAGCTCAAAAAATGGTCATTTCTTAAAGGGTGGTTGCTATGTGGAGTCAAAAACCATATTCAACAAACTTTCTGAAGTACTATTCTGTAATAAAATCCAGGTTTTCCAGTGGCAGAAAACAATTTGAGCAGCAAAATAAATATTGTATTATAGTCCAAAGAATAAAATAAATATCCATGAGTCTATACTGATATAAATGACTGAATAAATGAATGAGAGTGAAGTAACAACAGTTTCTTACAGTAGAATTATACTTAATAAATGTACAAGGAATGAGGGAATTCTTCTATCATTCCTAGAACACTATAGTGTTCCATATACCTGGCAGTGTGTAATTTTTTACTTGATATCTAATTTTTTTACAATAAAGATTCAGATATAGGATTTAATGTTGTTTAGTAGACAAGTTCCTATTACTAATGGTGCATTTAAAAAATCATGTTAATTTTTAAATTTTAAATAACATAAAATCTGTATTCTTTTCCTCTGAAGAAGAGACAGCTAAGACATGATTTATGAGGGATTAGAATATAAGCTTATCACCATGAGAGTTCTGCAAGCTGCATGTCATTTCATGTAAAATTTGAAGCCTTCTCATGCCAAAACCTCCCCCAAAAGAGCAGATTTGTTTGGTTCTCCAAGGAATATCAGATTTTTAATGCATTTGTTCTAGAATTCATGATATTTTGAGAGCAAGGCACCACACAAAGTCCTAGGTAGGCCACCAATGAAATATAAAGTTTCCCTTAACTCCTGTCCTCCATGTTAGAAGCTAGGTAGCAAAACAGCGTGACTCACACTCTCCTCTGATGTTTGCAAGCTCCTCTCTGAGGCACCTTCATAGGAAGACGCTCCTGGATATGGAACACTGGGAGTAGCACCTAAGCAGAAACAAAAACACACGTGTGAGTTCAGCCCCTGATTAAGTCAGAATTCATACCAAGAAATTAGGAACTGACCTCAAAAACTACTTTTAAAAGTCCTTTGCTTTTCCATACTGGAAATTCAGTCCATTTTAACCTCAAGACACATTTGCAATGGGTCTTCTCAGAGCAAGAAATACTTATAACTCTCTACAAACTTTTTTTTTTTTTTAGCATCTACTATATGTTATGTTCTGTGCTAGATACTGGGGATACAAAAGCAAAGTTTCTATTCTCATGTAACTATACTATAGAGGAAAAGTGGGTGAAGGTTAGAGATTGGCTATGTTTTGATAATCATTAAAACTGGACCACATCATGCTATTCTATTTTTGTATATGTTTGAAATTCTTAATACAAAGAAGTTTGTATTTTATAATGAAAAATGAAGTAAATACCTCCAATTCACCAGGCATACAGAAGTCAAAGGTATGCATTAAACTATACCACAAAATACAATCAGAAAAATCCTTACTCTGGGAAACTTTATAAGACAAAGGACAAATAATTAGCACTAAAAATGTTCCACCTTTTGACATAAGCCTTAAAATAATTCATTAGGTCATTCATTCATTTTTAAGGCTGTGTTCTGATTTGCAATATAATTAACAAAGATTTTTGAGTTTTCACAACACAATGCCAGAAAATAAGTGAAAAATAATTACCCTTTCTTGAGACTCGTGAACAATATATAAAGAGAGAATTTTTAAATGTGCATAGAAAAAATAACACTTGCTTGAAGATTTTCTTAAACCATAAATAACTGTTTTAAAAAGTGAATAAAAGCACAAAAGCATACCTGCCAATGTTGAGGTGTCACCAATAGGAACTGGAGATGACAATTCAGGTCTGGAAAAAAAAATGTTTGCAGTTAATAAAAAGATAGAAGCATAAGGGCTTACAATGAGATTTGGGATTTGTTTTCCAAAAGGAAATCACTAGATCATCAAATAAGTGTTCTCAAAGTATCAAGAAGCAAAGTTTTTAAAAATTATAACTTTATAATTCATTCAGTTTACATTTACTGATGCCTACTTAACTGAACTCACCTATCTACTGTACTTCCCTAATTATATTTCATCTCCTGTTTCCTTCCTTTTCAGTTTAAGTCATTATGTGAAATTATTTTATTTATTTACTAACATTCTCCTATTCCTTAATCCTCTAGAATGGTATTATCCAACATGGTAGCCAATGAATATATGTAGCAACTTACATTAACTAAAATTAAAGTTAAAAATTTAGTTCCTTATACCAGCCACACTGCAAGTGTTCAAAGCACATGTGGCTAATGCTGAACAAGACAAAACAGAATTTCTATCATCACAGAAAGTTCTATTCAACGTGACTGCATTATGAATCTAACTCCAAGCTGGGCATGCTGGTGCAGTGGGGCATGGATAGACATGCCTGTAATCCCAGTACTCAAGAGGCTGCCACAGGAGGATTTTGAATTTGAGACCAGCCTGGACTATATAGCAAGACTCTGTCTCAAAAAAAGACCTAAGTACAGACATACACACACTCAAACATACATACATACATATAAATAAATGTGACTCAGCTCTAGGCTGTGGTGTAGATCAGTGGTAGATTGCTCGCCTAGCTTGCCTAAGTTCAATACCAAGCACCCCCACTGAAAAATCTTTTAAAAAGCTAAACTCTATGACATTAGAGACCTTGCTTGCCAAATTCCTACTGTATCTCCAGTGGTAAAGAAAAAGAAAAGTACCTTCTACTTAGTAGGCATTTTACAGCACCCATGGTCTATGAATGTTATAGTTTCATAGAAAATACAGATACCAGGGCTGGGCATGGCGGCACATATCTGTAATCCCAGCACCTGGGAAGCTAAGGCAGGAGGATTGCTGTGAGTTCGAGGCCAGCCTGAGTTAAATCCTGAGTTCAAGTCCAGCCTGAACTATATAGCGAGACCCTGTCTAAAAAAAACACAGATACCAAATAAATGATCACAATGCAACAAGTAATACAGACAATAAAGTACTGGCTAGCAGATGGGAGCATACAACTGCAAATTTTATCTCATTTGAGAGATCATCATAATCATAAAGCATGTCATGTAAATCATAAAAGATTGTGTGAAAAGTGCTATAGGCCACATTTAGTCATCCTTTACCAGGCTACCCTCCAACTGCAAGCAAAGGTCAGAAGATAATCTGAGAAAGTTCCTGATCAAAAAGGAAAGTAAGATTTCCATAAATCCAAGTTTCCACATATCCCAAAGGTGTAAAAGCTGAACTATATCAATGTGCATACATTTCAGAACTTTAAAATCGACATCATGCCCTAAGAGGAAAGAGATGTTCCATTAACCTTTTTCAAAGATGCTGATCAGTGGCGACTGTCAGTTTGCAATTTAGAACAATTGAAAACTCTCTTCAATGTTTCACAAGTCAACTCCCTAAGGTGATTTGATCACAGTCAAAAAATACCTCATTTAAAGTATGTTATGTGCCCCTCCCCAAAATTTTCCTCACGGACACATGAAGGTATAAGTCGCATCTTCAGAACCACTACTTCACTGCTCAAACTAGGTTAGTGGGAGTACTCAGAGCCAGCAGACACACATGGCATACATCTTGAAGTATCAGTTTTACTGGAAACTTAAGCAGGTGGGGAATTAAATAGGAACTGATATGTAATTTAGAACATTAACATAAGGTTTAAACAAATATTAAGATAAAATACAATAAATAAAAGCATTTTATGGTTGGTGCTAGATGTCAACTAAGATCATTTCCCTAGACCCCCAAGCTTTGGTAGAAAAAAAATTTTTTTTTTTTTAATCTTTTTGAGACGGGGTTTCACTTTGCAGTTCAAGCTGGGCTTGAACTTACCATGTAGCCCAGGCTGGCCTCAAACTCACAGGGATCCTCCTGCCTCAGCCTCCTGAGTGCCAGGATTACAGGCATGCACCACCACACCCAGCTTTGGTAGAAATCTTGAAATACAAGTTTAAAATTTTTTCACCATAAAGATCATTCTCGCTTTTTAAAATACTGTCTAAAAAGAGTAACATATCAAACCACTATACCAAACCTATCATTGTTGGTTATTTAGAGTACATTTTTTGGGCCGGTGAGATAGTTCAGTGGCATAAGAGCTTGCCTGGCAAGCATGAGGTCCTGAGTTCGACCCCCGGTACCCATATAAAAAAAATAAATAAATAAATAGGGTACATTTTCATTAAATGGCTTAGTAAGTGGGCTGTCATCTAAAAGAACCTAAAGAAATATGACAAGTCATTTTGGTGAACAGAGAAAGACCTGAATAATGAGAAATACCCAGAGGCTTCTTAGGTTGCAGAAAATGGAACTAAAAAGGGGGGAAAGGGATTCAGATGTATTCAAAATAGACATGAACATATCTGGCATAAATTGGGTCCATCAATAATTTCCACAGCAGTACCCCTCCTAATAATTTCAGGTAACAGATGTAAATAAATGAGGTCCAAATGAGTAAAATAAATTCCTCCAAATCGCATGAAAAGCCCTAACTGCATCTGTCCCCTTTCAATAGTAATAAGAGCAAGACTAATTTACAGTTGAATCTACTGAGCTCTTACCATGTGTCAAGCACTGTGCTAAATGCTTATAGTGTTTGACTCAATTCCAGCAACTACCTTCAGAGGAAGATATTATTATTTCCATTTAGACAGGTGAGGACACTAATGCTAGAAGAACACACTCGATTCTAGGAACCCTACTTTTATTCACTGTAATTCACTACTTCACGCACGGCCCTTACATGACTCATACTCTTTAGAAGAATCTCACTTGGTCTTCATGATAGTGACCTGTACAAACCAAATGAGCTAAAAGTCAAAGTGTGTAAAAGTCCCTGAAAGAAGACAGGGAACCGGGCTGGAGTTGAAGACCTATGGAAAGTCACTGGGTACAAACAGCACATTAAGACAAAGGGACAAAAGCACAGCACAGCTAGAACCAGATGCTGGGATGAGATGGCAGAAAACCCAGAGATGGGTCAAATTTCCCCCGTATTTAAACTAATTCTCTAACTAAGCAAGCATTCAAAATGAAAAAGTTTGCTTACTTTAGAGGACTGAGATTTTAACCTTATAAATTCAAAAGAGCAAAATAAAAGATAGATAATAGGAAGTAGGAAACTATATCTCAAATGGAAAGGGAATCAAGAGATGAGGGAGGGGGCAGGGAGGGGAGGGAAAACAGATAAAAAAAGGAATTAAGATGTGTTATGTACATGTACCAACTCCACACAAGGAATGTAAACATTATATACTGCAAATGTACTAATTTTTTAAAAAATAACATTATTTTAATGACAGTAAGTAGAAAATTCTGTGATTCAAATCACTTAACACTGCAACAGTTAATCCCTAACCCTCTCACTCATTCTCCTTTCAAAAGACAGTAAAAAAACACTTAACAACAAAAATCCTTTCACATGTTCTCATTAATTATGCCTCCTGCAGAGATCCTCCAAATGTCACTCAAAACAGCACTGGAACACAGGGGTATTTTGAACTTAGAAAAATAAATACTACTCTGTTTCTAGGACAAACTACAAAATTGAAGTTATTGAACTAATTTAATTTAATACCAGCAGCAAACAACCCTCTACTGGCTCATTTTCTCAGCTTATCCAGCACATTATTAATTCTTCACTGCTGTTACATAATCATGTCAGTGGAATTCAGGTGGGATGTGTCAGAAGATACTCATGGTCATATGGAACATAAATGTTAAAACATTGTGGGGCGGGGGTGTAGCTCAGTGGGAGAGTGCATGCTTAGCATGGGTAAGGCCCTAGGTTCAATCCGCAGCACAAAAGAAGGAAAAAAAAAAAAGAAACAAGTTAAGCATAGGTCCATATTCAGCTTATTTCTCTCCTTGATGATTTTGTATGCTTTGCTCTTGAATCTGTCAGTATATTCTGCATAGAACAGGAAAAAAAAACAAAGCAGGAAGAGTCCTGGGTGCAAGTTCCAGATTTATCACTGAGTATGAATTGAGTAAATACCTTATTTGGTCTGAGCATCAAGAATTTAATCTCAAAAGTAGGATTAGGGCCGGTGAGATGGCTCAGCGGCGTAAGCACCTGCCTTGCAAGCGCGAGGGCCCGAGTTCGACTCCCGGATCCCACATACGAAAAAGGGGCCGGTGATATCGCTCAGTGGCACGGGTGCCTGTTGGCGTACGAGGTCCTGAGGTCGACCCCCCGGTACCCACAAAAAAAAAAAAAAGTAGGATTATCGGCTATGGTAACCTGCACCATGTCTCAATGCAACATGTACTTTTAGTTTTGCTTTTATGCTCTTTTTCTTGTTGTTCAGCCCAAGTTTGCTCTGCACAGCTGTTTTCTCCCATACCCATTTACCCTGCCCTTTTCAAATAAATAAGTGCATCATTAAAAAATAAATAAAATAGGACTGTCTCTTTGTTATACCTATTTCACAAAGGTGTTGAAGAAAACTAAATAAAATATTATATTCAGAACCATTATGAAAAGTATTAAATGTTAAGCAAATATAAAACAGGGGTATATTCATCCATTTTTGTTGTTGTTGGGACAAAATACCTGACAACTTAGAGGAAGAGAGGTTTATTTTGGCTTACAGTTTCAGAGGTTTCAGTCATTGGTTGACTGGCTCCAAGGCAGAAAAATCAGGAGCGAAGGCATGTTGGAGCAAAGCTTCTCCCCTCATGCAGCCAGCACAAAGAGCACAAGGGAAGAGCCAAAGAGAGAGGAAAGGGCCTGGAACAGAATGTGTCCTCCAAAGGCAACACCTCCACGATCCACCTCCTTCATGGCACATTCAGTTATTAACTAATGACCTATCAATGAGTTTATGTCATGATCCAATTGCCTCTGAAAGTCCCACCTCCAGACACATGAGACTTTTGAGGAAACATTGTAGATCCAAGCCACAACAACAGGTTAATGGAACAGTGAAACATGTCATCTCAAACAGAATAATACATTTGATTGAAATATCCTGTATTTGGTTTTGTGATCTAGGATAAACAACGTCAACCACAAGTGTGAAGCAACTAAGAAACCAAAACACCCCAGAACCATCTTCATGTGGGAACATCACCAGAGACCTGGAAATTGACCTGTATAGCTGGGTGGAAACCCAATTACTCATCTATACATTAACAAACACTCAATGAGTATGTATCTCAGGCCACTCCTTGTACTGGTTATGGAGGACGTAACAATAAGGCCAGATAGCTGAGAGTTAAGCACTGCCTAGCACTGAGTAAAGAGCTGCCAAGATGTCTGCTGTAAGAAAGACAAGAGCTGCAGCAAGGCCTTTTTAAAATAGGAGAGGCTTTAGAAAGTTTAAATGCTGATAGAAAGGAATTATTATAGGGAAAAGTTGACTCAGAAAGAAACAATGACAGGCTTCAACATGATTAATACACTAAGAAATAATTGCGCTTAATACAAATTTCTCCTTTACTTCTACACAATTTCATTGCAAAAAAACAGTAGGTGAATCAAGAAAGCTGTATCCAGTTGAAGAATATACCAAGAATACACAAAAAGTTCACATGCACAACTTAATCAAACAGGTTTCAGTTACCTCAGTTTACCCATGTGTTATGAACTGTACTCATCCTCACATGGTATCACAGCTTTTCATCCTACTTCAGATAACCTCTGCCCACCATTTTACAATGATGTATAAGCTATTGCCTTTCCAGGCTCACTTCCACAAGCAAACTTTAGGGCTTCTTCACTGTTAGGTACCATATTTATCTTGTATTTATGCATTTCTTAAGCATATGGGATGTGTAAACTGCCAAGGTTTTCTCAGATTACTCTTTCCTTTAACATGCTACTGATGAAGTTTTTGAGGGTGATGCTCCAAACTCTATTTTTCTATTAAGCCCTGAAGTTTCCATTACATGACTTTCAATAGTCTTTTGGTAAATACATACCATGTAACAGCAGAGATAACTATATGATGACTGTATTTTGTTTCCATACAAAGGTTTTAGATAAACACCACACAATATTGTTCATTCTAAGAATGAACCAGCATGGTACACCTATGCAGGGTGAGCAGCAGATCGCCAGAAGGTGCAGGATAGTCTTGGCTCTATTCCTAAAGCTTCCATTTTTATGATACTTGAGGAAATAAATCATTTTCTACAACACATACTGACGAATTACACAGCAAAATACAAAAGAGTGGGTAAAGTTTTTAAAAAGTAGTACTTCAAAAGAAGTTTGAATTTATAAAAGAAAAATCTCGGAGCTATACTGCTCATATTTTCTCTTATTGGAAGACTTTGAGAGAAAAGTTTGATAAACACTGTTCTAAGCAATGTTAAAATTCCAGTGCCAGAAAGATGTATAGACTAGAAAGGAGAATAACAAAATTATTCTGACAGCTATTTTGAGATTGCACTGTATAGGGGATAGAGGTAGACCAGTTAGGAGATAATTGCACATGAAGAAATGCTGATGGGAGAGGACCTCAAGATGGCGGATGAGTAAGAAGCAGGCAGCAAAATTCTCTCTAAAAGATACCATTGGAACACGGGAATATAGCGACCCGGAAAGCGCAGGAGGGGGGGAGATGCCTCCCCGAAACCCAGAAAAGTTCTGAAGCGCAATCTGGGACCCCCGGCACCAGTGACGGGTGACTTCCAACAAAGAAGAAGGAAAGAAGGAGCAGACCGCGCGCGAGCACCTTCTACTATCCCGGGAGTTGCAGCGCCGCGGAGGCTCAATTCTACGGACACACGGTGGCAGCTGGCGCCCAGGGAGCCCCCACGGAGGATCCTGAGACAGCGGCGGGGCAGGGGAGCAGCGGAGAACGGCGCTGACCGGCGGTGAGTGTCTCTCAGCCACAGCTGCCCCGCGCCAGAGAGCGACCGGCCGGGCGCCATTGTGGGGGGTGTGGCGAAACTCAGAGCGGCTCGGAAACTGCTCTGGGAACTTGTGCTCCGGACAGGGCAGCACAGGGCCTCTCAGGCCCACGAAAGTGTGTTGAGGTCAGCAGGCGAACGAGACTGGACTCTCAGCCACACCTGTCCCGCGCCAGAGAGCAACTGGCCCGGAGCCATTGTGGGGGGCGTGGCGAAAAACCAGAGCGGCGGGAACCAGTGCAGGGAACCCGCGCTCCGGACAGCGCGCTGAGCCTCTCAGGCCCAGGGATCGTGAAAGGGCGCCGAGAGCGGAGGCGAGCTAGACTGGTCTCTGCCTGAAAGTACGCGCCTCTGCTCACCGCCCGCCAGAGGGCGCTCCTGGCTTACTGGGACGGACCTGCACAGAACAGGACTCTGTCACAAGGTACCTGCCTACAACAGAGTCAACACCTGGAACTGATTCTTTTTATTTTTTTTATTTTTATTTTTATTTTTATTTTTATTTTTTTTCTCACTGATTTGTTTTTTTGTTCTGGCGAAGGGTTTTTTTGTTTTTGTTTTGTTTTGTTTTGTTTTTTGGTGGGGTTTTATTTTTGATCTGTCTGTTTTATTGTTTTTATCTTCGTTTTTGTTTCTGTATGTGTATTTGCTCTTTCCTTCATTATTCTCTCTGGTTTTTTATATGAGTGTAAACAGCGCCTCTAACTTCTTTGTGATTGTGGTTGTGATCTGTTCTTCCTTTTATCCCTTCCTTCTCTTTTTACCACCTGTCCTCTGCACTAGTGTCCCAATTTTAGTGGGATCCCTCTTGGTCCTCTAACCTTACATCTAATTCCTTCCTCTTCTCCCAATACTCTATTTCCTCCTTAACTCATCTTAAATTTAAACTCCTCAAGGAAAAATTGACATACATAGGACTTGTATACTGCATATAATTTTTCTGGTGTGTTTTAGATTTTGTTATATAACCGCAACTCTATACAGCTAAAAGTGGTAAATAACTGGCTAGCTCAGTCTGTCATTTTTTAGGCTGTGTTTGATGCTTTAGTTAACATTATAGCCAAATGTGAAATAATTGTTCTAAACATCTTTCCTTCCTGATATTTCATGATTGAGATTGACTAAGGGACACAGAAAATACAGTGGCACAGTACCAAAGAATCAAGGACTGGGCCAAACAGGTAGCAACTTCGCATATCCAACGAATTGAAGAGGTAGGATCTGGCAGAAAGCTCAAAACCTAAAAGCAAGCTCCACTTGGAAGATACTGCAGAGAAGTAGTCATCTTCTAAAGATCTTAAACACTAGCAATAAAGTAACCTACTATAGGTAATTTGCAAACATCACCCCAGGAATTAAAGAAAGAAAAAATGAGACGACACTTAAACAAGATGCAACCACACACATCCAATTCACCAAAGGCAAACCTAGGGAGCAACGAGGTGGGACAATCCGAAAGCCACCCACCTGGCCTATCTGAAGTGGTAACAACAAAGCAACTGAATGAGGTTCTGGAAAAAATTAAAACAGAAATAATCTCACAGATAACTGCAGAGATAATGTCTACAATGAAGACCATGCTTAAGGACACTATAGCTGATACAGACAAAAAAATAGATGAACTTAAGAAAACTATAGAAACCATGAATGCTCAGCATAGGAAAGAAATGGAATCCATAAGGCAGATTCAAGCAGATATCCAAGAGATAAAAAATTCCATTGAAAGTATTTGTAGCAGAATAAGCCAATGCGAGGACAGGATCTCAGATATAGAAGACAGGCTTGCAATTAGTGATCATGAAATGGAAAAATTCTTAAAAATAGCAAGGGACCATGAAAAATCAATTCAGCAGCTGCTAGATGACTCAAAGATAAACAACTTAAGAATAATTGGAATAAATGAAAAAGCAGGAGATAGCATCAATGACATTAAAACCTTGTTCAAAGACATAATCAGGGAGAACTTTCCTGGAAGAGAAAAGGAATTTGACACCCCTATAAGTGAAGCTTTTAGAACACCAACTAGACATGATCAAAAAAAAACTTCAGCCAGACATATTATAGTCAAGATCCCAGAAATTCAACAGAAGGGCAGAATCTTAAAAGCTGTTAGGGAGAAGAGACAAATCACCTATGAAGGAAAACCCATCAGAATCACAGCTGACTTTTCAGCACAAACCCTCAATTCAAGAAGAGCTTGGAATGATGTATTGCAAGCTCTAAAGGAAAATAATTTTCAGCCCAGATTGATGTACCCTGCAAAACTATCTTTCAAAATTGATGGAGAAATAAAATACTTTCATGACAAAGAACATCTGAGAAAATTTATGACCACCAAACCAGCACTCCAAAACGTTCTGAAGGACATTCTAGAAAGAGATAGGAACCCCAACAGAAGGAATCCACCAGGCAGGGCAAATAATTAAATAGCCGGAAAGCGGAAAAACAAAGAGTGGGAACCAACAACAGGAAAATATCATGACAAGTCAATACATATCAGTTTTAACCATCAATGTTAACGGTCTCAATTCACCAATCAAAAGGCACAGACTGGCGAAATGGATCAAGAAGCAAGATCCAACAATATGCTGTATACAAGAAACACATTTAATTCAGAAAGAAATTCATAGACTGAAAGTCAAAGGATGGAAAACAATACTCCATGCCACAGGAACCCAGAAAAAAGCAGGGGTAGCTATTCTTTTTGCAGACAAAGTGAACTTCAAGCCAAGAAGGATTCAGAGAGATAAAGACGGTCATTACATCCTTGTAAAGGGAACAATCCAAGAGGAAGAGATAACGATCATAAATATATATGCGTCAAATACCAATGCACCCAGCTATATAAAACAAGTACTAAAGGACATGAAAAATCAAATAAGCACTAATACAATTATATTGGGAGATCTCAATACTCCACTGTCACAAAAAGATAGATCAACTGGACAGAAAATCAATAATGAAATAGTAGAACTGAACCAAACTTTTGAACAAATGGACTTAGTAGATGTCTACAGAGTGTTCCATCCTACAACATCAGAATACACATTTTTCTCAGCTGCACATGGGACGTTCTCCAAAATAGACCACATACTAGCTCATAAAACCTGCTTAAGTAAATGCAAAGGAATTGAAATTATCCCATGCATATTATCAGACCATAGTGCAATGAAATTGGAAATCAATGGCAAAAGATCCCACAAAAACTCCCTAAACACATGGAAATTAAACAGCATCCTCCTGAACAACCAATGGGTCACAGATGAAATTAAAGAAGAAATTAGTCACTTTCTACAACTGAATGATAATGACAGTACAACATACCGGAACTTATGGGATACAATGAAAGCAGTCCTAAGAGGGAAATTTATAGCATTAAACACTTATATCAGGAAAATAGAGCAAGCGCAAATAAACAACTTAAGGGTGAACCTCGAGCTTCTAGAAAAAGAAGAGCAGGTTAAGCCAAAAGCCCGTACAAGGGAGGAAATTATAAAGATCAGAGCAGAAATTAACGTATTGGAGAATAAAAAAACAATACAAAGAATCAATGAAGCAAAAAGTTGGTTCTTTGAAAGAATAAATAAGATTGACAAACCCTTATCCAACCTTATTAAAAAAAGAAAAGAAAAGACTCAAATCCATGCAATTGAAAATGAAAAGGGTGATATCACGACGGACCCTGCAGAAATCCAGAAGATCATCTATACCTATTTTGAAAATTTATATTCTACTAAGATGGAAAATGCAGAAGAAATGGACAGATTCCTAGATTCGTATGAATTACCAAAGCTGAATCAAGAAGATTTAAAAATCCTAAATAAACCAATATCAGCCAATGAAATTGAAGATGTAATTAAAAACCTCCCAACAAAGAAAAGCCCAGGCCCTGATGGATTCACTGCCGAATTCTACAAGAAATTTAGAGAAGACCTAACGCCCCTACTTCTCAAACTTTTCAATGAAATTGAAAGGGAAGCAATACTCCCAAATTCATTCCTGGAAGCAAGCATTACCCTGATACCAAAACCAGAGAAGGACCCAACTAAGAAAGAGAACTACAGGCCAATCTCCCTAATGAACATAGATGCAAAAATCCTTAATAAGATACTGGCAAACAGAATCCAACAAATCATCAAGAAGATTATACACCATGACCAAGTTGGATTCATCCCAGGGATGCAGGGATGGTTCAACATACGTAAATCAATAAATGTAATACAGCATATTAACAGAACCAAAGACAAAAATCACATGATCATCTCAATAGATGCAGAAAAAGCTTTTGACAAAGTCCAGCACCTTTTCATGATAAAAACCCTACAGAAAATTGGAATAGAAGGTCTTTATCTCAATCTGGTAAAAGCTATCTATGACAAACCAACAGCCAATATTATACTAAATGGCCAAAAACTGAAAGCCTTCCCTCTAAAATCAGGAACAAGACAAGGATGTCCACTGTCCCCACTCTTATTCAACATAGTTATGGAAACTTTAGCCAGAGCGATTAGACAAGAGAAAGAAATAAAAGGAATAATGATTGGAAAGGAAGAAGTTAAATTATCATTATTTGCAGATGACATGATACTCTACACAGAAGACCCCAAAAACTCCACTAAAAAACTGCTAGATTTAATAACCAAATTCAGTAGTGTAGCTGGATACAAAGTCAATACTCAAAAGTCAATAGCCTTCCTGTACACAAATAACAAACTTACTGAAAGAGAAATTAGGGAAACAATACCTTTCACAATAACATCCAAAAAAATGAAATACCTAGGAATCAACCTCACGAAGGATGTAAAAGACCTCTATACTGAAAACTACAGTACTCTGAAAAAGGAGATTGAAGAGGATATCAGAAAATGGAAAGATATCCCTTGCTCCTGGATAGGAAGAACCAATATAGTGAAAATGGCCATACTTCCAAAATTGTTATACAGATTTAATGCAATTCCAATCAAAATTCCAACAGCATATCTCACAGAATTAGAGAAAACAATCCTAAAATTCATTTGGAATCAGAAGAGACCTAGAATAGCAAAGGCAATTCTGGGCAACAAAGGCAAGGCAGGGGGCATCACAATCCCCGACTTGAAATTATACTATAAAGCTACTGTGATAAAAACAGTGTGGTACTGGCAAAAAAACAGACCTGAAGATCAATGGAACAGATTAGAAGATGCTGAAACAACCCCAGACATACTAAGCCACCTTATCTTTGACAAAGGTGCCAAACACATTCGCTGGAAGAAAGATAGCCTCTTTAATAAATGGTGCTGGAAAAACTGGCTCTACACATGCCGAAGATTAAAACTAGACCCATATCTTTCACCATGCACTAAACTAAATTCAAAATGGATCAGAGATCTAAATATTAAAACAGAAACATTAAATCTGCTGGAAGGTAGGATAGGTAAAACCCTTGGAGACATTGGTGTAGGCAAAGACTTTATGAATAAAAACTCAACCGCACGGGAACTATCCCAAAGAATCAATAACTGGGATCTCATCTTATTAAAAAGCTTTTGCACAGCAAGAGAAACCACCAACAGAGTGAAGAGACAACCCACAATGTGGGAAAAAATGTTTGCCAGCTGTTCCTCAGACAAAGGATTACTATCGAGAACATATAAAGAACTCAAAAAAATCAGACCTCCCAAATTTAAAGACCCACTCCAAAAATGGGCATCTGAGATGAATACACATTTCTCAGATGAAGAAATACTAATGGCAAACAAATATACAAAAAAATGTGCAACATCACTAGTCATTCGAGAGATGCAAATTAAAACAACACTGAGATACCATCTCACCCCAGAAAGAATGGCTACTATTAAGAAATCAACTAATAACAAATGCTGGAGGGGCTGTGGGGAAAAAGGAACTCTTCTTCACTGTTGGTGGGAGTGTCGACTGGTACAGCCACTGTGGAAGTCAGTGTGGAGATTCCTCAGAAAACTAGGGTTGGAGGTATCATTTGACCCAGCTATTCCCCTTCTGGGCATCTTCCCAGAAGAATTAAAAACATCGTACCACAGCGATATATGTGCACCCATGTTTATAGCAGCACAATTTGTAATAGCCAGATCTTGGAAACAACCCAAATGCCCATCAACTGAGGAATGGATAAGAAAGATGTGGTATTTTTATACAATGGAGTACTATTCAGCCATAAAGAAGGATAAACTGGAGACTTTTATAGGTAAATGGATGCAACTCGAGAAAATACTCATAAGTGAAATAAACCAGAAGCACATGTGTAAGCATCGTATTATCTCTCTAGTATGAGAAACTGAAAGAGTAAATAAGATCCAAAATGTACAATAGATATGGTGAATCAAAAAGAAACTGGTCAAAAGGAAAGAGAGACTGGAATAGGGAAAAGAAAGAAGGGAAAGGGAAAAAAAATTGTATATATATATATATATATATATATAAGATGGTTAAGATAGATACACTACCATTTTTACTTAGTTCATTGAAGAGTAAGGTTTGTGCCAATAATGTCTGGACAATTGAATGCTAATGTCTGGTGTCCTGAATAACTAACTTAAAGATAGTAATACGTAATGTATTAACCATTGTTACCCTCCTATTATGTTTGTTTGAAAATTTGTTCTTTTGATTTGTTTTGTTTTTTCTTCTCTTTAAAATAAAAAAAAAAAAAAAAAAAAAAGAAATGCTGATGGATTCAAACCAGGGTGGTAGCAGTGGAGATGGTGAAAAAGGACACATATTTTTAAAAAGAGGCAACAAAATTTCTTTCAACAAAATTCAACAAAATGAATTCAATATGAGGTATAAAAGAAAGAGATAATAAATAAAGGATCATCACAAAGTTTTGAGTTTGAATGATGAAGTTGCCACCAATAAGGATGGAAAATACTTCAGGTAGAGTTGATTGGGATGGGGCATGACAGCCTCAAGAGTTCAGTTGTGGATATAACTAAATTTGAGATGTCCACTAGACATTCAGGTAGAGATATCATCATAAACATGAATTTTCCCACTAAAATTGTGTTAATGTTTATTTGATCTTTATGCCCCAGTGTGTTTGTTTTATGAAGATGGGTGTATCAGTATTTGCTGCATATATTTTTACAACTGTTATCTCTTTCCATTAAATTGTTCCCATAACTAAGTTGTAATGACATTCTTCACCTCTTCTGATCAGTTTTGGCTTGAAGTCTTGAAATCCACTTTTTTGAGAATATGGTTACTATCCCTGCTTGCTTGAGGAGTCCTGGTGTATGGAATATTGTTTTCCATCCTTTGTCTATGAATTTCTTTTTGGATTGGATGTATCTCTTCTATGCAGCAAACTGTTGGGTTCTGTGTTTTGATCCAGTATGCCAATCTCTGTCATAATTGGGGAGTTGGGGCCATTTACATTGAGAGTTATTACCTAAAGGTTTTCACTCATTCCCATCATTGCGTTATTTTTAAATTGTTGATTCTTCTTACACTTTATGTTTAGCTGCTCAATTTGTGATGTATTCATTCTGTCAGACTTTCTGGTATTGTTGGCTTTGTTTTGTCTAGGTTATCCTCGAGAATTTTTTGTAGTGCTAGTTTTATGATCATGAATTTCTTAAAGTCTTCTTGTCATGGAATGTCTTCATTTCTCCATCAATTTGGAAAATAGTTTTTCAGGCTATATTAGTCTGTGTTGAAAGCTGTTTTCTTTTATGGGTCAAAACCGTTCACTCCAAGCTCTCCTGGCCTTTAAAGTTTGTGTTGAAAAGTCTGTTGAAATCCTAATGGATTTATCTTTATAAGTGATTTTTCACTTTTCTCTGACAGCTTTTAAAATTCTGTCCAGGTGTTGAACTTCTGGGATTTTGACTATGATGTGTCATGGGGGACATCTTCTCTGATCATAATTAGCTGGAGTTCTTATGCCTTGCTTACTTGGAATGTTGAGTTCTTTTCCCACATGTGGAAATTCCCTGGTATGATTTCTGTGTACAGACTTTTTATTCCATGCATGCTCTCTGCTAATTTTTCTCTAACTTCAATTAGCCAGTCAGTCTTCTCACATTATGTAGTAGCTGTTGTATCAATTTTCCCTTATCTCTTGTTGTTTTTAAGGTATCTGTGAGTATATGGGCTTGTGCTTCCTATCTGTCCTCGGGTCTGACACTCTCCTCACATTGGTCACTTCTGCTATGCAAGAGAATTCTTTATCTCCAGGATCTCTGTTTAGAACATTTTCATGGACTCTCTTTCTTTGGTATATTTGTCATTCACGTTTCAAATGGTTTTGACTAGCTCCACTATCTGTTTGGTCATGTCATCTTCAGCTTGCTGAGTTTATTTGCTTTCCCTTTGATCATTTCATACATGTCAGCTATTGATGTTTGATTTCCTCTCATTGGTGCCCATGGGATCTTCTTTAGAGGAGTTGGGATTCTTTGAAGGCATTTTGTTGTCTTGTTTTTTCTTGTTCCTTTTGTTGTGCTGAGGGTTTCGGTCAGATAGAATGAGGAGACTTGTGTTGGTATGAAGATCTCTTTAGGTGGGTTCTGTTTTCCAGTGATGTGATCTTGGCTTTATTTGTCGAGAGGTATTGTCTACCACTTCAACCAACTCAGTTTAATAGGGTTGGACTCAGTCGCTGTGTTGTAAGGAGAGCATTTCCACTGGTTATAACATCAATCATGAACATTAAAACTTGTTTTGAAAATTTCACACTTTGATCAGTGCTCCTTACAGACTATACTATACTGCTTTTAGTAGTTACTCTGGGATGTAGAATAAAGGGGGAAGGAAAGAAGAAGAGGGAAATAAAGGTGGCAAATCAGTAAAAAGTGAGGGAGAGAAGAGAAAGGTCAGTAGGTGAAAAGTAGATTGGAGATCTGATTCTGCTGGGGTTATTGGAGTAAAGGGTTAGTGTTGAGGGGGTTTGAGAGAATATTGGCAGGAGGAGGGACACAGAGGCAGAGAAGGGTAATTAGAAATTAAGGAAAGCTGTGGGATTGCTGGAACTTGTTAATATATTTGTAGTTAGTTTTGTTTGGATCCAGTAAGCACAGTTCCAGAAAGGGTTACCCTGACATGGCCATGAATAATACCATCCAAGTTAAAGCACTGGTCAACCAGCTATTCATGTTCTTGGTGTCTTCCTAAAAGAATTAAAAACATCATAGCACAGCTATGTGTGCACACACAGTTTGTAATAGCTAAATCTTGTAAACAGCCCAAATGCCCATCAACCGATGAATGGATAAAGAAGATGTGATTTTTTAAAAAATATATATGCAAAGGAATACTACTTAGCCATAAAGAATGATAAATTTGAGGCATTTATAGATAAATGGATGGACCTTGAGACCATATTCTTAAATGAAATAAATCGAACACAAATGTGTAAATACTGCATTGCTTCTCTGGTGAGAAACTGAAAATGTAAATAAGGACCAGAAATATACACTAGATATTATGAAATAGGAAGAAAATGCTCAATTGGGAACGGGAACTAGGGAGGGGGAGGGGGGAAAGGAAGCAACGGAAAAGGACAAAAGGAGGGGAAAGAGGGAGAAATGGAAACAAAGCTTTTGTAAATGAAGTAGGGGAAGACAAATTGAAGGGAGGATAAAGGAATGAGGGGAAAAGAGAGGAATTGAGATAAGTCATGTACAGGTACATGGACCCTATGATGACAGCGATTATCATGTATATTTAAAATGTACCAATAAACTTAACTAATAAAAAAGGAATATATATATTCTCCTTAGTGTTACATTCTTTTGAACAATTATAATCCCTATACTTATCTAATCTAAGGAGCACTGGGAAGGGGGAACTATGGAGAGGGAGGGGAAAGAGAGGAAGGGAAAAGAAAAAATGAGAAAAGAAGGATAAAATGGAAACAAAGCTTTTGTAAATGAGGAGAAGGGGGTTGAAAGGAGGGGAGGGGGATGGGAAAAAAAGAAGAATCAAGATACATCCTGTACGGGTACAAATTCCCCAGGATGAATGTGATCATTATGTATAACTAAATTGTACCAATAAACTTAATTTAAAAAAGCAAAATTAAATTAAATTAAAAATTAAAAAATAAAGCACTGGAAACTTCTTATTATCTTTTGTACATTTACAGGTACCTAATATATATATATACATATATGTATATAGGCATGAAGGGTGGAGAAGAGAGAGGAGAAGTAGGGAAAATGAGGAAGAGTAAAGAAAAAAGAGTAGGGAAGAAAATTTAAAAAAAGAAAAGAAGAAAGACCAAGAGACAGAATGAAGGGGAAAAACATCTTTTAAAAAATAAAATAAAAAGATAATATCTGCCCGAGTTTCCCATCTCAGGAGCTCTGCTTTACAGCCCACAGAATTTGTCATGGTCCCAGCTTGGCAGAGGATCTCCTCTACCCATATATGATGGCGGGCAGCGAGCAGGAATTCATGCTGTCTCGGACTTTCTGGCAATTGGGGAAACAACAGGAAAACACCCACTCTGGTCTGGCACTACTCAATCCCTCCCCCTCCCCCATGTCTCGGGGATGTGATCTGAGGCTCCCTATCAGCAAGCTCTGTGCTACCCACAGTTCCTGGCTTTCAGCCTCTCTCTGCCTGTGGTAGGGGACATTCCTTGTCAGCCCTGAGTGGTGGACAGTGGGCAGGATGTTGCAGAGAACAGCGTTCCCTGGTCTGAGAGGATGATAGGGTGGAGGGACTGTCTGTTTATGTGCTGCTGGCTCTCTCCTTCTCTGGTTGCAGTCAGAGGCTTCTCTGGGGCCCTGACTGCAGTTAACTCCCAGGCAGGGTTTCCTTTTCCAGGTGGGAGGCGGGTGTTACTTAGGGAGCCTGTCTCAGGAGTCTGGCCTTTGCAGTGCCGGCTCCTTCCCTTGGGCTATTAGAACCATTCCCAAAATGGCGTTTGCACTGGACAAAGGATGTGGCACCACTTTTCTTCCTCAACATCCTAGATATTTGGTTCAATCTGAGGATTTTTCTTTCAGGTTAATTTTCTGTATCTGATTGTGTTTGGCTTCCGCATTTCGGAATACATATGTAAAGGACCCAGTATACTGCAAGCACTCAGTAAATATTAAATCGCTGTTATGTAATGTTTGATGTTATTTTACCCTTCTCTTCAAATTCCAGTCTTATCCTTACTCCATAGCAGTGCATATTCCCAGGTATAATATAAATTCTGTTTGATAACTTTTTCCATGTATTTATTCAATCAAATATTCACCATTTGTTCAAAGCTTCTTGGCCATTTTTTCCAACAAAAATGTTTAGTCACTCCAGAAAACCCTTCTGTCTTTAGTTTAGGCCAAAAGAGTAAGATAAAAGATAACATGATAATTTAGCTGATATTGAGTTTCACAATACTTTTTTTAGTAGTGCTGGGGACTGGACCCAGGGAAAGCTAAGCTACATTCCCAGTTCTTTTCTTTTCTTTTTTTTTAATTTTAAGACAGGGTCTCCCAAAATTGCTCAGGCTAGCCTCAAACTTGGAGATTCTCCTACCTCAGACTCCAGAATAGCTGGAATTACATACATGTACACAATACTCAGCAGTATTTGTTAAAAATAAATATTATTCAACAGAGGCAAAATTCAATCATTTTTCCAAACCTATAGATCAAGCTGACAACTACTTCTATTTTTTATTCCAGTAGAAATAATCTGTCCTGCAAGATGATTGCATTTAGAGCTTTTACTATTTTTATTTCATTCTAAAATTGCAAACAGATTTTAAAAATAAACAAAAGACACTATAAACCCTGGATTAAAGTTGCTGCAGCCAGGCATGGTGGCGCATGCCTGTAATCCCAGGAGAGGCAGGAGAATTGCCGCAAGTTTGAGGCCAGCCTTGGCTACATAGTGAGTTCAAGGTCAGCCTGAACTGCATAATGAGATCCTATCTCAAAACAAACAATAAACAAAAAAAGTTGTTGCAAATTTGGAGTCAGACGACCTAGGATCAAAACTTAATGCCACCATTCATTAGCTGGGTTATCTTCATTCATTTATTCATTTGTTATTTATTGAGCACTTATTTTGAGCCAGGCAGTATCTGAGATCTTAGGAATATAAAAGTGAACAAGAGTTAGGCCACATTTTCTGAGAGGAAAGGATCATGGGATCATGGATTATGGAGCACTTCCTAAAGGAAATGATGGCTAAACTAAGGGGGAAAAAAAAACAAAAAGCAATGTGAGTTAGTTACCCGGGCAACAAAGACAGAAACATAATGGCACAACAGTGGTCTAAAACAGCGTTTGAATAGACAGATGAGGCTGGAGGCTTAACATAGGCCTGATTGTGAAGAGCCTTCTGAGCCATGTCAGTCTTAATTTTAAGAGGAATGAAGAACTACTACATTGTCTTGCATAAAGGAGGTATGTGATCAGATTTATTATTTTGAAATATCTCTAATCACAGTGTTGAAAGTGGCTTAGAGGGAGGTAGAGAGGTGAACTATCGAGCCTTTGGACTAAGAAAGAGCTAACATGAATTAGAGTAGGTACAGTAAAGTCAGAAAGAAATTGGTAGAATCAAGAGATTATTAATAGATGAAAATGAAAAGTAAGAGACAGGAATCCTGTTAACTAGACAGATGAGGGTGCTATTTGCTGATGAGAGGAACTCAAAAAGAAACAGACTTTGAGGAAAAGATTAACTTAGCTTGGGCACACTAAATTTATGGAGAACTTGTACAAATCACCCTGGACCCAGCAGATGAAAGTTGGATGAGATAACTTCTAAAGTTCCATCTAGCTCTATCACTATGTGGTGGATGGACAACTGGTGGTCAACTTGCAACACCCATGCTGAACTGAATCAGCATGGTGCTGGGTGTGGAGGGCCCTCCTGAGAACTGTTGCCAACAGCATAAAAAAGAAAACTGGAGGGGAAGATGGTGTGCTGCTGATTCTCCTGGAGAAGCTTGTCACGCTGGTTTTCCTGATATGAACTCAGCTGTTCTCATCATGAAAGGAACTCGGGACCTCGCTGTTGCTAAGGATGGCTGCGGTTCTCTTTCAGGGAGCTCTGGTCCTTACTTTGAGCATCACTCCTGGCTCCAGTGAAGAGCCCTCAGCCTGCTGGCACAGATCCTTCACCCCACTTGCATAGACTTTCTAGCTTCCACCTCTGACCTTTGGGCCTTCCCAGTGCAGATCCTTGATACAGACTTGCATGAGACATTGTCATGGGCTCTAGGCCTCCAGCTGGACTCATGCAGGACACTGCTGTGGGATCCAGGCTCTCAGCTGGATTCTTTGGGTCTCTAGTGTGTGGACAGATCTCCCGCACATTTTGCATTTGACTCTTTGGATGAGTATTACAAAATAATCCTATAAATTATGTGTCCTGCATTATATTTTTTCCCTTGTGAACCCTGACTATAACACATTAGAATAATAGATTTACAGATGGCTAGAAAATATTGTTTAGGAGTGATTGCCTTTAGGGATAAAACAAAAATGTATATTATTATATAAGGTTTATTAAAAGGATATGCTTTATAGGCAATGCATTTCCTATAAGAATATTAGAAAACATTTTCCTAAAAACAATATTTTGTGTGTATATAGAAAATATGAATATAGGATAAACACTTCCACTCTCCATGGGAATATTAGACAGTGAACAACGTTCCATTTTAATATGTATACACTGATGATTTTTCATTTAAAATAAATAAACATGCTGATCTATGACAGTCCTTTTGGTAGTTTTTAAACACATTCTAGAAAACTCTTTTCCAGCAGTGATGCTTTGTACTTGCGCTTACCTTTTTCTGGTGAAGCTATTAGTTCATCGTTAAGCCTTTAATAGCCTGAAACAGTGACTCTCAGCATCTGCTGCACATTAGCATCACCTTGAGATCTCTAAAAATCTCTATTAAATCAATCTGTGAGGGTGGGACACAGTTCAGTCAATATTGAAACTACTAGTCTAAAACTTCCTGAATAATTTAGGCCTTCTCTTTATAAACACATAATTAGACTGAGAAGAGAGAGTCAATACCAACCAGTCCAGCAAATTCACAGATAATGAATAAACATCAGCCAAATGCTTCCCTTGCTTAACACAGGTCTGTGATACAGAACCCCAGCCCAGAACACTCCACCCTTACAGACCTGTATGCAGCATGGTAAGCCCTCTGCTCCTGTCCTGTCCCATCTGTCTTGCAATGCTTATAGAATCACATGAAAAGGGAACAAACAGCTCAGAGAACCCTAAAATAACTAGTATGGGGATTCTAGGACAATACAAGTCCTTTAAGCTCCTCATCATTTCAAGTCCCTATTTGAATCTCAGAACCCTGTCTCCTGACCATCAGAGCTCTTTACCATACAGTTCACGTGAATATAAAAACCACTGGGACTGGTAGGACTCACAAGAGTATTTAGTCCATTATTTGCTGCAATGACAGTCACAAGGAAACTCTGCTTCCCAATAGCTAAGAGATCACACCCAAAGAACCACATGGCCCCACATCTAAGTGGATGTCCAATCCCAAGTTCCAGCATAATCCCGTCCAGTGGTATCATCAGCTGTATGAAAAAAACACAGGGTGCCATCTCCTCCTATTCATTCTTATTGAGCTGAAACCTAGATACCCCCTGTGGTAGTTAATCTTGACAACTTGATTGGACTTAGAAATGCCTAGGAGATTATTAGAGCACACTTCTGAGTGCATCTGTATGGTTAACGGTGGTGTGACCATGGGGATTATATCTGGCCTCTGGCTCTTTTCTGTTTTGGGGCGTGTGTGTGTGTGTGTGTGTGTGTGTGCACGTGTGTGTGCTGTGTTATGGGAGAATGAACCCAGAGCCTTCATACTTAGCTAAAACCCCAGTCCCTTTTTTACTTTTACTTTGTACACACAGTCTCTAAGTCATCCAGGGTGGACTTTAACTTGCATTTCTCCTGCCTCAGCCTCCCAGAGAGCTGGGATTACATGCATGCACCACCATGTCCAGCTTGCCCCTCCCTATCTGGCTTTTTTGTTCTCTACTTCCTGGTTTCCACGAGTTAAGCAACTTTCTTCCATCCTGTCCTCTGCCATGATGTTTCTGCCTTGGAGCCAGCCGACCATGAACTGAGGCCTCTGCAACCACGAACCAAAATAAACCTCTCTTTCTTTAATCTGTGGGTGTCAGGTATTTTGTCCCAGCAACAGGAAAACTGACCAATACACACCCCACTACTACCCAAATTTTTACTCCAACTATGCTTTGTCTCAACTCTGCTATCCAGGCTGGATCTCTGGACGCTGCTTGTTTACTTGATTTTTAAAACTAGTAGTACTTTCCTATGTGATTACTCACATGCTGGCATAATCTAGATATTCTAAGGATGGATAGAAATTTTCAGCTGCTATAGGCTCAAAGTACCTCATCTTCTGTGATCTACTTTGTGCTACTACTGTCTAAGAAGCAGAAATTATCTTAGCCCTATGCCTAAAGGCCAATATAGTCAAGAATCATAGCACTAATGGGTTCATCCAAGTTGTGCTGCTTTTATGTTTCAAGGTCATAAGAATAAAGTCAGAAAAGTAATCCACAACACCAGCCATCATTTAATAAACTAGCCTCTACTAAGGTATCCTCTACTAAGGTAACAGTTTTAATGTTACCCTTTAAACCTCAACAACAGTGGATCATTCCATAGATCAAACCATAAATCTGTTTTCCTACCCAAGAGAGAAGCAAGTCTGCCTCCTGATAAGATTAAACAGTAAATAAACATAGTGGCTGTGGTAGTTTTCTGGAAAGGGAGGTGGCCTCAAGATATGAAAAAGCATTTGTGACTTACCCACATGCTTGGTCTTGGCAGGAACTGGCAAGAAAATAGAATAAGAACCAATAAATTCGGGGTGATTAAAAGAATTGAGATGTGTTACACACATGTACCAATTCCCCACAACGAATGTAATCATTGGGTACTGCAATGTGTACTAATAAAAATAACAAACAAAAGCAAACTGAGGGTGATTCTTAGAGTAGATATGACACATCTATTTTGCCAAACATAAATTTAGGGAAAAAGAGACACTCACCTGATTACCATTTCCTTTGTGTGAACCAGTTTCTAAGAAAAACAAAGAAACAACAATAACAAAGAGTTAAGAACAGATATGAAACAGTAAATAAAACTTATTTCAAAAAAAAACTTATTTCATAGAGAACGCCAATGCACTAACATAGTAGAATATATGTTAATATTCTTTATGTTTAGGCAAATGATAAAAACAGGTACTGATGATGCCAAGTTTGTTTTGTGATATGGGACTTTCCCAACATTCAGTCTGTATTTATGTGCCCCAAAGTTATGCTCTTTCTTAATGGGTAGAGATTAACAGATGTTGCTAATCATTCCCAAAAAACATCTACAAATAAGAGATGGTAGAGTTTTACATTTACCTGTCATGGACTTTGAATTTTGTGGTGTGAAAATTTATAATCTTGTCCTACAACTACATGAACATGTAGATAATATAACTGATGAACCCATTTCTTCAGAATTCAGACCAAAAAAAAGCCATTATCAGCAATTAGACTTTCCTCAAGGGCTTTCAAAAAGCAAATCATCCCCAAGTTTCCGCTAAATTAGTAGTCTTATTTTGAGACCAACATGATGAAAATAACACTAACTTAGAACTAAAAATCTAGTTCTACATCCTAGTTTCCTCTCTGTAGACACATTGGCAAATCCCAGAATCATTCAGGTGCCATGTATCAATTCATGTATCAAGTTAAGAGACTATTACCCTAAACATCTCAAATGATGTTAATAAATAACCCACTGTTCTTCTTACTTGTTATGGTTTGGATCTTAAATGCCCTCCAAAAGTTCATGTGTTCAAGGCTTCGTACCTAATGCAGCTATATTCAGAGGTGGGGCCTTTTGGGAGGTGTTTAGATCATGAGGGTTCTGACCCCATCAGTGGACTAAACCATTTACAGATTCATAGCTTAATAGGTTTTGAGAGAGGGGTTTTGTTATAAAAGCAAACTCTATCTCTTGCCTTACTATCTTGAACTGAGCAGCTTTCCTCTTCTACATGTTCCACAATGATATATTGCCTTGCTGCAAACCTAAAAGCATCCAGGTCAAGTTACCATAGACTGAAACCTCTGAAACCATGAGCCAAGATAAATCTTTAGTCCTTTAAGTTGATTTCTCCTAGTTATTTTGTCATGCAAAAACTCACTAACACATTACTCTACAGTCTCTCCCAGCATAATCTCAGCCACTTTCATGGTTCCAGCTGCTACCACAGGACTGATGATTCCTGTAACTATATTTACAGCCCACGCCACTCTCCTTAGCTTTATACCTAAATATCAAGCAATTCAAATTTCACAGACAGCTCAAATGGATACATTCAAATGTGAAATTATTTTCCCTATCACATCTACAAAACTGCTTCTCTGCCTTAGTTCTTGGGCTTTGTCACCAGAGGAAGACAGTGGGAGGCTTCCTGGGCCATTCTACTCCCATCCAATCTATCACAGTCCTACAAATCTTGTTTCCTATTTATGTCTCTCATGCTCCTTTTCTCCATCTCATGGTCTGGTTAGGAACTTCATTGTCTCAGTCCTGGAGTACTGAGGCAGCATCCCCCCTGGTTTCTCTGTCCCAGTCCTCTCCTGTGTATACCTTCCTGTGGTGTGTAGAACCATAATGATGTCTAATGTTTAATGTACTTATCTGTAAAATGGGGATAATGCTACCTCTTTGTAAGGCTATTTATTAGATATAATGTTTCTAATAAACAATACATAAATGGAACAAATGATAGCTAGTATCGTAATTATAAACATTGAGCAGTTAAAAATGTGACAGGGAAAAAACACACAGCTTGAGATGTGAGGTACCATGATTAAAAATTATGTCAATTTTAAGAGACAAAAATCTGCATACTTTCAAAATGTTTATAACCCTACAAAGTTTGTCTTCGGTCTACCCATGTTTATCAGATCATTCTCTCTCTACAATTCACCCTCATTTAATGAGACCTTCTCTATGTAAGACCAAAATGAAAATAATAGTATGTCTCCACTAGAAATAAAAGCTTAAAATAGAAAGAATTTGATAATATGTTATTATTTTAAGATGTATACTTTAAGATGTACTCTGATTGATTGGACTTGAATAAAAATAGCTCAGAGTTACTCATTCAGTAAATAGTATCAGTCTTTGTAAGGTATATACTACCAACAATGTTTGAAATAATATTCATAAAGCTTATAAATTGGAGCTTACTTCAATTGTGGTTATTATTTAAATACTTTTGTTTCAAAAATATCTACTGCATATTTACTGTGTCATAGGAATGTAAAAACTAACATGTAATGACATAATCATTGCCTTTTTTTTTTTTTTTTTGAGACAGGGTCTCACTATGTAGTTCAGACTGGCCTTGAACTCACTATGTAGCCCAGGGTGGCCTCCAACTCACAGTGATCCTCCTGCCTCATCCTCCTGAGTGCTAGGATTATAGGTGTACCCCACCACACTTGGCAGTCCTTGCCTTTTGAATCATAGTAGAATAGAGGAATACAACTGATAATAATAAAATATAAGAATAAAGAAAGAATTGTGGAATCTCAAGGAATTTGGGAGCTAAATATGCTAAACTGAGGTCTGGTTCCTCACAAGGAAGGTTACATGTCCTATGTGTCCTGAGCTGAGGACACATAGGACTTAAACAGATGGACAGAGATACACAGCATATCAGACAGCATAAATAATTTGCCACATTTGTCTGAACAATTTATTTTTCTTGTTATGAATACATGCAACTATGTGAAAAAGGGAAAATGAGTAGGTAACTTGTATACATGCACGCTTATTTACATTTGCTAAGAGAAAACTAATGTCTAAAACAAGGAAATTAAGCAAATCATTAATAGCAATCATATTTATGTTTCACTAAACATTTATTCAATAGAACTATATCCTCTATCTTAATTAGAATCATTGATATCCAGTTTGAATTAATAAGTAAATTAATTTGGCAAAAAAGTCTGACTCTCGCAGATCTATATTTATAGCCTAAAAATATTTGCTGACTATTATTTCCAAATATCTACATTTATGAACAAGACTGAGGCTGTTACCTGGATTAACAATGTTTATTATAAAAGCCAAGGCTAGAGGTAAGAGACTCAGCTATACCCGAGGGCAGCTCACTTTAGCTGTGCTCCTTCAACAGTGCGAGAATTCTTTCCCTCCTTGTGACACTTACCTTCAGGATTAAGCTTTTATGTTCCACAGACTGACTAAAATTTGTGCCCATTTCAAATATACTTGTGATTCCATCCTCACACAAATTCATCCAGTAACGATATTCCTTGCTCCCAGGTAGTCGATCCCAAAAAGTCTTGAAGGCTTCCCAGACAGCTTCCTGGCACACTGGGAAGTGGACGGAGATGTTTTTATAAAATGCTAACATGCTCTAGGGGTCACAAATGATCATGCAAAGATTCATTCAGATTTTCCTCAGACACTCCTGGCCATAGTGCCCTTTTTCAAGGGGGGACACAAGAATGATTAAAAGATTTCAGTTTAAATCTTTTCTCTATGTCCAGTTTAAATATTTCAGTTCTGAAGGGAATTTGTTCTCTCTGCTCTTTTCCTTTGCAAAAGAAATTGGCTCACCTCTTAATAAGCAGGGGTTTTGTTTCCAATCTCTTTTTTTTTTAATCCATATTTGTTCATTATAAAAGTGGACTTGATGATGAACATACAGTATTTAATCAAGTGTTTCCCTAAGGGGCACTGTGATTTTAAGTTTCTTTAAAGTTTGCAGATGTTCCCTGGTCACAACTTCAAAAACCAGCTTCTCAGGATGGCTTGGGAAAGAGATAATGACATTTTTTAATGGCCTGAAGTTTTTTGGAAAAAATGCAGTGACATAAATGCTTTGTATCCACTCCTTTGAAAACACATCACATATCTCTAAATAGGAGTAGTTAGTAGGAGCTGGGAATGTAGCTCAGTGGCAGATTACTTGCCTGTTATGTGTGAGGTAGTGGATTCAATTCCAAGAACTGGACAAAAGTATTAGAAACTCTTCAAAGCTTATGGAAAGTTAAAAATAGTTCATAAAAACCAAGAAGAGGATGTTTACTTGGAGTTATTACTTTCAAGCTACTACATTTCATATCTGAAAACAAGATGGTGAGTCCTTTTTACACATAAAAAGAAAATGAAATTCAGCAGTTGTGCTTTTTGGTATTTACCAAAATGAACTAAAAATTTATGCTCACACTAAAACTAGCACACAAATGTTTGAAGTAGCTTTATCTATAATTAGCAAAACTTGGAGATGATCAAAACACCCTTTAATAGGTGAATAGATAAACAAACTCTGAATAACCATATAATAGAATATTATTCAGAGATACAATGAAATGAGCTTTCAAAACATGGAGAAAATTTAAATGTATATTATCAAGTGAAAGAAGCCACTCAAACATGGGTACATACTGTATGATTCCAATGACATTCTGGAAAATGCAAAACTATGTGACAATAAAAAGATCAGTGCTTGCCAGGGATCAGGAGAGGGTGGGATAAGTAGGCCGAGCACATGGGATTTTTAAGTCAATAAAATTAGCCTGCATGATATTACACTGATATATACATTGTCATTACACATTTGTCAAAACTCACTGAATGTGAACCACAAAGAGTGAACCCTAGTGTAAACTATGAACTTCAGTTAAGAAAACTTGTCAGTATCATGTTGACTTACCTAAATATTCAAAGCTTCAAAGCACTAATCTTTTTTAATGGAATGAATAATTACTGTCTTACCTTATCTGTGAAGGTAATTTGTAAACTGCAGAGTGGTACATGAATGTCATATTATTACAGGTTGAGTATCTTTATCTAAAATGCTTGGGACCACAAGTTTTCAGATTTCTGATTTTTTGCTGATTTTGAATACATAGATCTATAGCTATATATCTATATCTACATCTATATCTATATCCATATCTATATCTAATGCAGTATCAAGGATAGGGTCAAAGTCTAAGCAAAAATTTCACTAGTGCTTTATCTATACCTTATACACGTAGCCTGAAGGCAATTTTATGTAATACTACTAATGTGCCTATATTCTGACTGTAAGCTGTCATAGATCAGGCATGGAATTTTCTGTTTGTGACAAAACATCAGTGCTTAAAATTTTTCAAATTTTACAGCATTTCTGATTTCAGATTAGGGATGCTTAACTGTATCATGTTGAATTCTGGTTGTTTGATGGTTGATTGATGGAAGAAAATACTCAAAACCAAAAACAATTATTAAACTTTAGCAGAGTGAAATATATGAATATTAAATTTTTTTCTATGAATTGATTTTTCATGGTTAGCTCAAACCGTTAGTTGCAAACTTAATTTCTCTTTCAGTAAACTATGTGCATGCTTTTGCTATACTTATTATTGCTGTTTAAAACGTTTGACCAATCCAGCATACAGAAGACTCAGCAAGTGCTGAGGCAGAGCTGACCCACTTATAGACCTTAGTTCTTCCTTTCTTCTGAAGACTTCCACACAAAGTTAAGTAAATAGTAGAAGAAAATGCAAAGATAAAAGTCCATGCTGATAAAAACAAAAAGTGAATACTTATCACATAGGGAAAAGAAATAATTCAGATAAAGTATAAAAATATTGTTAAATAAAATAATTACATATCCAAAGAGAAAGGAAAAATAAATCTAAACCCTTTGTTCAAACAATACACATAATTTAACTATTGTGATTTATATAAAGAAAAAATATACATATATCACATTTCTATATATATCATATATATATATATGAATCATATATGGTCAACTGATTTTCAGCAAGGGTGCTAAAACCATTAGAAGGAGAAAGAACAGTGTTTTCAACAAATAGTGCTGGGACAACTAGATATTCTCACGAAAAGCATGAAATCTGGACCCTTATCTCACATCATATACCAAAAATTAACTCAAAATTGATCAAAGACTTAAATGTATGAGCCAAAACTATAAAACTTTTAAAAGCAAAGACAGAAGTAAATCTTTATGACCTCATGTTTGGCAGTGGATTCTTACTTAAAAATGAAAAGAACATACATACAAAAAATATATAATTGGGCTTCACCAAAATAAAAAGATTTTGTGTGATAAAATCATAAAGAAAGTGAAAAGACAGAACCTGGGACTGTAGCTCAGTGGTAAAGTGGTTGACTAGCATGTGGCCCTGTGTTCAATCCCCAGCCCTGCCACACAAACAAACAACAAAGAAACCCAAGTCCATAGGAAGGGAGAAAATAACTGCCAGGCATGGTGGGTCACACCTATAACCCCAGTAATTAGGCGACTAAGGTGGAAGGATCAAAACAAGTTTGAGGACAGCCTGGGCTACTCAGTGAGTTCACAGCCAACCTGACCTATAGAGCAAGACTCCATCTCAAAAGAAAAAGGTTGGAGGGGTGATACTCTCAAACCATTTATCTGGTAAGAAATTTATGTCCAAAATGTATGAAGAACTTAAGCAACTCAAAAATAAAAGACAACCCAATTTTAAAAATGGGAAAAGAATCCAAACAGACATTTTTTTTTCAAAATAAGATAGAAGAAAAACCAATAAGCAAATGAAATTATGTTCAATGTTATTAGTCAGTAGGGAAATGGAAATCAAAACACAACGACATTCCACTTCGCACCCACAAGAATATTTATAAATAACAGTCATGGCAAAGATATAGAGTAATCAAAACATTTACACACTGTTGGTGGAAATATAAAATGGTGCTGGCACTTTGTAAAACAAGCTGGCAGTACCTCATTTGGAAAAATATGGTTACCATATGATGCAGAAGTTCTACTCACTGAAACGGAAAGGACCCAAATACCTGTTAATTAGTGAATGAGTACACAAAATGTAGTATATCTATACCATAGCATATTACTGGGTCACAAAAAGGAGTAATGATAGATCTACCACATGGATGGACCTTAAAAACAATATGTTAAGTAAAGGAAGCCAGTCACAAAAGACCACATATTATATGATCTCACTTTTATGACATATCCAGAACAGATAATTCTAATGAACCACAAAGCAGACACATGATTATTTAAACCTAGGGAACAAGGGAAGGAACAGGGGATAATAGCTAAAATGTTTTGAGTTTCTTTGTAAAGTAATAAAAAATGCTCTTCAACTGACTGTGGTGGTAGTTTCACATTTCTGTGAATACACCAAAGAACCATTGCATTGTGTACTTTAACTTGGTGGATTATATGATCTATGAATTATATCTCAATGAATCCATTTTTAAAATGCAATTCAATCTGGAAAAATAGCACATCCTTAATTTATCCAATGGCTTTTCACTTGGGAGCTTTCTTACAAGAAGGTACAAATAATTAACTTGGAATAATAGAATTTAAAATAGACTTCCAGGAAGATGGCACAGTGGTGAGCAGCACAGAAAGAGCCTCTCTGAGATTTGGTGTCCAGACACTGGAATATAGCAACGAGAGGAAGAGAAGAAGGAGGGAAGTCAGTCCCCAGGACTCAGGAAGGATCCAAAGTGAGAACTGAAGCCTATGGGGAGAGTGAAGAGGGAGACTTCAACGAAGAAGGAGGAGGCAGGCGGTATTTCTCCCTGAGCCCAGTCTTACTGTGCGGGAGGGGTGCTTGAACCTGCAGATGCCCAGTGACTGCTGGTGACCCCAAATGCCTCTGCAGAGAAGCACACCAGTGGAGCAGAGCAGTGGACCACAGCGGACTGCAGTGGCTGGTGAGTTGTTCCCACTGGGACTTCCCATGAAAGAATTGGCCAGGGGCCATCTTGGAGAGAGGCAAACTGAGCTCGGGACTCACAGTGGCTGCTGGCTCCACCTAGTGGCTCCCAGCTGAATTCCACACCAGTGGGGGACCAGTGACTGCTGCAGGCTGGGCAGGTCTTGTACCAGCTTCACAGCCCAAGGCCAGCCTGAACTTCAGTGTAAATAGGGGTGCAGGCTCACTGGAATTACCCACTACCCCACCATGGAGCTGCTGCTGGCTTGCTGAGATTGATGGATGCACATCTGGACTCTGTCTGCCCATGTTGCCTACCAGTGGCAGCAGAGACACACCTTGAAGTGGACTTTTTTTTTTCCTTTCTTCTTTATTTTCTTATTTTCTTTCTCTCTTTTTTTTAAATGTTTGTTTGTTTTTTGTTCTTTCTTCACTATTTGTTCTTGGTTTTATATAAATGTGAACATGGTTTCTAGGTTATTGTTGTTGTTGTTCTGTTCTTATTTTTATTTCTTCCTTCTCTCTTTCTCTCCTATCTTCTGCACCAGTTTCCCAAAGTTTGCGTGATCCTCCTTTGTCCTCCAGCCTTGCTTCTAATCTCTTTTTCTTCTATTTTTCTATTTTTTCCCCTAATCCCCTTTAAATTTTCTTTCCTGAGGATAAAATTGCCATATTGAAGGCTTATTTACTGCATACAATTTTCTGGTAGTTTTAGATCTTATTACATAATCATGAATCTAGCTCATACAGTTAAAGGTGGCAAATTAATAGTTACCTCAGGTTGTAATTTTCTAGGCTGTGTTCGATGCTATTGATACTGCTGATGGTACCACTTTAGCCAAAGTGACATAATTGTTTTAACCAGTTGTTCTTCCTGATATATGAAGACTGAGATTGCCCAAAGATCATAAAAAATACTATAGGCCAGTGCCAAAGAACCAGGGACTAGCCCAAGTAGGTAGCAACTTCTCATTCCCAATAAATTCAAAAGGTAGGATCTTGCAACAGACTCAAAACCCAAAATCCAGCTACACCTGGAAGACACCTCTGAGAAGTAGTCATTTCCTAAAGGTTCTAAATACTAGCAATAAAGCTACTCACCATAGGCAATTTACAAGCATCAAACCAGGAATTAAACTAAAAAAAAGATACAAAAGGAGAAGACAATTAAACAAGAGGCAACCCCAGATGTCCAGCTCACCAAAGACAAACCCAGGGGGCAATGAGGTGGAACAATCCGAAAGCCACCCACCTGGACTCTGAAGTGGTAACAAAGCAAATGAAAGAGGCTCTACAAAAAATCAAATCAGAAATAATTTCTCAGATAACTACAGAGATGGTGACCATAATGAAAATCATGCTTAGAGACTCTGGAGCAGATACAGATTTAAAAAAAAAAAAAAAATAGAGGAGTTCAGGAAAATGATGGAAATCATGAATGCCCAACATAGGAAAGAAATGAAATCTATAGAACAGATTCAAATACATATCCAGGAGATTAAAAATTCAATTGAAAGTATACACATCAGAATGAGCCAATATGAGGACAGAATCTCAGATATAGAAGACAGGATTATACTTAGTGATCATGAAAAGAAAGATTCTTTAAAAATAGCAAGGGATCATGAGAAATCAATCCAGCAGCTGCTAGATGATGCAAAGAATAACACAAGATTGATTGGAATCAATGAAAAAGCAGGAGATAGTGCAAATGACATAAAAAACCTGTTCACAGACATCATGGCAGAAAACTTCCCCGTCAGGGTAAAAGAATGTGATATACAGATAAGTGAGGCATATAGAACTCTAATTAGCCATGATCAAAAAAACTCTACAGCAAGGCATATAACAGTCACGATTCCAGAAAGTCAACTCAAGAATAGAATATTAAAAGCTGTTAGAGAAAAGAAACAAATCACCTATAAAGGAAAACCCATCAGAATCACCGCAGACTGTTCAACACAAACCCTCAAGTCAAGGAGAGCTTGGAGTGAAGTATTTCAAACCCTAAAGAAAACAACTTCCAACCCAAATCGATGTACCCTGCAAAACTATCTTTCAAAGTTGATGGCAAAATAAGATTCTTCCATGACAAAGAATACCTGAAGAAATTCATGACCACCAAACCGGCACTCCAAAATGTTCTGAGGGACATTTTAGAAAGAGATAACAAGGATTACAACTCCATATACCCCAACAGAATGAATCCACCAGGCAAAACAAACAATTAAACAGAGGGGGGGAAAGGGAGCTAACAACAGGAAAATAACATGACAAAGTCAATACATATCAGTTATAACCACCAATGTTAATGGTCTCAATTCTACAATTAAAAGAAACAGACTGGCAGAATAGATCAAGAATTTA
Organism: Erethizon dorsatum; assembly: GCA_028451465.1. Classification (NCBI taxonomy): domain Eukaryota; kingdom Metazoa; phylum Chordata; class Mammalia; order Rodentia; family Erethizontidae; genus Erethizon; species Erethizon dorsatum. The sequence goes on along the minus strand of CM051831.1, from coordinate 79,495,590 downwards.
AAATAGTTACAATTTGATAGGGAAGGAAATGTGGGGGAGGAGAGTCTTGAATTTTCATGCAGCACAGAAAAGAGAAATCTAAATAGTACACTGCAGGCAATAGAAAATAAACATCAACATAGTTATAGTTGAAGATTTTAATATCCCACTACCACAAATACAGTGGTACCTCGGTTCATGAATGCTTTTGTTTGTGAACAATTTGGTTCACAAACAGAAGTGTTTGGCAAAATTTTATTTTTGTTTACAAACTCTGCATCAGGTGATGAACAAAACCATGGCCATCTTTCCATCTGAACATGAATATGGCCATCTTTTCTAGAATCATGGAACAAATTAAGTTTATGAATCAAGGTACCACTGTAGATCAACTAGACAAAAAAAAATCACCAAAGAGGTATCAGAGGTGAACTAACCCCTTGAAAAAGAGACTATATAAATACCTACAAAGCGTTCCATTCAACAACAGAATACACATTCTTTTCAGCAGTACACAAAACTATCTCCAAAAGAGACCACATACTAGCCCATAAAGCATGCTTAAATAAACACAAAAGAATAAAAATTATTCCATCAAACTATCAGATCATAGTGCATGAAACTAAAGATTGATGGCAACAGAAAACACAAATTTTACGAAAGATGGAGATTAAACAATACACTCTTGCATAATCAAGTCAATCTCTTTAATGAACAAAGATGCAAATATCCACAAGAAGGTACTACAGAAAAGGAAAAAGTCAAACTTTATTTATTTGCAGATGACATTATTCTTTACATAGAAGACCTAAGGAATTCCACCAAAAGACTCGTAGAACTATTAAACCAATTCAGCAAGGTAGCAGAATACAAAATCAATGCTCAAAAATCAATATTCTTATACGCCAATAATAAACCCACTGGGAAATAAATTAGGAAAACAATACCACTCACAATAGCATCAAGAAAAATTAAATAATGCACTTAGGAATTAATCTAACCAAAGAAGGTAAAGACTTCTACAGTGAAAAGTACAGTACTCTGAAAATGGAGATCAAAGAGAACATCAGAAAATGGAAAGTATCCTGTGCACCTGAATAAACAGAACTAATATTTTCTATATGGCCGTAATATCAAAACTAATATATAGATTTAATACAGTTCCAAACAAAATACCAATAGCATTCCTTGCAGAAGTAGAATAAACAATCCTAAAATTCATATGGAACTTGAAGAGAACTGTAATAGCAGAAGAAAACCTAGGAAACAAGGACAAATGGGAGGCATCCCAAATTTCAAGTAAAATTATAAAGCTAGGCAGGAGAGAAAATGGTGAGCTGCAACAAAATTCAGCCTCTTCAAGATCTGGAATCCAGACACTGGAAAATAACAACTTGGGGAAGAAAAAAAGAGATGTAGATCACTGGAAATCAGCAAGGAACTGAAAGGAAAATTAAAAGCTACACAGGAGTTGGAAAGATGGACGACAGTGCAGAAAAGGGAATTAAACAGTCTGGACTCTCCCCAGCTCCCAGCTCTCAGTTCATGGGGAGGAAAGACTGGCTCTGCAGAAGCAAGGTGAGTGAATGCTAGGAGCTCCAGGGAGAAATGGCAATCTGCAGGAAGAGTGTTCTGAGGATACTCCTTCCCTGTGGCAGGCAACAGCCAAAGGAATCCAAGCACAGGTACCCACCGCACAGCTGGGGAGTGCCTGGTTGTGAGCCATTCCAGGAAGGAAGGTATTGTGGTTTGAATCCGGGACTCAGAACAGCAGGGGAGCTGTTCCCGCAGTGACTGGGTGAGAGCCACAGGAAACAGCCACAGACAGGCAGCAGGCTGCAAAAAAAGGACTCCCTGAGGGGTTTGAGCTCAGGCCAGAATGATGGGCCCCCCAAACTCCCACCCAGGGCCTAGTGATGACGGCTCCACCTGCCATGAATCTGGGAGTCTGATTGTCTTCCTTATCTACCAGTATGAACATGGACACATCTTGGTGTGGACATTGCCACAGCCTGGGATAAACAGACAGGCCTTTTAAATGTGGGGAACACCTCACAAACCACAGGCCACAAGGCTAGATGCAGTAAACTGCGAATTGCTGGACTCCAAACTTGCAGGTGCTGGAAAGTAACCACTCATTCAAAAATACAAAGAAATTTTGTTCCCGGTTTTTGGACTCATTTTCTTTTTCTCCCCCCACCACACCCTTCTTTCTTCCTCACTGGTTTATTGGGTTTGGGGAATTTTCCTTTGTCCTTTTTCTTTTCTTTTTTTCTTTTTTCTTTTTTCCCCTCTTTTTCTTTTCTTTCTTCCTTGTAATTTTTTTTCTTATTTTTATTCTCTATATTATAGCCTTTCTTTTTTCTCATTTGTTCTGTCTTCTATTTACTGTTTGTTTTTCTCTGTTACATTTAATTTTATAAATATTCTTCTAGTCCTTAATAGAATCCTTTTTATTAGTTCCTTCTCATATCCCATTGTTTAAATTATCAAATTTTCCTTCTTGCATTCTCACATTCCCAACCCCCTATATCTTTCATAATATAACCATTAAGCTTTATTAGTCTTTAGTTAGCTAGTTAACTTATGTCATTACTATTGAATTCTTTTCTATCATTAATGGAGGTAGAGTTGTCACATTTAGCACATATTTTCTGTATGCTAATGCCTGGGTTCTCTTAGCATTTATTCTACAAATGTGGCTTTGTTTTCTATGGTTAAGGGTGGTACATTATTGTTCTTTATGACATGTCAATATCCAATTTGGCTTGGGTGATATTACTTTTGCTGATTTGCTTAATATTTCCAGGGATACATAATTGTTGCTATTAATAAGTTTTCTCTGTATGCCAATATCTGGATTATCTGTGTGACGCTAACAATACTGTGGTCCATTCCTGGAGAACTGGGTGTTGAGCTGATTGTACTGCATCCTTCCTTCCCAAATTAGTAGAGGTGGTTGGATCTTGAGACAAAAGCTAGGGACTACAGTGAGCCATGCCCAGAATGCATCACTGAAAAGCAGACTAAAGAGAGCTTCACACTAACAACAAACTCTTTCCACTTTGTGCAAAATTAAGCATAAAACAAAATAAAATTTAAAAATGGAAACATGAAAAGACAAAGCAACAAAATTCCTCCCAAAACTCCCAACTACCCCAAAGCGGAAGCAGGGTTCCTTGAGGGGGAGGAAAGCAAAAGCAACACAACCAAATTATTCAAAAGGATAACAAAGGAGATTAACAAACAGATCAATGAGGTGCTTGGTTGGATCACAGAGGATATAACTAAACATATAATGAATGTAATAAGCAAAATGATCAGAAAACTTACAGAAGACACTAATAAAAAGCTAGCTAAACTAGACAAAATGATACAAAACATGAATGACCAGTTGAGCAAGGGATTAGAGTCCATGAAAAAGTTCCAAGCAGAAATTGAGTAACTTAAAAATTATATTAAAAGCAGGGGCAGCAAAAACAATCAATGTGAGGACAGTATATTACAATTATGAGATAGGGCTCTCAAAGACCAATTACTCAGAGATACCTTAAAAGCAAGATACATGGAAAAGGGATCCAAGAGCTGCTACATGACACAAAGAAGATTAGGACTAATTGGAATAAGTGAAAAGTCAAAAGGCAGCATAAAGGTCACCAAAAAAACCTGTTTACAAAAATAATAGCAAGAAACTTTCCAAATATAGAGAAAGAATTAAGCATATAGGTACATGATGCATATAGAACCCCAAATACCGCTGATCACAAGATAGTCAACATACTCAAAGTCACATTATAATTAACATACCTAAAGTTCAACACAGGGACAGGTTCTTAAAAGCTGTTAAAAAATAACCAACAAGTCACTTATAAAGGTAAACTTATCAAAATTAGATCAGATTTCTAACACAAACTTTAGAGATCAGGACAGCATGGAGTTTCAAGCCCTAAAGCATAACAATTTCCAGCCCAAACTTATATACCTGCAAAACTTTCCTTCAAAATTGTTGGAGAAATAAAATATTTCCATGACAAAGAACACATCAAAAAATTCATGATCACCAAACCAAAAGCTGTAAAAACAATTCTGAGAGATATACTAGAAAGAGGAAATTAATCCAACAATGACCCCCCCCATCTAATAGAATGAATATACCAAGAAGAGTGAGCAGTTAAGCAGAACGGGTAAGGTTCAGCAACAGGAAAGTAATGCAATTTCAGGAATAACTCAATAACTTTCAGCAATAACTCTCAATGTGACTCATCTGCAATTCCCCAATAAAAGACAGAGATTGGCAGAATGGATCAAGAAACAAAACCCAGTGATATACACTATACAGGAAACTCATTTAACTAAAAAATAAATTGAAAGATATAAAAGAATTAAAAACAATATTCATGCAACAAAACCTGGAAAAAACAGAAGTAGCTATCCAAATTTCAGAAAAAGTGAATATCAAGCCAAAACTGATTAGAACAGGCAAAGAAGCTCACTACATATTCGTGAAGGGAACCATTCAACCGGGAGAGATAAGAATTATGAATATATATGCAACAAACACCAGGGTGCCCAACCTCATAAAACAAACACTAGTAGCCATAAAAAAAATCAGATAAACACCAATAGAATTATAATGGGGGACCTCAATAACCTACTGTTGGGCTGGTGAGATGGTTCAGCGGCATAAGTGCCTGCCCAGCAAGCGCGAGGGCCCAAGTTCGACTCCTGGAACCCACATACGAAAAAAGGGCCAGTGATATCATTCAGTGGTACGGGTACCTGCTGGCATGCGAGGTCCTGAGGTCGACCCCCGGTACCCACACACAAAAAAAATAATAATAACCTACTGTTACAAATAGATCAACTAGACCAAAAACAAACAAAAATCAGAGTTGAACCAAACATTAATGGACTTAATAGATATCTACAGAGTATTCCATCCAACAACCACAGAATATACATTCATCTCAGCAGCACATAGGACTTGCTCCAAAACAGACTATATGTTTCCCCCATAAAGCAAGCTTAAAGAAATGCAAAAGAATCAAAATCATCCCATGTACCTTATTAGATCATAGTGCAATAAAACTGGAAATCAATGGAAAAAGAACCACAGAAATTATGCAAACAAATAGACACTAAACAACACTCTCTTGAATAATCAATGGGTCACAGATGAAATCAAGGAAGAAATTAGTTCATAGAATCAAATGATAATACCAACACAACATATCAGAATGTAAGGTACACAATAAAAGCAGTCCTAAGATGAAAGTTAATACTTGTGAATGCTCACATCAGAAAAAAAGGAGTAAGTCCAAATAAATAACCTAATGATGCACCTCAGAGCCCTAAAATGCCAGCAACAATCCATATCCAAAGCTAGTGCAAGGAAGGAATCAGAGCAGAAATTAAAGAAATTGAGACTAAAAAAAAAAATGCATAAAAATCAATGAATCAAAGAGTTTGTTCTTCAGAAGAATAAATCAAGTAGACAAACCAATTGGCTGTTGGTTTGTTATGAATAGCTTTTAACAGATTTAGATAAGGTCTTCTATACCTACTTTCTCACCAAAAAAAGACCCTAATGTATGAGATTAGGAATGAAAAAGATGAAATAACAGCAGACACCACAGAAATCCAGAACATAGTAAATACTTTGAGAACCTATACTGTAATAAAACAAAGAATTCAGAAGAAATGGATAGATTCCTAGATACATACCAAAGCTAAACCAAGAAGATATAAAAAACCTGAATAAACCAACATCAGTCAGTGAAACTGAAGAATTACTGAAACTGAAGAATTTTTAAAGAACTACCAACTGAGAAAATCCCAGTTCCCGACGGATTTACTGCTGAATTCTACAAGAACTTTAGAGAAGATCTAATGCTAGCACTCCTCAAAGCCTTTAATGAAAGTGAAAGGGAAGCAATACTCCCAAAGTCTTTCCTAGGAAGCAACCATTATCCTGATTCCAAAGCAAGAAAACAACTCAACCAAGAAAGAGAACTACAGGCCAATCCCTTTAATGAACATAGATGCAAAAATCCTCAACAAGGAACTGGCAAACAGAACGCAATCAATCACCAAAAAGATCATACATCATGACCAAGTACCGATTCATTCCAGGTATGCAGAGATGGTTCAAAATATACAAATCAATAAATGTAATATACCACACAAATGGAAACAAAGACAAAAATCACATGATCATCAATCACACAGAAAAAGTATTTGACAAAATCCAGCACCCATAATAAAAAGCCTGAGGAAAGTAGGTATAGAAGACCTTATCTAAATCTGTTCGTTATTCCTAACAAACCAACTACCAACATCATATTAAATGGAGAGAAGGGGAAAGCTTTCCTTCTAAAATCAGGAAAAAGAGGGGGATGCCCACTATTAACCACTACTACTATTTAATATAGTTCTCAAAACATTAACCAGAGAATCAGGGAAGAAAAAGAAATACAAGGGATATGTACAGGACAGGAAGAAGTCAGATTATCATTATTTGCATATGACATAATCCTCTACATAGAAGACCCAAAAACTTCCACCAAGTCTCCTAGAATTGATGACCAAATTCAGCAGCACTGCAGAATACAAAGTCTACACACAAAAATCAATAATAAACTCATCGAGAAAGAAGTCAGAGAAATAATACCTTTTATAAGCATCAAGAAAAATTACTTAGGAATTAGTCAAACCAAGGAAGTGAAAGACCTCTATATGAAAACTCTCTGAAAGGAGACCAAAGAGGACATCAAAAAATGGATTGATAGTCAAAATAGCCATACTTTCAAAGCTGACATATAGATTTAATATAATACCTGTTGAAATACCAATAGAATTCCTCACAGACCTAGAGAAAACAATTCTAATATTCATCTGGAATCAGAAGAGATCTAGAGGGCCGGTGAGATGGCTCAGCGGCATAAGCGCCTGCCTGGCAAGCGCAAGGTCCTGAGTTCGACTCCCGGTACCCACATACGAAAAAAGGGTCGGTGATATCGCTCAGCGGCACGGGCGCCTGCTGGCACGCGAGGTCCTGAGTTCGATCCCCGATACCCACAAAAAAAAAAGAAGAAGAGATCTAGAAGAGCAAAAGCAATCCTGGACAACAAGACAAAGGTAGAAGGTATCACTATCTGAGACTTGAAGTTATAACACGAAGCTACAATGATTAAAAAACAGCATGATACTGGGAAAAAAACAGACAATTGGATCAGTGGAACAGAATAGATAATGTATAAACAACTCCAGGCATATTCAGCTACCTGATTTTTTTTTTTTTTTTTTTTTTGTGGGTACCAGGGGTCGACCTCAGGACCTCGCGCACCAGCAGGTGCCCGTGCTGCTGAGCGATATCACCGGCCCCTTTTTTCATATGTGGGTTCCGGTAGTCGAACTCGGGCCCTCGCACTTGCCAGCTTACGCTGCTGAGCCATCTCACCAGCCCAAAGCTCTTGAAAATATAGAAATAAATCTAGAAAGAAATAAATAAGAACTTTCTGAACAGAACTTCAATTGCACAAGAAATAATATCAAAAATAAACAAATGTGGGCCGGTGAGATGACTCAGCGGCTTAAGTGCCTGCCTGGCAAGCACGAGGGCCCGAGTTCGACTCCCGGAACCCACATACAAAAAAGGGGCCGGTGATATCGCTCAGAGGCACGGGCGCCTGCTGGCGCGCGAGGTCCTGAGGTCGACCCCCCGGTACCCACAAAAAAAAAAAATAAATAAATAAAAAATAAAAATAAACAAATGCAATTATATCAAATTGAAAAGTTTTGGCACAGCAAAGGAAACAATTAAGAATGGGGAAAATTTTTTGCCAGCTACTTCTCAGATAGAGGGCTAATGTCTAGAATACATAAAAAAACTTTAAAAAATCAGACCTTCCAAAATAAGAGTCAATCAAAAAATGTGCAACTAAATTGAATAGAGTCTTCTCAAAAGAAATACAAATGGCCAATAAGTACATTAAAAAATGTTCAACATCTCTGGCCATTAGAGAAATACAAATTAAAACAACACTCATTCCTGTAATCCCAGCACCTGTGAAGCTGAGGCAGGAGGATAGTCACAAGTTTGAGTCCAGTCCAGGCTACATAGTGAGTTCAAGGCCAGCCTGAACTACATGGTGAGACCATGTCTTAAAAAAACAAACAAAAAAGAAATAAATAAAACACCACTGAGATTCCATCTTACTCCAGAAAGAATGGGTGCCATCAAGAAATCAAATAACAAATGCCAGTTAGGCTGCAGGCAAAAAGGAACACTTTTACATTGCTGGTAGGAAGGTAAACTGGTACAACCACTATGGAAATTCTTCAAAAAATTAGAAGTAGAAATTCCATTTGACCCAGCTATTCCCCTTTCAGATATCTTATCCAAAAAGTCAAAGACATCATACCACAGTGATCTAGGGACAGCACCCCACCCTAGGTAGAGAAAAGACAGGATGATGGCCTCCTTGAGCTTTGTTAGAAGTTAATGGAGACTCACTAAGGGCAATTAGAGGCAGCCTCTGCCTCTGCAGATTAGGCTCAAGCAATTAGGAAGACAAAGACAAACTAAGCTCAGGAAGGTCCTAGGTAGTGTGAGTGACCTAAACTCCTTTAGTTAATCCTTAAACCTACTATTTGTTCCTAAGACTCCCACCCATAATCCAGGCCACCACCAAACAACAAGAAAGGTCATATGACTGGAAGAAATCCAAGGGGACGATCAAAAACGGCCATGGAGACAACCAGATTCCAGGAAACTACATAGGGAGAAGAGACCCAATAAAAGGAGCTGCAGACAAGACTCATCCAGAGTAGCTATCTATCATCTCTGTCTCTTCCTTTTTTTCTCCACCTTCAAATAAATTGTCTTCTCTTAGTTTAAACTTGGCTTCTTTAATTCTTTACTGATGCAGGGATTATGATCCCTGAGAATTGTGTGTTCCAGCAAAGTGGTGGCATGGTGTGGCATGGCATGGCGTTTACCCCTCCCCAGATGTTGCAGTGATACATCCATACTGATGTTTATAGCAGTACGACTCACAATAGCTAAATCTTGGAGGTGGCCTATATGCCCATCAACAGATAAATTGGCAAAGATAATGTGTTGGGGGCCGGTGAGATGGCTCAGCTGCATAGGCGCCTGCCTGGCAAGCACGAGGTCCTGAGTTCAACTCCTGGTATTCACATATGAAAAAAAAGGCCAGTGATATCGCTCAGCGGCACGGGTGCCTGCTGGTGCGCGAGGTCCTGAGTTCAACCCCCAGTACCCACAAAAAAAAAATGTTTATACACAATGGAATACTACTCTGCCATAAAGAATGATAAATTTGAGTCACTTTTAGGAAAATAGATACACCTTGGGATCATAATGCTAAGTGAAATACATCAGACACACAAGCTTAAATATTGCATAAATTCTCTTATATGAAAGAGATAGTATAAATAATGTATAATGTATTTATTGTATGTATAAATAAAGTATTAATGTATAAATAGAGTATTTATAAAGTATAAATAATGTAAAAGATAGTATGATATAGGAAGCTAGATCTTTTACAAATGGGAATGTGATCTAGAGATTAAGGGAAGGGGCAGGAAAGGGAAGGGAAGGGGAAGTAAAAAGATAATAATAAAAAATCTTTAAAATGTACCATAGAGTCTACAGTGACCAAGAGAGAATGGTATGAATATAAAAGTAGACAAATACACTAAGGAGGCTGAGGCAGGAGGATCACTGCAAGTTCAAGGCCAGACTGGGTTCCACAGTGAATTCAAGACCAGCCTGAACTACACAGTGAGACACTAACTCAAAAAAAAAAAGTAGACAAATAAAGTAGCAGAATATAATGAAGAATACAGTAATAGGCCCAATACATACAACAAACTAATATTCAACAGAGATGCAAAGATGAAAAGGGTAATCATTTTAATAAACGATATTGCAGCAGCTTACTATGTATATGCAAAAAAATAACTTTTAGCTATATACATCACTTACAAAAATTAAGTAGATCATAGACCGAAACATAAAACCTAAAAGTTCTACAGGAAAAGACAGGGGGCAAATTTGTGATTTCATGTTAAGTAAACTAAGATCCAACACTAAAAGTGTGATCTTTCCAAATAAATGACAAAAAGTACTTCTTCAAATTTAAAATTTGTTCCTTGCCAGGCATGGTGGCATACGTGGGAGGCTAAGGCAGGAGGATCGCTGCGAGTTCAAGGCCAGTCTGGGCTACAAAGTGAGTTCAAGGCCAGCCTGAACTGCAGAGCTAGACCCTGTCTCAGAAAGATAAAAATTAAATTAAATTAAATTAAATTAAATTAAATTTGTTTCTCAACTGTTAAGAAAGTTAGTAGACAAGCCTCAGACTTGAAGAAAATATACACAAAACATGTATCTGTCAAAAACTTGTATCTAAGATACATTAAGAACTATGATTACTCAGTAAGAGACAACTCGATTATTTTAATGGGCAAAATAATTGCATGGATATATATATAATTATATATATATATATATATATATATATATATAATATGTGAAAAGGGTACTCAAAAATAGTCAATAGTCATTAAGAAAATACAAATTAAAACCACAATGAAATATATATCCACTAGAATGGCTAATTTTTTTTTTTGTGGGTACCGGGGGTCGACCTCAGGACCTCGTGCACCAGCAGGTGCCTGTGCCGCTGAGCGATATCACCGGCCCTTTTTTCATATGTGGGTTCTGGGAGTCGAACTCGGGCCCTCACTCTTGCCAGGCAGGCGCTTACGCCGTGGAGCCATCTCACCAGCCCATGGCTAATGTTTAAAACAATTGACTATATCAAGGATTGAAAGAATGTGAAAAAGGCCAGGCTTGGTGGCACATGCCCGTAATCCCAGCACTTGGGAAGCCGAGGGCAGGAGGATCTCCACAAGTTCGAGGCCAGCCTGGGCTGCATAGTGAGTCCAGGCCAGCCTGACCTGGCGAGACCTTGTCTCACAAAAAAAAAAAAAGAATTTGTGGGGGGAAAAGAATTGGAATATTAAAACACTGTGAGTGGTATAGTCACACTGGAAAATAATTCTTTAAAAATTAAACAATTTCTTTAAAAGTTAAACAAATACCTATCATGTGACCCAGCCATCCCAGTACCATTAGTAAACAGAACTGAAAACCGGTTCACACAAAATCTTGTACCCAAATGGTGATAATAGCTTCCTGGGTAATCACTAATCACTTAAAACAACCCAAATATCCTAAATTGGGGTATATGTATAAACTAGGAAATTGTCCAAGAATAAAAGGCAAACCAATGCTACACAAAAAATTATTAATATCAAAATAATTACACTAAAAGAAGCCAAACCAAAAAAGTATGTCTTATGATTTTATTTACATAGTTACATAGTTACATAGATGATAGACAGATAGATAGAAGATAGATAGATGGATAGATGGATAGATAAATAGATCGATTGATCATCGGTTCCTTCAGTGCTGGAAGGAAGGGTAATAAGGAAGAGGTTATAAAGAGTCAGGAGAAAACATTTAGGACTGATTGATAAGATCCCTATCTTAATTGCAGTGATGATTTCAAAGTTAAATATATGTCTGAAAACTAATCAAATTGTATACTTTAAAAGTGAAGGCTACAGTCCATCAAAGTATACCTCAATAAACCTGTATTTTGAAAGATCCAACTATTCAAATACAATTTTTACGAGAAGAAGGAGTCCATTAATTACAGTCTATTCCAAGTATCCTATCATTTTAATTTTACAGCTCTTTAGGCTAAATGCAGTTGCTTGTTGCTTAAATGGGGACAGTTTTCAAATTTGTTACACCAACTATCAGCTGGGCCAAGTTCTCTAATAAAGAAATATTAGGCAAACTATTCCACTGTATTAGCTTGGTAGAAAAAGCTAAGATCCTTGCTTGGACACTGAATAGCTACCTTGGTCCAAATTTCAAACACTTGATTTTAAGGATACAATCCAAATTATCTCTTCAAAATCAAGACTTACATTGAAATATTCAATTTCCTCAACTTTCAAAAATATAACAAATGAAATATTTATTCTTTATCATACAGTAACAGCTGTATCAACATTGTTATAATCTTGATGTGCTGTCCCGGCTTTTTTTTTAATTTAGGAGCTCCCTTTTCAACTATCCCATTTATAGCATCTGTATTTTAAAGTCAATTATTCCCCAAACAATTTATTGTTTTAGTTGGCTTCTCTTTTGCTAATAATTCTTGAATTTATAAAAACAAAACCAAAGTAAATCTGAAAGTATAGCCACATTCCTTAAATGATTGGTTCTTTCCTCTTCATTATGTAACCAAAGGCTGAGATCTCCACATAATTCTCTTCTATTAAAAAATTTTAAGACTAGGTAGTAGAAATTATATCTTGATAAATTCTTAACTGTCATTTTCATTGACCTCAAGTTTTTATTTTCTTCCTACTCTCTTCGGAATTTCTCATTTCTGCATATGTCTTATAATGCAAAATGCCCAGTCTATGGATCTCCACTTAAATAGTAAGAGGAAAGCTTCTTTCTTACGAATGTTTGATAGCTCACAAATACAATCAAGAAATATAAATACTCATAAAAGCTGCTTATACATTATACTACGCTAACAAAAACATCAAATATGTAAATACATGTAATATCTTGTATTAAATTTTTATTTTATTTTTATGTTTGGTGTGGAAGAAGAGAAGGCCAAGGAAGAACAAAATAAAGAATATGATAAAGTAGCAACTCAAGACAGAACAGTCACAAAACCTAGGGCCTGGAAAAAGTAAGCACTCAATATATATTCGATGACTTAATGAATGAATAAATAAGCTTGATTTCACCATCGTTTACTGTATCTCCTCTTTAGCTGATAGCATCATATGGCTTCTTACTGGCAATTAAGCAGCAAAAGCAAAGACTGGAACTCATCCAAATGTTTAACAAATGTACCATGGTCAATTAAGCAAATGTTAATAAATGTAAAAAAAAGAGTGAATTTATATAACAAAAAGGTATGAGTTCAAGATCATACCATTTAATTAAAAATAAAATAGGGCCGGTGAGATGGCTCAGTGGCATAAGCGCCTGCCTTGCAAGCGAGAGGGCCCGAGTTCGACTCCCGGATCCCACATATGAAAAAGGGGCCGGTGATATCGCTCAGCGGCACGGGTGCCTGTTGGCGCGCGAGGTCCTGAGGTCGACCCCCCGGTACCCACAAAAAAAAATAAATAAATAAAATAAAATAAAATAAAGGTGGGCACAGCGGCACCCGCCTGTGATCCCACCAGCTCACGAGGCTGAGGCAGAAGGGTTACAAGTTGGAGGCCAGGCTTGGCAACTTAGTGAGACCCTGTGCCAAAATTAAAAAAAAAAAATGTGGGGGACGTAACTCAGTACAAAGGCCCTAGGTTCAATTGCAGTACTATTATTAAAAAGTTAAATTACAATGAGTCTCTTGCACAGGGAGTACTGTGAGAAATACCATCATTTTACCTATAAAAACTCCTTGCATCCTAACTAGAGAGCAACCCACATGAATCTGTGGGATGTGTAAACTACAAAATAAACCAACTGATTATATTTTCATGTTTATATAATACCTAAATAGGCATGGTAAAATATATTTACAAAGGTAATAAAAATTTTTTATAAATACAAATTTGTAAATATATTTTTGGGTATATTTAGCAAATTACTATTAAGAAGAAGTAAAAATTATAATTAATTTATCCAGTTCCATAAACTGATATTTTTATATAAGTACCACACGCTAACCAATTGTGCCACTGGAGCTCCTATAAACTGATATTTTTGAAGTGCTTAAAAAGATTTAAAACATTTCTCTTAAATAATGTAAACTTTCCTCTGAAATTATGTTAATAGTATACTCTTAGCAAGTGCTTTTTCTATTCCTAGTAGATAATAGGCTCAGTTCTGTCTAAATTATTACAAATTTTTATTTTTAATGAGGCACAACAAATATGATGGAACCCAAAGATTTGGTTTCACTTACCTCGGAGTTTAAAATATTTCACATGGTTGGCCACAGCCTCTGTAACAGTTTCATTGGGGCAGATTTTTACTCCATTAGGAAACAGAACAGATCGCCTTCTTCTCGGTAACCAGAGAAGCCGTGCTCCAGCTTCTCTGCGGTCCAGAAGCTGATGCTTTCCAGCAGGTAGAGAGGAGTCCGTAGATTCTCTGGGCAGCAGAAAAGAAACTGCATGCTTTGGTTCTTGGATCTCTTCTAAAGATAAGTAGGTTTGCACTACAGAGGGAAAGCAGAATCAAGGCTTCTGATGAGGAATGAAGATAAGATACAAAAGGTAACAGAGAAAAACTGTCACTTGTTCCACATATGGGTTTTCGAAGTCAAAGCCTATCTGAAGAGTGAAGTATTCAATCTTTCTCCCATTTAATTCCCCACTCCTTTAATTCAAGATTTTTTTATCAAAGTCAAGATTACATCCAATTTCAACACAGGAAATAAGGGAAAAGATTTGGACCAGGACTTAATAATGAAGAGGAAAAACCCAAATTACTAGAGATATCTTAATACAATGTAAATAAAGCAATATCAAAGATTAATAGAGTAGTATTTACTCAATTTCTTACAGCAATCACATCAAATAATACTGTTTTAAGAAATATACTAGAGTTGCATAGAAAGGTAAAAAATTATATTTTTAATTACCTGTTAATGATGGAAGGTTTCCTTCTATCAAGACAAATATCAAAACACCCAGAAAAATCTTCCCCAAAAGAGGAAACATAATCATTTAGACCCAAAACAAGTAAATAAGGGGGAAAAATCCTCAATTGAATGTCCAAAGACTTGAATTTCCAATAAAAAATTGTTACAGGAAAGGTATAACATTTACAAGTTTATGTTTTAGAATGGATAACGACTACAAAAGCATTATAAATTAATGTAAATAAAAATGATATCCCTTCAAAGTGGCTCTCAATTCTTTTCTGAAATAACCAGCATGCTATGAAAGCAGGAGAGATAAGCTAATTAGAACAGATGGGGAGAGACAATTTCTTTAATCTAGCCAGCTAAGCTCTATTAACACTCTCCTTGCCTTTAGCAAGCAGTTCACTTACAAATAATATTTCATATGAATTCTCTGATATTTCTAATTTCTTTATCTCTATTCGTCAAATCTGCTAGATTTGTATGTTCTCTGGGTTCCCCTACGATCTAAGCTGTAGATGCATAAAATTTCCAGATTGATTATACCTACCTATTTCAATAATATAGAGCCACATACGAAACAAAATTAGTTTCCATAATAAAGCTATCATATTGTAAATTTCCTTGATAGAAAATCTGAAATCTTTCACTCTAGTGGGTAATTACTCTTCTTGATGGTCTAGCCAAAAAGCTAAAAAAAAAAAAAAAAAAAAAAAAAAAAAGTCTGAGTATTGCAGCAATATGGAAACATTTCTGTACTTAGATTGAGAAGACCAGGGTTTATGCCGATATCTTGTACTCTGAGTAACTAATTTAAAGATAACAATATGCAATGTATTAACCATTGTTACCCTCCTATTACCCTCCTATTGTTTTGAAATTTTGTTCTACTTTTTTCTCTTTAAAATAAAAATTAAAAAAAATAAAGAACGAAAGAAAGAAAGAAAGACTAGGGCTTAAATCCTGGCTGTATCACCTAATGTCTGATTTTGGTAAATCACCAAAACTCGTTGAGGTGTTTTATTCACCCAAAAAATTATGATAATCTCTGCCTATAACATGGAGTTGTAAGAATTAAGAAATATAAAAATTATCTGGCGGCCGGTGAGATGGCTCAGCGGCGTAAGCTCCTGCCTGGCAAGCGCGAGGGCCTGAGTTCGACTCCCGGAACCCACATACGAAAAAGGGGCCGGTGATATCGCTCAGCGGCACGGGCGCCTGCTGGCGCGCGAGGTCCTGAGGTCGAGCCCTGGTACCCACAAAAAAAAAAAAAAAAAATTATCTGGGAACTAATACTTTGTGTTCTAGTTGTATTACAAATGTTCATAAAGTCTACAGGGATTGCACGCTTTGAAATTCTCTTTTGTTCAAGCTCTAGATCAGAAAACATTCTAAAACATTCCATGTAGAAAATGTACTTAAGATCTTCAAAAACATTTATTGTATACTATGAAATATAGTTTATAAAATTTTAGAAACTTATACCATTAAAAAAACAAAAACATGAAAAATTCAGCTGGGTTCATTTGCTTCTAAATAGGTTCATCATTTTATAAATTCATTTTAACTTGACAGTTGATGTAATTATAATTTTAATTACAACATTCTTAGATGAACTGAACCTATTATATAAAGCCATAAATTCATCCCATGAGAATCCAAAAGCAAGGTTAACTCCTACTGTAAAAGTAGAGGGGATTTATTAGAAAAGATAATATTTCAGCTGAACTTTGAATGTCCTGCTTGGCATTCAGTCAGTGGAGGTTGTGGTGCTGGTGATGGTGAACAGGAAGGATCAAATTTTTTTCCTAGAGAAGCCTGGGTGATGGTGCACACTTGTAATTCCAGCACTCTGGGGGATGACAGAGGCAAGAGGATTTAAAGTTCAAGCCCAACCTGGACAATTTAGCCACTTAGCAAGACCCTGTGTCAAAATAAGAAACAAAGGCTGGGGATGTAGGTCAGTGTGAAGGCCCAGAATTTAATCCCCAGGACCACCAAAAATAAAAAAATTAAAAAGGAAAGAAATTCCTGATCATGATCAATAAGGTATAAAATATACTGTTTATACAAAAATTTTAAAATATTTGCTGGAATAGAATAGAAGCATAAGGTAAACAAATTGAGAATCAAAGCTCGAAAAGTTAATTGTTGTAGATTATGGAATACCTTGAAAGTCTTACCAAGATTTTTGTATTTTCACCTATAGATGAAACAGATTACCTCTGTAATACTTAATCATTCAGAAAAATATTCTGTTAGTTTTCATTTAAGGGTATTCTTTATAGAAGATATTTCAAAATATCACATCATGGTCCTTGAACATTGTTCTGTGTCAAGAAATGTCCCCAAATCATAAGCATATGAGAAACTAGACATAAAATTCTGTTCTTTGAAGATAACAAGTACTAGATTGTTTCATCCATACTCAGTTCCAAATCAGTTGAGGATCATTTATTGAGTGCTTCCTAGATGCTACTAACATTCCTTGTACTAAGTACAGGAAATGCAATATATTCCCAGTCTTTGAGGAGCTTATCACATACAGGGGTAAATGTGTATACAAATAACATAAGAAAAGTGATTAGAGAAGTATATACAAATTGTTACAGGGAAGAAGAGAGAATGTTTGAACAGGTGTGGGATGGTAAAATTAAGAGTTTAAATATGAAAAAACTAAGTTCACAAGTAGTGAGTGGGTGAGGTAGGAAAAGGGAATAGCATGTGCAAGGCCTGCAGGTGTAAAGATACATACAATGTCACAATACCAACTCCACATGACTATCTACGGTTTGGGATTTACAATGACAATCACACTTACGAGACAACAGTTCATAACCTGGCTCCATGTTTTCTTTGTAGAAGACGGCACACTGTTGTAATCGTGATACTTTCAAATAAGGTTCATCTTCATCTGGAGTTTTCATAGGAATACTGACTGATTTCTCCAGTCCCCAGAGGGAATGCACTCAGTTTTAACAGAACAGTGCAGCCACAGCTGCAGGATGAAGCCCCATAAACACAGAATCATGTCTTTTAATAGACCATGAGCATAAATTTCAAATTCCCAGAAGAATAAGCTTGGTTACAACAAACTACAGAGAGAAGTACTTTAAGCAGGAATGAAAATTCCATATAACTAAAAAGTAGAGGTCAATAGAAAAATGAGGATAGAATAGAGCCTGAAATAAAACCAGGATGGGCTCTGTATGACAAATCTAGACCTCTTTTTTCTTCTGGCATAAAAAGAGAAAATATCTGATTTTAAGAAATATTACACTTCTTCAAAGTCATACTCAAATGACAGAATATGACAAAAAGCTTCCTATTTTTAACCCTAAAAGCCGTTAACTTAAAAACAGTATTATCGGCAGCCCCTTCGCTTTGGTCCGACCGGGAGGAGGGCGCTGCGGAGACCTCCGCCCAGGCCATCCCCTCCCCGGGTCTCTCCCCTCCGGCCTCTGAGGCCCTTCCTAGCCCGTATCGTGGGGCGAGGTGAGAGCGGGCGCGGGGAGGGTGGTCCTGCCAAGAAGCCCCCTCTCCACCAGGATGACAGAATTTCTGACAACTCCCAGAAACTGCTACACCAGCGGAACACCTGGTTGGAACAGGCTAGATGTCAGCCAAAGGTCTGAGGCTTGAAACTAATGGAATCTGCACTTGATAACGGCCTCAGAATGACTGTGAGACTAAGGGACTTTGAAGTAAAAGTTCTTAGTCTAACTCAGTTCTTTGGCTTTGATATGGAGACATTTTCTCTAGCTGTGAATTTACTGGACAGATTCTAAAATGAAGGTACAGCCCAAGCACCTCGGTTGTGTTGGACTGAGCTGCTTTATTTGGATGTAAAATCAAGAGGAATGAAATGTCCCATGACAACTGACTTGATCTGAGTAAGTCACTACGGATTCGCGGTTTCAGACTTGACGAGAATGGAAAAGATTGTATGGGAGAAGGTGTGTTGGAAAGTCAAAGCTACCACTGCCTTTCAATTTCTACAACTCCATTATTCACTCATTCAAGAGAACTTGCCGTTTGAAAGGAAAAATAGCCTAAATTTTAAAAGACTGGAAGCTCAGCTTAAGGCAGGTCATTGCAGAATCATATTTCTAAAGCAAGACCTTCTGTGTTGACCTTATCTATCATTGCATTGGCCATCCAGTCACAGAAGTATGTAGAGTTAACAGAAGGAGTAGAATGTCTTCAGAAACATTCCGAGATAAATGGCAGAGATCTGAGCTTCTGGCAAGAGCTTGTATCCAAGTGTTTAAGTGAATATTCATCAAACAAGTGTTCCAAACCAAATGTTCAGAAGTTGAAGTGGATTGTTTCTGGGGGTACTGCATGGCAACTGAAGTGTAGTTACTAGAGTAACTCACCTTCCAACAATTCCTGAAATGGTTCCTGAACTGGTAAATTTTGTTATTCTCTGTATAAAGAAAATTGTATCATTTTCTTACACAATTGAAGTATTGAAATATTATCTTCAAAATAAACCAACTGGACTTGGAATAGCAAAAGGGAAAAAAATGACATCACCAATCTAGTCAGCTAACATTTGAAGGCATTTACTATATATAAGGTACAACACCCTAAGGAAAGCAGTTATCCAATGTCTGATATATAAATTAATCATCTCATTAAATTAGCAGCTTAGGAAACAACAGCCTCTTTAATAACTTGAATTTTTAAAGTATCCCTGAAGTAGTGGCTTTTTAATTGCACATTTTGCTATATAAAGCCCCAAGCTCTAACTCATTTAAAGTTAGAACAGGACCAAAAGTTTGATCCATGTATGAACTAATTTGAGAATGTTAGCTTACAAGCAGAATCATTATGAACTTGAATATTATACCTAGAGAAAAACATAATACAGAACAGATGATCTCTGTTGGGTTTCTGAAAATTGCCAATCTGTCTCAACATACTGCTATAGTAACTAGAATACTAGAAAGTAATTATATCCATAAAAATGTAAATTCAGTCACTGCATATAGTGTATATGTTTTTGCCATCTAAATTAACTTACAGTAATGATTTATCTTTTCCTACTCAAAACTAAATGTTAACATTTAACACATCTACATATGATTATGAAACTTAGGTATGAAAAATTTACTTAGTAAATTTAACAGCTAGCAGTATTTAGACAAACTTTTGATAAGTTGGGGTTTTTTGTTCTTTACATAAATAGTATTATTAAAGCAGCAAAAAAAATTCTTTGAAGCCTTTTTCCACAACCCTGAACTATGGATTCCATTATGTTACCATGGATTTAAGTTATGAAGCCTCAAAACTTCACAACTACATTAGTAAAATGTTCTCCAACTTGGGAAAACTGCCTAATTAATACAATGCTGTAGTAGGATTGTTTAGATTTTAATTCATCTGTAAAGCTAAAGTCATAAATGTGAAACAATACAAGCTTGAAAAGGTGAACTGTGAATCTTTATTTCTAACATTAATCTACCTTTCTATATTGGATCAAAATATTATATTTAGGTGATATTGAAAATGGTAACCTACTTAATTTCAATGTTAAATTTTAAATTATGAGCTTTACATCAAAACCAACATTTTACACATGCACTTTTTTAAGGCATAATAAGGATTATATTCTAGATAATGTAATGGTTTCTTGGCACCCATAATGCAAGTAATAGATAATTTAGAGATAAGAATGTTATTGCTATATGGGAATTACACTTAAATTTAAAGACATTTTGTATTAAGCCAAAATACGGACCTAGTAAGTTTGCCATGTTCATTGAGCTATCTTTAATATTTCTTCTAAAAAACAGATATCTTTGTATCTATAATAAAAATTTTTATACATGATCTACTTCCTCACTCTAGTTCCATTAAAAAAACATATGTTCTATTATATTACATAGTAACTCAAAATCAATTATCACTCTGAAAACTTGCTTTACCCTAAGTTCTGGCTAGATAAAGCACTCCAGAAGGTTTCACTATGGACTGTTTCTATAAAACTGCCATTGCTTCTAGTCCGTTTCTTTTTTTTCTAAAGGAGTAGAATATACTTTCACAAATTTCCATATTGTGTCTTAAGAAAAATAAGTAGACACCTCCATAATTATGAGATTGCTGAGGTAGTGTTTGGAATTCTCCATGTGAGCCAATGAATGTAAGGAGATGAAAA
The DNA here is from genome assembly GCA_028451465.1 of Erethizon dorsatum. Lineage (NCBI taxonomy): Eukaryota > Metazoa > Chordata > Mammalia > Rodentia > Erethizontidae > Erethizon > Erethizon dorsatum. Next base: position 79,474,716 of record CM051831.1, on the reverse strand, counting down.
TACAGTTAGTGTTGTGAACAGTTACTCAGTGCAGCCTGAAGCCTGAGTCTATCCAGAATGGATGTAACCAATTTTGACATCATGTCACAGATAAATAAGCACTGAAAAATAAATCAAAGAACCACAGTATATACTACCTTTAACTTTTTGTAAACCATGTTTTGTGATAACTTCAGTCTTACCAAAGGCTGATATATTTCAATATTTTGAGTTGGGAGAGGTAACCTAACCAACTTCCATTATATTTGGTACTAAAAGATACCTTTCAATAAAATTACTGAAATGCAAAAAAATATCTTCTGTACAAGTACTTCTCTTGCCACTAACACCACTTTCTACTTCCTTTCACTAAAACATTCTCTATCTCCTTTCTCCCCTCCCTTTCTTCATCTCTCTCTTGATTTCCTTCATGTACCCGAAGAAACTCTATTCTTACCAGAGAATATTAAAACTGTTTATATGCCCACAAAAGACTCAGGAATAAAAGCCTATTCTTTTCAGAAAAGAAAGTTCATTTGTTGTGCCTAACAAAATGCTGGCTAATAGTAAATGCAGTTGAGCATAACTTATCTGAAATTCTTGGAACCAGAGGTGTTTCAATTTCTGTTGTTTTTTGGTTTTTTGAGACTATGCAGTTCAAGCTGGCCTTGAACTCACTTTGTAGCCCAGGCTGGCCTCAAACTCGCAGCAATCCTCCTGTATCAGCTTACTGAGTGCTGGATTACAGGCATGTGCACCATGCCCGGCTCAAATTCTGGATTTTAGAATATTTGCAAATATGTGATGAGATATCTTGGGGGTGAGTCCAAAGTCTAAACGTAAGAAATTCACTCATGTTTCAAGTATAACTTACACATATATCCTATGTTTTGACTGTGCCCCATGACATGAGGTTAGATGTGGAATTTTTCCACTTGTGGTATCATGCTGCTGCTCAAAAAGTTTCAGATTTTGGAGCATTTTGTATTTTTGAAGCAATTTTCTTATTTGATTAGGGAATTTCCCTGACCCAAAATGATAAACGAGTTAACTATATACTTGTTAAAGAAGGAAGAAAAATTACTTTAAGTATCAGTTATATGGTATGCATAAGGCCATCATACAATTAGAAATTTATTTCTAACAATGGCTCATGTTTCTTAAGAAAAAAAAATCACACCTCACTATAATGAACTCGAAATATGTTTAATATAAAATGTTGATATTCTCAAAGCATTATTTCCACATGAATTTAGGAAAGTGAATTTTAAACAATTTCCAAAACATAATAAAGGACAGTGGTATCTCTGAAAAACATACAAACAGAAAAGTTAAGAAATCACGAGATGCTTTACATACTTGCTTCCCCAAAGTAACATGTACAAAAAACTTAATAGTTACCTACAAAAGTCTCCCCATCCCTACGCACACACAAACTGGGAATGAAATATGCAATCATAACCACCTTTATATGAAATCCCCAAAACAGAAATATCTGTAATAATATAAAGATGGTGATGAGATTAACAAAAGCTGAGGACACTGAGGCTTAAGTGACAACCTCAATTCAGATGATTCTAAAATCAGATGTTTGGACATTTAATTTTATCTTAAATTGCTTTTGCTTCAGTGCTTTACATACAGTTACAATGTAAATCTAAGAAATGCTTATAACACATTAAAGTAAAATTCTTAAAAAAATTCTTATCTGAGAAAATACAATATGATCATGTCTCCCTCAAAATATTCCTGATATCAGAAGGTTCTAAAGTTTTCAATCATATATAATACCACCATGATCACATGAATTCAGTAGAACTGTTACCTGAATATTTAATAAAATATTAAGCGCCGTAAGTTTAAGAATCATAAGGGATATCATAGGGCTCTAAAAACTACAGTTTAAAAATATAAAAGAAATGAGAACAATCTGGCTTTGCAGATGAATACTAGGTAAACTGAGTTATAAAATTATATATTTGGTTCTCATAATTAATAAATAGAATTTTGGAAGTGTTCTTTTTGTTAAAATTATGAGGACATCTATACTTACAGAAACTGTGTACATACGTTCTGAGATAATGTAGGAGTGAATATATGAACACATGGCAATACCTCAAATAAAATAAATTTAACTACATATATAATTTTTAAAAACTTAATTCAGACAGACAATTTTTGTTCCAAATTTTACCCTGAACAAATGAACTAAATTCTCAGATACCCACATATGACATCAAAAGAAATGAAAAAAGAAATTAAAGCAAATTAATTTCATTTAGCGGCAGAGAATAAGCTGCACTTTGAAAGTGAATTTTTATCATCTTCCTAAGATTATGAATGCCTTTTTTTACACTATACAGAAGGGATGCCGTAAATGGCATTTTCTTAAGCCTTGATACTAAATTTCTTTTTTAAAAAATACACAGTATTCATACTGCATGCTTGAGCTGCAAAGAATAGAATTACAATATTGATGTGACTTGTCAACAAATCTGACAAGCGCTGGGGCTGGCACCAGGGAGGACGTAACTCCCATCAACACCCAGTCATGTGGAAGTAAAGATCACATAGTTTTATTATCTACAAAAGCATTCCCACATTACATACGCTATTGCATAATCCAAGCATATTTACTCAGAAAAATATCAAATATTTATGAAATTTTAATATCTAATAACTTTTATCTATATCATCCCCGTCCCCACTCCATCTATGAGAGTCCAACAATTCTAATAACATATACGTTTTAAATAATGTTCAATGACTTATAAAACTATTGGAAGTTATTTTCTTCTCAGTGAGCTAACACAAATGCCGGTAAGCGGCTTTCCAATAATCTTAGAGAACATATGTGTCATGTTTGTACAGATTAACTAGCTACTGCTGCCCTTCTGTTGCTGTAAATGAAGTTTCAAAATGAGCTCGCGAATATCTTCCCGTTTGGTCTTTATTACATGGCGAGGAAACCATTTCTCCAAGTGAATTGGAAGTTCAAAGTTAACAATAGGATCCTAAAGAAAAAACAAAATGCGATCACTTTAACAATGTAATTTCAAATTTGTTTTAATTTCATTTATGCAAGAATTGAAAAATTGTTAACTTTTTAAAATCAGCTTGAGATTTAATTTGCATGGCATACAATTCCCCTGAAGTATTCAACCGGATTTTAGTTTATTCAGAGTTATATAATCATCATCACTGTCAATTTGAGAACATTTCCATTAAATTGCTAACTTTTGAACATCAAAATTATACACCAGTGATGGCAAACCTTTTAGAGACCAAATGCCCAAACTGCAACCCAAAACCCACGTATTTATCACAAAGTGCCAACCCTGCCCCTAGGTGCACTGTTATCTGATGATTGGCTGCTGGGGTAATGGTGGGGTGACTTGGCTCCACCTGACAGAGAGGGTTCTGCATGCCCACTGCAGCACATGTGCCATAGGTTCACCACCACCGTACAGTTTAATATTTGTTCTGCTACAGTGCGTGTTTAAGAGTCACCATAAACTGAACTGGTAAATGAAGAATGACTCAGCATAACCCAGAAGTCAGATTGATTTAAACGCAATTTTTCCTAACATTTTTTTAAACTAGTAAAAACGAAGAGAAAGCCTTGATGATAAAGAATTTCAGAAAAAAAAAAATATATATATATATATATAAAAGTCCTGCAAAAGGTTCTTTTTTAAGTGTAAGAAATAAACCATGTGTCATGGCACACACCTGTAATCCCAGCACTCAGGTGGCTAGGACAAGAGGATCACCAAGAGTTCAAGGTCAGCCTGGGCTACATAGCAAGACCTTGTCTCAAAAAGCCAAAAAAATTAAAATAAAATAAAATGTTCCACCAAAGTGTAAGAAATAAAGATATAATTGCTTCAAGACCTGCTACATTTTCCATTATGTTAAGCTTAACCAGGAAAATACAAGTTGCAAATGTAAAGACATTTCTCTGGGTTTACATTTTAAAAATTTCTAGAAAAGTCTATCCTTACAGTATGTTTAGAAATGTGGTGAAATTATTAGAAGCCAGCTGTGAGGATTTACAGATTGAAGAAGGAATTAAGAGCCCGAGGGTATAAGGCTCAAATCCACTGACTGATTCTAGGAGCAAATGCTCAGTGGAGATTTGCTGTCTAGTATTTTCATTAGAATACTGTTTTTTGTTAGGATTACAAGATCCACGGGTATTTAGTGGTCTTCCCCAGGTGTATTTTTTTTTAACCTAAGCCTTACATTAGTGCACAAATTTGAGAAACACAAGACGTAGATTTTTAAGCTTTCTATCCCAAGAATTTTATATGGTACTTCATCTTGTAGTTATAAAATCACATAACAATGTTAGAATATATTGCGTAACAAGGCATACTGAATATTCTAAACACAAAATCAAATCTATTTGGAACGAGTTTTAGAGGACCAGAGTCATTACTCTATGATGAAGTCGCAGTGTGGAATAAAAGAGGGGGTAAAACCCAACAGATGTTTAATGGTTTCCATAAATGTGTACCATCTTTTACTATATATTATCATTCCTTCCTGATATTAAAGACACCAAAAAGTTGTAACTGCATGCTATAACCCTGTGTTTGAAAGTACCTTTAAGTATTCTCTAAGCAGGTTCTTGGCCACAAACTCCCTCCTCCTTTACCTATCTTTATAAATAATACTATTATGTCTGAACTAATGAAATGATAGTTCAAAGGGAAAGAGTGGTTCTCCGCATATAGGTTTTTGTCTTTAATATTGTCACAGCTCCTATGAAATTTCTATGAACTAGAAAATAGCAGCCACGTTTGTCACTGTATTTCTCTAGCTATGGTCCTGAGCTTTTTAAATAAATGGGTCTTTTAGCTGGGGGAAATTCTCTTTAAATATTGTACCTACCCTATTCTCTCTCTCATTACCTCCAATCCTCTGAAAACCCTATTAGCCAGAAATTTGTCACTGCATGCTGATATTTGTGAATGAAACTTGTCTTCACATACCTTGAAGAAGCTTTCCACATATTGCAGTAAATATACTCCACAATCACTGCTGTTATCTTGTTTAGGAACTTTAGGGCATAGGTCCACCATATTTGTTTTGCTGAATTCACGATGAGTTTTTCGCTTAACTTCCCATTCTACCTCTAAATACCTGAAATAATAAGTGAAGTGACTTGAGTAGAAATCTATTAGTATGCAATACTTTCACAAGGGGAGAAAAACACTTACTGCTAGATGTGTTGCCTCAAACTAAATTTCCAAAGACTGGTCTTTAAGTGCAAGATACATTCATATGAACCTGCACAAGTGCCATTTTAATGAAAATAATGCAATCTTCCAGTGATAGTTTTGATAATCACTAATATTTGCAATGCTCCTTTGTAAAATTATGGGCTTTGTTCAATTATGAATACAAGTTCTGAATTTACTCTTGATGTAATCCCTGGGAAATATTAATACTTGAATATAAATGCATAATAGAAAATATTCTCTTGATTAGATTTGAAGGCTTCATTTAAGTACATATTAAAATACAATTCCTGATATATTATTTTCAGTAATTCTTAAGACAGTTTCAAAATTACTGAGACTTTAGATAACAAAATGATGTTAAAATTGTTATTACTTACTCTCGTAAATTCTGAACTGTGTTTTGTACAGAAGCAGCTTTCAAGGAGTCTAGAATGAGAATACACGGCCTATGAAAAGCAAAGAAAGAAAGATGTACATACTTGTACTAAGTATAGTGAAATGCATAAAAAAAAACTATTATTATATAGCACACACTTACCTTTTACACATTTTCTTTGGAACTGACATACTCATCTCAGTACTCTGAAATTAACATAAATTTTTATGACTTTCCAATTAAAACTAAAATATATTGATATTCAGTTACTCCTTAAAATCTTTCAAACAACTTTAAAATTAAAATTACAAGTAAGAGTTATTTTCATCACCTGAAGTAACCTAACTTCATTTTTCAAGAATTCATTGATTTATTTCCTTATACTGGTAAAATAGTAGTTTATATATTCATTGGTTTCAAGTAATTATAAGCCTTAAGCTGGCCTAAAAAACAATCTGGAACTTGACCTCTGTCTACTTAACACTCAAACAATAACAAACAAGATAATTTGACCTGTCTCTGTACACATTCTCTAACTGACCTCATGTCATTAGAGACACATTTCTTCCCTTGGAAGCACAGGGAGCAGAGCATTAATCTGCAATAAGGGAAAGGAATGAGAAACTGTATTTTTTGTTGATGATGTTTTTGTTCATAAATTTGAGAAAACAATGGATCAAACTTAGTCTTCTTCAATGCAGTCTTCTTAGTACCTTTATTTTTCTTTTTTTTTAGTGCCTTTATTTTTCTAATGTACGTACTGAACCTCCAAGACAGGAAGTTAAAGCAAGCTAAACAAGTATAAGAAAACTGGTAACTTCTCTTGTTCTCTTTTCCAAAAAGTGTCAAAGAATCGTAAAACAGCACAATTTAATTACGAGTCACTTAAATCCACCCCAGTCTGCTTAACTCTGCCCTGTCTTATATCTAATATTACGAGTTCTCCTTCTTTCACGTCTGTGAAGAACACACTTACTTGGGAATCCTCCGCACTGGAGGACAGTGTTGAAGAGGTATGTAGATCATGGTCTAATAGGAAATAATGAAGCAATTATGACGTTTTATTGTATGTTTAACACAGATAATTTATATAAGCTTAAACTGTAACTTATATGCAGAGCAATAATTTAAAAATACAGAGGATCCATTTAAATTTTTTCATGATTAATGTTATAAATAGAATTCAATCAATAACTAAAACTGATGATAGTTTGCCATCATGAGACAACATATAAACTCCTCGGCCAAAACATGAAATACCAGTTACCAGGGCCAATTTTTATAAGACAATTTTCAAATGTCTCCTATTTTAAAACAGAAGATAATTTTCCTAGTAATGATTCTTCTATGACCATATAATTTGCATAAGTACCCTTCTGAAGCTGAAAAGAATTAGAGAAAATTGAAAATAATCAGTTGTTTTATCAGCTTTTCTTTCCTTCCCCCTAGGTTTTGGGAAGTCTTAATGGAAATGGCTATTAGCAATTGTGCTTGCTACTTAGACAATAGTTATAAAACATTTAATTTTTGTATTTTTTTCTCAAAGCAAGTAGGCTTACTTGCTTACTTAATATTTAGAGTTATAACATAAGAAAAATCAGGAAAGTATAAGAAATCCTATATTATCTCTGAATTATTAGTCTACAAGAAATACATTAAGTCATATTAAAAAAAAAAAAAAACAAATGAGATGTCAAGCCATGCCTGAAGATCTATGGCATGAATTCTTAATCATGTTAGCAAAGGTATTCTTTAAAAATTCTAAAATAAAATTTATATCAACAATATAATTTAAGAACAATATTTTGTCTATACCTAAGACTAGGTTTCATGAAAACTTCAAACTTTTTATTCTTCCTTCTAGTAAGTTTAATAATAAATAGACTACTTTTAACTCCATACTATTGTCCATAACCATTTTACTATTGTCCTTGTTATTAAAAATACCATCTGCTTTAACAATATTACCTATTGTTTCATTGTCTTGTTGAGACTGCTGGGATATAGTTTGTGGGAAATCTTCATACACAGCTTCTTCTAACCATGGAAAACAAATTACTGCAAGATACCAGTGGGACCTGTTGGGGAAAAAAAAAAATCTTAATAACATGTAAAATCTAAATATTATAGAATATGCTCTAGAACTACACCTGAGAAAGTCACATATGACAAACTTATTTTGAAGACATCTGTTGCAATATCTGATAAAATGTAAAGCACATGTTCTAAAATTAAATAGCAATTTCTTTTGCTGTGCAAAGGCTTTTTAATAAGGTGAGATCCCATTTGTTGATACTTTGTGATATTTCCTGTGTGATCATGGTTTTCTTCATGAAGTCTCTGCCTACACCTATGTCTTCAAGATTTCTACCTATTCTCTCTTCCAGCAGATTTAGTGTTTCTGTTTTAATATTTAGATCTCTGAACCATTTGGACTTTAGTGCACAGTGATAGACATGCGTCTAGTTTTAGTCTTCGGCGTGTGGAAAGCCAGTTTTTCCAGTACCATGTATTAAAGAGGCTACCTGTCTTCCAGTGAACATGTCTGGCTCCTTTGTCAAGGATAAGGTGGCTGAGTGTGTTTGGAGTTGTGTCTGCATCTTCTGATCTGTTCCACTGATCCTCAGGTCTGTTTTTTTGCCAGTACCATGTTGATTTTATCACAGTAGCTTTGTAGTATAATTTCAGATCAGGGATTGTGATGCCCCTGCCTTGCCTTTGTTGCCCAGAATTGCTTTTGCTATTCTAGGTCTCTTCTGGTTCCAAACGAATTTCAGGAATGTTTTCTCTAGTTCTGTGAGGTATGCTAATGGTATTTTGATTGGGATTGCATTACATCTGTATAACAATTTTGGAAGTATGGCCATTTTCACTATGTTGGTTCTTCCTATCCACGAGCAAGTGCTATCTTTCCATTTTCTGATATCCTCTTCAATCTCCTTTTTCAGAGTACTGTTGTTTTCAATGTGTAGATCTTTTACTTCCATTGTTAGATTGATTTGTAGGTATTTTGTTTTTTTGGATGCTATTGTAAAGGGTGTGGTTTCCCTAATTTCCCTCTCAGTGGCTTGTTGCTTGTGTACAGGAATGCTATTGATTTTTGATTGTTGATTTTGTATTCAGCTACACTACTGAATTAGGTTATTAAATCTATGGTTTAGAGGTCCCATTCAACCCAGCTATGCCCCTTTCTGGATATCTTCCCAGAAGAATTAAAAACATCATACCACAGCAATATATGTGAACCCAAGTTTATAGCAGCATAATTTGTAATAGCTAAATCTTGGAAACAATCCAAATGCCTATCAATTAAGGAATATATAAAAAAGATGTGGTTTTTATATATAATGGAAAACTACTCAGCCATAAAGAAGGATAAACTTGAGACTTTTGTAGGTAAATGGATGCAACTCAAGAACATACTCATAAGTGAAATAAATCAGACCTACATGTGTAAACATCATATTGTCTCACTAGTGTGAGAAACTGAACAAGTAAATAAGACTCAAAATGTACAATAGATATTGGGAATAGGGAAAAAACTGTCCAAAAGAAAAAAAAAAAAAAAAAAAAAAAACTGTGATGGGAGAATGGGGAAAGGAAGGGAAAAGGAAAAAATATATATATATATACACAAGATAGTTAAGATAGTTACACAGCTAGTTTCTCTTAGTTCATTGAAAAGAAAGGTTTGTGCTAATATTGTTTGGACAATATTTCATGCCTGTATCTTGTACTCTGAACAACTATTATGAATATAACAATATGCAATGCATTAATTGTTACTCTGCTACTAGCCTGTTTTGAAATTCAGTTTTGTTGTTATTTTTAATTTTTTCTCTTTAAAATAAAAATAAAATAAAACTAAATAGCCAGTTACCAAGGCTATAAACAAAATGGCTTAAAGTAAAATCTGAGCAATTCAAACTTTATTTTCATACAGTCAGTGTTTTGAGGACTTGCTTTGATAAATATACATAGTGTCATCTTTGTTTTTGTTGGTTTTATTTTTGTCTTTTTGAGACAGGGTTTCACTAGGCAGTTCAGGCTGGCCTTAAACTCATTTTGCAGCCCAGGCTGGCCTCGAACTCACAGTGATCCTCCTGCCTCAGCCTCCTGAGTGCTGGGATTACAGGCATGTGCCACCACACCCGGTCAGTATCATCTTTGTAACTAGTTTGTTTTCTTAAATATTTGAATATTCATCATAAATCTTCTGTATTTTTAATTTAGAAAATTTTTACTTGAATTAAAAAAAAATCAGTGTCTTCTACCCATTTTTATTTTATTTTTTCATCCTATTTACAATATAAACATTGCCAAACTAAATTCCAAGATAAATAACTTTCAACAATTTCCATAAAAACTTAAAAATAATGCCTTGGATTTATGTACCCATACTTGTTACTGATTGTTAGCCTAAAAACACAAGAAATATTTTTCCTGAACTCTCTCCGTTTGTTTTTAAATAATAAAAAATACTCACGACTCATTTACAGGTACAAAGATGTAATCTTTATTAAAAATGTTTATGTGACGAGTCCATGTTCTCACTCTTTTATGTCTTCTTTGTGCCATTCTGGGAATATGAAAGGTAGATGATTTATAAAAAGTTTAAAATTTAAGAGAAGAACATCAAAAGCCCTTTTTATATACTGAAAATACTAGGTTTAATTATCTTAAAAACATATAATTTAACACATTAGAAATAGATCCTTTTAACTCTTAGCTATTCTTAATTTGATCACTAAAAATAATAAAACAGAGAGAATAAAGACAAATTTATTAAATACTCTGTAGATTCCAAAATGGCTCAGCAACTGAATATAAAGATATGTGTATCTACTTATTCTGCATAGCTCCACTGACCAAATATAGAATCTGTGGTGAAGTAGGTGCTAAATTAATGGAGGAGAAAAAAATGAGGCTTCTTTTTTCTGAGTTATTTTTGTTAACTGTTTTTTGCTGCTGTTGTTGGAGGGGGAGCTGTTTTGTTTTGAGACAGAGTCTCACTGTATAATCCAGGCTGGGCTTGAACTCATGATGTAGTTCAGGCTTATACTCAAAACTCCCCTACCTCAGCTTCCTGAGCGTTTTTTTTCTTAAGATTTTATGAAACTCATCTCCCTTCATACATAAAGAAACAATCGGACAAGGCTAAGTATACCCACCACTCATTCCAACTTCCTTTTATTTCTTCAACAAATGTTTATTAGGTTCCAAAAATAAATAATAAAAAATATGTACACTGCCTTAAAATAATTTATAATATGATGAAGGCAGAAAAGTCAACAAATAACTAAAATATAAGTGTTACAAGGACTACAAAGGAATTATGTTAAAGAACGCCAAACAGCTACCTGGAACAGAAAGAACACACACACACACAAGCACACACACAATAGTTTCTTTTTGTTTTACCTACATCAGGGGAGTTATATCAAACTAAGCTCAGATATTTAAAAAAAAAGAGAAGATTTAGAAAGAAAATGACATTTAACAGAGGCATAAAAGAGGTAGCATGTGAATTCTGGCTCAGTGCCTTAGAAGGAATATTTTTATGTAGAGAAGAAAACGATTAAGTTCATAGATGCTTATATACCAAGCAATATAGGAAACAAACATCTTTGCCCCATCCTTGTTCATCTGAATAGTGTCTGACTAAAACCACACGGGGTAAACATTTGAGGTGAGAAAGAATCCAGAATGAGCGAAAAAAGATGTGACAGAGTTAAGATACCATGTGAAAGATTAACTATTTACACATAATCAAAAGTCAAAAGTTTATTGAATTTTCTCATTTTAGAATGACCCAATCATAAGGATTAAAAACAACTATTTTCAATGACTTCATAGGCTGTGAACTTATTTTCTATTCAAGAATCTTAAGGATAGGTACCTTGTTTTGTTTCTTTTATTATGTTAGTGTTTGGTAGGCTTCCTGATTATGCTAATCTTGAGGTAGGATAGAAGAAACAAAAGATAGGTAGGAAAGAGACAAGGAGGGCCGGTGAGATAGCTCAGTGGCACAAGCACCTGCCTGGCAAGTGCAAGGTCCTGAGTTCAATTCCCAGTACCCCCATAAAGGAAAAAAAGGGCCAGTAATATCGCTCAGCGGCACAAGCGCTTGCTGGCAAGCGCCAGGTCCTGGGGTCGACTCCCGGTATCCACATAAAAAAAAAAAAAAAAAAAAAAGAAAAGAGACAAGGAAATCATAATTAAAAATTGTATGTTTAAGAAGACTGCAACTTCTGGGCCTCAATTGAAGTTACCCAAGGAGATATGTATCAGCATTTCCTTGGTGAAATCCAGACATATCACACTCAAAATTCCACAGGAATATTGAAAGCCCAATAACTGGCTTAACTAGAAAGTAAAGAGCAGGAATCTCATCCTAAAATAAAGAAACAATCCAAAGAATGTTTAAATTACCTTTCAAGAACAACACAACAGGGCCGGTGAGATGACTCAGCGGCGTAAGCGCCTGCCTTGTAAGCGCGAGGGCCCGAGTTCAACTCCCGGAACCCACATACGAAAAAGGGGCCGGTGATATCGCTCAGCGGCACGGGCGCCTGTTGGCGCGCGAGGTCCTGAGGTCGACCCCCGGTACCCACACAAAAAAAAAAAAAAAGAACAACACAACAAAACAACTGGGCTCATACCTGTAATATGAGCCATTACACTTCTTGGGGGTAGGCTACCAGAGGCTTCCACACCAGTCAAGAGAAGCATAAATGTTCCCCATTCCAGGAAATAATGGGCCTCATTACTCTGAGTGCCCGTACTCCATTCTTGAGAATATACTTAAACCTCTGCCTAATAAACCCTTTCTGTGCTTCTTACTGACACATCCTGAAAATTCTTTTTCCACAACAGTAGTCAGCGAACATGTGATCCCACTGTATGTTTAGGGTGGGTTACATTTCATATCTCAGCTTCAGGAACCTTCTCAGATCCAGTCTGGTGATAATCTTATTTGGTAATATGTTAGACAGAGAGTGGTGTGGGGAAGATAGAGAATATGAGGGCACAACATATCTTTTTCTCAGTTCTTCACTGAATATAAAACCCTCAATTAAATATCTTAACAGTTCTTGCCAGGCGTGGAGGTGCACACCTGTAATCCCAGCCCTCGGGAGGACTGCTGCGAGTTCAAGGCCAGCCTGGGCTACATAGTGAGTTCAGGGGCAGCCTGAACTATGTAGCGAGACACTGTCTCAAAAAACCAGAACATGCATACATACGTACATACATATCTTAACAGTTCTCTCGGTATTCAGTAACAGATATTCTCCCCGCTGACATACCAGCAAACGAATCACTGACAAAGGTCAACTACAATCTTGTATTTTGAGTCCCTAGTATGTTCCAAACACTGAGTGAGGCACTAGGGAGAAAGTGGGAATAAGAAAGATGAAGTCCTTGACCTCATAGAGAGCTTATAATGAGAAACAGAAAATCCTGCCATTTTCTAGTTTCACTATACTATCTCTGTAACTATGATATTTGTTTGCTTATTTATTTTCTGTTTCTCATTGTTCTCTGTGGCATCTCATTATAGGTATCAAAAATGTTAAATATCAAATTTATTTAATAAATCTTCCTCTTCTACATTATCAGGAATATTTTTAAATTGTCATTCAGTCTGTCTGTCTGTCTGTCTGTCTCTCTCTTTCTCTCAAAGAAAAGACAAGAGTTTACAGGGTATGCCGCCAGGGGGAGAGAAGGTGAGTTTCCAAGACAAGAATCCTAGAGGCAGGGTGAAAGATTGAGGTTTTTTTTTTATGAGTCTGAAGGCATGGAAAAGAGCTCTAGGCAGCAAATGTGATTATCTGAAGTATATCTTTTCCCAGATCTTTTTTTTTCTTGGTACATGTTTGCAGTATATAATGAATTTTCCTGGATCATATAGCACCTTGTAGCTCTTTGGGAACATTTGTATTGTTTAAAATTATATGTTTAGAATTGTGATGTTGACAAGACTATTTTCCTCTGGCTTGCAGAAAACCTTTAGCTTTGTTAAGAAGGTGATAGAAGGTCTATACATACAAAGCTTTTTAGAGAAGATGGGGCAGGATCCTTGGGTGGAATGAATGGATCTTAAATCAAAAGGCTTGTTGCTGTCTTATGATCGATCACCTGCCAAGAGCAGGGATATCTTTAACTAGAGTTCTTTTGTTGTGGAGTGACTTTAACCTGAGTTTGGCTGTTAGAAGTTTTAACCCTTTTGTCCTCCGGGGGAAGCTACTACATTCTCCCCCGACATACTAGCAAATAAATCACTGACAAAGGTCAAAGTGGTCGTATCTATAACTGCTATGAGCTGAGCAGGGACATTGGTAGGGCCCCCTTCAGCTTACTGAGTGCCAGGGGTGGCCATGATTTTCTCTTTTTTTTTTTTTTTTTGTGGGTACTGGGGATCAAACTCAGGACCTGGGGCACCAGCAGGCACCTGTGCCGCTGAGTGATACGACTGGCGCTTTTTTCATATGTGGGTACCAGAAGTTGAACTCAGGACCTCGCGCTTGCCAGGCAGGCACTTATGCTGCTGAGCTATCTCACCAGCCCCATGATTTTCTCTTTAATTGATCCTGGCAGGCCTTTTCCATCAGCACAAGTTCCAGACCAAAACAGACATTCAAAATAAAGTTGACTATATATCCAAATTTGTGTAGGACAGTTCCACTTGTTGCCCACTATAACTATTAATAAAGCCTCCTGTTACTCTCTCCCTATTAGTATTCTCCCTATTCCTACCTTCTTTCTCTAACAATATAAGAAATTCTCCAACAATATAACTAATTTATCTATGTAATCATCATCTATTTATTATTATTATTATTATTATTATCATTATTCTTGTTTTAATGGGATGAAACAAACCCTCACAGCAATTGTTAAGGCAAGTCTAACACACTGAAAACACTAGAGATTAAACAAATGAGGATTTACGTACCATCCAGTTATATCACTAATTGTTTGCCTGTAGTCAAATTATTTAAAGTTTATTAGTCTGCTTCCCCATCTAAAAAAATAAGATATAACTTATATGCCCTATGTATCTAAGAGCACTGTTATAAAAGGAAAAAATGAAATAATGTACATAAGTGCACCTTGTAAATTACAGATGTTTATTTTAGCTTTTTTAAAAATATAAATTGTATAGGAGTCTACTCAAAGGATTATAAAGCAAACTGCAGACATGGGCAAAGGGATGAAAATCACTATGCTGTAGCAAGTATCTCAGTTACTACTAAGAAGGCACTTCCTCCTTTTACCTATCCCTAAATACTTCTCCATAGCTTGTTTCTTTGTTTTTTTGTGGATACCGGGGGTCGACCTCAGGACCTCGCACACCAGCAGGCGCCCGTGCCACTGAGCAATATCACCGGCCCTTTTCTCGTATGTGGGTTCCGGGAGTCGAACTCAGGACCTCGCGCTTGCCAGGCAGGTGCTTATGCCACTGAGCCATCTCACCCGCCCTCCATAGCTTTTAATATTACTCAAAATATACTTGGGCAGAAATTCAGCTAAACTGTACAAACAAATATGTTATCTTTATAACAGATAGAATATAATGTATGTGGACTACAGTGGTGGAAGAAAAAGTACAAAGCAAAACAAAAAAACAAAACAAAACAAAGTGGTGGTGAAGCAACCAAAGATTAAGAAAGTAGGAAAGTGCTATACATCTAAGGTGGAGAGAAAAGGTACCTCCAGATGAAAACTGGAAGTCTAGCAGGTCTATCCAGTGAGAAATGGACTCACAGAGGAAATACAGGCTCTGAAAAATCATGGCTCAAGGCAAAAAGAAGAGGGAAAAAAATAGCCTGGCTTCTTTATTCTTTGTCCTACTACTTTTAGTACCATACAAGACATGCAACTGGAAACGCAGGCTGTAAGAGTCAGCCCCCGTCACAGGAAGCCGAACGGTGAAGGGATAGCACAGGCTCTCACGGCCGAGACCCAGGACCTGCACAAGTGGTAATACTACACTCTAGGTAATGCCAGAAAGAAGCCACTTTAATAGGAGCACCAGAATAGTATATTTTCTCTTTGTTTGTTATTTTCTCTTAAAATTTAAGTACATCAGAGAATTGACTTACGAAAGATCTGGATTATCTTCTGTTAAATTATTTTCCTTTCTTGTCAAGCATTTATAGAAAAAGCTACTGAAAATGTGACTTCGTTCAACAAGTTCATCTGATGCCTTCTCCAATATAAGATACCTATAAAGTAGCAATCCCACAATAGTAAGTTATTTTTAAATTTTACCTGGCTTTATCTTACATGTTCTGGAAATCACTGTTACATACAATTAGATTTAAAGCCATCATGCATTTTCTCTGGTTTCAGCTTTCAGACTGTTCTTTTCTTACTTTATTTCCCATCAAGATTATTTAAAGCAGAAATTGCCTACTTATTCATTCATTTAACTAATAAATATTTATCAAATTTCTAATATGTACCAAACAGCACCTCTACACCAAAGACATAAACAAGGGCGGGGACAAATTGAACTCACAATTCAAATAAGTGAAGATAGTAGTAAATAATCAAATAATCACATGAACAAATCTAAGACTGAAACTATGATGTTCCCAAATCTAGAAAAATTATAGTAATTTAAATGTGATGAATCTCTAATTTCTTATTCTAATACTAAAACAATTCTTCAATATAACCTTCTAAATAAATACTTTAGTGAGTAAACACCTCATAATTAGGGAGTTTTCTTAATAGTTTATACAGGTTTCAAAATGACTTTGCAATTGCTTGTTTTAAAAAACTGAGTAGCTAGTTTGACAACCATAATACTGCCAAGAGCTGAGTAGAAAGAGAGCTTCTGACATCTATAGAGTCTTCCTCAAATATGTAGTAGAGTACTAAACACTGTATGTGTGTGAAGGAAGTACATGAGCTAGGGAAAGAACTACCCAAAATGATTAGGGGGAATGGAACCCAACATCCACACAAATAAGGACTGCTACTGTTCCTAGTAGTCAGACTGGAAAACCTTGTAATTCATAAGACATCAGATAGAGTACTCAGAAGTACTTAGCACTTCCCCATAGTGGGAATTAATCTGTTGATCTTATTAACAAATCTTAAAAATAAGACACTTGAAAGCATTAAACTGTCCAAAGAACTAACTGGCCTGTGTCCCAGAACAAAACTAAAGCATACTTAATATAAATTGAAAAATACTAACACCTAACAAAAAAAATTACCAGACATGCAAAGAAGTAAAAAAAAAAAAAAAAAATATGACTTAAAATAGAAAAGAAAAATCAGTCAACTGAAGCCAACCCAGAATTGATACAGATGTTAGACACAATAAGAAGGACATTAAAATAGTTATGATAACTATATTCCATATGTTCAAAAAAGTTAGAGACATAGAAGACACAAAAAAGACCCAAATTGAATTTCAAGAGATTAAAATCTGCAGTTTCTGTAAATATAAATGATAATGGGAGATTCTGAGCCTTTATGACTGGAATAAAACTAGTGTATTAGTAAAACAATATGACTTAGGTAAGATGATAGTAAATTTGGTTTGGGAAGGATCTGCAAAATAGGAGATATCTTAGGTGTTAGAAATTTAGATCTAGGGATACGGTACAAAATTAAGCCTTTTATTTTAAAAGCTTATAAAATCTTTCATATTTATTCCTTCAGCTTCTCCTATTCAACAAATTGAAAAAAAAAATAATGGAATTTTGATGTGGATTTTTAAAATGGCAATTAATTTTTATAGTGCTTAAAGATAACTAGATAACTGAATAGAGTTGCCTCATTTCAGTTTCCAGAGTGCTTTGTAATGATGTAGGGTAGTACCTCAGTAACCTGTTAATTGGTTCTAGAAGGCACAACAAGTACCAAACAAACTGTTTTGGCTGGTCTTGAGGCAATCAAAACCAACAAGTTCTAGCTTGTTTGTTGAGTACTAAACAAAGAACAAAGCTTGGGACAAAATTTTCATGTCAAAATTCAACACTAAATCTAACTAGTTTCAAAGCAATTGAGTACTAAGTATGACTATAAGTACCTGCTTAACCACAATAATACAGTGGTCAAAGAAGCACAAATCAAAAACCAACATATGCAAAGTAGAACAAACAAAAAAGCAGTAGCTCTTCTGACATACATAGTGTCTATGAGATGCAAAGAAAGAATTGAAATTGAGTTAGTTAAGTTTTAGTAAAATACTGGTTGACAAAAAAATTTCCATATCTGAAATCTTGGTAGTTACCTTAACTAAAGGCAAAATAACTCAGACATTTTAAAAGTTTCACAGTAAAATATATAAAAGAAATGAGATGATAACTTAGCATTATACGTACTTAAGGTAAAAATCAATGATTACATCATTAAGAAACTCTCCTTCTTCTAAACACTCCAGATCTTCATTAGTTACTCCTAGTCCCCCCTTAGTAGGTGGTGGAGGATATACAATCAACCTTTAAAAAAGTAAAAATAAAGTTAAAGTATATTAGTAGTGAAAATTCCAGCATCTAAGAAATTTCTTATATGAAACAATAACTGGGCAGTATTCTATATAACTAAAATCTGTAGGGTAAAAAACTACTTGACAGGACATACACAATTATATTTTCCTTCATTTTCAAAAGCTACTAATGGTGCTCTTATTGCAGACCATTATTTCCTCTCCAATCATCCCAATGTAGGCCAGTCTGGATAGACTATTATCTCAATATTAGCCTCAATACTGCATTTGTCTAATCAATATACTTTATCTTACAGGTACAATCCCACTGAGAGTGTCTCTCTTCTGCACAATTTTAAACTTTCAACACCGATACAAATTTTTCTCATTCTAAGGTTAAATCCCCAAGATTAATTCCTTTCCATTCAGAAAAGCCACCAAACTGTGCTTGCTTTCTGGTGGTGCATAGTTGCTCAATGAAGGAATAACACAAGCACCAAGGCAACTTTTCCAGGAGAAAGTGCTTAATGTGTAAAATTTAAGAGACCAGAAAGGAAAAACACATTTAGACAACCAGAAAGTTATCAGAGGACAGATGATAACCCATAGGCATTTTTCTGGCACTCTTCTTAAAGCCTAGAAATAAGATCAGCTATACAGGGCCGGTAAGATAACTCAGTGGCATAAGTGCCTGCCTGGCAAGAATGAGGTCCTGAGTTCGACTCCCGGAACCCACATAAAGGATAAAAGGGCCAGTGACATCGCTCAGCGGCACAAGCACTTGCTGGCAAGCATGAGGTCCTGAGGTAGACTCCCGGTACCCACATTTAAAAAAAAAAAAAAAAAAAAAAAAAAAAAAGATCAGCTATGCATTTCAGGCTATGATTGTGGAATAGTCAGGGTGGTATTTGATGGGCAGATGTAGTAACAATAAAACTATAGTGTATTTCACACACCAGAAAAGTTCAAGAAATTAGGCATCATCCACAGTTGACTTAATCTTGGTATCATGGCACTTACATCTAACAATAACATGGAAAATTCTGTTTCTTTTCTTGGTCTTCTGAGACAGGATCTTGCGATGTGGTACAGGCTGGGCTTGAACTCACCATGTAGCTCAGGATGGCCTCGAACTTGCAGTTATCCACCTGCCTAAGCCTCCTGAGTGCTGGGATTACAGGTGTGCACCACCACGCCCGGCTAAAATGGAAAATTCTAAATGCTAATTTGGCAGTGTCTATCTTACTAGCTATATTCCTATCCTAAGCTTTCAATGCTTAAAAAAAAAAAAGAACTCTATTTTGCCTTACCACCATGAGAAGACATAAAAAATTAAATACAAAGAGGCAACTTCTTAAAAAGAACTTCTAATAAACTCCAAAGTATAAAATTAAAATCCATTTTAGCAATCAATATTCATTTTTCCTATCATATATTCAGATGTGGAATTCACACTCTTCGAAATCACAAACTGACATTCAAATATTTTCAGTAAACATTTTAATCTGTCTTACCAAATATGAAATTTTGGCTGTCACTTTTATCTTACTGGCATAAAATTAAATGAAGTGACATCTACTGTTTTCTTAATAAGTTTTAATTCCCTCATAAATTTAAAAAAAAAAAAAAAAAAAAGCCAGGTGTAGTGGTCCATCCCTATAATCCCAGCACTGGGCTACACAGTGAGTTCAAAGCCAGCCTGAACTACATAGGAAGACCATTTCAAAAATCAAAAAACAAAAACAAAATGTTTATTTCCAACATTAACCATGAGCATGAAAGTAAAACTTAAAACTATTTAAAAGCACAGAGTGAATAAAAACTACTGATTGTCTACCAATTACAAACAGGGCATGACACAGCACATACTTCTGAACAGGTCCTGTATGCCTGACTTCTCGCCATTCTTCATCTGGATTTGATGTGATAGAAAGTGAGTAGCAACCACTGCTTTGCTTCTGCAGGAAGGTGTAAGTAGGTTTGGCTGCATCTGTATTTGAGGGCTGAAAGAAAATGACAAGGAAGGCTGGTGAGATGGCTCAGCGGCATAAGCGCCTGCCTGGCAAGCACAAGGGCCTGAGTTCAACTCCTGGAACCCACATACGAAAAAAGGGCCGGTGATATCACTCAGCGGCACGGGCGCCTGCTGGGGCACGAAGTCCTGAGGTCAACCCCGGTACCCACAAAAAAAAAAAAAAAAAAGAAAATGACAAGGAACAAGTGTCCTTAAAAATACATAAATACAAACATACTAACTTTTTTCTATTTCAACAGGACTTTATTCATATTGCATTATAGTTAATATAGAAAGGATAAATAATTTAAAAGTAGTACAACTGAACTGAAAATAAAATAAGAATTATTACATTTAGTTGCATTGTACTTATGAGTACATTAGGATATATATATATATAAAATCATGGTTAAATTTTTAAAGATTTCTCAAAATTTTTAGAATACTTATTTTAAAATACTTGCATTTACTATTAAAAAACATAACATAATATTTCTGTGCAATAACATAATTTTGTAAATTTTATTTCAAAAAGATTTGAAGATAAATTTGAATACAATGGCACCAAAATTTCCTTTCAGGGATTCAAAATTTTATTTCTGCTTTCACTCATGGATTGCAGGGTTGAGAGATATCTGACAAAAATAACCTTTGTTTGCTTGTTTGTTTTTTGAGACATAGTCTCGCTGTATAGTTCAGGCTGGCCTTGAACTCACTATGTAACCCAGGCTGGCCTCGAACTCACAGTGATCCTCCTGCCTCAGCCTCCTGAGTGCTGGTATTATAGGCATGTATCATTATGCCTGGCTTAAAAAATAATAATCTTTAAATATAAAGCATGTTATAAATATACAAAATATTTTAATATTTAAAAATACAACCAAATCAAACAATATTTGTCATCAAAAGATATGTATATTATAAAATGGTAAGTTTACTTTGAAGTGGTACTTCCAGATATGGGATCTACATTTAAAGAAGAATTTGAGAACTCTAGTTCAAATAATCAAAATAGGTGGTAAATAATAGGATAAAACAAAATTTAATATTAAAAGAGGCTTGGTTTGTGTCATAAATTCATATTCTAGTATTAAATGGAAAAGACACAAATTTGTACATACAATATAATTAAGCAAAAAATTTTTACATTATTTACAAAGAAAGAAAATGGTGAATGAAGTCTTATGCCTGGTCTTACACTAATATGGCTTTCTATGGGCCTTTTGGATAAAAGATCAGCCTCACACCATACCTGTATATGTATTTGTGTCCATGAACAATCTATGTGTAAGTCATAGCTACTTAATAAAAATTTTTCTTTCTGGAAGTATTTGGCAAAGATACAGGCTACATATATATTATCAATCTTCTATGAAAATAAATGTGGCATTTTTAAATTATTGCTTCAAAATAATTTCAGACTTACAGAATGTTACCAAAAATGAAAACCTTCACCAATTATTCTAATATTAACATCACATGTAACCATAGTATAATTGTTAAAACTAAGAAATTAACACTGGTATAATAATATTAACTATACTACAGACTTCATTTTGACTTCACTAGTTTTCCCACAGATATACTTTTTCTGTATAGGATCTTACAATTCCTCAGTCTTTTCTTTTTTTTTTTTTTTTTTTTTTTTTGTGGGTACCGGGGGGACGACCTCAGGACCTCGCGCGCCAACAGGCGCCCGTGCCGCTGAGCGATATCACCGGCCCCTTTTTCGTATGTGGGATCCGGGAGTCGAACTCGGGCCCTCGCGCTTGCAAGGCAGGCGCTTAAGCCGCTGAGCCGTCTCACCGGCCCCTCCTCAGTCTTTTCTTGTCTTTCAAAACCTTGATACTTCAGAAGAGTATTGGCCTGTTGTTTTGTAACTGAGTCTGTCTCATTTTTCTTATGATTGGATTGGGTTACACATTACTGGGATGAGGAGCACCAGATGATCACCCTTCTCAGTGGATGATATGAGGGGTATGTCAATACGGTGTCAACTCTGCTCACTTGGTTAAGGTGATGGGTAAGGTTTCTCCATTGCAGAGTTCTTTCTTTCCTTTATTTTTTTTGTTTGGTTGGTTGGTTTTTTGAGACAGGGTCTCACTATGCAGTTCAGGCTGGCCTTGAACTCACAACAATTCTCCTGCCTCTGCCTCCCAAGTGCTGGAATTATAGGTGTGCACGACCACACCCGGCTCCTTTTTTGTTATTAATAAACATTTTGGGCAAAGGACTTTGAGATTATGCATATATCATATTTCTCCTTAAATGTTCATCCATTAAATTTAGTATCTATCAGGGGTCCTTGCCTGCGATCATAAATATAAAAACTATATTTATGTAGTTTTATATTTCCCTTATCGCTTTTTTATTTATGAACAAGATTCTTTGTAAGAAAAAATTGTCCCTATGCACCATTTATCATTCATTAACCATGTTACCTATTTCTTTTGTGTGTGTGTGTGATGCACTGTACTTATTTAGCCATATGCCTAACAGGTGATTACATGGTAATACATACAGTATATTTCCACCTCACTCTTTCTAACGAATTCGAAGTATTCCATAATGGAAACAATGCATTTTTAAACAATAGTCCTATAGTGGAACATTCAGTTGGGTTCATATTTTTTTTTACCATTAAACTGATAAAAATGAAAATTCTTGTTAGCATATGTTGGCATATGTTACCTATTTCTATCAGTACAGATTCAAGGATAGTTATATTTTTTAGTGACAATCCCATACTACCATTATTGATTTTGTTGAACAAAATTTCCAGCTCTGGCATGGAGTGTTCTTTCAGGTTGGTTCCATGCCCTTTTGACAAAATACAACATTTTGAAATCAGCCTAATACAAGAATTTCTTTCTTTTTTTTTTTTTTTGTGGGTACCGGGGGTCGACCTCAGGACCTCGTGCGCCAGCAGGCGCCCGTGCTGCTGAGCGATATCACCGGCCCTTTTTTCATATGTGGATACCGGGAGTCAGGACCTCGCGCTTGCCAGGCAGGCACTTATGCCGCTGAGCCATCTCACCAGCCCCAAGTAAAAGAATTTTTACCCTTCTACCCTTCCAATTATATTAAACATGTGCTAACCTGAGATATTGATTTCATCCTCATTTCTTCAGTAGCAGCAGGGAAGGAACAAGTTGAAGCACAGTAATAATGAATAAAAGAACTTTCCTTTGATGAAAGGTTCTGAAACAAAGGAAATGCCTGAACCCAAGACAATGGATAAGAAAGTTCTAGTTCTCCATTGGTTGTACTTATTTCCAACATAATATCTTTCAATCTCAATTCATCACTTTGTGAAATGGGATTGTTTAGCTCAAGGAAAATGAATTCACTGGATTTTGCTATAAAAGAAAAAAAACAAGTCAATGGTTATCACTAGTATTATTTTTCAAAGGGATTAAAATTAATTATATTATGAATAACAGTAAGATTGATATAAAACCCAACAAAGTATTTTGTATGTTAGGTAATAATCCAGGCAAATTAAAACCTCAAAATAGGCCAGTAACACACAACCCAACTCACAATTTTTAGATTCTTGTTCTACTGCACTAGAATGGAAATTCCACAATAGTATTGACTACTGTATCTCCAATGCCTGGCATTCAGTAAGTGCTAGGAAGCATTTGTTAATTAATGTATAAGTGAATGAATGATAATTAATAATTACTTTTTTTTCTAGCCCCTCCAGTGATTAAAGCTATCAAGTAAGAAAGTATTACAATTAAACATCACCTTCAACTTCTTTCATCAATCATTTCAACAGTACTCTCAAAAGACATTATCTTCCCCCATGATTATAAATGGCTCTCTATATTTCCCTCCAACTTCTTGCTAGTTAATCATGAATTTTCCCATTAGAAGTAATTAAGAAGGAAAATAAGGAATTAGAAAGGTACAAAATCTAGCTCACTAGCAAGAATCTTTAATGTGCAAGAAAGTTGGGGGGAAGATATAGAGATCAAAGAGATAAGAAAGAACCTTACTAATATCTTATGTCTAATTCTAAACCAGACTCCATTAGGAATTAGAAACTAAATAGGGCGGGAAATAGCTCATGATGCACTTATCTAGATAAGTGTCATGGTGCATACAGAAAAGCATTCAACACAGTGATAGAGGCATGATATATAAGTATGCTGATTTTTATTTCTTTAGAAACTAAAAAACATGGTACTAGTAAAGAAATCTATATTTTATTTAACTTTATCACTAATAAACTGTCATATTTCATTATGAAACAATGGCAAGACACACATAAAAAAGGTAGTCAAGGGCTGGTGAAATAGCTCAGTGGCATAAGTGCCTGCCTGGCAAATGCAAGCGCCTGCTGGCAAGCACGAGGTCCTGAGTTCGACTCCCAGTACCCACATTAAAAAAAAAAAAAAAAAAAAAGGTAGTCAAGGATAACAACTGACTAAAAAAAATTAAGAATACAGGAACTTGTTTTCTAAGTAAACAACATTTAAGATTTTTAAATAAATTATTCTAGAAAATAATTTCATTTGGTTGAATAAAATTATTAGGAGACATTAAGTGAATAAATGAAATATCTTTCATAATATTAGGGATAAAATTATTTTTGAATCAATGAAATTATTTCAATTCAACTCGAAATAATTACATTCTATTAAATTGTTTTAGAATAAAATTATTTATTTTATCCTGAAATTTAGAAATTATTTTATACTCACACTGCTGGCTTAAAATAGAGTTTTCTAATTGGGTCTGAATCTCTTGAAGATAATTTGAAGACACCCAGAGGAAAAGAATAGCATGACTCCTTTTACTGTGGTCATCATCCTTACTTTTCCATAACCCAAACCTCTTTAAATATGTGGTATCCACTAGCAATGAAACCTCATTCAGGGACACTGAAACAAATAAAAGATAACAGTTTAAAAATTAATCTATTTAAGAATACAGCACTCACGTACCATATGACACTTCTGAATACATTGTAATTTGCCAAAAGAATTATGTGTGAAGTTTTTTAGAAATACATATCCAATATACTTTAATTAACTTGGCAAAATACCCCACACAGTTTTATCAAGACTAAAAATATACTATGAACTAGGAAAGGCTAAATAATTATTAAATGATAATTAAATAGAGAGATTTAGGTTTATACTACATGATTTCAATTATATCAAGAAAAGGAAAATGTCAGCCTAATTTTTCCATAGCATAGAATCTTTATGCAGAAGAGACTTCTCACTAGGCATTCCAGTATCATTAGCAAAACGGGAAAAAAGCCAGGTGTGGTGGTGCACTCATGTAATCCCAGCACTCAGGAGGCCGAGGCAGGAGGATTGCCATGAGTTCGAGGCCAGCCTGAACTACATAGTGAGACCCTGTCTCAAAAAAAAAGGGAAAAAATATTATCAGTGCAGAAAACTAAACATAGCATAATTTTAAAATTGTTATATTTTTATCTTTCCTATGTTGGTCAATACTATAAATCAATGGACCAATTTCTCCCCAGATTTTTCTGAAACATCTGCATTTCACTATATAGATAAGCCACTATGAAAATATTCTCAAGAATAACATGAAGTTCTGAATGTTCTAAGATATTTCTTTTAAAATTCTTCCAGGTTGATCGCAAGTAGAGATCACCATCAAAATACAGCCTTAGCTGGGCATGGTATTTCACACTTGTAATCCCAGCACTCAAGCGTCTGAGGCAGTAGGATTGACGTGAACTCAAGGACAAACTCTCAAATAAATGGAGGTGGTTGGAACTTGCGACAGAAGCAAAGGCCACACCAAGAGCGCATCACTGAAAAGCAAACACTAAATAAAGAAGTCTCCATTCTAGGTAAAAAGCCTCCACTGTAATCAATCCCCAAATCTCAGCATGAAACAAAACAAAATAAAACAAAACAAACAATAAAAACATGAGAAGACAAGGTAACAAATTGCCTCCAAAATCTCCCAAATCCCCCAAGGCTGATGCATGGGGCATTAAGGGGAGGAAAATGAGAGCCATATAGCTGAATTATTCAAAATGATAAAGGAGGAGATTAAAAAATACATCAATATCATGATCAACAAGCTCAAAGAAGAGATAAACAGATAATGGAATTAATAAAACAATCAGTGAGTTTACAGAAAATAGTAATAAAAATATAGATGAGTTAAACAAAATGATACAAAACATGAATGACTAGTTTAGCAAAGAATGCGACTCCATGAACAGGTTCCAAACAGAAGACAAGGAGACTAAAACTTATACTGAAAGTATGGGCAGCACGAGTGACCAGTGTGAGAACAGAGTCAGAACTGGAAGGCAGAGCTAATGTCAGTGACCAATTACTCAGAGATACCCTGAAAACAAGAAAATATGAAAAACTGATCCAAGGACTGCTAGATAACACAAAGAAGACTAATCTAACATTAATCGGAGCTAGAAAAATCAGAAGGTAGCTCAAATGCCATTAAAAAAATCTGTTAACTGAAGTAATAGCTGAAAACTTTCTAAATAAGGTAAAAGAATTTGGGCCGGTGAGATGGCTCAGCGGCATAAGCACCTGCCCGGCAAGCGCGAGGTCCTGAGTTCAACTATCGGAACCCACATAAAGGGAAAAAAAAAGGGCCGGTGATATCGCTCAGCGGCACAAGCGCTTGCTGGCAAGCGCGAGGTCCTGAGGTTGATTCCCGGTACCCACATAAAAAAAAAAAAAAAATTTAACACACAGATAAATGAGGCATGTAGAAACCCAAATAGCCACAATCAGAAAAGAATTTCTCCACAACACACCGTAGTTAAAATCCCAGAAGTTCAACACAAGGACAGAATGTTAAAAGCTGTTAGAGAAAAGCAACAAATCACTTAAAAGCAACAAATCAGTTCTAAACCCATTAGAATTACAGCAGACTTCTCATGGAAACTTGAAAGCCTGGGAGAACTTGGAATGAATTCAGTCCCTATAAGAAAACAACTTCTAACTCAGACTGATAATATCCTGAAAAAACTACCTTTCAAAATTGGAGAAATAACATATTTGCATGACAAAGAGCACACTAAGAAATTCATGACTAGCAAACCAGTACTCCAAAAACTTGTCAAGGATATCCTAGAAAGAGACAATCAAACAAACAATGCCAAAAATTCTACTAGAATGAATGAATATATGAGGCAGGGTGAGCAGTTAAGCTGAGGTGAAAAACAAGGGAAATCAGCAACAGGAAAATTATACAATGACTGGAATAAGTCAATACATTTCAGTAATAATTCTCAATATGGATGGTTTCAACTCCCCAATCAAAACACAAAGAGAGGGCAAAGGATCAAGTGACAAACCCAACAGTATGCTGTTTGCAAGAAACACATTTAATCCAAAAAGAAATTCACAGATTAAAAAAAATCAAAGAAGGTGAATGGTCTCAGTTCCCAAATCAAAATACAAAGATAGGCCAAAGTATCAAGTGAAAAAACCCAACAGTGTACTGTATACAAGAAGCATATTTAACCCAAAAAGAAATTCACAGGCTAAAAAAAATTAAAGGATAAAAAAAAAGCAAGGATGGCTATCCTGTCTTTAAACAAAATGGACTTCAAGCCAAAAGTAATAAGTGGCAAAGAAGGTCAATACATATTGGTTAAGGGAAAAATTCAACAGGAATAGATAACAATTATTAACAGATAAGCACCAAACAATGATGCAACAAATTTCATGAAACAAACACTAGTGGACATAAACAATCACATAAACACCAACACAATTACAGTAGGAGACTCAATACGCCACTGTCACAAGTAGTTCAACTAGACAAAAAAAAAAAAAAATCAACAAAGAAATATCAGAGTTGAACCATACCTTCAAACAGACTTAACAGACATCTACAAAATGTTCCACACAACAACAGAATACATATTCTTCTCAGTAGCACATGAGACTTTCTCCAAAATAGACAACATGCTAGCCCATCAAGCATGCTTAAGTAAATGTAAAAGATCTAAAATTATACTATGCATAGTATCAGATCATAGTATAATGAAACTAGAAATCAATGGCAAAAGAAACCACAGAAATTATGCAAATAAATGGAAATTAAACAATATACTCTTCAAGGGCTGGTGATATGGCTCAGCAGCATAAGTGCCTGCCTGGCAAGCGCAAGGTCCTGAGTTTGACTCCCAGAACCCACATAAAGGAAAAAAAGGACCGGTGATATCGCTCAGCGGCACAAGCGCCTGCTGGCAAGCGCAAGGTCCTGAGGTCGACTCCTGGGTACCCACATAAAAAAATAATAATAATAATATACTCTTCAAACACCTCACCCAGCTGTGCAAGACATCAAAGAGCAAGCTCAAGCAACAAAAGGAACTAATGAAAAACACACTGAGGCAACAGCGACGAAGAAAAAAAAATATCCTCATACTGAAGATGAACTTTGAGAAAGTTACTGCCGACAAGACAGCTAAAATTGGAGCTGGGACACATCTGCAGCAATGCCAAGAACACATTGTGCAACAAGAAACAGTCAAAACTGGGAGCTGCTTAGCTGCAACAGCTGGCAATGGAGAAAAAACAGTGGTACCACAAGGCCAAAGAACATATCCAAAAGAGCCTGACAACTGAGGAGGAAACTGCAAGGCAGCACAAGGATGCACTGGAGGAAGTCGAATGACTCAAGGCCAAGGTGAAAGAGGCCCAATGCCTGTGGGAGCGAACAGACAAGAGTCAACTCAACAGCAACAGCTGGACCAAGAGGCTGCCCAGAGCAACTACAGACAAAAGAGAAAACACACACACATGCTAGGACGGCTACATGATGAGACAGAGGCAACTCATGAGTGACCAAAGAGGCCAAGAAGGCTCAAAAACATGCCAATGTAAGAACACAGTCTTGCCAGCAGATGAAAAAAAACAGCTAAAACACTTGACAGAGGCACATGGCGAAACCAAGGTACAAATGGAACTAAAAACACAAAAACTACAATGGCACATACAAGAGGAGATAGCACAATGGAAAAAAAAAAAAAAAAAAAACAGTAGAAACATAGTACCCAGAAAGAGCTGCAACATTTGCAGCAGAGTTCAGAGGAGAAGATCCAATCCAAGACCCAACAGGTGGAGACAACCAAACACAACAGGCTACACATCAAAAAAGGTGACCCACGTGGTATGCCTATGGCTGGAGACAACTGAGCGCCAGCGTGGTAGGGCTAGGGATGATCTACAGGCTCTGTGTACATGGAAGAAGGAGACAAAAACCCAAAAGCAACAAGCATAAGTGCTTGTGGAGACAAATGCCGGAGGACAGCCAACACAAGCGCCAAGCAGAGGCAAAAGTGACCCTGCGCATGAAGGCTGAGGCTGACACAATCAAAAACAGAGGGCTCTACAGTCACTGGTGGAACTACAAATGGAGGCCAAGGAGATAGACGAAGACAAAACAAACACGCCAAGTACAGGTAACCCTAGAGACAACACAATGTAACACAGAGCAAAGCTACAAGACAAGCACGCCTCCTTTGCAAAAAGACTACACAGCTAAATCACACCCTGCAGGAAAAACATGTAACAGTGGCTCAACTGTGGGAGAAAATGAAACGACAGACACAGCAACAGACAAAAGCTAAATGTGCTCATGAGAAGGCTGAACAGGGACTGGAGTGCTGCCAACTAAAGGCCAATAACACACTGAGGCTACGGCCACAAGCAGAGGAAATAACACAACGGAAGAGCTTGACACAGATCAAAGCCAAAAACAAAAACAAAACAAAAAATGGAGACTGTATTCAGATAAGCCACCAAAGAGGGGAGAAAGGAGATCGTCCTCGGGAAAGCTGTCCAGGAGAAAACATTTAAACAAATCAAAGAGGCCCTCAGGATTGTCAGATATATCGAAGTCTTCCTTCCTATATGTCCATAAACAGAAAATGGCCATTGGCCCAACACTGTCCAATGACATACTTGTCAAAACAGTTAGAATCTGTGGCCCTAGAATGGCCTCCATGCTTCAGGACACTTGCTGCCACTGCCCTGCTGACACAAAAAGCTAACAAGTTGACTCTGAGACAACTGACCATTCAAGTACCACCCTCAGTTATAACCTTAATAGACCACAGAGTCAAATCCAAGGATGACTCTGTATCAGGGGCTTTTATGTGAAAATTCTCGCATAACTCTAGAGACCATAAACACTCTTAACCTGGCCACTCTGCTCCCAGTTGAACCGGGAGCCCCCCTTCATGACTGTATGGTTGTGCTAAAAAGGGTCCAACAAACCCCTTGTGACTCCTGTTGACTTGACTCTGTGGTAGAGACCCAGCCTCTACCTACCGGAACCTCAGCCCAGAAGGCAGAGCAGCCTTGACAAGGGCTCTTCTACTGGCAAAAGGACAAAAAGGTTAACATCTATACTGATCCCAAATATAAAAAAAGAGGGCTCCTAATGGCTGGGGGGAAAGAGATAAAGTACAAAAAGAGATTTTATAGCTCCTAGATGTTATATGGGCAAGAAAAGCGGCCATTATACATTGTAGGGGGGCACCAGAGGACTGGAACATTAAAAGCCAAAGAAAACCAAAAGACAGGGAAACAAAGTAGGCCGCTATGACAGCCCCACAAGGGGGGGTCCTAGTTATGCCCCTTATCCTGGAGCTTCCTCTCTGAGACCCCAAGTTAATCTCCAAATAAAAAGACATGATTTGCCCAGGAACCTGGAAATTATATCAAGAGAGGATGATGGAAACTCTCTAATGAGAGCTCTCAACTGCCCCATGCAGGAGGCTATAGATACAGGTTAATGCTTGTCTGCACCTTACTGGGATGGGTTGAAGCCTTCCCCACCCGAACAAAGAAAGACACAAAAGGTGACCAAGGTACTGTTAAGAGACATCAT
This sequence comes from Erethizon dorsatum, assembly GCA_028451465.1. Lineage (NCBI taxonomy): Eukaryota > Metazoa > Chordata > Mammalia > Rodentia > Erethizontidae > Erethizon > Erethizon dorsatum. Next base: position 79,443,769 of record CM051831.1, on the reverse strand, counting down.
CCCAAGACTTGGATTGCCCCTTATTATGGGTTCAAACTCATAATAGAAAGCCAGGCAACCAATCTAGAATTTTGATGAGCCTTTTATTAAGCTGGCCAGCTGACTGACCTATGCACTCCACACAGGGAGATCACAGATCAGCCCCGAGCCTCTACAGTACACAGAATTTAAAGCAAAAATCACATCCTGATTGGAACAGAAAGTAACTGTTTTGCCTACTGTTACATGGTTTCACCTGTTTTAGCTTCGGTCACATAGTTTCACTGTTTTAGCTATGGTTACATAGTTGACCAGAGAACAAGGAACTGGCAGAAGGGTACATAGCAATGGCAAACGAGCAGCACAGCAACTTCAATCATTTTTGGTAAGTAACTTAGTTATATTTTCTCGTGATATTATTTATTGCCTAGGGACTTTATAATCATGGGGGCCATCACACCCCTGACCTTGGGTCAAACAATGGACCCACACTGGAGCTCACACAGATGTTAAAGATGAAATAAAAGTTTCACACAACCACCACAGAACTCAGAAAAAGTAAAACACATAAATCAAACATTCAAGCACTTGTTAAAAAATACTGTCAAAAAACCCACTTGAGATGAGATCAAGTCCTGCCCATGGTCCTTTTCTGAGTCCCATGTACCCCCACCAAACAAACTGGGTATTCCCTTACAAAATCTTGTTCAGCCAGCCACCCCCAATCATAGGTAAAATTAAGGGTGATCTCTGCAAATTAAAAAAATTGATCTTAAGGAGACAAATATGGGTTTTAAAAATAGCCATGAATTGACTGGGCGTGGTGGTGCACGCCTGTAATCTCAGCACTCAGGAGACTGAGGCAGGAGGATTACTGAGAGTTCGAGGCCAGCCTAGGCTGCACAGTGAGTTCAAAGCCAGCCAGAACTGCATAGTGAAACCTTGCCTCAAAAAAAAAAAAAAAAAAAAAAAAAAAGCCATGTAAGACCTCCAAAACTGTGGACGGGGAAAGATGCCCATAAGCCTAACAGACCCAATACACCCATTGAAACTTGGGGACTTTGTTTTGGTTAACAAAATGAAATCCAGCAACTTTGGGGCTCATATGGGATGGGCCTATAGTATAATTTTGTCTACCCCTGCTGCTGTTGAAGTTACAGAAAATGTGCCTTACGTCCACCACAGCCAACAGGAGCCAATGGCCCAAGACAGGTGGACTAACCAGCATGATTCAAACCACTGCAACCAACTGATCCTGCGACAAGATCAGACCACCACCAGAGACGAAAGCCCTGCTCTGGTCATTCTGGAAGCTGACCAGTCTATGCATAGCCGAAGCTTGAGGATCAGCATGGAGACACAGTGACAACATAAATCTCTTTTCCTTTTTGTTATAATGCTCCCTGTGCCAACTTTCCATAACAAGGTCCTCCAAGGAAAAATCCAGGGACAGCCAAGGAAAGAGTTTCAGCTGCACGTACAAGAAGACTGGACACAAAGCATGAGACTGCACCAAGCCTCCACCTGTGCCCTGCTCCACATGTCAGAAAGGCAATGTGCCTGACTCATGGCATTGGAGGTCTGACTGACCTGCTCCCAGAGAGGGGCTAGGCCAGCCAGAACCCTCATCTCCTGCTCTGACAACTGAAGAGGCCCAGGGAAACCTGCAATGTCCCTGTCCATGGACATCGCCATCTCCTCCGAGGAACCCTGGGTAAACTTCGTGCGTTTTCCCTTCTTCAACCCAGCCAGTGAGCCACAGCCCCATGGTAACTGGAGAGCACATGATCCCCAGTAGGTAGGGTCTACAACCCCTTCCAGTTTGAAGAGGCTACAGACGACAGAACCCTCCACTCCCTTAGCACCCATAAAGAATTACGGCTATCTGTGTCTCTCAGGGGAGAACAAGGTAGGAGATCAGGGTGTGGCAAAAGCTGGCTGGGAAAGTAGGCGCGACCTGTTAATTACAAGATCTCAAACGCATGCGCAGAACAGTTTCCAAAGCCCTGCATGTGGACTGCTCGAGAGAACAGGTTTTCAACAGGAAGGCCTAGAGCTGACATCAGCCTGAGGCACGGGATCTCAGCACCACCTCTCAGGACCCGGATATAGAAATTCTCTCAGGTTTCCTTGAGATTTGGGTAATATAAAAGAAAGGCAGCCACGAGGAGCCAGTGGTATCATAACTTTCCATGCTAGCCCATGCTGCATTTCCCAGAGGCAGCGCGTACTTTTATCTTTGCTCTCTTCCTCTTTTTATATTTACTTGGTCCAAGTTCACCCTGTAGAGCCAGTTTCTCTCCCACTATTCATTTTTGCTTTCTTGAATTAACTTTGCCACTGCTTTAAAAAAAAATTATATATAAAATAAAATATATATACATTTATAAAATAAAAATATATATTTATAAAATAATATATATAAAATAAAATATATATAATATTTTATATAAATATATATAAAATAAAATAAAAGGGTCACAGAAGAAATTAAAGGAAGAAATTAGTTCCTAGAATCAAACAATATAGATATTCCTCATTTAATGACCTATCTGTTTAATGACTATTCGAACTTAGCGACTACAGTTTTGTACATCTTGTTTATAGAGCTTCAATGTCTTTTTTTGTACAGTACACCTTATTTACACAGTATTGTAATTTTTTCTGATTGTACTGTACTGTGCAGTGCTCAATTTTATGTTCTGTTACAGTACTGCATGTAAGAGTTATGCAAATAAAAGCAAAGTCATCAAGTGAGAGTTTCCTTTGATCATTTCTTTGTTCTAAATATTGTAATGTACATACTATATACAATTCCTTATTTAGCAACCAATTCATTCACAACCCAGTCGAAGGAACAGTGCCAGTACAACATATCAGAACTTACAAGGCACAATGAAAAATTCTAAGAGGAAAGTTTATAGCTGTTAATGCCCACATCAGAAAGACAGGGCAAGCCCAAATAATTAACCTAAATGCAACTCAAGTTCCAAGAAAAACAACAGGGCTGGTGATATAGCTCAGTGGCACAGCGCCTGCCCGGCAAGCACAAGGTCCTGAGTTCAATTCTCGGTACAAAAAAAAAAAAAAAAAAGGAACAATCCAAATCCAAAGCTAGTACAAAAGAAGGATATTATAAATATCAGGGAAGAAATTAATGAAATTGAGACTAAAAGACAATACAGTAATACCTCAGTTCACGAACACTTCTGTTCACTAATAATTCGGTTTGCAAACAGAAGCACTCTGCAAAATTTTGCTTCTGCGCTCATGTACTTCACATCAGGTGATGAACACAACCATAGCCATCTTCCCCAGAATCATGGAACGAATTAAGTTTGTGAACTGAGGTACCACTCTACAAAGAATTAATAAATCAAAGAGCTGGTTCTTCAAAAGAATAAATAAAACAGACAAATCTTTAGCCAATCTTACCCAAGAAAGGAAAGAAAAGATGCAAATCAATACAGTTAGAATTGAAAAATATGAAATCACAACAGATACTGCTGAAATCCAGAAGATTATTAGCAACTACTTCACAAACCCGTACACCAATAAAATGGAGAAATCAGAAAAAATGGATAGATTACTAGATACATATGAGTTGCCAAAACTGAATGAAGAAGACTTAAAAACCCTGAATAATCCAATCACAGGCAAAGAAATTGAAGCAGTAATAAAAATCTACCACTAAGAAAAGTCCAGGACCTGATGGACTCACTGCCAAATTCTACAATGACTTCAAGGAAGATCTAATGCCAATACTCCTCAAACTCTTAATGAAACTGAAGGAGACAGTGCACTGACAAATTCATTCCTGGAAGCTAGCATTACCCTGATCCCCAAACCAGACAACCATCAAACCTTAAAAGAGAATTGCAGACAAAGCTATTTAATGAACGTAGACACAGAATCCTCAACAAGACACTGGCAAAGAGAATGTACAAGTCATTAAAAAAAAAATCATTCATTATGACTAACTAGGATTCATCTGAAGGATTCAGGAATGGTTCAACACGAACAAATCAATAAATACAATGTACCACATAAACAGAAACAAGGACAAAAATGACAGACCATTCCAATAGACGGAAGAAAAGTCTTTGAGGAAATCCAACATCATTCATGAAAAAACCTTGATGAAAATAGGTATGGAAGGACCTTATCACAATATGACAAAAGTTCATGACAAACACACTACAATATCACATTAAATGGGGAAGAGTGCTCACTTGGGTAGCACATATACTAAAACTGGAACAATACAGAGAGGGTTAGCATGGCCCTTGAGCAAGAATGACACACGAATTCATGAAGTGCTCCATGTTAAAAAAAAAAAAAAAAGAAGAAGAAGAAGAAAAAGGAATAAATGGGGAAGAGCTAAAAACTTTCTCTCTAAAATCAGGAATAAGACAAGGACATCCACTATCACTATTCCTGTTCAATATAGTACTTGAGCTGGGCGTGGTAATGTATGTCTGTAATCTCAGCACTTGGGAGGCTAAGCCAGGAGGACTGCTGTGAGTTTGAGGCTAGCCTAGACTACACAGTGAGTTCAAGGCCAGCCTGAATTACATAGAGACCCTGCTTCAATAAATAAATAAATAAATAAATAAATAAATAAATAAATAAATAAATAAAAAATAGTACTTGAAACATTAGCCAGAGCAATGAGGAAAAATAAAGAAATACAAAGAATACATATAGGGAAGGTAAAAGTCAAATTATCTTTATTTGCATATGACATGATCCTCTACATAGCAGACTCAAATTCTACCAAAAGACTCCTAGAATTACTGTAATAACTAATTCAGTAGCACAGCAGGATATAAAATCAACACACAAAAAATATCATTCCTGTACATCAATAATGAACTCACAGAGAAAGAAATCAGGAAAACAATACAATTCACAATAGCATCAAGAAAAATTAAATACTCAGGAATTAACCTAACCAAAGAAATGAAAGACCTCTACAATGAATGTTACAGTACTCTGAATAAGGTGATCAAAAAAGACATCAGAAAATAGAAAGATAACACCAGTTCCTGAATAGACAGAACAACACTGTCAAAATGGCCATACTTCAGAAACTGATGTACACATTTAATGCCATCAAAATACCAATAGCATTTCTCACAGAAACAGAGAAAACAATCCTAAAATTCACATGGAACCAGAAGAGACCCAGAATAGCAAAAGTAATCCTGAGCAACAAGAGCAAACCAAGAGGTATCACAATCCCGGATGTCAAGTTATATTACAAAGCTACAGTGACAAAAACAGCATGGTACAGACATATGGATCAATAGAACAGAGGATGTGAAACTACCCCAGGCATATTCTGCCATACGATCTTTGACAAAGGGGTCAGAAGCATGTGCTGGAGGAAAGATAACATGTTTAACAAATGGTGCTGTGAATACTGGCTATCCACAGATGATTGAACCTAGACTTTTATCTTTCATCATACACTAAACTAAAATCAAAATGGATCAAAGATCTAAATGTTAAAACAAAAACAAAGTCTGCTGTAAGATAACTAGGTAAAACTCTTAAAGACAGACATAGGCAAGGACTTTCTGAACAGAACCCCAATGGTATAAAATATGTTATGAGTCTCAAAATGGGATTATATCAAATTAAAAAGTTTCTGCACAGCAAAGGAAACAACCAACAGAGTAAAGATACAACATACAGAATCAGAAAAAAATATTTGCCTGCTATTCCTTGGACAGAGGATGAATATATAGAATATATAAAGAACTCAAAAAAATTAGATTTCCCTAATAAAAGACTCAACAAAACATGAACACCTGAAATGAAGACACTTCTCAACAAATGGATAATAAATAGATGAAAAAATGTTCAACTTCTCTGACCACAAGAGAAATGCAAATTAAAACAACACTGAGATTCCACCTTACTCCAGAAAGAATGCCTATCAAGACATTAAAGAATAACAAATGCTGGAAAGGCTGTGGGGAAAAAGGGAAACTTTTACATTGTTGGTAGGAATGTAAACTAGTACAACCACTATGGAGATTCCTCAAAAAATTAAAAATAGAAATTCCATTTGATCCAGCTATTTCCCTTCTAAGTTTCTTCCCAAAAGAGTTCAAGACATCATATTAGAGTGATACCAGCACACCCATGTTTATAGCAGCACAATTCACAACATCTAAATCTTGGAAGCAGCCTGTATGTCCATCAACAGATGAACAGATAGAGAAAATGTGGCAGTTATACACAGTGGAATACTACTCTGTCATATGGAAAGATAAATTTGAGTCATTTGTAGGAAAAAAAGATGCACTTTGAGAATAAAATGTTAAGTGAAATAAATCAGACACACAAACTTAAATATCACATGGTTTTTCTTATATCAGAAACCCAAAATATAAATAAAGCATAAAATGGGGAATAGATGATAGGAAACAGGGAGATCTTTTTGCAAAAGTGAAGGGGACCAGAACATGAGAGGCATAGGATGGGAGAGGAAGGAGATATAAAAAAGAAGATGTGTTATATACATGTACCAACTCTCCACAAGGAATGTAATCATTATGTACCGCAAAGGTACCAACAAAAGTAAAACTTAAAAAAGTCATCGCCCAAAAAATCTTCTAGGTTTTGCTTCTTAAAATTTCTAAGTAATCACTCTAAATTATTAAACTTTCTCTCTCAGAATGTGCTAAAAGAATCCCCTCTAAAACAAGTTATATCATGTACAGGTACAAATTCTCTATAATGAATATGATCATTATGTATATTTAAAATGCACCAATAGGGTCGGTGAGATAGCTCAGCAGAGTAATCGCCTGCCTGGCAAGCGTGAGGTCCTGAGTTCGACTCCCAGTACCCACATAAAGGAAAAAAAGGGCCGATGATATTGCTCAACGGCACAAGTACCTGCTGGCAAGTGCAAGGTCCTGAGTTCGACCCCTGGCACCCACATAAAATAAATAAATAAATAAATAAATAAATAAATAAATAAATAAATAAATAAAATGCACCAATAAAATTTGATTGGAAAAAAAAAGAATCCCCTCTGAGGATTTTTTGTAAAACCTCAGAACTACAGAAGACTAATTTAAAGAAGTCCTTTTATGTAGTCCAACTTGAAGAAAGCAAGCAGTGAACAAGGAAAATAGCTGTCAGTTAAGTACAAAACCAAAATGAGCCCCTCTCATACACAGCACTTATTAGTATTCCTGCCTGCATTACCTCCTGGTTTCTCAAAGCATGACACTGGCACCTGTGACACTGGCATCACCTGGAAGCTTGTGAGAAACACTGACTACTGGGAACCCTAGATCTCAGTTTAATAGTTCCTCATCAGGTGATTAATTACAAACATTAAAGTTTGAAAATCATTTTATAATAAATATTCGAAGACTTGATTAACCAGTCATATTTATGTTCTCAAGCCTGAGATTATATTCTTTATATAGTAACTCTTCCATTCTGAAAACTAGCGATGAAACTGATAGCAAAATAAATTATTTAAAATAGGGGTGACAACCCTGCCAAATAATTGCTCATCATTTCTTCCTCATGTAGCTCACAACCCCACACCCACTTTTTCATTCCTTCTTCCTCAGTAACAAACCTTATTTTTATTCAGGAAAGCAAAACACTGAGCTTTGAAAGAACTCTTATTTCCTAGCTTTCTTTGCAAACAGATATGCTGTCATATGACTAAGTTAATGAATACAATGTAAGTAGAAGACGTTGGCATGCACAGTTTAAAAGTCTCCTTAAAAGGGCAACAGATGGCCAGGCACAGCAGTACATGCCTGTAATCCAAGACATGGGAGGCTGAGGCAGGAGGACTGCTGTGAGTTTGAGGCTAGCCTGGGCTCCACAGTGAGTTCAAGGCCAGCCTGAAGTACATAGTGAGACCCTGTCAAGAAAGAAAGAAAGAAAAGAAAAGAAAAGAAAAGAAAGAAGGGAGGGGAAGAGAAGAGAGAAAGGAAGGAAGGAAGGGCAACAGACAGATGGAGTGTGCTTTCTTAATCGGTCTCTCCTTCCTCCTGCTTTCTGCCTGAAACCCTAAAATGATAATGGAACATGAACAGCCATATTGGCTGTGACACAAATTAGAATGAAAGTCATGCCTACATATATTTATAGCAGCACCATTCAATAGCTAAATCTTGGAGGCAGCATATATGTCCATCGACAGATGAATGGGTAAAGAAATTGTGGTATTTACACACAGTGGAGCACTGCTCTGCCATAAAGAAAAACTTGAGTCATTTGTAAAAGAATGGATGCAACTTGAGACCATCATGTTAAGTGAAATAAATAAGACACACAAGCTTAACTATCGCATGGTTTCTCACATATAAGAAACTCAAATTATAAATAAACAGTGAAATAAAAGATAGAAGTAGGGAGATAGATCTTTTGCAAATTAAAGGGGATCAAGAGATGGAGGGGGAAAGAAAGGGGATGAAAAAGGAATTAAGATGTGTTATGCATATGTACCAACTCTACACAAGGAATGTAAACATTACGTACTGCAAACATGCACTAATAAAAGTTAAAAAAAAATGAAAGTCATGTATCAAGCATGACTAAGTAGAAGAACAAATCTGGTCCTCTGATAACTAAGAAAACACAGTATCAGTTCAGTTTGCCTCTAGATTTCTTCTATGTAAAAGAAAAATAAGCTTTTCTTCAACACACTGTTATAAACTGCCAAACATAATTAACAGTATATGTAAATATGGATAAATCAATTTTTCCCTCAGATACATAGAAAAAGAGTAAACATTTCAATCCCTAGGGTCTCATCTATAAAAAGCTTCATCTGTATGTCTTGTTTTAAAAAAGATTTTGGGGTTCTTCAGCTTCAGCACTTGGAAAGACCACATTTTTGGACTCCACTGTAAAGAAAAGCCCTTGAAAAAGTTGTAATACCACAGTTTAGAAGAAAGGAATAGAGCTAAGTAATCGAGAAAATGCCTCCCCGTGAAACGGATGCACTGGTCTCCACGGATGAGTGAGAAAGTGTTCAACATCTTACAGGAGAGTTCGCTAGAGGTGTGTGCTTAACAATAAAGCAGTGGCTTTACAGCGGCTTTAAAGCAGTGGCTTGGACTCTATAGAGAGTTATATGAAGCATGTAAGCAGGGTCGGTCACAAAAAAAAAACTGCTGAAGTAAATGTAAAACGAGAAATTCTCGCAGAATGCAGAGGAAAAGGCCAAAAACATCAAGATACAAAAAGAGGAGGAAAAAAGTGATGTAGAGGCCCCATCCAGGACATATAATCTATGTGTAATAGAATACCTGAGAGGACAAAGCAAATGAAGCTGAAACAATAATTAAGAATATAAATGAAAAAAATCTTTCCAAAGTTAAACAATGTGGGCTGGCAAATAAAGAAGGCTCACAGGGTTTCTTTAAAATTTAATGAAAAGAAAACATCACCTAGATATATCCTGATAATTTTTTTAAATTTCAAAGATAAAGAAAACATTTCACAAGTATCAAGATGGAATAAGCAAGTTACCTTTGGCAAAAGTCAGAGTGATCCCAGATTTTTTTCTTGGCAATTCTAAATGCCAGAAGACAATGGAAGAACATCTACAGAGTTTTAAGGGAAAATAATTTTGAGCCAAGAATTATATACCTACCAAGTTAGTATTTCTGTATTAAGACAACTGGAAAAAATTCTCCAGTACCAGGGTTTAATAAAATATATTGACCAAGAACCTTTTCTGAAAATTTTGCTGAATGATTTACCATAGCCAACAGAAAAATTAAAAAGAGTAGGGAGACAATTTGATGGTAATCATTACAGCTAGTTAAGAAGCATGAAGTCTAAAATTGTTACATATAGGGTAGGGTAATAAAACTAAATGCAAAATAGATCTGTAGGCTAGATCTAAAGTTTTCATTTTATGTAGGTTTTTTTTTTCTTTTTTTAAGACAAGGTTTTGCTATGTAGTTCAGGCTGACCTTGAACTTGCAGGCTGGCCTTGAACTCACTTTGTAGCCAAGGCTGGCCTTCAACTCACAATGATCCTCCTGCTTCAGCCTCCTGAGTCTGGGATTACAGGTGAGCCACCATGCCTGGACTTATTTTATGTAGTTTTACAAAGTGCATGCCAAGTATTGAATGTATTGTGCAAATAAATACTGTTTTATTTTTGTCACGTAATATTATAAAGATGCATGTTGTTAAGAGAAATGTATCTTAGATAAAAGTGTTTTGTCACTGTGGACAGACAAATACAATAAAGATATTCTAAATATTAATCTGACCAAATTAGAAAATGGTACAGTTTTATTTCTCTTAAAAAAAAGAGTAAGTTTATGTTAATACTGATATTGTAAGAAAAAAATTTCCAAAGCACTAGTTGCAAAGAGGTGGCTATGTTTGAAATACTGAATTGTGAGAACCAGCAATTACTGCATCAGATGGTAGCTTATATAAGTCAATTTGTCATTGAGTTGTGAACAAAAGTAGAATATATAAATTCTAAGTTCCTGGAATTAAAAAGAAGTGAAAAACCACGAAAATGTAGCAAAAGACAATACCAAGAAAGGGTTAAATTTTGCATAAAAGATACTGACAGAGATAGAGGTGAATTATAAACTGGTTAAATTCCCAATTCATAAGATCCAAATTGAGTAAAAAATCAGTTTCTGATCCAAGATACTCACATGTGTATAAAACAAAGGTTAAAAGGTTTTAAAGGTAATAGAAAATCTTTAGATCATAGAAATGAAGAGCAACATTTTTATTAGCGGAAATAAGGATATTATAAGATATTTCACATTTAAGAGACTTTCTGTGGCATTCATATGTAAGATTTTTGTTCAGTATTTTGATGCGGATGGTAGTTTTACTGTTGTAAAGTGATATAGATACATATAATTTAAAACATTTTAAATTAGTGCATTTTATGTACTTAAAATTCACTGAATAATCCTTCTATTAAAGAGAATACATATAGCAAAAAAAAAAGACTTTTGTATATGGAAAAATAGCACAGACAGCATTTGAGACAGATAATTAATATTCTCCTCTTCCAGTATAAAACTACAAGCCTATTGTCACTGAAAAGATATTCTCTACAATTTGTAATTAAAGCTGTCTTTTAAAAACCATATGGGATAGGAAAATTATAAAATAAGAAAATACTATTTGAAACAAAGTACAAACATTAACTACAAAAAGCTAAAATATCATTTTTAAAATTTGTACCACAATATTTTGAGAAGCAGTTCTCTGTTGCTCAGGTCTTTAAAGGCTGTAGCAGTATCTTTTCTGAACTTATTTTCTTTTAAAGTCACGTGTCTTTGTTCACTCTAAAAAGCCAGTTATATTATTCCTTAATAATTTATTAGCATTTCCTAATAAGAACTACCAGTATATTACTTTTTGCTTTATATTCTTACTACGTAAGTGGTAATATAATTCTTAGATTCATTTTCCTAACAGTTTTAGATTCTGCAAGTGAGTATCTAAAAAATCCAATTAAAATTATTTTTTTATTACATCTTCAATCTTGGAATAGAAGCATCTTCCCTAGTGCATATCTGAAGTGCTTATGTATACATATTTTTCCTCATTCTTTTTATTATTCATTCTCTAAAGACATTATTTTTGTCACTATCCTAAAAAGCTTTTTTGGGGGGATGGAATGAAAAAATGGTCTGAGTCTTTTTAAATTGTAGGTACATTTTCCAGTCTACTTTATTTATTCAGATAAGTTACAGTATATAAATCTATATAAAAACCTATTTTATGATTGTTTGCTTCTTTCTTTATAATTCTTATTTTCATCCATTTTTATACACCAAAAATATCCTCACTATCTTTTAAAACTTTATTTCTATTACTCTCAAGAAATCATCATGGGGCCGGTGATATGGCTCAGTGGCATAAGCACCTGCCTGGCAAGCGTGAGGTCCTGAGTTCAACTCCCGGTACCCACATAAAGGAAAAAAGGGCTGGTGATATCACTCAGTGGCACAAGCGCCTGCTGGCAAGCATGAGGTCCTGAGTTCGACTCCCGGTGCCCACATTAAAAAAAAAAAAAGAAATCATCATGAGTACTTTAATATAGTTTGGCTTAGAGTCATTAAAACAACAAAAGTCTATTTTCAGTGTCATGAAACATTTTAACTCCCTTTTAGAGCTGCTAAAAAGATATTAAGATGAAACATACTAAACTGCCTTGGTTTTATTTAAGTTCTATACTGAAAAAATTATGGAAAACTGGTTGAAAAAAGATTTCAGAATTTTGCTAACCAAATATTTTATAATTAAAATAATACTGAAGAGGAAAAGTCATAAGAGAATGATAGCTTACCTTGAAATGGGATTTTAACATACTTTGTTGTGAACTAAAGAGAAAAAGGCAAAAAAAAAGGAGTTACTATTCATACTTTAAAATTTTTTATACCACCAATAAAATGTATAGAAAGTGTTCAAAGCTCTTTTATCAATAAACCAAGAAAATATTTCATTGTAAAAAATTAGTGTTAGGGATGTTTAAGAAACTTGTATAATGTAATACACTCATTTATAAAAACCAGTTAAGATTTTATTTAATGTATTTTTCAAAACTATATTCTGAATTTTTTCACCAGTACTGGGGATTGAACCTAGGGCCTTCACACTGAGCTACGTTTCCCAGCCTCTTTTACATTTTTTTTTTCTGAGTAAGTTCTTGCTAGTCCCTAATTTGTCCAGGCCGGAGTGTCAAATGTGATTCTCCTGCTTCTGCTTCCCAGAATGCTAGGATTACAGGTGTGCGCCACCATGCCTTGTTTATACTCTGTAATTTTAAGGAAGAAATAAGACAAAGTCCAGAAGAAACTGTCAAGAGATCATACAAGGTAGCTGACTTAGAAGCTGATAATCACTCTCTTAGGGATGAATTTAGCCAAACAAAATCACAAAAGGCTGCCGAACAAATCAAAATGCCAATGTACTATATTATTTATAATGAAACATTAAAATGGTCAAAAGACTTACCTTGATGCCACCTATTATGAACATTCTGTTTCTATGGGGAAACTACCAATTATATTCAAAAGATTGCTTTTACCACATGAAAACAAAACCAGAAAAATTAGTTGTTATACTATGGAATGGCTACAAAAGTCTACAGAATATAACTTCAAAACAGTGATGCACTTGTTAAAACAATAACATAAATTAAGTCTCCAAGCCAGAACATGTTATCTCTGGATGATGTTTAGATAGGCATTGCAAATTCTTTTATCTTGCATTGTTCCATGTTACAAATTCTAACTAAAGTTCTTGTTCTCCTACCCAAGAACTTTACTTTCACTACATACCTTTTGGGTATAACTGATCATCCTAACTGTCGCTTTCATAATAAATTCTCAAGGCTAAATCTGACATATACCATCTAAACAGGCTTGTGTTTTGAAGTTTGTTTTTCCATTAACGCCAAATGAATGTGCTTATTATACTTTGGTTAAATTCTCTTTCAATCTATACATTTATAAAACTGTTAACCACATCAAGGGTACAGTCTTTGAGCATAAGGCAAAACTAAAATCATCTTGAGTAATGAGTTCCATGTAATTATCAAACATTGTTCACTAAAACCAAAGGTTTATTTTAGCTCCATTTATTTTATCACTTTAAAAATTATTTCATATATTTACACAAATATAAAACTCATATTCCATGAAACAAGTCAGCCACTGAAGCAAAATATGAGGCAATAGCTAAAAGCTGAGTTTGCAATTCAAATCCTGCCTCTATTGTCTCTACCACTAATACAAGTAATAAATAGGAAAGCAGGTAACTTTCTGAACCTCTCACAGCTTTAAATATAAGGCCCTAAATCAAAGGACACTATTATCTTTAGATATTGGCACCTAATTAAGAATTTCATCTCATTTAATACCATCAAATTATTCTGCTACTTTCACATAACTGCTACATATATTTAGTGCCTACTTTGCCTTTCTAAATTCTTTCTCATATGTTTTACTGGGTCTTTAAGTTCGTAAAAATATCTGAATAAATATAAATAGTTCTAGGAAATGGAAAGGAGTGTTTGCTTTGACAGTTCATAGAGCTGTTACTACAAAATTATGAAAAATAAATAATCTTCTATGTCCCTAGCATCTACTTTCCTATTTACACTTTTCCTCATGCTCTTCTGCATCTCCATGCCATCAAGTATTCTTGTCCTTTCAATGAATGATAACTATACCAACATATTCTCTCTCCCTGGAGTAAGACCCTATTTCCAGCAAAAATTTAAACCTCAGTTAAGAAAGTGAGAAAAATATCTTTTGTGACAGTAAGGTAGATCCAATTCTCTGAAATCACAACAAATCTGATATAAACTTAAGAACAAAGCTGATCATAACACATTTTATAATTTCTTATAACACCAAAACAGTTCTCTGAACTTATTTTATACTTAAATACTTTACCTACCACAAATATTAAGATTTTTTTAAAAGTTCACAATTTATTGCAGCATTCTGTACACTAAACCAAAAACATTAAATTAGGGAGTCGGTGAGATGGCTCAGCAGCGTAAGCACCTGCCTGGCAAGCGCGAGGGCCCAAGTTCGACTCCCGGAAACCACATACGAAAAAAGGACCGGTGATATCGCTCAGTGGCACAGGCGCCTGCCGGCGTGCGAGGTCCTGAGGTCAACCCCCAGTACCCACAAAAAAAAAAAAAAAAAAAAAAAAATTGAATCAAATGCTCAAGTAGAAGAAAATGGCTTTAACTTATTTAGTAATATCCCACGACTGGTATTCTACTAATTCAGCTAAATTGTAACTATAATGAGAGTGAGAACACTATCTCCAATATATATAACAATGTCTTATAGGAGGTTATTCAGTGAATAATTCAGGAGAATTACTGAATTTAATCTCTTATTCACCCACTCCCAAAAAAGTTCTTTAATTTCCATTATAGAGCATCATCAACTGTGTCTGAAAAAGAATATAGATACAGTAAATTTTCAAATCCTGAAATTTTAACCTGTTATTCATTATACTTTCTTCAGTTCTTAAAACTATCTATATTCTCTCCATTGTATCTTTAAATTTTTTGTAAAATTCCTCTTAACTTTTGTTCACATACATGTATTCACTTTGATCTACTAAACTACATTCCTATAATTACAAAGTTTAAGCTTTTTTTTTTTTTTTTTTTTTTTTTTTTGGAGACAGGGTCTTGCTATGTAGTTCAGGCTGGCCTTGAACTCACCATGTAGCCCAGGCTGGCCACAAATTCACCACAATCCTCCTGCCTCAGCAGCCCAAGTGCTCGGATGGTAGGCCTGCGCCACCACATCCTTAAGCATTTTATTTTAATTACAAAAAATGATCCAAAAAGATGAGACAAAATTTTAAGACCTACTTTATTTGCAGACCCTATAACATGTAAAACAAAACACTAGGCCAACTGAAATGACCAACATATGGAAATTGTTAAAGATAATGCAAATAGGGCCGGTGAGACGGCTCAGTGGCTTAAGCGCCTGCCTTGCAAGCGCGAAGGCCCGAGTTCGACTCCCGGAACCCACATACGAAAAAGGGGCCGGTGATATCGCTCAGCGGCACGGGTGCCTGTTGGTGCGCGAGGTCCTGAGGTCGTCCCCCCGGTACCCACAAAAAAAAAAAAAAAAAAAAGATAATGCAAATATCCCAAAATGTAAAGGAGAATTAAATTAAATTAACATAATTATGACAATTTGTGAAATAGTATGTGTAATATCCTTTAGTTTCAATGGATCTATCTATCTACCTTTTATTCCAATGTCTCTATATATCTATCTATACATATGAAGAATACAGAATGATACACACTATAGAATTAGCAGCAGTTGTCTCTGGATAAGATTATACAGTACATGGCATTAACATTACTCCTTTACTCATTTGTAGTTTTTTTGTCTGATTTTGTTTTTTGCCCATAACTAGCCCAACCAATTGTATAATAACATATTACATTAGATAATAAAAATTTCATTATTAAATATTTATGTTGGATGTTTCACATCTTGCAATTTTCCAAATTTTGCCAATACAAAGAACTAAAAAGAAATACCCAGTTAAACATGAATTTATAATTTTTTAAAAAAGGAGAAAATTGTGAAAAATGAACAAAATTTCTTTCAAGAAAAAGAACTGTAAAACAATTAAAAATAAATAATTTTAAAAACACATCAAGCATGCCAAAATCATTAATATTTGAAAATTGGTAGTAGGGAATATTAATTTAAACCAAATCATTCTTGAACTTTTTTTTTTTTTTTTTATGTGGGTACCAGGAGTCAACCTCAGAACCTCGCGCTTGCCAGCAAGTGCTTGTGCCGCTGAGCGACATCACTGACCCTTTTTTTTTTTATGTGGGTTCTGGGAGTCGAACTCAGGACCTCGTGCTTGCCAGGCAGGTACTTACGCTGCTAAGCTGTCTCACCAGCCCTCTTGAACTTTCGATCAAAGCAACTTTAAGTATATCACAAGCTACCACTGTGTGTACTTCCTAGAATTTTCCATACCTGTATGTTACATTTAATGGCATTAGGTCTTCCTACTGTATGGTCACCAATTGAACAATTGCCTCAAATCTTAAATTGTGTAGTGTCTGTGTACCCTTCCCTGATCCCTCAGACACTTACAGGTTCTCACTCCCACGTATGCCCATTTTGTAAATATTTCCAACGTGCATTTTATGATAAAGTAACTAATTATATGTGTGTTTCTTCAATTAGAACAAATTCCTTGAAAGCAGAAACCACGTGTCACCATTTTTATATCCTCTATCCTATTCCCAACACAGTGAAAATTACTACAACCTCTAGAAAAATATCTGCATTAGACTTCTGGAAAGATGGCAGAGCAGTAAGCAGCAATAAATCAATCTCTCTAATATTTGGAATTCAGCTGGGCAGGGTGGCACACACACAGTAATCCTAGCACTCAGGAGGCTGAGGCAAGAGGATCACTGGGAGTTCGAGGCCAGCCTAGGCTACATAGTAAACTCAAGGCCAGCTTAAACTACACAGTGAGATCCTATCTCAAAAAAAAAAAAAAAAAAGATTCAGAATTGAGACACTGGAAAATAAAAATTTAGTAAAGAAAAGGATGGGTGTGGATCCCTGGGACCCAGGAAGGATCTGAAGGGAAAATTAGCGCCCAGAGAGAAAGTGAAGAGACAGACCTCAAAACAGAATAAAGGAGGGGGCAACCTGCACTTTTTTTCCAGTTCCCAGCTCATGGCCTGAGAGAGGAGGGTTGAATCTACAGAGACTCAGTAAGAGCAGGCTACTCCAGAGGCCTCCAGGGAGAAATGGATCAGTAGAACAGAGCTGTAGATGCTGTACACTACAACAACTGGTAAGTGGCTCTAATCTAGGCAACTATCATGGCCCTGGAGGGAGTGTTTGGCTGGATACCAATATAAGGAGAGGCCAACTGAACCTGAGACTCAGAGGAGCCATGGGTTGGCTTCATCTCAGGGCTACCAGTGTCAAAGTCCCACAGTGACTGGGTGAGGTACAACTGTGAGAGACATCCAGGGTGAGGGAGCTGTGGTCAGGCTGGCAAGAGACACCCAGAATGTTATAGGCTGAATGACTCAGGCCACAACACCACAACCAGAGTTCAGGATCAGCTTGAACTTCTGTGGAGTTGAAAGCACCAGAATCAGTGCCCCACCCTAATCCTACTACAGGCTTGCTGGGATTATCCAGCACCCCATCCTAATTCTACTGCAGGCTTACAGGGATTATTCACCACAGATCTGGGTCCTGACTGCCTCCTTTGTCTACCAGCAACAGCAGACCAGCAAGAGCAGTCCAGCAAGAGCAGTCATCCATTGAATTGGACACTACCACAAAACTGGAGAACCCAGAAGATAACTACTGGGTTGAAATCACAGAGAAACTTCTTTTTTTTCCCCTCCTTTGCTTTTGGATTGTCGTGTTGTTCATTTGTTTTTTTTTTAATTGCTTCTTTTCATTTTTTCATGAGTATGAACATAATTTTAGTTCTTTTTGTTTTATTTTGTTCTTATTTTTTCTTTCTTTCTTTCCCTCTTGCCTTCTTCCCCAGTTTCTCCAGACTTGGGTAATCTTCATTTGTCCTTCAGCCTTGCTTCTAATCTCTTTGTTTTATTTACCTATTTTTTTTCCTCTTATCCCCTTTAAATTGTCTCTCCTTAGGGTAAAATAGCTCTATTGATTGGATGATATTTATAGTATATAATTGTCTGATTTGCCTTAGATGTTGGGTCTTTTTCTCTTTTTTTAGATAGGATTCCACTATGTAGTTCAGGCTGTCTTTGAACTCACAGCGATCCTCCTCCCTCAGCCTCCCAAGTGCTGGGATAATAGACATGTGCCACCATGCTCAGTTTAGATCTTGTTGTATAACCATAAATCTTGTACCTATGGTTAAAGTTGGCAAATTAATACTTACCAGTTTGTCATTTTCTAGTCTGTGCTTAATATTATTGTTATTACTGATTGTACTACTTTAGTTGTTAGGATCGATTGATCTTGCTTGTAGGCCAATACCTAGATTGTCTGGGAGTCATAAGCAATACTATAGCACAGTACCAAAGACCTGGGAGGCAGACCAAACAGGTAGCAAGCTTTTATACCTAATAAGTTGGGACAGACTCAAAAGCCAAAAGCCAAAAGCCAGCTAAGCCTAGAAGAAATACCAGAAAACTAGTCATTTCCTAAAGAGGTCTCAATACTAGTAATAAAGCTACCCATAAGAGCAATTTACAAGCATCGACACAGAAAATAAGTAAACAAAATGAAAATATAAAATGAGAAAACATGGAAGCAAGATACAACACATAATCCCAAACTTGCCCAAGGCAAATCAAGGGGGCATCAAGGTAGAAGAAATACAAAGCCTCCCTGCTGAATTTTATGAAGTGGTGGCAGCAGAACTAGCAAAACAGATTAGTGAGTCTCTTGACAAAAACTAAAACAGAGATAAAGAGATGACAAGCATAATGAAGGAAATGATTACTGAATATAGAGTACATACAGATAAAAAAAAAATAAAACAAAGAAGCCTAGGAAAGACATGGAAATCATGAATGACCAACATAGAAAATAACTAGATTCCATAAAACAGACTCAAACAGAAATCTAGGAGATTAAAAATTCTACTGAAAGTACACCCAGCAGAGTCAACAAATGTGAAGACAGAGTATCAGATCTAGATGACAGGCTTGTGGTTGGCAATGATCAAATGAAAGACCTCCTAAAAATAGAAAAGGACCACAAAAAATCAATCCAACAGCTGCTAGATGATGCAAAGAAGACTAAGATTAATTAGAATCAATGAAGAACCAGAAGATAGCACAAAGGGCATTAAAAATCTTGGGCCGGTGAGATGGCTCAGCGGCGCAAGCACCTCCCTGGCAAGTGCGAGGTCCTGAGTTCGACTCCCGGTACCCACATAAAGGAAAAAAAGGGCCAGTGATATTGCTCAGCAGCACAAGCGCCTGCTGGCAAGCGCAAGGTCCTGAGTTCGACTCCCAGTACCCACCAAAAAAAAAAAAAAAAATCTTGCTCACAGAAGTAATAGCAAAAAACTTTCCAAGCATGGAAAAAGAACTTGACATACAGATAAGTGAGTCATATAGAACTCTAAATAGTCATGATCAGAAAAAAACTACCCTAACACATGTAAGAGCTGAGATTCCAGAAATTCAACACAGCACATAATATTAAAACCTGTTAGAGAAAAGAAACAAATCACATATGAAGGAAACCCATCAGAATCACAGCAGACTTCTCAAATCAAACCCTTAAGTCAAGAAGTACTTGGAATAAAGTATTTCAAGTGCTAAAAGAAAACAACCTCCAATCCAGAATGATGTACCCTACAAAACTGTCTTTCAAAACTGACAGAGAAACAAGACATTTCCATGATAAAGAACATCTGAAGAAATTCATGACCCACCAAAAAGTTCTTCATCATTCAGCACTCCAAAAAGTTCCAAGAATCACAATACAATGAATCTACCAGGTGAGGCAGGCAATAAAACAGAAGGGGATAAAAGGAAAGCAACAATAATAAAATAATATGATGAGGATAAGTCAATACATATCAGTTATAACCATCAATGTGAATGGTCTCAACTCACCAATCAAAAGAAACAGATTGGCAGAATGGATCAAGAAACAAGATCCAACAATATGTTGTACACAAGAAACTCATTTAACTCAAAAAGAAATTCATAGATTGAAACTCAAGGATGGAAAACAATACTCCATGCAAAAGGAACCCAGAAAAAAGCAGGGGTAGCTATTCTATTTGCACACAAATGGATTTCAAGCCAAGATTGATAAGATGGGACAAAGAAGGTCACTATATACTTGTTAAGGGGACAATCCAAGAGGAAGAGATAACAATCATAAATATATATGCACCAATGATAAAAAACAAACACTAATGGATATGAAAAGTCAGATAAGCACTAATACAATTGTAATGGCAGACCTTAATACCCCACTGTCACAAATAGGTCAACAAGACAGACAATCAAAAAACAAATATCAGAACTGAACCAAACCTCTAAACAAATGGACTTAATAGATATCTACAGAGTGTGCCATCGAACAACAGAATACTTCTCAGTAGCATGTTGGACATTCTCCAAAATAGATCACATAATAGCTCAAAGAACATGCTTAAGTTAAGGCAAAGGAATGAAATTATCCCATGCATATTATCAGATAATAGTGCAATTAAACTGAAAAAACAATGGCAAAAGAAACCACAAAAGCTGCATTAACACATGGAAATTAAATAACACCCTCCTGAACAACTGATGGCTCACAGAAATTCAAGAAGAAATTAGACAGTTTCAACAATTAAACAGTAATGCCAATATGACATACCAAAACTTAGGGGATTCAAGAAAAGCAGTCCTACAAGAGAAATTAATAGCAGTGAATTCCTATACTAGAAAAACAGAGTGAGCTCAAATAAATAACCTAATATTGAACCTCAAGGTTCTAGAAAAAGAAGAGCAAGCTAAACCTAAAGTGCATACAAAGGAGAAAATTATAAAGATCAGAGCAGAAATTAATGCAGTTGAGACTAAGAAAACAATACAAAGAATCAATGAATCCAAGAGTTGGTTCTTTTAGAGATTAAATAAAACAGACAAACCCTTAGCCAACCCTATTAAAAAAAGGAAAGACCCTAATCCATACAACTAGGAGTGAAAAGGGCAAAATCACAACAGATCCTGCAGAAAAGCAGAAGATCATCAATACCTATTTTGAGAACCTGCACTCAAATGATGGAAAACTCAGAAGAAATGTACAGATTCCTAAATACATATGAAGTACCAAAGCTGAAACAGGAAGATATAAAAATTATAAATAACCCAGTATCAACCAATAAAATTGAAGAAGTAATTTTAAAACTACTAACAAAGAAAAGTCCAGGCCCCAATGAATTCTCACCTGAATTCTACAAGAACTTTAGAGAAGATCTAATGACACTATACTTCAAACTCTTTAATGAAGTAGCCTTATGCTAATGAGGGTCTTTATGTTGATGAGGATGGTGGGGAGAAATGGCAGGTTACCAGGGAGTTTCTGTGTTTCAATCTGGCTCAAAGGGCAGGACAAGGATGGCCTCGGATACCCCTAGACTCAATTTATAATCTGGGTCCCCAACAAAGGCGCACCCAGAATGTAAGTGCTACCCACTCTAAGGGTATGTAGCCTCGATAAAAATATAAGGGACAGAAATAGGGCTAGTGTGTCACTTGTCACCTGTTGCTTGCTGCTGCTGCTTATCTTCTGCTGCCTCCCACTTGCTTGCTTGCTGCTTATTCCCTTCTGCCTGCCATGAACTGCTCTGTAATGCCCCTTGACATCCCCTCCTGCCTTGGAACCAGCCAACTATAAACTGACACCTCTACAAACTGTGAGCCAAATAAACCTTTCCTCCTTTAACTCTGGTTGTCGGGTATTTGTCTCAGCAATGAGAAAAGTAACAAAGACACATGGGTGCCATAGGTTTGCCACCATTGCCCTCGATGGTAAAGACCCTGCTCAAATCATACTTCCCTGCCCTGTGCCCCCCTGCTTCTCCTTACCTTCCTTATAAAGGCCCTGTGTTGCCTTAAGTTCCCTAAGGTGGTCATTTTTGGCAATAGACTCCCTTTTTCTTTGGTTTACTGGCTTTCCAAATAGACCTCTTTCCTTGCCCCAAAATTTGTCCTCAAGTCAAGGGATTTTTTTAAGTGCAAATAAACAAACTTGATTCAGTAACATAGATCAGAAATAAGATTTCAGAATGAGGGAATTAAAGAAACGTTGAAAATTAGGTATAATGACTTTCAACATTTCTTAAGTGTCCTGAGTAAAATTAATCTCTATTATTTTCATGTGCACGCACAAAAATATTTGAAAATGTCTTAGATCCAAAACTCCAAAAACAGAAAGAAAAAATACTTACTGTGACAGAACCTTTAGAAGTTCCTTTTATTTTACCAATGTACACAGAAGTAAATATAAAATCCAGATGTAGATCCATCTCATTATTAGGTACAATACAGGAAATGTTTTCCATAACAGGATTATAGGGACATAATTCAGATGATGCCTAACAAAGAATAAATTACAAAATGCACATTACCCTAAGTATATAAATGCTGAAAATTATTTACAAGGTCATATTCTTCTTTAAATTACTATTAACAAATTTGTGAAGAATTTTACACTGATCTTCATGTGAAGAAATAGTTATCTAGATTTTTTTCCAAAAAGGTATATGATTTACCTTGAGAAAAATAGTCAAATCCAAAATTAATTCCACAGGACTAAACTCCAAAAATATAACCTCTTCTGCATTAAAGCCATGGCGTCCTACTCAATATTGCCTAATTGGCTTTATTCATTATTAATTCAACAGAAATAAGTTCAGATTTATATAGCACTTTTTTTTTTTTTTTTTTTTTGGTGGGTACCGGGGGGTCGACCTCAGGACCTCGCGCGCCAACAGGCACCCGTGCCTCTGAGCGATATCACCGGCCCCTTTTTCGTATGTGGGTTCCGGGAGTCGAACTCGGGCCCTCGCGCTTGCAAGGCAGGCGCTTACGCCACTGAGCCATCTCACCGGCCTATATAGCACTTTTTAAAATGAGTTCTTAAATATAGTATGACTTTTAATCTATACAACCACTTTATATGTAGGGAGATTTCCCTCCCATTTTATAAATAAACTTAATAGATGTTTGAATTGGTTAAGTAATTTGCCTGAGGTAATGCAATTAATAACCAAAACAAAGACTCAACCTATGGTTTCTATATCAAGTATCCAACTACGCAAAGTTGTTTCTATTAGCCAAAATAATGTTCTTGTTATTACACTTCCAGTGAACAGTTGAGGGATACAGAGCTTAAGAATCTTTTTATATTATATCTATATGCTTTATTATAGATTCTATGTTTTAAGGTAGCCAACCAGGAATGGCTCGGAGTTGCTAAAAACCTTAAAAATCATATCATTTCCTCTGAAATAACTGTATAACTCTGTTTTTAAATAATACACGATAAGGCAGCATCAGTAGCAGCTGTCTCCCACAGTCTCTTCTGAATTTTACACTGCTTTCAGGTGACATTTTCAACTCTGCATTTACCTTGTCACTGAAGAATTAGCCCTTTTTATTACAAAAGATCTAACAAATTACTGTTAAAGCAATCATATATGTGAATTCTCTGCTCTTCTAATAAATGTGATCAATTCCTATCTAAAACATACATAATACCATTATTAACACATCACAATTCCATTCATCTGCCTATTAGAATTGTTTTGTCACTCTCTTATTTTATTGCCTACTATATATCTTCTCATCCCCTAAGTGAAAAGGAGAATCAAATTAACAGTAGGTAGTTCCAGTCGAACTGTGATTTTTTAAGTGATAAAATGAAAAGTTTGTACAAAAATAGTTTTTTCAATGGGCCTCACATTTTTTAAAGATTGTCTTAAAAATGACAAATCTATATTTCTCATAATTTCATTTAAAATTAGAATTGAAAGGGCATGGAGATGTCGTACTCAGGTATTACAATATTCTGCTTTTTATGTACTGACTTGTCTTAAAATATTTGCTGCTTTGCTATGATCATGAATTATATAAATTCTATGAGATGCTATTTTCTACATGACCATTTTATGTACTTACATGGTTAATTTATATGTTGTCAAGGCAACCGTAATTCATCTATAAGTTTCAACTGATTAACAATAAAATTTTTAATTAAAAATATACATAATGGGCCGGTGAGATGGCTCAGCGGCGTAAGCGCCTGCCTTGCAAGCGCGAAGGCCCAAGTTCGACTCCCGGATCCCACATACGAAAAAGGGGCCGGTGATATCGCTCAGTGGCATGGGCGCCTGTTGGCGCGCGAGGTCCTGAGGTCGTCCCCCCGGTACCCACAAAAAAAAAAAAAAAAAAAAAAAAAAAAAATATACATAAGCCATTAAGTAGGCTATTGACCTGATCTGGCAAGAATAGTTATATTTTAATAAAAATTCAGAACATAGTTGCTGAGTTGATCTCTGTGTCCAGTACCAACAGCAAAAGAAATACCCATGAAACAATGATCAGACCATCAAATTAATTTCCTACATGTTATGATTCAGATCTAAAATGGCCCATGAAATCTCATGTGTTCAGAAGGTCACTAGATTATGGAAGCAGTACAGGTGACTTGATCTTACCGGGTGGGGTCTGGTTGGAAAAGGCAAGCCACTGTGGGCAGGGCCTGGAAAGATATCTTTCCTTTCCCAGCTCCTCCCTTGACACTCTGCTTCCTGTCTGCCATGAGGTGAGCAGTTTTCCTCCACCAGATCCTTTCACCACGACTTCTGGCCTTGGAGCCAGCCAACTATGGACTAAAACCTATTTATCTGCTTATTAGAATTAGCGAAAATAAACCTTTCCTCCTTTAATTTGCTGATGTCAGGTATTGAGTCCCAGCACTGAGAAAGTGACAGGGACAATACATCTGACCAAATTTATCACATTCCAAAATAACAGCCTCTGATATTATTCAAACACAAGCCAATAGAAGTTTATCACATGAAAGAGCACTGAAAAATTATTTGAGTCTTACTTTAGGCCTACTGTCTCTAAAGGACTATGTAAAAAATGTAATTGGCTGATGTTAAACTGACACATTTCCATTATTCTTTTCTGTGAGAGGGAAGAGCCAAGGGACTTACCAACTTTGATAAGATTCTGACACTATTATAAATCTTTCATAAATTATTTCACTTTAATATCACAAATAATCTTGTAAATTAGGGGCTATTATCCTTATTTAACACATGAGGAAACTGAAGCTTAAAGAAGTAATTTGCCCAAATGTCAGAGCCAGGACCGGAACACACATCTGTGTATCTCTGGAAGCCATGTTCTTTCCTATACATTATGTTACCTTCATGATATGTTTGTAAAAGGAACATTTCCAAGCTTCCACAGTACTCTATGACCAGATGAATACTAGAAACTCTGTTTTAAATTCCTGAAATTTTTTGATAAAATAGTTATATGGCCAGTGAGAATGATAAAATTCAAGTCTTAAGGATAGTTAAGACTGAAAGCTCAGAAAACAGCATAGCTCTGTTACTTTAAAATAAAGATATTTCATTGAAACTAATATGAAAGTTATCTTAAACTAAGTTAATTTATAATTTTTGTTAAAGTATTCCACTTGTTAAAACAAATAACAGTTACTAACCAATAAGTATATTTCACTCAGTCAGTGAGAAAACAGAAATAAGTTACCTGCCCAGATTTACATGTAACCAGGGGCAGTTCTGACAGTGGTGATTCAGAACTACTTTCATTTTCATTAGTAATCTCATAGTCGTGCTGAGGCTGCAATTTAAGAAGTCCTGAACTTTCAGGTTCAATGGGTCCTTCTTCATCACTGGAAACAACAACTAAAAAAGAAAAGATTTTAAATGTGTCACAATAACCACCTATCAAAAAGAAAACTTTCAAATTAATGCAATATACCTTTAATAATCATGTTAATTTAATTTAATCACCAGTGATTGACTTCAGGAACTAACCTGTTGCTCATTACGATTTGCACTAGTTCTACTCTGTATTTCCCCATCAGTGCTATTATCCAGTAATTACCTGACGCCTCACCTTCCAGAGGATTACAGCCTTAAAAATGGACACAGCCATAAAGAAACTTGCTGCAGTTTAGAGGTTAAATGTCCCTTAATGATCCTGTGTTAAAGGCTGGGCCCCAAAGTGGTGCTATTGAGAGGTAGTAGAACCTTTGAGAGGTGAGGCCTAGTGAGAGGTACTTAAATCACTGGGACTGTGCCTTCGAAGGGGATTCTGTGACTCCAGCCTGTGCAGTCATTGCCCTTGCTCTCTGGCTCATGAGATAAGCAGTTTGCTCCACCATGCACTTGCTGCTGTTGCCATCTGGCACACCCACCAAAGGCCCAAAGCAATGTGTCTTAGCGTGGCACCTACAATAACTGTGAGCCAAAATAAACCTTTTCTCTCCATAAGTTAATTATCTCAGGTATTCTGTCACAGTGATGGAAAACTAAATAATATGAGACCTTAAAAATAACTTCTAGTTCTAACAATGTGTTGCACCGTCACTCTAAATTGCACTTTAAATTCTGATACATTAGGTGTTTCTCAAAGGCGGAAATGGCTAGGAGAAGAAAATTACTTGTTGCATATCCTTGAGAACCTTTGTGAGAGGATTAAACTTAACTGTCAACTTCATCAACTTGAGAGCTATGTAGGGGATTAGTAAAGCACACTTCTGGGTGTATCTGAGAAGATCATGGAGGTGTGGCCTTAGGTACATATTTGTTTCCTGGCCCCATCTTCTCTGGCACTGTTTCCGTGCTCTGTTTCACAGCCACCATTATCTAAGCAGCGTTGCTCTGCCATGCATTCTGCCATGATGTTTCTGCCTTGAAGCCAGCCAACCATGGACTGAAATCCCTGACACTGTGAACAAAACTAAACCCTTCCTAGATGAGAGGAGACAGGGCCCAGGAAGATAGACTTTGTGGAGAAGAGAAGGGCATCTGTGAATGGGGAAAGATAGGAGGGTGAGGAAGGGGAAAGGGATTGGAAATGACTACAATGAAGTGTCAACAGTAGTACCTTGGTTCACAAATGCTTTTGCTTGTGAACAATTTTATTCGCAAACAAAAGCATTTGGCAAAATTTTGTTTTTGATTGCAAACTCTACATCGGGTGATAAACACGACCATGGCCATCTTTCCTACACTAAAATAAACGCGGCCATCTTTTCCAAAATTATGAACTGAAGTACCACTGTAAATGTACCAGTTCTCCAAGATGAACATAATTATTATGTATCATGAACATATGCACATAAAAAGAAACTAAATAAATTGTTTAAAAAATAAATCAATAAACCCTTCCTCCTTTAAGCTGTATACATCTGGTATTTGGCCCCCACAACATAAAGGTGACTAATACACTTTGAATTGTTCATACCATGTGACAGAACCAACTATTCAAAAATTTACTACATCAAAATTAATTATATTAAATGGCATTTCACAGCTTCATCAACAAATCACAATAATGATCCTTAGAGAATCTTTCTTAAAAACATTGAGTCAATCTGGGCATGGTGTACATGCCTGTAATTCCAGCACTCTAGGAAGCTGAAGCAGGAAGATTACAAATTCTAGCCCAGCCTGGCACCTAAACAACTTAGCAAGACCCTGCCTCAAAATAAATAATAAAAAGGGATGGGGATGTAGCTCAGTGCAATGGCTCTAGATTCAATCTGTAGTACTACTACATGGATGGATGGATGGATGGATGGATGGATGATTGATAGATAAAAAACAAAAAGGGCTGGGGATGTAGCTCAGTGCAATGGCTCTAGATTCAACCTGTAGTACTACTACATGGATGGACAGATGGATGGATGGATGAATGATTGATAGATTAAGATAGACAGATAAAAAATAAAAAGGGCTGGGGATGTAGCTCAGTGCAAAGGCTCTAGATTCAATCTGCAGTACTACTACATGGATGGATGATAGATAGATAGATAGATAGATAGATAGATAGATAGATAGATAGATTAGATAGATAGATAGACAGACAGATAGACAGACAGACAGACAGACAGACAGACAGATAGAAAGACTAAGTAAGGGCTGGATCACTCTGGACTACTCTGCTTGCAAATATTCCACTTATTTACCGGACTGATATTACAAGTTTCATGAAAGAAATTCCAAAAACCTCAGGACATTTTTCCTAAAGTTAACATATTCCACAGTGATACTGTAACAGCTTATTGCCTTAGCAAAATTTGTTTGAGAGGAGGGGGAAAAATGCTAAGCACAGAAAATTAAGTGCCTTTACAATCCTCCTGTTACTTACTTGGTTCAGCCGAAATCAACAATTGGTTCCCTTCACTGTGTCCACTTAGGAGCGGCTTTTCTACTGTATTCAAATCATTCTCATCCTTCTCAATCAGAGATGAAATCTCCACTGTATCACTGGAAATACAGCTCCCCAAGTTTTCAGTGGTTGAATAGGCAGAGGCACTTTTGGAGGCAGCACTGAAACCCAACTCCTGACTATCAACTGAGGACAGTTTAGTAAAATCACTTTCTATAGGTTTAGGTGTAATTTCTTCAAGTCGTACTGGGTCCTGATGATGGTTTTTACTTGACTTTTCAAACTCAGTGGAAACTGTCAACTCGTTTTCCTGTTCTTTCTGAACATAAATAAATGTATAGAAAATTAGCATGTTTCCAATTTGGCTTTCTTAAAGCACTTTTTAAAGACTTAAACTTTTAAAGAATAATATAAAAATAAAATATTATATCATTTCTGTAACTACATGGATAGAAAAGTATATAATTTACACTATGTTACACTTGGCATGTCCCCCAAGCAGAAAGATACAGGATTTTATCTGTCCAATCTGATGCCTAAGCAATTTTTCAAAGGGTAAGATAGAGAGATGCCATCTTTACAAGTGGTTCAGATGGTCAACTTCAGACACAGAATTTTTTTAACATTTTTATTTTACATAAGTAATGACGCCATGTAGCAAATTATTTTGGTAGCAAAAGCAAAAAAATTAAAACCCAGCAGGATAACAATATTAAAAATTTTTAAACTACTGCCTTCAACCTATCATTGCATAAGTCTAAATCATATTTGTATTTATGACACAAAGGCACCAGAAGGTCCTAAAATGATTTGTGACTCAAAGGGATGAAAAGCTGTCTCCTTACAGTTTTAGTGTTATTGGTAACTGTACGATATGTTTTTGTAAATAGGTAATATGTGTATGAAGCATGATAATTACTTACAATAAATCCCTAAATTCTAGATAAACATAAGCTTAAAGAATTTAGCAAGTTAACTGCTACTGATAAAAGAAATCTGGTAGTAATTATACAGAGCAAGTACAAATAACAAGTGACTGAGAAGTATGATTAGTATTTGGTTACAATTTTTAAAAAGTCTTAAGGACATACACCAAACTACTAAGAAAAGAGTAGTGTCAGGGAAAAAGCAATTTAGTGTTTTTACTCATTTATAATATTTGGAATTTGTTCTAATAGATCTGTACTGCTGAGAAAAGTTACACATAAAATATTTTTTAAAAACATAAAGCTAGGGGCCGGTGAGATAGCTCAGCGGCAAAGGTCCTGAGTTCAACTCCTGGTACCCACATACGAAAAAAGGGCTGGTGATATTGCTCAGTGGCATGGGCGCCTGCTGGCAAGCAAGGTCCTGAGTTCGATCCCTGGTACCCACAAAAAAAAAAAAAAAAAGAAAAATAATGCTAGCAAAGAAACAAAAAAAATCTGAAAAAACTAAAAGCTAAAAAATATTTGGCTACCATCAAGTGTGAGTTCACTTTTATCACACATAAAATTATTTCCTATTACATCTAAATACCTCTACTTACTGTTTGTCCTATTGATTCATCCAAAGAAGTAGAATTATTAGAATCAGGTAAATTACTTCTAAGCCTTTTCTTTGTCTTCCTGGAAATCAGAGTGGGTTCCATTTTTGAGTCAGAATATGTAACTTCCTTGTTTCTGCTCCCCTCTTCAAGATAATCACAACCTCTACTTCCACTGTTAAGGTCTTAAAAAACAGAAGAAGCATAAATATGGCCAAAAAGTACAGAAAGAATCCCTTTTAGAGGAGCTCAAAGAAATACCACCAAAATTGCTAGTCTCTTCCAAAGCTTATTAAAACATTGTTAAATTCCCATACCAACACTGTATTAATGTGAAGGTATATCCTGCATTACCCTTTTTATACAAAGTGAATGTTCAGTTACACAATAGATGTGAGATTAGGAAAATATATAGAGGGAGTACTGTTTTTCAGAGTAACCAAGAACCAAAGCCTGTTTTCCCATTTGCTATAAACGTATCTGACATTAATACCAAAAAAAAAAGCTTTTAACAAGACCTGGAAAATTCACATCTTAAAAAAATGCTTCAATAATTCATTGTGATTTTGTAAACTAGTTTTTGGGCTTTTTTGTTTTTTTGTTTTTTGAGAAAGAGAGGGTCTCACTGTGTACATCAGGCTGGCCTGAAGCTAACTATGTAGCCCAGGCTGGCCTCGAACTCATGGTGATCCTCCTGCCTCGGCCTCCCAAGTGCTGGGATTACAGGCATGTGCCACCACGCCTGGCCACTAGCTGTCTTTTTAAAATGTAATTTACATAAATACATTTTTTAAGTGGAAAGGGACTACAATTTGAAAGCGGCGTAGAATGTTGATTGCTAGGTTTTTTTTTAAGGAGTCAAAATACCTTCCTTAGAACTGTAGTTAATTGTGACATGTAATCCTTCACAAGGCTATCAACTTACTTGACAGTTTCTTCTTTTTAATAATCAAGATCTGATATTCTAAGTCTCCAATAAATCCACCATTCAACAAAGAAGTGCTTCCTTTTGTAAAATCAAGGAAGTATCACTTTGGGTTTGTTTTTTGTTTTGGGGTTATTGGTTTTTTTTTTTTTTTTTTTGCCAAAAAGTTTCTTGGAAAAATGCAGGGTTAATGAGTATGGGAGAAACCAGCTCTGCAGAGCGGATGTGGGCCAAAGAGAAAAAGTGCGTAAAAGCAAAAATAAAAGTACCTGCCAAGTCTGAGAAACGTGGCTTGGGCTATCATGGGGAAGCTCATGCACGATAGCCTGAAGTATCACTTTCAAACCCATGCAATTATTCACTAAAAATTGGTACTTCGTTATGAAATATATGTTCTGTACAAAATTACCTTCTAAAGGGAGGGGTCTACTTAAGTAACTGAATAAGTAACGAAATTATTTTCCTTTCAAATTTATATCATATGAGCATCAACTTAAAAGTTTACCCACAGCAAGTCACAAAGCAGCCTCCTTTAATTTATAATTTACATTCATCTAATACTGATAGTCTGGCCTTCCCATTCATTCAAAATTCTTCAACAATGAATACCTTTTAAACTGTTATTGATCTTACTCAGCTTCACAAACTCTTAATAAAGAATATCAATGATAATACGTCTATGTTGTTCTTTTAAAGGATGGCACTGAGACAGGATTAAAACTCCAAGATTGCGTCCCAATTTCCAAAGAAAATACTTTACTCTTTCCCTCAGGAATATAAACTTCTCCCAAATGAACAACACAATATTTACAAAGCACATTAAATTTTATGTATAATATTTAAGTTATACAAATAGTTAAAAATAATATCTAAACAAATATCACATTACAATTTTTAACTATAAACTCCACAGTAAAAGACTGATAAAAGGAAGCTTGAGAAGAACTATTTTATAGGAATTTTCCTTTCAATAATTTACCATTTGGGCATCAGTGAAGCTTATCTCTCAGGAAATAGGAATAACTCTATTATACAGAGCTAGATATTATAAAAATAAAATTCTACCTATATAATATATACAATTTAATGTGGAAATATTCCTAACATATAAAATTAAATAGGTGACAAAAATCCTATAAACAAAATAATATTAAACATTTCCAATATATTATGATGGTAAAATCAAAATACCACAAGGCAAACAATGTACTATCAAAGGAATAGTACACCTGAGGTTTAACTCACAGTTTCCATTATTTTATAGGTTAGTGTTAAACAACTAGCACTAGATACAATTATCTATAGGAGAGGAAATATACTAAGTTTAAATAAAAGTTCAAAAGCTAATTTTCTTACAAATACTCTGCCTACAACTTTACCTTCAGGGATTAAAAAAGAAAAAGCTGAAGTGTTTCTTTATATACTTTTCCTATGATGCATGTCTAAAAGCCTACTGTGACTCTGAGGTAATACTGTCAGTCCCTCCACATCACTTCGTAGATTCAATCAAGAGCAGATGGTATACCACGTAGCTCTGTCCACAATGTCTGTGTGTACTCTGAATATGTACAGATGTTTTCTCTCATCATAATTCAACAAACAATACAGTGCAACAAATATTAGGTATTATAAGTAATATAGGGTAACTTAAAGTATATAAGAGGATGTGCATAGGCCATATGCAAATAGCTAAATCATTTCATATAAAGGACTTAAATAGCCATAAATGTTGTTTGCCAGGGGATGGATGTGGAGTGTTTTGGAACCATGAATCCTCTATAGATATGAAGGAAAGATTTAAGGGCACAAATCCAAAAGCATGTTATTCAAATATTCCTAAAGCTGGGCATGGTAGCATATGTCTGTAATACCAACACTCAGGAGGCTGAGGCAGGAGGACTGCTGTGAGTTAGAGTCCAGCTTGGGCTGCATAGAGAAACCCTGTCTCAAAAAACAGAACAGAACAAAACAAAACAAAACAAAACAATTTCTACTCTAGCTAGGAAAGCAGTGGAATGTGAAGGCTAAAGATTGTCTTGAGAGTATCTGAACTGAGCCCACTTATATAAATACTTGTATTTTTATTTTGTAATGAAAGATAACTATTTCTAAGAGAGGTATATTTCATAATAAAACAAATGTCTTTCATTGTATGATGACAGTACTTAGTCACAGTTGCTTTCTCCAGGTTGCCCTCCTAAGAGTTTCAACTGCTTCTTATATATATGAAAGTTACTAGTCTAGTTCCTTTTTACTTTTTCTCTTCTACGATGAAGGCTACTAAAAATATCTTTAAGTAGCTGTGTTTGAAATAAAGTATATTTTCTTTTTTCTTCATTTTTGCATAGTATGATTAGAAAATTTTTTGTGTGAAAAACAAAATCAGAAAACTATATATTTCAAAAAAGAGAAAGTTCATCAAATCTTTTATATGTAAGGAGGTTTACAAAGAATGTTCAGAAGTGTAGGATGTATTTACCTTCAAATTTTCTAGCTTGTATGTGCATCTTAAAATTGAAATAAATTTTCATGAATAGAGAATGTATTTCAAAGTAGGGTAGTAAGGAAACTAATAAAAATATCCAATTAGCGGTACCGATATTAAGAAAACAACACTTAGAATAGCTAAATTAACATAACTTTAGAACTACATCTCTAAATCCCTCAAAAGAAAGAAAAGAAACACTCAAATTTAACTTTTGGTATTGGTAAATAAATCGAGATTTATGTACTACTGAAATACATAAATAGTAGATTCAGGAATCTTCTTTATGTTGCTAAATAATCTCTCTTTACTTTCATGTATCCTTTTGGTGTAAAATGAAATATTTATAACTTAAAATTATTGTAAGAGCAACAGGTCAAAATTCAAATCCTAACAGTTTTCTAAGATTCACAAACCTTTAGGCTGAGTATCAGGTATTTTAAGAGAAATGTCACCGTCATCTCTTCGCTTTTCTTTAGTGCGTGGAGCCTGCTTTGAAGAAGTGCTATCTACTGTCTTACTTGGTTGTAAATCCCTGCAAAATAGAATTGTATTATATTCAATTCTAATAAAGCCCCAAAATTTTAAAAACCAATTGGTATACATTCAAAATAAAAATGCAGCAGGTTATAAATACATTCCCAAATGGAAGACTATATAATCTGGTCAGTGAAAAAAAACAATGCACTCAGATTTAAGAAGTTCTCATCCCTATTCTACCTTGAAATTCCTCATGTTTCTTTGAGGAAAAAGACAGGATATCTTATTACACAACAGTACATGAAAAATGAGCACAATACTAATTTTTTTTTTTTTTTGTGGGTACCGGGGGTCGACCTCAGGACCTCGCGCACCAGCAGGCGCCCGTGCCGCTGAGCGATATCACCGGCCCCTTTTTTCGTATGTGGGATCCGGGAGTCGAACTCGGGCCCTCGCGCTTGCCAGGCAGGCACTTATGCCGCTGAGCCATCTCACCGGCCCCAAGCACAAGACTAATTTAGATAAGTTTTTTTTTTTCTTTTTTGGGGTGTGGTTTGAGACAGGGTCTCACTATACAGTTCAGGCTGGCCTTGAACTTCCAGTGATCCTTCTGCCTCAGCCTACCAAGTGCTGAGATTACAGGCATGCAAGCATGCCCAGCTAGGTTAAGTATTAAACAAATCAAAGGACCTTTAAATGTAAAATTCAAGACCATAAATACCCTGATAATCAAAACTATGAGTAATGAAACCATTATAAGACAAAGCTAATTGTTAATATATTTCAAGCATAGTTCACATATAAAAAGATAAGTACAAAATACAGTTTGGAGTGTGACACCAAATTTTACCCATATAGGAAATCATTTAAAATCTAAGGTTAGGGTGAAATATTTAAAATATAAGGTAGAATAAAAAACAAGTTTTGGTATAACAGACATTATTTCTAATAAAGAATATAAAAGGGGCCGGTGAGATGGCTCAGAGGCATAAGCACCTGCCTTGCAAGCGTGAGGGCCCGAGTTCGACTCCCGGAACCCACATACGAAAAAGGGGCCGGTGATATCGCTCAGCTGCACGGGCGCCTGCTGGCGCGCGAGGTCCTGAGGTCGACCCCCCGGTACCCACAAAAAAAAAAAAAAAAAAAAAAAGAATATAAAAATACAAAACATACCATCATATATGAGTGTATAGATAGGAAATAAAATTTAAAATTTGAGCTAGAAGGATTTAAACCTCTTTGGATAGTAGATAGCCCTAACGGAAGAGGGGGAAACAGACACTATAAATAAGTACTCAATTTTCTACATTTCTTTTAAAAATAATGACAAATTTGACACCAATAAGGAAATACTGTATATTAGTTAAATTTGAGTAATATATATTTTGATATTATTCTCTGCATTTATGTACACATTTAAAATAGTTTACAATTTCAAAAATATAAGGTAACTGAAATAAATGAAACAAGGACTATACAGATCAGTAGCACACAATGTTTTTTTCAAGAGAAATGACTGGGAATACAAGAAAAATAAGTTATAAATTTAAAAACTAAATTATCCAAATATTATCAATGTAGTATTATAGTAAAAAGAATAGTATTGCTGTTATTACATTTCTTATCCTTTTCGTATTTACTTTGGTGCAATTTTCCTTAGTTTTAGATTTGAAATTAAAAGACCAAATATTCAAAATCATAAGACTCAGCTAGCATAAGTTATACAAAGGCATCAAGTCATTCCAGTACAGACAGCTAAGTTAGGTAGAAATATTCTAGGCAGTCAGACAGGGCTGGGCCCTCGAAGAAGTCAGTGCAGAAGATGAAAACACATCAGAACTGTGGCTGGAGGCGCATCTGAAGAAGATTAGTCACAATGGCCAGATTTACATGCTTCTCTAAGGAATAAAGGGAAGCTTGAGAATACTGGTACCACCCTTTGGAGATTTCCCATATAAATAAACCAGTATCTCATTAAGGGTAGGCCATCCTCACCTACCCACTAAGACTAAGGCTACTAAGACTAAAAAGACTAAGACTAAGACTACAGATTATCGACCAGGGTTAATGATGTCATCCATATGCCCTTGTTACTACTGGATCAACATTACTTAATCTACTATACTTGTCATTTTATTGATTGATTATAGTTTTGACCCATGTTGTATTCACCCCTCCTCACTTTGCTCTATAAAGCTTCCTCAGAGAAGTGGGCTCGCTGGCAACACATTTGAGACCCCTCCTGTTTCTCAGAAGCTATTTCTATTCCCCATTCCTATTCCCTACTCCTTTTCTCCAATATACTTTTGTACTCTTGTTTTTTGTTTTTTTTTTTTTGTGGGTACCGGGGGGTCGACCTCAGGACCTCGCGCGCCAGCAGGCGCCCGTGCCGCTGAGCAATATCACCGGCCCCTTTTTCGTATGTGGATTCCGGGAGTCGAACTCGGGCCCTCGCGCTTGCCGGGCAGGCGCTTAAGCCGCTGAGCCATCTCACTGGCCCTATTTTTGTACTCTTAATCTCCGTTGTTCCTCAGAATTCATTCTTTGACTTCGGGGAATACAAACATGGCATGTCTGACATCTATCATTTCCCCTATATAAATGCCACTTCTCAAGGCTCAAGTATCAACTTTGGTTTGTTTGTTTGTTTGCTTTTGTCTTTTTGAAACAGGGTTTCACTATGCAGTCCAGGCTGGCCTTGAATTCACTTTGTAGCCCAGGCTGGCCTCAAACTTGCAGCAATCCTCCTGCCTCAGCCTCCTAAGTGCTGGGATTACAGGCATCAAGAATCAACTTTGAATAAGAAAAGCATCTAAATAAGAGTACTGTAGGGCCGGTGAGACGGCTCAGCGGCTTAAGCGCCTGCCTTGCAAGCGCGAAGGCCCGAGTTCGACTCCCGGATCCCACATACGAAAAAGGGGCCGGTGATATCGCTCAGCGGCACGGGTGCCTGTTGGCGCGCGAGGTCCTGAGGTCGTCCCCCCGGTACCCACAAAAAAAAAAAAAAAAAAAAAAAAAAAGAGTACTGTATACATACTCACAGCATTTCCTTCATTGAAGATGAAAGCCTAAAGAAAGGTCAATTTATTTTTCTCACCAGTAATATTATTACTCTAAGCTCTATAAATAATGTGCTCTTAAATGATGAAAAGATTAGTTGTTCAGATACTCATGTTTCTCCTAAGAAACAAATAGTATAATAGTTCTTTTTCCAACACAATACACACTTTGAAAAGTAATTTACCCATAAGCTACATTATGAAGTATGTGGCTGTAGAAAAGAAAGATGTTACAACATGGGATTTTTCCTGACCAAGCAATAACCAACAACAAAAATTAAAAATCAATTATTTTCAAAAAGTAATGTCATATAATTCAAATGCATGGATGCTCAAGACAAATACAATTCTAATATAATCAATCAAAGTATCAATAAGATTTTTGTAGAATCTGACAATCTCATTCTAAAATGCACATGATAAGAGGCCATACATATTTAAAGATAGATCCTGGTATATATTTAAAGATGGCAAAGTTGAGACACTATTAGGTTCCATCCTCTGATAACAAAAGAAAATGAATAAATTGGAAATAACCACAGTCCCTGAACAAGAGATACTATAAATATGCACATTACTCAAGCTACCAAATAAATGTACTAAAAGCTCAAAAATGAACATTTTGCAATGAAAAAAAAATTTTAAAGGTATACTGTGTACCTATAAATATCTATAGGTACTAGGTACCTATAGATAATAATAATGTACTGCACACTTAAAAAGCTAGAAGAATGGATTTTGAAACTTTTCACTATAAAGACATGACAAATGTTTGTAGAGATAAATACATTTAATCTGTTTTAAACATTATGCAATGTATATATGTATCAAACATTACATGGTATCAGTTGAAAACTAAATTAACATAAAAAAATTTAATGGCCCAAGCAAATATATCTTAAAGTTATAAAAATATACAATAAACAATGTAGAACTAGAATAGAGATAGACAAATACACCAAATGAATCAACAGAACCTAGAAATAAACCCTCAAATACATGGTGAAAAAGAGCTTTGACAAGGTTGCTAAATTCATTCAATATGAAAATAATCACCTTTTCAATGAAGGGTACTGGGAACACAGAATAGTCACATGCAAAATAAAGAAGCTGGGCACCAATTTCTTTTGTATAACACCACATATAAAAATTAACTCAAAGGGTCAGGTGTGGTGGCACACACCTGCAATCCCAGCACTCGGGAGGCTGAGGCAGGAGGATGGCCATGAGTTCAAGGCCAGCCTGGACTATGTAGTGAGACCCTGTCTCAAAAAAAGAAAAAAAAAAAAAAAAATTTAACCCAAAATAGATGAAAGACCTAAGTGCAAGACAGAAGACTATAAAAATTTTACAAGAGACTACATACGGGGAAATCTATATGATATTGGATTTGGCAATGATTTCTTGAGTATGACAACAAATATCAGTCAAAAAAAGAAAAAAGATAAAACATATTTCATTAAAATTAAAAACTTCAGTGCATTAAAAGGACACTATCAATGGAAATAAAGCATCTGTAAATAAGTGAAGAGGGGTTGAAGGGAGGGGAGGGGAATGGGAAAAAAAAGAGAATCAAGTTATATCATTTGTCATTAACAAATTCTTGCATGCTGTGTTTTCATTATAGCACTCTTCACTATAGCCAAAATGTAAAAGCAGTCCTACTGTCCACCAACAGGTAGCAGAAAAGCAAAATGTGGATACTACTGGGCCAAAGAAGGAATAAGCTGACACATGTATGGATTAACTTTGAAGACATTACACTAAGCAAACCCAATCAGATACTAAAGGACAAATATTGTACAATTCCATTTAAAGGAGGTAACCAAAATATGTATTCATAAAGACAGAAAGTAGATTAGAAGCTACCAGAGGCTTGGGAAAGAGGACAATGGAGAGTTATTGTTTAATGGTAAGAGAGCACCTATCTGACATTAAAAGGTGTGGTGATGGTTACACAACAACATACATCCAGTTAACAGGACACAAGAAAAGTCTCATTAAAAGAAGAACTGGAGGGAGCAGAGAGAGATGAGAGTGGAGGAAGAAAAAAAAAAGAATTAAGATGCGTATGTATATGTGCAAACTCCCCATGATAAATGTAATCATTATGTACTGCAATTGTGTGCTAACAAAAAAATAAAAATAGAAGACTGAGACTTGATCATAGGCCTATGGGATGCTTCTCCAATACCACTCCCTTTTAAAGCCACACTACTAAAGACCTACTTGCAGCAGTTGCTTTATCTAGTACCTACCCAACATCCCCCCTAAATTACAATATACATCAAAAAACAGACACGGAGCAATTGTCAGAACTAGATTCAGATATGTCAGGGTTGTTGGTATTACGAGACTGGGAATTTAAAACAACTATAATTGATATGCTGAGGGATTTAGCAGATAAAATAGATATAAGAATTAATAGACAATGTAAGCAGAAAGATGAAAGTCCATGAAAGCATCAAAAAGAAACAGATCAAAATACTGTAACAGAAATGAATAATGCCTCTGACCGGCTTACTTGTGGACTAGACAGAAAAAGGAAAAAATATGGAAAAGGAAAGAATTGCTAAACTTGAGTATACGTCAACAGAAAGTTCCAAAACAGAAGGGGGCGGGAGGAGAGTCGCCAAAAAAAAAAAAAAAAAAAAAAAAAAAAAAAACTTCAGGAAACTACAAAAGTATACTGAAGGCATTATGGTATTATCAGAAAGAGAGGAGAAACAGAATACTTGAAACAATAATGACTTAAGAATTTCCCCAAATTAATTTCTGACACCAAACCATAGATCAGGAAGTTCAGAGAACACCCAACAGATAAATGTCCCCCCGAATGACACTTATACATATCATAGTAAGCTGCAGAAAATCAAAGATTAAAAATTTTTAAAACATCTAAAGCTGCAGGTTTAGCTAAGTGGTAGAGTGCTTGCCTCGTATGCACAAGACCCTGGTTCAATCTACAGCATATTCCCTGCAAAATAACTTCATAGCAAGACAAAGACATCTGAAAAACCATGCAAACAAAAAAACAGTGGAGTAAAATCTTTAAAGTACTGAGAGGAAAAAAGCCTAGCAACTAAGAATTATCCTTCAAGACCAAAGGAGAAAAGACATCTACAGCCAAACAAAAAAACACTCTGTTGCCAATACATTAGCTTTGCACAAAATGTTAAAAGTTCTTCAGAAAGAAGGCAAATACTACAGGGAAGAAACTCAGATCTACATAAACAAATGAGAAGACCCAGAGAAAGAATAAGTAACAGTAAAATAAATAGTTGGGTTTTTTTCTATTATTGTACTGTAAATACCAATAATAGAAAAGAAACATATAGGAACAGT
Organism: Erethizon dorsatum; assembly: GCA_028451465.1. Lineage (NCBI taxonomy): Eukaryota > Metazoa > Chordata > Mammalia > Rodentia > Erethizontidae > Erethizon > Erethizon dorsatum. The sequence goes on along the minus strand of CM051831.1, from coordinate 79,403,494 downwards.
AATCTAAGTTTCAACCTTCTCCCAAAACTTAGAAGAAATCAAAGTTTGATATCGAGACTTTATTGCTGATACTTCCTTCAGGAGTGTAACTAGATTTTTCTTTTTTTAAATGGTCCAGTTCAGTTACTTAGCTGGATTAAGCCTACCACTGAAATGGACTCAAATTCAGCACAGCTGGAACTTGAGAATGTTGGCCTCAAATCCTGGGCCCATCAGTTCCAGCTTATTGACATCTACTTCCATGTTGAACAGTTCAAAAAAGGATATTATATCATCCTGAAATCTTTGATAGAATTCACCATGGAATCCATTTAGGCCTTACACTGTCTGTTTTATAAGTTTATTAATTATTGAACTCTTGGCTAGATACCAGTCAATTTAGATTATCTATTTCTTATGAGTTCTGGTGACTGTCTTTCAAAGAAGTTGTACAGTTCACATAAGTTATCAAATATGTGGCATAACATCAAAGTTGTATAAAGAAATAAAACATGACTACAGGCAAAAATATGGGCAATTATAAAAGTTAGTATTACTGGGCCAGTGAGATAGCTCAGCGGCATAAATGCCTGCCTGGCAGGCGCGAGGTCCTGAGTTTGACTCCCAGTACCCGCACAAAGGAAAAAAAGGGCTGGTGATATCGCTCAGCAGCACAAGTACTTGCTGGCAAGCGCAAAGTCCTGAGAGGTCGACTCCCCATACCCACATTGAAAAAAAAAAAGTTAGTATTACCGTAATTGGTTTTATAACTCCACATTCTGTTTTCTACACAATGTAAGAGATTAACGCATTTTTAAAACAATTATGTTATGTGACATCAATAACTGAAAGCTATATAGAAGAATCTTGATGTTACATGAAGTTTAACTGGTATAAATTTAAATTCAAATGTTGTAAATTTAATAACTTAAATGTAATCCCCATGGTACTCACAAAAGAAAATAGCAGTATAAAAATCACTTTCCTACTGCTAGCACAAAATACCAGACACCACAACTTATAGGAGAAGAGGTTTATTTTGGCTCACAATTTTAGTGAGTTTAGCCCCTGTATGGATGGCTGGCTCCAAGTCAGAAATGGCAGGGCATGGCAAAGGAAAGATACTTAACCCATGGTGAACAGGAAGCACTGAAAACCAGTGCCATGTGAATATCACCAAGATCTGGTGCCAGCCCAAGCAGTAGCCAGGTCCCCTTGGGCCACTGCTGCAGTGGCCCTTCAGTGCCTGGATGGCTGAACTTGGTTATACTCTTCTCTAAGTGGTCTGAAAGTAAACAAAGCAGGGCACCCTGAAACACTCTTCTCAAACCAAAATCTTTCAAAGGAGTTTACCCTTTTATACCCTTGAGCCTGCAATAGATAGGGTGTGGCCAGTGTTCACCTCATTATGTGAAATGAATTTAGTCCATCCTGAGATGCCCTGAAGCTATCTTTCCTACTGTCCTCATACAAAGTACTTGGCTTTTTGTTGGTGCTAATGTTTTCAGCAACCACAAGCTCCTTGGCACCAACTGCATACAGAGTCAAGAAATGAAACCTCAAATATATGGTAAAGTAATTCCCAACAAAGTCATCAAACTCAGTCAGTCTGGAAAGGACAATATTTTCAATAAAGATGTCTGGGGAACTAGATAACCACATGCAAAAAAAAAATTATTTTGGAGCCCTGCTCAAACCATATACAAAAAATTAACTTGAAATAGATCAAAGAACTAAACAGAAAACAGAAAAATATAAAAACTCTTAGAAGAAAACATAGGAAAAAATGTGTATGACACTGGATTTTCTAACAATTCCTTAGATATGCTGACAAAAGCATAGGCAACAAAATAAAAAAACTAAAGTGGATTTATCAGAATTTAAAACTTTTGTGAATTAAAAAAACGCTATCAACAGAGTTAAAGTGCAACTCACAGGGCCGGTGAGATGGCTCAGTGGCGTAAGTGCCTGCCTTGCAAGCGCGAGGGCCCGAGTTCGACTCCCGGATCCCACATACGGAAAAGGGGCCGGTGATATCGCTCAGTGGCACGGGCGCCTGTTGGCGCGCGAGGTCCTGAGGTCGACCCCCCGGTACCCACAAAAAAAAAAAAAAAAAGTGCAACTCACAGAGTGAGAAAAAACTTTGCAAATCAAATATAAAAAGGGATTAATATCCAAAATATATTTTAAAAAACTCATATAACAACAACAATAAAAACCAGCAACCCAACTCAAAAAGTGGGCAAAGTACTTCAATAGATACTTTTCCAAAAAAAGATACACAAGTAACCAAAAAGTATGAAAGATATTCAAGGTTGCTAGACATTAGAAAAATAAAAACCACAGTGAGGTATCACTTCATGATCAATGGGATAGCTATCATCGAATAAACAAAACACAAGAAATAAATATTGGTAATATATGGAAAAATGGAACCCTTGCACACTGCTGGTGGAAATATAAAATGTTGCATTCTCTATTAAAAATAGCATAGCATTTCTGCAAAACATTAAAAATAGAACTGTCATATAACCAAGCAACTTGACTTCTTGGTCTACACCTACCAGAATTTAAAGTAGATATACAAACAGATACTTGTACAGTCATGTTTACTGCAGCATTATTCACAACAACCAGAAATTGGAAGAACCCAAGTGTCTATCAACAAATGAATATGCAAAAAGAAAAAAGGTAGTACATACATAAAATAGATTATTCGGCCTTAAAAATAAAGGAAATATGACACATACTACAACAAGGATGAACTCTGAAGACACTATAATAATAGAAATAAACCAGTCACAATTAAAAGACAAAGACCATGATTCAGCTCATATAAGGTACATCGGGTTGTCAAACATAGCAACAGGAAGAAGAGTTGCCAGCGCTTGGTGGGGTGGGGTAATTGTTTAATCTGTACAAGTTTCAGTTTGATAAAATGGAAAATTTTTTGGCTTAAACCAAAAAGGCTGTTTGAAAGCGAAAAGTCTAACCAGAAGAAAAAACAAACCAAAAAAAAAAAAAAAAACAAAAAAAAAAAACCACCCTCTTTAACACCAAAATTATTGTACATATTAGACATAATCTAAGCACTTTTCTTGGGTAATAAAGTCAAAGAAATCTCTTTTAGATGGATTTTTAAAGGCATGTTTTACAAGATAATGGTTATCTGAGTGTAAAGGAAGAAAGATGAGGGATGCAGAAGAGGCTCCAGCAATAACCGTAACTTTGTTACTTAACTTGGGTGATGGATACATAAATACTTATAACAATGTTCTTTATAATATTTTATAAGTCTGGAATATTTTATAAGTAACAACAATAAAAGAAATCAAAGGAAATCAAAGACACTAAAAAGTTTAAAAATAAATAGAAAATGTTCTAAAATTAATAGTGATGGCTGTACAACAATGTGAATGTACTTAAAGTAGATTAACATCCTACTATTGTCTAAAATGAGATTAAAGACACTAACATTGGACTTTGTTAGGTCAATCAAGTATATTATAATTTCTAGAAACTTTTTTTTTTGAGACAGGGTCTCGCTATATAGTGCAGGCTGGCCTTGAACTTGCTTATGTAGCCCAGGCTGGCCTCGAACTCAAGGTGATCTTCCTGCCTCAGCCTCCCAAGCTAAGGATTACAGGCATGTGCCACCACTCCTGGTTTAGAAAACTATTTAAAGATAGAATTAAGAGTCTAAATCTTCTTTTAAAAAGTAGGTTAAATTTAAAATATAAAAGAATTTTTAAACTGTAAGAGGAAACATCAGAAAGATTAAGTGAAAACAAAAATGTTAAGAAATCATAATAAATGTACATGACCTATGACTTTATAGATCCAAAATGTAGACAATCTAAAATAATAATAAACAACTACATCAAAAAGAAAAGAGGGGCTGTGATGTAGCTCAATGTAGAACACTTGCATAGCAGGCACAAGGCCCTGGGCTGATCCCCAGAAAAATAAACCACATGCACACGTGCACACACACACACACACACACACACACAGACATCCTATACCTCCAGAAAGGAGAAAAGAAATGATATCAATAGAAGGAAAAAAATAAAGATCCAAGTTGAAATAAATGAAATAGAGCCTAGATAAATAGTATCAAAAAGTCAAGAAAATTAAGTTATTTGAAAAGATAATTAGAAAAACTTTTACCTACACTAAAAAAATTAAAGACTCAAAATTAGAAGTGCAAGGAGACATAACAAATATCGCAAAAATGAAAAGAATCCTAAGAGACTATTATAAATATATACCAAAAAATTGGTAAACTTTGAAGAAATGATAAATCCCAAAAACATGTATCAGCTAATAAGAATGAATCATGAAGAAATAAAATCTAAACAGACCAGTAATGAGTAAGAAAATTGAACAATAATAAAACCTTCCATCAAAAATATCCCAGAACCTGATAACTTCAATACTGAATTCTGCCAAACATTTAATGAAGATTTAATACCACTCTTTGACAAACTCCTCCAAAAACCTTCAAGAGTACAGAATCCTTCCAAAACTCTTTATATTAGTCTAGTATGCCAAAGCAAGACAAGAGTTCAACAAGAAAAAAAAAAACTACAGTGTGATATCTTTGATGAACATAAATGCAAAAACCCTCAACAAAATACCTGCAAACCAAACTCAACTGCAGATTAAAAAGAACATTCACTATGATCAAGAGGATTGACTGCAGGAATGTAAGGATGGGTTCAACATATGTGAATCAATAAATGTGACACATCACACCAACAGAGGGCAAAAACCATACGATCATTTCAATAGATATAGAAAAAGTATTTGACAAAACCTGACGTCCTTTCATGATAAAGGCTCACAATGAAACAGGTATAAGAAGAATGAACAATAAAAGGTGTAAGACAAACCCAACAGCAAACATTATAATCAATGAGGAAAATTTGAAAGCTTTTCCTCTTAAGATCAAGAACAAAATAAAGATGCCCACTCTCTTCATTTCTTCTATTCAACATCATATTCCAAAGTCCTTGTCAGAGCAATTAGGCAAAAGAAATAAAAAGCATTTGAGAAGGAAAGCAAAGGAAAATTATCAATGTTTTCTGATGACACAGTATTATATATAGAAAACTCTAAAGATTCTACCAAAATATGGTTAAAACTAGTAATTAGATAAAGTTGTAAGATTTTTTTAAAAATCAGTAGCATTTCAATACACTAATGCAAAATATCCCAAAAAGAAATTAAGAGAACAATCCCATTTATAATGGCTACAAAAATTTAAAATATTTAGAAATAAATTTAACCAAGGAGGTAAAACACCTATATAAGCAACAAAGTTAAGAAACAACCTACAGAAAGGGAAAAATTTGCCAGTTACTCCTCCACTATAGAATTAATATCTAGAATATATAAAGAACTCAAAAAAAATTAGACCATTCCCAAAATTAAAGACTCCATCAAAAAGTGGGCAACTGAAATGAATACACATTTCTCAGAATAACTATATATGGCCAATACCAATAAATACATGAAAAATGTTTAATATCTCTGGCCACTAGACAAAAGCACATTGAAATTCCATCTTACTTCGGAAAGTATAGCTAGCATCAAGAAATCAGATAAGTGCTGGTGAGGCTAGGGTGGGGAGGGGGGCAATTCTACATTGTTGGGAGAATAAAAACTGGTACAACCACTATGGAAATCATTATGAAGATTCCTCAAAAAACTAAAAATAGAAATTCCATTGATTGCTCTTCTAGGTATCTTCCTATAAGACCAGCCTGGGAAATGTAAAAAGACCCTAGATATAAATATTAAAACAGAAACACTAAATCTACTGAAGGAGAGAATAGGTGGAACACTTGAAGACATAGGTGTAGGCAAAGATCCCATGAACAAAACCCCGATCACGCAGGCAATAATACAAAGAATCAACAACTGGGATCTCATCCTATTAAAAAGCTTTTGCACAGCAAAAGAAATTACCAGTAAAGCGAAACGACAACCCACAGAATGGAAAAAAAATTTAGCCAGTTGTCCCTTAGACAAAGGAATAATATCTAGAACATATAAAGAAAAACTTAGACCCCCCCCAAATTTAAAGACCCAATCTAAAAATGGGCATCTGAGATGAATACACACTTCTCAGATGAAAAAATACAAACAGCAAAAAAATTTATGAAAAAATGTTCAATATCACTGGTTATCCGAGAGATGCAAATTAAAACAATGCTGAGGGCCGGTGAGATAGTTCAGTGGCATAAGTGCCTGCCTGGCAAGCGCGAGGTCCTGAGGTCAACTCCTGGTACCCACATAAAAAAAAAAAAAAAAAAAAAATGTTGAGATTCCATCTCACTCCAGAAAGAATGGCTATTATCAAGAAATTAACCAATAACAAATGTTGGCAGCGCTGTGGGGAAAAAGGAATCCTTCTCCACTGTTAGTGGAAGTGTAGACTGGTGCAACCACTGTGGAAATACATGTGGAGATTCCTCAAAAAACTAGGATTAGAGGTCCCATTTGACCCAGCTATTCCCCTGCTGGGTATCTTCCCAGAAAAATCAAAAACATCATACCACAGTGATACATGCACACCCATGTTTATAGCAGCACAGTTTGTAATAGCTAAATCTTGGAAACAACCCAAATGCCCATCAACCAAGGAATGGATAAAAAAGATGTGGTTTTTAGCTGGGCATAGTGGCACACACCTGTAATCCCAGCACTTGGGAGGCTAAGGAGGAAGGATCACCACAAGTTCGAGGCCAAGTTCGAGGCCAGCCTGGACTACATAGTGAGTTCAAGGCCAGCCTGAACTACATAGCAAGACCCTGTCTCAAAAAACCAAAAAATAAGGATAAATTTGAGACAATCCTAGGTTAATGGATGGACCTTGAGACCATACTCTTAAGTGAAATAAATCAGACACACGTGTAAATATTCATTTCTTTTTGGTGTGAGAAACCGAAAGGGTAAATAAGGACCAAAATGTATAACATAGGTATTGTGAAATAGGAAGAAACTCTTCAAAAGGAAGAAGAACTAGGGAGGGGTGAGGGGGAAAGGAAGAAAGGTAAAAGAAAAAAAATAAAAATAAAAGAAGGATAAAGTGGAAATAAAGCTTTGTAAATAAGGATGGGAACAGGGGTTGAAGGGAGGGGAGGAGATTGAAAAAGAAAAAAAAAGAGGAAGCAGGATATATCATGAATAGGTACAAATTCCCTATGATGAATGTGATCATTATGTATATCTAAACTGTACCAATAAATATATATAAATAAATAAAGCTGACTTTGGAACAGTATTTACACCACGATGTTCTCTATATTTAAAAACTTATGCTGGTGATATCCCTCAGCAGCACAAGCACTTGCTGGCAAGCGCAAAGTCCTGAGTTTGACCCCGCTACCCACATTAAAAAAAAAAAAAAAAGTATATATGCTTATAAATTCATATATTTACATGTACATAAAAGAATTACTAGAGAAATGGAGTTAATAAGTGACAGATTCTCAACCATTTAAACATTTTACAGCTGAATTACTATAAAAAAAACTAGTTGGAAAATAAAAATCCAACCATTCCACATAGGAAATAGTGAAATTTCTTACTTATTGGAGGTCTGTTTTTAAAAGTTTTACACATTTTCTCATTTACTGTTCTAATATACTTAAGTATTATTATTTCATTTTACAGATGATATAAATTAAGACATGGAAATGTTAAGCAAATTACCCAAGCTGCAATTCAAGCCTATCCTAAAAAAAGATAATACAGGCATAGCATTTTTCATATGGTAATATCGTACTAAAGAATACATGAGTTAGCCAGGAGTGGTGGTGCACACCTGTAATCCCAGCACTCAGGAGGCTGAGGCAGGAGGATGACCATGAGTTTGAGGCCAGCCTGGGTTACATAGTAAGTTCAAAGCCAGCCTGAACTACATAGCAAGACCCTGTCTCAAAAAACCTAAAAAAAAAAAGAAAAGAATACATATTAGTTTAAAAAATTTTATTGAATTATTAAAAAGCTGAAGAAGTAAGGATTTAAATGTAAAAAAATAAAATTTGTCATGCTGAACAAATAAGATACTTTAAGGAGATTGTTCTAAATTTAATTTTCTATTCATCATTGGTGTTATCTATCATTTTTTTGAATTCTAATATAAAAGAAAAGGTTTTTTCCTACATAATTCCATTCAGGTTATCTGTAATAGTAATAACAATTCTGGACAGGCTAATGTTAAAATAAGGCTTTTCGTCTTCACATAACATTGTTTTATATGTATCATCGAAGGCACAAGTGCAAGATTTTCACAAGAAACCTAGAATTTTCCTGGTCATAACTCTCATTATTCAATCTACAAAGTCCATATGTTTCTGCTTGACACTGTATCTTCATAATAATAGTGATGTGAAAATTTATCTAATTAAAAGGGAAAAGCTAGCCAAGTACTATGGCACATGCCTATAGTTCAATGTTTACTACATTCTCTACAATAAGAGAACGATAACAATAGTGTCACAACTTTACGTCTCCCGGAAATATCTGAATAATTTCTACTTACTCATCCTGACTTTGAGAGAAGAGGCTAGGAGGAGGCTGGTTATAAAACAATACCATCCTGCGCCTACTCTGGGTTCAACCTGTACTGCAATTATACTGGGGCATACTACTGAAGTGATGGTATGGCCATACTATGTATTTCCATGAGAAACTCTTACTTCTCCTCAAAATAAACTCATTTTAAGGGAAGACAGAACTAAAGTTTAATTTAAGAAGCTCGATATTCCTTAAATCAAAAGGTATGAAGCTGATAAGGCTGTGAAAATTGCCTTCGCAGCACTGCTAATGTCAACAGTGGTCTCAGGATCAGACACTGGCATCCTCAGAATAGAAGACTTCAGTAGCATCAACTACATCGATAGCCACTTTATATTAAATCAAAACATTTTTATATTAGCAGCAATAAGAGATGTATGAAAATAACTAGCACTTATTAATTACCAGGCATTGCATTAGAGACTTTTACATAGTTTATTTCCTTAAATCCAAATGCATTATTATACCTGTTTAAAGACAGGATAAGTAATTTACCAAGGCAAGTCAGTGTATAAGCAGTAAAGATAAGATTCGAATCTAAGAATCTACTGCCAGACTTATGCTTATTCCAAAGGTAAGAGCAAAGAAAATTGTCACAAAGAGAATGACTTTTCAGAGAGTACATCAAAACTCCGTAGAAATTTCACAGCTATTTATGAAGAACCTGAAGAGAGCTAGGGTTCCAACTGAATAAATTAAACATAGTATTATTATTAATCTTTAGCTCCAGATCAGCATAAAGCCTAAAAAGTACAGATTATACTGGGACAGTTTCATAGAATCCTTACAATAGTGCTATTTTTCCTAGCAGCATGAATGTATACTGGTGTCATTTGAATTCTGTGGCAACATACTATCATAGGTTTTTTTCTACATATGGTATCTTCAATAATAGCATTTTCATTTGTATCAATATTTTATGTGCATAAAAAAATTCTTATGTGAGATTTAAAAAAAACAGTTTAGTGAGGCAGAAAGAGCATTCAAAATTACTTCTGTTTTTACAACTCAGGAAAATGAAGCTCAAGGTTAAATGTAATGTAAGTCAGTACACAAAGTTCAGTCCTTATTGAGCTAGCCCCTGGGTATTTAAACACACATAAGACATTATACAGTACCTTTATTTAAGGAGCTTATAATCTAGAAGAGACAGAAACAACTGCCTGTAGTATAATGTGATAAAGGCATAGGTATTTTTAATATCTTTAAGTATACATTAAATTTAGTAAAATGAATAATGCCGCTAAAAAAAAAAAAAAAAAACTTTTTTAGTACTGGAGATTGAACCCAGGGGACTGCAGCGTGCTAAACAAGCATTCTAGCACTAAGCAACATCTTCCAATTCCCACTTCACCCCACCTTTTTTTTTTTTTTTTTTTGAGAAAAGACCTCACTAAGTTACCCAAGCCACCCTCAAACTTGCACTTCTTCTGCCTCCGCCTCCCAAGTAGGTGGGATGAAAGATATGTGCCACCATGCCTAGCAAATTTTCACTTTCAGAGAAGGAAAATTTAGAAAAAAATCTAATAAAGCTAAAATTATCACTGTTAACAAATAGAACCTAGGAGAAAACAAAATAGTTTCTAAAAGGAGAAAAACTCCAAAGTTCCTAAGAAATAAACAGAGTTTAAAAAGATAGCATTTGTCATATATAGTGAGGGGGAGGGGATTAAGCCAGATCGATTTTTCACTGAGATAAAAACTCTATTCTACAGGCTGAAAATATAAAATAAAAAGAGAAGCTTCAGGAGTTCACACCAAATTAGAGATTATAAACTTAGTAGACTCCTGAGAGTGGTGGCGCTCACCTATAATCCCAGTTAACCAGGAGACTGGGGCAGGAGGATCACAAGTTCTAGGCCAGCTTAGGTAACTTAGCAAGACCCTTTCTCAAAAAATAAATAACACAGGCTGGAATGTAGCTCAATGTGAGACCCAGGGTTCAATAACCAGTACTGCCAAAAAAGGAAAAATCCAGTAGGATTTACTAACTGACCATCCCCTCGATTTCTCTACGGATTCTTACTTCCAAGCCTTACAGGATCCTCCCCTGATACTGAAAACGAAGGCAACTTCAGATCTGCATTTCTCTTAAAAGCACACTAAAAAACATTATCTCATGGAATTCAGTTATCTCAAACCATTTCCGTGAGGAATGCATTCAGCCGACCACTTACTCAACAAGTATTTACTGACCATTGTGCGCCAGGTACAATTCTGGAATCTGGATATAAACACAGTGAATGAGGCTGGATGGATAGCTGGGTGGACAGACAGGTAGACGGATGGAAGGACAGACAGAACATAGAGAAGAGGAGGAATAGGATACCAGGAGAATGGATTTCAATTATACCAGACAACTGAACTGGGATATTTAAATAAATAAAATAGCCACATTTTAATTCAGTGACTGCACTCATTTTCCCAAAACACAAGAACATTGACTAGTACTTTTGAAATTCATTATTAGACATGGACTGTTGGTTCCAATAGCCATGCCAGCCACCAGGAGAGAAAAGTCATACCAGCTATCAGAGCACAATTTATCTCACATTTACCAGTCAACATATGTGTGGAGAAAGAACAGGGGAAGGTTCATGAGAATAAATACTTATCTTGAGTAAAGTCATCACTAAACATACCTTTCAGATATAAAACAGCTCTTGTGAGGATTTAGATTTTGACAAGATTTTAGGCTGCCATCAGATGATGAAGAAAGTTGCTCTGATTGCAAGTTGTCTGTGTCACTCAAACTGGCCTCAGTTACAGGTGGGGTCTTTATGTATTTTCTTCCTAAGTCCGTTCCCAGGACATTCGTCAATATAACTCTAGGTATCCTGTCACACAGAATAACAAACACTGTACTATACTGAAGTTTTCATTAAAAAAATGTATTCTAGGGAGTTGAATTTTCAAACATGTCACCTTAGCACAAGTAAGTTATTTTAACTATTCCACTCTAAAAATCAACACACAAATACTCAAAATTTTGGATAAACACCATCTTTTGTTTCTTTAAGTTTGTTTCTAATTCACTTCTCACAAATTATTGCATTCCATTATGTTTTTATGTTTTTGTACTAATGGATGCTATTATTAAGTGCTTATAATTTTAACCAATTTTTCTCAAAAAGGCTTTCTTTTTCTTTTTCAATCCTTACTAAAAACACAAATTTCTACAAACCTAGTCAAGAAATCTTTGTTCTTCTGATTTAACAGAAAGGCCCTTGATAAGTAATTACATATTTATCACTGACAAAGGACAAAGGATGCTAAATCTGACAAGAAACACATTCTTCAGATTGTACTTATGGAAACGGTAGATTTCATAAATGAAACAGCACATATACTGGTGACAATGTATATGCTAATATCATAATAGTACCAGGGAAAGAGTCAATAAATTAAATGTTTAAAAAATTAAAACATATTTTTAAAACTTCAAACTTTATATCAATGCTGTCTATATCAGGTGTAATATATAAGGTTGGTATCTTCTTAGAAGAGAGTAGTGCAATCTTTGCTTGGTTAGCTAGTTTCTATAAAGAACAAGTGACATACTTTGTCACGCAACTGATACCCTTAAGACTACTATACACAAAGCCTGAGTTTGAGCCCCAACACCAGCAGGTTGGGGAGACTACTGATGACCCTGAATTGACTGGCCCAAACCACACCGTTGTAATTTTTTTTTTTTTAGCTCATTACTATATATTTTTTTGTCTTATTTTGTTTTTGCAGCTGTGGGAATATAATGCAGGGCCTTATACATACTAGGGAAGTGCTCTGTCATTCAGCTACATCCACAGCCCTATATATACATATTTTTTTTAAAGAGAAAAAATAAAAACAATGATACAGAATTTCAAAACAAGGTAATAGGAAATTAACAATGGTTGATGTATTGCACATTGTTATCTTCACAGTAGTAAGAGACTGAAAGAATAAATAAAAGCCCTACATTTTTTAAGAGATACAGTTTCACTATGTTGCCCAAACTGGCCCCACACTATTGGGCTCAAGAGAACCTCCTGCCTTAGCCTCCTTCCTATCCATACTTCAAGAAAGCCTTGGGAATATCCACTTGTAGCATAACCACCATAAAAAAAAAAAGCTACAATGATTAAACAGAACATACAATCTAAAAACTAAGGCAAACAAGAAATACAACTCCTTGAACTTCAAAATTTGTGAAGAATAAAGAAGAGAAAAAAGTGTACCCTTTAATTGTGAGGAAGATGTACAAAGATATTTTTCTCCCTCTCTGCATGACTTAAACTGTAAGGGTCCTATTTAATATTGTCTGCTTTGTATATTTGATGACTGACAGAACTCTCCTAAAAATTCTAGATTTTAGAGCTAGGAACTCTAAGCATGTGGTACATGCTTGTAATCCCAGCACCCAAGAGACTAAGGTAAGAGAATCTCAAATTCAAGGCCAGCCTGAGACACAAACCAAGTTCAAGGCCAGCTGTGACTACACAGTGAGATCCTGTCTCAAAAGAAAAAAAAAAAAAAAAAAAAAGCTAAATTTGAAGTGAGAACGGGGCAACGAAGTAGCAGTAAGGAAGTTCAAGATTCCTTTTAGCTGACCTCAAACCATGAACTGCTATTAATCACTAAAAGAAACTCAACTATGGTTCTCAGAGAGAATTTTATTCAAGTTAGAATCAATCCCCCCCAAAAAAATAGTGTAAATAAAATTCTATTTTTCAAAATTTTTAAATTTTTATTAGTACATGTTTATAATACATAATGATTACATTTATCATGGGGAGTTGGTACATGTATATAACACATCTTAATTTTTTTTAGTTCCCTTTTTCCTCCCCTCCCTCCATCATTTACCTACTTTTTTCTTTTTTTTGAGACAGGACCTCAGGTCTTGCTATGCAGTTTATTTACTTTTAAAAGATGAAAGAATCTGATACATTAAATTGATAACTCAATTTAGGAATTGATAACTTTTCCATAATTCTCTATCATTAATGAATTCTAAAATTTTGCTCATTAGTTTAAAAATCAGAACACTGCAGTGTTTAAGAGAAAATTGGGGGCATATAAAATACATTAAAGAAATGTCAAGTATCATTTAGCATCTTTCTAATGCATATTTAAATAGCATAACTTAAATATGTTTTAAATGTTGAGTTTCTAAAATAAGTTTTTTCTCTACAATAGGGAGATTAGAACCAACAAATTAGTCCTGTACAAAATGTTAAAAAGAATAATTTCACTGAAAAAGTAGTTCAAATATCAGCAAGAAAAGGGACCCTTTCTAAAATAATTCCCTTCTGAACAGTAAATGGTCACACCATTCTTGTACATTCTTATTTTGCTGCTAGATTTTGAAAAGAGACAAAGCAAAGTGGAAGGGGAAAGAGCGCTTAACTGTCGTAACTTATTACGCTCTACAATCTTGACCAAAATACCATCTTTTTAAAAATGTGTGCAACTGAACAGGTAGCAGTGACTGTTTACAACTTACAGCCATAGCCCCAAGACTTTCTATCATCTATGGACAATATATCCAATTTGGTATGTAGATTTTTTTTTTGGGGGGGGGACCCAGGTAGGCACCATGCCTATGAGCTATATCCCCAGCCCCAACATATCCAATTTGGGCACCTTGAAGAAACAAACAGCTTTGTGCAACAACCTTGTAGAAAACAAATGTATACAATGATAACTAAATTCATAAACCTAACCTGCCCCCTTTGGAGTACCACTATATAAGTTAGCACTGCCATCAGTATTCAGAACTAACCAGCATTTTTTTAAAATTCTGAATTTTCACAAGGAATTGAAGTAAATAAAAGTATAAACTTTATCTCATACTATCTCAATCTGGAAGGACTGAAGGAATCAAAGTTGTCATTTCACACAGTCCATTCAATTTGTTTTCCTAAGTATAAAATAGTACCAGTAAGTAATATAAAGAATTTATTTAACTGTATTTACTAATATGATATCACACTTCAAAATATCATAAACATACTAATTTAAAGAAAAAAACAAGTTTTAAAATGCAGTTAGACGTGTAAAAAAAAAAGTATGCTGAACTGAAAAGTAGGGCCATTTTTTAGGTCTCTACATGGTTATTCTCTCATATTATATGTTCCTTCCCTACTTAGGAGGAAGGTAACTATGATATATAAATAATTTAGTAAATGAGAGAAAACATTTAAAAATGATAAGAGCTATTAATATACAAGTACATTTCAAGAGCAACTTTTTAAAGTAATAAAATTTTGCCTGCTAATAAAACTGCAATATATGGGCTGGTGAGATGGCTCAGTGGCTTATGCACCTGCCTGGCAAGCGCAAGGGCCCGAGTTCGACTCCCGGAACCCACATACGAAAAAAGGGCCGGTGATATCACTCAGGGGCACGGGCGCCTGCTGGCGCGCAAGGTCCTGAGGTCGACCCCTGGTACCCACAAAAAAAAAAAAACTGCAATATAATAAAAATACTAACTTGGTTTCACTTTGCTGGAATTCTACATTAATACCTTTCTAAAAGTGTACTTTGTGGCAATGTAAGAGGGTTCTCATAAATCTGTTCTTGTCTCAGACGTATAATTCAAAATACACCTTCTAAATCAACATCTTAAGCTCTGTAGAGAAAGAAAACATTCCATTTTTAATAACTTTCTTAAAGAGTCACAGATTTTCTAAATTTGCTTTTTTCCTTTTACTAGGCAAAATTTTAAGGAATGAATTATCACTTAAGTAGACTATTACTAGCTTTAAAAAATCTTAATGTGATAGGAACATTATAGTGTTCAAAATTTTACCATCAGAGTATCTGGAACACAGAATTCTTTTAAAACCTCAAATACATGTAAATTAAGGAAAAATGAATACAATATTTAGACCATTTAGAGAAATTCCAAATACCAGGAAGTAACTCTTCTTAACAGAATATGGTTATACTATATCCATATTTCTCCAAAATTTCTGGTACCAATTGATGAAAGCAAAAGAAAACTGATCTTCTCAAAAGCTTTCTGTGTCTCAAGAGGCTTCTTCTTGCCTACTTACCAAGATTTATAAATGTCTAGAAATTTTCTCCCAGGAAAACACCACATATGGAGCTAAGACCCAGAGTAAAATGTGTTGCAGCTTCCTTTCAAAAAAGCCAACAGTATTCAAAAAAACATTCTTTTAACTAGCCCCACTGTTTTCTAAATAGATAGATAGATAGATAGATAGATAGATAGATAGATAGATAGATATAAGATAGATAGATAGATAGATAGATAGATAGATAGATAGATAGATTCCACATACTGCTAGTTTGATATTTCAAAAACTCTTGACACTTTAATAAGATTGATTTGAACCATGTGTTTTCTGTTTTCTCCCAGTGTCATCCAGAAACCAAAGGGCCAAACTGTCTGTACATCAAACCCAAGATACTTAATTCACTAACTTTAGATCCCAGAATACAATAAAATGCCCAACAAAATGTTATCTTTAGAACTGAATTGGTAATTTTGGCTTACAAGATAGTTTAAGTTAAATTTAAAAATAAAATTAAAAAGCAAAATTAAATTTTTCTCCCTTTTATGTTTCTGAAATAATTAAGGCCTAGATAGGTAAAAATGAAAATAAGCCAAGAGATTCGTGTCAAATTTAAACAAAGAAAATCTAAGTTTCCTATTGCAGGCAAACAGCACGTATTGATTATTATCTATCCAAAGCCATACCCAAAAGTTCTCCAACTTCCTTATTTAAGCCTTCTCATATCTTTTTTTGATGTCACCAATATTAATTCAGAAAGAGGAAAATATATATCAGTCTGAGAGTCTGAAGATATAACTCCAGTGAGAAGCAATTACTTTCTTTTATTCAGCAAACATTTACTGAGTATTTATTATGTGCCCATTACTGTACTAGAACAAAGAAATGTAAGAAATAAAATATAGTCCTACCCTCATGAAGTTTACTCAGAGAGATAGAGAAACTTAAAAAAACAATACAGTGTGATGAGTGCTATGATTTATGAAGAGGCTGTTTACCAAGACAGAAAAAGGGATCAAATGTAGGCACAGAAGGTAGAACCAAGGAAGTCTCTTAAAGAAGGTGATGTGTGAACTCAGTGTTCACAATCACACAGATCAGTAAAAAGAAAAATGAGATTGTTTCCAAGATAAAACAACAAACAATGTATAAAACATACATTACACATTCATTATACGTTCAGCATAATGTATAAACAATGTATAAACATACATTATACATTTAGTGAGCTACCAATACTTCCCTATGTCTGAAGAACAAAATAAATGTAGAGGAGTGAACAGACACAAGGCTAGATAGAAAGAGGCAAAGGGGAAAAGCATTAAGGACCTTATGTGCCAAGGCTAGCTCAAACTTTATCTTGAAGGTTGTGAGAATCCACAGAAAGATGTTAAACTAGTGGTGACAAGATCTGAATTTTAGAATGAATAGTTACACAAAAAATATAAGGAACAAGCTAAGAAAAAATGACTATGCACAGGAAGCCCAATCAAGTAACTGTCATAGTAATAAAGACACGAAGTTATTTGGGCTTGAGCTGAGAAACTGGCAGGATGAAGAGATTATTTCAAGATTAACTGGACATGGTAAATGATTGGGTAGAAAGGATAAAGAAAAAGAGGAGTCAAGGAAAATTTCCAAGTTCTAATTTACAAAACTGAGTATATGGACAAGTCATTCACTAAGATAGTAAGGGGATATAAAAACAAGAACAAGTTTAATAAAGATTATGTTCTCATTTTGGAACAAATTCAGTTTAAGACATTTGAGCCTTATGAAGAAGGTCTGGTCTAGCTGAATTCTACTACCCAAATTGGGAGAAGAGGGCAGCAAAATAAAAAAAAATTAGAATTTTATTGGAACGTTTCATATTATATTTTAATTTCATGAACACATAATTTAGGTGCTAACAATTCTTGGTGGGAAAAACTGTTCTTTAGAGAAAATGGAACACTACACCGTTCTAATTTCAAAAAGGTCAGTCATGGGATGAGGGAACTGATGAGTTTATTGTCATTTGGAGGAGAGTTAAATCAAGTTTCTTTTTGTAAGAGGCAAAGATATCATAGTGTTATTCTTTTCACTAACCCTTTATTTAGATCTGTCAGCACAGTTAGAAATTAGTTCTCCTTTACTGACAAGGAAAACTGTTAAGATTCCAGGAAAACAAAAGCAAGCTATTTATGGATTACTGATAGTAAATTGTCTGACTCCAAGATTTAGTGTTTTAGAAAGTTAAACTTATATCAGACATGACCTAGTAAAGAATAGCTCGCTAAACTTTTTTTATGATTTTACCTTTTTCAAAGACTGTTCTTTTTAAAAAATAATGTATATCATGCTTACATGTTTTGTTAGAATCCTACTTTTATTTTTAAAATAACTGTGTTCAAACTTAGCAGTTTTCATCCAGGTTTTGGTTTAAAGCACTTTAATATTGTCATTCAGATTCCAGACCATATTATCAAAATGCTGTCTAGCTATCACCAAGTTATTGTAATTGACAATGAATTACGTTCTCCCCCCACCGAAAAAAAAAATATTTAAGGGTTAAAACTGCTAGTGGAAATATATTTAAAGCTTATTTCTAGATTTCAGCTCCAAACTTCACCTACAATTCCTTTAAAAAACATGAAACAAAATTGGTTCTGTTAGTTGTCCAAATTAAAATGAATATTTACTGTTAAAAACCTGGAGGCAATATTTAATATCCTTTTTTGAAAAAAATTACATGTAAAAACAACACATATAAAACACAAGAAATCTCATAAAGTTAAACATTCAGATTAAATAACATTTAAAAGGTACGTTAAAGATGTAGAAAATAAGAAATATACACATACAAATGTGTTTCTGCATATATATACACATCCATATGTATATATAGTATATATATGTATATAACTTGATTTAGTATCATAAAATAATCCCTAAACATATGTATATATGAATTAAACTATTATAAAGTAAGTTAAATGTACTAAGGACACTTCTTTTTAAATATAATTCCATGTCTGTCCACTTAATGAACTACAAAACCATCATCTAACTTTGTGAATTAAGATGGAAGCTTCAAGACTTCCTTTAGAGTGGTGCATACTATATATGCAGATCTTCTTTAAGATCATTTCCAACAATCTTATTTTGAAAGAATATTGGATTTTTATTATTTCAAATGTGGTAAGTTGAACAAAACCAATACTGAACAACATACCTTTCAGATAATTTAAGGCTTTGGTGAAGAAGTTCTAATTTTTGACATGTCTCTATGCTGTCAACAGATGTCGAAGGCAATGAGTCTGATTGCACCTTGTTGGCGTCACATAAATTAGGATCATTTCTAGGTAGGGTGTTTCTGAATTTTCGTCCTAAATCCGTCCATAGGACATTCGTCAACATAACTTTGAGTTGCCTGTTATACACATAAATAATTAATAAATATGGTACTAAAAGTTGTATATAATGCATGAATTTACCACAAACTGTAACAAATGAATATGTGTAAGAATTCTAACTTTCAGCTCTTTAATGAATTAGAGTAGAAATATGATAAATAATAAAACAAAAATGCTTAGCTATTTCACAAAATACGTTAAAAGGTAAGGCCTATTTCACTTAGACTGGGAACTTCAGAACTCTATCATGCATACCACAAATGTGCTCACACACATGTGTAGGGGCTGGATTCCTGGCAACCCGTACATGTTTT
Source organism: Erethizon dorsatum (assembly GCA_028451465.1). Taxonomy (NCBI): domain Eukaryota; kingdom Metazoa; phylum Chordata; class Mammalia; order Rodentia; family Erethizontidae; genus Erethizon; species Erethizon dorsatum. The sequence continues at coordinate 79,384,192 of CM051831.1, read as the reverse complement.
TTCATACCATTAGTGTAAGGACAATATAAATCTGTAGATCTCATCACAGACATAACCTCTTTCTGCACTAAAAAAAATTTTTTTTTGGATGTGCTGAGTCTTGGTTACTTTTCTCTCATTCCTGAGACAAAATACCTGATGCCCAAAATTAAGGAAGGAAGGGTTTATTTAGCTCATAGTTTGTGGGGGTTTCAGTCCATAATCAGCTGACTCCAAGGCAGGGTGGCGTGGCACAGGGGCAACTGCTCATGGAAGTGGAAGACAGCAAAAGCAGCAAGAGCAAAAAGGGAGGAGCAGCGAAAGAACAGAGAAGACTCCTTCTGTCCCTTATATTGTATGTAGGCTATCCACCCTAGGGTGTGTGTAGCACTCACACCCATAATCCCAACATTGGATCCTGAATCAGTCACAAACTCTAGAAGCCTGCCCCCATGACTGCATGAGGCTCTGGGGGCACATCTAGACACAAACCACAACGTTCTGCCCCTTGGCCCCCAAAGACTCATGCACCAAAGTCCTAACAGTTTCAGCACTGCTGAAAAGTCCAAGTCCCAAGTCTCCTCCAAGATGTAAGGCAAACTCTTAGCTATGAGTCCATGTACAAATGAAAAGAAAGTTAAACACTTCCAACATACAATGGCACAAGATAGACATTTCCATTCCAAAAGTTACAAACAGGGGGATACAAAGGAATGGGACCAAAGCAAGTGAAAAATCCAGCAGGGCAAACATTAAGTCCTGCAGTTCCATGTGGAACATCCAAAGCAATCTGTGGCAAACTGTGGGCTCCAAAGGGCTTGCGTGTCTCCATCCCTACAGCACTTCTGGTGGCTGTAGCTCCCATGGCTTCTCTCTTAGGCCTGCTTTGCTCCCTCTTTGCAACTTGCCTTAGGTGATCCACATTCCTGGCTTTTCCAACCTTCTGGGGTCTCCACTTCACCTTTCGCTTCACACTCACAGTTTCACACACTTCCCTCTCAGGGGCACACTGCCTGCCCTCCCAGGTCTTCTTCTGAAATCTGGGTGGAAGCCTTTTTAACCTCAGAACTCTTGCATTCTGCATGCGCCTAACACCAGCGCCACGTGGATGATGCCAAGGTCCACTACCAGCTGGAGCAGTAGCCAGGCTTTCCTCTCTTTTGGCTGTAGGGGTTGAGCGCTTGGATCACTGAGCACTCTGAACTTGATTCTGAGGAACAAATTCTCTGTGCTGCTGCCATTCTGGAACCGGTGTGGCCACCACCATTTTGGAACCAGGTGCAGCCACCACTGCCATTCTGGGACATAGTGTGGCTGCCACCATTCTGGAACATGGCGCTCTGCGGCTTTCTCCTCAAAGACTTGCACTTTTGCAGTTCTGAGGCTGCAAAGAGTGGAGACTTGCTGCTTCTTGTGATGACCTCAGGCCATCTTTTCTATTCTCCTATTCCTTCTCAGCAATCGAGATCTACTCAGCTCTATCTTTGCAGTCCACAGCTTTACTGAAGCTTCCTTTCTGGCCAAACTCACAATGTTTTAAATAATTCTGCTGGGCTCTTTGCTCTTGATTATCAACATAAATCTGGCTAAAAGCCCCCAACTATGGCCATGCCACAGCCTCAACATTCAACTGACTTGAAATTTCTTCTGGCAGATTAATTAGTCCACCGCACTTAATCTCAGTCTCAGGCAAAGTCTCCAGACATGAGCAAAATGCAGACAAACTTTCTGCCAAGGCATAGCACACATCATCTGGACTCCAACAACCAATGCAGTCCTTTTTACCAGCAGAAACCTCCGAGTCTGGTCTTTACTGACACGATTTCTATCAGCCTTCTGGTCTTCAGAGCTCTGACCAGACTCTCCCATACAGAACAGCCTAAGGCATTCCAGCTCTAGTCTTTCAGGTGACATCTCCAAACCTTTCCAAACTCTTCCCACAAGTCACTCCCAAAGGCTCTTGAACCACATGGTCAGGTATAGTCACAACAGTGACCCCATTTCTGGTACCAAATTCTGTGCTGGTTACTTTTCTCTCATTGCTGAGACAAAATACCTGATGCCCAAAATTAAGGAAGGAAAGGTTTATTTAGCTGACAGTTTGTGGAGGCTTTAGTCCATAATCAGCTGGCTCCAAGGCAGGGTGGCGTGGCACAGGGGCAACTGTTCATGGCAGCGCAAGACAGCAAAAGCAGCAAGAGCAAAAAGGGAGGAGCAACAAAAGAGCAGAGAAGACTCTTTCTGTCCCTTACCTTGTATGTAGGCTACCCACGCTAGGGTGTGTGTTGCACTCACACCCATAATTCCAGCATTGGATCATGAATCAGTCACAAACTCTAGAAGCCTGCCCCCATGACTGCATGAGGCTCTGGGGGGACATCTAGACACAAACCATAACTTGCTGATTCAGGAAACATTATTAAAACAAGGACTAAAATAATACATAATCTATAAACCTAAATCAACATACTCTTAAGATATAGATTTAATTTACCATATTTCTAAAATGCGTAAATTTAAAACATCTAATGTATCAATCTCAAAAAAAAGCCTGATAAATGTAGTTTTAGGTTTTTGCCTATTTTGTCTATTTGCTCATTCAATACATCTCTATGCTGACAATATTTGAAAAACTATGTTTAGTTCTAGAACTATGGAATATAGTTTTTGCAATAGTATGAACAGACTAGTTAAGTGGACTTCAAGAAATGTCACATGAGAAATAATTGAAAATGTTTAATCAGAGAAGTGTCTATTTTACTCCCTTGTAAGTAGTTGTAGGCACTTTTTTTGTTTCCTTGTCTGTTTAATGATCACAAGAATATTAAGAAACAGGGCCGGTGAGATGGCTCAGCGGCGTAAGCGCCTGCCTTGCAAGCGCGAGGGCCCGAGTTCGACTCCCAGATCCCACATAGGAAAAAGGGGCCGGTGATATCGCTCAGCCTGTTGGTGCGCGAGGTCCTGAGGTCGACCCCCCAGTACCCACAAAAAAAAAAAAAAAAAGAATATTAAGAAACAGAAAATCAAAATGTTCACATATTTTCAAGATTAAATAGGAGAGAAAAATACCACGTTTGCAGCAGCTACTTGAGGACATATCCCCAGATGATCTAAGAAGAGTAACATAAGTCCTAAGAACTTCAATGGAATGCACTGAAACTCCAATAGTGTTGATTTGGGGGAGGGGTTAAAGTTGAATGAATAAAGAGGTGGTGACATTTCTGTGAATTAATAATTCATTCAACAAATACTTAGCGAATATCTTCTAGTAAAGGAACAGTGCTGACAGGATCTGAAAACTCAGCAACAAACTAGAGTTCTTGCCTTCATTGAACTTACATGCCACAGAATAACTCATTTCATCATTTACAATTGTGATAAGTTATATGAAGGAGAAGTACAGATGGTACATATCTTCTGAACCAAGTCAGGAAAGGTTTTACTGAGATTATGAGCTTTGAGCTAAAGTTTGAAAGGGGGCTAGGTGAAAAATGGAGAAAAAGACTGAAAAGAAAGACAAAAAAAATTTCTCAATGTAAATAAGAACTTTTGGGAAGATGGCAGAGTGATAAGCAACAGAGAAAAAGCCTCTCAGAGATTTGGTGCCCAAACACTGGAATATAGCAACATGAGGAAGAGAAGAAGAAAAGAAAGCAGGTCCCTAGGACTCAGGAAGGATCTGAAGTGAGAACTGAAGTCCATGTGGAGAGAAAAGAGAAACCTCAACAAAACAAGAGGTGGCAGGTGGTGGTTTCTTCCTGTGTCTGGATACACTGCATGGGAGGGGCAGCTGAAACCTGTAGACGCATGGTGACAGCAGGTGACCACAGAGGCCCCCACAGACAGACACATCAGTAGGGCCAACTGATTCCAGAAATCAGTAACTGCTGGCTCCACCCAGCAGCTCCCAGCACAGTTCAAGCCTGCAGAAGGCATAAGAGCTGCTACAGGCTGAATGAGTCTGTTCCAGACTCATGGCCAAAAAAAAGCCTGAACTTCAGTGGAAATAAAGGTGCAGGCTCACTGGGATTATCCACTACCCTGCCATAAAGCTACTCCTGGATTGCTGGGATTAATCAAATGGATCTGGACTCTCAATACTCACATTGTCTACCAATGACAACAGAGACACACCCTGAAGTAGACCTTTTTCTTTTTTCTTTCGTCTTTTTTGTTTTCTTTTGTTTTTTTCTTGTTTGTTCTTTTTATATAAGAATGAAAATGGTTAGTACTCTTGTTGTTGTTGTTCTGCTCTGTTCTTATTTTTATTTCTTCCTTCTCTATTTCCCCGTTTTCTGTACCAGTTTCCCAACTCTGCATGAGCCTGCTTCATTTTCCAGCCTTGCATCTAATCTCTTCCTCTTCTCTATTTCTCTACTTTTTACCCTAACCACTTTTAAATTTTCTTACCTGAGGATAAAACTGCCATATTGAGGGCTTATTTATTGCATACAATTTTCTGGTTCATTTTAGATTTTGTTATAAACCACTAACCTAGTTCGTATGCTTAAAGGTGGCAAATTAATAGTTTCCTCAGTTTGTCATTTTCTAGGCTGTGTTTGTTGCTATTGTTATTGTTGACTGTACCACTTTAGCCAAGGTGACAAAATTATTCTAAACAGTTATTCTTCCTGGTATACCAAGATTGAGATTGCCTAATGGTCATAAAAAATACTGTATGCCAGTACCAAAGAACTGGGGCTAGGCCAAGTGGGCAGCAAGTTCTCATCCCCAATAAATTGAAGATGTAGGATCTTGCAACAGAATCAAAACCCAAAAGTCAGCTATACCTGGAAGACACCTCTGAAAAATAGGCATTTCCCAATGGATCTAAATAATACAATAAAGCTACTCACCATAGGCAATTTACAAACATCAACTCACGAACTAAACCAAAAAAAAAAAAAAAAAAAAAAAAAAGGCAAGACATTTAAACAAGATACAATCCCAGATGGCCACCCCATCAAAGACAAACCCAGGAGAAAATGAGGGGGGAAATAATCCAAAAGCCACCCACCTGGCCTCTCTGGAGTGGTAACAGCAGAAGTAACAAGGCAAATGAATGAGTCTCTACAAAAAATCAAATCAGAAATAATTTCTCGGATAACTACAGAGATGGTGACCATAATGTAAGTCATGCTTAGAGACTCTAGAACAGATATAGGTAAAAACATAGAGAAGCTTTGGAAAATGATGGAAATCAAGACTGCCCAACACAGGAAAGAAATGGAATCCATAAAACAGATTCAAACAGATATCCAGAGGATAAAAACTTCCGTTGAAAGTATATGCAGCAGAATGAACCAATGTGAAGACAGAATCTCAGTTATAGAAGATAGGATGTGATTAGCAACCATGGAAAGAAACATTTCTTAAAAATAGCAAGGGACCACAAGAAATCAATCCAGCAGTTGCTAGATGATACAAAGAAGAATAACATAAGATTCATCAGAGTCAATGAAAAAGCAGGAGATAACACAAATAACATAAAACATTTTCACAGATGTCATGGCAGAAAACTTCCCTGGCAGGGAAAAAAAATATGACACGCAAGTAAGTAAGGAATATAGAATTCTAATTAGTCATGATCAAAAAAAGAAAATCTACAAGGGACATAATAGTCAAGATTCCAGAAAGTCAACACAAGAATAGAATATTAAAAAAATTGAATCGCCTATAAAGGAAAGTCCATCACAATCAGAGCAGACTTCTAAATACAAACCCTCAAGTTAAGGAGAGCTTTGAGTGAAGTATTTCAAGCCCTAAAAGAAAACAACCTCCAACCTAGATTAATGTACCCCACAAAACTATCTTTCAAAATTAATAGAGAAATAAGATACTTCCATAACAAAGAACAGCAGAGGAAATTCATGAACACCAAACCAGCACCCCAAAAGGTTCTGAAAGACATTCTAGAAAGAGATAACAAAGATTACAACTCAATGAACCCCAACAGAATGAATCCACCAGGCAAGGCAAACAAACAGATCGGACAAAAAGGGAGCCAAGAACAGGAAATAACATGACAAGTATAAGTCAATACATATCAGTTATAACCAGTAATATTAATGGTCTCAATTCACCAATCAAAAAAAAAAAAAAAACCAGACTGGCAGAATGGATCAAGAAGCAAGATCCAACAATATGCTGCATTCAAGAAACATATTTAATTCAAAAAGAAATTCAGAGCCTGAAAGTCAAAGGATGGAAAACAATATTCCATGTGACAGGAATGCAGAAAAAAGCAGGGGTATGTATTCCTTTTGCAGGTAAAATGGATTTCAAGCCAACACCGATCAAGAGAGACAGGGAAGGTCAATACATCCTTGTAAAGGGAACAATTCAAGAGGAAAAGATAACAATCATAAATATATATGCACCAAATACCAGTGTACCCAACTATATGAACCAAATTAACAAATATGAAAAATCAAAGAAGAACTAAAACAATTGTAATGGGGGACCTCAATACCCCACTGTCACAAACAGATCAACTAGACAAAAAATAAATATTAGAACTGAACCAAAGTTTTGAACGAATGGACTTAGTAGATGTCTACAGAGTGTTCAACCCCACAACATCAGAATACACATTCTTCTCAGGTGCACTCAGGACATTCTCCAAAATAGACATGATAGCTCATAAAACATGCTTAACTTAATGCAGAGAAATAGAAATTATTCCCTGCATATTATCAGACCATAGTGCAATGAAATTGGAAATTAATGGCAAAAGAAACCACAAGAACATCATAAACAGGTGGAAATTGAAAACACCCTCCTGAACAACCAATGGTTCACACACGAAATTAAAAAAGAACTAGACAGTTCCTATGATTAAACAATAATGCCAATACAACATACCGGACTTACAGGATACAATGAAAGCAGCCTAAGAGGGAAATTTATAGTAGTGAATACCCATATCAGGAAAACAGAGAAGCTTAAATAAAGAATTTAATGTTGAAGCTCAAGCTTCTAGAAAAAGAAGAGCAAGTAAAGCCCAGAGGTCATATGAGGGAGGAAATTATAAAGATCAGAGCAGAAATTAATGCAACAGAAACTAAGAAAACAATACAAAGAATCAACGAATTGAAAAGCTGCTTCTTTGAAAGATTAAATAAAACTGACAAACCCTTAGCCAACTTTATTAAAAAAAGGAAAGAAAAGATTCAAATCCATGCAAATAGGAAAGAAAAGGGTGAAATCACAACAGATCCTGCAGAAATTCAGATCATCAATACTTACATTGAGAACTTCTACTCCAATAAGATGGAAAATGCAGATGAAAAGGAAAGATTCCTAGATACATATTAATTACCAAAACTGAATCAATAAGAGATAAAAATACTAAATAAACCAATATTGGTCAATGAAATTGATGATGTAATTCAAAACCTCCCAACAACAAAAAAAAGCCCAGATCTTGACGGATTTATTGCTGAATTCTACAAGAAAATTAGAGAAGACCTAATGCCACTACTTCTCAAACTCTTTAATGAAATGGAAGCAATACTTCCAAAGGCACTCTGGGAAGCAAGTATTACCCTTATACTAAAACGAGAGAAGGACCCAACCAAAAAAGAGAACTACAGGGCCGGTGAGATGGCTCAGCGGCATAAGCACCTGCCTGACAAGTGCGAGGGCCCGAGTTCGACTCCCAGAATTCACATACGAAAAAAAGGGCCGGTGATATCGCTCAGCGGCATGGGTGCCTGCTGGCGCACAAGGTCCTGAGTTCGACCCCCAGTACCCACAAAAAAAAAGAGAGAACTACAGGCCAATCTCCCTAATGAACACAGATGCAAAAATCCTCAATAAGATACTGGCAAACAAAATGCAGCAAATCATCAAGAAGATTACACACCATGACCAAGTGGGATTCATCCCAGGGATGCAGGGATGGTTCAACATATACAAATCAATAAATGTAGTACACTATATTAACACAGCCAAGGACAAAAAACATATGATCATCTCAATAGATGCAGAAAAAGCATTTGACAATGTCCAACACCTATCCATGATAAAAACACCTTAAATACCAGCACTATGGGAGGCTGAGCCAGGAAAATTGCAAGTTAGATCCCAGCCTGGGCAACTCAGTGACCCAGTCTCAAAATAAAAACATAAAGGGCTTGGGATGTAACCGAATGTGAAGTCCCTGGGTTCAATGCCCAGTACCACAGAAAGAAAGGAAGGAAGAGAGAGATGGAAGGAGGGAGAGGGAGAGAGAGGGAGAGAGAGAGAGACACTCAAACCAAGCAAGTGGTGAGCCAGGAAAATTGCAAGTTAGATCCCAGCCTGGGCAACCAAACCCAGGCAGTCAAGTGATCTATTGTTTGTCACTGCATATTAAGATTTCTGTTTGTTACTGAGATTCTGGGGTGCTGTGGGCTCTTTTCAGAGATTCTTTGTAGATTCATATTGTCCTGAACAAAGAACTGGATAGGACATGTGCAAAAAAAGGTAGCGAGGATTTATTATTTCTTAAAGGTAGGAAAAGAAGAATGCTTTGCAGGGGGAGGTTGGAGGACAAATCGAATATAGGACATGAAAAGTCTCTAGGGCACTGGTTATATTCCAGTGGTGGCAATGGTACCATAAGGGATGTACATTTATAAAATTCATCAAAATATACATGTAAAATGCATTAATCTGGACTCATGGTGGCTGAACAGAGGTCCCCAAAACTCACCTCCTCCTCTACAAGGAACCAAAGTAACAAGTATCAAGCTGCATTCTGAGGTGAGCTGCATTTTTACTTTATCCCATATCCCATGGAAGGAAACTGGAAACCATCAAGAGAGAGACTGGACCCTTATAAGATTCAAAGCCTGGGTCAACAGCAAAGAAACAAAACAAAACACACTAGCATCTGCCATCCAAGCTCCACAGTGGAGAGACAGAAGGATTCCCCTTTTGCAGGGAAAAGGGTAAATGGGAGAATCCAGCAAACTATCATGTGTAGATGCTGTCAGTCTTAGCTGAGAAGTTTCACATTCTTCACAGTCCTTGACAGCCCACTTAGGTAAGAAACCTGAATCTGTATAGCAGCACTGTACCACGTCTGACCACTCACTGCTGTCAAGGCTGGGTGCTCAGGTTTGTACCACTGCCTCCCCGTGCAGCATCTATGCCTGTATGGCTGACTGCTTACAGAACAAGTGCTTGAGGTTCCTCATCATTATGAGGACTTCAAAGGCACTTCCCCATAGTACAGTAAGCATCAACAGTACCTCAGAAAACTTCAATCACCTGACTAGGGACATCCCCGTATGAGTAGTCACACAGTGAGCACCCTATACCCACTGTTATATGCACCATACCTGCCTGTGAAGCTAGAGTTTCCACACTTTTATATGACCTACGGAGACAGTGGGTCTCTCTAACTCACCAGAGTATGCACTGTGCTAAAGTCATTAATTACAGCCAAAGAAACTATAGTACCCAACTGGAAGCAAAGCCAATAGTGTAAATAAAGTGGACACTACAAGATACATCTTCACAAGAAAGCTGTTTACTAATAAGGCTATCCCAAGAAAGTGACAGAGATAACTGGTCCATCAAATGTCACTGTAGGAGCACAAGACATAGGAAAAAAAAATAAACATAATACAACTGCTTCAAAAGAGCACAATAACTTTCTAGCAACAGATCCCAAAGACATCAATAAGGATGTAATGCCTGACAAATAATTTAAAAGAATGATTATAAAAAAGCTCAATGGAGCCAGGGATATAGCTCAGTGGCACAAGCACCTGCCTGGCAAGCACAAGGTCCTGAGTTCAATCCCCAGTACCAAAAAAAAAAAAAAAAAACTCAATGAAGCCAGGTGTGGTGACACACACCAGTAATCCCAGCATTTGGAAGGCTGAGACAGGAGGATTGCTGCAAGTTCAAGGCCAGCCTGAGCTACATAGTGAGTTCAAGGTCAGCCTGAACTACATGGAAAGACCCTGTCTCAAAACCCCAAAAACACAACATAGCTTGAACAGTTGCCACAGCCTGGAGTGTACAGACAGAGGCTCCTGGGAAGCTGGGGGTGGGTGGTCTCACAAACCCACAGGCAGCAGAGTGAAGCAAAGAAAACTGTGACTTGGAGTGTACAGAGGGGTACAGAATGTAGGATCTGTTAGAGTGAGTGACCACAGCCACAGGGCAGACGGCATCGACCACCCATGTCCAGAAGGAAAGGAAAGGCAGGATCCAGCATTCACACACAAAAACACAAGTGCAAAAGCAAAACAGTCTTACCACTGACCCAGTATCCATCCCCGTATCTGCTGGATTCCAAGACTGCAGATGCTGCAAAGATTCATTCAGAAGCAGAGAGGCAGTATGTATGGGCTCATTTTTTTTTTTTTCATTGGTTCTTTAGGCTTGGGGTTTTTTGATTTTTGGGGTTTTTATAGTCATGTTTCCTTTTTCTTTCTTTAACCTTTTTCTTTTCTAAATTTTGTTCCCTGTTTTTCCTTTTTTTGTTTGTTTCCTTCCTTTTGTTTCTTTTCTGTTACTTTTAACTAATTCTATTAATTTCCTTTCACTCCTTAATAGGATTCTTTATCTCACTTTTCTCTCCACTTTCTCCTCTTTCTTTTCATTATTGTTTAAATTTTACTCCATTTTCCCATTTGCTACCCCACTATCTTTACTAGTATAACCATTAAGCTTTACTAATCTTTAGATAGTTAATTCTTATAACTGTTGAATTCTTTTCTACTGTTGGGGAGTATAATTGTTGCAATTAGTACACAGTAACTGTATATCAATACCTGGTTAGTCTTACTGTTTATACCACAATTATACCTATCTTTCTATAATTAATGGTAATACATTATTGGTACTTACGGTATTCCAGTTTGTCAGCTACTCTATTACTATTACTGATTTTACTACTATTGACAGGGTGGAACTATTGTTCCAATTAATTGGTTTTCTCTGCACATAAATACCTGGATTCTCTTTGTGTCATTAACAATACTCTGGCCCACTCCCAAAGAATTGGATGCTGGGGCAATTACACCCTCCCCGCCCAAATTAACTTAACAGAGGGATTAGATCTTGGGACACAAGCAAACAAACAAAAAAAAAAAATTAGAAACATAGATGATGAGGCAAAAAAATGCCTCCAAAAATGCCAAACTCCCCCAAAACTGATCCATAGGGCACTGATGGGGAGGAAATCAAAAGTCATACAGCTGAATTATTTGACACAATAAAGATTTTAAAAAGGATGAATAAGGTACATGGTGAGCTCACAGAGGATTTACCAAAAGCAGTAACAGACTTAATAAACAAAACAATAAGTGAGTTTACAGAAGACACTAACAAAAAGGTTGCTGAGCTAAACAAAATGATATAACAATGAATGACCAGTTTAACAAAGAATTAGAGTCCATGAAAAGGTATCAAAGAGGAATCAAGGAGATTAAAAATTCTATTGAAACTACAGGCAACAGAAGTGACCAATATGAGGACAGTGGCAGAACTAGAAGATAAGATGGTACAAATGACCATATACTCAGAGGTATCTTAAAAACAAGAAAACATGAAAAATGGATCTAACAGCTGCTGAAGAATACAAAAAAAGACTACCCTAAGATTAAATAGAATTAGTGGAAAATCAAGATATCATAAATGGCATAAAAAAAACTATTCACAGAAATAATAGCAGAAAACTTTCCAAATATGGGAAAAGATTTTAACATACCTATGAGTGAGACATACAGAACTCAAATAGCTTCAAGCAAAAAGTTTTCCACAACAACATCACAGTCGAAGTCCCAAAAGTCTAACACAAGGACAAAATTTTAAAAGCTGTTGGAGAGACAAATTACAATAATAAGTGCATTAGAATTACAGTGCCTTCTTAACCCAAACTTAAAGACTAGGAGAGCATGGAGTGAAGTATTTTAAGCCCTAAAAGAAAACAACTTGCAACACAGACTGATATACTCCTGATGAAGAAATAACACCTTTCAATGACAAAGAGCACCTTAAGAAATTCATGAGCATCAAATCAGCACTTTAAAAAATTCTCAAGGATAGTGTAGAAAGGGACAAGAAGTCCAAAATGTCAAAAAAGTGTAATACAATGGCTACACTAGACAAAGTGAGAATATAGCAGAAGGAATAAAATAAATAAATAAGCAAGCAAGCAACAGGAAAACAATTAATGACAGGAATTAATCAATATCATTCAATAACAACTCTCAATTTAAATGAGCCCAATTCCCCAATCAAAAGACAGATTGGCAGAATGGATCAAAAAACAAAACCCAACAGTATGCTGTATATAAGAAACACATTCAATCCAAAAAGAAATGCATAGACTAAAAAAAAAGTTAAAGGATAGAAAACAATATTCCAGGCAGTGGGAACCCAAAAACAAGCAGAAGTAGCTATGCTATTTTCATATAAAGTGGACTTCAAGCCAAAGCTCATCAGAAGAGGCAAAGAAGGTCAGTACATCGCTTAAGGGAACAATTCAACAGGAAGAGAACAATTATAAACATATATGCACCAATTGACCCAAATACATAAAATAAACACTACTGGACATTAAATGTTAGACAAACGTCAACACAATTACAGTGAGGGAACTTGAAACCCCACTATCACAAGTAGATAGATGAACTACACAAAAAAATTAGCAAAGAAATATTAAAGTTGAACCAAACCTTCAAACAAACAGACTCAGTAGGTATCTGTAGTGTTCCATTCAACAACAACAGAATGTACATTCCTCTCCGAAGTGCACGGAACTGTCTCCAGAAAAGGCTACACAGTAGCCCATAAAGAATACTTAAGTAGGGGGCCGGTGAGACGGCTCAGCGGCTTAAGCGCCTGCCTTGCAAGCGCGAAGGCCCGAGTTCGACTCCCGGATCCCACATACGAAAAAGGGGCCGGTGATATCGCTCAGTGGCACGGGCGCCTGCTGGCGCGCGAGGTCCTGAGGTCGTCCCCCCGGTACCCACAAAAAAAAAAAAAAAAAAAAAAAAAAAAAAGAATACTTAAGTAGGGCCGGTGAGACGGCTCAGCGGCTTAAGCGCCTGCCTTGCAAGCGCGAAGGCCCGAGTTCGACTCCCGGAACCCACATACGAAAAAGGGGCCGGTGATATCGCTCAGTGGCACGGGCGCCTGCTGGCGCGCGAGGTCCTGAGGTCGTCCCCCCGGTACCCACAAAAAAAAAAAAAAAAAAAAAAAAAGAATACTTAAGTAAATTAAAAGAATTAAAGTTATATCATGCATATTATCAGATGATGGGGCTGTGAAACAAGAAACAAATGGCAAAAGAAAGAATACAAACACATGAAAATTAAATGTACTCTTGGAAAATCAATGGGTCAAAGAAGAAATCAAGGAAGAAATTAAGACAGTTCCTAGACTAAAATGATAATTCCAATACAACATACAGGAACCTATGAGACACAGTGACAGCAGTCCTAAAATGGAACTTCATAGCTGTGAACACTAACATCACAGTGACTCCAAATAAATAACCTAATGTTGTACCTCAAAGTTCTAGAAAAACAAAATCCAAATCAAAAGCTAGTAGAAAAAATATACAGATCAGAGTGAGAATTAATGAAACTGAAACCAGAAAAAAGATACAAAGGTCCAATGAATAAGTCAAAGAGCTGATTCTTCAAAGGAATGAACAAAATAGAAAGACCTTTAGCAAACCTCACCCCCAAAAGGAAAGGAAATACCCAAATTAATGCAATTAGATATAAAATATGTAAAATCACAACAGAGACCACTGAAATCCAGAGGATTATCAGTAACTGCTTTAAAAACCTAAGTCCAACAAATTGAAAAATTCAGAAGAAACTACTAGGCTCCTAGATACATATGAATTAACAAAACTGAAACAAGAAGATAAAAATCCCTGAATAATCCAGTAACAGGTCATGAAAATAAAGCAAAAAAAAAAAAAAAAACTTCCAACTAGGAAAAGCCCAGCTCTCAAGGATTCAGTGCTCTGAATTTATAAAAACTTCAGGCAAGATCTAATAGCAGGGCCGGTGAGATAGCTCAGCAGCATAAGCGCCTGCCTGGCCAGCGAGATGTCCTGAGTTCGATTCCCAGTACCCACATAAAGGAAAAAAAGGGCTGGTGATATCGCTCAGTGGCACAAGCACCTGCTGGCAAGCACGAGGTCCTGAGTTCAACTCCTGGTACCCACATAAAAAAAAAAAATCTAATAGCAATAGTACTCAAACTAATAAAAAAAACTGAAAAGGAAAGAGTACTCTCAAAGTCACTCCTAGATGCTAGTATAACCCTAATTCCAAAACCAGAAAAGGATCCAAGCAAAAAGAGAATCACAGGCCAAGCTCTTTAATGAAAATGGACATAATCCCCAAAAAGATACTGGCAAAGAGAATACAACAAATCATAAAAATGAACATACATCATGACCAAGCAGTATTTATCCCAAGGATGCAGGAATGGTTCAATATACACTAATCAATAAATATTATACAGAACATAAACAAGCAAGGACAAAAATCACATGATCGTCTCAACTGACATAGAAAAAGACTTTCTCAAAATCCAACAACCATTCATGATTTTAAAACACTGAAATAAAATAGGTATAGAATCTGGGTGTGGTGGCACACAGCTGTAATCCCAGCACTCAAGGTTGAGGCCAGCCTGAACTACATAGTGAGACCCTGTCTTAAAAAAATATAGGACATTTTCAATCTGATAAAAGCCAAGTATGATAAACCAATGGCCAACATCATATTAAATGGAGAGTAGATGAAAGCTTACCTTCTAAAATCAGTAACAAAAAAATGAAATGAAATAAGTAAACAAAAAATACATAAATAAATAAAATCAGAAACAAGACAAGATGTCTGGTATCAACACTCTTATTCAATATAGTTCTTGCAACAATAGCCAGAGCAATCAGGCAAGAGAACGAAATAGAAGGGATATGTATAGGAAAGGAAGAAGTCAAATTATCACTATTTGTAGATTATCACTATCTGGTCCTCTATATAGAAGATTCAAAAAATTCCAACAGAAGACTTCTAGAATTAATAACCAAATTCAGTAGCATACCAGGATACAAAGTCACATAATAATCAATAGCATTCCTATACACCAATAACAAACTCACTGAAACAGAAATTAGGGAAATAATATCTTTTACAACAGCATTAAGAAAAATTAAGTGCTTAGGAATTAGCCTAACCAAGGAATTAAGAGACCTCTACAACAAAAACTACTGTACTCTGAAAAAATGAGATCAAAGGGAACATCAGAAAATGGAAAGAGATCCCTTGTTCCTGGATAAGCAGAGGCAATACAGTCAACATGGCCATATTTTTAAAACCAATTTAATATAATCCAAATCAAAACACCAATAGTATTCCTCACAGAACTAGAGCAAGCAATCCTAAAATTCATTTGGAACCACAAGAAACCTAGAATTCCAAAAGCTATCCAGGGCAACAAGAGCAAGGCAAGAGGCATCACAATGGCAGACTTGAAGTTATAATACGAAACTACAGTGATAAAAACAGCACAGTACTGGCAAAAAAAAAAACAGATATGTGGATCAATATAACAGAACAGAGGATGCAGAAACAACTCCAGGCACATTCAGCTACCTGATCTTTGACAAGAGGGTCATAAACCCATGCTGGAGGATAGATAACCTCTCTAACAAATGGTATTGGGAAAACTGGCTGTCCAATGCACAAGATTAAACCTAGACCCATATCTTTCACCATATAATAAACAAAAATGAAAATGGATCAAAGAGCTAAATATTAAAACAGAAACACTTAACATTCTATAAGATAAAATAGGTGAAACTTTTGAAAACATAGGTGTAGCCAAGGACGTTATAAATAGAACTTCAACTGTACAAGAAATTATACCAAGAATCAACAAATGGGATTATATCAAATTTAAAAGCTTCTGCACAGCAAAGCAACCAACAGAGTGAAGACACAAACTTACAGAATGGGAAAAAAAATTTACCAGCTATTCATCAGAGGACTAATAACTAGAATATACTATATAAAGAACTCAAAAAGATTAGATGTCCCAAAATAAAAGACCCAGTCAAAAAATGGGCAACTGAAATGAATAGATACTTCTCAGAAGAAGTACAAATGGCCAATAAATACATGGAAAAATGTTCAACATTGCTGGCCATTAGAGAAATACAAATTAAATCAACACTGAGATTCCATCTTACTCTGAAAAGAATGGCTCCCATCATGAAATTAAATGCTGGGCATGGTGGCACACACCTGTAATCCCAGTACTTGAAAGGCTGAGGCAGGAGGATTGCTGCAAGTCTGAGGCCAGCCTGGGCTACATAGTGAGTTCAAGACCAGCCTGAACTACATAGCAAGACCCTGTCTCAAAAAAAAAAAGAAAGAAGGAAGTCAAATAACAAAAACTGAAAGGTTATGAGGAAAAAGGAACCCTTCTACATCAGTACAAGCACTATGGAAATAAGTGGAGATTCCTCAAAGAACTGAAGCTAGAAATTCCATTTGAATCACTTATCCCCCTTTTAGATACAGTATCTTCCCAAAAGAATTAAGGACATCATTTTACAGTGATATACACATTCCCATGTTCATAGCAGCATAATTTACAATAGCTAATTTTGGAAGAGACCTGAACACCCATCAACAGAGGAATGGATAAAGGAAATATGGTGTTTATCCACAATGGAAGAGTACTCTGCCATACAGAAGAATAAAGAGTCATCTGTAGGAAAATGGATGCACACTGAGACCACAATATTAAGTGAAATAAACCAGAAACACAAGCTTAAATATCTCTTGCTTTATTAATTGAACTCTTGTGATTTTATGTCTGCATTTTGTGATGTTTGTAATATTTAGACTTCGCTAGCCAGGGTTCTCTTTCAGTCCATAATATCATTTTGTATTTTTGCCAAGTAAATATGCCTTTGGTTGTGGAAAACAAAAACATATACCAATGACCAATAAGACCATGTCATTTAGTTATTAGGAAATGCATACAGAACTACTACAGTGAGATACCATTTCACACCCATTAATTAAAGTAGAAGGATGAAGGAAAAAAAACATACATACATACATACACACATACATATATACATAAGAGGGATGAAGGAGAAAAGGCAGAAGAGGAAGGAAATGTAGAATCCTCACATAGTTCCAACAGGAATGTAAAAGAATGCAGCCATTTGGAAAATAGCTCAGCAGATTCTCAAAAAGTTAAACAAAATTACCAAATGGCGCAACAACTCTAATCCTAGATATCTAGCCAAGAAAAATGAAAACATACATATGCACAAAAGCATAAGCAAGAATGTTTATGACATTATTCACAACAGCCAAAAAGTAGAAACCCAAGTGTCCATCAACTGTTGAAAGAATAAACATAATGGTATGCTATTTTGGTAATAAAATGAAATAAACTACTAATACATGCTGCAACACGGATAAACTTCAAAACCACTATGCTCAATGAAAGCTAGACACAAAGGAACATGTGTATTATATGATTATGGTTATACAAAATGTCTAAAAGAGCCAAGTACTATAGAGACATAGATTAGTGATTGCCTCAGGCAGCGGGTGAGAATGGAGGCTGGCTATAAATGAGCATGCAGTTCCTTTTGGGGCACGATGGAAATGTTCTAAAACCATCACTACATTGTAATGGTGGTTGCATGACTCTGCAAATATACCAAAAATTATTAAACCATGGAATTAAACAGGTGGATTTTATTAACAATAACTTTATATCACAATAAAATTGTTAGCAATAAAACACTAAAATGTACTAGAATCTTTAAAGTGACATAGTGTTGGAGTTTCCGAAGTAATACAAGCATGTGTATTTTTATACTTCCCTGCATATGGCAGCAATTTATAAAACGTTTCAGATGGCCTAACAGAACTCAATTACACATGGGACTAAAACAAAAGTTAAGTTTGTGAATATTAAACTAGGTTTTCCAGAGATATACTAACAATATTCTTCCCATTATAATGAATTAAAGTCCTAACTTTCTTCAGCTATAAAACAAGGACAATGCTACTTGAATTGCACACTCTTGTGGAAA
Source organism: Erethizon dorsatum (assembly GCA_028451465.1). Taxonomy (NCBI): domain Eukaryota; kingdom Metazoa; phylum Chordata; class Mammalia; order Rodentia; family Erethizontidae; genus Erethizon; species Erethizon dorsatum. The sequence goes on along the minus strand of CM051831.1, from coordinate 79,366,113 downwards.
CTAAATGAGACAATTCAGGCTTAGCCTGATGTCTGGCATATAAAAAACACTCAAAGATCTTAGCTTCCATAGTGTAAAGTGTTCTGTTCCAAACTGATATTGCTCCCGTGCTCTATATGATTGATATGCCAAAAGCTCCAAAACAAATAATTAGTAGAGTAGAAAGAATAGTGCATGGTAAGTACATTATACTATAAGAGAACTAAGTCCAAAGGTCCAAATTCCACAATCTCATTAGTAGTGAAAATGAGATCCATAGAGCAAAAAAAAAAATCCTTTTCGAACAGATAAACAAAAATGATTCTCTCAATCTGCACAAGAGAATACAAAGATATAAACACATGGCCCTTGTACTGTGACCAAAATACAGAACAACTTCCCATCAAGTTACTTCCAAACTCTGTTAAAAATTCAACTCTCATAACCTAACCAACTAACTATTTTATCCCATCTCAGTTTCCAGTCAAACACTGAAGGGGCCCAGTGGTACAGCTCCCATCTCTGGTAAAGTGGTCGCCTAATACATAAAAGGCTCTGGCTTAGACTCCCAGTACTGAAGGGAAGGAAAAAAAGAAGAAAAGCAATTGCAAATATTTTACCTACCTGAAATCTCACACATAGAAAATTTAGAAAAGGGTTTAAAAATCAAAAACTCCAAGCTTGGGGATGGAGCTCAATGACTGATCATTTGTCTATCATGTGTGAGGCCAATTTCAATCCTTAGCACTGAAAACAAAGCTCCAGAAACCTTCAAAAAACCTTCAGTAAGTGGGAAGCTTGTTTAAAGTACAGACAGAATGCCCCTTCCTATAGCTTCCTATAGTTTCAGAGGTTGAGGCAGGAGATCTCCAGCCTAGGTAACATAGTGAGTTCAAGCCTGAACTACATAGCGAGACCCTATTACAAGAAAAAAAAAAAAAAGATTGGTTCAGATCCTCTATACTCAACATTAGAATTTGAAAAAGAAATCTACTTTTAAATATTCAAGGGTATGTTGTCCCTAAAAACACCATGTAGAAGTGATATATGGGAAATAAATGTAACTCCCATCCTGCTGGAGTTCAGATACACTGAGTTCATGTTCCCCAAAATCGAAGAATGAATTCTAAGGGACAACAGAGGTTAAGAGTAGGAAAATTTTACTGAGACAGCTCCTGAGAGACAGGAGGGGATCTGAAAGTGGGTTGCCAATGAGCCTACTTCTCGAAGCAAGTTTTATAGACCAAAATCACAAGGTGAGTACAACATGGGTCTAAACTATGATTAACCAATAAGATTACAAGTATAGCCACTTAGGTAATATTGAGCCAATGGGGAAGCAGGTCACACAGCAAGTGTACATGGAAAGAACAAAGACCTTCTTTAGGAAGGGATGGGTCAGGGGGGTCCTGGTCATCCACCTGAGTGACTGATGTCTATCGAGACTTCATTGGACCAGGTGAGTATAATCTTCAATTTACTGCTTATCCCTCAGGGAGGCATGTTGGCCTGGTCATTCTGTCTTTATCTCGAGGCCTGTCCTTCAACAGATGTGCCTCCATAATGAGTCCTCCTCTTCTGCACTGATTCCCTTGAGGGCCTAGCCCTATCTGACTGCCTGTAATATTTCTACCTAACTTAGCTGTCTATAATATTAGCATTTTATGAACATTTTAACTTTGTGAACCTGAACTAATACATTAAAAACAAAGTCTTTCTTCAGGGACATATTTTTAAATACCACAAGGCCCTCTTTATGTTAAAAATCTGTCAAAATCATACTCCATTATTTCAAACCTGCCTAGATGAGTAAAACATAAAATTCATTCCATTATTGTCTATGACTATCTCATTTTTACCAGTTTTTTAAAAATCCATTTTCCTTTGTCAGGACCATGTCAAGACACTGCTATTTTTGTGTTTAAAAATATGGTGATTTTGGTCACTATTATGCTTTATCTCATAATATGCTTTACTACTACTGAATTTTAAAATCTTTTTATTCTGAACTCTGTCATTAAGTGTACATTAAGTGCACCTTATAGTGCTAACGCTAATAACACACCTGAAAACCATTAACTTTGGAACAGAAGTCAGATTTTAATTCTATAAAGGAAGGCCAAACAATTGCTCTTTTATGCTAAGCTGATAATTTAGGAGGAAAAAAAAATGAAATATATTAGAGATAATGCCAAGAAAATAAAAGGCAAGACTTATATGTTATAACAGTTATTAACATCCTCAAAGTCTGCACCACTTTATCCATTTTCTTATGAAAAAATAATATTTTAAGCGTAAGTCTTGAACCATGTTATGTTTTCAGGATCTCTCTCCCACAAAATGAAATAATTCTTGTATCTTTCATAAAATACAGCTTGATTTTTTTAATTAAAAATATGAGTAAGGGTTGTCATGGTGAAAATATTTGCAGACAGCTGTTCAAGTGCTCTGTATGGTCACCAAGTAACAATACACTGCCATTTATATATTTCACAAATGTAACGCCTCATTGAATAAAGATGGAAGAGGCAGGGATAGTGAAGTTTAAAAAAAAGGAAGTTCCAAGGTGATAAAAAATGTTTATATAAAATGACCTTAGCTTGCTATCAGAAGGGCTCCAAGACTTTAAGACTCTCCTAGGACATTTCTGAATTGTCTCCCAAATTAACTTCATGGGAGACTACTGACAGCAAGACTGGAAAATCCGATTGGACTTTTTGTCTTTCACATTCCTTTTACAAAGTCTTTGTTCGAATGCACATCATCTACTTAAATACCCTTTTCACGTAGGCCTATAAGAAATAAGCCACTTACAAGAAGCCACTGAGACTGGAATACATATCTTAAACTACTGGTCAGTGTCTTGCTACATTAAAATGTAACACAGTTTTTCTAATTTTTAAACTGAGGTAGGATAGAAGAAATAAAAGATAGGTAAAAAGAAGATAAGGAAAGCAGAACAATAAATTGTACTCTGTAAGAAGACTGCAACTTTCAGGACTTAGCTGAAGTCACCTTGGCTAGATTTACATTCTTCCCTAACAAACTCATCACTAAAAGGCAATAAATTGGCTCAATTAAGAAAGTAAGATATAGGAGCCTGTCCCTGAGACAAGGACTATCCCAATGCGAACAGTCCTAGGCCAGATTTACACTCCTTCCCTACCAAACCTATCACTAGAGGCCATAAATTGGCTCAATTAAGAGAGTAAACAAAAGGTTGAGTGAAGCCATAGGATATTTAAATCACCTATTAAAAAAAAAAAAAAACCCAACTGTAATGGTTGATACACTGTGTCAACTTGAGAAGTCTAGAAGCTTAACCAAGTAACTCAGCAATTCTACATCCCAGGGTGTAGAGGACACGCCCTTACTGCTCTAGGATGTTGTTCATTGTGTCAACTTGAAAAGTTTAGAAGTTTAAATAAGTGACTCAAAAGAAGGGAAAGGGAAAAAAAAAAATTGTATATATATATATATATAAGATGGTTAAGATAGATACACTACCATTTTTACTTAGTTCATTGAAGAGTAAGGTTTGTGCCAATAATGTTTGGACAATTGAATGCTAATGTCTGGTGTCCTGAATAACTAACTTAAAGATAGTAATACGTAATGTATTAACCATTGTTACCCTCCTATTATGTTGGTTTGAAAATTTGTTCTTCTTTTGATTTGTTTTGTTTTTTCTTCTCTTTAAAATAAAAAAAAAAATGGCAAAATAAATAAATAAATAAATAAATAAATAAGTGACTCAGCTGGGGGCCAGGGTCGTCACTTTGTAAACAACCTGAGCCTGTGCAAGAGGAGGGCGGGGAGATGATGTGAGTGCCACACCTGAGGGCAGGTAGCCTGCATACAATGTAAGGGAGGAAAAAAGGCTTACTCTCCCCCTTTTTGCTATTGTTGATTTTGCTGTCTTCTGCCACCATGAATGGCTGCCCCTCAGCCATGCCACCCTGCCTTGGAGTCAGCTGATTATGGGCTGAAACCTCCACAAACTGTGAGCTAACCAAACCTTTGCTCCCTTAATTTTGAGCATCAGGTATTTTGTCTCAGCAATGAGAGAAAAGTAACTAAGATACCATGCCTGTGACTAGACTAGTACCTTTTTTTGGTGGGGGGCTGTAGCCCTAGTTTTTCACAATATTAACGTACTTAGTTCCAAAGTGTAATGCGTCTCATTTTTCTCATCACTTGCACTCCCTGTAGTTCATGTACTATACTTTCTACCTTTGCCTAGTAAACCTTACTCGTGCCTCTTTCTGACATATAATCCTTTTTCTGCAAAAGGAGTCAGTGAGCCTTCTACGGTAGGGTGGGTTGAGTGGGATATGGAAGCTCTCAGACCCAGCCCGGTGACAAAACCACACCCTGGACTCCGGTGAGGTCAAAGATCTTCATGCTGTTTGGGTGGGGAGGGTGGTAATTTGTATATTTAATGTATTTACATAGAAATAACCATTCTCATCTTGGCTGCATTAAATTCTTAAAGAGGTGTCTTTTCTCAGAGCCCAATTAAACTGTCAAAAATTTACATGTCTTAAATGCTGAATTCAATCCTCCTTGGTTACCCATAGTACATATATTTCTTCCTATGAAGAAATATGCAGCTAGGGATGTGATCATACCTTTAAGATAATATAACATTTTTGTGTTGCTATGATGGAGACTTGAGGTTTCTGAACCACTGTTTTAGAATCTGTCTACAGTTTTATGCAGGTGCTAATCCATAATGTGATTTTTGCACCTGGGAGTATGTACCACACTGCTGCTCTGCAGCCAACTGGGATTGTAAGCTCCACACCAGTAATGAATTAGTGGGACAAAGTTTAAAAGGTAAAACACTTCATTCGAAAAAAGAAAAAGAGAAGAAAGAAAACTGTCCCAGTGAACAGTATCAGGGCATAGGGCACTGAAAAAGGTGGGTACCTGTGGGCCTTTGTCCTCAGTTTCCTTTGGGGAACTCTTCTCCCCAGGTTGATACCTGGAACTTGTCACAATGTGATTTGCTCTCTGGACTGTCAAAGATGTATCCCAGACCATAGGATCCTAACCCTAGCACCATCACCTGTGTGCACATTCTTAAGTGGGCTTTGTTTTTCTTTGCCTGCTTGCCCTTGTCAGGGCTTTATCTCTGGGGTTTATGGGTTGGTTAGGAGGACCTTACATATAAGGTCAAGTTTATGATTAAGGGGCTAGTGCAATAATATTGTTGCCCTACAGTGGGAATACACACACACACACACACACACTCACACTCTCTCTCTCTCTCTCTCTCTCTCTCTCTCTCTCAGAGTCCACCAAAAAAAATGTATACACTTCAGGAAAAGAAAAATCGTATAAATACTTTAATACTAAATTTATTGAGACTGCATGAGATTAATACAAGTTACGTTTGGCCTCTACAATTACAAGGGGTGATCAAAGTGGTGGCCTTTAGTTTCCAGACATTTATTAGTATGGTGAACTGCTGCTTGGGTAAGCTTGGTCACTGAGATTGCTGCACATGCATTTTCAACTTCTTCTCTAAGGGATGGCAGTGTAGTGGGCTTTCTGCGATATAATACATCCTGTAGGGACCCCATACAAGGGTAACACCATCTGTTGAAAAAACATCATACTATTTTTCTTTTCCTGAAGTATGTATACATTTTTGGGGCAGATTCTGTGTGTGTGTGTAGATGCATAGGTGTAGTTTTAAATACTAAGTAAGAGTTATGTAGTCCCCTCCCCATTTCATCTCTGCTGCATTTTACTATAAGTTGGGAGGGGCTGCTAACTTGGTTAGGCACCTGGCTTCCTTCCATGCTGAGTTTATCAGCTCTCCCTCTGATCCTCTTAATTGCTCCCTCCAACAAAGCTTTAACTTTTTCTAGTCAGGATTTGCCAGAAAGCCTAATGAGGTTCTTATCCCATTTTTCCCTACCCATAGACTGCTTTCCCCTATGTGATACATGTATTCTGCACATTCAACTGCCCAATAAAATATAAGCAATCAAGAGGCTGAGGCAGGAGGATCACCTCAAGTTCAAGGCCAGCCCTGTGTATAAAGTATGTTCAAATTCAACCTAAACTACATAGTGCAAATCTGTCTCAAAAAATTAAAAAAACTTTTATCCAAACTCACACTCAGTATATATATATATCAGAAGATCAAGAGCTTTATAAACTTCTATGGAGTCACCAATATATTTTTATATTTTCTATAGAAAATTTATTTCAAAGGGGAAAATAAGACTCAACAGCTTACAGATATACTCTGGCATAAATTCAGGGACTCTAGTCTTTTAAATTTGTGTGATCTTCAAATAATTTTAATCTTTATTTTGCTACAGACTTATTTTCATTCACCATGCTAAAAGAGGAAATTCAAAATCTTTTTTTAAAAATAGCTTTCTAATCATTTATTGATGTCCAATCCTAACATGTAGTAAATTCCTCTGAAGGTAATTATAATTTGAATCTTCCAAATATTTAACCACTTAACAGTTTGCCCCAGGCATCACTCGGGCAGTGCTTTGTTTATGTACTGACTATCTCAGTGCCTCTTGGGCAGGTGTCATTTCAACTAGTCAATTCTTATTCACACAAGATATACTCATACATCTTTTTGTTTTATATCAACTATTTTTGTATACTTTTTTTAGAACATTGTATTCACTTTAGATATTTGTTTCCAGTAAATTCTCATAGTAAGTTCTGGTTATTTTCTTTTACTAATTTGTGTTTATTTGCAAAAATCTATAATTTTATGCTACAATTTATAAAAACTCTTATCATAAATACATTAGATATAATTTTTATACTTCTCCAGAACACAGTAATATTCTTTTACAATACAAAATGGATACATTTGGGACACTGAAACTGAATAGGAAGGAAGAGACAAAAGATCTACAAAAGAAAAAACTGAAAATGGGGGAAATGCTAGCATATTAGAGAGGAAAATCTGTTATGAACTAGAAAGACAAAAAAGATGTCTCATTATTGTCAACTATTCATAATACAGAAACTATAGAACTTGAAAGAAGAAACAAAACTAAATAAATTTCAATACCGGTCAGTGATTATAATACTTCTATGGGTGGTGTTGACAGAGCTGACCAACATCTAACAAGCTATCCTATAATCAAAAAGCAAGGAAAAAATGTTACTATAAAATATTTCTGCATGTTCTGGACCAAACAATATGGAACTCCTTTGTTATTTATTCAAACCAAGTGGATTCAAAAAGTCATTTACAATTTAGATTAGGTCTGACAGACCAAATAATTGAAAAATACAGGATAGCAAAACACCAACCAGAATGTCCATCATCAAAATTTTCACCATTACATTTAGTGGGTAGAAACATAATATTTTTTATTTTATTATTGTTTTGAGACAGGGTCTCACTATGTAGTTCCAGCGGGCCTTAAACTCACTGTGTAGCCCAGGCTGGCCTCGAACTCTCAGCGATCCTCCTGCCTTAGCCTCCCAAGCGTTAGGATTACAGGCATGCACCACCATGCCCAGCCTTGAAATTTTATTGAAATTATACCACCCATAGAAAAAAAAGGAAAGGCCAACATGACATGTAAAGTGTGTTGTTCAGAAAAGACAATAATGCAAAAAGAATTCAGAAAGAGACTGGATACTACTATACAGATTGTAACACTGCATTGTATACTGAATGTTGTAACACTGCATTGTATACTGAATGTTGTAAGATATACCATACACAGAAATATTATCAAATAAATCTGATAAAATTAACATTTTTATATTTCCTGTTGCATTATCTTATAAAAATTAATGAAAAATATGCAATTTTCATTCATCCTATATTCAAATAATTGAACTTATAAGGGGTTACTTCTAATATCTCACTAATCCATGACTGTAGGATCACAGTTGCTAAATGCAGCATTTTTTCCCTCCTGACTACAAATATGGATCAAGAATTACCACCAATCTTACCAGATAAAGCTCACCAAGATTTTCCAAATGCACAAAAACAAGGAGTTAAGAGGATTTAGAATCACAGAAAGTTAGAGATTAGAAGGCACCTTAAAGGCCACTGAGTTCAACCCTTCTATTTTAAACACTGTGGTACCTGAGAATCAAAAAGCTTAAATGAATCACACTTGGTCACATTATTTCCACATAATACAAGCCCATGCTATGTCATACACACACACACACACACACACACACAGAAACCTTACCTTTCTGATGATGACTTAGAAGAGACAGAACGCCCATGGATACCTTTTTGATTTTTATGGTCTAAAGATATGACTTTATTTCTTAGGCTTCTTTTCCACTAGGAAAAAACATATATGTAATTTTAATAGCAAATATAAGATCAAATGACAAGAAACACTTAAGGTGTTGTGTATGGGGGGCATTTTTCTTTTTTTTTAGTTTTAGTTCTTTTGAGACAGGGTCTCCTTATATATTCCAGCTTGCCTGTAACTCACCATGTAGCCCAGGCTGGGCTCAAATTTGCAGTGATCCTCTTGCCTCACCCTCCCAACTGCTAGAATTACAAGCATATGCCAGGAGACATGACTAAGGTGTTTTAATTTAGAAATTCAATATAAACAACAAAATCCTTAGTATTATATAGAGAAAAAATAGTAAATAATAAGTGCAATCTATAGAACATTTGCCTTTTTTCTTGCAATCTACAGAATACCTCTTTTTTTTCCTTCTGTTGTACAATCCACAGAATACCTGCTTTTTTTTTTTCTTTTTTCTTTTTTGCAATAACAGAGATAGAGAAGATATAGATAGAACAGATATGCCAGGTTAATTAGGACGTATTATTCTGAGATAACTACATTTATAACAACTAGAAGGAATTAAAATTAGTACACTATGAACTGCTACATGGGAAACAGAAAAGAGCCAGACATCTTGCTAATATGCCTTAAATTTATACATTTATTTTTCTTTTCTTTTTTTGAGACAGGATTTCACTATGCAGCTCAGGCTGGCCTGGAACTTACTTTGGAGCCCAGGCTGGCCTCAAACTCATAGTAATCCTCCTCTCTCAGCCTCCCAAGTGCTGCTATAACAGAAAATGGCCCCCCCAGCCAGTATATTTCAGTTTCTTAGTTGCCCAGGTAATAGTTCCTATTCCAGTTCTGGTTGCTTCTGTCTCTTAGAAATGGCTGGTCACTGTGATGCATAGCTGGTCTCTATGACGCACATTGTATAAACAAATCCCCAACTGACAAGCCATTCTGCCTCTATACTTCCTGCTTGCTTATCCCATATAAGCCCTAGACCACCAGAGATCAGGGCCTGATATTCTGGGAATGATCCCAATCAGTGCCTATCAATGTAAATAAATCTGCCTCCAAATCCTGGATGTCATTTTGGTGTTTCTGCTCACTGTTCCATCTGGTACATTGGCTAGGAAGACCAACTGTGCTGACCTCTTTGGTCACCGGTCATAGCCCTTTGGACAGAACAAGGATTTCTCCAGGTCCCGACAGGAAGGCACACCCTCGAGATTTCTTGAGTCCCCTTGGAGGTCTGGAGGACTCCTGGCTCTCCGCTCGAGTGGCTCACATCAGACCCCAAAGAGAAGAGGTCGCCATCTGTCTGCCTGCCTGCCTGCCTGCCTGGCTGATTCTGGTAAGACTCCCGGGGGCATCCCAGTTAGTCAGTCTGTCAGTCCTGCTCAGTTCAAGCAGAAGAAGAGCTTCATCAACTCTTGTTAGTTAAGGCCACCCTCAAGAAAAGGGGGGTTCGGCTGGTGAGATAGCTCAGCGGCATAAGCGCCTTCCTGGCAAGCATGAGGTCCTGAGGTCGACTCCCGGTACCCACATTAAAAAAAAAAAAAAGAAAAGAAAAGGGGGGTTAAAATGTTTAACCTCTGAGTGCCTGCTGAATGAATATGTGAATAAGTAAAACAGACAATGTAAACAATAGGCTGCACCATCTGTGCACTGAGACTGGGAAACACTGGGTTGCAATGGCTAATTGGGCCCTCACTTGTGGTTCCGTGGCAATCGACATATGACATAACGGAGCCCTCGCACCCTCCTTAGCTAAGTTGCACCTAAGTCCCCACAAGGAACACAACCAGGCGGGCATCTAAATGGTCTCTCTCTAAGGGGCACCGACCCTTTGTCTGTTGCGCCACTGTTCAAGGGTACACAACATACACCGTAGGAAAATAAAATGGATGCAAGTCAGAGTAAACCTACAGGTTTTGTTGTTTTATTTTTTTTAATATGCGGGTACCGGGAGTCGAACTCAGGACCTCGCGCTTGCCAGGCAGGCACTTATACCACTGAGCTATCTCACCGGCCCCAAACCTACAGTTCTTGACTGTATGTTAAAAAAAAACTTCAAAAGATGATTTCCTGGGAGTACAGAGTTAAAAATAAAACCAAACTGCTCAAAAAAAAAAAAAAAAAAAAAAAGGGAAAAAAAGAGGCTCATTCTTCCTAAGAATTACACCTTGGCACCCTCGTCAGCCACCACAGTTGCTGCTAACACCTATAGCTTCACTCCCTGCTCCCAACTCATCTACTTCCAGCCAACTAAACTGGTTCCGGCTAGCCACTGCCTGCATTCAGTCACAGAGGCCATCCCCATGAACCTTCTGTTTCACAGCTAATGCCCACCCGAGATGACAGTCAGCAATTCCTTCTGAGTTCCACATTTAGACTGAGAAAAAATTGTACTGTCAGCCCTGATGAAAGAGTTGCCATGGTCTTTCCCAAAGGTCGCCCTGCCTAGAAACCTAAAAGCAGTTGAGCCTTTCTCAAAGACAACAAAAAAGGGGGCAAAAACCCATCAACCAATGTTACCCAGAAATCTGGTTAAAAAAAAAATCTGATGTCCATAAAAAACAACCCAGTTTGATAGACGACCATACCCTCTGGCTATGAGTTATAAAGACTATGGACAGTAAAAAATAAATACCCATTCAGATGAAAAAAATAACTCTCAACAGCTTCAACCTGGATCAGATGACAATCCTTTCATTGGTCTGAAGGGCTCACACTAGGCCAGACTGGGCTCCCTTCTTCATCTGGGCCACCAGGAGCCCATAGTACCAGCATCAGGACAACTGGAACTCTTGCCTCTCACCCGTTCTGCACAAACTTACAGCCCGGGAGAACATCTCCTGTGTAAGCCAGTCCCTGTACCACTTCTGGGAAGAGACCTCCTCTTCAAATTAAAAGCAACCACCTCCTCTGCATCAAGCCAGTCAGCCTTCCTCTCATTTAACCCTGCACTTTCAACTTTGACTGTTCCCTGAGAAGATGATGATGCCTGCATCAGCCTGAGACAGATAACCACAATCCTGAAGTTCAGAAAACTCTCCACCCAGAGGTATAAACCGAAGACTCGCCTCCAGGCCTGGCCATCAACCATGCCACCTCACTGCGACCCTCCCCATTGCTATCAGATGTCAGGGGAAGCATAAACAGGCATCCAGCCACACATCAGCCTGATAGGCTGTTAATCACCTTGGACAAGATCTCCATGCCATCACTCAATGCAGCCATCACCTTGCACTCTGCGGTTCCCAACCCATACACCCTTTTTAGACTGTTCTAGATTTAAAAGATGCCTTTCTCTGCTTGAGAGTTTCTCCCATAAGCCCCTTCAACTGGGAAAATCCTGAGACAAAAGGCCAGCTCACTTGGACTCAACTGCCAAAAGAGAATAAGAACTCTCCCACTATTTTCAGGGAGACCCTAGCTGTTACAGTGCCCTGAGGAAAAAAATGAGGTTCAAAACTACAAAATGTCTATATACTGTCAAACTGCTAAAATACACTTCTCCTGCCTGTAAAGCCAGTTCAAGATCTCTCAGCTGCTAATGCTGCCACAATTGCCCTTCATATATGTTGCCTTAGTCTTCTGCCGCCCACAGCCTGGGGATACACCTGCCTAGACCAAGAAACAATGCCTTCTTCTGCCTTTGATTGACTCCTGTCAGTCAGCCCCTCTTTGCCGTTAAATAAAAAGATCCCCATTCTGGACTCAAAAGCCAACTGACCTGGACTCAACCTCCCAGAGGTTCAAAAAGTTAGTTCCTCTTTGAAAAAGCACTTCTGATTAATGACACTCACACTGCCTACTGGAAAGACACAAAAGCTCGGTTGTAATATTTGGCAGAAACTGGTTATGAGAAAAAAAAAACTCCACAAATTTCTTGGAGTTGCTGGCTTCTATAAAATCTGGATCCTTGAGTTCACAAAAACAATGATGCTTACTCAGTCAGCCAGCCCCTGGAAGTGCCTAGTGGCCTACCTGTGCAAATACTTGGATCCGGTTGCTAAGGCTGCCTCCCCCTTTGCCTCTGCTCTGTAATAGCCACTGTCTTTCTGATCAAAAAAGCTGACAAGCTCACCTTAGGCCAAGACCTAACTGTCCAAGTGCCACATGCTGTGCTGGTCCTCACCCAGTACCAAGGGCTCATATACAAAAATCCCTGCCTGACTCTTGTGACAATAAAACCATTCAATCCTGCCATGTACCTGCCCATAGAGCTGTGCCCAACAGACCACGACTGCCTGGCACTGTCAGATAAGCTGTTCTCAAGCTGATCAGACTTAAAAAAATAAACCCCCCTGACAGATGCTGAGTATACCCTGTTTACAGATAAAAGTAGCTGTGTTAGGACAGGCTAGATATGCTGTGGTCAACTTGGACAAAGTTATTTTGGCCAAAGCTCTCCTGCTACTGCTTCCTGCTGCTATTTGGAAACTTGCCACCAATGACACAAAGCCAGACCTGCCCCCACCGTATGTTCTACAAGCTCCAAGCCACAGCACTGGCACCTATACCCCTGCAGCCAGTTCAGGCTTCAGCATCTGTGTCACTGGCCCTGACCTCCACCCCACATGACTTAGTGCTCTTCCGCACCTACACAGGCTAACCAAGACAACAAAAGTTTGTAGGGTCCTGCTGTGAGAAATCATCCCTAGATATGGTCTACCCTTGATCACTGACAATGACAACAGGCCTGTGTTTGTAACAGAGATAACTAAATTAAAAACTACATACAGCTTGCAACAGGTTAAAAGACCAGCTATATCTGTAGACATTCCTGAACCCAAGTACATATTAACTACAAGTTTCAGAAATCCAGCCTTAGATCCACTGGAAAATTTACCTGAACAACTCCTCTGAGGATTGCTCTGAAGAGACAACACACTCAAAGTCCTGCTCTGGTCACTCTGGAGGCTGACCAGTCAATGCACAGCTGAAGCCTGAAGACACAGTTCACAGGATTGCTCCATACCTATTCCCCTTGATTTTTGTGTCTTTTCAGACTGCTTACCCCAGTCCTTGCTTTCCCTGCCCCTTGCTAGCTGTGTTTTTTTGCCTTAAGCTCTATGGATGGTTGCCCCAAGAAAATAAAACAATCAATGAAACACTTGACCAAGATTTGATGAACATCCAAGGCACATTGGACACTCTCCCACATCAGATTAACTACCTCACTACCTTGCCAGAGTAATATTACAAAACAGACAGGCCTAAATTTTGTCTCTTCCTAAACACAATTTTTTAAAAGCTCTATAATAAGACAATCTTGGACAGCTTGGCTACAGCCCATCCTAGGATCACTGATAACCCTAATGTTACTGCTTCTAGTTGGGCCTTGTCCCAAAAGATCACATGTAATATGCCCAGAAAAGATTTGCCTGAGAAACTAAAAGAAGGGGAAAATGTAACAGAAAATGCCCCCCACAACCAGTATATTTCAGTTTCTTAGTTGCTCAGGTAATAGTTCCTGTTCCAGCTCCAGTTGCTTCTGTCTCTTAGAAATGGCTGGTCACTGTGATGCATAGTTGGTCACTATGATGCACATTGTATAAACAAATCCCCAACTGACAAGCCATTCTGCCTCTGCACTTCCTGCTTGCTTATCCCATATAAGCCCTAGACCACCAGAGATCAGGGCCTGATATTCTGGGAATGATCCAAATCAGTGCCTGTCAATGTAAATAAATCTGCCTCCGAATCCTGGGTGTCCTTTTGGTGTTTCTGCTAGCCATTGCACTGGGATTACAGGCATGAGCCACTATGTCCGGCCTCACTTAAATTTAATGATTTTTAAAAAATGTTAAAATTTATTTATTTAATATATAAGTAGTATGTTGCCAGGTGTGGTGGTGCATACTTGTAATCCCAGCACTTGAGAGGCTGAGGCAGGAGGATCACCATGAGTTTGAGGCCAGCATGGGCAACATGGTGAGTTCAAGGACAGCCTGAACTACATAGCAAGACCCTGTCTCAAAAAAATAATGCAGTGTAAGTTATTTACCTTTTCCATGCCTTTCATTCCTTATTTAAAAATGAATATAATGATGGTAGCTACCTCCACAAAGATGTATAGTGACATATGTAATAAGTCTAAAAGACTGTCTTCCTCTAAGCACTATTCGTATATCTGTTTTTCATACTTACATCATTTACAATATCGAAAACATCAAGAGATAGAAGCAACTAAAATGTGCATCGAGATAGACAAATGATAAAATATTGTACATATGTATGTATATACATATATAATGAATTATTATTCAGCCTTAAAGAAGGAAATTCTGAAACACACTATATTAATAAATAGTGGTAGTATATCTAAGTGAAATAAGTCAGCATCAGAAAGACAAACATTGAATGGTTCCACTCATATCAACTACCTAGAATAGTCAAATTTTATATAGAGAGAGAATGGTGGCAGCCAGGGGCAGGGATGGGAGACAGGCTGGGCAGTTATTGTTTAATGGATATAGAGTTTCAGCTTTGCAAAATGAAAAGAGTTCTGGAAAAGGATTGTAGGGACAGCTGGACAACATTGTGGATGTATTAAATGCCACTGAGACATATCTCAAAAGTCATTAAGATGGTGAATTTTGTGTTTTACCACAATTTGAATATTTTACCAGATGGAAAAAAAATCATTCTTTTGAACATAAATACTGTCCTCTATATGCTGGCATTCTCTTATGGTCATCAAAGCCCTACACAGTATAAAATGTATCATTTAAAAAGACAAAAGCGAAGCTGAGAGAATAAACTTGCCCAACTGAACCTGAATCTGACATAAAAGTTTGTGTCCCTTCCAATGCATTAAATCTAAATTAAACAAATTCTCAAAATCTTTCCTAAGAATGTCTAACCTAAACACATCTATCACCCTCATTTCACTACAAAATGTAAATTTGTAATACAACTAAATTAAAAATATTTATTTTCATTTTCATTATCACCTTTTATGTTCTGCTTTTTTTTTTTTAATATGGACTCTTGTGATGTTCTCCTAATGGGTTTCCCTACCAACAGCCTCTTCTCCCTCCAAATTAGCATCCACTATCTCATGAACGGTACATCTTTCAAAAATACACATCTGATACTGTTCTGCTTAAAGTCCTAAGGGAAAACAAGAACCAAGTTTTCTTTTCTCCCTTCTACTTCCCATGAATCTTATATTCTGACAATATTAAACTATGTGTCAGTAGTTCCCTGAAAGCATATGCATATAATCCGTATTCATCAGCTTTCACCTTGTTGGGTGACACCCACAATTTAAAGGAGGAGAGGTTTAATTTACCTCATGGTTTCAAAGGAATTCAATCTATGGTTGGGTGGCTCAGGGGAAGAAGGAGCATGATGGAAGGGCAAGGCAGAACACAAATATATAGTGCAAGGTGGTGAGGAAGCAAAGCAGAGAAACAGTGCCAGAGAGGCAGGGGCTAGCGACCTGACAGACCCCAAAGCCACGCCTCCATGATCCAACCAGACACCACAGTGTGCTCCATCAATCCCAAGGATAGATTCCAAAGCCAATTAGGCTGATATGCCACCCTAATTGCTATATCATCCTCCTACAAGTCTGCACATTTCCTCCTTCTAGAATGCACTTTGTATTCCCCGGTTCTCAGTGTCCATTAAGCCCTGAGAGCAAGTAAGTCTTTCTCTTGTGATATCCCTATACATTTTATGTATCTCTATTACTAATAATGCTTTTCATAGTGATTCATAAAATCAAAGTGAAAACAGAATTGGGAATGATAAAGTTCATAAACTAGACTCTCCTAGTTTATTCCTTCTCTCATTTCACTAATCTCATAGTAAATACAACTTTCATATTTTCTGTTATTGAATTTATTATACCCTGCTAGTCATAATGTAGTAATAAAACAGCAGAAAGATTTATAAAACAGCATTTATAAAACAGCAGAAAGATTAGTCTTTGAGCTTCATATTCTAGACAGAAAAGAAACATTATTTCTATCAAAGGGGAGGGGATAAAGAGGTGTCAAACTATTACAATATAATAAAAACACTGTGAGAAATTAAAGATAATTATAATAGGTCAGGAGGGATAATGACTGAAATATTAACTTTGAGTATCATTAAGATGCTTCAGTACCTATCTCCAGTTCTATCGCTATACAAGGATAACCTGGATTATATCAAGAGATGTTATCAAAGGAAAAAATCCACTTAATTTTGAACAATTGCTCCTTTTATTTAATATTACTAAAATAACTAAAAGAGTAAATAAGATTCAAAATGTACAATAGATATTGTGAAAGGAGAAGAAACTACTCAAAAGGAAAGAACAACTGGGATGGGGGAAAGGAGAAAAGAAGAAAGGAAAAGAAGAAAAAAAAAATATATATATATACACAAGATAGCTAAGATAATTACACTACTAATTTCTATTAGTTCATTGAAAAGAACGGTTTGTGCTTATATTGTTGGATCAATTTTTCATTCCTATATCCTGTAATCTGAACAACTACTTTGAAGATAACAATACGTAATATATTAACCATTGTTAACCCCCTATTAGCTTGTTTTGAAATTCCGTATCATTTTTATTGTTTTTCCTCTTTAAAATAAAGAAAATTACTAAAATATTTGTATATTTTCTTTTAAAATTGGATTACAAACTGAGTGATTTTTTTCATACTTTTCAAAGATAGAATTTATATTTTAGCGTATAAACCTATTATATGCCATCTCTAAAAAATAAAACCAGAAAACAGAATTCTCCCAATCTGATTATGAATAGGACGTACTTACATATATATTTTCAAATGATCACAAATCAGAAGGTTGAAATGGTGTAATTTTAATTTAAACATAAAAGACTTTTAAGAGAACAAACTTTACTTATCTGCAGAATCAAATTATTTAGTTATTTAATTCTTAAACTCTCATTCTGCCAGAAACACCAAGTAACATGCTAATTAAAATAAGATGTCCCATAAGAACATGACTAAAATTTTCTATAATCAAAGTGGATAGCTATGGATAACTATTAAAAGTTAATATTCATAGGGCTAAGGTTGTAGCTCAGTGGTAGAACACTTGTCTAGCATGTGTGAGGACCTAGGTTCAATCCTCACCACCACAAGAAAATAAAAAACAAAACAGCAAGAGAGGAAAATCAGTATTTGTTATTAAGTTTTTCTTGGGGGGGGGAACTCTTTTTGAATTAGAAGTACTATGGGGTTTCAGTCTCAAATGGCCATTTCCTTAGATAAAAAGAGAAGCCGAAGCTATTTTCTATGGAAGACAGGCTATGCTCACAATTGCTTATCCCTATCACAGCTACTGCAATATAGATACATGGTGATTTTCCCAACCAATTAAGATTACTAGTCAGGATTTAACTTGTATTTCAGAATTTTGGTTCCAACACCTCATCTAATTTCCAAAATAAGCAACATGTAATGGCAACACAGAACCCCTTATCAGAAAACAAAAGCTGAAGTTACCTGCTAACCCATATCTATTGAGCTCCTAGATGAAACAGGGTATCTGCTGGAAGAACTAAACACCAAATTGTCAGATGCAGTAACTCCAGGAAAATGAAAACATACATATATAGGGAGAGTGGGAAATGAGATGCTACACACTTCTTTATAGCATGTTTCTTCAAAAAAGCATGTGTTACTTTTTCATTTTTTTAAAAGCAATATATTTTAACTCTGTACTTAAAAATACATTTTAGACAACACAATTTTCACAATTAAATACATGCTTTCTTCTTTCTTTGACAGTATGTTTGGCTGTATTCTTCAACCTCTTATTGCTTTGTTCCAGGTCGTTTTAAATTCTTTTTCAAAAAAGACATGACAGAAATAAGTTTTAAAGTAGTAAAATATTTCAGTGCTAAATTGGGCAGCCTCCAACTAGTACAACAGCAGATTCCTAGGTGAGAAATGCAAGATGACTACTGAGAACAAACAGGCCTTATTATCATTCAGGTTTTATGCATATCAAACTAAATGCTTCATTTTTCTTCATCCTTTTTCAAAACTAATTCTTGAGTACAGAGTTTCAACATGAGATGATGAAAATTTCCTGGGAATGTCCTTAATGGAATTGAATTGTACATTTAAAAATTACAAAAATGATAAATCTTACTTATATTTTCTCACAATTAAAAAAACAAAACTTACTCTGAATATCAGAGACCTCTAGTTAAAGACAAGAGGATTCTGAATTTTGTACCTAAATTCAGAAGGTAGAACAACTGGGATAGTTTGAAATAATTGGCAAAAAATAGCTGACTTACAGATAAATGTTGAAAACACAATACATCAGAAGTTGGAGGTTACTTACAGACATAACCGCAAACATTTGGGTAATTACTGCCAATTACTCAGATCTTAGTGCCTCAGAACAATTTTCACCAAAATAACACTACCATAATCCTATCATAGTCTAGGAATAAATCTATACATCTATGGTCAACTGATTTTCAGCAAGGATGCCAAAACTATTCATGGGAAAAGAATAACTTTGAACAAATGGCGTTAGAACAACTGGACAGTCGCATGTAAAGAATGGCATTGGACCCTTGCCCACACAATGTATAAAACACACTCAAATGGACTGAACACCTACATATAAGAGTTAAAACTATAACTGTCTTAGAAGAGAACATAGTGGCAAATTTTCATGGCCTGTATTTCCCAATAGTTTCATATACATGATCCTAAAACCACCGTAACAAGAGAAAAAGGATAAGTCATATGTCATCAAATTTAAAAACATGCCAGTGGTTACAGCACCCCCCATACTAGGGAAACTGAAGCATAAGGATCATAGGTTTGAGGGCAGCCTGGGCTACATAACAAGTTCAAAGCAACCTGGACCACACAGAACAGACCCTGTCTCAAAAGACAAACAAAAAAGTATGCGTACATACATACATACACACACACAGGAACTATTATTTGAATTTGATTTGTCTTTACAAAAACTCACATAGAGGCTTAGACCCCAATGTAATAATGTTGCGAGTTGGAGGGAACTTTATGAGACATTTGGAACTAGAATGGAGTTGGACCCTTGCCTCATACAATATACAAAACACACTCAAATGGACTGAACACCTACATATAAGAGTTAAAACTATGAATGTCTTAGAAGAAAACATAGTGGCAAATTTTCATGAACTGTATTTCCCAATAGTTTCATATACATGATCCTAAAACCACAGTAACAAGAGAAACAGTCATAAAGACCCACCCTCATAAACTGATTAATATTTCTCTCATGGAAACAGGTTAGCTGTTACAAATTTTAAAAGGCTTGGGAATGTAGCTCAGTGTTGAAGACCCTGGGTTAAATCCTTAACACCACAAAAATAATTTTTTAATAGTAAAGACCAAAAGCTCAAATTGAAAAAGTGCACAAGAGTTCCACTTAAGGCAAATGGAGTAAGATTAGCACATTGAATGTAACTAAGAGTTCTGGCTACAGTTGTAGAGTCTTAGGACTCTGAATCGTAAATGCAAGGAGTTAAGATTGAAGAACTCAAAATAATAATCCTACAGAGATCTAAATATGACCCCAAAAGCCTCCACTTACTTTTGAAAATGTCCAAGATACAATCCAGAATTGCTTGATGTATAAAAAATATAATATCTCAATAAAAAGTTGAATTCTACTGTAAAAAGTGAAAAGAGAAAGAGACAAAGTCTTAACAGAACCACAGAAGATAAGAAAAACATCGAAGGGCAATTGTGTCAATGAATCTGAATATAGATTAATAGAAATTATTCAATCTGAAAAACAAAAAAAAATTATAAATGAAACGTTGAAAATGAACAGACTCAAGAGCTCTGCGACACAACATTAACATTTCCAACATTTATCTTGATGCAGTCCTAGGAAAAAAAGAGTATGTGCAGAAAAAATCTAATGGCTGAAAACATCCACAATTTGATAAAGACATGAAAACTTTCAGATTCAAAAAACTGCTGGGCACAGTGGCACACACCTGTATCTCAGCACTTGGGAGGCTCAGGCAGAAGGAACACTGTAAGTCCAAGACCTGCCTGGGGACACTGTGAGTTCAGTGCCAGCCTGAACTACATATCAAGATTGTCTTAGTTACTTTTCTCGTTGCTGAGACAAAATACTCGACATCCAAAGTTAAAGGAGGAAAGGTTTATTTATCTCATAATTTGTAGAGGTTTCAGTCCATTATCAGCTGGCTCCCAAGTAGGGTGGCTTGGCAGAGGGTCATAACAGAGAAAAAAAAGTTCATGGCTGGCAGAAGGCATCAAAGCAAGCAAGGGATAAACACAGCTCTTTCTGTCCCTTATATCTTATCCAGGCTACCCACCCTTGGAGTGGTTAGCACTCACACCCTTAATCCTTGTCCACTTGATCCTAGCATCGCACCATGAATCAATCCCAGCATCACACACTCTAGATCCAGCCACCTCTGAAAAGGCCTCACCTATGACTGCATGAGGCTTTAGGGGGAATAGCTAGACACAGCCATAACAGAGATCCTGTCTCAAAAAAACAAAAACAAAAACAAAAGTCACAAACCCCAAACAGGATAAACTAAAAGAAATTGAGGTCAAGATAAATCATTTAATAAATTTATTGAAAACTAAAGACACAGTTTGTAAGTAACCAAAAAACACTGAAACATTACACAAGAGGAATAGTGATTTTAATGATAATGATTTTTCTCATCAGAAACCACAAAAGCCAGAGGGCAGTAGAATAAAAACTTTTGAGTACTGAAAGAAAAGAACTATAAACCCAAAATTCTATAGCCTCTGAAAATATTCTATAGGAATAAAAGTAAAGACATTCTCAGATGAAGGTAAACTAGTAAGTTAACAGCTTGTAAACCTATTCTAAATAATATATTAAAGAAAACATAATCAGGCAGAAAGGTAATGATATCAAAAGAAAACATAACTTCACAAATGAAAGAAGTACAACAGAAATGGTAAGTAGGTGAATAAATAAAATATTTTCATTTTGAATTCTAAAATATAGTATATATTTTTAAAAGTAAAAATTATAATACTGTCTGGAGTGATATTCAACGTGTGCTGATTTAATACACTGACACTGCATCATAAGAAAAGAAGGGTAAAAAGCCCTTGTTTTACTCTCTGTTAATACAGTAACTGAGCCTGGGTAGTTTATAAATAAAGGGCTTACTTAGCTCACAGTCAAAGAGGCTGGAGAGTCCAAAAGCATTGTGCCAGCAACTGCTTGATTGCTGGGAAGGGCCTCAAGGAAGAAAGGCACACAGCCAGTGCAGAAGAGAGAAAACTCAGGAGGCACCTTCCCTCACTTAATAACAACCTGCCCTCATATTAACTAATCCAGTCCCATGAGAGTAAGAACTCACTCCCAAGAGAAAAGTATTAATCCTTCTAAAAGACCTAATCGGGCCGGTGAGATAGCTCCGCGGCATAAGCACCTGCCTAGCAAGCGCAAGGTCCTGAGTTTGACTTCTGGTACCCACATACAAAGGAAAAAAAGGGCCGGTGATATCGCTCAGTGGCACAAGCGCCTGTTTGCAAGCGCGAGGTCCTGAGTTCGACCCCCGGTACCCACAAAAAAAAATAAAATAAAATAATAAAAGACCTAATCACCTTTCGAAGGCCCCACCACCTATCAACACTGTTACACTGGGGACCAGACCCCAAATGTGAGCTGTGATGGAAGACAATGTATATTCAAATCACAGCAGCCTTATAGGGTAAAAGTGTTTCTCCGTACCAGGGGTAAAATATTGACTCTTAGTAGACTAAAAAGTACATATATTGTTATCCTTAGAACTCACAAACATATATATGAGATAATAACCCAAGAGATATATTAAAATGGAACACTAATACTAAAACAGAATGCTAAATATTAAAATTTCAAATAATAAAGTACAGGAAAGATGGAAGAGGAATAAAAAGAAAATGGAAACAAATAATAAAATGATGCACCTGTATTGAAACACAGCATAAAAACACAGTATGTGTTAACATATTATGTCTAACATATCATTAACATATGATGTCTAAATACAGCATGAACATAGTACTCCTATGTACTCTGACTAAAGTTATTGTATTGGCCATTAATTCTCATGAATTAAACTAGAAATCTGTAGCAGAAAGTAAAAGAAAAGTCCTCAAACACATGGAAACAAAACTAACTTTTTTCCTAGCACTGCAAAAGAACAAATCTGGACATTGTTCATAAAAATTAGCTCAAAATGAATCAAAGCAGACATAAAAATAACATTAATCTGGTTGTACATCTCCATCAGAGCTCCTGGATGACAAGTGCATTGTCAATGAGTAATAATACTTTGAAAGGAATCTTTATCTGAGCAGTACTGCTTAATACTGGGCTCAACACATTCAGTAAACCGTATTGTAAACTGGTGCAATCAAAATCTCCAAAATACCATAATCCCAAATGCTAAAATCCCAAAAGACTAAAATTCGTTAAGTCTAACATTTGGAAAATCACAATTACAAAAGAGTAAAATCCCAAATGATAAAATCTTAATATCTAGAATCCCAAAAACCACAATTCCAATGAAAAAAAGGACTAAAAATGGGTAGAAAACAAAATTCTTTGGAAGGAACCGGCCATTTAAATGATAACAATAAAAACTCTGTTGGAAAATACATCATGTGGCTGGGAGTGGTGGCAGACATCTATAATCCCAGCTCTTCAGAGGCTGAGGCAGTAGGATTGCCACAAGTTTGAGGCCAGCCTGGGCTCATAGTGAGTTTGAGGCCAGACTGAACTACATAGCAAGACCCTGTCTCAAAAAACAAACAAATATTTTAAAAACTCACATCATTTATCCACACTGACATTCCTTGCAACTGATAAAATTCCAAGATCTTTTTAATGAATTAAAACCACATTTGCCTGAAGAAGCCATCAAACTGACTGACTGGTGGGAAAGTAATGATATGTAGTAGAATAAGAAGACAGGCAACTATGTTGTTGTTTTAGCACCTTTATTCTTTCAGCTATATTGGGTCTATAGGACTAACATATAGAATATATAAAGAACTCAAAAAAATTAGACTCACAAAAATAAAAGACCCAATCAAAAAATGCACAACAGAAATGAGTAGACACTTCTCAGAACAATAAATACAAATAGCCATAAATACATAAAAAAAATGTTCAACATCTCTGGCACACTGGAAAAATGCAAACTGAAACACTGAGAGTCCATCTTACTCCAGAATGAATGGCTATCATCAAGATATCAAATAATAACAAAGGCTGGTGAGGCAGCAGGGGGAAAGCAACCCTTTTATATTGTTGGTGGGAATATAAACTGGTATAACCACTATGGAATTTCTTCAAGAAATTTCATTTAACCCAGCTATTCCCCTTCTAGGTATTTTCCCAAAAGAGTTAAAGACATCGTGTTACATAATACATGCATACCCATGTTTACTGAAATGCAATGCATAATAGCCAAATATTGAAAGTGGTTTATATGACCATCAGCAGAAGAATGCATAAAGAAAGTGTGGCATTTATCCATAAAGGAGTATTATTCTGCCATAAAGAAGGATAAACATAAGACATGTGTAGGAAAATGGATGTACATTGAAACCATAATGTGAAATGAAATAAATCAGACACGTAAGCTTAAATATCACATGGTTTCTCTTTTATGAGAAACCAAAAGATATATAAAGAACAAAAGAAAAGGGAAGAGGACCAAAAGATGGGGGAGCAGGGAGAAGTAGTAAAAAAAAAAAAATTAAGGTGTGTTATACACATGTACCAACCCCTGCACAATGAATGTAATCAGAATGTGCTGCAAATATGTACTAATAAAAATGTAAATTTTTTTTAAAACACAAAATTATGGCCTATATATGAGTATATACAGGACAGGTTTCTGAATTTACAAAACAATACAGAAGTATAGCATATAAAATGGGAAAATTTAATAGGAAATATTCATGTTGAAGTATACTGAGTCACGGAGAATTTTAAAAAAGAACATCACACGTAGAAAATTTATGTGAATGTATTCTCTATAAAAAGCCAGGCCCTAAAAGAAAAAGAAAAGCATTATTCATCATAATGCAAGATTTCAAAATATAGTTACTAATAGTGATACTAGGCCAGCTCTTATGTACTATCTCCATGAAGTTGCCCATAATCTATTTCTGTAATACACATCAATTTTTAGGATTTTGAGAGTTTTGCTCTCCTAAAATTCTCAACATTTTAAAATTTAGCTATACTATATATTTATCTTTGCATCATATCCAATACCAGGATATAAACTGTGTAGGCTTACAGAGATTTACTGACTGCATGAATACACACTCTAGCAACACTGATTCTGTGTATAAGAATTATGCATGCAAACAAAAACACTGAAACCTTCCCGGTACATGAAAGATATCCTTTTGTACATGTGCATTTGTGAAAGATAAAATTTCTCAAGATGTAGGCATTTGGGTGACTGCCCATGCATTGGTAACCATCAGTTTTTGAACAATCTCAGCAAAAGACTTAGGTATTTTAGATGACTGGTTATAAAGCTGATTATACACAATTACCAACCATAATAACATACATTTCACTTTTTGACCTGTTTCTTTCTGCCTACAGTTCATCTGGTCATAACTGTTATACCCGTGCAACTGTCATAAGTTTACCTGAGGGTTTATGCTTGCAAAAACTATATTATCTATTTTATTGTGTAAAGTGGCCTATGAACTGTTTTTATTTCTAAAATAAATACCTTTAAAATGTAAACAAATGTCTTTTCAAGAATTCTTATCTTTTCCAAAATTATGTTTGCTATTTCTAGACTTTAGGGATTTTGAACTCTCAAGATTGCAATATTCAGGATTATATTCAGTATTGTGTCCTTTAGTATTGTACCCCAAACCTGTTGTAAGTACACGTGCTGTCATCCGGGCTTTCTTGTTCCACTTACATAGCACAGGAAAATTACATGTAGTACAATTCTTAAGGGCCTCAGGAACTTTGGAATGGTAGATGAGCACTGGCTTCAACTTAACATCACCCGGGGACTTAGCCCCTATCAACAGGTTCAGCCTGTGCCTTCGAACTTTGAAGCCAGGCACTGACTTCTCCTTGCTAGCTGTGAAAGTCCTAGATGTCAGCTATTTCCAGTAAAAGGCTGTTTCATCTACATTAAATATCTGTTGTTTAGTACAGCCATCTTCATCAATAGTCTTAGCTAGATCTTTTGGGTAACCTGTTGCTTCCCTCCACATTTTCATGTTATGGAGACAGTTTCTTTCCTTCAACCTCATGAACCAACCTCTGCTCACCTCAAACTTTATTCTATAGCATACTTAACCTCTCTCAGCTTCACAGAACTGAAGAAAGTGAGAGAGATGGTTTGGACTTTGGCTTAAGAAAACGTTATAGCTGGTTTCTTCAGACAACTAAAACTTTCTCTGTGTCAGCTACAAAGCTGTTTCATTTCATCATTCATGTGTTCACTGAAATAACACTTTTTTTTTTTTTTGAGACAGGGTCTCACTGTGTAGTGCAGGTTGGCCCTGAACTCTCTATGTAACACAGGCTGGCCTCGAACTCGCCGCTATCCTCCTGCCTCAGCCTCCCAAGTGCTGGGATTACAATTGTGTGCCACCACGCCCAGCTCATCAACACTTTTCTTTAAAAATATTTCCTTTGCATTGACAACATGGCTAAATATTTGGCACCAGATATCTAGCTTTTGGCCTATCTCAGCTTTCAAAATGCAAATGCTTTCCCCACTAAGCTCACGTACTTCTAGGTTTTAATTTTTTTATTTTATATATATATAGATATATCTATATAGATATATATAGATATATCTATATATATATATATTTTTTTTTTTTTTTTGCCTTTGCTGGGAATCAAAGCTAGAGCCTTGCACATGCTAGGCTAGCATTCTACTACTGAGCTAGACCCTAACCCTAGCTTTTGGTTTAAAGTGAGAGATGAGCAACTCTTCCTTTTACTTGAACATTTAGCGGTCACTGTAGGGTTTTTTTTTACCTGTTCTGATTTCAATATCATTGTATCAGGGAATAGAGACCTGAGGAGAGGGAGACTGATGAATGATTTGTTGAGAACAAACACAACATTAATCAATCAAGTTTACTGTCTCATTTAGGCGTAGTTTGTGGAGCCTAAAACAATTTCGATGATAATATCAAAAATCACTGATCAAGGCATGGGGATGTAGCTCAGTGGTAGAGCATTTGCCTAGCAGGTACAGGGCAGTGGGTTCAATCCCCAGGTCAGCAAAAAAAAAAAATTAAAAACAGAAAGAAAAAGAAAAAAGTATATCAGTGATCACAGATCACCACAACAGATAAAATGAAAAAGTTTGAAATATTATGAGAATTACCAAAATATAACACAGAGACATAAACTAAGCACATGCTCTTGGAAAAAGAGCCAATAAACTTGCTCAGTGTAGGGTTGGCACACCCTTTGATTTGTTAGGAAATAAAATACTATACCTATCTGCAAAGGACAATAATGCAAAAAGTAAAAGTCATGGTATGCCTGTGTTGGATCATCAGTAGTAACAAATGTAACACACTAAAGTAAAATGTTAAAAAGAGATACTGGGGGTCCCAGGGACAGAGGAAAAGAAGATACATGGGACCTCTTTGTATTCTTCCTCAATTTTTCTGTAATCCTAAAATTACTGTAAAATTAAAGGCTGAGGCTGAGAAGGTATAGTTCAATGGAAGAGCATTTGCCTAGCCTGCAAGAGACCCTGGATCCAATTCCCAGCACCTCAAAAAATAAAAACAAAGTCTATTACTTAAAAAAAATTAAACTGACAGTACTAGGAAAAACACAGAGCATCTCAAACTTTCACTGATTCTTGCTGAAAACTTTAAACGGTACAAACACTCTGGAAAAATTCAACAGTTCAACATATAGTTACCATATAATCCAGAAACACCACTCCTAGGTAGCTACCCTAGAGAAATAAAATTTAAGCTCATACAAATACCTGTACCCAAATACAATAGCAACTTTATGCATAATTACCAAATATTACACATGACACCTTCAACGAAGGAATGAATGAATCTTGAATTCAATTATGTTGAATTAAAAAAGACACCATCGGGGCCGGTGAGATGGCTCAGCGGCGTAAGCGCCTGCCTTGCAAGCGCGAGGGCCCGAGTTCGACTCCCGGAACCCACATACGAAAAAGGGGCCGGTGATATCGCTCAGTGGCACGGGTGCCTGTTGGCGCGCGAGGTCCTGAGGTCGTCCCCCTGGTACCCACAAAAAAAAAAAAAAAAAAAGACACCATCAAAACATTACATACTGTTTAAGTGCATTTATGTGACATGGAAAACACAGAATTACAGGTATACAAAAGAACACAGTTCTCAGAGACTAGAAGTAGGGGGAGGAATTAACTACAAAGAAGACAGAACAACAGAATTTTCTGGAGTCATGGAACATGTTCAATATCTTAACTGTGATAATTATATGACTCAAATAGATCTATACACACATATATATGTAAACATCTTTATTATGGTGGTAGTCGCAAATTATACAACATTTGTCAAGACAGAATACTTTAAAATAATGAATTTCATTGAATGTAAATTAATCCTCAATAAAATTTATTTTTATGAATAGACACTTCACAGAAGTAGAAATGGCCAATAAATACATGAAGAAATGCTCAATATCACTGGCTACTAGAGAAATGCAAATTAAAACAACACTGAGATTTCATCTTAGTCCAGAAAGAATGGTCATCATCAAGAAATCAAATAAAAACAAGTTCTGGAGAAGCTGCAGAGGCAAAAGGAAGACTGTTGGTGGGACTGTAAACTAGTACAACCACTATATAAATCAGTATGCAGATTCCTCCAAAACCTAAAACTAGAAATTCCATTTGATCCATCTATTCCCCTTCTAGGTATCTTCCAAAAAGAGATAAAGAATTATATTACAGTGATGCATGCATATCTATGTTTACAGTAGCACAATCCATAATAGCTAAATCTTGGAAGCAGCCTATATGGATAAAGAAAATGTGGTATTTACACACCATGGAGTACTAATCTGCCACAAGAAAGATAAACTTGAGTCATTTGTAGAAAAAGGGATGCACCTTGAGACCATACTGAAATAAATCAGACATACATAAGCTTAAATATCACATTGTTTCTCTTCTACGAGAAACCCAGAGTAAAAATAAAGGGCAAAATAAGTTAGGTAACAGGAACTAGGGCGATAGATTATTCTCAAAGATAAGGGGATCAAGAGATGGAGAGAAGGGGGAGGGGATTAAAAAAACAAGTGTTGGGGCCGGTGAGATGGCTCAGTGGCTTAAGCGCCTGCCCGGCAAGCGCGAGGGCCCGAGTTCGACTCCCGGATCCCACATACGAAAAAGGGGCCGGTGATATCGCTCAGTGACACGGGCGCCTGCTGGCGTGCGAGGTCCTGAGGTCGTCCCCCCGGTACCCACAAAAAAAAAAAAATAAAAATAAAAAAAAATAAAAAAAAAAAAACAAGTGTTGTGTACATGGACCAACTCCCCACAAGGAATGTAATCATATCCTATAAACATGCACTAACAAAAATAAGTAAAATGTTAAAATATTTAAAAACTAAAATTTTTTTTTTCTGTGGGTACCGGGGGGGTTGACCTCAGGACCTCGCGCGCCAGCAGGTGCCTGTGCCGCTGAGCGATATCACTGGCCCCTTTTTCGTATGTGGGATCCGGGAGTCGAACTCGGGCCCTCGCGCTTGCCAGGCAGGCGCTTACGCCGCTGAGCCATCTCACCGGCCCTAAAATTTATTTTTAAAAGGGAAAAATTTAGACCCTGCACAAAAGAAGATATTCAATGGCCAATCAACATATGAAAATGTTTTATCAACATTAGTCATTAAAGAAATGCACATTAAAATCAAGCCAAATGCCAGGTGTGGTGGTGCACATCTGTAATCCCAGCATTTGGGAGGCTGAGGCAGGAGGACCACAGTGAGTTCGAGGCCAACCTAGGCTACATAGTGAGTTTAAGGACAGCCTGAATTATACAGCAAGACTCTGTCTCAAAAAGAAAAACAAAAAAAAGCAGGGCATGGTAGTGCGTACCTGCAACCCCAGCACTCAGGAGTCTGAGGCAGGAGGATGACCACAAGTTCGAGGCCCCCCTGGACTACATAGTGAGCCCAAGGCCGGCCTGAACTATATGGCGAGACCCTGTCTCAAAAAGAAAACAAAAAACAAAAACAAAAAATAAAAAATTTAAATTTAATCAAGGCAAAAGCCCACCATCAGAAAAATCAACAAACTGTAATATCTCAACATTATTCTGAAAAGAAGCCAAACACATAGTGTACATATTGAATGATTTCTTTTTTATTAAGTTCAAAAACAGGCAAAACTACTTTATAGGGCCGGTGAGATGGCTCAGCGGCATAAGCGCCTGCCTAGCAAGCGCAAGGTCCTGAGAGTTCGACTCCCAGTGCCCACATATGAAAAAAGGGCCAGTGATATCGCTCAGCTACACAGGCGCCTCCTGGCGCATGAGGTCCTGAGGTCAACCCCCGGTACCCGCAAAAAAAAAAAAAGAAAAAACTACTTTATAGAAATAGAAATCAGAAGGTGAGTTTTGATAAGCAGGTTGGAGGTGTGGGCAGTGGGTGAGGAAAAGATACAATGGAAAGAGATAGAAGGAAATTTCCTAGGGTTACAATAATGCTCTATTTCTAACCAAAGATTATCCAATTATACACCTAAGAATGTGAAGACTATTTAATAAAATCACATCCTCATAAAAATCACAAATAAAGCCGGGCATGGTGGCACACATCTGTAATCCCAGGACTAAGATCACAAGTGTGAGCACAGCCTGGGCAACTTAGCCACTGAGCAAGACCAGCTCCAAATAAAGACACATGGGGTTGCTGCTCAGTGCAAAGGCCCTGGGTTCAATCTTCAGTACCCCCCACACACACACAATCACAAATAGATAAATTAATGAGTTAAAATTTTGCTAAAGTTTATGGAAAGGGGCATGTATTCCTTTTCTTCCATTGCAAGCCACTAAGAACAGCAACATAAAAGCTAAGAAGGAACAGTGTAACAAAACACTGATATAGCCTCTGTTGTAGTCAGGGTTTGCAAGGAAAAAGATGTAATACAGGACACATAATTTATAGGATTACTTTATAATAGTCACCCAAAGAGTCATATACAAAAAAGTGCATGAAATCTGTCCACACACTAAGGACACAAAGAATCCAGCTGAAGGCCTGGATCCCACAGCAATGTCCTGCATGAGTCCAGCTGAAGACCTAGAGCCCATGACAATGCCCCCCACAAGTCCAACTGGAGGCCTGGAGCCCACAACAATGTCTCATGCAAGTCTGTTTCACAGATCTGCACCAGGAAGGCCCAAAGGTCAGTGGTGGAAGCTAGAAAGTCTGTGCCACCAGGATGAAAGATCTGTGCCAGCAGGCAGAGGGATCTGCACCAGAGCCAGGAAGCGATGCTCAAAGTAAGGACTAGAGCTCCCCTGAAAAGTACCACAGCCATCCTCAGCAACAACGAGGTCCCAAGCTCCTCTGACGATGAGAACAGCCAAGTTCCTATCAAGAAAACCAGCGTGACAAACTCCTTGAGGAGAACCAACAGCACCACTTCTTCCTCTCCAGTTCTCCTTTTTATGATGTTAACAACAATCCTCAGGTGGGCCCTCCACGCCCAGCACCATGCTGATTCAGTTCAGCTGGGTGTTACAAGTTGACCACCAGTTGTCAATCCACCACAGCCTCAAACTCTACAAATCATGAAGCCCACTTAGCAAATATTATGAACCCTGAAGCCACAAGGAAGCACGACAAAGTTGACAAGCATCATTTCCAATCACAAGCAGGATGCAGATATTCCAAAAGTAATACTACTCTGAGAAAGATATCCAAATGGGTAGCAAACTACTTATAGGAAAAGAAAAGTCTCTAAATGAGCTTTGTTTCATTCAGTGGGTTAAAGTGAAATAGAGAAAATTAATCGTCAGCTTCTCAGGAAAAAGCGACTGGTGAAATGAAGAGGAGCTAAGGAAATAGAAGACAGCAGACTACAACACAAAGAAGCAATACCTAAAGAGAGCCTGAGCCACATCTGCCTATGAAAGGCCAAAAACTAAAGAAACACATAAAGGAAAAAAACACATTTAGGGAAATATTGAATTTAAAAGCAAAAAGGATCTATCCTAATAGTGTGCATACACATATAAATTTACATATAAATCTTTGCCCCGCAATAAATTTCATACCCTGAAAACTAAAATAAAATATATGAATGCAAAGTTATAATAAAATTCTGTTATATATATTGTTTCCTATCAAATTGGCAACCATTTTACTGTGTGGTAATAACCAGTACTGTGGAGTAGGTAAAGAAATAGAAGCCCTCACTGATAGCAACATAAACTGATGCAAAGGTTCTCTGAGACAATCTTGCAGTATTAATTAAAATTTAAAAGCCTATAGAAGGTGTGTGATGTGCACATCTGTAATCCCAGCACTAAGGAGACTGAGGCAGGAGGAGTAAAAATTTGAGGCCAAGGGCCGGGGATATAGCTCTGCGGCACAGCACCTGCCTGGCAAGCGCGAGATCGTGAGTTCGATTCCGAGTGCCAAAAAGAAAAAAATTGAGGCCAGCCTGGGCTACATAGCAACTTCAAAGTCAGCCTAAGCTACAGAGGAAGACCCTTTCTCAGAAAACAAACAAAAAATTAATATACAAATTCCCAGGGTGAGGGGCCGGTGACATAGCTCAGAGGCATAAGCACCTGCCTGACAAGTGCTAGGCCCTGAGTTCGATTCCCGGTACCTGTATATAAAAAAAAAAAAAAAAATTCCCAGAGTGGGCATGGTGGCACACACCTGCAAACTTAGTGCTCTGGAGAGCTGAGGCAAGAGGATCACAAGTCCAAGCCCAGACTGGACAAATTAGTGAGACCCCATCCCAAAATTTAAAATTATATGGACTGGGAAAGTAGCTCAGTGCAAAGGCCCTGGGTTCAATCCCCTGTACCACACACACACATTAAAAAATAAAAATAAAAAGAGATTCTCTGAGGCCCAGTAAACCTACTCAAAAAAGTTCCCCATATATGAAAAATGACGTTCACAATAGCAGTTTCTATGATGCTCTGATGAAGTACTACTGAATTACCAAGCGGGGGGACTAAAAGTTGATCTCAAAAAAGTGGACACTTAGAATGGTG
Organism: Erethizon dorsatum; assembly: GCA_028451465.1. Lineage (NCBI taxonomy): Eukaryota > Metazoa > Chordata > Mammalia > Rodentia > Erethizontidae > Erethizon > Erethizon dorsatum. Next base: position 79,333,571 of record CM051831.1, on the reverse strand, counting down.
GTCGCCAGAGTCCAAGAGGATGGGGGAGGGATGGATGGAGAGAGGATGGTTAATGGGCACAAGATGCAATCAGATAAATCATTTCTAACATTCTATACAGCATAGCATGATAAAAAAGGTTGACAACAATTAATTGAATATTTCAAAATAGCTAGTAGAGTGGATTTTGAATGTTCTCAACATATAGAAATGATATAGGTCTGAGGTGATAGATACGACAATTACCCCGATCTGATCCTTACACATTGTATAACTACTGAAATGTCACACTGTTCCCCAAAAATATGTACAAGACCAAATAAGGAGACAGGACTTTGTGGAGATGGGAAAAGAACCCGGGGGCGGAGGGAAGTGAGAGGGGGGAGAAGGAAAGGAGAAGTAAAGAGAATTAAGATATGATATGTATATGTAGCAATTCCCCAGGATGAATGTATTTAATGTATCACAAACATATGCAATAAAAATTAAAATATATTTAAATAAATAAATGCAGATTTAATGAGTGAAAATGGAAAAATTTTTAATATTTTATTAAATGAAAACAGAAAAGTATAAAAGAGTATGTAGAATTTATCCTTTTCTGCAAAGATTAAAAAAAAGAACCTATTTATGTGAGCATATGCATTCTCTTCTTCAATTAAAAAAAAAACTTACTAGCAGTAGTTGGCTTTAGAGAGAAAGGACAGAAAGATTACTTTTTGTTCTTTTCTGTACAGCACAAATTTTCTAATTTTAGGCAAATTTATTTTCTTTCTATGTCAACAAAAGTCATCTGGTCTCATCTATTTTTTCCCTTTTTTTGTCCCTCTTTGTATACAAAATAAACTTAACAAATGTACTATTTAATTAAAAAATGTTTAAATGCTCTCTTATTCTCTATTAAAGCAACTAATATTAATGACAAATTCTTCCTTTGAGAATAAGTTTTAAAAATGATTAATTTTTCTTGTCTGTATATAAATATATATATATATATATATATATATATATATATATATATCTCCAAGGTGACTTAAAATTTGTTATCTTAAAATGAGATAGTCAATGGATGTTGAAACTCTAAATCCCAGTTTGACTATATGTGGAGGCAGACCCTTAAAAGAGGTAATTCACTGTAATCCCAGCACTCAGGAAGCTGAGCTGAGGCAGGAGGATCGCTGCAGGTTCCAGGCCAGCCTGTGCTACATAGTGAATTCAAGGCCTCCCTGAATTACAAAGTGAGACCCTGACTCAAAAAACAAAAACAGCTGGGCATGATGGCACACGCCTGTAGTCCAGTGCTTGGGAGGCTGAGGCAGGAGGATTGCCACAAGTTCAAGGCCAGCCTGGGCTACATAGTGAGTTCAAGGCCTCCCTGAATTACAAAGTGAGACCCTGACTCAAAAAAACAAAAACAGCTGGGCATGATGGCACACGCCTGTAGTCCAGTGCTTGGGAGGCTGAGGCAGGAGGATTGCCACAAGTTCAAGGCCAGCCTGGGCTACATAACGAGACCTTGTCTCAAAAAAGAAAAAAGAAAACAAAAAACCACCAAAAAAAAAAAAAAAAAAAAAAAGGCAATTAAGAGCCGGGTGTGGTAGCACACCTGTAATCCCAGCACTCTAAGAGGCTGAGACAAGAGGATCACAAGTTCAAACCTAGCCTAGGCAACTTAGTGACTTAGTGAAACCTAATGTGAAAACTTAAAAAAGAAAAAGGTAGGGATGTAGCTCAACATGAAGCCCCTGGGTTTAATCCCCAGTACCAGAAAGAAACAAAAAAGAAGTAATAAAGTTAAATTGATGTCATATGGGTGATACCTAATCCAACAGGATGGGTGTCCTTATGAGATGAAAACACTTATCATGGATGCATTCACACAAACAAAAGGCCAAGTGAGGACACAGCAAAATGACAACCATCTACAAGCCAATGAGAAAGGGTTCAGGAGAAGCCAACCCTTCCATCACATTTATTTTGGATTTCCAGATCCAGAACCATGAGAAAATAATTTGCTGTTTACACTGCCCAGTCTGGAATTTTGTTAAGTCAGCCCTAGCAAACTAATACAGCTACAAATGAATAAACTGGAAATTTTTGAGAAAATTTCTGTTTTAAAATTAACCAAAAACAAAAAAAATTTAACCAGAGTAGCCGGGCATGGTGACACACACCTGTTATCCCAGCACTCAGGAGGCTGAGGCGGGGGGATCACCACAAGTTCAAGGCCAGCCTGGGCTACATAGTGAGTTCAAAGCTAGCCTGAACTACATAGTGAGACCCCATATCAGTAGCACCCCCACCCCCCAAAAAAACCAAATTGACCAGAGCCAGATATAGTGGCACACGCCTACAAATGGAGACCGGAAGAGGTAGAGGCAGGAGGATTATGAGGTCAAGGCCAGCCTAGGCTACACACCAAGTTCAAGGCCAGCATGGACTACACAGCAAGACCCTATCTCAAAAAAAAAAAAAAAAAAAAAAAAAAACCCAGAAGTTGCTCAAGGCAAGAGAAAATAATAAAGTGCCATGTTAAAAACCTACTGTAAGTAAGTCTCATTCATCAGAGCCCTAGAATAATGCCCAATAATAGCAATATTATGGTTCACATTTATAATCAAAATATCTTTTGAAATATAGTTACAGCATGCATTGAGATACTTTCTCAAACGTAACAATATAGGTAAAGGACAAAAGCACAAATGACTCTTCTAAGCTTAAACTTTTAGTAATCTTAACATATAATTTATTTTATAATGAGATTAAAATTTCATGAAGAAATCAAGCATGCATAATAGGTACACTTGGATTTAAACTGAAGACAACCCTAACCTCAAAGCTTTACTTCAACATACTAAAATAAACTAATTTAAAATCTGCAATTAAATAATACAAAAAAGACATATAAGAAAATAAAATTTCATTTTACTAAAATATTTTAAACACACCAAGTAAAACTATATACTTAAAAGAAATTTATTTACCCCCTGCAAAGGGAGATCCCAGTGTTCTGAGCTTCCGAATTTGGACAGTGGTAACTGAACATGAACATCCTCTGGTTTTACATTTAACATCTTTCTGATCTGGAACTAGGATGAGAAAATAATCAGTTCAATTAAAATGCATATAAGAATTTAATCAGCTAGTAAAACCATTACATTTCCCTGGATTAATATTTTACTAATAGTTTTAAAGTTTTAAGTTCAGTTTAATTTATAGGCAATTAAATATTTTAAAAACTCTCACTGAGAAAAAGGTAGGTACGTGAATAATAAAAACAACTTTTTGGGGCCGGTGAGATGGCTCAGCGGCGTAAGCGCCTGCCTTGCAAGCGCGAGGGCCCGAGTTCGACTCCCGGAACCCACATACGAAAAAGGGGCCGGTGATATCGCTCAGCGGCACAGATGCCTGTTGGCACGCGAGGTCCTGAGGTCGTCCCCCCGGTACCCACCAAAAAAAAAAAAAAAAAAAAAAAAAAAAACAACTTTTAACGTACTATTTCTTGCTAATGATCTCTTCCCCCTCTAATCGTTCAAATGCAAGCTACAGAGTTCTCTAATACATAAATCTAATTACGGCTGCAATGCTTTAAGGGCAACAATGGCACCCACTGCTTACAGATAAAATTTTTTACGTTTTGGACACTTTCACATCAACCACACATTAAAAAATTCAACAACATGACTTTGTGTAGTTCCTAATCCATCTTCAGGTATGTCATATTATATCTCTAGATCTTTGTATATGCTGTTCTAGAATGACCTTAACCAGAATGACTTCTATTTCTCCCTTGTGAAGTATTCCACACTTATCTCAAAATTACTCTCATCCACATAAGCATCACCTTCACACAAAGATATCCCTTTCTCTAGGTGTTAGTACTTGGTATATTTATATCATTTATATTACAAATACCATACTAAATTGTAGTTTTTATCCAAATGCCTGTCTTCTCCAGATTTAAAGAGAGGGATCCAGACTTACTATTGTATCTCCAAGTATGTGTCTTATGATAAGCTCAATAAACAAATGCATGGATTTTAACCACAAGTTTGAGATCATTTTTCAGAAATCTTTTACATTAAAATAATTATAAATTATGGTTCAGCCTAAAATTCTGCCTACAAAGCACACATGTAAAATGTACTTGGGCAGCAGTACAGCTTAGCGGTTGAACACCTGCTTAGTGTACACAAGCAGGTGTACACCTGGTACCACCTCTTCCAAAAAAGCACTGTATTAACTATAATCAGTAACAATCAATAAAATTATTTCTATGAAAAGCAAACCTAAGTCAGGAGGACAAAATAAATTAAGAAAGAATAATGGTACCAGTAACTTCTTGTTTTTGACTATGCTGTATTAAATCACGTATCTTTATATTTCTTCACCTGCATGACATAATATTATCTCTAAATCAATCATTTGCCTCATATTCTTTTTTTGGTTTTTTTGGGGGGTCGGTTGAGATAGGGTCTCACTTTGTAGTGCAGACTGAGTCTTGAACTCACTACATAGCCCAGGTAGGCCCTGAACTCATGTTGATCGTCCTGTCTCATCCGCCCAAATGCTGGGAAAATAGGCATGCATCACCACACCTGGCCACCATGAAATTATTAAAGGAAAGAGTAAAAAATATTTAGACCTCCAGAAAAACTTCTGCTGCAGCTCTGTGGTACTAGTACCCAGAATTTATTACTGCAGATCTAGATTTTTCATTTCAGCATTATGTATGTGGGGCAAACAAATCTCAGGTTCAACTATTCTTTATTCTTTTGTTCTTCTTTCTTTTTTATTAATTAAGTTTATTGGTACATTTTAGGTATAAATAATGATCATATTCATCATTGGGAATTTGTATCTGTACATGATACAAATTGATTTTTTGTTTTTGTTTCTGTTTCTTTTTTTTTTTTTTTGTGGGTACTGGGGGGTCGACCTCAGGACCTCGCGCGCCAGCAGGCACCCGTGCCGCTGAGCGATATCACCGGCCCCTTTTTTGTATGTGGGATCCGGGAGTCGAACTCGGGCCCTCGCGCTTGCAAGGCAGGCGCTTACGCCGCTGAGCCATCTCACCGGCCCTTGTTTCTGTTTCTTGAGACAGGGTCTCAGTATGTACTTCAGGCTGGTCCTGAACTCACTATGTAGCCCAGGCTGGCCTCAAACTCATGGGGATCCTCCTGCCTCAGCCTCCCGATTAAAGGTGTGCACCGCCACACCTGATTAGGTTCAACTATTCTATTGCCAACTTTTCCCATACTCACTCTTTTCTTAATGAGTAACTCATTAAAAATTATGTGGGCCGGTGAGATGGCTCAGCGGCGTAAGCACCTGCCTGGCAAGCGCGAGGGCCCGAGTTCGACTCCCGGAACCCACATACGAAAAAAGGGCCGGTGATATCGCTCAGCGGCACGGGTGCCTGCTGGCGCGCAAGGTCCTGAGGTCGACCCCCAGTACCCACAAAAAAATAAAATAAAATAAAATAATAAAAATAAAAATTATGTAAACTGCCAGGCATGGTGGCGCACACCTGTAATCCCAGCACTTGGGAGGCTGAGCCACGAAGATCACTGTGAGTTCAAGGCCAGTCTGGACTACATAGAGAGACACTTTCTGAAAAAAAAGTAAGACTTTTGAAATGATCTGATCTATTCTCAGACAATTTTTATTTTACTTTATTTTATTTTATTTTAGGTGCCAGGGATTGAACCAGAGCCTCATACATGGAAAACACATGTTCTACCACTAAGCTACACAGCCCCTCTCACAAATTTTAATTATGGTTTCAACTATATACAATCAACAAAGATTTTTAAACTGTTAATGATTCTATAAACTTATAATTCTAGTACAAGAATCAGCAAGCACTGTTTACAATTTAAAACTGAAAATAGATCAAAAGGACAATGATAAGATATTGGTTAAATTAACTGTAATACATGTGCATAATGAATAAAACGTAGCTATTAAGAATAGCTGGTGAACATTCTTTTTTTTTTTTTTAATGTGGGTACCAGGAGTCGAACTCAGGACATCATGCTTGGCAGGCAGGCGCTTGCACTGCTGAGCCATATCACCAGCCCTTTTTTTCCTTTATGTGGGTACCGGGAGTCAAACTTAAGACCTCGCACTTGCCAGGCAGGCGCTTATACCGCTGAGCTATCTCACCAGCCCTGGTGAGCATTCTTAATTGGCATTCCCTAATACAAACATTCGGCATACTGTCCAATTATATGTTAAGTACCCAATAAATATTTGTTGGGCAATGCTTTAAATAAATTTGACTTCATGATATATAGTTAACTAAAATACAAAAAGAATTATAAGGTGGTATTTTGTAATTTTCTACTTTTAATTTTTTTTATTAGAGATAGATACAGACATGGTAGCACACACCTATAATCCCAACACTTGGGAGGCTGAGGCAGGAGGACTGCCATGAGTACAAGGACAGCCTGGGCTACACAGTAAGTTCAAAACCAGCCTACACTACATAGACAGACTCTGACTCAAACAAACAAGCAAGCAACACAAAGGAGTATGGCAAGATCACACGCACTAAGGCAACTTAGCAAGATCCTGTCTCGAAATAAAAAAGTTAAAGAGTTGAGGATGTAACTCAGCGTGAAGGCCTGGGGTTCAATCCTAAGCATCAAAAAACAACAACAAAAAAATCAACTAGAAAGCTATACGGTAAAGTATTACTTTTAATTCTAGTTGTGTCTGGGCGGTCTTTTTGTTCAATTGAATTCCTTTGTATTTTCATTTTTAAAAAGTATTTTTTTTAATTTTTTTTTTTGTGGGTACCGGGGGTCGACCTCAGGACCTCGCGTGCCAGCAGGCGCCCGTGCCGCTGAGCGATATCACCGGCCCCTTTTTCGTATGTGGGATCCGGGAGTAGAACTCGGGCCCTCGCGCTTGCTGGGCAGGCACTTAAGCCGCTGAGCCATCTCACCAGCCCTTAAAAATATTTTTAAATACTTAAAAACTCAAAATGCACCAGGTGTCTTGTCTCTATATCCATCAAAGTTCTTAACCATTCAGGAGTTCATTTCCACTAACTGGCTTGAAAGAAAAAGTAATAATATAAACTATCACCAATGATTTAATCTGCTAATTATGTAAGATTCTACATTTTTTAAGTATACTGGTAAAACTTTGTATATATTATGGTTTAACAAGTAAATATATTGTATTTAATAAGAGAAAAAAACTTAAAAATAAGGAAAGGTTGGAAAGCTAGAATAAGCTTTCTGGTGTTCAACTAGGATAAGAAGTATCAGTATGAAAACCACAGGGTTTTAATACATATACAATTAGGAAGACAGAAAAATAATATAGACATGGTACCCAGGTTTGTGCGTGTGTGCACGTCTGTGCGTGTTATATTTTTGTAGTCCTGTCTGTTGAGAATTCCTGGAAACAATGACACCACCCTACTGGCTATAAGTGTATCTAGCACATTGACCCCGGTTTCTAAAATCATTCTTCAATAAAAAGCACAAGGACTCCTTGGAAAAGTGGCAAGAGTCCAAAGTGGGAGCAGAGTAAATACAAAATAAGCATCCTCCCATCCCAGAAAATAGCATAATGCTAGAAAGTAAGGAAGAATGCAAAAAAATAAAAATAAAAAGATATAAGTATTCAAAACTGCACAGGTTAGCCAGGCGTGGTAACGCACATCTGTAATCCCAGACTCTGGGAAGCTGAGGAAGAAAGAGTCCAGCCTGGGCAACTTAGCAAGTTTGCCCAACACTTTCTTAAAATAAAAATCTAAAAAGGGCTGGGGATGTAGTTCAGTGTCAAGGTCCTGAGTTCAATCACCAGTGCCACAAAAAAATAAAAAAAATAAAATAAATTACACATATGTGCCAACACACCCAGCTAAATGCTGTGGAATTTGGGGCCTATAAATATGTACTAATGATAAAATTTGATTAGTTAAAAAATTAGGCATGGGGACTAACAACAATAATAAAAATTGAATGAGTACTACAAAGAAAAGTGCATAAGAGCCAAGAGGAAAAATATTCCATTGCCAAGGCTAGAAAACTCTGATCAACAAAATCAGTAACAGTAATACATTATAAGTGATAAAATAAAATAAGAGTCTATACTGATATAAATACATAATTAAATAAGTGAAGGAAGAGAAATAGCTCCTTTTCAGAAGAATCTCTATTAATAAATGTAGAAAGGGGCCGGTGAGATAGCTCAGCGGCATAAGCACCTGCCTGGCAAGCGTGAGGTCCTGAGTTCGATTCCCGATACCCATGTACAAAAAAAGGGCCGGTGATATCGTTCAGCGGCATGGGAGCCTGTTGGTGCATGACGTCCTGAGTTCAACCCCCGGTACCCACAAAAAAAAAAAAAATGTAGAAGGACCAGGTGTGGTGATATATGCCTATAATCCCAGCAGTTGGGAGGCTGAGGCAGGAGGTTTACCAGGAATTCAAGGACAGCCTGCACTACATACTGAGTTCAAGGCAGGCCTGGCTACCTAGTGAGACCCTGTCTCAAAAACTATAACAATAAAAATAAAAAATATAAAAGTAGAAGGAATAAAAGAAATACAAAATCACCAAAAGCATACTGCATAAATAATTGTTGCAGGCAAGATCCAGTAACAAATGTCAAAATACTGGGCAAAAGTATAGGGGCCGGTGAGATGGCTCAGCAGCGTAAGCACCTGCCTGGCAAGCGCGAGGGCCCGAGTTCGACTGCCGGAACCCATATATGAGAAAGGGGCCAGTGATATCGCTCAGCGGCACAGGCGCCTGCTGGCGTGCGAGGTCCTGAGGTCGACCTCCGGTACCCACAAAAAAAAAAAAAAAAAAAAGTACAGGTAGAAGGGGTATACTTGCATAGATTCAAACTATCTCCCCCAGGACACCTATTAATTATAAAGGGAAAAACAGTAACTTTACAATGTTTTACCAGATAGACACAAACTTAACCAAACAATCAAGACTGATATCACCAGTATAAGACATAGCATCAGCATGTATTCCCTGATATGATGCACTGAGAAGGGCACATCATTTTTGTGGTATTCCTCCCCTAAAAGTCATAGCCTTAATCTGCCCATAAGAAATGAGATAAGTTGGGCATGCTCATCCATGTACTAATCCCAGCACTTGGGAGGCTGAGGCAGAACTCATGGTGACGAGTTCGAGGCCAGCCTACACTACAAAGTGAGACCCTGTCTCAATACCACACCCCTCCCAGAAAAAAAGTTCAAGGAAAAAATTAACAATTCCTAAAATCAAATGATAATGCCACTATGACATACTAGAATCTATGGGACACAATGAAAGCAGTCCTAAGAGGGAAGTTTATTGTGGTGAATGCTCACATTAGAAACACACAGTCAGCTAAAATAAATAACCTAATGATACGCCACAAGATCCTAGAAAAACAAAAATAGGTCAAACCCAAATCTAGTAAAACAAAGAAATTATGAAGATTAGAGCATAAATTAATGAAATCAAGGCAAACAAAATACGAAGAATGAATGAATCACAGAGCTGGTTCTTTGAAAGAATAAACAAAATAGACAAACCCTTAGCTAAATATATCAAGAAAAAAAGACCCATTAAAATACAAGTAGAAATGAAAAAGGTGAAATTACAATGGGCACTGGAAAAATGCAGAAGATCTAGTAACTACTATGAAAAATTGTACTTCACAAATTTAAGAACCTTGAAGAAGCCAGGCATGGTGGCAAATGCCTGTAATCCCAGCACTCAGGAGGCTGACACAGGAGGACTGCCGCAAGTTCGAGGCCAGCCTGGGCTACATAGTGAGTTCAGGGGCAGCCTGAACTATTATACAGTAAGACCCTATCTCAACAAAACAAACAAACAAAAAAAAAGAATCTTGAAGAAGTGGACGTCCACTGTGACCACTCCTGTTCCATATAGCACTCAAAACGTTAGAGCAATCAGAAATAAAAGGGATACTTATGGGAAAAGAACAAGTCAAACTGTCATTATTTGCAGATGACATGATCCTCTCTCTACACAAACACATCCAAAAAATCCCACTGGCAAATCTTTGCTGGGCGTGTTACATATGATCTTTTGAGACGAGGCCCAACTAGAAGCAGTTCTGTAACACTACTCTGGCAATGGAGTGAAGCAGTTAATCTGATCTAGGAGAGTGTCCAATGTGCCTTGGACACTCATCAAATCTTTATCATTTCTAAGGGTCTTACTGGCTTTTTTCTATTCTCTCGAGGCAATTATCCATACAGCTATGGATTGGGGTAAGCAGCCTGAAAATACAAAAAAATCAAGGGGAATAGGTATGGAGCAATCCTGTGAAGAGCGTCCTCAGGCTTCAGCCAAGCGTGGACTGGTCAGTGTCCATAGTGACCAGAACAAGGCTTTGAGTGCACTGTCTCTTCAGAGTGAGCTGTCTGGTCCAGGAAAATTCTCCAGTGGATCTAAGGCTGAATTTCTGAAACTTGAAGAGGTAGTTAATATGTACCTGGGTTATACGTGTGTGCAGGAATGTCTACAGGTATAGCTGGAAGCAAGACCCTATAAACTTCTGTTGTCTTTCCACTGTGAATAGGGAATTTCTTAGACCAGCCTGAGTAGGTGCAGAAGAGCACTAACAGATATTTGTAACCCTTTAAGGTTTTATTTGTGTAATCTATCTATATATTTTTTAAATATATTGCACTATATTGCATGAGGTCCAGGCCAGTGACACAGACACTGAAGCCTGAGCTGGCTGCAGGGGTACAGGTGCCAGCACTCTGGTTTGAGCTTGCAGAACAAATGGTAGGGGCAGGTCTGGCTCTGATCTTCCAGGAGTACTGGATAAAATTTTTCTGCCTGGGGTTGATGTTTCAGTCAATTGGATCGCCAGAGGGGTCTTAGGCCTCTGGATCTAATTATTTTGCATTGCTGGGGCAGGTTTCCAAACACCAGCAAGAAGCAGTTTACTGTGATCATCAACCCTGCAGGAGAGCTTTTGCCGAAATAGCTTTGTCCAAGGTGACCACAGCATATCTTGGCTGTTGGAAATTATTCCTAACAGAGCTACTTCCATCCTTAAACAGGGTGTACTAAGCATCTGTAGTGGTCTGCAGTCATTCAGGAGGTCCAGTACAGCATGTGGCACCTGGACAGCGAGGTCTTAGCCTAAGGTGAGCTTGTCAGCTTTCTTGATCAGAAGGACAGTGGCTGTTAGAGCACAGAGGCAAAGTGGGGAGGCAGCCCTTAGTGACCAGATCCAAGTATTTGCACAGGTAGGCCACTGGGCACTCCCAGGGACTGACTGCCTGAGTAAGCATCACTGTTTTTGTGAACTCGAGGATCTAGATTCTATAGAAGCCAACAGCTCCAAGAAATTTGTGGAGTTTTTTCCTTGTAACCAGTTTCTGCCAGATATTGCAGCACAGCCTTTGTCTTTCCAGGAGGCAACTTGGTTGTCATTAATCAGAAGTGCTTTTTCAAAGAGGAAACAAGTTTTTGAACCTCTGGGAGGTTGAGTCCAGGTCAGTTGCGAAGAGGGGCTGGCTGACAGGAGCCAATCGAAGGCAGAAGAAGGCATTCTTTAGGTCCAGGCAGGTGTACCAGCAGGCTGTGGGTAGCAGAAGATTGAGGCAGCATAGCAGTTTGACAGTCTATAAAAATTTTGTGGTTCTGAAGCCTCATTTTTTTCTTTCTCAGGGGACCATGACAGAGCCGGAAGGGAGAGAGAAACAGGTTGTCCCAGAGAAGTGATAGGAACTTGGCCAAATCTGTTGCAAGGGCTTCCCCAAAAATAGTGGGAGAGCTCCCAAACCCTTGTGGCAATGCAGTAACAGTCCACAAAGGGTGTATGGGTTGGGAACCGCAGCATGCAAGGTGATGGCTGTGTTTCTGACAGCACAGAGATTTTGTCCAAGGTGATTAAAAGTCTATCAGCCTGATGTGTGGCTGGATGCCTGTTTGTGTTTCCCATGACATCTGACAGCAACGGTGGTTGCGGTGAGGTGGCATGGTTAATGGCCAGGCCCAGAGGTGAGTCTTGGCTCATACCTCCAGGAGGAGAGTTTTCAGAATTTCAGGATTGCAGTTATCTGTCTCAGGCTGATGCGGGCGTCATCTTCCTCTCAGGGAACAGTCAGAGTTGAATGTGCAGGGTTAAATGACAGGGAGGCAGACTGGCTTGGTGCAAAGGAGATGGTCAATTCTAACCTGCAGAGGAGGTCTCTTCCCAGAACTTTTGACAGAGGGGACTTTTCAAGGCAGACAGTTCTATTCCACTGTCTACTAGGAAAGTCACAGGTTTGCCCCCAACTTTTGCAATGACTGCGGGCTCTTGGGGGCCCAATTTGATAGAGCTTGGTTTGTCCTACCCATTAAGGCCCAACAGGGCAAGGAGAGGTTCAGATTGAGGTAGGCCTGGATAATCAGGTTTCTTTGTGCCTCACAAAAAGAGAGGGCATTTATTTTTTGTGTCCATAGCCTTGTAACTCATAGCCAGAGGGTATGGTTGTCCATAAGACTGGATTTTTTTTATGGACATTAAGTGCTTTTCTTTTATCAGGTTGCTGGGTAACAGTGTTTGATGGGCTTTTTGTCCCCCCTCTTTGATGTCGTTGAGAAACGCTTATGCTTCTAGGTGGGGTGACCTTTAGGAAAGGCCATGGCAACTCATTCTTCAGGGCATTAGATGATGCCATCTAATGACCAGGTTAGGCATAGCCATGAAGCAGAAGGTTTGCAGGGAGGACCTCTATGGCTGAATGCAGGCAATGGCTAGCTGGAACCAGTTCAGTTGGCTGAAAGTAGACGAGTTGGGAGCAGGGAGTGAAGCTGTAGGTGTTGGCAGCAACTGTGGCAGCCAACAAGGGTGCCAAGGCAGAATGCTCAGGAAGAATGGGTCTCCTTTTTCTTTTTTTTTTTTTTTTTTTTTTTTTTTTTTGAGTTGCAGGGAGCAGTTTGGTTTCATTTTTAACTCTGTAAAAGCCCTTTTTCCTGCAGTCAGGGACTGTGGGTTTAGACTAATTAGTTCCCAACTCTGATTTCCCTGTGTGTTGTGGACCCTTGAGCGATGGCACAAGCAACAAAGGGTGGTTGCCCCTCAGAGGGAGACCATTCAGATGCCCGCCTGGCCATGCACCTCACGTGGACTTAGGTGCAACTTAGCTAAGGTGGGATCGATTAGGCTTCCATTATGCCATATGTTGATCACCACCGAACTGAAGGTAAGGGCCTCATCAGCCACCACAACCAGTGCTTCCCAGTCTTGGTGCACAAACAGAGCAGCCCATTGCTTATGCTATCCATACCACTCACTCACACATTCATTCAACAGGCACTTGGAGGTTAAACATTACAATCCCCTTCCCTTGAGGGTGGTCCTAACAAAAGCTGATCAGACACCCCTTCTGCTCGAGCTGAGCAGGACTGACAGACAGACTGAGGTGCCCTCAGGGGTCTTACCGGAATCAAGCAGGCAGGCAGGCAGACAGACAGCCAGACTGCGTCCTCCTCCCTTTAGGGTCTGATGTGAGCTGCTTGAGAAGGGAGCCAGGAATCCTCCTCCAGCCCTCCGAGGGGACTCGAGAAATCTCGAGGGCATGCCTACCCATCGGAATGGAGAAGTCCTTGCTCAATCCGCAAGGGCCATGACTGGTGACTAAAGAGGTCAGCACAGTCGGTCTTCCCAGATGATGCACCAGATGCAACAGCAAGCAGAAACACCAAAACAACACCCAGGATTTAGAGGCAGATTTCTTTTATGTCGATGGGCACTGATTGGGATCATTCCCAAAATATCAGGCCCTGATCGCTGGTGGTTTAGGGCTTATATGGGATAGGCAAGCAGGAAGTACAGAGGCAGAATGGCTTGTCAATTGGAGATTGGTTCTTATAATATGCATCATAGTGATCAGCTATGCATCACAGTGACCAGCCATTACTAAGAAACAGAAGTAACAGGAACTATAACAGGAACTATTACCTGGGCAACTAACAAACAAGTACACTGCCTGGAGGGTCATCTTCTGCTACATTACTGGGCTACAGACTCTCCCAAGGAGGGAAAGGGCACTAGAGAGCCAGATTCCTGATGTTCTTCTAGAAGGGGACTATACTTCCAAAAAATAACCACCTATCATTTCATCCTCCCTTCCTGCAAACCAAGGATGTCAATTTGAATTGTGAAATAGTTGAAATTGTTGTTTCTGGCAAACCAGGCAAACCTTACAAATTTCTGGTGAATACACCAGGAAAATTATTGGTGTTGCTGGTAAATTACTCACTTTATACAGCCCTCTTTATTATGAAAAGGTTAGTTAAGGGGTGCTTCAGGAGGTTCAGAACGCATTACAGGTATTTCCATTTTTCTCATATGAAAAATAGTCTTGACTTACAACCAACCTGAGTTACAACAAGCCCTGATGAATAAATTGTTTTGTAACTAAAGAGTTCACTGTAAAAGACCTCTACGATGAAAAGTATAGTACTCTGAAAAAATAGATAAAAGAAGACATCAGAAAATGGAATAATACCCCCTCTTCCTGGATAGGCAGAAACAATGTTGTTCAAATGGCCATATTACCAAAACTGATATGTTGCTTTAATACAATCCAAATGGAAACACCAACACCATTTATCATAGAATTAGAAGAGACCTTATATGAAACCAGAAGAGACTTTACATGAACCCAGAACAATAAAAGCAATCCTAGGGAACAAAAAGCAGGAGGCATCACAATCTCATATTTCAAGATATACTACAAAGCTATAGTGATAAAAATGCATGGTACTTAAGGCAGGAAGATCACTGCAAGTTCAAGGGCAGCCTGGGCTCTACAGTGAGTTCAGTGCCAGCCTGGACTATGTAGCAAGGCACCATCTCAAAAAACTAAATTAAAAAATTACAGTTACGGAGGGACTTTTAAAGATGGCAGAGTGCTGAGCAGCAGAGAGAGAGCCTCTCTGAGAGTAACCATCCAGACACTGGAATATAGCAGCTCAGGGAGGAAAAGAAGGAGGGAAGTGGAACCCCTGCACCCAGGAAGGATCTGAAGTGCAGTTTGGGGCCCATGGAGAGAGTGAAGAGAGAAACTTCAACAAAGAAGAAGGAGGTGGCTGCCAGCTAAAGAAATAAAAAAAAAAAAAAATGAGAAAACACTTAAACAAGATGCAACCACAGACATTCAGTTCACCAAAGGCAAACCCAGGGGACAATGAGGTAGGACAATCTGAAAACCACCCACCTGGCATCTCTGAAATTCTAACAACAAATAAATTAAATGAGACTCAGGAAAAAAATCAAATCAGAAATAATTTCTCAGATAACTGCAGAGGTAATGTCCACAATGAAGACCATACTTAGGGACTCTAGAGCAGATACAGACAAAAAAAAGAGACGAGCTTAAGAAAATTTTGGAAGCCATGAATGCCCAGCATAGGAAAGAAATGGAATCCATAAGGCAGATTTAAGCAGACATCAAGGAGAACAAAAATTCCATTCAAACTATTCGCAGCAGATTAAGGCAAAGTGAGGACAGGATCTCAGATATAGAAGACAGGCTTACAGTTAGTCATCATGAAAAAAAGAGTTCTTCAAAATAGCAAGGGACCATGAGAAATCAATCCAGCAGCTAGATGAGGCAAAGAACAATAACTTAAGATTGACTGCAGTCAATGAAAAAGCAGGAGATTGCATAAATGATATTAAAAACAGTGTTCATGGGCCAGTGAGATGGCTCAGCGGCGTAAGCACCTGCCTTGCAAGCGCGAGGGCCCGAGTTCGACTCCCGGATCCCACATACAAAAAAGGGGCCGGTGATACTGCTCAGCAGCACGGGTGCCTGTTGGCATGCGAGGTCCTGAGGTCGACCCCCTGGTACCCACAAAAAATAAAATAAAATAAAAAATAAAAACAGTGTTCACAGACGTCATGGCAGAAAACTTCCCTGGAAGACAAAAAGAATTTGACGTACAGATAAATGAGGCATGTAGAACTCCAATTATCACTATCAGAAAAACTCCACGATCAAAAAAAAAAAAATCTTCGGGCCGGTGAGATGGCTCAGCGGCTTAAGCGCCTGCCCGGCAAGCGCGAGGGCCCGAGTTCGACTCCCGGAACCCACATACGAAAAAGGGGCCGGTGATATCGCTCAGCGGCACGGGCGCCTGCTGGCGCGTGAGGTCCTGAGGTCGACCCCCCGGTACCCACAAAAAAAAAAAAAAAAAAATCTTCAGCCGGGCATATCATAGTCAAGATTCCAGAAATTTGACACAAGAGCAGAATCTTTTTTTTTTTTTTTTTTTTTTTTGTGTGTGTGGGTACCGGGGGGTCGACCTCAGGACCTCGCGCGCCAGCAGGCGCCCGTGCCGCTGAGTGATATCACCGGCCTCTTTTTCGTATGTGGGATCCGGGAGTCGAACTTGGGCCCTCGCGCTTGCAAGGCAGGCGCTTATGCCGCTGAGCCATCTCACCGGCCCGAGAGCAGAATCTTAAAAGCTGTAAGGGAAAAGAAACAAATCACCTATAAAGGAAAGCCCATCAGAATCACAGCTGACTTCTCAGCTCAGCGCATACCTTCAAGTCAAGAAGAGCTTGGAATGAAGTATTTCAAGTTCTAAAGGAAAATAACCTTCAACCCAGATTTATGTACCCTGCAAAACTATCTTTCAAAACTGATGGAGAAATAAAATACTTCCATGACAAAGAACATATGAGGAAATTCATGAAAACCAAACCAGAACTCCAAAATGTTTCAAAGGACATTCTATAAAGACATAACAAAGAATACAACTCCATGAAACCCAAAAGAAGAAATCCAATTGTTTGCAAGGCAAACAATTTAACAGAGGGGGGGAAAAAAAAATGGGGCACCAGAAACAGGGGATAATATGACAAAGATGACTCAATGCATAACAGTTTTAACCATCAATGTTAATAGTCTCAATTCACCAATCAAAAGACACAGACTGGCAGAATGAATCACGAAGATACAACAATATGCTGCACACAAGAAACACATTTAATTCAAAAAGAAATTCATAGACTGAAAGTCAAAGGATGGAAAACAATACTCCATGCGACAGGAACCCAGAACAAAGCAGGGGTACTATTCTTCTTGCAGACAAAGTGAATTTCAAGCCAAGACTGATTCGAAGAGATAAAGAAGGTCACTACATCCTTGAAAAGGAAACAATTCAAGAGGAAGAGATAATGATCATAAATATATATGCAACAAATATCAGTCACCCAACTATATAAAATAAATATTAATGGCCATGAAAAATCAAATCAGCACTAATACAATTGTATTGGGGGATCTCAACACTCCACTGTCACAAAAAGACAGATCAACTAGACCAAAAATCAACAACGAAATATTACAACTGAACCAAACTTTTGAACAAAAGGACTTAGTAGATGTCTACAGAGTGTTCCACCCCACAACATCAGAATACACATTATTCCCAGCTGCACAGAGGACATTCTCCAAAATAGACCACATACTAGCTCATAGAAGCTGCTTAAGTAAATAGAAAGGAGATGAAATTATTCCATGCATATTATCAGATCATAGTGCAATGAAATTGGAAATCATACCAAAAGAAACCACAAGAACTTCCTAAACACATGGAAATTAAATAGTATGCTCCTGAACAACCAATGGGTCACAGATGAAATTAAAGAAGAAATTAGACAGTTTCTACAATTGAACGATAACGACACTACAACATACCACAACTTGTGGGACACGATGAAAGCAGTCCTAAGAGGGAAATTTATACCAGTGAATACCCATATCAGGAAAACAGACCAAGTACAAATAAACAACTTCATGATGAACCTCAAACTTCTAGAAAAAGAAGAGTAGGCTAAGCCAAAAGCTCATATAAGGGAGGAAATTATGAAGATCAGAGCAGAAATTAAGGCATTGGAGACTAAAAAAACAATACAAAGAATCAATGAATTGGGCCGGTGAGATGGCTCAGCGGCTTAAGCGCCTGCCCGGCAAGCGTGAGGGCCCGAGTTGGACTCCCGGAACCCACATACAAAAAAGGGGCCGGTGATATCGCTCAGCGGCACGGGCGCCTGCTGGCGCACGAGGTCCTGAGGTCGACCCCCCGGTACCCACAAAAAAAAAAAAAAAAAAATCAATGAATTAAAGAGTTGGTTCTTTGAAAGATTAAATAAAATCAACAAACCCTTATCCAACCTTATTAAAAAAAGGAAAGAAAAGGCTCAAATCCATGCAATTAAGAATGAAAAGGGTGAAATCACAACAGACCCTGCAGAAATCCAGAAGATCATCTATACCCACTTTGAAAACTTACATTCTAATAAGATGGAAAATGCAGAAGAAATGGACAGATGCCTAGATACATATGAATTACCAAAGCTGAATCCAGAGATATAAAATTCCTAAATAAACTAATATCAATCAATGAAATCGAAGATGTAATTAAAAACCTCCCAACAAATAAAACCACAAGCCCTGATGGATTCACTGCTGAATTCTATGCTAAATTTAGAGAAGACCTAACACCACTACTTCTCAAACTCTTTAATGAAATTGAAAGGGAAGCAAAACTTCCAAATTCATTCCTAGAAGCAAGCATTACCCTGATACCAAAACCGGAGAATGACCCAACCAAGAAAGAGAACTACAGACCAATCTCCCTAATGAACATAGATGCAAAAATCCTCAACAAGATACTGGCAAACAGAATGCAGCAAAACATCCAGAAGATTATACACCATGACCAAGTTGGATTCATTCCAGGGATGCAGGGATGGTTCAACATACATAAATCAATAAATGTAATACACCATATTAATGGAGCCAAGGACAAAAATCATATGATCATCTTAATAAATGCAAAAAAAGCTTTTGACAAAGTCCAGCACCCATTCATAATAAAAACCCTACCAAAAATTAGAATAGATGGTTTTTATCTCAATCTGATAAAAGCCATCTATGACAAACCAACAGCCAATATCCTATTAAATGAAAAAAAACTGAAAGTTTTCTCTCTAAAATCAGGAACAAGACAAGAAAATCCATTGTCTCCACTCTTATTCAACATAGTCCTGGAAACTTTAGCCAGAGGAATTAGACAAGAGAAAGAAATAAAAGGAATAACAATAGGAAAGGAAGACGTTAAATTATCACTATTTGCAAATCACATGATACTCTACATAGAAGAACCCAAAAACTTCACTAAAAAACTGCTAGATTTAATAAGCAAATTAGTAGCGTAGCTGGATACAAAGTCAACACTCAAAAATCAATAGCCTTCCTGTACATGAATAACAAACTCACTAAAAAAGAAATTAAGGTAACAACACCTTTCACAATAGCATCCAAAAAAATGAAATACCTAGGAATCATCTAACAAAGGATGTAAAAGGCCTCTACATTGAAAAGTACAGTACTCTAAAAAAGGAGATTGAAGAGGATATCAGAAAATGGAAAGATATCCCTTGCCTTTGTGCAGGAAGAATATAGTGAAAATAGCTATACTTCCAAAATTGTTGTACACATTTAATGCAATTCCGATCAAAATTCCAAAAACATACCTCACTGAACTAGAGAAAACAATCCTAAAATTCATCTGGAACCAGAAGAGACCAAGAATAGCGAAGGCAATTCTGGGAAACAAAGGCAAGGCAGGGGGCATCACAATTCCTGACTTGAAATTATACTATAAAGCTGCTATGATAAAAACAGCATGGTTTTGGTACTGGCAAAAAAAAACAGACTCAAAGATCAATGCAACAGATTAGAAGATGCAGAAACAACTCCAGACATACTAAGCCACCTTATCTTTCACAAAAGGTGCAAAACACATTCACTAGAAGAAAGACAGCCTCTTTAATAAACGGTGCTGGAAAAACTGGCTCTGCACATGCTGAAGATTAAAATTAGATCCATATCTTTCACCATGCACTAAACTAAACTCAAAATGGATCAAAGGTCTAAATATTAAAACAGAAACATTAAACCTGCTGAAAGATAGAATAAGTAAAACTCTTGAAGACACTAGTGTAGGAAAGACTATGAATAAAACCCCAATCACACAGGAAATATCACAAAGAATCAACAACTGAGATCTCATCTTATTAAAAAGCTTTAGCACAGCAAGAGAAATCACCAACGGAGTGATGAGACAACCCACAACATGGGAAAAATGTTTGCTAGCTGTTCCTCAGACAAAGGGTTACTATCGAGAACATATAAAGAACTCAAAAAACTTAGACCTCCCAAATTTAAAGAACCAATACAAAAATGGGCATCTGAGATGAATATGCATTTCTCAGATGAAGAAATACAAACAGCAAATAAATACATGAAAAAATGTTCAACATCACTGGTCATTCAAGAGATGCAAATTAAAACAACACTGAGATTCCATCTCATCCCAGAAAGAATGGCTATTATCAAGAAATCAACCAATAACAAAAGCTGGAGGGGCTGTGAGGAAAAAGGAACACTTCTCCACTGTTGGAGGGAGTGTAGACTGGTGCAACCACTGTGGAAATCAGTGTGTAGATTCCTCAAAAAACTAGGGTTGGAGGTCCCATTTGACCTAACTATTCCCCTTCTGGTTATCTTCCCAGAAGAATTATAAACATCGGACCACAGCAATATATGTGCACCCATGTTTATAGCAGCACAATTTGTAATAGCTAAATCTTGGTAACAACCCAAATGCCCATCAACTGAGGAATGGATAAAAAAGATGTGGTCTTTTTATACAATGGAGTACTACTCAGCCATAAAGAAGGATAAACTGGAGGCTTTTATAGGTAAACAGATGCAATATGAGACCATACTCATAAGTGAAATAAACCAGATGCACACGTGTAAACATTGTATTGTCTCCCTAGTGTGAGAAGCTGAAAGAGTAAATAAGATCCAAAATGTACAATAGATATTGTAAAATGGGAAAAAACAGTTCAAAAGGAAAGAGAAACTGGGATGGCGAAATGTAGAAAAGAAGGAATGGAAAAGCTAAAAAAAAAAAAAAAATTATATATATATATATACACATATATATATGATAGTTAAGATAGATACAATACTAATTTCTCTTAGCTCATTGAAAAGAAAGGTTTGTGCTAATATTGTTTTCACAATTGAATGTCGATATATTTTGCTCTGAGTAACTAATTTAAAGATAACAATATGCAACGTATAAACCATTGTTAACCTCCTATTATGTTGTTATGAAATTATGTTCTATTTTTTTCCTCTTTAAAATAAAAATTAGGGGCCGGTGAGATGGCTCCGCGGCATAAGCGCCTGCCTGGCAAGCACGAGGTCCTGAGTTCGACTCCTGGAACCCACATATGAAAAAAGGGCTGGTGATATCGCTCAGTGGCATGGGTGCCTGCTGGCACACGAGGTCCTGAGGTTGACCCCTGGTACCCACAAAAAATAAAATAAGATAAAAATTAAAGGGCCACTGAGATGGCTCAACGGCGTAAGCACCTGCCTGGCAAGCGCGAGGTCCTGAGTTTGACTTCCGGTACCCACATAAAAGGAAAAAAAGGGCCAGTAATATCGCTCAGTGGCACAAGCGCCTGCCGGCAAGTGCGAGGTCCTGAGTTTGACTCCCCGTACCCACATTAAAAAAAAAAAAAATTAAATTAAACTAAAATTTTAAAAAATACTTGCTACTACCACAAAAACAGAAATGCAGATCAATGAAACATAACAGAAGATGAAGAAATATCACCAAACATATTAAGCCATCTAATATTTGTTGAAAGGGACAAAAACAAACACTGGAAGAAAGACAGCATGCAGAAGACTGAACCTAGACCCATATCTATCACCACGCACCAAAATAAAATAAAAATAAAATCAAAGACGTAGATATTGAAACAGAAACATTTTAACCTGCTGCAATATAAAATAGATAAACCTCTTCAACTCATAGGTATAGGTAGGACTTTCTAAACAGAACCTCAAGTCCACAATACTATGAAGAATCAAATGAGATTATATCAAATGAAAAAACTTCTGCGCACCAAACAAAATAGAGTGAGGAGACAGCTGACAGAATGGAAAAATATTTTGCTAGCTACCCTTCTGACAGGACTAATATCAAGTATATACAAAGAACTCAAAAAAATCAGACTCCCCAACAGAATGGACATTTCTCAGAAGTATGAATGGACAATAAACACATGAAAAAATGCTCAATAGCCAGGTGTGGTGGCACATACCTGTAATCCTAGCATTCGGGAGGCTGAGGCAGGAGGACTGCTGTCAGTTCAAGGTCTACCTGAACTGCACAGCAAAACCCTGTCTCAAACAGACAAAAAAAATGCTCAATATATCTGATGATTTAAGAAATGCAAATTAAATCAATAATGAGATTTCATCTTATCTCTGAAAAATATGTCTATTATCAAAAAATCAAACTAAACAAATGCTGGAAAGGCAGCGGGGGCACTTCATTGTTGGTGAGAATGTAAAGTGGTACAACTGGTATGGAAATCAGTATGGAGATTCCTCAAAAACCTAAAAGTAGAAATCACATTCAACCAAGCTATGTCCCTTCTAAGTTTCATCAAGGGAGTTAAAGATATTATAGCACAGTGATACAAACATACCCGTGTTTATAGCAGCACAATTCATAACAGCTACAGCTTGAAGGTAGCCTAAATATCCACCAGTAGATGAGTGGATGAAGAAAATGTGGTATTTACACATAATGAAGTACTACTCAACACTAAAGAAGTATAAATTTGAGTCATTTGTAACAAAAATGGATGAACCTTGAGATCATAATGTTAAATGAAATAAATCATACACACAAACTTAAATATCATATAACTTCTCTTATATGAGAAATTCAAAGTATAAACAATTTTTCAGATAGCAAGGATTACAACTCCATGAACTGCACCAGAATGAATCCACCAGGCAATGAAAGCAATTAAACAGAGGGGAAATAAACAGAGCCAACAACAGGAAAATAACATGACAAGGACAAGTCGATACATATCAATTATACTCATCAATGTTAATGGTCTCAATTCACCAATCAAAAGAAACAGACTGGCAGAATGGATCAAGAAGCAAGCCCTGGGCCAGTGAGATGGCTCAGCGGCGTAAGCGCCTGCCTGGCAAGTGCAAGGGCCCGAGTTTGACTCCCGGAACCCACATACGAAAAAAAGGGCCGGTGATATCGCTCAGTGGCACGGGCGCCTGCTGGCGTGCGAGGTCCTGAGGTCGACCCCCGGAACCCACAAAAAAAAAAAAAAAAAAGAAGCAAGTCCCTACAATATGTTGCATACTGAAAGTCAAAGCATGAAAAACAAAACTCTTTATGACAGGAACCCCAAAAAAGGAGGGGTAGCTATTCTATTTGCAGACAGAGTGGTTTTCAAGCCAAGACTGATTAAGAGAGACAATGGTCACTACATCCTTGTAAAGGGAACAATCCAAGAGGAAGAGCTAACAATCATAAATATAGCTGCACCCAACTATATAAAACAAATATTAATAGATATGAGAAATCAAATAAGCACTAATACAATTCTAATAGGGGACCTCAATACCCCACTGTCACAAATAGACAGATCAACTAGACGAAAAAAATCAGCAAATATCAGAACTGAACAAGATATTTAAACAAATGGACTTAGTAGATATTTACAGAGTATTTCATGACCCCACAATATCAGAATACATATTCTTCTCATCTGTGCATGGGACATTCTCCAAAATAGACTACACACTAGCACATAGAACATGCTTAAGTTAATGCAAAAGGAATTGGAAATATCCCATGTATATTATCTGACCATAGTGGAATGAAATTGGAAATCAATACCAAAAGAATCCACAAGAACTTCATAAACACATGGAAATTAAATAACACCCTCCTGAACAACCAATAGGTCACAGATGAAATTAAAAAAGAAATTAGACAGTTTCTACATTTAAACAATGATGCTAATATAACACACCAGAGGTTATGGGACACAATGAAAGATATCCTACCAGGAAAATTTATAGCAGTGAATACCCATATCAGGAAAACAGAAGAAGCATAAATAAATAACTTAATGTTGAAACCTGACCTTCTAGAAAAATAAGAGCGAGTGAAGCTCAAAGCTCATACAAGGGAGGAAATTATAAAGATTGGAGCAGACATTAATGCAATGGAAACTAAGAAAACAATTCAAAGAATCAATGAATTGAAGAGTTGGTTCTCTGAAAGATTAAATAAAATTGATAAACCCTTAGCCAACTTTATCAAAAAAAGAAAAGATTCAAATCCATGCAATTAGAAATGAAAAGGGTGAAATCACAACAGATCCTGCAGAAATCCAGATGATCATCAATACCTACTTCAAGAATTTCTATTCCAATAACATGGAATACACAGAAGAAATTCACAGATTCCTAGATACATATGAATTACCAAAGGTGAATCAATAAGATATAAAAATTCTGTCATGGTTTGTGTCTGGATGTCCCCCTAAAGCCTCATGCGGTCATGGGGGGTGGGCTTTTTGGAGGTGGCTGAATCTAGAGTTTGTGATTGGTTCATTGCATAGTGCTGGGATTGGCGGTGTGAGTGCTGCACCATCCCTGGGGTCAGTAGCTTGCATACAATATAAGGAAGGGAAAGAGGTTTGCTCCTTCCTTTTGCCCCTTTTTGCTCTTGTTGTTTTTTCTGTCTTCTGCTGCCTTGAACTGTTGCCCCTTTGCAGCCATCTGATTATGGACAGAAACCTCCACAAACTGTGAGCTAAATAAATCTTTCCTTTCTTAACTTTGGGTGTAGGGTGTTTTGTCCCGACACCCAAAAGAAAAGTAACCAAGACAAATTCTAAATGAACCAATATCAGTCAATGAAATTTGAGATGTAATTGAAAGCCTACCAACAAAGAAAAGCCCAGGCCCTGATGGATTCACTGCTGAATTCTACAAGGAATTTAGAGAAGACCATATACCACTACTTCTCGAACTCTTTAATGAAATTGAAAAGGAAGCAATACTCCCAAAATCACTCCTAGAAGCAAGTATTACCCTGATACCAAAACAAGAAAAGGACTCAACCAAAAAAGAGAACTATAGGCCAATCTTCCTAATGAACACAGACACAAAAATTCTCAATAAGATACTGGCAAACAAAATACAAAAATCATCAAGAAGATTATACACATGAACAAGTAAGGACTCATCCGAGGGATGCAGGGATGGTTCGGCATACAGAAATCAATAAATTTAATACACCATATTAACAGAGCCAAGGACAAAAAACATATGATCATCTCAGAAGATGCACAAAATGCTTTTGACAAAGTCCAACACCCATTTATGATAAAAACACTACAGAAAATGGGAATAGATCATCTCATCTCAATCTGCCAACAGCCAACATCATACTAAACGGTCTAAACCTGAAATCTTTCACTCTAAAATCAGGAACAAGATTGTGGGGAGTGGCTAAAGCTGGAGATTGATCACATGTGCGGGGCTGGAGCAAGGCCATCCCAAGAACAAAGAGCACCTGAGGTGAGCCACATGAACAAGTTTCTCCAGCCCAGAAAACACCAGGTTCCCGAGGCAAGCCAAGCAAACAGGTTGCTAGGCAGAGGGGTGTCTGTCACATGATGTCAAACCACCAAGGGTATAAATAAACACGCTGCAGTCATTGAGCAGTTCCTTTTCTCCCATCCAGAGAGAGGGTTCCACCTGACCTCAGCTTTCTCTTTCCTGACTCTTGTCTTTATTTCTTCATCCTCCACCATCCTTCACCCTGAGAATTTTGAAAGCTGCGCTGGATGTGGCACAAGATAAGGATGCCCACTATCACCGCTCTTATTCAATATAGTTCTGGAAACATTAGCCAGAGCAATTAGACAAGAGAAACAAATAAAAGGAATAGGATAGGAAAGTCAGAAGTTAAATTATCATTATTTGCAGATGACATGATACTCTACATAGAAGACCCCAAAAACTCTACCAAAAGACTCCTAGAGTTAATAACCAAATTCAGCAGCATAGCTGGATACAAAGTCAACACTCAAAAATCAATAGCATTCCTGTACATGAATAACAAACTCACTGAGACAGAAATTAGTGAAACCATACCCTTTACAGTAACATACAAAAAAATGAAATACTTAGGAATCAATCTAACGAAGGAAGTAAAAGATCTATACATTGAAAATTCCAGTGCTCTGAATAAGGAGACTGAAGAGGATATCAGAAAATGGAAAGATAACCCTTGCTCTTGGGTGGGAAGAATCAATATAGTGAAAATGGCCATACTCCCAAAACTGCTATACAGATTTAATGCAATCCTGGTCAAAATTACAACAGCACATTTCACAGAATTAGAGAAAACAATCCTAAAATTCATTTGGAACCAGAAGAGACCAAGAATAGCAAAGGCAATTCTGGGAAACAAAGGCAAGGCAGGGGGTATCACAATCCCTGACTTGAAATAATACTATGAAGCTACTGTGATAAAAACAGCATGGTTCTGGAAAAAAAATAAAACAGACCCAAAGATCAATGCAACAGATTAGAAGAGGCAGAAACAACTCCAGACATACTCAGTCACCTTATCTTTGACAAAGGTGCCAAACACCTACACTGGAAGAAAGCCTCTTTCTTCTGGCACCTCTTTAATAAATAGAGCTGGAAAAACTGGCTTTCCACATGCCAAAGACTAAAACTGGACCCATATCTTTCACCATGCACTAAATTAAAATTGGAATGGATCAAAGATCTAAATATTAAAACAGAAACACTACATTTGCTGGACAAGAGAATAAGTAGAACTCTTGAAGACACTAGTGTAGGCGAAGACTTTATGAACAAAACCTCAATCACACAGGAACTATCAGAAAGAATCAACAACTGGGATCTCATCTTATTAAAAAGCTTTTGCACAGCCAGAGAAACCACCAACAAAGTGAAGAGACAACCCAATAATTTTTGCCATTTGTTCCTTAGACAAAGGACTACTATCTAGAATATATAAAGAACTCAAAACAATTAGACCCCAAAATTTAGAGACCAAATCCAAAAACCAGCACCTGAAATGAACGACACTTCTCAGATGAAGTAGAAGCAGCAAATAAATATATGAAAAAATGTTCAACGTTACTTCTCATTCAAGAGATGCAAATTAAAACACTGAGATTCCGTCTCGCTCAAGAAATCAACCAAGAGCCAGGGGTATAGCTCAGTGGCGCAGTGCCTGCCTGGCAAGGCAGTTCATCCTGAATTCGATTCCCAGTTCAAAAAAAGAAAAAAGAAAAAAGAAATCAACCAATAACAAATGCTGGCAGAGCTGTGGGGAAAAAAGAATCCTTCTCCACTGTCGGTGGGAGTATAGACTGATACAAACACTGTGGAAATCAGTGTGGAGATTCCTCAAAAAACTAGAACTAGAGATTCCATTTGACTTAGCTATTTCCCTTCTTGGTATCTGTCTGGAAGAATTTTAAAAATCATACTACAGTTATATATGCACACCCATGTTTATAGTGGCACAGTTTGTAATATATAAATCTTGGAAACCGCCCAAATGCCCATCAACTGATGAATGGATAATGAAGATGTGGATTTTTTTATACAATAGAGTACTACTCAGCCATAAAGAAGGATAAATTTGAGACATTGCTAAGTAAATGGATGCACCTTGAGACTATACTCTATTTTTTCTCCCCCTTCTGGTACTGGGAATCAAACTCAGGATCTTGCACTTGCCAGGTAGGCGCTTGTGCCACTGAGCTACATCCCCATCCCCCATAATCTTAAGTGAAATAAATTAGACACACATGTGTAAATACTGCATGCTTTCTTTGGTATGAGAAACTGAAAGTATAAATAAGTGTAACCAAAATGTATAATAGATATCGTGAAATAGGAAGAAAACGTTCTAGCCAGATGTGGTAGCGCATGCCTGTAATACCAGCACTTCGGAGGCTGAGGCAGGAGGATCACTGTGAGTTCGAGGCCAGCCTGGGCTATATAGTGAGTTGAAGGCCAGCCTGAACTGCATAGTGAAACCCTGTCTCAAAAAGACAAAAAAAAGAAAGAAGGAAAGAAAGAAAATGTTGAAATGAGGAAATGAGGTCTCTGTGTTATTCCCCAGGCTGGTCTCAAACTTCTGGGCTTAAGACATCCTCCCAAGCATCCTCCCAAGTAGTGGGAATTACAGGCACACACCTGGCTTCAGTATTATAAACTGTATTGGAGAATATCAGATGAATTACATAAAGGACCCAATAGCCTAAAGCAGAGCATTTTGCTTAACTGCAGATACTAAAAGCAGGAGCAGTAAATGCTGATGGATTTACTTATTTATTTATTTTCAGTTTTTTGAGACAGGGTCTCACTGTGTAGTCCAGGCTGGTCTTGAACTCACTATGTAGTCCAGACTGGCCTCGAACTCTCTATGTAGTACAGGCTGGCTTCAAACTCATGGTGATTCTCCTGCTTCAGCCTTCCAGGTGAATACTAAGGTATTTAAAGCTGGGTGCTTTAGTTTAGATGTGGTGTGTCCCCACTAAAACTCAATGAAATTTGATTGCCAAATATAAAGGTGTAGGGAAGCAGGGACTTTCAAAGATAACTAGGTCATGGGCACTCTACCCTTACAAATGGATTAACACCTTTATCAAGAGACTGGGTCAGTTCTCAAAAGAACAGATTGATATGAAGCAAAACTGTCACCTTCCCTCAGTCCCTCTCATATACATGCCTCTCTTCAGCCCACCTGCTCTTCTGCTTTCTGCCATGAGGCCCTCACCAAAAGCTGAACAGATGCCAGTGACTTCCTACCCTCCACAACTGAGACAAAACACATTTTTCTTTATACGTTATCAGTATCATATATTCTGTTATAGCAACACATAATGAACTAAGATACTAGATATAATAGTACTTAGCCTAGCAGTGTGAAATTTTCTTTTTTACTTCTTTCATTCACTCCACTTAAGCTAAACTCAAAAATTTAAATGGAGAAACCACACCCTGCAAAACTTCAGTATGAAAAGAAAGAAAAAGAGTGCCTATACCTATGTTCTCTATGTGGTTTTTCTAAGGTATCCTTGATTTCTTTCCCCTTTGTTAAATTCTACAATGGTATAACATAAAATGGCCCAAATTAAAGTTCTCTGTGCATAAATAATTCCAAGAAAAATATCTAGTAAATGATTATTATATAAATCAGGGCACTGCTGCATTTAAATCACAAAATTCTAGGGAAGAAAAGATTATCTTCTAAAAAAAGGACAAATTGTTTTAAAACACTTGCTACATAAGCAAAAACTTCATTTTTCTTGTTTTGCTTCCCTTGGTTTACAGAGATGAAAAAAAGAGGTTTAAAAGGATATATTCCAAGTAGTAGTTTTCAGTATATGCCATGAGTATTACTCTTCATATACGTATATAATATTATTAATGAATGAATATGAGGCATGCTAATATATTGTCATGAAAGAGACTGAGTTATGTTTTATATAAAATCTAAAATGAGGACTGCAAAGCATGCTGGTCATCTTACAATGATTTTTTAAAGGGTGTGGCTGGGTACAGATCAGTAGTAAAACATTTCCCTAGTATGCACAAGGCCCTAGGTTTGACCCCTAGCACCACAAATATAAATATAAATATTTTAAAAGGCTGGTCCCACAAAGGGATTCTTAGTTAACTCTCCATTAATTACAACTCAATATTTTCCCAAAACCTAATTAAATTTTTACAATATTTTCTTTAAAATTTTAGCAAAAAAGAAAAACAGCAAAGTATTTTCAATATCAGTAATTCCAAACAAATAGGTTAAAAGCAAAACTAATGCATACCTCATGTAAATCAGAAGATGGAGACTTTTTCCTTTTTCCTTCCGTAACAATCTCTACAAAAATCAAAAACATGGTAAAAATTATCATTTAACATCTAAATGAAATAAACAATTTAATGAAAGATATCCTTTTAGATCCATCCTTTTATATTAACTTACTAGATACAGAATTTACTCTGATAAATCTAAACTAAAGCACCCAGCTTTAAATACCTTAACCTGAAGGGCTACGTATAAAGTTCAAAAAATAATTAAATGTGATATAAGAATAGCAGATTCTCATTAAATGGTTCCAATAAATACACGAATGATGACAATAGAAAAAAAGAAAACTGGCCCTACAACTAAACACAAATTTTAGCAGAAGACCTCACATCCACTGCTAAAATCATCTATCTCATTAGACAAACTGTTAGAATGAGGGTGGGGAGTGGAGTATTTAGAAGCTGGCAATATTCTACAAAAACATGTTCAGTTCTGGTATACTGTATATCCAAGCATGCTATGTAACTGGGAACACTTTAACTCTTTACTCACTAACATTTCTTGGGCTTTCTGTGAATTTTTCTCTTATAAACTCTTTCAATCAGCAAACCTTTATTCAGTATCTATCACGTGCCCGTCACGGTGCTAGGCAGTGAGTATACGGTATTGAGCAAGTTAGCAGTCCCAAATTTCTTAACCAAATGGGAGGAGAAAACAACCCCTACCTTTTACTAGATATAAGAATTAATTTGAAATGGATCATACATTTCAATGTCTAAGATAAAATGAAGTTTCTACTAACCATAAATGAAAAGATTAATAAACTGGACCTCATTAAAATTAAGAACCTCTGTTCGTCAAAACTCATGATTCAGAGTGAAAGACAAGCCTCAGATTGGAATTAGATTACTGATATTATACATAATACAGTATCAGTCAAAGGAATCATAACCAAAATGAGTGGAGAACTCCTTGCACTGAGGATACAGCTCAGTGGTAAAGCATATGCTTAGTACCTGGGTTCAATCCACAGCAACACACATACACACCTCCTATAAAGCAAATATAAGACCATTTAATCTTCAAAAATGTGCAGACAGCAGATTACAACTAGCAACACTTACAAGTCGCTTGAAGGTCACTCACCAGGATATGCAGGTGCTCAGAAACACAGTGAGATAAAAACCTAGACATGGGTAGGCAATTTTTAAAAAAGAAAAAAATGCTGGGCATGGTAGAATATGCCTATAATCCCAACACTCAGAAGGCTGAGATAGGAGGATCACCCTGAGTTTGCAGTCTCGGCTACATAGTGAGCACAAGACGAGTCTGATCTACACAGCGAGAACCTGTCTCAAAAAAACACAACAAAACAAGACCAATGAGCAAAGGGCCTGGGAGAGTTTCCTCTCATTGACTGCTAGACTCTGCCGACTACCACACAGAAAAGGCGTCCCCTTCTAAGCTCCAGGGCCCGCTGAACTTAGGGCTAAATGGATTCTTTGAGAGTTGTGGTCAGAGAACGCAGAGAAGGCACAGAGACAGAAAGGGGTTGCAAGCCTTGCCCAACCTCAGAGGAGTGGAGGGAACAGATTTACACACCTGAGGATACAACCATAGGGGGAAGGGGGCTGGAAAGGAAGAAGGTCCCCCAGAAGTCAGTGAAAGACCCAGCGCTTGACCACTTCGCCAGCTACTCCCAACCAATTGAAAGTTTCTGATCAGTGGTAAAAGACAAAACATCTTGCTAGTCACACCCACAAATCTAACCCAATCCTGCCAACCCTGAGAGAACTCTCTGCTTTGGCATATTTGTGCTATTTCTTTTAGTTTTTTTGTTTTCATTTTCCTTATAAATTTCTTTTACTCTCTGATTTATCTCTTGTTGCTCCTTTTTAATATTTCAAAATTTTTAATATGTGTGTATGTGTATCTGTTTGTGAGAGGATCTTGCTATGAGGTTAAGGCTAGCCTTGAAGTCACTATGTAGGCTAGGCTGGCCTCAAATTAAAGTGCCTCCTGCCTCAGCCTCCCCAGTGCCAGGATTATAGACATGCACCACCAACCAGCTCCTTCATAATTTATTTTTTGCTTGACAATTAAAAAATTAAAGTAGATTTCAGAAACACTAAAGTACCAATTAACACATGACTGGTGACCTAGGATAGAGTGTTTAAAAAAGAAAGAAAAATACTGAGGGTTCAGGAAGAAAGAATTAATCTTGGTAAAAGGTCTGTAGGGAAAACACACTAAGCAAGGCCTAAAATTGGACCACTTTGGGCAAGAAAAATGTATTTGGATAGACAGAATCTAGGAATGGGAATTTACTAAAGAGATAACAAAGGCGATCCACGAAAGAGTCAACCTACAGTTCAAAGTGTTGGTAGTTTTTGAGACTAGTTTGTACCTAAATTTGAGAAATAGTACACTGGGAGCTCAGCTACATGAGTGCTGTGGGAGGCTGGTGCCTCAGCAGGTAAAAACAATTTGCCAACACTCAAGGCATATTGGAAAGTGAAGAGTTTATTGCTACACTACAAGAGAGCAGTGGGCAAGTCCAAGAGAGTACCAAGCCACCCAGGAAAAGATTGAGATTTTTGTTTTTGTTTTTTGTTGTTCTTATTGTTGTTTTCTGGTTTTTCTGAGACAGGGTCTTGCTCTTATAGTTCAGGCTGGCCTTGAACTCCTTATGTAGCCTAGACTGGCCTTGAATTTGGGCCAGTTTTATTTTTATTCTTCCTTTATTTTTCTGAATCTTATTTTATTATGTAAGTGAAACAGAGAAAGAATTACTACATTAGCTTTCAAAGTTTCTTTAATTGTTATGAGGTAACCCCCACAAAAAAACATGTAGGGGTTCCAAACACAACCTTTCTATCAGTTTATTAATCAATTTCATCCCTCCTACACCTTCCTACATCTCAAATCATACTGAGATAGATTAGGCCATGGCAAAACTGGCTGGGGAAGTAGGCGTGACTTGTTAATTACAAGATCTCTGACACATGCGCGCCAGAATTCAAGCCAGTTTTCAATAGGATGGCCTAGACCTGACATTAGCCAGCTCTACCTCTCAGGAACTGTATGTAGAAGTTATCGTGGGTTTTGAGATTTGGACAGTATAAAGAAGAGGCAAACCATGAAGAGTTTACTATCCTGGCTTTCCTCAAGATAGCCCACACTGCTTTCTCCAGGATGTTCTTTTAACTTGCTTTGTCCTCTTTTACTCAACCCAAGCTCACTCTGCAGAGCCAGTCTCTCCTCCACTTTACATTTTACTTTCTTGAATAAACTTTGTCATTGTTTTTTTTGTTCATCTTGCTCAATTCTTTGTTCAACATGAAAAGAACCTGGAATTTAACTCCAGCGAGGCAAGCAACGCAGTACCCAGTAATTTTAGTTGGCAAGCCACTTTTAGTATATGTGCTGCTGAATCAAGCACAGTGAGCCACTTTTAGAAGTAGGCTGCTCAGTAACAATACCTCCCTCCCCCTTCTCTCTATCCCTTACCTCATAGATAACCTCCATATCTCCTCTCCCCACCTACATTCCAGAAATAAAAATGTAAGGAAAGGGGGTCTGAGGCAGGGAAAGAATAAAATAAGAGCTTCATTAGGCTCTCTGCCAAATCCTGACTAGAAAGAGTTAAAACATTACTAGAGAGCAATTAATTAAGAGGGAGCTGATTAGAAGAGCAAGAGGTAGCCAGGTCCACTAACCAAAACAGTCCCTCCCTGCCTCCATTAAAATGCAAAGGAGACAAAAGACGGAGGGGCTACCTTATTTAGTAAAAGCAAACAAACAAACAAAAAAAAAAAAAATATATATATATATGTATATATATACATATGCATATATATACATATGCATATATATTTATACATATATATATATATGTATACACACACACACATATTCACTCTAGGGTCACTATATTACTGCATTAGATACACATACACACACCCTTAGTCACTAACTCCAAGTGACCTTGTCTGTAAGACTCCTCCTAACCAACCTATAAAT
Organism: Erethizon dorsatum; assembly: GCA_028451465.1. Classification (NCBI taxonomy): domain Eukaryota; kingdom Metazoa; phylum Chordata; class Mammalia; order Rodentia; family Erethizontidae; genus Erethizon; species Erethizon dorsatum. The sequence continues at coordinate 79,299,756 of CM051831.1, read as the reverse complement.
CCCAGAGATAAGGCCCTACCAAGGGCAGGAGGGTAAGAGAAATCAAGCAAAAGCTATCAAAGGAATGTTCACTTAGGCAGCAGTCCCCAGGTTAGGGTCCTATGGCCTGAGATCCACCTGTGACTGTCCAGAAAGCCAATCAGGTTGTGAAAAGTTCCAGGAACTGACCTAGGAGGGAGGGTCATTATCACCTGATAAAAGGAAGCTGAGGACACAGAGCCAAGGATATACATCTGGAGAACCTGCCCTCACCTCACAAGGGGCAGCTCTCTGTCTTCTGCCTTTTCCTCCTTATAAACAAAATATCTTCCCTTTTTAAAAACTCTGTCCCTTTAATTCATAACTAGTACTGAGTTTATGATCCCAGTTAGCAGCTCATTCCAGTGGAGCACCAATGCTCATCCCAATACAAGAAAAATATCATCACAAAATCCCTATCTCTTTCCTTACTCTAATTTATTATTATGTCTGTTTTCTTCTTCCCTTCTTTCTGAACTATATTTTCTCTTTTCTTCCTCAGTCCTTTCCTCATCCTCTACATCCTAGCCTTTTTATCAACAGGACCAAACCACTGTATTCCTGGATTACTGAAGGGTGGAATTGGGGGAAGTGTGGATCTGCCAAAAATGTTTTAAATTATATGACTGATGCCTGGATGATTCTATAGATGATGATATAATCAAAACTTCTCTCCTTGCAACACAGCAACAGGGTCTATTACACTGAGTAGGGTGAAGAACGGTATGAACACCAGAACATAGTCAAACCCAAAGATACACCCCAGGGAGACAGCATTAACAAAGTCACCCCACAACAGTGATGACTTATCCACCTTAACCGATTTTCCAACACCAGCACAAAAACAAAAGAAACATGAGAGAGCAAGGTAACAAGATGCCTCTAAAAACCTCTAACTCCCCAAAAGCTAATCTCCTAGGCACTGAAGCAGAGGAAGCTATAGGTGAAGACCTAAAAGGCAAAGCCAGGCATGGCGGGACCCTCATCCAGAGTCTGAGGCAGAAGGATCTCTGTGAGCTCAAGGCCAGCTTGGGTACATAGTGAGTTCAAGGCCAACCTGGACTACACAGTGAGACCCTGTCTAAAAAAATCAAAAAACCGAAAAAAAGAAAGAAAGAAAGAAAGAAAAAAAGGGGGCTCAGAGCCTGGTGCTGGTGCTGGGCATATGCATGCAATCCCACCAATCAGGAGGCTAAGATAAGAGGATCTCAAATTCAAGACTAGTCTGGGCTACATATAAATTCAAGGCTAGCTACACCTATATAACAAAACCTTGTCTCAAAAACAAACAAACAAATAAAAAACAACAACCTATTCTTTGACAATTAGTTTTCCTTTTTCAAATATTTATTGCTCATGGTACAAACTGGAACTTCCCTCATGTTATTAATAGGTAAAGCTTGCACAAGGAACTTACAATAAATATATTATTTTAGTCAATAGATTTAGAGGGCATCTTAGAAAGTCTTTAGAATAAAATAATTTAATTTTAGTACCAAAAAAAAAACTTTTTTAATAAAACCAAATGGTCAAAATGTTTGAAGAGATAAGACACATATAAGCAAATTCATAAGATGTTGAGTGAGCTCAGAAAGGATTGAATTAAACAGATAAAGGATTTTATCATTAAAATGTTTGACAATCTGAAAGAAAAAAAGCAGTAAATTAATTGAGTTAAATAAGACAATATAAAATGAATAACCATTTTTGTAAAGAATTACAAACTGGACTTCTGGGAAGATGGTGGAGCAGTAAGCAGCAACAAATCAACCTCTCCAAGATTTGGAATCCAAACACTGGAAAATAATGACTTGGGGAAGAAAAGGAGGAGGAAGGTGGATCCCCGGGACCCAGGAAGGATCTGAAGGGAAAATTGGAGTCCACAGAGAAAGTGAAGAGACAGATGTCAATGCAGAACAAAAGGGGCAATTGGCACTTTCTCCCTGGCTTCCAGGCGTGTGGCATGAGAAAGGAGAATTGAATCTATAAAGACACAGTGAAAGAGGGTGACTCCAGAGGCCTCTAGGGAGAAATGCACCAGTGGGATGGAGCAGCAAATGCTGGGAGCTACAACAGCTGGTGAGGGACTCCAGTCCAAGTTACTGCCGTTTCCCTTGGAGAGGGTGCTTAGATGGACGCTATTTAGAGAAATCAGAACTCAGAGCAGGTGTAAGCTGGCTTCATTTCAGGGCTCTTAGTGTTGAAATCCCACAGTGACTGGGTGAGGGACAACCATGGAGACATCCAGGGTAAAGAAGCCACGGTCAGGCTAGCAACAAACACCCAGAGTGTTGCAGGCTGAAAATCTCAAGCCCCAACCCCAAACCCAAAGGGTAGGATCAGCCTGAATTGTTAGAGTTGAAAGCACCAGAATCAGCAGCCCCCACTAATCCTACTGCAGGCTTGCTGGAATTATCCAGCGGAGATCTGGGCTCTGACTGCTTCCTTTGTCTACCAGTGACAGCACGGCCACACCCTGTATTGGACACTACAACAAAACTGCTGTCCCCAGAAGACAACCACAGGCTTGAAACCACAGAGAAATCTTTTTTTTTTTTTCTTTGCTTTTGGTTTTGTTGTTGTTACTGTTGTTGTTTGCTTTTTGTTTCTTCTTGATTTTGTTTCATCATGAGTATGAACACTGTTTTTAGTTTTTCTGTTTCATTGTGTTGGGATTTTTTTTTTCCCTTCTTTCTTTCCCTCCTGTCTACTTCACAATTTTCCTAAAGCTTGGAAAATCTACCTTTGCCTTTCAGCCTTGTTTCTAATCTCCTCTCTCCTTTTATTTCTCTATTTTTTTCTGCTTAAGCCTACACTATAATATATGTAATACCTCAACTTAGAAATAAAATAATTCACGAGGCATGGTGGTGTGCACCTGTTATCCCATCCCTGGGGAGGCCAAGGCAAGATGATTACAAGTTCAAGGCCCACCTGGGATACACAGTCAGTTTGAGGCTAGCCTGGACTACACAATGACACCTTATCTCAACAAACAAACAAAAAATAAACTGGGCATACTGGCATATGCCCACAGTCCCAGCACTCTGAACTTCTGAGGCTGGAGGAGCACAAGTTCAAGCCCAGCTTGGGCAATTTAGCCACTGGGCAAGACTCTGTCTCAATATTTAAAAACAAAATAAAAAGGGCTGGATAAGTAGTTCAGTATAAAGGCCCTGGGTTCAATCCTCAGTACCGCGATAATAAGTTAAAAAACAACAATTATAACTAATTGACTACAGCTTATCCAGAAATATATGTATACGTATATAGCTGAAATCATTTCTTCTGAGTTAAATTCATAATACACAGCACTAGTTTCAACATATCCATTTGCTGAACAAACACTGATGTAAAAAATTATGTAACTTTTAGCCAGGCATACGGGTGTATGCCTGATACCCTAGCACTCTGCGGTGCTGAGGCAGGACGATCACAAGTTAGACTCTAGACTGCGCAACTTAGTGATACAGGTAGACCTGTCTCAAAATTTTTAAAAAACAGTATTTTTTGAGACAGGGTCTCACCAGGCAGTTCAGGGGCTGGACTTGAACTCACTATATAGCCTAGGCTGACTTCGAACTCAAGGCAATCCTCCTGCCTCAGCCTCCCAAGTGCCTGGCTCAAAAATAAAAGAAAAAATTTTAAAGGACTAGGGTTGTAGCTCATTGAGAAGGCCTCTAGGTTCAACCTTTAATACTACCAGAAAAAAAATTATTGTAACTTTTATACTTAAGCTTACTATAACCAAGTTATTAAATAACTTCAATACTCAAGTTACTATATAACTTCAATAGAGTAGCATTTTTTAGATGGACTCTCAAAAATAAATAATTTTGCTGGGCATGGTGCACATGCCTATAACCCCAGCACTTGGGAGGCTGATGCAGGAGGATCACTGCACGTCTGAGACCAGCCTGGGCTACATAATGAGTTCAAGGCCAGCCTGCGCTACAAAGCGAGACCCTTTCTTCAAAAAAAAAAAAAAGGGGGGGGGGTCTGTGGCTGTGCCTCAGTGATAAAAGTACCTGTTTAGTACACACAAGGCCCTGGGTTCAATCCACCACCACAACATTATTATTTTTTAAATAAATAGCAAGACAGTCTTCACCTTGTAGAAATTCATTTACCAATTTTATATTTAACACTACACATATCATTTTTTAAAAGTATCAGTTACTTAAATTGTTTACACATTAATATTACACACTAATATTCCACATTAACATTACAATATTTAATACTTACACATTAACATTACACATTAATATTTCCAAACCTTCTGAGTTAAAAGTGCTTGTTATGGCTTGTGTCTAGATGTCCCCCCAAAACCTCATGCAGTCACAGGTGAGGCCTTTTCAGAGGCGGCTGGATCTAGAGTGTGTGATGCTGGAATTGATTCATGGTGCGATGCTAGTATCAAGGGGACAAGGATTACTTGCTTTGCTACCTTTGGCCCACCATGAACTGTTTCTCCTCTGTGTTGCCTGTCTACCACACCACCCTGCCTTGGAGCCAGCTGATAATGGGCTGAAACCTCTACAAACTGTGAGCCAAATAAACCTTTTCTCCCTTAACTTGTGGGTACTGAATATTTTGTTTCAGCAACAAGAAAAGTAACTAAGACAGTGCTTGTACCCTGTTTTGCAGCATGTTCCTCAATTTCCTTAAATTAAAACTATCATGACTTAACAAATTTTACATGGTATTTTATAATTGACTTGCTCCATCTAACACCAAGTTAGTTTTGGAGTGTTTTAATAAGCATATGGTATGCCTCTACTTGAGACTAACTGGTATAGCATAATACTCAAGAGTACAGATTTTAAATCCAAACAAATTTATATCTAGGCTTACTAGTAGTGGCTTCTCTGAGCCTCAGTTTTTCATCTGTATGGGGGTGGCAGTTGAGATAGGGTCTTGCTAGGTAGTTCAGGCTGGCCTTGAACCACTATGTAGCCCAGGCTGGCCTCGAATTCAAAGTGGTGGCAATCCTCCTGCCTCACTGGGATTACAGGCATGTGCCAACATGCCCAGCTTCTCACCTGTAAAACAAAGGTGAATATCCACCTTTTGAATCAAGAGTAAAGTGAGATAGTCTCTTCAAATGTTTCAATTTCTGTCCAGTATAATTAACAGAAAATAAATGGTAACTAGCATTGTAATACGTTAAAATTTCTCTTTAAGAAACCATAGCACAGGAAAGTCTAACTGTTCTCATTCTAAATTTGAGTCAAAAGTTAAAAAGCATGACTTTTCCCAAGTGGGTTATACAATCATTTACTCACTTATTTACTCCATAAACATTTATCTGAGATAATAGTAATCACCACTGCCAGGGAATATCCTAAGTGCCGTACACAAACTATTTTACTTAATCCTTACAAAAACCCTGTAAGAACAGTAATGGAGCCAGTTATGGTGACACACCCGTAATGCTAGCACTCAGGAGGCTGAGGCAGGAGGATCAATGCAAGTTTGAAGCCAACCTGAGCTACATAGTGAGTTCAGTGCCAACCTGAACTACACAGCAAGACCCTGTCTCAAAACAAAACAAAACAAACAAACAAAAAAGAGCAGTAAGGATATTATATAGGAATTTAGGTTTGAAGAATACAAATAACTTGCCCAAGGTTAGCACATGGTAATCTATCACTGGTCTGATTTCGCGGGTGGTCATCTTAACCAGTACACTCTAGGCATGCTAGATGCCATAGGGACAGAAGATGAATAAGACAGGCCCTGTCACAGAGTTAACAGTATGGCAGGAGAGACAGACAATTTAGAAAAGTAGAACAGATGATGGAATTTGATAAACAAGCAACACAAAGACCCACCGAAATTCAGAAGTAGGTATAATTTTTTTTTTACATTTGAGTTAGTCAGGACATGATCCTTACAAAGGTACAACTGGGCTTTAAAGAACAAATAAATTTTTAAAGACAGGTGTGGTGGTGCACACCTGTAATCCCAGCACTCAGGAGGCTGAGGCAGAAAAATCACCATGAATTTGAGGCCAGGCTGGGTTACACAGTGAGTCCAGCACAGCCTGAACTACATAGCAAGATCCTGTTTTAAAAAACAAAAACCAAAAAAAAAAAAAAAAAAAAAAGTAATAACAACAAAAATAAGTTTTTGGGTTTTTTTTGGTTTTTTTTTTTTGTGTGTGTGGGTACCGGGGGGTCGACCTCAGGACCTTGCGCGCCAGCTGAGCGATATCACCGGCCCCTTTTTCGTATGTGGGTTCTGGGAGTCGAACTCGGGCCCTCGCGCTTGCTGGTCAGGCGCTTAAGCTGCTGAGCCATCTCACCGGCCCCAAAAATAAGTTTTTGATAGGCAGAAATGGGTGGAAGGACACTTCCATGTCAGGCACAACCCAGAGGAAAGTTATCAATACAAATACACACAAACCAGGAAGCAGCAGCCAGACTACTAAATTATTAAAAACCCGGATTAAAATCTATCTGGGAGGCAGGTTTAAAACAGCACCGTTCAAATAGTTTCAGTGTGGATCTTTGGAGCAACTCAGTCTTATCCATAATTCATGCCTTGTTATCATGCCCCCCTAATTTATTTTTCAATCCTCAGCTTTCCATCTTTAGGCCTGGGAATAATATTCACTATCCTAGATGGCAATCCATACAGTCCACTAACTTTCTGTTCTCTTGTACGATTCAATTCTAACCTCTCATCTATATTCTTCTTCTCACCTCTAGGCCACCAAAATCCTTTGCAAAGCAAATATAATCTCTTTAAATTAGCAGTATTTTTTCTTGAACATTCTTCTATCTTAGGTTAACAGAATCCTAGCTTTTTATTAACACATTAAAATTCTTTCCTGCTTATAAACCCAGGAGTAGAACTTAACAATCTTCCCAGCACCACCACCATCACCACTTCCAATTAATATTCTTTTGTTGTTGTTGTTGTTGTTGTTTTAGCTTGTTTTGGTTTTGGTTTTGGCTTTGGTTTTTTGAGACAGAATCTCACTATGTTGTCCAGGTTGGCCTGATCCTCCTGCCTCAGTCTCCCAAATGCTGGGATTACAGGCATGTGCTACCACACCTGGCTTAATGTTCTAATTTTATGCAGTAATTGTTCCTTTAAAATCCCCACAGGCTGGGCATGGTGGCACAAACCTGTAGTCCCAGCACTCTGGGAGGCTGAGGCAAGAGGATTGCCATAAGTTTAAGGCCAGCCTGGACTACAGAGTGAGCTCAGGGCTAGCCTCAGCTAGCCTTGAGCCTGTCTCAAAAAACAAACAAACAAACAAAAAAAATTCCCCATGAATTGGAAGGGCAGGGCAGGGCAGGACAGGGCAGGGAAGGGAGGGGGGCAGAAATTCGATAAAGGACGCCAAAACACAATAAAGAGGAAGAATTAGTTCTGGCTTTTCTATACCACAGTATGGAGATACATACATACGTAGACAGATAGATAGATAGATAGATAGATAGATAGATAGATAGATAGATAGATAGATAGACAGACAGACAGACAGACAGACAGTCAGACAAACTGACAAGACAGACAGACAGACTGAAAGAAGACACACAGATAAATGGCAGTACTGGGGATTAAACCAAGGCCTTCCCACTGAGCTACATTCTCAGATCTTTCTTTTATAAATTTTTATTTTGCAGACAGGATCTTGCTAAGGCAGTTAAGTTGCCCAAGCTGGACTCAAACTTTTTGTCCTCCTACCTCAGCCTCCCAGAATGATAAGATTATAGGCATGCACCATCACACCCAACCAATCTATGATTTATTTCAAAATGACTGTAAGAGTTCAAAATTCCCAACATATAAAAATGATTGATGTTTGATGATATATAAAGGCTTATTACTTCAATTTTACTATTATACATTACATAAATCTATCAAATTACCATCAAGTAGCCCATAAAGATGTACAAATGTCTCAAAATTAAATAAATCACACCCGCCTTCGGTGGGTGGACTGACTGGAATCCCCCGAGACCCAGGCACACACGCCTTTGAATGGCAGAGTAATCAGTGGGACCAGTAACATGGAAGTATCCAAAGGAACGGCATGGAACCAGCAGCTGGGCTCTGGAGAACTCCACCAACAGAAGACCAGTCCCAGCCCCCACATCCAGAGGCCAAGATCAGCTCCATTTCCAGCACAATTCCCATGGCAAACTTGGCTGGAGTACATAGTGCAATTCTGGGATCTGACATGGACACTATCACAGAACTGTAAACAACAGAGGTATTTTACTACTTTTATTCTCCCTTGTTTGTCTGGTTGGATGTCATCTTCTTTTGTTTTGTATTTTGTGATTATTTTAGTTTTGGAGCTTTTTTTTTTTTTTCCTCTTTCTCTGGTCCCCCTTTTTTTCTATTCTTTTCTTTTGTTCTCCTCTTTGATCCTTCTTTTTTTCACTGTTTAGGTTTCTTACCTTTCTTTTTCATTTTCTTCTATTGATCCTCTTTCTTTCCTCAACTACTTCTTGAATTTCAACTTTCAATTGAGTAAACACTCTCTCTTCCTTTTCTGATTACTCCTTCACATTCTACTTCATTCTTTGCCTCTTCTGTCCTCCAGTTTCCCAAAACGTGGACGATCATCCTTTGGTCTCCAGCCTTGACACTACTATATTTGACCTCATTCATCACTTTATCCTGTCCCCTACCCATATGACCCCCCACCCCACTCCCCAAATAAGGGTAAAACCACTCCACTAAGGGGAAAATCATTGCATACAAGTACATGGCATATGTTTGATTTTGTTATATAACTTTAGAGTTTGCTCCTGTGGTCGGAGGTAGTTGGTTAATGGTTATCATAGTTTGTCGGTAGTTAACCTGTACTTGAAACTATTGTTATCGCTAACTGTACTACTTTAGCCAGGATGTCATACATGTTATAAACAGTTTTTCTCCCCTGTATGATACCACTGTGATAGTATGGGGTCATAATCACCACCACAGCCCAGTACCAAAGGATTGGATGATGAGCTAAATAGTAACTTCGCATCCCTTACAAATTGGGAAGGTAGGTTCTTAGGATAGCTATAAAGAACCACCTACATCTAGAGGACAGCCCCAAAGAACAGACATTTCCTAGGGAAGCCTCAATACTAGTGATGAAGCTACCTACCAAGAGAAATTGACAAGCACCAACACAGAAAACAAAATAAAATAAAAAATGACAAGACACAAAAGCAAAATGCAACCCCAGACCACCAGCCCACCAAGGACAAGCCCAAAACTCAATGAGATAAACAAAATTGGCAATCAAACACTAGAACTTTCTGAAATGATAGCAACAGAAGTGAAAAAACAAGTGGAAAAAGTTATAGAGAAAATAATCTCTCCAGTGCAAAAAGAAATGATGCCTAAAATCAAAGATATTAGAGAAGACTAAGATAAAAGAATAAATGAGCTTAGAAAAATGATGGAAACAAAAAAATGCCCAACAAGGAAAGAAATGGAATCCATGAAACAGATCCAAACAGAAATCTAAGAGATTAAAACCTCCACTGAAAGTATATGCAACAGATTGAATGAAGGAAAGGACAGAATTTCAGATCTTGAAGATATAGTTGCAGCTAGTGATCATGAAAAGAAAGATATCTTAAAAATAGCAAGAGAGGGCTGGTGAGATGGCTCAGCAGCGTAAGCGCCTGCCTGGCAAGCGCGAGGTCCTGAGTTCAACTCCCGGTACCCACATTAAAAAAAAAAAAAAATAGCAAGAGACCATGAAAAATCAATCCAACAGCTACAAGATGAAGCAAAGAAGAATAACATAAGATTGACTGGGGTCAATGAGAAAGCTGGAGACAGCACAATTGCCATAAAAAAAAAAACAAAACTCTTCACAGAAATAATGGCAGAAAACTTCCCAAGCATGGATAAAGAATTTGACATACAAATAAATGAAGCATATAGAACTCCAAACAATAATGACCAAAATAAAACTACACCAAGACATACAATAATCAAGATTCCAGAAATTCACCACAAGAATAGAATACTAGGGCCGGTGAGATGGCTCAGCGGCATAAGCGCCTGCCTTGCAAGCGCGAGGGCCCGAGTTCGACTCCCGGAACCCACATACGAAAAAGGGGCCGGTGATATCGCTCAGTGGCACGGGTGCCTGTTGGCGCACGAGGTCCTGAGGTCGTCCCCCTGGTACCCACAAAAAAAAAAAAAAAAAAAAAAAAAAAAAGAATAGAATACTAAAAGCTGTTAGAGAAAAGAAACAGATCACCCATAAAAGAAAGCCCATCAGAATCACATCAGACTTCTCAACACAAACCCTCAAGTCAAGAAGAGCTTGGAGTGAAGTATTTCAAGTCCTGAAAGAAAACAACCTTCAACTCACACTGATGTACCCTGCAAAACTATCTTTCAAAATTAATGGAGAAATAAGATACTTCCGTAACAAAGAACTGAAGAAATTCATGACCACCAAACCCACCCTACAAAGAGTACTGAAAGTTATTCTACACAGAGATACAAATGACCACGATTCCAATAACAACAACAGAAAGAAACCACCAGGCAGGGCAAGCAATTAAACAGAGGGGAAAACCAGGGAACCAACAGCAAGAAAATATGACAAAGATAAGCCAACACACACCACTTACAACCATAAATGTAAATGGCCTCAATTCACCAATCAAAAGAAACAGACTGGCAGAAAGGATCAAGAAACAAGATCCAAAGATATGCTGTATATAAGAAACACATTTAACTCAAAAAGAAATTCACAGACTGAAAGTCAAAGGATGGAAAACAATCCTCCGTGCAACAGAAACCCAGAAAAGAGCAGGGGTAGCCATTCTGTTTGCAGACAATGTGAACTTCAAACCAAGAATGATCAAAAGAGATAAAGCAGGTCACTACATACTTGTTAGGGGAAAATTTCAAGAGGAGAGAGAACAATCATAAATATGTATGCACTAAATACAGGAGCACCCAACTATATAAGACAATTATTAACAGACATGAAAAATCAAACAAGCAATAACACAATTGTAACGGGAGACCTTAATATACCATTCTCACAAAGAAATCAACTAGACATAAAAATCACCAAAGAAATATCAGAACTGAACCACACCTGTGAACAAATGGACCTAGTAGATGTTTTCAGAGTATTCCAACCAAAATCATCAGAAAACACATTCTTTTCAGCTGCACATGGGACAGTCTCTAAAATAGACCTTATACTAGCCCACAAAACATGCTTAAGTAAATGCAAGGAAATGAAATTATCCCATGCATATTATCTGACCATAGTGCAATGAAATTGGAAATTAAAGGCAAAAGAAACTGCAAAAACTCCATAAACACATGGAATTAAATAACACCCTCCTAAACAACCAATGGGTCACAGATGAAATTAAAGAGGAAATTAAACAATATCTACAACTAAATGAGAATGCAGATACAACACAGCAGAATTTATAGGATGCAATGAAAGCAGTCCTAAGAGGGAAATTTATAGCGGTGAATTCTCACATCAGGAAAACAGAACAAGCACAAATAACCTAATGTTGCACCTCAAGCTTCTAGAAAAACAAGAGCAAGATAAGCCCAAAGCACATACAAGGAAGGAAATTATAAAGATCAGAGCAGAAATTAACACAATGGAGACTAAGAAATCAATACAAAGAATTAATGAATTGAAAAGTTGGTTCTTTGAAAGAATAAATAAAATTGATAAACCCTTAGCCAACCTTATAAGAAAAGAAAGAAAAGACTCAAATTCATGCATTGAGCAATGAAAAGGCGAAATCACTACAGATCCTGTGGAAATTCAGATCATCAATACCCACTTCAAAAATCTTTCATAGGATGGGAAACACAGAAGAAATGGACAGTTTCCTAGATATGTATGAATTAACAAAGCTGAATCAAGAAGATATAAAAATTCTAAATAACCGAATCTCAGCTGATGAGATTGACAATGTAATTAAACACTTACCAACAAAGAAAAGCCCAGGTCCTGATGGATTCACTGCTGAATTCTACAAGAAATTTAGAGAACATTTAATGCCAATACTCCTCAAACTCTTTAATGAAATTCAAAGGGAAGCAATACTCCCTAACTCATTCCTGGAGGCAAGTATTACCCTGATACCAAAACCAGAGAAAGGCCCAACCAAAAAAGAGAACTACAGGCCAATCTCCCTAATGAACATAGATGCAAAAATCCTCAATAAGATACTGGCAAACAGAATGCAGCAAATCATCCAGAAGATTATACACTATGACCAAGTCAGATTAATCCCAGGAATGCAGGGATGGTTCAACATACGCAAATTGATGAATGTAATAAACCATATCAACAAAGCAAGACAAAAATCACATGATCATCTCAATAGATGCAGAAAAAGCTTTTGACAAAGTTCAACACCCATTCATGATAAAAACCCTACAGAAAATCAGAATAGTCTTTGCCTCAATCTGATAAAAGCCATCTATGACAAAGCAACAGCCAACATCATACTAAATGGACAAAAACTGAAGGCTTTCATTCTAAAATCAGGAACAAGGGCCGGTGAGATGACTCAGCAGCGTAAGTGCCTGCCCGGCAAGCGCGAGGGCCCGAGTTCGACTCCTGGAACCCACATACAAAAAAAGGGCTGGTGATATCACTCAGCGGCACGGGTGCCTACTGGCACGCGAGGTCCTGAGGTTGACCCCCGGTACCCACAAAAAAAAAAAAAAATCAGGAACAAGACAAGGATGTCTACTATCACCACTCCTTTGCAATATAGTTCTAGAAACATTAGCCAGAGCAATTAGACAGGAGAGAGAGAGAAAAGGAATTAGGATAGGAAAGTAAGAAGTTAAATTACCATTATTTGCAGATGACATGATACTCTACCTACAAGACCTCAAAAACTCCACCAAAAGATTTCTAGAATTAATAACCAAATTCAGTAGGATAGCTGGATACAAAGTCAACACTCAAAAATCATTAGCACTCCTGTATAAAACAACAAACTCACTGAGAGAGAAATTAGTGAAACCACATCCTTCACAATAGCATCCAAAGAAATGAAATACCTAGGAATTAATCTAACAATGAATAAATCACCAATGGCGTGAATAGACAACCCACAGAGTAGGAAAAAAAATTAGCCAACTGTGCCTCAGACAAAGGACTTCTATCTAGAACATATAAAGAATTGAGGGCCGGTGAGATGGCTCAGCGGCGTACGCGCCTGCCTGGCAAGCGCGAGGGCCCGAGTTCGACTCCCAGAACCCACATACGAAGAAAGGGCCGGTGATATCGCTCAGCGGCACGGGCACCTGCTGGCGCGCGAGGTCCTGAGGTCGACCCCCCAGTACCCACAAAAAACAAAAAAGAATTGAAAAAAATCAGGCCCCCCAAATTCAAAGACCCAACCCAAAAATGGGCATCTGAGATGAACACACACTTCTCAGATGAAGAAATACAAACAGCAAATAAATATATGAAAAAATGTTCAACATCATTGATCATTTGAGAGATGCAAATTAAAACAACACTGAGGGCCGGGGATATAGCTCAGCAGCACTAGTGCCTGCCTGGCAAGCACAAGGTCCTGAGTTCGATTCCCAGTACCAAAAAACAAAACAAAACAAAATAAAAAGACACTGAGATTCCTTCTCACCCCAGAAAGAATGGCTATCATCAAGAAATCAACCAATAATAAATGCTAGGTGGGCTGTGCAGAAAAAAGGACACTTCTCCACTGTTGATGGGAGTGTAGACTGGTGCAACCACTGTGGAAATCAGTGAGGAGATTCCTCAAAAAACTAGGATTGGAGGTCCCATTTGACCCAGCTATTCCCCTTCTGGGTATTTTACCGGAACCGAAAACATCATACCACAGTGATACATGTGCACCCATGTCTATAGCAGCACAAATTGTAATAGCTAGATCTTGGAAACAACCCAAATGCTCATCAACCAAGCAAGGGATAAAAAAGATGTGGTATTTTTATACAATGGAGTACTACTCCGCTATAAAGAAGGATAAACTTGAGACATTTATAGGGAAATGGATGCAACTTGAGACCATACTCATAAGTGAAATCAGACTCGCATGTGTGAACATTATTTCCCTAGTGTAAGAAGCAGAAAGAGTAAATAAGATCCAAAATGTACACTAGATATTTTGAAATAGGAAGAAACTGTTCAAAAGGAAAGAGAAACTGGGCTGGGGAAAAGGAGAAAAGGAAGGGAAAAGAAAAATATATATATATATCTAAATACAAAATAGTTAAGATAGTTATTACTAATTTCCATTAGTTCATTGAAAAGAAAGGTTTGTGCCTATATTGTTCGATCAATTTTTCATGCCTATATCTTGTAGTATGAGCTACTTTGAAGATAACAATACACAATGTATTAACCATTGTTACTCTCCTACTATTTTGTTTTGAAATTTTGTATCATTGTTTTTATTGTTTTTTCTCTTTAAAATTAAATAAATAAAAAAATACAATGTCCATAAATTGGATCTGTTCCTTTACCCATATTTATGATTGCCATTTACAGGCCAAGGCCCTAATATTTCTAGAATACAGTACTCTAATACTCAGTTCATAGTTTTCCTCTCTATCATTAAAATTTACCATCATTCTGTGCATTAAAATTTTCCTGAAATCTGAACTCAACTTATTCAAAACAATGAACTCACCTCTGTTCCAACGAATTTCTGCATATCCCTATCTTAGTGATATGCATTCATGAGGAGATTTAAGGAAAACCATTTCACCTCTCCAGTTCTCAACTTGAACCTCTTATCTAGACATACTGCGTCTTGACCCTCAACTTTCTAACTCCTACTGAACCCATTTTTTGCCCTCACATCATGTCAAAATGTTATACCCTAAGTAAAATTAAATTCATTTTTTCCCAAATTCTTTCAGGGTAATGCTTAGCACTACTGAAGTTATAGTTGTAGTAACTGCAACCACCAAACTCACACTTTTAAGATTTCAAAATTCATCCCTAATTGACCTCCTATTCTATTTTGAGCTCCAAAAACTATTCAAAATTCTGTCTTTCTCAGGATTATCTTGCCTATTAAGTGAAGAAACCATGACTGCAACATCCTTAGCTTCTCAAAATTTATATATAACCTTATCCATCTCCATTTCTTTCCCTGTTGACTCAACTCTTCCCTATTTTTTCTGAAACCTCAACCCATCAATCATCTCCTATATGATATACCTATCATCATTCCCTCTCCACTGACCCCATTCCCTATCAAACTGTCTCTTATATTCTTTTTAAAGTCTTAATTTTCTACTTAAGCGTATTCTAAAAATCCTTCCTTCCCTTTGCATTTTCTCAGCTTACTTTTTTTTTTTTTTTAATGCGGGTACTGGTAGTCAAACTCAGGACCTCGCGCTTGCCAGGCAGGCGCTTATGGCACGGAGCTATATTACTGGCCCTCAGCTTACTTTTGCTATCTGTTTCCTCACCATTGCTCACTCTTTTTTTTTTTTTTTTTTTTTTTTTGAGACAGAGTCTCACTATGTAGCTCACACTGGCCTTGAACTCACTATGCAGCATATGCTGGCCTTAAACTTTGGGTGATCCTCCTACCTTAGCCCCCTGGGTGCCCCACATCCACCCCCTCATAGTAAGTACTTTAACTCTCTGATACAGTGTTTTGCACTTGCCTCCCTTTCTTTCTAAACCTAATCTGCCTGCCTAGCTGCTTACCAGTGTTTCTCCATTTTCAAATTAATTTTGTGTAACTCAATACTTTTCTTACTCTCTGCTACCTATTTCTATGGGCAATTCCATTCACTTCAATGGCTTCAGCTACGAGCTCTGCAAATAATGCAGCTTTATCTTGATTAACTGTAGCTTCTCATTCTGAATGAACTACAATTATCGTTCATTACACTTCCAAAGCAAAGTAGACATCACTTGCACCTAATGAAAGATATAAGAAAAGCATATTATCATGAGACACTAGTCCCTCAAGATGGAATTGGAGGACAGAAGAGTTTCCAAATAAGCAAGTTTGAGAAGGAATACACATGCTTAGCCATTCTCTTCCTGAGGCACATATACAGCTGCATATCAAAAGCTCTGAAAAATCCTGCAGTAAAACAAATTTCTAACTAGTTATCACACTTGTTTGTCCATGAAACTTTTCCTCCAAATAAGGCTCATTAATGTCTTATGGCAGTAAATAAATTTAAAACTACAGATTTTTTAATTAGACTAGATTTTGAATCCTGGCACTGATTCAGATATAACTATTACTAACATATTTAGGTTCCCTAAATCCCAGTTCCTTACCTGTAAATAAAAAATAACAGCCACTTTATTAGGCTTTTGAAAGAAGTGAACTTTATAAAGTTAGTTCAGTGACTAGTACCTAAGGAGTAAAGTTGTAGATCTCCAAAGATGCTGCCTGAAGCAACATGTTGAAAATGTGAAATTTACTTGAGCTTTCCTGTTTGAAATCAAAAATTCATTTATCAATTGTGGCCTATGCCATAATGTTACGTGAAATAAATCAGACATAAAGCTTAAATATCACATGGTTCCTCTTATATGAGAAACTCAGAATAAAAATAAAGAGCAAAATAAAAGAAAACTTAAGTAGCAAGACAGATCTTACTCAAAGAGGAAGGAGATCAAGAGACAGAGGGAGAAAGGAAAGAGAGGGGAGGGAGAGGGGATGAAAAAGGAATTAAAATGTGTTATGTACGTGTACCAACTCCATACAAGGAATTCAAACATTATGTACTGCGAACATGCACCAAAAAAAAAAAAGGAAGAGGATCAAGAGATGGGTAGAAGGGGGAAAGGGAGGAAGGGAAAGGCAATGAAAAATGAAATTAAAATGTATTATGCAGAGCCAGGCGTGGTGGCGCAGGTGTATAATCCCAGAGGCCAGCCTGGGTTACAAAGTGAGTTCAAGGCCAGCCTGGACTACAGAGTGAGACCGTGTTTAAAAAAAAAGAAAAAAAAAAAAAAAAAGATCTGTTATGTACATGTACCAACTTCCCACAAGGAACATAAACATTAGGTACTACACACATGTTCTAATAAGAATAAAATAACTGTAGTCTATGACTCTATTATATCTATGTTACACTTTGGTTGTTTATCATCCCCACTTAATTTACTCTTTTGCATGCTACAGTTATCAGTTATATAAGCTACAAACACTTATTTGTGATTTGCTTAAACCAGCTGGAATTGAATTTCTGCTACTTTCAACTGAAAAGTTCTAAGCAACACACTATGTAAATATTCACAGTTCTCTGTTTAGATGAAAGTCTAGGGAAGGCTTGTGCAGACTCACTTTTAAAATTTCAGATTTGGTGTTTTTTTTTTTCTCTCTACTGCCAACCCTCCTACCTCTTCTTCCTTTTTTTATTAATCAAATTCCTCTCTGTGTGTATTCACGAATTTTGATGACCATGTCACTTTATTTGGGCTCCAGTTAGCAACAACTCCAGATGAAATGGCAATGGCACGCATGTAACAGTTACACAGAATCCATAGAATCTCTCTCAACCAACTGAACACATTTCATTTCTGAGAATATATATAAGAAAGGGCTGGTGATATAACTCAGTGGTAGAGCACCTGTCTAGCATGCACAGGGTCTGGGATTCAATCCCCAGTGCTGCAAAAGAAAAACAAAATAAATTTATAGCCATGTATGGTGGCAGTCACATGTAATCTCAACACTATGGGAGGCTAAAGCAGAAGGAGCACAAGTTCCAGCCCCGCCTGAGCAACTTAAGTCACTCAGCAAATCCTTGTCTCGAAATTTTTTTAAAAAGGGGGAAAAGTGGCTGGGGAAGTACCTCAGGGTAAAGGTCCTAATATCCCCAATATCACACACAGAAAAATAGAATTCATAGTAGAAAATTAAATATACACTATTTTATTTTATTTTGTGTGTGGGTACCGGCAGTCGAACTCAGGACCTCCCGCTTGCCAGGCAGGCGCTTACGCCACTAAGCTATCTCACCAGCCCTACACTATTTTAAAAGGTATTCTGCATTCTTAAAAATTAATGTTCGTGTTGTAAAATATACTATAGAATGGCTAAGTAACATCAGATTTGGGAATGTTTCTTATTATATATTATTTCGCAGGGCAGTTCCAAAGGGAAGTCATTAGAGAAAACAAATAAACCAAAAAAAATCTTGAGAGATATAACTAATAAATATCAATGTCTTTTAAGGATTAACACCCTTATTCTCAAAATTCACTTCTGGAAACTATTTCCATAAATTAACTATAATAAAGGAATCTAAGTGTAATCAGGTAAAGGGACAGGATTTGTTGAAGGATAAGGCCCCCCAAAAAAGGTAGCAAATCAACATTAAATGAATGTGATTGGCATGGTGGCACACACATGTAATCCCAGCACTCAAAAGGCTGACACAGAAGGATCTTGAGGCCGGCCGGAACTACATAGTAAATTCAATACCAAGCTGAACTACACAGCCAGACTGTCTCAAACAAAAAAAAAAAAAAAAAAAGGCCGTGCATCTTAAAATGAGGATGAGGGATGATTATACCTAAAGCTCTGAGGAAGCACACAAATGATGCCAGATAAACACTGCAGTTTTCTAATGTGTCTATTTTACATTAAGATTTAGGGGAGTGGGATATTAAGACAAATGTTATTGGAGGCACAGATATACAATGTAAATATATTTTCAAAAACAAAGACTATCCAATGTCTCTAAAACACAAAAATATTGATACATTGATTGCATATGAAAAGAGCTCTCAGGATAGCCAGGAATGGTAGTGCACACCTGTATTGCAGCACTCTAGGAGGCTGAGAGGAGGAGGCGGATAACAAGTTTGAGCCCACCTTGGGCAATGTAGCGACTTATCCAGACCTTATTTCAAAATAAAAAAATTAATGGGGGTGGTTCTAGATGTAGCACAGTGAGAAGTCCCTGCATTCAATCCTCACTATGGAGATGAGATGCTGGCTCTCAGAGTTTGAAATGCTTCAGGCAATATTCCCAGAGAAGGTGTTTAATTTCCCCAGTTGGGGCCAAAAAAAGTTTGAGATGTACTGCCACAGGGCCCTCCTAAATAAATGTGGAATTGTTAACGCTGTCTCTACGAAAACAAATGATACAATAAGAAATTTTACAATGAAATGAAATAATCGATTCATTGGGTGTTAAATTTATGTACAAGACTGTGTACTTCTCCTCTCTCAAGTCTACAGGACATAACACAAGGACTTGAGGTACCTTCGATGGGATGGCATGCTTGACAAAAACTTGTTGACTGGGAGGTGCTTATAACACTTTTGGGTTGTCAAGACGTACTACACAAAACTCAAGATAGCGGTTTAAACCTTAAAACAATTTCAAAAATAAAAATATGCTGAGATTTTTTAAAAAACAAGGAAAGCAAGGCTTCGAATCCTTTGTTTGAGTTTCGAAGCACTTTGGGAAGATGCAGGCGGAGCCTGGAAGAGAATAAAGCTATTAAGTGAGCCTCTTCAGAAGAAAGAGACACAATAAGGTATTTATTTGAGGAACAAAGTGGCAATTAGTAAGCCCCGCCCTCCCTTTGGAGCAGCCGCTTCTACCTGCAGGGCAGGGGGAGGCAATGGCAGGAATCAGCGAAATAGAGGAAAAGCGAGGTCAGGCGCGGCGAGGCTGGAAAAGAAGCTGGAACACTGGCGGAATTACGAGGAAGGCGTGGCAGGGGCGCACCAAGCCAACTGGGAAGATCCGTCGGCCGAAGACACTCCAGGAGCGTTCGCGGGAGCAGGGAAAAATGCTAGGGCGAAAGCTACGTTGACAGCTCGCGCCGGGTCTCGCACTGGAGGGGCGGGATCGAGCCGGAGCCTTCCATTGTGCGCACCCCCGCCTCTCCTCCTCCCCGCCCCCGCCTCGCCCTCGCGCGCACCCTCCGGCTCGGGGCGCAACGCTGCAGCACCCCTCGCCGTCGCACCTTCCGGGTAGGAGACACTGCTCAGCCCGCCGACCCCTCTCACCGGATGAAGATCGCCGCCTCCCGAGCTTCCTCCTGTCCATCTTTCCTTCGTCCTGCTGGAGTCGCAGTTGTCGGCGCTGTCACCTCAAGACCCCTCAGGCTTGGGGGAGGGAGGGGGAGGGGAGAGAGAAAGCCTGGAAAATGCGAACCGCGCTTGCGCAAGAGCCGCCGCCGGCCCTCCGACCGGAAGTCGTCGCCCCTCCCACCTCCACCCGGAAATCATTTCCTGGGACTTGTTTTCTCTGCGGTTGCTACATTACCTCCAAGGATTACTCAGTGCTACTTTTTTCATCATCTGTGCCACTCTGGGAAAGCCAAGTTAGGTGTCCGATTTTTAGCCCAGGACGTTCAAAGGTTTTGCTGATTTGAAAGATTAGGTTAATCCACTAATCCACTAAAGGGAAAAACCATTACAATTTCTTCCAGTTTATATCTCACGAGGTGGCACTAGATATAGGAAGAAAACGTTATTTTTTGCAGTATTACTTTGCAGGCTTCGCCGTTTGTCCTCAAGGAGCTTATCCTCAAACTCAGAAACAAGATATTTAAAACGGCAAAATGACCTGGTACTGTAACCCTCACTTCAGTATAAACCCAAGTGGCCGTACCACAGCTATTAATTTAGCATTTAGGGTGTAAATAAACAGATTAGGCCAGCCGTTGTCATAATAATAAAGAAGACCTCTTTAAAATTAAAACTTGTCGTCGAGCGTGGTGGCTCACGCCTGCAGTCCCAACACTGTAAGGCTGAGATAGGAGGATCATAAATTAGAGCCCAGCCTCTAGACTTAGGGAGACCCTGTCTCACAAAATAAAAAGAAGTGGGGATGTAGCCCAATGCAAAGGCCCTAGGTTCAATGCTCAATATAGAGGAAGGGAGGGAGGAATTTTCTTAGTATATTTGGCAATAATGAACTTTCTATGCACATTTAATTCACATTATATAGTCTTTTAAATTAAAATCATTTGAAATTAGAATTTCATCAGCCCAGGAAGGGAGAAAATGAACTTGTTTGATCGTAGTGGATATGGTTCTTTACTATTGTTAAACTTTTTTTTTATGTAGCCCAGGCTGACCTCAAACTTGAGATCCTCCTGCCTCAGCCTCCCAAATGAGGGCTGGATTAGTCCCCACACCCAGCCTGCTAAACACTTTTTTTTTTTTTTTTTGAGACAGTATCTCACTGTATAGTTCAAGCTGGCTTTGAACTCATGGGGTTTTTTTGTTTATTTGGAGACGGTCTCGCTATCCAATTCAGGCTGACCTTGAACTCATGTTGATTTTCCTGCCTCAGCCTCCCCAGTGCTGGGCCTACAGGCATGTACCACCACGTCTGGCTTTTTTATTTTTAATGGTCTCACTATGTAGTCCAGGCCGTCCTGAAACTCAGGGCAATCCTCCTGCCTCAGCTTCCCAAGTGCTGCACCAGCACACCCAGCCTCACATTTAAAAAAAAAAAAAAAAAAAAACTAAGGATGTCCTACACAGCTGCAATCTTGTCCCTTTTTATTTTTTATTTTGAAACAGAGTTTCACTTAATTGCTCTTACTAGGGTTAAACTATGCAGTCCTACATGCATAGGCCACCAGACCAGGCTTGCTAAACACTTTAAATTAGATATTCATTGTATTTGTGTTTTAAGCAGTAAATATAGTTTTAATAGTTTCAAGCCCTAGCCAGGCCTGGTTCCTATAATCCCAGCACTCAGGAGGCTGAGGCAGGAGGATCTCCACAGGTTTGAAGCCAGCCTGAGCTACTTAGTGCATTCAAGACCTGCCTGAACTACATAGCAAAACCGTGTCTCAAAAACAAAAAGAAAATAATTACAAGGCAGTGTAACTTTGATAACCCTTTATTACACCACTTAACAATTTATTTGAAGAGAGCTAGAGCTCAGTGGAATCTGTGAAAGACCTTTTCTTGTCACAAGTGAATTAACTTTAGTGCAATTTAATGTACATAAGCTTAAATGGGCACCAGGAACATTTTGACTTTCTAACCTACTTTAAAAATTGAAATGAACAATCTGAAGTTCTTACCAGTAGGCTCCAAAAAAGCCTAGATTTGCCAAACATTTTTGGAGCCCTGTATTCTGTAGCTTTTCACCTCATTTTCTTTAGTAATCAATTCTTATCTCAACAGTGCTCTCCAGGAAATTTTTCTTCTGTGAATAAATGAAGTAATGTGACTCATGAAAAGACACATACTAATTGGTTTCAAAGATATCTTCCTTTTTAAGACAATCAGCATTGAAACTACCCTATATTGAAATAGTCTGGGCTGGGCATGGTGGTGCACACTTGTAATCTCAGCACTTGGGAGGCTGAGGCAGAAGGATCGTGGTGAGTTAGAGGCCCACCTGGGCTATGTAGTGAGTTCAAGGCCAGTCAGAACTACATAGCAAGATCCTGCCTCAAAAAAAGGAAAAGAAATAGTGTGTCCCCAAAAGTTAAAACCTGAGGGTGTAGCTCAGTGGCAGGGCACTTGCCTAGCATGAACAAGGCCCTTAGTTTGATCCCCAGCGCCACAAGAAAGGAAAGAAAGAGAGAGAGGGGAGGAGGGGAAACTCTGCAAGTTTTACTTATGCCAGGCTGATTTCCTGAGTTGTTAATTGTAGAATAAAGGCAAGCTTTCTGAGCAGGTTACTGTAGGTTGTGAGTCATACTTCTGCATTTGCACATGGTCTGGCTACTTTCCTTTCATATTGTCAGTATCTCGCTACTTTGCATCATTACAAATATCTTAGGTTGAAGACTTTACCATAGATTTAAAAGTTAATATCTTTGTGAAATGCTTAACTTAGTGCAATTTACCACAACAAGAATTTGGGAAGCTGAAACGTTTATTTCACTTTTCCCAGTGTTGCAGAAAGGAAACCGAACCTAGAGGAAGACACATTGCACCCAGGCACGTGGAAGGCAACAGCTTTATTACACCGGTAGGCTGGTGGGAACCAGTTCCAGATCACCAGCCCTGACTTAGGGTAAAACAGAAACTCATATACAGTTTTCAAGCAGGAGGTACAAAAGCCAATAGCGATTGGTCACATAGGCTAGGTCATACGTTGTCAGGCAGATTAATTCTGGGCAGGTTTAGTCAGAGGGGTTGTTTATCATAAGTCAGGAGAGTCCGGGGAGGGAGTCGGGGCCAAGGAGGTGGGTGAAATCGTACCTGTCCTTGATTAGGATAGTCTATCTTAGGTAGACTGTCCTTGGAACAGGTTAGTAAAACAGGGGCTTGAAGTGCAGTCAGACCAAGCCAGGTCAGCCTGTCTCTGAGGTGCAGCTGGCGTGGTCAGTCAAGGCTGACTGAGACCAGCAGTCCAACTGTGTGGTGGGCTGGGTGAGCACACCTGGTCCTAGCATGGTATCAGACTGTTAGATTTTTAAAATTTCTGCTGCACCAGCACTAACAAATTATTGTTCTTTTTATTTGTTTTGTTTTGTTTTGTTTTTCTGAGACGGTCTTACTACGTAGTTCGGACTGGTCTTGAACTCACTAGTATGTAGCCCAGGCTGGCCTTGAACTCATGGCGATCCTCTTGCCTCAGCCTCCTGAGTGCTTGGATTACATGGCATGTGCCACCACTCCCAGCTCTTTTTACTTTTAGTGGTTACTAATATCTTAGGAACTGAACTTCCAAAAATTAATCAGACTTACTAAAAATTAAATATGACTCCAATGAAAAAGCTCCACGGAGAGACAAAGGACTTTTTGCCTCTATTATTAAAATGTCCTTGAAAAAAATAGTAAATGTTTCCAGGCCCTTGATCATTTGTTTAGCCAATGCATTTATGAGTTTTTGGAGAAAGTATTCAAATTACAAAAGAAGGTACCCCACCCAAGACCAATAAACAACCAAGAAGCTTCTATTACATGACTGACAGAACATTGACAAATCATCATTCTGCTCTTCTGTTCTTGTTTTTCGAGTCTGTGGGGCCTTTCAGGCTGCTCAGTGGAGTGAGCAGGGAGTAATAATATGTCATGGTCTCTACCATGGAAGTCAGGTACCATATATTCAAATGGCATTGCAGACACATTATGATACAACTGCGCTAAACCCCTGTGACAGTGCTGGGGATTTACAGATAGAAAAGGAATGGCAAGGCCTTTTAACAAAAAATACCAAGTCTTCTACCCTAAATAATGGCTCAAACTGAGAGGTTTTTAACTGTCCAACACCCTCCCAAATGCATTCCAAAGTTACGCAGCAATGCCTCTGAAGACAGCATGGCTTACATTGGGATTCCTTCCCTTCAACGGAAGCAAGGATATTGTACTTTATTATACGTGGCTATGGAGATTTGGTTTTTATGAACTTGCTTTTTCATAGAAAGTGGCAGGAGAGCAAAGGATAAGCTGATGTGCTTATTGACTCCAAAAAACATGTAGAACACTGGTTAGGAAGTGATGGCAGTAATAAAGCACCACAGCCATGATTGGGTGAAAAGTTCTGTCTTTAGATAAACCTGTAGCTACTTCTTTGGAAAAGGCATTTCCTTTGGTTTTGGGTAGTACAGAAAAATACACCTTAGACTCTTCCCCTAAGCTTCAGTCAATTTTTAAATACTTCTTAAAGGACTTGAAAGCCAAAATAACTGTTAATTTCTTTCAAATCCACCAGTAGTAACTAAAACCTTCAGAAAAGGAAAGCAAATTACTTAAGCAATTTTTTGTCATCCAAGACTTCTTTGTCCCTAATATAGATGTAGATGGGAACTACCACTTCCAGATCACACACAATATCATTTTCTGCTTTGATTTATTACCTTTATTTATTTATTTATTTATTGGCACCAGGAATCAAACTCATGACCTCACACTTGCCAGGCAGGTGCTGTGCCTCTGAGCTATATCCCCAGCCCTACCTTTTTTAAAAAAGTGAATGTCACTTCACAGAAGTAAAAATGACCAATAAAGAAAGAAATGTTCTGAATCAATAACCATTAGAGAAATGCAAATTAAAACAATACTGAGATTCCGTCTTATCCTAGAAAGAATGGCTATCATCAAGAAATCAGATAATGGGCCAGTGAGATAGCTCAGCGACATAAGCACTTGCCTGGCAAGCGTGAGGTCCTGAGTTTGACTACCGGAACCCACATACGAAAAAATGGCTGGTGATATCGCTCAGAGGCACAGGCGCCTGCTGGCGCACGAGGTCCTGAGTTCAACCCCCAGTACCCACAAAAAAAAAAAAAAAAGAAATCAAATAATAACAAATGTTGGTGAGGCTGTGGAAGAAAAAGTAGCCCTTCTACATTGTTGATAGGAATGTAAACTAGTACAACCACTATGGGAATAAGTATGGAGAGTCTTTAAAAAGCTAAAACTACAAATTCCATTTGACTCAGCTATTCCCCTTCTAGGTATCTTCCCCAAAGAGTTAAAGACATCATGTTACAGAGATACACGCAGACCCATGTTTATAGCAGCACAATTCATAATAGCTAAATCTTGGAAGCAGCCTATATGTCCATCAACAGATGAATGGATAAAGAAAATGTGGTATTTACACACTATGGAGTACTGCTTTGCCATAAGGAAAACTTGAGTCATTTGTAGAAAAATGGGGGCTGGTGAGATGGCTCAGCAGCATAAGCGCCTGCCCAGCAAGCGCAAGGGCCCGAGTTCGACTCCCGGAACCCACATACAAGAAAAGGGCCGGTGATATAACCCAGGGGCACAGGCGCCTGCTGGCGCACGACATCCTGAGGTCGACCCCCGGTACCCACAAAAAAAAAAAGAAAAATGAAAAATGGATACACCTTGTGACTGTAATGTTAAGTGAAATAAATCAGCCACACAAGCTTAAATAGCTCTTGTACGAGAAACTCAAAATATAAATAAAGGGCAAAATGAAAGATAGATAATAGAAAGTAGGGATATAGATCTTTCTCAAATGGGGAGAGGATCAAGAGATGTAGGAAAAGGGAAGGAAGGAGAAGGAAAGGGAATGTAAAAAGAAATTGAAATGTATTATATACAGGCAGCAAATCCACACATGGAATGTAAACTTTATGTACTATAAAGATGTACTTATGAAATAAAAATTCTAAGTAAGATTGGACTGAAAGTAAACCAGATATAATAAAATCAATTTTTTATAGCCAAGAGAAAACAATACCCTAAAAATATGAATGCCCAAATCACTTACTCAGCTAAACACATGCACACACACACACACACACACACACACACACACACACACGGTGAATATATTCTGTCTTATAGCCTATTGAAGAACCAGGAAGTCAGTTCCATCATTAATATTTTACAGTACACTACTAATCAAATATGAAGATCTTTCTTTTGTTTTTTTTTGTTTTTTTGTTTTTTTTTTTTTGTGGGTACCGGGGGGTCGACCTCAGGACCTCGCGCGCCAGCAGGCACCCGTGCCGCTGAGCGATATCACCAGCCCCTTTTTCGTATGTGGGTTCCGGGAGTCGAACTCGGGCCCCTGCGCTTGCCGGGCAGGCGCTTAAGCCGCTGAGCCATCTCACCGGCCCGAAGATCTTTCTTTTGAAAAGCTGTGGTTTAGTATGATGACACCAAAGTACTCAGTGAAAATTAAATATTAAGTCAACTTTAATTCCTGTAATATAACATAATAAAGGTAAAAATGAATATCATAATCAAACTCCATTCTTTGTATGTTTATATTCTTTTGTTTAAATTTGTTCTGTGTGTGTGTGTGTGTACTCACTCATACCCCCAACTCATACTTGCGTTCTTACTATGTGCTAGTCAATACTTGGTATCTTAGTTACTTTCTCATTGCTGGGACAAAATACCCAATACCCACAAGTTAAAGGAGGAAAGGTTTATTTTAGCTCAGTTTGGAGAGGTTTCAAGCCATCTCAGCTGGCTCCAAGGTAGGGCAGCATGGCACAGCAGCATGGCAGAGGAGGAGCAGTCAGTGGCAGGGCAGATGGGAGGCAGGAAGCAGTGAGCTTGCCTTCCTTCTTTCCATTCATATTCAATTCAGGCTATAAGCTTATTGTTTGGTGCTACCCACACCCAGGGTGGGGCTTCCCTATTCATTAATCCCATTCCCCACAACTGTGCTAAACCAGACAGTGGACTAATCCAGTTATCGCACACTCTGTTTGGTTTGTGTCCTCCCAAAGCCTCATGCAGTCATAGGTGGGGCTTTTTCAGAGGTGGCTGAATCTAGAGTGTAGATTCATAATGCAATGCTATATTGATTCATAGTGCAATGCTAGGATTAAGGGTGATAGCATTAAGGGTGGGTGATTACTAAATCAGTCCACTAATTGGTTTGGCACCACCCAAATCCTGATAGCCTGGATACACTATAAGGGACAAAAGGAGGCTTGTCTACCCACAACGTGGGAAAAAATGTTTGCCAGCTGTTCCTCAGACAAAGGATTACTATCGAGAACATAAAAAGAACTCAAAAAAATCAGACCTCCCAAATTTAAAGACCCACTCCAAAAATGTGCATCTGAGATGAATACACATTTCTCAGATGAAGAAATACTAAAGGCAAATAAATATACAAAAAAATGTGCAACATCACTAGTCATTCAAGAGATGCAAATTAAAACAACACTGAGATACCATCTCACTCCAGAAAGAATGGCTACTATAAAGAAATCAACTAATAACAAATGCTGGAGGGGCTGTGGTGAAAAAGGAACCCTTCTTCACTGTTGGTGGGAGTGTCGACTGGTACAGCCACTGTGGAAGTCAGTGTGGAGATTCCTCAAAAAACTAGGGTTGGAGGTCCCATTTGACCCAGCTATTCCCCTTCTGGGTATCTTCCCAGAAGAATTAAAAACATCGTACCACAGTGATATATGTGCACCCATGTTTATAGCAGCACAATTTGTAATAGCCAGATCTTGGAAACAACCCAAATGCCCATCAACTGAGGAATGGATAAGAAAGATGTGGTATTTTTATACAATGGAGTACTATTCAGCCATAAAGAAGGATAAACTGGAGACTTTTATAGGTAAATGGATGCAACTCGAGAAAATACTCATAAGTGAAATAAACCAGACACACATGTGTAAGCATCATATTGTCTCTCTAGTATGAGAAACTGAAAGAGTAAATAAGATCCAAAATGTACAATAGACACGGTGAATCAAAAAGAAACTGGTCAATAAGAAAGAGAGACTGGAATGGGGAAAAAAAAGAAGGGAAAGGGAAAAAAAATTGTATATGTATATAAGATGGTTAAGATAGATACACTACCAGTTTTACTTAGTTCATTGAAGAGTAAGGTTTGAGCCAATAATGTTTGGACAATTGAATGCTAATGTCTGGTATCCTGAATAACTAACTTAAAGATAATAATACGTAATGCATTGACCATTGTTACCCTCATATTATGTTGTTTTGAAAATTTGTTCTTTTTTTGATTTGTTTTGTTTTTTCTTCTCTTTAAAATAAAAAAAAAAGGAGGCTTGTCTCCTCCCTTGCTTGTTTTGCTATCATCTGCCTGCCATGAACTGTTTCTCCTCTGCGATGCCTGTCTGCCATGTCACCCTACCTTGGGGTCAGCCAATTATGGACTAAGACCTCTACAAACTGTGAGCTAAATAAACCTTCCCTCCTTTAACTTTGGGTGTCAGGTATTTCGTCTCAGCAATGAGAGAAAAGTAATTAAGACACACCCATGACCCAGCCAACTCCCAAAAGCCCCACCTGTGAGTGCATGAGGCATTGGGGGAACATCTAGATATAAGCCATAACTAGGTGCTGGGGACACAGGAACAAACAAGTCCAACATTGCCTTTATCCTTACAGAATACAAAATAAAGAAGAAATTTTAAGTGTGAAGAATGTTGAAAGTAAAGGGGCTGGCAGTGTCACTCAGTGGTAGAACAGATGCTTAGCAAGCATGAGGCCCTGGGGTCAATCTTTAGCACCATCCAAAAACAGTAAGGGATACTGTGGAATACCTAGCATGAAAGCTAACCATCACTGGGTCCAGGGAGTATTTCCCTGAGAAAACAATGCTTAGGGTTTTGTTTTGTTTTGTTTTGTTTATGTGGGTAGTGGGAGTCGACCTCAGGACCTCGCGCTTGCCAGCAGACGCTTGTGCCGCTGAGCGATATCACCGTCCCTCTTTTTCCTTTATGTGGGCTCCAGGAGTCAAACTCGGGACCTTGCGCTTGCCAGGCAGGCACTTATGCCACTGAGCTATCTCACCAGCCCCAGGTGCTTAGTTTGAAGAACAATACTAGTTAGCTAGGAGAATGCATTAGTCTATCTTCTGTTGCTAATTGCTGAATACCACAGACTGTAAATTTTAAAGAAAAATGGTTTTTTTGGCTCAACATCAAGGGGTCACATCCAGTAATGGTCTTTTCTGGCAGAGTCCTGAGGTTGCACGGGGCATTACAAGGTGAGAGACAAAGGAGTGTGTGTGCGCGTCTTGGTTTCTCTCCCTCCTTTTATTTTTTAAAAATTTTTTCCAGGACTGGGATTGGACCCAGAGCCTGTACCCCGAGTTACATCCCCAGCCGTTTATATTTTTTACTGGGAGAGCGGGTGCTTCATTTTATAAAATCTAAGCTGGTTTAGCTACAGGGTACAGCAGCAATTCCGAGAACGATGGCATTATCTGAGGGTGCCCACCCCCCATGCCTGGGAGAACGCAGTTTCAAGCCAACAACTGCAGCTTTTCTCAGCTCCCAGTCAATGTTTGTGGCAAAGCAGAGGCCCAGGAGCAGTTGGAGGGAAGCTGATGGGAACAGAGCACCAGAGGAAAGGGCCCTTGACCAAGGAGGAAGGAGCCTGATCATCTCTCCCTGCAGCTTCTCACTGAACTCATAGCACTGAAAACACCTCTAGTCCAACAACGTGTGAAGCTATACTGACAGCAGAGTTGAAAGGGGCACAGGTGAGAGGTGGGGAGGGCCAGTACAGACAGCAGCAGGTCAGGAGGGGAAATGGCAAAACTTCCTCCTGTGCGTGGGAAGGGATAATCCAGTGACTGACACTGAGGCTGGTCATGGCACTCAACTCGATGTCTTGGGGCAACCAGGACCGGTCCAGGTTACACTGAATCATGGCTATTTTGCACAAAGGCTTCAGACTAGGACTAAATTCCAAAGTGTATAAGTCAGAATTATCTATAAGATCAAATTCATCTCCCAGGCCTTCTTCAGGAGACAGGCTGGTACCCTCAAAGAGGAGGGTTTTTTGGTTGGAATTTTTTTTTTTTTTTTTTTTTTTGAGACAGGGTCTCACTATGTAGTGCAGGCTGTCCTTGAACTCACTTATGTAGCCCAGGCTGGCCTCGAATTCTTGGTGATCCTCCTGCCTCAGCCTCCAGAGTACTGGGATTACAGGCATGTGCCACCATGCCCAGCAAGAGGATGGTCTTATCACCAACAATACAGAAGCACTGGCACCAGTGGAGACATGGCCCCTCCCCTCAAGCACTTTTTCCAGGTGAAAGACGTAGGGTTGAATTTCCAGAGGTCATGGAAGTGCTGGTTCAACCTTGCATTATAACCACCAAAGATGTACAGCTCCCCTTTGTAGCCAAAGGCTGAATGGCTCCAGTGCCCCCTTGGCAGGACTAGAGTGGGTGGATAGTCCAACCAGGCCTCAGTTTGAATGCCAAAGATGCAAGGGAGATTGCAGTAAATCTCACTGTTTGCAATGGAATAGCCCAAAGAGGTTGGTGCAGCCAAAGGCATACATGTGAATGCCCAGCACTGTGTCTGAGTAGAAGTCCCTCCAGCATTCAGGGTTGCCTTTCATACAAACAAGGGTCCGTGTCATGGGGCTTATATCCAGCTTGTGAATGTCATTGAAAAAGCAACCTGCCAGCTGCATGTAGTCCCCTAAAATGTATATTATCTTACCCAGGACATAAGAAGAATGTCTACCCCAGGCCCCAGGACATGTTCCCAACACTCAGGGCATGGACCATTTGCGTAAATTGCTCTTTCTCCCACAGACCTGCATCCTCTAGGAAATAGCACTATTAAGTGAAAAGTATATCTCTGAACTTCAAGCACAGCCAAATGTCTAGCCAAGCTCATCAAATAGGTGGACTGACCTAGTAGGAAATATATATTCTAGATTACCTATATTGAAGGCATGCCCGAGACCACTTACAAATCCCCAACCCTAGACCACAATGCATCTCGCTCTCCAAGAGCCTTGACTCCCTTCTGAGTGTGTACTTTTTTCTGCTAAATAAATCTTTTCTGTGCTTCCTACTATTTCCAGATTGGGGGTCTTATCCAGGTCTTGAGGTCCTAAACAAATAATTGAGAAGACAATCAAAAGGAACAGCAAGAGCAAAGATTTATTTAAAAGAGAAAACAAAACAAAAACAAAAGTACACTCCACAGGGTGGGAGCAGGCCAGTGAAAAGAGCTCATAATAGGCCCTGAAGGGGCTTGATGTTGAGGGTTTTCAACATTAGAGTTTGGGGCGGCATTAAGAGGTTGGTCTGAGGTTTGACTCCTATTAATGAATGGCTTGACTCAGCACCTCCATAGGTCTGTGAAGTTTCCAAACTTTTTCTGGCCCTTGGAGACACTGTCATGGTGGCCAAATCAGCATAGTCAATGACATGGTAATTAGGCCTGGGGCCAAGTCACCAAGGTTTGTAGAAGACCACTGGACATATGCCAGTGGAGATTTATTGTGTATAAGCTATTGTCTTGGTTACTTTCCTCATTGCTGACAGAAAATACCTGATACCCACAAGTTAAAGGAAGAAAGGTTTATTTCAGCTTAAACTTTGTTGAGGTTTCAGTCCATAGTTGGCTGGCTCCAAGGCAAGGTGGCATGGCAGAGGGGCATCACAGAGGAGAAGCAGTCCATGGCATGGTAGGCAGAAGGCGGCAGCAGAGAAGCAGCATCAACAGCCTGGCTTCTTTCTGTCCCTTTATGTTCCATCCAGGCTACAAGCCTATTGATCAATGACACCCATACCCAGGGTGGGGCCGTCATTATCCACAACCTTAATCCTAGTATCACACCCTGAATCCACATTCACACACCCTAAATCCAGCCACCTCCAAAATGCCCCACATATGACTGCATGAGGCTTTTGGGGGACATGTAGGATGCAAGCCATAACAGCTGTTACCTGGTTTTCTCCCATAGACCAGGATATCCTAGTCTTGGGCTAATGTTTTAACTCAAAATGTGGATTTAGTCCCAGAAATCCAGCTCCAAGGTAGGCCTCCCTTCATTCTCAGCCATTTGCTTAGCTACTTCCTGCCTCACTACTGATACATCCTGCATTTCTGTTCTGTGATATGAGTCAATAAACCTACCACCTATCCCAGGGGTGGGGGAGATGAGGTCCTCATCTTCTATTTGTCAGACCTCCTTGAACCCTGTTTGGTGTCAATATTAAGGAGAGTGAATTTCAACCGACTTAGAAGGGTTATTGCTAAAACTGGACTGAAACAAATAATGAAACACCATAATTCAGTTGGTGGTTACGAAACTATCCTTGCTGTGGGAGCGCTACAGACTGAATGCTTGTGTCCCATTGTAACCATGGCAAAATGGAACTTTAAAAGTTGCGGTTTTTTTAGGCAGGCATGATAGTGTGCATCTATAATGCCAGCACCTGGGGAGCTGAGGCAGGAGGATCGCCATAAATTTGAGGCCGGTCTGAACTGCATAGCAGACCCTGTCTCAAAAAAAGGAACAAAAATAGTTGAGTTTTTGCTTTAGAGAAAAGGAGTTTCTCCAAATTTCCTCAGGCCTAGGGCATAAACTACCACCCCCACTCTCCCCACCAAGATGAATGGACAGAATATGCAGGTGCTGGCACCAGGAGGTTAAAATCAACAGGAAAAGAAGAGAGAGGTCTCGATCCATGAAGGTAGGTATGATAGTTAACGGTGGTGTCATGTTGAATGGATTAAGAAATGCCTACTGGATTAGTGGAGCACAGTTCTGGATGACTGACTTGTAAACTGAAAACTGAAGAGGGAAGACCCTCCTTGGATGTGAGTGGCAACAACCAATAGGATGGAATAGAAGGGAAAGAATAGTAGTACGGAATAGTAGTATGGATGGAATAAAAAGGGAAAGAAAATGAAAGCTTCACTTTTTCTTATTTGGAGGAGCTTTGGTCTTTGCCATCACCTTTTGACATCCATTCCCAGTTCCTTTAGGCTTTCAGCATAGACTCTTCCTCCTTCCAATGCAGGACACTTCAGCTTCCAAATATGGACTCACAAGACTGCAGTGAGCTCCAAGCCTTCTACTTTTGACTGGATCCTCCAGCTCTCCAGTGTGGAGACAGCCTTTTGCATTCTTCCACCCCTGAATTGTAGATGGCCATATTCTAAGCCTACTATGTAAATCTTCTATATAACATCTATATCTATATCTATATCTATATCTATATCTATATCTATATCTATATCTTTATACTGTTCCTCTAATTAAACATAACTGATACAGGATAAAACAATGAAACAAACCTGGACATGACTATTTTCTCATTGTATTTCCTCTCCCTGCTCTTCCTTGCTATAAAAAACCCTAGAGATTCAACATGGCCGAACAGAGGAGGAGCCAAATTGGAGCTACTCAGAGAAAATCAACTAAAATCACAGGTAACTGCAGGAAAGGCAGTAACTTACATCCTGATGCCAAAATCAATTGCAAATAAGAGACTTGTAGATCAAACAAAACATAGACACAGAACTTCATAAAATGGCGAACCAGCCCACAGGGCTGCTGGAGACACTGCTGCCTATATGTTGAAAAAGAATTGCTGTACTGAGAAGTCTCCAAGAAACTGGTGGACTGCAAAAGTGTGACTAACTCAAGCCAAAGAGGATAGATTTGGGCTATAAGGTCGCTTGCCTCTTTTGCTTTCCTCTACACAGAGGATGAGACAGCCTGACAGCAAATTTTGTTGGCACTGATCCCTCCCCCATAGGCCACCACTAGCTTTTTTTTTTTTTTAGTGCACCCTAGTGACTAAGTGGAACCCCTAGTGACAAGGTTAGGGACTGCAGCAGAGGCAGTGCACTACTCTTCCTACCCTGCAACCCGTGGCGTGAGAGAGGGATGCACAAGCAGGATTTAAATAGCTGTGTTCTCCCCTCCTGGGAGAGGAGATTGAAGTGGGACCGAGCAGTCTCGGGCAGTCTCTGTGGCAGCCAAGCAGCAAGTCAGCAAGGTTAGGGACTGTGGTAATGGCGGTGGTGGCAGTGGCGGCAGCAGTAGCAAAGGTAGTAAGTGGAAAAGCACGACCCCTCCAGCCCTGCAACCAGTGTCTTGAGAGAGTTTAAGCAGCCTTCCACCATGGCAACAAGTGGGAGGTGAGCACTCCCCCCGTGGCAGAGGAGAGCAAAGTGGGACAAGCGGTCTCTGCTGCGGCAGCAGGAGCAGAGAATCAGCGCAGGGCACCCCACTGCACCCCGCCCTGCAACAAGCAGCATAAGAAGACAGAGATGTGCCAGCCAGTGGAAGTGGAACAGAGGAGGCTGTGCAAGGACCAGAAGAGCCAATAGTACAGGGACTGGGAACATCCTTAGGCTGTCTCTGTCTGAGGGTGGCACAGCAACTGAGAAAGCAACAAAGGGACAATCAGGGTAAGGAGTGGGCCAGCCACCAAGGAACATACAGAAAGTTACTGTCTGAAGACTCTGGCCTCAGGCCCCACATCCAGAGGCCAAGATCAGCCTCAAAACCTTTACGCATCCTACTGCAGACCTGGCTGGGTTACCCAGCAGTTTCGGACTCTGACTCAGACACAGAACTATGCACAGCAGAGGAATTTTATTATTTTATTTATTTGTTTGTTTCATTTTTCTTTCTCTGTTTGGTAGTTTGTTTTAGGTTCTTTAGCTTTTTAACATTTATTTTTCTTCCGTTCTATTAGTCTTCTTTCTCCCATTTCTCAACTATCTCTCTTGATTTTATGATATTTTCATGTCAATTAACATTGCCTCTAGTCTTTCTGGTTCACTTTGATAGTCTTTTATTTTCTCCTTCATTCTCTCTCTCCTGCCCCTTTCTCCAATTTCCCAAAGCTTGCATGAACTTCCTTTGTCCTGCAGCCTTGCTTCTGCTACATTTCTCCCCAGTTGTCTCTCTGTTTTGTCTCCTATCCCTCTTAAATTTCCCCACCACAGGGTAAAATCACTCTACTAAGAGGAAACTCTTTGCGTACAAATTCTTGAATTATGTTGGATGTTGTTATACAACTATAAATCTTGCCCCTATGATTAAACGTACCAAATTAATACTTACCAGAGTTTGTCAGGTTCTAGTCTGTGCTTCATCCTATTGTTATTGCTAACTGTACTACTTTAGCCAGGATGTCATAACT
Source organism: Erethizon dorsatum (assembly GCA_028451465.1). Classification (NCBI taxonomy): domain Eukaryota; kingdom Metazoa; phylum Chordata; class Mammalia; order Rodentia; family Erethizontidae; genus Erethizon; species Erethizon dorsatum. The sequence goes on along the minus strand of CM051831.1, from coordinate 79,264,431 downwards.
ACTGTAATCAGTTTTTCTCCCTTGAATGAAAACTACCACCATAACCACCACCATAGTCTAGTACCAGAGGACTGGGTGCTGAGCCAAACAGATAGCAACGTCTCATCCTTAATAAATTGCAAAGTTAGGATCTTGGGTCACAAAGACCAAGAACCATCTACACCCAGAAGACATCTCTGAGGAGCAGACATTTCCTGGGGAAGGCTCGATAGTAGTAATAAAGCTATCTACTATAAGAAATTTACAAGCATCAACACAGAAAACAAAATAAAATTTAAAAATACAAAATGACAAGATGCAGAAGCAAAATACAACTCCAGATCTCCAACCCAACCAGGATAAGTCCATAGATAATGAGGTAGAGGAAATCAGAAGCCAGCCACCTGAATTTTCTGAAATGATAGAAGCAGAAGTACAACAAATGAATGAGGTAATAGAGAAAATAATCTCTTAGGTAAAAAAAGAAATGACAATCAAAATGAAGGACTTGTACAATGAATATAGACACAGATTTTTAAAAAAGGAGAGCCTAGGAAAATTATGGAAATCATGAATGTCCAACATAGAAAAGAAATGGAATCCGTGAAACAGATTCAAACAGGTATTCAAGAGATTAAAACTCCATTGGAAGTATATACAACTGACTAAACAAAGGCAAGGACAGAATATCAGGACTAGAAGATAGGATTGCAGTTAACAACCACAAAATAAAGACATCTGAAAAAAAGAAAGGGACCATGAAAAATCAATCCAACAGCTGCAAGATGATACAAAAATAAGATTGACCAGTGTCAATGAGAAAGCCAGAGACAGCAGAAGTGCCATAAAAAAACTGTTCATAGGAGCCAGGGATTTAGCTCGGAGGCACAGCACCTGCCTGGCAAGCATAAGGTCCTGAGTTCAATTCCCAGGGCAAAAAACAAAAAACAAACAAGCAAACAAACAAACAAAAAAAACCTGTTCTCAGAGGTAATGGCAGAAAATTTCCCAAATATGGAAAAAGAATTTGACATACAAATATATGAGGCATATAGAACTCCAATTAGCCATGATCAAAATAAATCTATACCAAGTCATATAATGATCAAGATTCCAGAAATTCAGCAAGAACAGAATATTAAAAGCTGTTAGAGAAGAGAAACAAATCATCTGTAAAAGAAAGCCCATCAGAATCACAGAAGATTTCTAAACATATTCTAAACACATTCTCTCCTTAAGTCAAGGAGAGTTGGAGTGAAGTATTTCAGGTTCTGAAACAAAACAAATTCCAACTCAGATTGATGTACCTTACAAAACCATCTTTCAAAAATCAAGATAGGAATAAGATACTTGCATGACAAAGAACAACCAAAGAAATTCATGATCACCAAGCCAGCTCTACAAAATGTTCTGAATGATATTTTAGAAAGAAACAACAGAGGCCGGTGAGATAGTTCAGTAGCATAAGTGCCTGCCTGGCAAGCGTGAGGTCCTGAGTTCGACCCCCAGTACCCACAAAAAAAAAAAGAAAGAAAGAAAGAAACAATGAAGACCACAATTCCAAGAACACCAATAGAAGGAAGCCACCAGGCAGGATAAGCAATTAAACAGAGGGGAAAGACAGGAAGCCAACAACAGGAAAACAATATGACCAGGATAAGGCAATGCCTATCGGTTATAATCATCAATGTAAATGGTCTCAATTCACCAATCAAAAGAAACAGACTGGCAGAATGGATCAAGAAACAGGATCCAGGGCCGGTGAGATGGCTCAGCGGCGTAAGTGCCTGCCTGGCAAGCACGAGGGCCCGAGTTCCACTCCAGGTACCCACATACGAAAAAAGGGCCGGTGATATCACTCAGAGGCACGGGCACCTGCTGGCGCGCAAGGTCCTGAGGTCGACCCCCGGTACCCACAAAAAAAAAAAAAAAAAGAAAAGAAAAAAGGGCCAGTGATATCGCTCAGCAGCACGGGCACCTGCTGGCACGCGAGGTCCTGAGGTCGACCCCTGGTACCCACAAAAAAAAAAAAAAAAAACTTACCAACAAAGAAAAGCCCAGGTCCTGATGGATTCACTGCTGAATTCTATAAGAAATTTAGAGAACATTTAATGCCAATATTCCTCAAACTCTTTAATGAAATTGAAAAGGAAGCAATACTCCCTAACTCATTCCTGGAGGCAAGTATTACCCTGATACCAAAACCAGAGAAAGTCCCAATGACAAAAGAGAACTACAGGCCAATCTCCCTAATGAACATAGATGCAAAAATCCTCAATAAGATACTAGCAAACAGAATGCAGCAAATCATCAAGAAGATTATACATCATGACCAAGTAGGATTTATCCCAGGGATGAATTCAATATACACAAATCAATAAATGTAATACACCTTATTAACAGAGCCAAGGACAAAAATCACATGAGCATCTCAATGAATGCAGAAAAAGCATTTGACAAAGTCCAACACACATTCATGTTAAAAAGAGAAAATTGGAATAGATGGTTTTTATCTCAATCTGATAAAAGCATCTATGACAAATCAACAGCCAACATCATACTAAATGGTCAAATAATTAGGATTTCATTCTAAAATCAGGAACAATACAAAGATGTTCACTATCACCACTTCTATAAAACATAGCTCTGGAAACATTTAGCCAGAGTGATTAGACAAGAGAAAGAAATAAAAGGAGTAAAGAGAGGAAAGGAAAAAGTTAAATTATCATTTTTTGCAGATGACATGATACTCTACATGGAAGATCCCCAAAAACTCTTTTGAAAGTCTTCTACATTTAATAACCAAATTCAGTCATGTAGCTGGATACAAAGTCAACTCTCAAAAATCAATAGCATTTCTGTAGAAAAATAACAAACTCACTGAGAAAGAAATTAGGGAAACAACACCTTTCACAATAGCATCGAAAAAAATGAAATGCTTAGGAATCAATCTAACAAAGGAAGTAAAAGAGCTCTACATTGAAAAAAACTACAGTACTCTGAAAAAGGAGATTGAAGAAGATATCAGAAAATGCAAAGATATCCCTTAGTCTTTTTTTTTTTTTTTTTTTTTTGTGGGTACCGGGGGGACGACCTCAGGACCTCGCGCACCAACAGGCACCCGTGCCGCTGAGCGATATCACCGGCCCCTTTTTCGTATGTGGGTTCCGGGAGTCGAACTCGGGCCTTCGCGCTTGCAAGGCAGGCGCTTAAGCCGCTGAGCCGTCTCACCGGCCCCCTTAGTCTTGAGTAGAAAGAACCAACATAGTGAAAATGGTTGTAATGATTTGTGTCTATATGTTCCCCCAAAGCCTGATGCAGGCATTGGGATTTTTCAGAGGTGGCTGAATCTAGAGTGTGTGATGCTGGGATTAAGGGTGTGTGATTAGTAAATCAGTCCACTGATTGGTTTGGCATCGTTCTGGCTGGGATTAAGGATGTGAGTGCTACACCCGCCCTATGCAGGTAGCCTGCATGCAATATAAAGGACAGAAAGAGTCTTGTCCCTTCTCCCTCTCTTGTTGCTTTTGCTGTCTTCCACCTGCCTTGAAAAGTTGCCCATCTGACATGTGCCACCCTGTCGTGGAGCCAGCAGATTATGGACTAAAACCTCTACCAATGGTGAGCTATATAAACCTTTCTTCCCTTAACTTCGGGCATCTGGTATTTTGTCTTAGCAAGGAGAAAGGTAACTAAGACAATGGGTATACTCCCAAAATTCATATACAGATTTCATGCAATCCCAATCAAAATACCATTAGCATACCTCACAGAACTACAGAAAACACTCTTAAAATTCATTTGGAACCAGAAGAAGCCTAGAATAGCAAAAACAATTCTGGGCAACAAAAGTAAGGTAGGGGCATCAAAATCCCTATCTTGAAATTATACTACAGAGCTACCGTGATTAAAAAAAAAAAAAAAAACAAACAAACAAAAAAAAAACAGACCTGAGGATCAATGGAACAGATTAGAAGATGCAGAAACAATTCCAGACGCATTCAGCCACCTTATACCTTATCTTTGTCAAAGGAGTCAAACACCTTCACTGGAGGAAAGATAGCCTCTTTAATAAATGGTTCTGGAAAAACTGGCTTTCCACATGCCGAAGACTAAAACTAGACCCATGTCTATCTCCATGCACTAAACTAAAGTCAAAATTGATCAAAGACCTAAATGCTCAAGCAGAAACACTAAATATGCTGGAAGAGAGAATAGGTAGAACTCTTGAAGACAGGTGTAGGCAAAGACTTCATGAGCAAAACCCCAATTGCGTGGGAAATACTACAAAGAATCAACAACTGGGACTCATCTTATTATAAAGCTTTTGCACAGCAAAAGAAATCACCAACAGAGTGAAGAGACAATGCATAGAGTGGGAAAAAATTTTAGCCAGTCCTCTGACAAAGGACTAATATCTAGAACATATAAAGAATTAAGAAAAGTAAGACCCAAGGATATTACATTTTGTTTTTAACTGTATTTCCCCAAGACTAACAGAATTCTTGCTGAAGACTGGCCAGGGTGGCTCAGATATTACCTGGGATGTGTTGGGGGATTACAAACCTAGTCAGGTATTTGTCACCAGCTACTAAGGCCCATACTGTCTGGCACTGCCCAAGAGTGTAGGAGACACAATTTACTTTAATGGAAACAAAAAGATGACCTATAATTCCAGAATTCAGGGAGGCTGAGGCAAAAGGATTACAAATTTTAGTCCCACCTGGGAAAGCTAATGAGACCCTGCCTCAAATTTTGAAAAAAACAATTCTTTTGTTAAAAAGCACTGTGGATGGTCAGGCACGGTGGTGCATACTTGTAATCTCAGCACTCAGGAGGCTGAGGCAGAAGGATTGCCACAAGTTCGAGATCAGCTATGTGGTGAGTTCAACGCCAGCCTGGACTACATGGTAGGACACTGTCTCAAAAAAAAAAAAAAAAAAAAAAAGAAAGAAAGAAAAGAAAAGGAAAAGAAACCACGCATTGAAGATGTAGCTCAGTGGTAGAGTCCTCCTGGGTTCCATGGAGGGGGGTTGGTAATTCAAAGCCATCTCTGAAGGAGATAGGGAGGCCTTTTCCTCAAATCTCCGTCTCTGCATGTTCAAGTGTGTGTTTTATTACAAGAAGGAAGGGGAAAGAAGTACAATGACACACTAGACAGTAACATTGCCAGTTTTATCTGTGGCCATTTTTATGTTCCCTTATGGAAAGTTGACCTCAACCTCCTTAGGCCCAGCATCGGCATATTTCTTTTAGATAGGCTAGTTTTCTGACACAGGCATTACTGTATTTCTCTCATGTTCATCTGCGTTGAAGAGTGGAGGAGATGGCGGTTTAAGTTCTCAGCATGATGAAGTTGGAGAAGCAGCCTATCTCTTAAAGAAAACTCCTACTTTTCAAAGATCTATTTTACCATCTTGGTTACATATTGGGGGTGATCAGATTTCAAAGATAGAATGTCTTGCTAACTGACTTAGGATTTTTTTCCTAAAACTGGAATTTAAAAGAAAGCAGATAGAGGGCCGGTGATATAGCTCAGCGGCACAAGCGCCTGCCTGGCAAGCGCGAGATCCTGAGTTTGACTCCCAGTACCCACATATGAAAAAAAAGAAAGAAAGCAGATAGAAAAAGAAGGAGGAGGAAGAGGAGCAGGAGGAAGAGGAGGCACACAGACAGACCCAGGGAAAAGTTCAGTAGCCTAAATAAAGTTTGGTCAAGAAAAGAATCTCAGCCAGGTGTGGTTGTGTACACCTGTAATCCCAGCAGTCGGAAGGCTGAGACAGGAGCATCACCAAGAGTTTGAGGTTAAATTGGGCTACTTAGTGAGTTCAAGGCCAGCCTGAGCTACAAAATAAGATTCTGTCTCAAAAAAAAAGAATCTTAGCTAGTACAATGACAACACTTGTATTCTCAGCTACTTGTGAGGATGGCAAATTTGAGGACAGTCCGGGCAAATTAACAATGCCTTGTCTCAAAATAAAAAGTTAAAAAGGGCTGGAGAGTCAATACCAGCACTGGGGAGGCTGAGGCGGGAGGACCAACACAAGTTCGAAGCCAGCCTGGGTTATACAGTGAGTTCAAGGCCAGCTTAAACTGTGAGACTCTGTCTCAAAAAGAGAGAAAGGGGCCGGTGAGATGGCTCAGCGGCGTAAGCGCCTGCCTGGCAAGCGCGAGGGCCGAAGTTCGACTCCGGGAACTCACATACGAAAAAAGGGCCGGTGATATTGCTCAGCGGCACGGGCGCCTGCTGGCGCGCGAGGTCCTGAGGTCGACCCCCGGTACCCACAGAAAAAAAAAAGAGAGAGAGAGAGAGAGAGAGAGGAGAGAGAGAGAAACCGGGATGTAATTCAGTGTGAAATCCCTGGGTTCAGTCTTCAGTACTGGGGGAAAAAAAGAAGAAAGTAAAGAAAAGAGAGAACAAAAGAAAATAAATCTTCATCAGTAATAAGGTTGAATCAACCTCACATGAAGTGAAAGTTATAGTAGATTTCATCCGGTCCATAATTCTATCCCTGATGAAAGCAATATCCCTAGAAACCCAAGTGAACTGAAACTAATTTTCTCTTCGGGATCTTGGAATTGCAACTCTGGAGACAGAGTTTCAGATAGCTCTGAATCCATGTTCTGAAGGAAGTAGGAGAGTGAGAACTTATATAGGCAAAAGTTATGAATTATTGTTTCCAGAGGCTTTGGGGGTCCCAATTGAGTAGGATTAGCCCCCCATCTCAAAATGCCAATCAAAGAGACAAGCAGTAATAAAGTAAAATAAAGGAGCTTTAATCAGTGTAGCTACACTGGGAAAAATGGAAAGATCTACTGACATAAGATATGTCTTCAAGGAGCTGACAAGAACTTTGAGATTTCCATAAAAGAAGGGACAATGAAGGCAACAGCCAGGTATAGTGTTATTGCTTGTATCTAGATGTCCCCCAACAGCTTCATGTGTGCATAGGTGAGGCTTTTCAGAGGTGGCTAGATCTAGGGGCAATGGTGGAAAACCTATGGCATGAGTGCTGCAGCAGGCTGTTTGTTGTCAATGAAATCTCTAAAAAGTTTGCCATCACTAATCTAGGGTGTGTGAATAGAAATAAAGGGTGTAGGATAACTAAATTAGTATGCTGATTGGTTTAGTATATTTCTGGGTGTGGATATTGGGAAGGCCTGCCCTGGGTGTGAGTGACACCAATCAATAGGCTTGTAGCCTGAAAGGAATAAAAGGGAAAGAGAGGCTTGCCACTTAGCTGCTTCCCGCCTGCCCTGCCATGGACTGTTTCTCCTCTGCAATGCCTTTCTGCCATGCTGCTCTGCCTTGGAGCCACCAGACTATGGCCTGAAACCTCTACAACTGAGCTAAAATAAACTTTCCCTCCTTGAGTGTCAGGTACTTTGTTCCAGGAATGAGAAAGTAACTAAGACAGTAGGAACAGTTAGGAATTTTCCATAGGTAGCAAAGTAGGTAATCTTGGTGAAGCCATGGTCTGGCTGATCACTGTCCAGGTCCAGTTGTGCTAGGTCCTGCAAGTCATTATTGCCTGAAGGGACAATTCAGTTCCTATCCTGAGATAAATGGTCCTGCCTAGAAAGGCAGCCCACTTAAGAAGCAATCTTACCATGGGGTAATCTACCTGCAAAGCTTACTGTCCCATTGGAGGTAATTTTGATCCCTTGTCATAAGATGTTTATTAATCAGACCTGTTGTTCCTGGAACCCATGGTAGTTGCTCGAGAGAATTACTCAGGAGAACTCAGAAGGAAAAACACAAACAAAAAACCAGAAAGTCATAGAGGCAAGAGAGAATCAAAGAGAGACAAAATAAATTTAGGTAGTGACTGGGCCCTCCTTCCTTATCACATGGTGTTTAAAGTTGCTTAAAGTGAAATTCCTATTGAAGTTAGAAATGAATTCAAGGGCTGCAAGGGCTGTGTCAACAATAGAAGATAAAGAAAAGAATGAATACACTTAGTGAAAATGTCCATAAGAGTTCAATAACCTCTTGCTATGTATTTGAGTCTCTGTAATTATCTGGTCCTTCCAGATGCCTGTGGTCAAAGGGTAGAGGTAACCAAAGTTCACAGTCCTAGGCAGCACCTTGAAATATGAATAAATTCTGCTTTCTTCATGGCTGAGTGACTCCATTTTGAAAAGATCTCCCAGCGTTGTTTTCATTGTGGTTTTCCTTTTTTCACACCATCATTTGGTTCCTATAAATTTGTTGCCCATTATTTTTTATGACTATAGAAACCTTTCACTCCATCTTCAGTATACATAGACTCTCTGCAGTCTAACTTTTCCACAGAAAGTGGGAACTCTCTCAAATTATAGCCATTATATCTATAAATTGGATTCCATGCCCACTTAAATTTCTTTTCTTCCTGTTACAATGGGAGTAGTATTTCCTCCTCCTATAGGAGAATGATCTCAGCACCTATCCTCTGAATACCACTTTCTTCTTCTCAGAAAGTTTACCCATCCTATTATACTTTTTTTTGGCTTATTTGCTAAGAGTCTCATCATCAAGTCTCTCCCAAAATAAAAATAATAACAAAACACAACTTGCCTGGACTCTACACCCTGAGATGGAGCCTTATGTATGTCTTTCCCTTACTCAGTGTTATGGTTTGTGTCTAGATGTCCCCCCAAGCCTCATGCAGTCATGCGGGGGTGGGATTTTCAGAGGTGGCTGAATCTAGAGTGTGTGATGCTGGGTATAAAGGTGTGTGATTAGTAAATCAGTCCACTGATTGGTTTGACATAGTTCTGGCTAGGATTAAGGGTGTGTGTGCTACACCCGCCCTATGCAGGTAGCCTGCATACAATATAAGAGACAGAAAGTGTCTTTTCTTTTTCCTTCATTGTTTTCGGTGTCTTCCACCACCATGAACTGTTGCCCCTCTGCCATGTGCCACCCTGCCTTGGAGCCAGCAGGTTATGGACTAAAACCTCTACAAACTGTGAGCTAAATAAACCTTTTCCCCTTTAACTTTGGGTATTGGGTATTTTGTCTCAGCAATGATAGAAAAGTAACTGAGACACCCAGATTTGATTAAACTGTTTAATCTTGCTGTGGAGATGCACACTTGTAATCCCAGCTATTCAGCAGGCTGAGACAGGAGGATCATAAGTTCAAGGGCAAAAATGAAATACCTAGGAATCAACCTCACGAAGGATGTAAAAGACCTCTATACTGAAAACTACAGTACTCTGAAAAAGGAGATTGAAGAGGATATCAGAAAATGGAAAGATATCCCTTGCTCCTGGATAGGAAGAACCAATATAGTGAAAATGGCCATACTTCCAAAATTGTTATACAGATTTAATGCAATTCCAATCAAAATTCCAACAGCATATCTCACAGAATTAGAGAAAACAATCCTAAAATTCATTTGGAATCAGAAGAGACCTAGAATAGCAAAGGCAATTCTGGGCAACAAAGGCAAGGCAGGGGGCATCACAATCCCCGACTTGAAATTATACTATAAAGCTACTGTGATAAAAACAGTGTGGTACTGGCAAAAAAACAGACCTGAAGATCAATGGAACAGATTAGAAGATGCTGAAACAACCCCAGACATACTAAGCCACCTTATCTTTGACAAAGGTGCCAAACACATTCGCTGGAAGAAAGATAGCCTCTTTAATAAATGGTGCTGGAAAAACTGGCTCTACACATGCCGAAGATTAAAACTAGATCCATATCTTTCACCATGCACTAAACTAAATTCAAAATGGATCAGAGATCTAAATATTAAAACAGAAACATTAAATCTGCTGGAAGGTAGGATAGGTAAAACCCTTGGAGACATTGGTGTAGGCAAAGACTTTATGAATAAAAACTCAACCGCACGGGAACTATCCCAAAGAATCAATAACTGGGATCTCATCTTATTAAAAAGCTTTTGCACAGCAAGAGAAACCACCAACAGAGTGAAGAGACAACCCACAATGTGGGAAAAAATGTTTGCCAGCTGTTCCTCAGACAAAGGATTACTATCGAGAACATATAAAGAACTCAAAAAAATCAGACCTCCCAAATTTAAAGACCCACTCCAAAAATGGGCATCTGAGATGAATACACATTTCTCAGATAAAGAAATACTAATGGCAAACAAATATACAAGAAAATGTGCAACATCACTAGTCATTCGAGAGATGCAAATTAAAACAACACTGAGATACCATCTCACCCCAGAAAGAATGGCTACTATTAAGAAATCAACTAATAACAAATGCTGGAGGGGCTGTGGGGAAAAAGGAACCCTTCTTCACTGTTGGTGGGAGTGTCGACTGGTACAGCCACTGTGGAAGTCAGTGTGGAGATTCCTCAGAAAACTAGGGTTGGAGGTCCCATTTGACCCAGCTATTCCCCTTCTGGGCATCTTCCCAGAAGAATTAAAAACATCGTACCACAGCGATATATGTGCACCCATGTTTATAGCAGCACAATTTGTAATAGCCAGATCTTGGAAACAACCCAAATGCCCATCAACTGAGGAATGGATAAGAAAGATGTGGTATTTTTATACAATGGAGTACTATTCAGCCATAAAGAAGGATAAACTGGAGACTTTTATAGGTAAATGGATGCAACTCGAGAAAATACTCATAAGTGAAATAAACCAGAAGCACATGTGTAAGCATCGTATTATCTCTCTAGTATGAGAAACTGAAAGAGTAAATAAGATCCAAAATGTACAATAGATATGGTGAATCAAAAAGAAACTGGTCAAAAGGAAAGAGAGACTGGAATAGGGAAAAGAAAGAAGGGAAAGGGAAAAAAAATTGTATATATATATATATAAGATGGTTAAGATAGATACACTACCATTTTTACTTAGTTCATTGAAGAGTAAGGTTTGTGCCAATAATGTTTGGACAATTGAATGCTAATGTCTGGTGTCCTGAATAACTAACTTAAAGATAGTAATACGTAATGTATTAACCATTGTTACCCTCCTATTATGTTGTTTTGAAAATTTGTTCTTCTTTTGATTTGTTTTGTTTTTTCTTCTCTTTAAAATAAAAAAAAAATAAGTTCAAGGGCAGAGTGGACAACTTAATGAGACACTGTCTCAAAATAAAATCTCAAAAAAGGGACAGGTTAAGAAGGTTGGAGATATAGCTCAGTGGTCAAGGGCTTGTCTATCGTGAATGAGGCCCTGATTCACAGCAGGTGTGGTGGTGCTTGTCTGTAATCCCAGCACTTGGGAGACTGAGGCAGGAGGATCACTGTGAGTTCAAGGCCAGACAGGCCTACATAGTAAGTTCAAAACCAGCCTGAACTACACAGTGAGACCCTGTCTCAAAAAAAAAAGGGGGGGGGTCCCTGATTCAACCCCTAGTGTCAAAAAAATTTAAACTATCTTACTCCATTTCTCACCATCTACTCATTTCTTACCCAATGCCATCTAGCTGAAGCCCCAAACCTAACAATAAACTTCTAACTGACTTTGTATTCCAAAATCCAATAGACATTTTTCAATCTGTACTGTATAATCTCTAGGTAGTATGTGATCCTGTTAACCCACATACTCCTCCTTGAAACTCCTTGGTTTCTATGTCATACTCTGATCAATTCCCTCTTCTTCATCACTGCTCATTTTCAGTCTCATTGTTCAAGACTTATGTGACCTTTTCTACCCATATGGTTTTACTCTGGTTCAGCAACTCTCAAATCTCTACCTTTGTTCCATTCCCCTTTCTCCTGAACTCTAAGCCAGTGGTGGCAAACCTCTGGCATACGTGCCACAGCAGGCTGTTTGTGGTACTGAAAGCTCTAAAAGGTTTGCCATCACTGCTCTAAGCCCATGTATCCATAGTCACATATGCTACGGGAGACATCACTTAACTATCTGTAATGGCACTCAAAAGCCACACCTAAAACTGCACTTTTCATCTTGGCTTCTACCACACACTCTTCCCCCCGCCCATTCCCTGCATGACAAATCACCGTCAGCGCGGGTATTCAGATCATACTATTGACTTCTCTCCTTCTCCTCCAAAGTGAGCACCAAATTCTGTCAATTCCACCTCTCGAACATCTTTTAAATCTGCCTCTTTTCCTAGCCTCTTCTGCTACCGCTATAGTCCAAGGCATTATCATCACTTACTTCATGTGATATTTGTTCATTGGCAAATAATTATTGGTTTATCACTACTTGCCAGTCACGATTGTCGCGGGCATTATGGGTACATACAGCAGAGAATTAGATAAAGGCTTCTATTTTTGTAAGAAAGCGACCCTTGGATGTATGTTTTGTTTTTTAACTTTTGGAAAAGACATTGGTATAGAGAAATAGTTTTCTACAGTGTAATAAACTGAATAAGCAAGATACATGGCAAATAACATCTGTGGCAGTGTGGAAAATGCAACGTGGTATAACAAAATATGGAGAACTGGAGAGCAGGTGCCTTATTAGAGATTAGCTTTAATTTATATCTATTGGTTGTGTCCAAACAGAGATAGAGGTCAAGGGCTACAAATCTCTTACTTTCTCAATCCAAGACTTTAAATGAAGTAGTCTTCAAGTTTTTGATTATCCACTTCCTTTTAAAATGTATTTTGTTGTGGGTGGTGGTGTTTTTAGAGACAGGGTCTCACTACGTAGTCTAGGCTGCACTTGAACTCACTATGTAGCCCAGGCTGGTCTTGAACTAGCAGAGATCTTCTGGCCTCAGCCTCCTGAGTGCTGGGATTACAGCCTCCTGAGTGCCACCACACCTGGCTTAGAGGTGTATTTCTAACAATACTTTGTATCCAATATTAACCATTCCTTATATGCCAAAACATATATTTTAAACTACTGTACTTTTATGTGGGCCAGGATAAGTTTTCTAAATCCTAGAAATACTATATTCTAAATTGGAAATAGGTTATACCTCAGAAGTATTAAATTAACAATATTTAGCTATATATTTTCAGAAATGTTTCCAAAGATTTATCACCTAAAGAAACTTAGCAAACTTTAAAGTATGAAACTTCCTTTACCTGGTAAAGTCTATACACTGACGTTACAATTAAGTACTGTAATATTACACTTAATGGAAAACTCAACATATCCCCTTTAAGATTAAAAAAAATAACAGCAATCACCACTGCTGCTATTTTTAACATTTAGAAAATATTTCTTCCTGAGTTTTCCTCCCAAGTTTGGGGTAAAATATCATGATTATTTCATTATTCCTACCTCATCTTTCTAACATAATAGTTTTTGTTTTTGTTTTTGGTACCAGGAATCGAACTCAGGACCTTGCACTTGCCAGGCAGGTGCTTGCGCCGCTGAGCTATATCCCTGGCCTGCTAATGTGGTAGTAACCAGACTTTCACGCAATGTCTCTCTTTGGAAATCATTTGGAAAATACTATGTTGCGGCTCACAGCCTGTTGTTTTTTTCCCTCATGTTCTCTTATTGTGATTATATCTGCTAGGAAAAAGGACACGAGCTCCCCAGTTGGGGACAGGTTTTAATGGGGTTAAAACCTGAGAGAGGCCAATGGCAGTGAGACCAACGTGGTGCTGTTTCTTACATGCGCTGGGCTTTTATAGAGTTGTAAGAGGAGGTTTTTTAGTAGCTTTAGAGTCTGTGACTACTGAACCACTGCAGTTGTGGGCAGGCTGTTTGGAGGCCATGATATTGAGGCTGTGATTTATGAAGCCATCATTGTGCAGTGGGACTTTGGAGGTGGGGCTGTTTGGGAGAGTGTTTTGGAAACTGCCTATTCTGGGAAAAGGAGCTTGAGGAGGGACGCTTGAACTGGTCACGAACTGGCTAAGCTGGCAGTGGCCTAATTCCTTCAATATCTACATCTATCTATCATCTATCTATCTATCTATCTATCTATCTATCTATCTATCTATCTATCTATCTATCTACCTACCTACCTACCTACCTACCTACCTATCCATCATCTATCTATCGTCTCTGTGGGTCTGGGTTATAGCTCATAAGTAGAGCACTTGCCTTGCATGTGTGAGGCACTGTCCAAAACACATCTGTGTATGTATAATGAACTTTTCTATTTTAACAATTTTCTAGTGTGCAGTTCAGTGGCATTAAGTACATTTCCATTGTTGTACAACTATTATTACTATTCCTCTCCAGAATTTTATAATCATCTCGTATTGAAATTCCATACCCATTAAACAACAATTGGCCATTCCTGTCTTTCCCCAGACTCCAGTAACAATTAGTCTACCCCATGTCTATGATTTTTTTTTATTTTAAAGAGAAGAAAAATAACAAAACAAATCAAGAAAGAACAAAATTTCAAAACAACATAATAGGAGGGTAACAATGGTTAATACATTACATATTGTTATCTTTAAGTTAGTTATTCAGGGTACCAGATATTAGCATTCAATTGTCCAAACATTACTGGCACAAACCTTACTCTTCAATGAACTAAGTAAAATTAGTAGTGTATCTATCTTAACCATCTTATATATAAATACAATTTTTTTCTTTTCCCTTCTTTCTTTTCCCCATTCTCCCATCCCAGTCTCTCTTCCCTTTTGACCAGTGTGGTGGATCCTGTATTGTATTGTTTCCCTTGAAAACCCTGACTACAACAAAATTGGTACCAGGAGTGGGGTCATTACTGTGATGTTGCCTGACCATGTGGCTTAAGAGCCTTGGGAATTAATTTGGAAAGGTCTTGAGAGACTGGCCTAGGAGCAGCCCCAATATTCTGTAAACTATTTTGGAGACTCTGGTCGGAGCCTGGAAAATCAGAGTACTGATGGAAATGCTGCCAATTAAGATGAAGCTCTGGAGGCTTCTATTGAGACAGACACATTGGCTGCTGGATCCTAGGTAGTATATTGTGCTTTGGCAGGAAGTTGTTCTGCAATTTGCTTGTGTTTAGAGATATTATCTGGGTGGCAGAAAATTTTCAATGTTGTCTACTGTTGGGATGGTGGCATGGTTACTGTTGAAAGCTTTTGGCCAGATCTGTGTTTAAAATTAAGAGTAAAGAGCCAACAAGGTGATTTGAAGCATTTGGCCAGAGGGAAGACTCCATGGAATTGTGGGTTGCAAGGTTAAAAAAGAGAAAAACGTGGTTGTTGGAAAATGAAATAAAAAATGGGACAATGGAAAAATAAACTGAAACCTTTCACCTGAAGATAAGAGTGTATTTAAATTGCAGGAGATCCCCATTTTTTAGTCTTGCCATGCCGTGTAGTTAAAAGTTAATGGATGCAAGGACTGTGATTGTAATGGTTCTTTTAATTTGATTTTAATGTAGGTTTTAGATATGTTTGTAATCAGGTTAATTCGTCAAAATGTTGTGGTTTTAACCTTGAATTTTGATCACCCTTTGTATATTTTGCTTTTGGTGCAGAAATGAGTGCAATAGGAATTGTATATGTGGTGCATGCCTGTAATCCCAGCATGCTGGGAGGCTGAAGCAAGAGGATCACCAGTTTGAGCTCAACCTGTGCAACCTTGGGAGATCTTGTCTCAAAATAAAAAAACAAAAGGGGGAGGGGTAAAATGTAGCCCAGTGCAAACACCCTACGTTCAGTCCCCAGTAACACACACACACATACACACACACACGTTTTGCTTACTTTTTATTGGTTTCTTTTGAGACAAGGTCTCACTATGTAGTTAAGGCTGGCCTTGAACTCACTATGTAGCCCAGGCTGGCCTCAAACTCGTGGCCATTGTCCTGCTTGACTCCCAAGTGCTAGGATCATAGGCATGAGTCACCATGCACGGCTCTGCTTACTTTTGAATTGGGTTACTTGATTTTTGTTGAGTTGTAGTTCTTTCCACACTCTGGACATTAATCCCTTGACAGATATGTAATTTTTTTTTTTTTTTGTGGGTACCGGGGGTCGACCTCAGGACCTCGCGCGCCAACAGGCACCCGTGCCGCTGAGCGATATCACCGGCCCCTTTTTCGTATGTGGGATCCGGGAGTCGAACTCCGGCCCTCGCGCTTGCAAGGCAGGCGCTTACGCCGCTGAGCCATCTCACCGGCCCAACAGATATGTAATTTACAAATACTTTTCCCGTTCTATGACTTTTTACTCTATTGACATTGTCATTTTATGCACAAGTTCTTAATTTTTATGAAGTGCAATTTGCCTGTTTTTTTTCTTTTGTTGCCTCGCTTTTGTTTCATCCATGAAATTGCCAAATCTTCTATCATAAAATTTTTCTCATATGTTTCCGTGCTTTATAGCTTACTGTACTCTTACATTTAGGTCATTGATCCATTTTCAGTTCCTTTTCATATATAGTAAAGGCCCAACCTTAATCTTTTCATGTGGACATTCATTGCAGCAGGATTTGTTGAAAAGACTGACCTCTAGCTACAGCGCTGGTGAATGCTTAGAACCCCTGCTACTCCAGGGGCTGTGGTGAAAGGATCCCCAGTTCAAGCCCAGCGCACACAACATAGCAAGATCTAGCCCCCCCAAAAAAAAGAAGGAAAAAGGGAAAAAAAGTACTGATTTGACTCTCAATGATTTTAAGAACACAACTAGCCCATTGTTAGAGATACCTGCTAGGTACCTGCTAGCAATCCCACCTACTAAGAGACTAAGGCAGGAGGATTCATCTTAAATTCTAGTTCAGCCCCCAGCAATTTAGAGACACCCTATGTCAAAATAAAGAAAAAGTGCTGGGGAGGTAACTAGGCACTCATTGAGTTCAATCTCTATCCAGAGAATGGAGAACACACAATTTAAAAATATTTGGAAACATTGTGTTAGCTAAACAAAACAAGTGCAGACTGGATTTTGGCTAAATGCTACCAACAAATGTGAAACTTCATTTTCAATTTTTTTTTCAAAACAACTAGGAGAAAAGAGATTTACTGTGGTCAACCAACTTTCAAACACTGTACTAGGTAACTGGTAAATATAATTAAAAGTTAAATTCCTAAGGTGCAGAGGTTTAAAGCAGAGTTGCAAAACTTGTGATAAGATAATTTTGTTTTGCCAGGTGTGGTGGCATACACCTATAATCCCAGCACTCTGGGAGCTGAGGCAGGAGGATCTCTTCCAGTTCGAGTTCAGCCTGGACTACATAGCAAGACCCTGGCTCAAAAAAACACTAAAAAGGGCCACCACTCAGGACCCCCTTGTCCTTCTTGGACAGCAGCTTTCTCTCAATAAATACTTCCTAGTCTTAACCTAAAAAAAAATATTTTTGTTTTAGTGAGTACACACAAAGAGTCTAAGAAGAAAGTACCTTAAGAGAAGGGTTTTAAAACTTCATTTACTTTTTTTTTTCTTCTGTTTTGTTTGTTTGGTTTGGAATTTTTGTTTGTTTTTGAGCCAGGGTCTTGCGATGTAGCCCGGGCTGGTCTCGAACTCACAGCAATCCTCCTGCCTCAGCCTCCCGAGTGCTGGGATTACAGGCTTGTGCCAACACGCCCGACTTCTTTTTTTTTTTTCCCCTGAAACAGAGTCTCATTATGTAGTTCTGGCTGGTCTCGACCTCAGGGAGGTGCTTCTGCCTCAGCCATACAAGTGCGGAGACACCAAGCCCGGCATAAATTGGGTAGGACCGCCCCCCCCCCCCAAAGAAGCCCCACGTTGGTTAAGGCGCCCTTCTTCAGAACCCAATCGCGACAGCTCTGCTTTCAGCCCGGAAGGCTTTCCGCGCCTTGCGTGACGTCAGAAGGCAGCGCCAGACGGAGAAGGCGGTAGCTCTGGCGGCGCCTCGAGGATGCGCCGCTTTGAGTAGGTGACTCGTGCTGGGAACACTGCTAAGTGAGCCGCGGGTCAGCTGCAGCGCGCGGTTCTCTCGGTCTTCGGCCGCTGGAATCCCTGCGCCTGGAGGCCGCGAGGTTGCTGTCTCTGCACTCCTGGTACGCGCACGTTTCTTTCTCCTAGTGTGTTGGGTGGGAGGGTGCGGCTGACATCCAGGATGTCAGTGCATCCAGGATGCACGTAGTGCCGTGTGCGCTAAGAAGGCCGCAGAGAAGAGGGAACCCGGTGGTTAAATACATTATAAGGAATACAGGACCTGAAACAAGAGCAGTGTTTCCCAGAATTAAATCCTTGATCGCTTTATAAAATTTAGCTGTTCATGCCTGTATTTCCAGTTACGACGGAAGTGGAGGCGGAGGATGGCGAGTTCGAAGCTAGCATGGGCAATTTAGCAAGAACCTGTCTCAAATTTTAAAATAGATAAAAGGACTTGTGGTGTAACTCAATGGTAGCGCACCCCTGGGTTCGATCCCCCGTATCGCAAAAATAAAATGTAGGCGCGTATTTCTCCGATATTCTAGAAGCGTATTGTTTACAAAGACAAAATTCAAAAGACTATTTCTACAACCAGTATTTATCAGGTTAGGGCCCCAGGTTAAATATTGTGGGGAGTCTAAAGAAAAAAAAAAGTTTTTTCTTTAAAGAAATCTGAACATTTTTTAAATGTAAGAAGTCTTGATCCAGGCTATTTATTAAGAAAATATTTGAGTGATTATTGTAAGCCAAATACGGCCAAATACTGGACTGAATGGTAATGGTGTAGACATGGTCTTTTTTCCTTATGAAACAGATAATACTTATCATTTAGTGGGGTAAACAGGTAACCAAACGATTACAATAAGGTGTTGCAACTACCATCATAGCCACAGGGTGTTGTGAGAAGAGGAGGAATACTTGCTGTAAAGTACGACTTGAAGCCAGGCATGGTGGCATGTGCCTATAATCTCAGCACTCTAGGAGGCTGAGGCAGGAGGATCAAAAGTTTGAGCCCAGCTTGAGCAACTTAGTGAACCTGTCTGGAAAAAAAAAAAATTAAAGGTGGGGTGCTGGGGATGTAGGTAGGCATGAAGGTCCTGTGTTCAATCTCCAGTACTACTAAAAATATATCAATGAAATAAAGTATGAGGTGAAGAATAGTTTAGGTTGGGAATGTAGCTCCAGTAGTACAGCATTTACCTAGCATGCATAAGGCATTCAATTCGATCCCAAGCACTACAAAAAAGAGAAAGAAATCAGGTTGAAAAGAGGTGAATGGAGTCAAAAAATGTACAGAAAGAGTGACTGTAACAAACGGATTAGGTATGATTGATTGAAAGGACAGTAATAAAATGACCCCGTTTCTAGCCCAGCACCTGGTTTTGGGAGCAGTGTCCTTCCCTGCAGTTGAACACAGGAGGAGGAGCAGATTGGAAGGGAAAGAGAGAGATTATTTCAATTTGTTACATTGGAGGTATCTTTCAGGTGTTGGTAATGAAAGCTACAAAAATATATCAGATATCATGGGGAAATAGATTGAACAAAGGGATAAAGACAGTCATATTTACCTTTAAAAGAGAGGTGTAGGGAATATCAGCATCAGTGCACAGGCCAGAGAAGCAGAAAAATGAGGAGCCTGCCAGTTTGTTAAATAAAACCAAGGGAGCCAGGTGTGGTGGCACATGCCTGTAATCCCAGCACTAGGGAGGCTGAGGCAGGAGGACTGCCATGAATTCAAGGCCAACCTGGACTACATAGAGAGTCTCAAAAAAAGAAAAAGAAAAAGAAAAAGAAAAGAAACAAAAAAACCCAAGGGAAAATTTTATTTTCGGATGTTTTTGTTATATTTTGTAAAAAAGTTTCAATTTTTGTTTTTCACTTTGAAACTGATGCTAGTTTCACATCTTCAAGCATCTTCATCTTGTGGACATCCATTTCTTTAGGATAAAATTGTGGAGCTTTATATATGTTTTTCCTAGTTTGGGACTTTTTAAAAAAATATATTTATTTTTAATTGACACAAAGTAGATATTTATGGGGTACAGTGTGGCATTTAATATAGGGATACGATGCTAATGATCACATCCAAGCAATCACTATATCTATCACTTGACACAGTTGTCCTTTCTTTTTGCTTTTTGGTTTTGTATTTGTGGTGCTGGGGATTGAACCCAGGGCCTTATGCATGTAAGGCAAGAACTCTACCACTGAGCCACATCCCCAGCCCAGTTTGGGACATTTTGTTTTTTGGTTTTTTGTTTTGGCTTTTTAGCTTTTTTGGTTTCACTATGCAGTTCAGGCTAGCCTTGAACTCGCAGCAATCCTCCAGCCTTCTGAGTTCTGGGATTACAGGTGTGTGCTACCACATCTGGCCTTGTTTGATAATTTTATGTCCTTTTAAGTCTGTGCTGGAAAAGAGTTTGTTGGTGGGTTTTCTGGTTTTTGGTTTGTTTTTTGTTTTTGTTTTTTTGAGATAGTCTCCTTATGTAGTAGTGTTGCTTTTTAATTAGTATATCTGTGTGTACTGTATTTCTATTTGAAGACACAAAGGCATTGTTACAGCAGCTTTTAAGTGCTTTTTGCCATTTACAGTCTTCTGTCACTTTTCTGTTCTTTGTCTTGTGTTCTCTTTTGAAGGATCTTGAGTTTGGGTATATATCTGGAGGAGACTATAACATCATGATCTCAGCTGTATCAGTCTTATGTAACTTTGTTATCCAGTAATATTGATCCTCTGGTCCCCTATATACAAATCTAAAAGGATCTTCAAGTTATCTTTTTGCCTAAAGCTGTAATGAAATTAATATCTAAAATAAGAATCCAAATAAGTTTTAAACTTTTTGCCCAGGGAGTGACCATAAGCGTTGTGTTTCACAAATCAATTGCATTTTGGTATCAAATTTATATTTGGAAGTTTAAAAAAAAATCTTCTAATTTGATTTTATTTATCTTCTTTTACAGAATTTTATTTTTTTTAACATGTCTGTTTTCTTCAAAATGAATGTTAGTGTCACTTTCTTAAGACCTTTTGCCAGGTGTTTGGTTCCATTTACCCTTCCTAAGAAGAGAAATTTATATTCAACAATTCTGCAGAGACATATGTCTTCCAAAATACCATCTGTGTCTTACCCTAATAGGGAGAGTACATCCCCTCCTGCACAGCTAGAATTGGATGGGTGGAAAACTACAATGAAATCTAGCATGCAAGAAGAAGCTGTTTCCACAGTCCCAAGCAACAAGGATGAAGATACACTAGCTGCCACCAGAGAATTAATAGAGATGTGGAGATTGCTTGGGAGAAATGTACCAGAACACATCACTGAAGAACAGCTCAAGACCGTCATGGAATGTGCCTCTAAGTCATCAAAAAGAAAATACTTAAAATATTTGTATATTAAAGAAAATCTAAAGAGAGCTAAGCAAAACAAAAAGGAAATGAAAGCAGCAGCAAAGGAAGAAGCACGAAAGGCCAAGCTATTAGAAACCACTGAGGAAGATAAAGAGAAAAACTTTCTATTTCTTCGACTTTGGGACAGGCATAAGAACATTGCAATGGGTTGGAAGGGTGCCCAGGCTATGCAGTTTGGACAACCTTTGGTTTTTGATATGGGTTATGATAATTATATGACACCAAAGGAAATGCAGAATACTATTACCCAACTTTTAGAAAGTGAAGGATGCAACAGAAGAGATGTTGACCCTTTTCATATTTACTTCTGCAATCTTAAAATAGACAGTGCTTACCATAGAGAGTTAGTTAAACATTATGGAGAAAAATGGGACAAATTGCTTTTAACAGCAACAGAAAAGTCTTATGTAGATTTATTTCCAAAGGACAGTATTATATATTTAACTGCAGATTCTCCCAATGTTATGACTACTTACAAACATGACAAAATTTATGTAATTGGGTCATTTGTTGATAAAAAGATGCAGCCAGGTACCTCTCTTGCCAAAGCAAAACGGTTAAACCTGGCAACAGAATGCCTTCCATTAGATAAATATTTACAATGGGACACTGGTAACAAAAATCTTACCTTAGATCAAATGATGCGTATTTTGTTATGTCTGAAAAACACTGGTAATTGGGAAGAGGCTCTGAAGTTTGTTCCCAGGAGAAAACATACTGGTTATCTAGACATTTCTGAGCATTCTCAAGAGTTTATTAACACATTGAAGAAGGCAAAGACTTTTAATTCATTTCGAAAAGGTACTTTAAGTAGACAGACACGGAAAAGTTGGCATGAATGAGAAAATTTGATAGCTTAAAAATAAATGGAGTGAAACTATAGTTCTATTTTTTAATGGAAATAGTTCTATTAGTGTATTTCTAAATGGAACTCATTTTCTCTTTCTTTGAAAGGTAGTCTTTCCAAACTTAAGTCTTTGTCCAATTACTTAAATCTCTACAGAACTTTGAGAATGTGTTTTATGACAAACATTTAATAATCAGAAAGAAATTACCCATGTTGATTTAATGGAATAATCTTTACATGAGGCCAATAAAACACTGGTACCATTGGTGTGACTTGAATACTGTTTCAGACTTCATTTTCCTTCTGTTTTTTTTTTTTTTTTGTTAGTTTTGCTTTTTGAGACAGGGTCTTGCTATGTAGTTCAGGCTGGCCTTGGATTCACTATGTAGCCTTGAACTCATGGTGATCCTCCTGCCTCAGCTTCCTGAGTGATGGAGATACAGGCATGTACCACCTTGTCCTGCCTAAAGTTTGTATCTTAAGAAACAAGTATACATTTTTCTCAAGTATATTAGGTCTCATTTGGTAGTAAGTGGCAGAAACACAACTCAGGCTGCTTCAGGAAAAAAGCAGTTTACTACAAGTATAGCAAAGGCATCTCCTGAGGTTTAAACAACCAGTTAAGTACAAAAGGAAAATCTATAGCTGGACATTAGGAACAAGGGGAACCAGAGATTTGAACAGCTCCAGAAATTGGTCTTATTTCTGTATGACTGAGCTTGTACTATAGTCTTACTCCACAGAACAAAGGACAACTACCAACAATTCAAGAGCTTCCTATCAAAGTCTTACCACCTGAAAGGAAATAATATAGACCACCTTATTTCTCAAGTCCAAAAATTCTGGAAAATGGTTATGACTGCCTTATCTTAGTCATCCCTAAACTAATCAATTGGCCAGAGGAGACTGGGTACTATGACTAACCAAGCTTCAGTGAGGTGTCTTTTGTAACCAGATGTGGCGAAGGATGCAGTCTGTACAATATGATAGCTTCCATTTAAAACCTGTGGCTGGGCAGGTGAGATGGCTCAGCGGCATAAGCACCTGCCTGGCAAGCGTGAGGTCCTGAGGTCGACCCCTGGTACCCACAAAAAACAAAACAAAAAAAAACCCAAAAAACCTGTGGCTGGTGAAACAGATGTATTTCCTAGAAAAAGAAAACTACACTATAATAGGCAAGGTACTTCATGCAACATTAACCAAGTCTTTTTTCTAAGAGGGCAAGAAATTAGTTTTATCTCTACAAACTCATTTTTCATAGCATAGCCAAACTACCCGACATGCCAAGGGATTGCTTTTGTTTAACCAAGATTCAGTTAAGCAATATATCTTAATACCTGTGACATGCCCAGCATTGTACCAATGCTTGAATGTAATAAGTGAACCACTACCTGAAGTTAAGAAACCTTTTTTTTTTTTTTTTTTTTGGCTACGGGGGGTCGACTTCAGGACCCCCTCAGGCGCCCGTGCCGCTGAGCGATATCACCAGCCCCTTTTTTCATATGTGGGTTCTGGGAGTCGAACTCGGGGCCTCGCGCTTGCCAGGCAGGCGCGTACGCCGCTGAGCCATCTCACATTTTTTTATGAAAGGGTAGTAACAGACATGAATAAAATAATATTAAAAAAAAAAACACTTAAGGAAAATGAGCCAGGTATGGTGGCAACACACCAGTAATCCCAGCACTTGGGAGGCTGAGGCAGGAGGATCACCCTGAGTTCAAGGCCAGCCTGAACTACATAGTGAGACCCTGCCTCAAAATCCAAAGCAAACAAACAATTTCCCTGCAAAATGAACTTTAGGAACACTATTCATTGTAGACTATCTGTACCATCAAAAAAAAAATTTTTTTTTCTGGGTGTAGTGGCACACACCTGTAATTCCAGCACTTGGGGGGCTAAGGGAGGAGGATCACTGTGAGTTCAAGACCAGCCTAAACTACATAGACCCTATCTCCAAAAAAAGTTATTTTTAAATGTGGGTATTCAAAATAATTCAGCCTCATTATAGACTCAGAATTCATAAAATCTTTCTGTAGTACTGGGGATTGAATCCAGAGCCACCCCACAGGGCTACATTCCCAACTCTTTTTTGAATTTTTTATATTGGAGACAGGGTCTTGCTAAGTGGCTAAGTTGCCCAGGTGGGGTTCAAACTTACAATCCTGTTTGAGCCTTCCAGAGTGCTAGTATTACAGGTGTGTGTCATGACATCCAGCTTTATTTTTGTTTTTTGAGACAGGGTCTCATTATATAGTCCAGGCTGGGCTTGAACTTGTGACCATCTGCTTCAGCCTTCCCAGTGCTGGGATTATAGACATGTGACACCAAGTGTGACATAGATATGTCTTATTTTAGACTCTCAGCTTTTAAATTATATAGAATCCGGCTGTGGGATCAGGAGACGCCCTGAAAAAATGATGTGTAAACTTTGACCTGACAATGGGTAGTATACTATGAATCAATTTCGTTAGACTCTGTTAAACGGCAAGGATCTTGTGTTTGAACTACTATAGTGGTTAAGAACAAGGGACTGAGATTGCCTGGCAGGGTCAGGACTAGGGTAAGGCTGCATTTTATTGTAGTTCTCAGCCTACACTTCAACTCCACTGTTGACTACCAGTTTCCTTGTCCATAAAAATGGGAGTAATAGTAGTACCTAATTTAAATGGTTGTGATTTGTTAGTTTCATGTTAAATATTTGCAAATATAGTTGGCAAGCTATATGAATAAATCATAGTTGCCACCTCACAAATTACACACCTAAGTTGAAATAATAATTATTTATATTACCTTCCATTTCCACTTTTTAAACCATCATTTGAGTATTCTTTAAGGGTTCTAAATAGCTACCATTAAGCAAGCCCACACCATAATTGGCAGTGTATTAGAAATTTTACCTCAAATATCTTAAATGATCTCAGTATTTCTGTAAACATCCCATTTTTATAGTTAAATATTTTTAAAAATACAATGCAAATAACGAACAAACAAAAAAAGGTCTTGCTGTGTAGTTCAAGATGGCCTTGAGTTCACTATGTAGCCCAGGCTGGTCTCAAACTCACAGTGATCCTCTTGCCTCAGATTGCCGAGTGCTGGGATTACAGGTATGCACCATCACACCCAGCAATTTAAAATTTAAAACACTAAAAATTTTTTGAGACAGGGTCTCACTGTGTAGTTCCGGATGCCTTGAATTCACTAACCCCGGCTGGCCTCAAACTTTGCAGTGAACCTCCTGCCTCAGCCTCCCAGTGTACTGGGATCACAGGTGTGTGCCACTACATCTGGCTGACAGAGTCAGAATTTTAAGTCAGTTCTGTGTGATGCACATAAAACTGATGTGCTCTTTGCCTTGTGTTGTACTACCTTTTCATACCCTCACCCATTTGTAGTGGGTTACTGAGGTTTGCATTCTTTTCAATGAATATTTATGGAGACTGGTATAATCTAGGTCCTGGGAAACCATGGTGAGCAGGACAGGCATAATTAGACTTCATCAGACTAAAAGATGGATAATGACTGCTTCCATCCTTAATTTTTACATTGTGATACATGGGATCTGAATCGGCTTTTAGATAGGCACATGACCTCTCTGAGCTTCACTTTCCTCGTATTACATACATCTGCAAATAATAATTTCAAATAAAATTCTCGTGTTTATGTCCCCATTTAAAAATAGAAGTGAGAATCTCAATGATTATCTTGTAAAGAGCACAGGTAGGGAAAATGTAACAAACACGAATTAGTAAGTACTGCTCTAAGATAGTCTCCCTGTCAGTTTCACACACAATGTGTGGACAAGGGATTTCAACTCGGATTATAAAATCACCACCAAACTACCCTACTTCTGTCGTGGGAAACACATATTAATTCTTTTCACATTCTCGACTTGAAGCCTGGTAGTCATCCATCCACAAACACTGAGCACCTTTCAATTATGAAATGCCTTGTACAAAGTGGCAGGAAATAAGATTTACTAGTGGTATCTGTTGTTAAAGATTTCCTTTTTTTGGTGCTGGGTATTAACTTTCAGCCTCATGCCTACTAAGGACAGGACATTTTCTACCACCAAGCTATGGCACCGGATCTTTAGATAGAGAACACTTGCTTTAATACAACACACACTCTGAAGTAAGTATAAAGTGACCAAACAGTGGCATACAAAATTAAAAAAAAAAAAATTAAGACAGGATCTTGTTACCTAGCTCAGGTGGCCCTGAACTTATTATGTAGCCCACGCTGGCTTCCAACGCAAGGCGATCCTCCCGCCCCAACCTCCCGAGTGCTGGGTTTACAGGCACCACCACGGTTGGTTTAGAAATTACCTCATTTGATTCCTTTTGAAGAAGCTATTATTTTTTATTTTTTACAGAGAAGTGAAGGCAGATCTGTGGGCAGTGAGCAAACTCAAAATGACTCAGCTGGGAAAGGGCACATCAGGGATTCAAAAAAGACTGCTCTCTAACACCGACTGCGTATTGTAGAGCAAACTCAGAAAACCCTTTCTCGGCAAGTAATTGATCCCGTTCGGGAGAGGACAGGAGAAATGTAGAGAAAAAAGGAAGAGAGGCCGAAAAAGAGACGATAACGTTGGGGCCCAATATAATGCATGAACTTCATTCTATATACCTTGGAAATTCATTAAAGGTTTCTGGGTAAGGCAGAAATGATGGTAACCTTACACTGATAGAGAATTTGCAGCTTGCAGACGTAACTCAGGTACGAAGTGCCTTCTGCACTTCGCTACGTAACCTTGGACAAATTACTCTCTGGTCTCAACTCAGTAAATTAAGGCGTAATTCCATACGGGACTATTGGGGATTAAACGGTCGTGTATGAAAGGTGTCTAACACTAGAGAGCGATCAATAAATGTTGATTTTTCTCCTTAATAAGGAAAAAGAATGTAAAACGTTCCCCTCCTCTGTACGTAGACTAGGCAGGCACACAGTAAAGCCCGAAAGACCCTGCCCGCTTCATCAGCAACCACACCTGACTATACAGATTTCATCTAGGATTCCACCAGTGTTTCCAAGGTTATGCTCGCGCTCCCCCACTTCTCTCCGTGCCCACCACTGAACCATGGCACCCCTAACCAGTCCTCCGCAGAAACTTCCAATCCTGCGTTCTTCCTGCCTCTCCCTCACTGCAGCGGCTACTAATCGATTACGTCACAGCCACTTCCGTTTCTGAGGGTTCCCTCTTTTCCGGCTCCAGGGCCGCTCTAGGCTGCTACCGCGCCAGCCGGCCCCAAAGCTCCGTGGTTACTGGGCGGGGCCGTGACGTCCTTGGCGTGGCTGCAGGGGAGGCCGCGGCCGGGAAAATGGCGGACCGAAAGGCGGGAGAGGAGAAGCCTGAGAAGTCGAAGCGAGCTGGAGCCGCCGGAGGTGAACACAACCCCAGCGTCGCGGGCTGCGTAGGATACTCCGGGCCTTTCTTTGAGCTCCCCGGGGTGGGGGGAGTGGAATAGAGCGAGAATGGGTGGATCTGGCGTTCACTCAGCTAGGTGCTGGGCCCAGACGAGCTCGGGGCACGCCCGGTGCGGCCCGCTGGCTTCCAGGCCCACGTTGCTTCCTTACCCCAGGAGAGTCGGCCACTGTTCGTCACCTGCTGGCTCCTGGAAGCCCTCGTATTCAGGAGAAGGGAGATGGGCGCCAGAAAGGGAGACTGAACTTGAGGCGGGACTGGGAGCAGCGGTGCGGGAACTGCTCCCTCCACACCGGGGGCGCACATCATACAAAACACACACCAGAGACGCTCATCACACCACACACACACACACACACACACAGAGTGCAAGCCACACAAAGTGGCCCCAGGAACTGGCCCAAGGCCGAGTTTCCGAAGGTGCTGGCCTCTCAGTTACACGTAGTTCAGTACGCTTGCGCTCCCCTTTCGCAGAGGCGTGCGACCCCGGCCGCTCTCTTTATTTTCTTGCGTGCTGCAGACCCTGTAACGGGATGGGCCGACACGATGGAGGGAAAGAGGGTTGAGCTGCAGGGTCTAATGATAGGTTTAGTTGGCTTTCTTTGAAGCTATCTGCCTTTTCTTGGACTGTTACCAGTTTACCGCATGTCAAGCTATTTAGGTGGCTTAACAGGCTAGTATATCTCTTGTGTTTATGGAGGTGTGAAACTCAGGTTACTGCTATTCCTGTTTTCTTTTTCTGTCCCCTCCACCCCTGTAAATTTGGGTCTTCTGCCAGAAGTTTAAAAAGAAACACGTAACACCTCCCTCCACACACACACACACACACAGATTAGTGACAACGTGAACGAGCTGATCATAACGTCTTCAGAATGTATTAAATGATACTCTCTATTCTGACTCCCTTAAGTGTTATCCCTGAAAGTAATATAAGAAAGTATACAAAATTAGTAGCATATAAAGGTAAAGAGTAGAACCTACTAACGATGTTTAATGTGAATTGTTCAGGGAACAAAAATAATTAATTGAAAAGACAAGTGTTTTTGTTATTGCCGTGGTGGGAATGGAACCCAGGGCCATTTCATGCTAGGGAAGCTCACTACCACTGAGCTACCACCCCAGACCCCTGTAAAGACAATCCATGTGACACATCAGGCCCTTTAAGGCTAGAAAATGAAAGTTTATAGTGTTCTGCCTTCCTTGACTCGACTCTATCACTTCACTGAAGAATAAACGATCTAAGATACTGTTTTTACAGTTGCTTGAAAAAGCAAAACAAAAGAATTTGAGAGTCTAAAGGCCTGTTATTTACTATGTCTAGAAATAAATTGCTAATTCTGGAATTAGTCCTGTATAGAAATAACCTGGTGAACATAGTGCAGGCCGGGGATGCGGTTTAGTGGTAGAGTGCTGTTCTTGCATGTGTGAGACTCGGTTTGATCCCCAGCACTGCAACAACAACAAAACAGCTAGATGTGGTGGCCCATGCGTATAATCCCAGCGCACTGGAGGGAGGCGTTCAGGAGGCTTGCCACCAGTTTGAGGCCAGTCTGGGCTACATAGTGAGACCGCATCCTGCCCCACCCTCATCCCCCCAAAAAACATAATTTGTTTCACCTTTTTTATGGATTTGTAATATGGGCAATCTGGTTTGCCTCTTCACATGACAAAAACAGGTATGAATAGAATTGAGTTGCTGACATTTGATTACTTAATGACAGTTGATTACTTAATGAGTAGAGTAGTTTTCCCATAGTACCTTTTTCTGGA
The DNA here is from genome assembly GCA_028451465.1 of Erethizon dorsatum. Classification (NCBI taxonomy): domain Eukaryota; kingdom Metazoa; phylum Chordata; class Mammalia; order Rodentia; family Erethizontidae; genus Erethizon; species Erethizon dorsatum. The sequence goes on along the minus strand of CM051831.1, from coordinate 79,235,300 downwards.
GCAGTCTCCATGGAAATCTCTGTGCCATAATGTAATTAATAGTACTATATTCCATTTATTAGCAAAGAGTTTAGCTAGTTGTCACATTTAATGTTGTAGTAAAAAATTTTTCCCTTTTCCTCATTTATGCTCTAATTTTTCTAAATTATCTGTTCCAAAATTATTTTCTGGGTAAGATGAGACCTAGAAGAAAAGATAGGCTTTAAAAGTGCAAGGAATCAGGCCGGGGATATAGCTCAGCGGCACAAGCGCCTGCCTTGCAAGTGCAAGGTCCTGAGTTCGATTTCCGGTACCAAAAAATAAAAAATAAAGCCAGGCATGGTGGCGCATACCTGTAATCCCAGCACTCGGGAGGCTGAGGCAGGAGTACTGCTGTGAGTTCGAGGCCAGCCTGGGCTACAAAGTGATTTCAAGGCCAGCCTGAACTGCATAGTGAAACCCTGTCTCAAAAAAAAAGCCAAAAAAAAAAAAAAAGTACAAGAAATCTTAATGATAGCCCCCGTGTAATGGTTCAGAGCAGTTACACTACAATCAAATCTAAGGATTCTTTATGCTATTTAAAAAAAAAAAAATTTTTTTTTTTTTTTTGGTTTGTATTTGAACAAAACTTGTGCCTTTAGTATATAGATTGTTTCTGTATGTAAAAGCCTGTTAGTTTCTGTATGCTTTAGGATGTGCAACCAATTTTCAGTTTTAGAGGTGTGTCATCACAGAAAAGTAGTTATTTGGGTTTTATTATGAAACATCATACTTAGTTAAAACTGTAAATAGGTTTCAGGATAAAATAAAATGTTTTTAGTTATGAACTTAGATTTTTAAAAATCTAATGTTTGGCATATATTTTTTAAAGGGGTTATTTCTCTATAACCTTTTTTTTTTTAATTTTCATTTTTCTTTGTGTTTCGAGACTGGTCTCGCTACACTCACCATACAGTGTATGCTGGCCTCAAACTTTGCCTCCATCTCTAGAGTGCTGGGATTACAGGCGTGTGCCACCATGCCTGGCTATATTACCTCTTAATCCTTTACTCACCAGTCTACTTGTGTTAGTTTTGTTTTTTCTTCCCCTTCTAGCATTTTTCCTGTTTATTACTTTTGTCAGGATCATCCCTTAAAGCATCTTTTCTTTCCATAAATAAGTCCCTCATCCACTGTAACAAAATACATTCAGTAGAGTAAATTAGCAAACAGGGAAGAAAATGAAATTTTTAATACTCTGCCAGTCTTTTCCTGCCTCCTCATAACAGAGCTGAGATACTTGAGATGCAGTCTCAATCATTGACTTAATGCAAATAGAAGTAAAATTACTGAAAGACATCTTGCCTTCCAGACCTACATATACACTTTTTACTGTTGAGGTTATAATGAACTCATCAGTCTCTCGTGAGAAAGTAATGTGTAAACCAAAGTATGACTTTAAATGACTTTTACAGGTAGCTTAAAACAAATGGTAACCAAGCTTTTAGGGTAGAATGAGATTACTCTAGGAGACAACCCTGAAGTCCTTCTTGAAGTTTTTTTTTTTGCAACTCTTAAAATTATGTTACATAAGGAACACATTACTCAATCAAATAACTCTAGGCTGTGTTAACACTGTGGTTTGGGTAATAATGGTCTTCATGGATAGGTAGTTTGTATGATTAGTATTACATTATTGAGAATATTAGAATCTATTAGCCAAATGTGTTATATGACTGCTCATAAACTAGTTTGTGTAAAATAATTTACTGATCTTAGCTTCTAAACAAAATTCCACAAATAACCAGATTATTGTACAATTTATATGGTAGTATTTAGTTGAAGGGTCTTTACTTTTTGTGAACTCTATGTTTATAATTTTAAATTGCTCTGTATTTTATGCTAGTTAATTCATGGGAGCCTCTTCTACTGCCACACAATCTCAGTTCCTGCTATATACTCTAACAAACAGTGGAAGAGACTGTTGGGTCAGTAGGTGACAACTGCAGAGGTATCTTCCTTATAACGATGCTTTTTGAGGTTGCTGCTCCCATCAGTCTGCTCAGTAAAAATAGCTCATCTTGGTAAGTTGTTTCGACTTCACCAGGACCTGAAGAAGAAGCAGAAAAACCTGTGAAAACTAAGACTGTTTCTTCCAGTAATGGAGGGGAAAGTTCCAGTCGCAGCGCTGAGAAGCGATCAGCTGAAGAAGAAGCTGCAGACCTCCCAACAAAGCCTACAAAGATCTCCAAGTTTGGATTTGCCATAGGTAGTCAGACAACAAAGAAAGCATCAGCTATATCCATCAAACTTGGATCAAGTGTAAGTGGTTATTTTATGTATTATGGTTTTCAGGGTCTTAAGGATTTGTTTGCAAACCTGCTTTTACTAGATTATGATAAATTAGGTATAAAAAGGTGTATTGCTTAATCTTTATATGAGTTTATATATATTTAAGAAGTGATAACCTTTTGTAGGAAAAGTCTAGATGCATTATGTCTCAAGTGGTTTAAAAAATACATTTAAGCTGGGCATGGTGGCACATGCCTGTAATCCCAGCAGTCAAGAGGCTGAGGCAGGAAGATCACTGTGAGTTCGAAGCCAGCCTGGGCTACATCGTTCAAAGCCAGCCTGAACTACATAGCGAGACCCTGTCTTCAAACACACACACACACACACGTAATGCTAGAAGGAACAACTATTATAGAAAGCCCATGACTTATAAAGTAATAACAAAATCTTTCTAAGTTGAGCAAAACCTCTGAAAAATATTTTCAGAAAGAATTTCACTTTATTTTTTTCTGTCAGTTTCAATAGTATTAAAAATATTTCAATGAGCTGGGGAAAACTCGGTGGTAGAGCATGTGATTAGCATTCAAGAGGCCTAGGGTTCAGTCCATAGCACCACACATACGCAAAATAATAACATGTCTAGAAATCACTTATTTGTATCTTAAAAGATTAATAGCCAGGCATGGTGCTGCTCGCCTGTAATCTCTGCACTCGAGCAGCAGAGGCCAGCCTGAACTACATAGCGAGACTGTCTCAAAAAAAACAAAGATTAATATTAGTAGGGTATTGCCTGTTAAGAGTTTCCTGATTATCTTTGGAACTACAAGTGAACACTGAGCACTAGGTACCTTATGACAGTAATACTTTGCAGATCAGTGTTTGATCCCTTGTTTTAAGATATAAACTTTGAATTAATACTTACCATTGAATCTCTAGAAGTATTCGAATAGTAGATTGAAGTTGTAGGTACTTGTTTCTAGCTTACGATATGACAATTTAAAATAGTTCAAACAATCTTTTGTTTAAGGAAAAAAGTGTGTTGCCACTGGCTTTAGAAAAGGTTTACATTTTTGTGAATGAGGAAAACCCTGAAATTGCTTTAAGATACTTATCCCTGTCCTGTGAAAGTATGTGGTTTTAAGATGCAGACAGCTTTTTTTCTGCCATAAATGTTCATTCAGATTTTTTTTTTTTTTTTGTGGGCACCGGGGGTCGAACTCAGGACCTCGTGCACCAGCAGGCGCCCGTGCCACTGAGCAATAGCACCGGCCCTTTTTTCGTATGTGGGTGCCAGGAGTCGAACTCGGGCCCTCGTGCTTGCCAGGCAGGCGGTTATGCCACTGAGCCATCTCACCAGCCCATCATTCAGATATTTTGTACTTTTTTTTTTTGAGACAGGGTCTCTATGTAGTTCAGGCTGGCCTCTAACTCACAGTGATCCTCCTGCCTCAACCTTCCTAAGTGCTGGGATTACAGGCATGTGCCACCACACCCAACCATTAGATATTTTGAAAATAAGGTCTAGATCAGTTTCCTGCAAGCATCAGTTTGAGTTATCCTTTGAGTTTTGTTTTGTTTATGTTTGCGGTGCTGGGGATAGAACCTAGGGCCTTGAATGCACTAAGCAAGAGCTCTATCACTGAGCAACATCTCCAGCTGTCTTATTCTCATTTAAAAGATACCGTTACTCAGAATCCCCAATTCCTATCCCATGCTCTCTGTTTTGTCTTTTTCCCTTTCTTCCTTTAAGAAAAATTTGGTCTTAGTAAAAGACATTCAGCTTGTATATGTGCTGCCAAAATGAGCACAACGTTCAGCTTGTAATATTACTACTTTATTAGTATTTTTCTGTATTTCAGTTGATTCTTTTTGTGTACTACTTTTATAAAAGTTGCAGACCTAACTAAATATTTTTGATAGTATATTAAATATGTATTCTTATATATAATTCTAATAGAGATGGTCTCCTTGATAATACATTTTACTGTGTTTGGACATACTCCCTAAATCCAAATCCCTGCTTTTTCTAAATTATTGATGTGATTTAGTAATTACTCATCATTTTAAATGGAAAGATTATTTTTGAAAAAGCTAGGCAGTAAAACCTTTAATTTTGGAAAGCAAAAGCTTATTTTTATAAAATAAACTATAATTCTTTTGAGGAAGTAAGGTATAGTATATTTTTTAAAAATAGTTGTACAGTAGTTAGGTGCAGGGACACACACCTGTAATCCCAGTGGCTTGGGAGCCTGAGGCAAGAGGATTGAAAGTTTGAGGCCAGCCTGGGCAACTTCACAAGACCATGTCTCAAATTTTAAGAAGGGTTGGGGGCTATCGTGGCTTTCCTCATGGTAGCCTGCCCTGCTTTCTCCAGGGTGTACTTTTATCTACTTTTTCTATTTTATTTGTCCCAAGCTCACTCTGCAGAGCCAGTTTCTCCCTCACTCTTCACTTTTACTTTTGCAAATAAACTTTGCAAAAAAAAAAAAAAAAAGTTAGGGACATAGCTTGGTGCAGACATCGGTGCAATCCCTGGTACCACAAACAAGAGTAAAACTTTTGCTTTGATTATATGATGAAAAATGATCAGTCAGTACTTACTTGTGTCTTACATTGTGTCTATAACACCAAATACTTGGCATCTTTGAAAGAGTAAAGGGGGCCGGTGAGATAGCTCAGCGGCATAAGCGCCTGCCCGGCTAAGCACAAGGTCCTGAGTTCGACTCCCAGTACCCACATAAAGGAAAAAAAGGGCCGGTGATATCGCTTAGTAGCACAAGCGCTTGCTGGCAAGCATGAGATCCTGAGGTCGACTCCTGGTACCCACATTAAAAAATAATAATAAATAAATAAATAAAAGAGTAAAGGGTATTTCTAGAGTCACTATGCATATTGTCTAACATTTTTTATTCCTTCAAAAGCAAACATAAAAAATGTGTCTGTATGGCACAGAAGAAGAATGACTAACTTTGTTCCAGCATGTCAAAGAAAACTTTACTGATGATGTGGTATATGAGTTGGACTTAAATTCAGGCAGGAGGCAAAAAGATATTTCAGGCAAAGGAAGTTTGAGGTGAAAGTATATGGTACATTCAGAAAATTGTTGTGTGTCCTATAATACAGTTTGGTTTTTAAGTTTAGATTGTAGGGAGCATAGAACTATTATAAGGAATCTTGAGACTTAAACAGATTTGCATCCTAGAAACATTACCCTGGTACCAGTACAGAGGGTTAGAGGAACACAAAAAGTGGGGAAGTAGTATATCTAGTAGTAGACCAGTTGATTCACTCTACGGGATTTGGGTTGGTAGTGATGTAACAGAAAGGCAGAGGGAGAGTTAAGTTTGTTTAGTAGTGTCTAATCAATAGGACCTTACAAGTTTAGGGAAAGATTTCTGCCTTGAGTACTTTAAAAACTATGGAGCAGGGCCGGTGAGACGGCTCAGCGGCTTAAGCGCCTGCCTTGCAAGCGTGAAGGCCCGAGTTTGACTCCCGGAACCCACATACGAAAAAGGGGCCGGTGATATCGCTCAGCGGCACGGGTGCCTGTTGGCGCGTGAGGTCCTGAGGTCGTCCCCCCGGTACCCACAAAAAAAAAAAAAAAAAAACTATGGAGCTAAAGTACCCATGGGCACTCTTAAGTGGAGCAGTCCAGTACACAGGTGACATCCTGTTTGGGGTAGACAAAGGATTTAGTAGTTAAAACTATAGAAATGAATGGAATTGACCAGAAAAGGAAAGATCACTAACAGTAGAATCCTAGGTATCTGTATCTTGAGTGTGAGGAGCAGCAGAGAAGGGAGAGAGAGAGGAAACAAAAAACAAAAGGTCCAAGAATTAAGAGAATAACCAATAAAAAGCACTACCCCAAAAACCAAAAGAGGAATGTTTCAAAAAGCAGCTAGTAAGCCAAGTGGGTGGCACACACATGTAATCCCAGCCAGTAGAGAAGCTGAGACAGGAGGACAAGTTTAAGGCCAGCTGGGCAATTTAGCAAGACCCTGTCTCAAAATGGGCTGGGGATGTGTCGCTCAGTAGTAGAGTACTTTCCCAGCATGAGCAAGGTCCTGCATTCAGTGCAGAGCATGCTAGTCATTGGTGATCCTACAGAGAAGAATTTGAGGGAAATGGTGAGGTTGGGACCCAGATTACAATGGAGGAAGACTAAATGGCTGATCCGAGGATAGAGATAGTAAGAACGGTTGAAGTAAACTGATTACATAGATGATGTGAATGAATGTTTACAGGCAGAAGGGTAGCAAGCTAGAGCCGGGTGTGGTGGCACACGCCTGTAATCCCAGCACTTGGGAGGCCAAGGCAGGAGGATCACCATGCCAGCCTGGGCTGCAGAGTGAGTTCAAGGCCAGTCTGGACTACACAGCAAGACCCTGTCTCAAAACAAATGGTAAATAGCTAATTAGTAGAAAAAGATGAGTCATGGTGCCTTGTATGTTCTTGAGGCACTTTGTACTAATTTTAATGCTCCGATGGGAAAATATTCCTAATCATTTTCACTTAACTGTACCAAGTACCCGTTAGATTAAGTAATCTTACAGATCCTAGAAAATTTTTTACAGGAGAGAAACTAACAAATTAGTACAGTGAAAATTCTACCCACTGATAACCCACATTTTCAGAGGTAATAGATTTGTCTGAAATATTGAGTTCCTTACAATGTAAGTTTATGAAAGCATAAGGTTAAATATTTCAAGATAAATTATTCATATCATTAAATAAGCTTATATAAATGCTACTTATGTAATGTTCTTTTTAATATGTTTCTTCTTCAGAAGCCTAAAGAAACTGTTCCAACTCTTGCTCCAAAAACCCTTTCAGTAGCAGCAGCTTTTAATGAAGATGATGATGTAAGTTAATAGTTTTATTTTACTTTAACCAATTTATTAAGGAAAGTATTAATGGCAAATTATAGATTGAATTAATAATATTACTAAATTTCCTTTAAAACATTTTTTGTGACACCTACAAAAACTGAATGTTTCTGTTTTTGTATTTTATTTGGTAGGATTGTATTAAAATATTGTTCACTTATGGGGTAAGAACTTTAATCACATTAGCAAATGCTTATTATGAATAATAGTATGTGGAAGTATGTAGGATGCCAAAAACAGAAAAATGTACTAGGTAGTATTTAAGTACATCCTTAAATTGAGGGTCTTCAGTGGTGATACACTGTGCTTGCAAATTACCAAAGGCAGCTGTGGTACTCGCTTCCCATATGTAAGAATTGGTGATTTTGCCCAAACTTTTTAGATCCAGAGTGAGCTTAAAATGCTTATTGAAGCCCGACGTGGTGGTGCACGCCTGTAATCCCAGCACTCTGGAGGCTGAGGCAGGAGGATCACCATGAGTTCAAGGCCAGCTTGCACTACATGGCGAGACCCTGTCTCAAAAAAAAAAAAACCAAAAAAAAAAAAAAGATGCTTATTAGCTGTTCTGTCAGTCCCAGTTCTCTCATACCCCTCACAGTCTCTATCTTACCGTGATTATGAGTGAACAGTGGATTTTTCAAACATAATTTTGATTAGAATTTCTGTATTATGCTCTGACTTTAGAAACTATCCCCCATTTAAGATGTGACCCCCTTGGGTAATAATTAAGTGTTAACAGGGTATGTGAGTAACAGGCAAAAACCCAGAAGCTATATGGATAAGAATTTTATGAATCACCAGCACTGGTGGGAAAAAGCCAAAGAAAACAAAATCTGTCTTGCTGGGCATAGCGGCACATGCCTATAATCCCAGCACTCTGAGATTGCTGGGGATACAGCTCGGTGCCAATCCTCTGGCTTCAGTCACGGTACCATACACACACACACACACACACGACCAGAAGAGCAGAAACACTGGGAATGGAGTGATTTGAGGAGAATTTTTATGTATATATAATGAGAAATAATATGAATTGGCTACTAAAACATTAGGCAGAAGTTTAGTAAACCAAGATTTCCTTTGGTTTTCTTCATTCTACACATTTGAGTGTTTTCTGTGTACTAGGCACAGTGATTATAAAATAAACTAGACATGTTTAAAAATTTGTTAAAAATCAAAAGTACCTAAAGAGGTGAAAAAAAAGAATAGATGCCAGTTACTAAATGTAGCCGTATAGAAAGACCACTTGACTTTTAGTTGAAAGACCTGGATTCTTACTCAGTCTTGTCCAGCTCTTTGTGGTACTAGAGATTGAACTCAGGCTTTCACACCAAGCTGTCTCCCCAGCTCTTTTTTATTTTTTGAGACAGGGTGTCACTGAGTTGCCCAGGCTGAGTTCAGACTCGTGGTCTTCCTGTTTCAACCTCCCAAGTAGCTGGAATTACAGACATGTGCCACCATGCTTAGGAGTATTTTCATAATAAATATAGTATTTGCCTTGTCTGGTGATTTTTAGAGTTAGTATTTTGTTTTGGTGTTTTTGTTTTTTATACTACTGGGGATTGTGAGCATGCTAGCAAATGTTCTACCAGTGAGCTACATTTGTCCAGTTATTAATGACCAGAACTCTATGAGTAAATCACTTTTTTTGGAGCCTTACTGTCTCAGCTGTTTTTTTTGTTTTTTTTGTTTTTTTTAAAAAGGCTTTATTTATTTATTGGTATTGGGGATTGGACCCAGGGCCTCATACATAGATGGTAAGTATGTATTCTGCCACTGAGCTACCGTCCCAGTCTAGGTTGTTCTTTTTTGTTTCTCATTTTTTCCCATTTTAGTGTCTTATAACGTTTTTCCCATTATAATTCTCCAGGCCGGTTGGCTGGTTTGGTTTTGGTTTTTGGCTTTTACATTTTTGAGACGGGGTGGGTGTCACTCTGTAGCTCAGGCTAGCCTTGAACTTGAGATCCTTTTGCCTCAGCCTCCTGAGTGCTGGCGTTAATAGACATGTGTTGCCTTGCTCAGTTGCAGGCTGAATTTGAACTCCTGTTTTTCTTAGCCTCTTGAATATTGGATTCCAGATGTGTGCCACCATGCCCTGCAGGTTCAATTTAGATGATAGATTTTTTAAAAACGACTCAGTCCTTGGATTCTATAGAAGTACTTAGGAACTATTAGGAGGTGATACTTAAACAATCAGTACTCTGGTATTCTGCCCTTGTTTCATTTATAGCTGGGCTTTCATCTGTTTGATATTTGGGAGCCCAGGTTTTGTTCAGAAAAATCATATTTCGTTGCCCAGAAAAAATTTGAAAAGCACCAATCTAATATTTAGTTTTCTGGCATCTCTGATATCCTCAGGCGATTAGGCAGCAGTTGACCCTGTTTACTTGAATATGTATGGGTAATAGGATGGAAAGTAATACTGGGAGAATGAAAGCATGTGCAACAGTGCACAGGCTGGAAATTGTAAGCACCTATATCCTAGTCATGCCTTACTTTGAATGCCTAATAATTTGGTTATTTTGTCACATAATCTTGTTTTATGCTCCATGTGTCCCTGTGCATTATATATTCATACTTTGCAAATGGAGAAGTTAAATATGCACGAATATATGCTAATACAGACACGTGTTGAACCTGAGTTCTTGTTTCTTGTTTTCTTTTTTTGTTTGTTTTTGTTTGGAGACAGGGTCTTAGTATGTGGTTCAGGCTGGCCTGGACTCACTCTGTAGCCCAGGCTGGCCTCGTACTCATGGTGATCCTCCTGCCTTAGCTTCCCGAGTTGTTCTTGTTTCTTGTCTTTTTTTTTTTTTTTTTTTTTTTTTAAAGTTATGGTACTGAGGATTGAACCTAGGGTCTTTGTGCACTGAACTACATCCTTTACCTTTTTTATTTTTTAAGACAGGATTTGGCTAAGTTGCCCAAGCTGGCCTCGAACTTTCATTCCTCCTGCCTGTTTCTCAAATAGCTAGGATTACAGGTGTGGGTCACCTTTCCTGGCTTCTCTATCTTTAAAGCAATTTTATTCTACTAATTTTTATTTTGATTTTTTGAGAAAGGGCCTTGTTATGTAGTCCAGGCTGGTCTTGAACTCACAACAACCCTCTTGTCTCACCCTCCCAAGTGCTGGTGTTACAGGTATGTGCCACCATGCCCGGCTTTTAAAGAAATTATAAACAGGTTCAAACAACACTCTTCTGTTGTATCATAATGGTAGTCTCTTAGATAAAAGACGACAAAAATCTAAAATGATTATTCAGTCCTTTTTTGTTTGAGAACATAAGTAACTTTTGGTATATATCAGAGTCTGAAGTATATTGAACAATGGGGGCATTCATTTATTTAATTTTGGCTTTTTGTCTCTGTGAGCTGGGGATTGAACCCAGGGCTTCACATGTACTAACACAGCAGTCTGCCACTGAAATACACGGTAGCCCTATAATTTTGACTTTTGTTTTTCTTTTTCAAATTTTTATTACTACATTTGCAACACATAATGATTACATTCATCTTAAAATTTTAACATTTCAATATAAAATATTTTTTCAATTGTTGTATCTCTTTAGTCTCCTTTAATTTGGACCATTCCTGAGTTTTTCTGTATATTGCAAGACATTTATGTTTTGTTTTGTTTTGTTTTGTTTTGTTTTGTTTTGTTTTGTTTTTGTGGGTACCGGGGAGTCGACCTCAGGACCTCACGTGCCAGCAGGCGCCTGTGCCGCTGAGCGATATCACCGGCTCCTTTTTTCGTATGTGGGTTCCGGGAGTCGAACTTGGGCCCTTGCGCTTGCCAGGCAGGTGCTTACGCTGCTGAGCCATCTCACGGGCCCAAGTGACATTTTCTGATACTACCTCACAGTCAGATCCACACTCTTCTGGTAGGAATTCCACAGAACTGATGCCAAGTTCTCAGTCCACCATACAGGGGAGCACTTGCTGTCTGTGTGCCCAGTTCTTGGCAGTGTTAACTTTGATCGTTTGTTTAAAATGCTGCCTCCCAGTTTACTTCACTGTGAAATTACTACTTTAGCTTTTGCTATTAAAATGTAGCTTGTGGAGTATGTTTAGAGAATATATGGAAATACATGATTTTTCAAATATTCACTCACTAGTGTTAACATCCATTGATTCTTGTTTGGATCAGTTATGAAAACATTTGCCAAATAGTGATTTTTCTAATTCCATCTTTCCTTCAACATTTATTAACTCCTACTGTACAGAAGAGCTTTTTCATCCGTTTTAAAATTTATTTATGTAATTGTAGACTCCTGGATTCTTACTTTAATCAGTAAGCTATAATGCTTAAATTGTCCTAGATTTGACCAGCAGAAGCTCCATTAAGATGGGTCTTGTAAAACAATATTTAGCTAAGCAGTAACATTTATTCAGAAAGCTATATATCTGACAGGAACTTGTCCCACAATTTTCAATAGCTGTTAAGATGGAAAAGTAAGGGGTTGGGGGTTTAGTGACAGAGCACACGCAAGGCCCTGAGTTTGATCTCCAACCCCCCAAAAAACGAAAAAAGATGGACAAATGCTAAGAAATGAGCTTTCATGATGTCTTTGTAGTAAAAGAAATACTTTTGAGAAGGAGCAGTACAGTAAAGTGGTTAAGAGCCTTTGTCTTAATATCTCTTTTGCTATTCTTTAGCTTTGTGAGGGTTTTTTTGTTGTTGTTCTTTAGCTTTGTGACATTAGGCAATGTTATCTTGTCACCTCACCTGTAAAATATAGATGATAACCATATCCCCCACAGTGAGATTACTACTGTATATTGTTAGGGTTTTAAAAGATAATGGATATTAAAGCATTTAGTGTGTAGCACATGGTCACCAATAATTTTAGTTTTAGAATATAAAATTTTAAACATTTTTTAAAAATTTTAATTGACACAAAATTGTACATATTTATAGGGTACAATGTGGCACTTTAGTATGTATATTGATCAAGTCAGATTAAATTGTATCCATTAGTTCAAACAGTTATTTTTTTTTGTTGCGAACATTCAAAATAATTTTTACTACCTATTTTGAGATACATAATTAATCTTGTCAACTATGCTTACCTTACTGTGTTTTAGAACACTAGAAGTTATTCCTCCTGTTGAACTGCAGCCTTGTACCTGGTACCATCCTCTGTGCATTCACCCTCCACCTTCCCCATCTCTGGTACTCACTATTTTACACCCCACTTCTGTTAAATCAACTTTTAGCTACAGCGTATGAGTGAGAACATACAGTTTTGTCTTTCTGTGCTTATTTCACTTAACATGTCCTCCAGGCTCATGCATGTTGCCTCAAATGACAGAATTTTATTTTTTTAACAGCTGAAAAATATTCCATTGTGAAAACATGTATCAGATATACTTTACTCATTCATAGGTGGGTATTTAGGTTAATTCTATATCATGGCTATTACAAAAATGTGGCAGTAAACACAGCAGTGAAGATACCTTTTAACAGCTGATCTCAGCTGGGCATGGTGTCTCACGCCTGAATCCCAGCATTCAAGAGACTGAGGAAGGAGGATTGCCATGTGTTCGATGCCAGCCTGAGCTACATAATGAGCTCAAGGATAGCCTGAACTGCAGAGTGAGACCCTGCCACCCCCCCCAAAAAAAACTGATCTCATTTCTTTTTTTTTGGTGGGTACCAGGGGTCAAACTAAGGACCTCACACGCCAGCGGGCGCCTGTGCCGCTGAGCGATATCACCGGCCCTGATCTCATTTCTTTTGGATGTATACTCACAAGTAGAATTGTTAGATCATGTGGTCATTCTAGTTTTAGTTGGTTTTTGTTTTTGAGTCAGGGTCTTGCTATGTTCAGGAGAGCCCTGAACTTGTGGTGATTCTCCTGCCTCAGCCTCCTGAGTGCAGGAATTAAAGACATGCACCACTATGCCCAGGCACTTTTAGTTTTTTGAAGAACCTTTATATTATTTTCCAGGATGGTTGTACTGATTACGTTCTCACATATAGTATGTAAGAGTTACCCTTTTTCTGTATTTTGACGGTATTTGTTACTTCTTGTCTCTTTGATAATAGCCATAGATATTTTAAAATATTTTACAAATTTAATTATCTGTAATACTTGTACATAAAGTGATAATTTCAGTTCATGTATACAATGTGTAGAATATGAAATTTTTTCCCAAATCTTTTTCTTTATTCAAAATCAGCGTCCTTTAGAGCATAATGCCATTCATTCATTCATTCATTTTTGTAGTACTAGGGATGGAATCCAGGGCCTTTGCACTGAAACCCCAGCCCTTATTTAATTTTGAGATGGGGTCTTGCTAAGTTCCCTAGTGTGGGCTTGAACTTGCAGTCCTCCTGCCTCAGCCTCCCAGAGGGCTGGTATTGTAGGCATGTGCCACCATTCCTGGCTGATACCTTTTTTAAGACTATAGTTGAGACAGATAATTCAATGCATTTTTCTTTTTACTGAAGTTTACAATATTCAAAATGCTAAAAGAAAGTTTAGAATGATTAGTAATCAAGTGAGTTTAATTAATTTGAATATATAATAAATTCATCTTTTTTTTCTTTTTCTTCAGAGTGAACCAGAGGAAATGCCTCCAGAAGCAAAGATGAGGATGAAGAATATTGGAAGGTACTATCATTTTTCATAAACATTACAGAAAATTATAGGTGTTAATGCAGAACAAAAATTAATTGCACAAAATGTTTGGGGTTTTTTTTGGTTTTTGATTTTGTTTTTTTTTTTTAATGTGAGTACCGGGAGTCGACCTCAGGACCTCACACTTGCCAGCAAGCACTTGTGCTGCTGAGCGATATCGCCGGCCCTTTTTTTCCTTTATGTGGGTACGGGGAGTCGAACTCGGGACCTCGCGCTTGCCAGGCAGGCACTTATGCCACTGAGCTATCTCACCAGCCCTGGTTTTTGTTTTTTTAGACAGTGTCTTGCTATGTAGTTTAGGCTGGCCTTGAACTCACTGTGTAGCTTAGGCTGGCCTTGAACTTGGGATACTCCTTCTGCCTCAGCCTCCTGAGTATTGGAATTAGAAAGCATGCACCACCTCGCCCGGTTACACGTTTTTAGTAGTTAGGCTTTTCTTGGGTATTTGTGCAAAATAATTTTCAGCATTTTTGGTGTACTAATTGGTTAATTCAGATTTTAAAGATTCATAAAAGCTGGAGCAATCATAAAGATAATGTAATATTCTGTGAGCTATTAGTGATCTTTATTTTTTGTCCTGGTAGGAGAAAATGTCTTTAAAAATAGTAATTTAAGGCTCTTTTCTGATACATGTAATCTATATATATGTGGTGGGCAGTTTGAGACCGGGTCTCTCAGTGCAGTGCAGACTGGCCTTGAACTCACGGCTGTCCTCCGCCTTAGCCTCCCTAGTGCTGGGATTATAGGTGTGCGCCACCACACCTGGGTCTGTAACCTATATTTTTTTTCAAATAAGAGAAAAGTTATGAGAAATGTTTTTTGTTTTTGTTTTTGTTTTTTTTTGTGGGTACCGGGGGGTCGACCTCAGGACCTCGCGCGCCAATAGGCACCCATGCCGCTGAGCGATATCACCGGCCCCTTTTTCGTATGTGGGTTCCGGGAGTCGAACTCAGGCCTTCGCGCTTGCAAGGCAGGCGCTTACGCCGCTGAGCCATCTCACCGGCCTATGAGAAATGTTTTTGATTTTAAATTTAAATTAAAAATTTATTCTCATGTAATAGAAAAAATGGATTTTGGTTACTTCACTTAAAATGACGTTCCTGCTACTTAGTCTTGATCTTATATGATCTTTTGCCCTGTGTAACTTACTTGCCAGATACCAAAATAAAACTGTTTAAATTTCTTCCATTTTTGCAGTTTTCATGCAAATAACATTAATGTTAATAAGATGTTCTGTTTGCTATCTTCGTGAGCATAAATGGATGACCTAGATGCTAAGAAGAAAGTTCGGGCGTAGTGCTTATGCCTAGAATCCCAGCACTCAGGGAGGCTGAAGTAGGAGGCTCACAAGCTACAGTTCCACCCAGACAATTTAGCAAGACCCTCTCTCAAAATAAAAGGGCTGGGGATGTAGCTCAGTGGGAAGGCCCTGGATTCAGTCCCCAGTATTGGGGGAGTTACCTTAACCCTAACTATGCCCTGTACCCCTGCTTTTTTGTGTGCATTGTACTGGGAATTAAACCTGTGTTAGTCAAGCGCTGTACCACTGAGCTACATTCTCAGCCCTTTTTATTTTTTAATTTTGAGACAGAGTCTCACCAAGTTACGCAGGTGCCTCTCAAATTTGTGATACTCCTGCCTTGGTTTCCCGTGTAGCTGGAATTGTAGGTGTGCTTCACTGTGCCCGGGTCTGTGTCCCCATTTCTACCAAATACACAAATCCCCAAAGGACTAACTTCAGAATTCATGTATGTACATTAACCTTTAGAATTTCAGTCTATAGTTTATGTAGAAGCAGTCCCAGTGGCTGCTCACTTGTCATTCTTTCATACTGGGATCTAAGGTAAGAAGCCCATCTGACCTTGTTACCCAATTTCATACCCAGAACACATACAATTAAACATATAAAATTGAAACAGAAGTTCATAGAATGATGTCGCACCTTTCTGTGTGTAATACCTATTCGTATCTTTCTTTTCTTTCATTTTTTACAAATGCTGATGGCAAGCCACCAAATTGATTTTATGACCCTATTAGTGGGTTTCAGGCAACAGATTTATTTTACACAAAAATTTTTGTTTGTTAGGATGTTAGGGTTTGAATCCAAGGCTTTGTGATGCTGGACAAGGATTTTTATATCCCCAGCCCTCAGGCAGTAGTTTTAGAAACTGTAGTGGTTGCCACGCTTGGCTACATATTAGGATTTCTTTAAATGTTTGTTAAAACTACACATTTGGCCTGGAAATGTAGCTTAGTGGTAGAGCACTTATCTAGCGGAGGCAGGGCCCTGGTGAGTCTGAAGTCTTACAACTATGTCTGTGAAAAGGGTATTTTAAAAAATCTCTGTAGAGGCTTTGCTGATCAGCCTGTGTCTACAATAGGTGTCTACAAACAAATGTGTATTAGTAAGTTTAAAGCATAGCCCAAAACATACCTGTAACATTTTAAATAAATTTCCTTTCTTTCAATGCAGGGATACACCAACATCAGCCGGACCAAACTCTTTCAATAAAGGAAAGCATGGGTTTTCGGATAACCAGAAGCTATGGGAACGAAATATAAAATCTCATCTTGGAAATGTCCATGACCAAGACAATTAAATGATGTGTTTTGAATTAGGGTGTGGGGTGGGTGTAAAGTTAAAAGGAACAGTTTCCTTTTTTAAAGAATGGTATAAGACTATCTTTGGAGCCGCTTTTGCTTTTTCTTTTTCATTTTTTTTTTTAAGATTGAGTGGTACACTAATAAGTGAGAGTTTGAAATTAGAGGTAATTTATGTTTTATATACAGATTTCAAGACATTTGCTAATTTTGTAGTTTCATGTGATTAGTTTCCAAAGGTTACAGATAATAAATCAGAAATGGTACCTTTTTAAGAATTGCATATTTTTTTAGACATAACTATTAGCACATTAAGAGGGAAGCAAAAAGTTACTGTCTGTTTAAAACTGCAAGCAGTTACTCCTAAATTAACTCCCTCGTTACCTAAACTGTCTGGCTCCCAGGAACAGCCTTATAGAGAGAAAGGGGGAGTATCTTATTGAAAAGAAAATGTTGCTGGACTATTGACTTGAGAGTAAATTTAGATAAAATTAAAATAGAGTTTTTTTCCTTATGGGCATTTGTTTTGTTTCAAGTCATCATATATTAGGTATTGCATTGCTATCAGTGGATACAGATGCTTAGCTCTTTTACAAAAAATGATTTTTTTTTTTTTATTTTTATGTAAAGTACCGAGTATTTGAAATAGCCCATTTCACCTTAATGGTCTTGTCTACCTTCATTAGTCTTCGAAGAACAGCCATTTGCTACCAAAGTAAATCAGTATTTTGAATGTGCTTCTCTTGGTTTTTGTTTATTAGCTAGTACCTGTAAGCATTTCCACCAGAACTTGAGGCAAATCATAAGGAAGCTGTTTCTTTTAAAATGCAGACCACCACCAAAAATTTAAATGTACATACTGCTTAAGTATTTGGCTGGTTTTTATTTTTTAAAAGGTATAAACACCCCCCCAAAAAAAAAAATTTAACATTGTACGAAGATGGAAAACAATAAGATGCATTTTCTGTAACTGTCTTGTGTTTATGTTACTAAGTTGTTAAATCCAATTTGAATTGAGTTCATTACAGAATTTTTTATTAGAACAGTTAATATGGTTTAAGTATACACATACTGACTAGTGGCCTCTCAAAAGCATATTGTAGGTACTGAAAATAAAGGAAAGAAAATGCATCTTCAAACACATTTTATGGAATTGTTCATTACATATACTCTTAAATTTGTGTATTGTAGACTTTGTTTTGTATTTTTGTATTGTATATGGACTTTTTAATGTGACAAACACATCTTTAGAAGCATAGTCACAGACAAGAGAAAAATGGTATAATGATTTCCTTCAGAATTCTTACAATGTTAAATTTGGAGGCAGCTTCAGACTATTTTATTGGTTGTTACTTGCTAATCTTTTTTAATAGGTAGTAACTCCAGAGAAGAAACCTGTGCATATGCCTAATAAGTTGTTCTTTTACATTAAAGTTTAGATTAAGCCCCAAGTAAAACAATGGAAATGTATATAGAACTATTAGTTCTTACATGATTTAATTATATCAAGATACATGAATTTAACTTTAACTTACTTTTATGTAGGCAAACTTACTCATTTTTGTCCATTTTACTGTTTGTTAAAATAACATCCCTCTCCTACATACTCTTCTTGACCCAAATGAAATACTAATCTAAGGTCAAGAAGAGAGAGAAATGACTGAGATGAATGTCTTTACTAAAATAACCAATAAATTTTGTCAAACTCAATAGTGTTATTTTCTATTTTACTTGTTACATCTTTTTTTAACAGAGAAGTTGAGACACAGTGCCTGCCTGGCAAGCATGAGGTCGTGAGTTCAATTCCCAGTACCAAAAAAAAAAGATTGTGTGAGAAGCTGAGACAAATGAAGTGTTGTTGCTCTTACCCAGCTTGTTGACTAAAATAAAGGGAAATTAAAAATTCTTAGTTATTAGAGTCCACCTAACTCAGCATATATAGTTTATATATCTCAGATTGGAATAGCTTTAATCCAAATCCTTTTTCACTGCCAAAGGATTGTCTTTCCTGTGCTTTGGAAATCCTGCCAAAGTGTACCGTTGAAAATCAGGAAGGGTTAGAAAGTATTCTCTTACTAGTGTCTTCTGTTAGTCCTATATATAGAATTAAGACTATGAATAAAAAAAATCTTGCTGCTTTTTCAGTGGCTTTCATCAAATATTTGAAGAGTTCTTTCTGCCTTTTACCTCTCTTTGCTCCCCACAGATTAAATATCCCCCACTTGCCCTGACCATTTTTTGGTACATATTTTTAAAGTCATTTTGCTTTCTTCTTTTTTTTTGAGACAGGGTCTCACTTTGTAGTGCAGGCTGGCCTTGAACTCACTGTGTAGCCCAGGCTGGCCTCAAACACATAGTAGTCCTCCTCCTGACTCAGCCTCCCAACTGCTGGGATTACAGGACATCTTGCTTTCCTGTCTATATACTATGCATTCATCTATAATACAGATGCCCAATGTTCATTTACTTGGTTATTTTGAATTTTAAGACCACATGGTTAGAGCAGCCCAGGTCTTTCTAACTACTTGACAACACATCAGGTATTTCTCTTTTAGAATATATTTTCTTAATGTTTAATAGATCAGGGCTTAGTGGAAAAATTGGACTCAGTCTCAAGATATGTCCCAGGTTAGAATTAAGATTAATGTTCAGTTTGACTACAAATGAAATTCTGAATTTCAAGTATTGTATCAAGGTTGGGTTGGCATACCAGTGGAGAGATCCTTTGAATTATATTCCTGGGTAAGTGAAGATACTGCATTTTAATTGTTTTAGACTTCATTTTGAAACAAAAGTTAGATTTCACATTGTAAAAATTATTAGTGTATTTCCATATACCCTCTATTTATGTTCTCCAGATGTTAAATCTTACATATCTACAGTTGTCAAAATCAAAAGTTTTAATACTATTACAGTATTACAGTATTATCTGTTATACTACCTTATACTACTATTTTATAGATCTTCAGGTTTCACCATTTGCCTAATATACCCCTAGTACAAATTCCAGTTCATTATCCCTCCATTGGTTGTCATTTCTTTAATCAGGACATACGTCGATATTTATTTAGTTTTGTTTGAGACAAGGTCTTGTGATATTGGCCAGGCTGGCCTCAAAGTTGAGCTCCTCCTGCTTCAGCCTACTGAGTATCTGTGATTATAGGGATGGTGCTAGTTTGATGTTTATCTTTCATGACCTTGAAAGGAATAGGCCAATTATTTGTAATAGACCTCTCAATTTAGGGTTTGCCTAATACTTCCTTACTAAATTCAGTGCATGGGTTTTTTTGTTTTTGGAAAGAATACCACAGAACTGATGGTATATAATGGTAAGTTGAATTTTTTCTATTACTAGTAGGGTTTGTCTTTGTTTTGGCAGTGGTGGGGATTGAACCCTCATGCATGCCTGGGTAAGTGCTCCACCACTGAGCACATCCCAGCTGTATTGGTAATAATTGACTTTGACTTTGGTGGCATCTGATGTCTCTCACATTTCTCCACTGTGAAACTGTTTTTCCCTTTGTAATTGTATCTTCTGAGACATATCTTGAGATTGTTTGCTGTTGCTCCTATGTTTTGTCCACTAATTAGCAGACATTCTTGGTTCTTTTCTGAGACAATTATTAGTGTAATGTTTGCCTTATTTTCTATTTCAATCATTCCTTCTGCTTTTATTAATTGAAATTCTAAAGTGTTTTCTTTCCTATTATTTATTTCACTGATAGTTGGCCCACATATTTGTATATTATTCAATGTTTTATAACTGATTAGTACCCTTATTGCTCACATTCTCACAGATTTGGCCACGTTAGCTCTTTCCAGTTGTCTTTTGGCTATTTCTCCATCGTCCCCCACCCCTAATTGATCCTTGGAATCAGTGATTTCTTCAAGCGTCTATGCCTCCTTTAATTCTTTTTCAGTACTAAGGATTGGACCCAGGGCTTTCACACTGAGGTACACCCCAGCCTTTTTTTCTTTTATTTTTTGAGACAGAGTCTTGCTAAATCACTAAGTTGCCCAGGTTGGACTTGAACTTAAGAGTCCTCCTGGCTCAGCCTCATAGAGTCCTGTGTGTGATACAGGTATGTTCTACCCTACCCAGCTGAAAATGGTATTTCTCAAAATGTTATTTGGAGCCAGGGGTAGATGCCCACACCTGTAATCCCAGGACTCGAGAGGCTGAGGTAGGAGGATTGCTGTGAATTTGAGGCCAGTGTAGACTACATAATTCAAGACCAGCCTGAACTACATGTGACCCTGTCTCAAAAAAATAAAAATAAAAAGACTTCCAGGAAGATGGCAGAGTGGTGAACACACAGAGCCTCTCTGAAATTTTGTGTTCACGTGCTGGAATATAGCAATGTGAGACAGAAAAGGAGGGAAGTCAGTCTCCAAGACCCAGGAAGCATGTGAAGTGAGAATTGAAGCCCATGGGGAGAATGAAGAGGGAGACTTCAACAAAGGAGGTGGCAAGTGGTGCTTTGTACCTGAGCCCTGACTCACTGTGGGAGGGATGGCTTGAACCTGCAAACACATGGTGACTGCAGGTGACACCAGAGGCCTCCGTGGAGAAACTAGTGGAATGGAGCAGTGGATGTAGCGGACTGCCGTGACTGGTAAGTTATTCAGGTTCAGACGTCCCCAAGGAGAGGGTGATAGGCCAGTAGCCATCTTGGAAAGGAGCCAACTGAGCTCAGAACTCAGAACAGCTGCAGGCTGGCTCCATCTGTCAGTTTCCAGTGTCAAGGTGAGGCTGCCAAACTCAAGTCAGCAAGAGGTCAAGAAGCAAGTTCAAGGGCCAGTGAGATGGCTCAGCGGCATAAGCGCCTGCCTGGCAAGCGCGAGGGCCCGAGTTCGACTCCCGGATCCCACATACGAAAAAGGGGCCGGTGATATCGCTCAGCGGCACGGGCGCCTGCGGGCACGCAAGGTCCTGAGGTCGACCCCCTGGTACCCACAAAAAAAAAAAAAAAAAAAAGTTCAAGCAAGCAGGAGGCACACAGTGTTGCAGGCCAAACATCAGGTTCCAGCCTCACAGCCAGAAACCAGCCTGAACTTCAGTGGAACTAAAAGGTGCAGGCTTGCTGGCATTATCCACTACCCTGCTGTAAATCTACTGCTGGTTTGCTGGAATTAATCAACTCAGATCTGAACTCTGCCTACTTTGTCTACCAGTGACAGCAGAGACACACCTTGACATGGACGTTCTTTTTTTTTTTATGTTTTTTGATTTTCTGTTTTTGTTTTCATGTGAGTGTGAACATTGTTCTAGTTCTTTTGTTGTTCTGTTCTTGTTTTTATTTCTTCCTTCTTTCTCTCCTGCCTTCACCAGTTCGTCAGGGTTCTGTAATCTTCCTTTGTTTTTCAGCCTTGCTTCTAATCTCTTCTTCTATTTCTCTATTTTTTCCCTCCAACCCCTTTGAAATTTTCTCCCCTGAGGTTAAAATCGCCATACTGAGGGGTTATTTACTATATACAGTTTTCTGGATTGTTCTAGATGTTATATAACCACAAATCTAGTTCATACAGTTGCCAAAGGTGGCAAGTTAATATTTATCACAGTTTGTCATTTTCTAGGCTGCATTTGATGCTATTGTTATTGCTGATTGTACTACTTTAGCCAAGGTGACATAAGTCTTCTAATCAATAGTTCTTCCTGGTATGCCTGACAGTCATAAAAAATACTATAGGCCAGTGCCAAAGAACCAGGGGCGGACCATGTAGGCAGCAACTTCTCATCCCCAATAAATAGAGGAGGTAGGATCTTGCAAGAGACTCAAAACCCAAAAGCCAGCTACACCTGGAAGACACCTCTGAGAAGTAGTCATTTCCTAAGGGTTCTGAATACTAGCAGTAAAGCTACCTGCCATAAGCAATTGACAAGCATCAATCCAGGAATTAAACTTTAACAACAACAACAAAAAAATGTGAGAACACACTTAACAAGATGCAACCCAGACTTCTATCCCACCAAAGGCAAACCCAAGGGACAATGAGGTGGAACAATAAGAAAGTGAGAAAGTCACCCACCTCTGAAGTGGTAACAGTGAAATTAACAAAGCAGATGAATGAAGCTCTAGAAAAAATCAAATCAGAACTAATTTCTCAGGTAACTACAGAGATGATGACCATAATGAAAGACATGGTTAGTGACTCTATAGTAGATACAGATAAATAAATAAAGGAGCTTAGGAAAATGATGGAAATCATGAATAACCAATATAGGGAAGAAATGGGATCCATGAAACAGATTCAAACAGATATCCAGGACATTAAAAATTCCTGGAAATTATACACAGCAGAATGAGCCAGTGTGAGGACAGACTATAAAATATACAAGACAGGATTGCGATTAGTGATCATGAAAAAAAAGATTTCTTAAAAGTAGCAAGGGAGGATAGTGGATGTGTAAGAAGCAGGCAGTGAAACTCTCTAAAAGTTGCCATTGGACCACGGGAATATACTGACCCGGAGAGCGCAGGAGGGAGGGAGATGCCTCTCCTGGACCCAGGAAAGTTCTAAAGCGCAGTTTGGGACACCCAGAGCCAGTGAAGGGTACTTTCAACGACGAAGAAGGAGGAGGAGACCAGGGCACCCTCTCCCTGTCCCAGGAACCATGGTGCAACAGAAGCTCAAATCTGCGGATGCACGGTGACAGCTGGCACCCCCGGAGCCCCCGCAGAGGATTGCGAGACAGCGGCAGGGCAAGGGAGCAGCTGAGGACTGTGCTGGCCGGCGGTGAGTGTCTCTCAGCCACAGCTGTCCCGTGCCAGAGAGCGACTGGCCAGGTGCCATTGTGGGGGGTGCGGTGAAACTCAGCGCTGCGGGAAAACACAGGGCTGGGGACTCAGCGCGGCACCAAAACACAGCACTCAGGACTCTGCGCGGCGCCGCGCCTCTCAGGCCGAAAGTGCGCTGACAGCGGCAGGTGAACGAGACTGGTCTCCACCTGAGAGTACATGCGTCTGCTCACTGCCCTGCCAAAGGGCCTCCTGGCTTACTGGGACAGACCTGCACAGAACAGGACTCTGTCACCACACAGTGCCTGCCTACAGCAGAGCCAACACCTGGAACTGATTCTTTTTATTTTTTTTATTTTTAAAAAATTTTTTAAATTTTTTTCTCTCTCATTTTTTTTTTTGTTCTGGTGAAGGGTTTTTTCTTTTTTTTGGTGGGGTTTTATTTTTGTATTGTCTATTTGTTTTGTTGTTTTTGTCTTCGTATTTGTTTCTGTTTGTCTATTTGCTCTTCCCTTCATTATTCTCTCTGGTTTTTATATGAGTGTAAACAGTGCCTCTAACCTCTTTGTGATTGTGGTTGTGATCTGTTCTTCCTTTTATCCCTTCCTTCTCTTTTTCCCACCAGTCCTCTGCACCAGTTTCCCAATGTTAGTGGGATCCCTCTTGGTCCTCTAACCTTACATCTAATTCCTTCCTCTTCTCCCAATACTCTATTTCCTCCTTAACTCATTTTAAATTTAAACTCCTGAGGGAAAAATTGACATATTAAGGACTTGTATACTGCATATAATTTTTCTGGTGTGTTTTAGATTTTGTTATATAACCGCAACTCTACTTTATATGGCTAAAAGTGGCAAATAACTGGTTAGCTCAGTCTGTCATTTTCTAGGCTGTGTTTGATGCTTTAGGTACCATTATAGCCAAATGTGAAATAATTGTTCTAAACAGCTTTCCTTCCTGATAGTTCATGATTGAGATTGACTAAGGGACACAGAAAATACAGTGGCACAGTACCAAAGAACCAAGGACTGGGCCAAACAGGTAGCAACTTCTCATATCCAACAAATTGAAGAGGTAGGATCTGGCAGCAAGCTCAAAACCCAAAAACAAGCTTCACTTGGAAGATACTGCAGAGAAGTAGTCATATCCTAAGGATCTTGAACACTAGCAATAAAGTAACCTACCATAGGTAATTTACAAACATCACCCCAGGAATTAAACTAAAGAAAGAAAAGAAAATGAGACGACACTTAAACAAGATGCAACCTCACACATCCAATTCACCAAAGGCAAACCTAGGGGGCAATGAGGTGGGACAATCCGAAAGCCACCCAACTGGCCTATCTGAAGTGATAACAACAAAGCAACTGAATGAGGCTCTGGAAAAAATTAAAACAGAAATAATTTCACAGATAACTGCAGAGATAATGTCCACAATGAAGACCATGCTTAAGGACAATATAGCTGATACAGACCAAAAAAAATAGATGAGCTTAAGAAAATTATAGAAACCATGAATGCTCAGCATAGGAAAGAAATGGAATCCATAAGGCAGATTCAAGCAGATATCCAGGAGAACAAAAATTCCATTGAAAGTATTTGTAGCAGATTAAGCCAATGTGAGGACAGGATCTCAGATATAGAAGACAGGCTTGCAATTAGTGATCATGAAAAGAAAGAATTCTTAAAAACAGCAAGGGAGGCTGGTGAGATGGCTCAGCAGCGTAAGCGCCTGCCTTGCAAGCGCGAGGGCCCGAGTTTGACTCCCGGATCCCACATACGAAAAAGGGGCCGGTGATATCGCTCAGCGGCAACGGGTGCCTGTTGGCACGCGAGGTCCTGAGGTCGACCCCCCGGTACCCACAAAATAAATAAATAAATAAATAAATAAATAAATAAAAAACAGCAAGGGACCATGAAAAATCAATTCAGCAGCTGCTAGATGACTCAAAGATAAACAACTTAAGAATAATTGGAATAAATGAAAAAGCAGGAGATAGCATCAATGACATTAGAACCTTGTTCACAGACATTATCGGGAAGAACTTCCCTGGAAGAGAAACAGAATTTGATCTCCATATAAATGAGGCTTTTAGAACTCCAACTAGACATGATAAAAAAAAAAAAAAACTTTAGCCAGACATATCATAGTCAAGATCCCAGAAATTCAACAGAAAGGCAGAATCTTAAAAGCTGTTAGGGAAGGCCGGTGAGATGGCTCAGTGGCGTACGCGCCTGCCTTGCAAGCGCGAGGGCCCGAGTTCGACTCCCGGAACCCACATACGAAAAAGGGGCCAGTGATATCGCTCAGCGGCACGGGTGCCTGTTGGCATGCGAGGTCCTGAGGTCGACCCCCCAGTACCCACAAAAAAAAAAAAAAAAGCTGTTAGGGAGAAGAGACAAATCACCTATAAAGGAAAACCCATCAGAATGACAGCTGACTTTTCAGCACAAACCCTCAAGTCAAGAAGAGCTTGGAATGACGTATTTCAAGCTCTAAAGGAAAATAATTTTCAACCCAGATTGATGTACCCTGTAAAACTATCTTTCAAAATTGATGGAGAAATAAAATACTTTCATGACAAAGAACTTCTGAGAAAATTTATGACCACCAAACCAGCACTCCAAAATGTTCTGAAGGACATTCTAGAAAGAGATAACAAGGACTACAACTCCAGGAACCCCAACAGAAGGAATCCACCAGGCAGGGCAGATAATTAAATAGAGGGAAAGGGGAAAAAAACAAACAAAGAGTGGGAACCAACAACAGGAAAATATCATGACAAGTATAAGTCAATACATATCAGTTTTAACCATCAATGTTAACGGTCTCAATTCACCAATCAAAACGCACAGACTGGCAAAATGGATCAAGAAGTAAGATCCAACAATATGCTGTATACAAGAAACACATTTAATTCAGAAAGAAATTCATAGACTGAAAGTCAAAGGATGGAAAACAATACTCCATGCAACGGGAACCCAGAAAAAAGCAGGGGTAGCTATTCTTTTTGCACACAAAGTGAATTTCAAGCCAAGAATGATTCAGAGAGATAAAGATGGTCATTACATCCTTGTAAAGGGAACAATCCAAGAGGAAGAGATAACGATCATAAATATATATGCATCAAATACCAGTGCACCCAGCTATATAAAACAAGTACTAAAGGACATGAAAAAATCAAATAAGCACTAATACAATTATATTGGGAGATCTCAATACTCCACTGTCACAAAAAGACAGATCAACTGGACAGAAAATCAATAATGAAATGGTAGAACTGAACCAAACTTTTGAACAAATGGACTTAGTAGATGTCTACAGAGTGTTCCACCCCACAACATCAGAATACACATTCTTCTCAGCTGCACATGGGACGTTCTCCAAAATAGACCACATACTAGCTCATAAAACCTGCTTAAGTAAATGCAAAGGAATGGAAATTACCCCATGCATATTATCAGGCCATAGTGCAATGAAATTGGAAATCAATGGCAAAAGAAATCACAAAAACTCCCTAAACACATGGAAATTAAACAACGCCCTCCTGAACAACCAATGGGTCACAGATGAAATTAAAGAAGAAATTAGACACTTTCTACAACTGAATGATTATGACAGTACAACATACCTTAACTTATGGGATACAATGAAAGCAGTCCTAAGAGGGAAATTTATAGCATTAAATACCTATATCAGAAAAATAGAGCAAGGGCAAATAAACAACTTAATGGCAAACCTTGAACTTCTAGAAAAAGAAGAGCAGGCTAAGCCAAAAGCCTGTACAAGGGAGGAAATTATAAAGATCAGAGCAGAAATTAACGTATTGGAGACTAAAAAAACAATACAAAGAATCAATGAAGCAAAGAGTTGGTTCTTTGAAAGAATAAATAAGATTGACAAACCCTTATCCAACCTTATTAAAAAAAGAAAAGACTCAAATCCATGCAATTGAAAATGAAAAGGGTGATATCACGACGGACTCTGCAGAAATCCAGAAGATCATCTATACCTATTTTGAAAACTTATATTCTAAGATGGAAAATGCAGAAGAAATGGACAGATTCCTAGATACATATGAATTACCAAAGCTGAATCAAGAAGATTTAAAAATCCTAAATAAACCAATATCAACCAATGAAATCAAAGATGTAATTAAAAACCTCCCAACAAAGAAAAGCCCAGGCCCTGATGGATTCACTGCCGAATTCTACAAGTAATTTAGAGAAGACCTAACACCACTACTTCTCAAACTTTTTAATGAAGTTGAAAGGGAAGCAATACTCCCAAATTCATTCCTGGAAGCAAGCATTACCCTGATACCAAAACCAGAGAAGGACCCAACTAAGAAAGAGAACTACAGGCCAATCTCCCTAATGAACATAGATGTAAAAATCCTTAATAAGATACTGGCAAAGAGAAGCCAACAAATCATCAAGAAGATTATACACCATGACCAAGTTGGATTCATCCCAGGGATGCAGGGATGGTTCAACATACGTAAATCAATAAATGTAATACACCATATTAACAGAACCAAAGACAAAAATCACATGATCATCTCAATAGATGCAGAAAAAGCTTTTGACAAAGTCCAGCACCTTTTCATGATAAAAACCCTACAGAAAATTGGAACAGAGGGTCTTTATCTCAATCTGATAAAAGCTATCTATGACAAACCAACAGCCAATATTATACTAAATGGTCAAAAACTGAAAGCCTTCCCTCTACAATCAGGAATAAGACAAGGATGTCCACTGTCCCCACTCTTATTCAACATAGTTCTGGAATCTTTAGCCAGAGCAATTAGACAAGAGAAAGAAATAAAGGGAATAATGATTGGAAAGGAAGAAGTTAAATTATCATTATTTGCAGATGACATGATAGTCTACACAGAAGACCCCAAAAACTCCACTAAAAAACTGCTAGATTTAATAAGCAAATACAGTAGTGTGTCTGGATACAAAGTCAATACTCAAAAATCAATAGCCTTTCTGTACACAAATAACAAACTTACTGAAAGAGAAATTAGGGAAACAATACCTTTCACAATAACATCCAAAAAAATGAAATACCTAGGAATCAACCTCACAAAGGATGTAAAAGACCTATACACTGAAAACTACAGTACTCTGAAAAAGGAGATTGAAGAGGATATCAGAAAATGGAAAGATATCCCTTGCTCCTGGATAGAAAGAACCAATATAGTGAAAATGGCCATACTCCCAAAATTGTTATACAGATTTAATGCAATTCCAATCAAAATTCCAACAACATATCTCACTGAATTACAGAAAACAATCCTAAAATTCATTTGGAATCAGAAGAGACCTAGAATAGGAAAGGCAATTCTGGGCAACAAAAGCAAGGCAGGGGGCATCACAATCCCCGACTTGAAATTATACTATAAAGCTACAGTGATATAAACAGTGTGGTACTGGCAAAAAAAACAGACCTAAAGATCAGTGGAATAGATTAGAAGATGCTGAAACAACCCCAGACATACTAAGCCACCTTATCTTTGACAAAGGTGCCAAACACATTCACTAGAAGAAAGATAGCCTCTTTAATAAATGGTGCTGGAAAAACTGGCTCTACACATGCCGAAGATTAAAACTAGACCCATATCTTTCACCATGCACTAAACTAAATTCAAAATGGGTCAGAGATCTAAATATTAAAACAGAAACATTAAATCTGCTGGAAGGTAGGATAGGTAAAACCCTTGAAGACATTGGTATAGGCAAAGACTTTATGAATAAAACCTCAACCGCACAGGAACTATCACAAAGAATCAACAACTGGGATCTCATCTTATTAAAAAGCTTTTGCACAGCAAGAGAAACCACCAACAGAGTGAAGAGACAACCCACAATGTGGGAAAAAATGTTTGCCAGCTGTTCCTCAGACAAAGGATTACTATCGAGAACATATAAAGAACTAAAAAAAATCGGACCTCCCAAATTTAAAGACCCACTCCAAAAATGGGCATCTAGATGAATATACATTTCTCAGATGAAGAATACAAATGGCAAATAAATATACAAAAGAATGCGCAACATCACTAGTCATTCGAGAGATGCAAATTAAAACAACACTGAGATACCATCTTACCCCAGAAAGAATGGCTATTATAAAGAAATCAACTAATAACAAATGCGGGAGGGGCTGTGGGAAAAAAGGAACCCTTCTCCACTGTTGGTGGGAGTGTCGACTGGTACAGCCACTGTGGAAGTCAGTGTGGAGATTCCTCAAAAAACTAGGGTTGGAGGTCCCATTTGACCCAGCTATTCCCCTTCTGGGTATCTTCCCAGAAGAATTAAAAACATCGTACCACAGTGATATATGTGCACCCATGTTTATAGCAGCACAATTTGTAATAGCAGGATCTTGGAAACAACCCAAATGTTCATCAGCTGAGGAATGGATAAGAAAGATGTGGTATTTTTATACAATGGAGTACTATTCAGCCATAAAGAAGGATAAACTGGAGACTTTTATAGGTAAATCAATGCAACTCGAGAAAATACGCAATAAGTGAAATAAACCGGATGCACATGTGTAAGCATCGTATTGTCTCTCTGGTATGAGAAACTGAGAGAGTAAATAAGATTCAAAATGTACAGTAGACATGGTGAATCAAAAAGAAACTTGTCAAAAGGAAAGAGAGACTGGAATAGGGGAATAGGGAAAAGAAAGAAGGGAAAGGGAAAAAAATTGTATATATATATATAAGATGGTTTAGATAGATACACTACCAATTTTACTTAGTTCATTGAAGAGTAAGTTTTGTGCCAGTAATGTTTGGACAATTGAATGCCAATATCTGGCATCCTGAATAACTAACTTAAAAATAATAATACGTAATGCATTAACCATTGTTACCCTCCTATTATGTTGTTTTGAAAATTTGTTCTTTTTGTTTTGTTTTTTCTTCTCTTTAAAATAAAAAAATACAGGTAAATATGGAAATAAAGTTTGAATTTGCTAAAAAAAAAAAAAAGTAGCAAGGGACCATGAACAATCAATCCAGCAGCTGCTGGATGATTCAAAGAAGAATAACATGATTGATCAGAGTCAATGAAAAAGCAGGAGATAGCACAAGTGACATAAGTAAACTGTTCACAAAAGTAATGGCAGGAAACTTCCCTGGCAGGGAAAAAGAATTTGACATACAGATAAGCAAGGCGTATAGAACTCCAATTAGCCGTGATAAAAAAAAAAAACCTCTATATATAGATTATATACAGTCTTGACTATTACGTAATAGTCAAGATTCCAGAAATTCAACACAAGAACAGAATATCAAAAGCTGTTAGAGAAAAGAAACAAATCACCTATAAAGGGAAGCCCATCAGAATCACAGCTGACTTCCCAACACAAACTCTGAAGTCAAGGAGAGCTTGGAGTGAAGTATTTCAAACCTTAAAAGAAAACAACCTCCAACCCAGATTAATTTATCTTTCAAAATTGATGGAGAAATGATACTTCCATGACAAAGAATACCTGAAGAAATTCATGACCACCAAACCAGCACTCAAAAATGTTCTGAAGGACATTCTAGGAAAAGATAACAAGGACTACAACTCCAGGAACCCCAACAGAATGAATCCACCAGGTAAGGCAAGCAATTAAACAAAGGGGAAACAAAGGAAACCAACAACAGGAAAATAACATGACAAGGATAAGTCAATACATATCAGTCATAACCATCAATGTTAATGGTCTCAATTCACCAATCAGAAGAGACTGGCAGAATGGATCAAGAAACAAGATCCAACAATATACTGCACACAAGAAACATTTAATTCAAACAGAAATTCATAGACACCTGTAATCCCAGCATTCAGGAGGCTGAGGAAGGAGGATCACTGGGAGTTCAAGCCCAGTCTAGACTACATAGTAGGACCCTGTCTCCAAAAAAAAAAAAAAAAAAGAAAAAGAAAAAAGAAATTCATAGACTGAAAGTCAAAGGATGGGAAACAATACTGCATGAGACAGGAGCCCAGAAAAAAGCAGGGGTACCTATTCTATTTGAAAGCAAACAAAAAAAAGTATTTGGTATACACACTGGTACTAAGGTAACATTGCTTCTGGCCAGTTTAACAGAGCTAGGGAATGTATGTATACATCTTTATTAATTTCTATGTATATGTATGAATTTTCAATACCAGTCCAACACCAGAGTTCATTCCAGTTTTTTGTTTTGTTTTGTTTTGTTTTGTTTTGAGACAGGGTCTCGCTATGTAGTTCAGACTGGCCTTGACCTTGCTGTGTAGCCTAGGCTCACAGCAGTCCTCCTTGGCTCAGCCTCTCAGTGCTGGGATTACAGATGTGCACCGTCACACCCAGCTTATTCTAGTTTTTCTATATTTGTAACTCTTGTCCAACAGTGAGAAGTCTGCCTTCACCAGAATATTCACTTGCTTAATTCTAGAATATATATAAAGTTTTTTCAGAATTGCTAATCCATTTATTTCCCTCTGAAAACCTACTACTGACTAGAGTGTAGTGTTTGTATAATGTATTTTTACTCTTAGAGCACATAATGTCCAGTTTTGCAAAGTTACATGCATAGTTGTTTGCTCCCATGTTTGGTATGGTTGTTACTCATTTGAAATAGAGCAGCTGACTTTGTGTTTGACAGTGGGTGCCCAGGGGTAGGGTGTAACTCAGTGGCAGAAGGGCCCTGGGTGCAGGCCCTGGCACCACACAATAAACGACAAAGCACAAAAAGATAAACAGTGCGTACCTGTCCATCCTTGTTAATTTTCTTGGTATATGAAATACCACCATAGTTCTTTAAAGAATTACATAAAATTTTTCCTTATCCTTTCTATCCTATTCTCTTTCTCCTGTCCTTTTTTATTTTTTAGACAGGGTCTCACTACATAATCCAGGCTGGCCTTGAACTCCTGCTTCAGCCTCCCAGTTTCTGGGATTACAAGCATGCACAACCATGCCCAGCTTTTTTTTTTTTTAATCAATTTTGCACCTATCCCAGAGGTAACCTATGTTTGGTTTATCCTTATTTCTTTATGAATAAATTATCCTTTTTACTTACATGAAAGATAGCATACAGTTTTTCACACTTTTTTCTGGTCCAGGGGATTGAACCCAGGGCTTCATGAATACTAAACTGTACAGCTGAGCTATGCTCCCAGGCCCTTTTATACTTTTTATTGCCACTTTGCAGAATAGCTAGGAAAATATACCCAGTCCATGGTGATCTGAAGAAAGAAAGAAACAAATAGAAGAAAGAAAGAAAGTACAAAGAAAAAGGAAAGGAAGGAAAGGATGGAGAAAGGAAAAGCAAAGAAAAATAAGGCAGGGCGGGGTATAGCTCCTCAGAGCATGTAACTCCTCACAGCATGCTTTTTCTTTTTAACATGGCAAGACCCTGGGTTCTCTCATCACAGGGGGACCAAAAAATTTTTGTTTTTTTTTTTGAGACAGGGTCTCGTTATGTAGTCTAGGATGGCCTTGAACTCATGGTGATCCTCCTGTCTCAGCCTCCCAAGTGCTGGGATTACAGGCATGCACCACCATGCTTGGCCTCTTTCTGTTGATTTTTTGTGTTTTGTTTTTCAGGCTAGTGTTGAACTGTGTAACACATGCTGCCTAAAACTTGCAGCAATCCTCCAGACTCACCCTCCCTAGTGCCAGGATTACAGGTGTGCACCACCAAACGTGGCTAATCTTACATTTGAAAACAAGCCCTTTGGTGTAGTTTTAATTTGCATCTGAAGCTGAATGAATATCTTTTCACACATTTAAGGGTTACTTTAATATAATTTCTTTGTGAATGGTCTATTCATATCATTTCTACTTTACTACTGGTTTTTTAATCTTTTCTCAAAATTTAAGAATTCTTCACATATTAACTCCTTATCTATGAATATATTTTTCCCAATTATTAGTTGTCTTTTCACTTGATTATGCTGTTTTGCAATATGAAAAGCTTGTTTTATATGTAAAGTTTGTAATCTTATTGCTTTTTGACTTTATATTAATAATTATACAGAATTTACATATACTGAAGTTAGATTCACCCAGGTAAATTTTCTGGTGCTTTTGTTTCATTTTCAAAATTGACAAAGATCCCTGACCCACTTTTAGTATACTCCTGAACATTTTGAGATAGGGATCTAATTTTAATTAGCTCATAAGAGTCTTAAGAGCAATCTGCATTTGTCTCGAGTGTTTTAAAATTTTTCTTACATAGGTTTTACACATTTTCTTACCAAGTTTATTCCAAAGTACTTAATTTTCATTGCTGAAATGGGGTTTTCTTTACCATTATGTCTGATTATTTTTCCGAGATCTGAAGGCAATTGATTTCTGTATATTCTGTATGTTGTTACCTTAATTTTTGTTGTTGCTGTTGTCACTGTTACCATTTACTGATGCTTTAGACTTAAACCATATAAGCTGGGAGACAAGGATGTTTCCGTCTCCATCTGAGCTCCCTGTCTCCAAAGCCTCCCTTGAAGACTTAGAAAAATGGGTTCGTCCTTATACTGTCAGTGATGGTGAACCTTTTAGCGCTTTCAGTGATAACAGCTGGCCACAGCACGCATGCCATAGGTTTACCACTACCAATTTTCAGTTGTTTGAGAAACCAGAGTTTGAGAAGTTAATACCAGATTGGGGCTGGGCATGGTGGTCCACCCCTGTAATCTCAGCACTTGGGAGGCTGAGGCAGGAGGATCACTGAGAGTTCAAGGCCAGGCTGGACTACATATGGAGACCCTGTCTCAAAAAATCAAACAGAAGCAAAACAAATCCAAAAACCACCACCAGACTGGGTAATTTGTGAACTACAAAAACCTATTTTTTAGTTCTGGATGGGGGAAGTCCAAGATCAAGGAAAAAGCAGGCTTGGTGTTTGGTGAGGACTGCTGTCTACATCCCAGACAGCATCTTGCTGCATCCTCACAGGGTGGGAGGCAGAAGGGCCCAAGGGGCACAGAGCAGCCAGCTAGTTCCCTCCAAGCCTTTTTGTTAGGTGCTAATCTATTCATGAGGGTGAGGCCTTCATGAGCTACACACCACTGAAAGCCACACCCCTTTAATCTGTTGTACTGGGAACTAAGTTTGAAAATGAATTCTGGAGGGGACGCCAACACTGAAACATAGCAAGCCCTACTGGAGATGAAATTAAACTCTAAAATTTATACAGAACTGGCCGGGCGTGGTGGCGTGCACCTGTAATCCCAGCCCCTGGTAGGCTGAGGCAGGAGAATCACTGTGAGTTTGAGGCCAGCCTCATCTACATAGTGAGTTCAAGGCCAGCCTGAACTGCATATTGAGACCCTGTCTCAAAAAAACAAACAAAAAAAAATTTGAACTATTAAACTTCAGAATTTCAGATAATAAAGCATGGCATATTTAAAAGAATGAATATAAAGAAAATTATTTATGTACCTTTGCTCCACATACTTCAAGGAACTGACAAATTTGTAGGATCAGCAAAGACAAATGCTGAATTTTCCTGCATATATGCCAAACTGTAAAACCCACTAGGAATCTCCAAGCTGCTGCAGAGTTTATACCAATGCTATGAAAACAACAGAAACTTTTTTAAAAAACCCTAAAGGTTTGGATTAGCTCCAAATTCAGCAGTGAACCTTGTGAAATTCTGCAAAGAACAAATTGAACGGATTAAGAACCCATATTAGAGGATTTTTTACTGAATATGAGTATTTCAGTGACAGCAGTGATTCAAAAACTACTTAGCAATAGTAACAAAGCATCTTTTAAAATTCTCATACTTACCAGGAGACATCCATAGTTCAGAGGTCATATCATGAAAACAAAATACTTCTAGGAATTGTTAAAATGTAGAAATTTCCTCCGTGGTAAGATTAAAACTGCTGAATTTTGGGAATTCATAATGTCTCTATGTGGAATGTAATTCTAATAAATTAAATTGTCCACAGTTGCTGGGTATGGTGGCACACGCCTGTAATCCCAGCACTCAGGAGGCTGAGGCAGGAGGACTGCCACTAATTCAAAGCCAGCCTGGGCTACAAAGTGAGTTCAAGGCCAGCCTGAACTGCATAGTGAAATCGTGCCTCAAAAAGAAAAAAAAAAAGGGCCGGTGAGATGGCTCAGCGGCTTAAGCGCCTGCCCAGCAAGCGCGAGGGCCCGAGTTCGACTCCCGGATCCCACATACGGAAAAGGGACCGGTGATATCGCTCAGAGGCACGGGCGCCTGCTGGCGCGCGAGGTCCTGAGGTCGACCCCCCGGTACCCACAAAAAAAAAAAAAAAAAAAAAAAAAAGACCAAAAAAAAGGGGCCGGTGAGATGGCTCAGCGGCGTAAGCGCCTGCCTTGCAAGCGTGAGGGCCCGAGTTCGGCTCCCAGAACCCACATACGAAAAAGGGGCCGGTGATATCACTCAGTGGCACAGGTGCCTGTTGGCGCGCAAGGTCCTGAGGTCGACCCCCCGGTACCCACAAAAAAAAAAAAAAAAAAAAAAAAAAGACAAAAAAAAGGGGCCGGTGAGATGGCTCAGTGGCATAAGCGCCTGCCTTGCAAGCGTGAGGGCCCGAGTTCGGCTCCCAGAACCCACATACGAAAAAGGGGCCGGTGATATCGCTCAGCGGCACGGGTGCCTGTTGGCGCGCAAGGTCCTGAGGTCGACCCCCCGGTACCCACCAAAAAAAAAAAAAAGTGTTCCCCCACTGGTTTTAACATGTTTGATTCCCTTACTACTCTTTCACGTTAACATTAAATAACACTATCTACCACAGCACATGGGAGGCAGGCACAGGATCACTGCAAGTTCAGGCCCAGCCTAGACATGAGTTCAACACCAGCCTGAACTACACAGTGAGACCCTGTCTCAAAACAAAACAAACCCACTATCTGATTTATGGATTAAAAATACCAACAAGCTCAACTCCAAAGATTATGCTTTTAAACAAGATTCAACATCATTTATTTACATATTTATGACATACATTAATGTTCTTATACATTTAAATCTAATTTAACAATGGTGAAAATGTAACATAAAAGAATTTCAAATTTTAGGTTGTAATATTTTTTCACTAACTGAAAGATACAATAAACAAGCAGCCATTTAAAGTTATGGGCTGTATATTGATTCACTTAAAATTGAAAGTCAGCCACATAGCTATGAAAACAACAGGAAATTTGCAAATGCAAATATAAGTATGCAAGTATAATGCATGCACAGCTACCACATTTATTCTTTACCCTTTATTAAAGTCATTTTTAAAGTAAACAGGAATAAGCATCTTAATGTATGTACAGCAAGGCACGTTCCTCTCTTGTGCTTCAGGAATGACTTATGTATGACCTGCTTAAACTGTAATTTTATCTTATAACAGCTTTTAATACCTAAAAACTTAATTTTAACAGTTACAGTTTAAGTGTAGTTAAACTAAAGAGTAGTTTCCTAAAGAGAAATGTGGCATCTCCCCATAGTTATTTTGAAAATCAGAAAATTGGATAGCTTGAATAGGTGAGAATTTAAAAATCTAATGCATGAATTAATATAATTTAGTTTTCAGGTAACTTCAAAATATTTTCAAAAATTTGGTAGGACCATAATTCATTTAGTATAATGAGGGCTATATTTAAGTATTTTCAAAATTCTCAAAGTACTTGATAATTTGATAGTATCCACAGGACTACTGTAGATGTCTATATTGCTATCCTATTTCTCAACTGCAGTTTTTCAACAAAAGTAAACATGATATGGGCCGGGGATGTAGCTCAGTGGTGCAGCACCTGCCTGGCAAGCGTGAGGTCCTGAGTTCAATTCCCGGTACCTCCCACCAAAAAAACATGATATGAACTGAAAACATACCAAACCTAACTTGTTCATTTTTCTGCAAAAAAATTAAGATTTTTCTTTCCCAACAACGTTTTATAATAGAACTCTTTTCTCATGGTCAATTACTTGCCTTGAAGAGATAGTACAGTAAGGCTTTAATAGGCATTTCATGCATTTTAATGGCATTTAAAAATTAGCTATTCGTTTGAGTTTCCCATATAGATAAATACATTGTGCAAACTTGATTACAACATGTAACTCATTAAGTGCTTTAAAACAGAATAAAGAATCCCTGACTTAGAAGGGGTTAAAATAAATAGTCAAGAATCACCAGGTCTAAAGCATTAAAACTATAATATACCTACATATCCTACTGACGTGGTTTATATTAGAATTTTATAAACCGGGCAACTGAAATCACAGAACCTCTACAGTTTGAGAATAAAACAGAAGAAAAGTGTTCAACTGGTACAGCTTTTTAAACTCAAAATATATAATAATGTCAAAATACAAGTGAAACTGTACAGCTTTAGACTTAGTACAGCCATTTATAAACATGAATTCATAAAGGCATACCATGATAAACCACTACCTTCAAATAGATTTGTTTTTAATTTCTTTACAGTAAATACACTTTCCTACAGAACTCATTGGCTACACAGTTTGGAAAAGTCACTGATAGTCCAGAACTTGACATAGAAACTCTAAGGAGACAGTCACAAGGAATTGTAAACAAATGTTCTGTGAGTTCCATGTACATGAGATTTTTGTTTTTATCATTACTGTATTCATTCTGCTTCTGAAATATGTGCCACTTCTACTTCAACAGTCTGAATAGCTTCCGCAACTTCAGACAGCTTCTGTCCTTGCTGTTGTGCCAATACGTAGTTAACTACTTGCATAATACTTTGGTCAGAAAGTGTAGACACCGACGGACACTCTTCAGTAGCAGCAACAGCTTCAAGAACTTCCATAGTTTCTCCTGTTACCACTACAGTCTCAAGTTCTTGAGGACCACTACTTTCTTGTTCCTGCATGTCTGCAGTTAAGATGCTAACAGCATGTTCCACTTGAGTTCCTTGGTTATGAAACTGAAGGGTGTCTTTTTCCAGCATAATTTTGCAAGGCACATAGTCTGTATGGAATTTAGTCATATGCTTACGGAGTGTTCGAGCATCTATGTAGGCTTGACTGCACACAGGACAGACATAGGGCCGTTCTCCAGTATGTGTTCGAACGTGGCGTTTTAGAGATCGGGCATCAGCCCAAGCTACTCCACATGTTAAGCACTCAAATGGCTTCACTCCTATTTTAAAAAAAAAAAAGTGTGTGGGGTGAGATGCAAGCACCAACAAAATATATAGAGTGCCTGGCAAGTAATTTAGCCCATTAAGTCTTTTTATCTTAACTATGATAATCTTGTATTCAGCATCTAATGGCTTTCCTTAGAAAAGACAAGAAAACAAGATTCTAGCCAGGACTGGCACACGCCTGTCACAGCACTCAGGGAGGCTGAGCCCAGAGGATTCCAAGTTCAGTCCCATGTAGGTAACTGAGCAACGTCTCAAAAGGAAAAGGGGGCTGGGCATATAGTTCAGTAGTAGAGCCCCTGAGTTCAATCCCCAGTACCAAAAAATAGACAAGATGCTTACTATAATCTCTGTAAGTAATTTCTCGTGGGTAGAATTTACTGATAGATGAATGTTTCTATGCATAATCTCATTTATTCCTTTGCAGCAATTCTATAATCAGGATAAGGAAACAGAGCCTTCAAATAATTACATTCTCAGGTTTGGGATCACCTCTGTCACTTGAATAAATCTTCCAAGACTGGGGACTAATCTCTTACCAATGAAAGTAAAGTAACAGACAAGAAGGCTGGTATCAGAAAAATCTACTTGACTACTACTACTTGACTGGCTCTTACTGTTTTTAGATACATATAATACGAAATACTTACCTTCATGGTTGTTCATATGTCTCCTATACTCTCTCAGTTGAGTGAATTTTCTTCCACATTGTTCACACACTCGTTCCAGGTTTTGCTTTGCTCTTCCTTTCTTTCCATGGGTGGCTTTCTTTACGTGCCTTCTGAACAAAGCTTTTTCATAAAATTCTTTGCCACATACATTACACCTAAAATAGGGGAAATGACCTAAATTATTCTTTCCAAGGCACTAGAAGCCATAAGAAACAGTCACGTATCTATATTTCTCAGTTAGGTTCAGATTCTTCTCAAATTCACCCACCTGTAAGGCTCAGTGACAGAATGAGACTTCACATGGGAATACCAGTCTTTCTTCCAACTATAGCACTTATCACAAAATTGGCACTGGAATGGCTTCACACCAAGATGTTTGTTCATGTGTTGGCGAAGATCTCTAGCTTCAAAGAAGCTTTTTTCACATCTGCAATAAAGTTTAGTTACCCAACTTGATTATCTTAATCCTTTATAACAAGTTTCCAAGCGTTCTGTACATTCTTCAGTTTTCTAGAACTCCACAAAATGACTGCCAGTTTTAAAAGGATCCCTTAATTCTCCAATCTGGCATCAAGAATGCAGAGATTTTAGGTTCTTAATCTCTAGAGCATAAAAATGTTTGAGAAAAAATCATGGAGAGTTCCCAAAAGGTATGAGACAAATAATTTACTACCCATCTCTCTTCTGCCCTCTTCTACTCCCCGCTTTTACAACCCATTCACTCTGTGTCCATGTGCTGAAGACAGGCTTCACCCTTGACCCTAAGGATTGAAAAAGGATTCAGAACTAAGTCAATCAGAGCACAACATTCCCTTGGCCATGGTGATTTACTCAGGGCTATCCAAATGACTTAACTTGATCTAATCAGAGTGAACCTAAGGAACTACCAGAAAAGAAGTTGGACAATCTGGAAGTTGAGAGAATGTGAGGCTGAAACTACTGCCACTGGCTTGTCCCCATGGAGGAAGAGAAAATTCAAGGACTAATCAATCTGAATCCAGCTTATGTTACATCACTCAGATGTCTAGACTTCACCTTTTATTCAAGCCAGTTGTGGTTGGGTTTTCTTTCACTTATAATGAAAAATGTATTGTCTAAACTACCTTTGTTTTAAAATAAGATAAATTATGTGGTGGTGCATGCCTGTAAATCCTAGCATTCTGGGATGCAGAGGCAGGAGGATCACAAGTTCGAGACCAGTCTGGGCAACCTATTGAGAACCTGTCTCAAAAAAAGACAGTGGTAGTGGGGAAGCTGGGGATAGTTCAGTAGGAAGGCCCTGGGTTCAGTCCCCAGTACTGCAAATGAACAAACCTAATTAGAATGAAATCAGCAAACATAACACAGTAGGAAATGCCAAAACCCCATGTCTACACAGAAGTTGTGGATAAACTAGCAAACTATCAGAATCAACTTTTTGGGAACTCTAGAAACTAATCAAAAGTTTATAGCAGTGGTGGTGAACCTAGAATACACATGCCACAGTGGGCTATTTGTATCATTGAAAGCTGTGAAAGGTTCCCCATCACCGGTTTACAGTGACCAGCTGGGTGAGGGACACGCCTGTAATCCCAGCATTTGGGAGGCTGAGGAAGGAGGATGGCCATGAGTTCAAGGCCAGCCCGCAAGAGAGACCCTATCTCCAAAAAAAAAAAAGTTTACAGCTATCAGGCAAATGTTTAATCAAGAAAATCAATTACTGAATCTCTATAATTTAGCAACATCCTGAAAGACGACAGCTTACATTCCAATACAGGCTCCTTTACCGAAGAAATTCCTCTTAGAGAACTGTGTTGTTTTGACCATCTAGTAGCTCTCTGAAAGAGCCCCTCTTTGCTTTTATTTATCCTAACTTTCCTACGACTGAGGGAGGACTGTGGGTAGGGAGCTTGTGAAAACATTTAAAGGCAAAGTATTAGCCGCTGTCACCTGGGGCAAGGAATAATTATTTTGTGTAAACGCACAAATTGGAAAGGAATGAGATGCTTTGATGAATATTAAGTCTACATGCTTACTGATAAGCATATGACCAGCAGTGCTCTGATTATCTAAAAAAGACCCCAAGCTCTTACCTTTTGCTGACCTTCTGGATCTGCACAAACAGGAAATGAAGGCTAAGGCAGAGTTGCGAACTGTTTGGCTGAATGTTAGAGGAATTCTGGAATTGGTGGTGATGTTTGGGAATGTACTAAAGACCCCTGAATTATATACTGTGATTAATTTCGTTATATGAATTTATACTCAAAACATTTTTTTCAAGAAGCCTTGGAAAATGAAAAATGGAAGTTAAGGGTCTACATGTGCCAGTTACTGGGACAGTCCTATTTAAATCTATTGTTACATTGTAATAATTAGTGGCTTTACTCTGAAAAGGATGTAGATTTGATTGAAAATTATATCATCACTCTAGTATAACTGTAAGTACTGTTTGTAAGCATTTTGTAGAAGGATTCTGTGATAAAAATTAATAAACTGTAAGTACTGTTTGTAAGCATTTTGTAGGATTCTGTGATAAAAATTAATAAACTTTTAATTATTAGAATTTTTTATTTTTATTTTTTTGTGTGTGTGGGTACCGGGGGTTGAACTCAGGACCTCGTGCGCCAGCAGGCGCCTGTGCCGCTGAGCAATATCACCAGCCCTTTTTTTGTATGTGGGTACCGGGAGTTGAACTCAGGCCCTCGTGCTTGCCAGGCAGGCACTTATGCCGCTGAGCTATCTCACCAGCCCTAGAATTTTCTAAAAAAGAAAAGAAAAAAGGGAGAAAGTAATAAAAGTGTCACAAGGAAGGAGAAATTAGCAGTGCCCAGCTCTACAGAAGAACAGCCTTGGGCTGAGGATGCAGGTAAGTTCTAGAGCACTTGTGTAGCGCCAGGTACAAAGCCTTTGGTTCAATACTCAGCACCACCACCAAAACCAAAAAGTCGAGAGGAAATGCCTAGAAAGGAACTCTGGCTGTCTGTGGACCTTTTTTTCCTACAGCCCCATCCCTGGGCAGTACATTTGGAAATCTCTTGGAGTTATCTGTGTATGATACATATTTCAATAAAACTGTTAAAAGATATACAACAACACTTAGATAAAGACTGTTTAAAATCAAGAGTAGACTGAAATTACAGCTTAGTATTATCTTTGAGTATTTTCTTACAAATAAGCCAAGGAAAAAGATAATGAAATGAATTGAACGGTTTGCATATTAAGTGCTTACTGTGTACAGTGATAGCCTCGAACCTCAGGCTTTGGCTGGTGTTTCTTTAAATGCTTGCTGAGTCCAGAGCCCCTGTGAAAAGACTTTCCACAAACTGAGCAAAAGTACTTTGACTCTCCTGTAAAAAATAAAAAGTATGTTACAAATCTAGCAATCAGATCAGCTTCCAACAGAATTCTTTGTTATGTTCCAGAGTTTCTTTTCTTAAAGACAGGTCTTGCTAAATTGCCCAGATTGGCCTCAAACTGGAGATCTTCCAGCCTCAGGCTCCTGCGTGCTGGGATTACAGGTGTATGTATACCACCATGCCCAGTTTCACACATTGTTATTTTATCAGAGGACTCAGAAGCTGTAACATTTAGCAAGACTCTTTGTAAGAATAACAACAAACCTTGCCAAAATCTCCTATTTCCTTTTAAAAGTACGACACAGCCATTTACTGCCAAATGAAAAGGATAAATTCTGAGAAATGTGTCCCTCGTGATCCCTTTGTGGTACAAGCATCTTGGAGGGCAATGACACAAAGATGGCTATGACATCCCTAGGCAATGTCATTTTATGAGAGCAACATTATGCCTAACATTCATAGCTGACTGACCCCTCATTATGCGGTCCTGACTGCACCAGCAAAGGCTCCTACTATGAGAATGTGATTGCTTACACAATCTCTGAACTCTAACAGTGCCAGAGCTGAGAACCAGCTCTATAACAAGCATCTGCCCCTTCACTGGTCATTCTCACATGCTTTCATATTTGTTTGTTTGTTGTTTTTTTTCCAGCTTCTTCCTGGGCATTGTATTTCACTCATTTGTTCATTCATTCATTCATTCATTCATTTATATGTGAGACAGGGTCTCGCTACACAGTCCAGGCTGGCCCCAAACTTGCGGCAATCCTCCTGCCTCATTCTCCCAAGTGCTGGGATTATAGGTGTGCACCACCACACCTGACCTTTTGTTTTTGTTTTTTGAGTCAGGCTGGCCTTGAATCCTGAACTCACTCAGGCAGCCTAGTGTGCCACCACACTGGGCTACACATGCTCTCTCTAAAGCCTGGGGGACTAAAAATTCCAGTAAAGATATGCACCATCTACCATGTTGACGTCTCCATCTGCCTAACATTAAACCTCTTAAAACCACCCACTCTCCCTCCCCTCCCTTCCTTTCTTCCCAGACCCTTTTAATTTTGGAATAGGGCTCACTAAATTGCCTGGGATGGCCTCAAATTTGTGATTCTCCTACCACCACAGCCTTGCAGGTAGCTGGGATTACAGCCTTGCATCGCTGCACTAATCACACCTTTTTTCTTCTTGAGACAAGGTCTCACTATGCAGTTCAGGCTGCCCTCAAACTTGCAGTGATTCTTCTGCAAATACTAAGGAGCTACCCAAATGCTGTGATTACAGGATGCGCCACCATGCCTGGACTTTTCTTTAGCATCTAATGATTTGGCACTTGGTACATACTTTTCTACACAGAGAGGAACAGTTAACATTTTTATACAAATAAGAGTTCTAAAACTAAATTTAAACTGGGTAGGCTGATGTACACCTGTAATCCCAGTACTAAGCTGGATGAGGCAGGAGATCACGAGGTGTTCAAGGGCAGCCTGGGCTATACAGCAAGACCCTATCTCAAAAAACCAAAAAAAATTTTTTTTAAAACCCTGTATTCTCGGTACCCACATAAAGGAAAAAACAAAAACAAAAAAAGCCCTATATTTAAGAAAACCTTTTATCTTTATTGTCTCCTTAATTAAAAAAAAAAACCCACACATATAACCATCAGTACATTGATATAATTTCTGGTAAAATTACAGCACAACCAATAATAAATTCAAATATATAAAATTTAACTATATTAATATATCATTACCTGTGTGAATACTCATATGTTCTTGAAGGCTCCGTTTGGTAACAAATGACTTAACACATAGTTCACACTGGAACTGCTTTTGTGACTGATGAAGGCTCTGATGTAATTTTAGACCATGTTTATAGATAAAAGTCTTTCCACAGACCTACAACATAAGAAAAGCGTTAAGTCAGTAAAATAAAAAGGAGCCAGGCATGGTGGTGCATACCTGCAATCTCAGCACTCGGGAGGCTGAGACGGAAGGATCACCCCCCCGTTGAGACAGGAGTTCAAGGCTAGCCTGGGCTACATAGTGAGACCCTGTCTCAAAAAACCAAAAAGGGAGATAGGTACTGTTTCTCAAGAATAAAGACAAAGAACTTAATATATATTATTTTGAATAAAACTAATTGAATTTAATTTGGTTGATTAAAAT
Source organism: Erethizon dorsatum (assembly GCA_028451465.1). NCBI lineage: Eukaryota > Metazoa > Chordata > Mammalia > Rodentia > Erethizontidae > Erethizon > Erethizon dorsatum. Next base: position 79,190,890 of record CM051831.1, on the reverse strand, counting down.
TATGAGCAAAATGATGGATGAAAGTTGAAACCACAAATGCCAAGGATGTTAGCTAGAAGACCCCTTTTCTGATTCGGTACTTAGCAACTACCATTGCTATCTTTTTAAACCCATGTGACCACTGGAGCTCAAAACAATATAGAAAAACACCTCTGTACTAGTCTTGTGAGATCGGTAAACACTGTATCTTATGTTAAAGAGACATAGAACAATACCCTCATTTCCTGCCATAACAAATAAAACACTATTTTTCAAATTCTGTGATTAAGAACTAGTTTTTTGGTCTTTTCCCAGTCAACTGGGGACAGATGTGCGTTAAAAACACAATAAAATGCTGGAACAACGTCAAATAACTATAGGAGTTTTTATATGCTTACTCTATTTCTATACTTTCAATGGACCACACATTTTGAGTAGTGCTGAGTGAAGACCACAGGCCAATTTACATTTAGTATTTAAATTTGTGAATACAATGATTATTAGGACTTGGCTTCAAAATAATTGAGGCAGTGAGGAGAGCACTGAGTGATGGTATGAATCAAACAGACCTGACCACGTGCTGAAAATTAGTAAAGCTGGGTGAGAGGCCAGGCATGGTGGCGCACGCCTATAATCCCAGCACTCGGGAGGCTGAGGCAGGAGGATCATGGTGAGTTTGAGGCCAGTCTAGGCTACAAAGTGAGTTCAAGGAAAGGGAGTTACCAAGATGGCGGAGTGGTAAGCAGCAGAGAACCTGAGTCCCTGTCCAGACGCTGGAATACAGCAACTTGAGGAAGACAAGGAGGAAAGTGGGTCCTCTGGACCCAGGAAGGATCCGAAGTGTGAACTGAAGCCCATGGAGAAGGAAGAGAGAAATTTCAATGAAGAAAGAGGAGGCACCCAGCAGTGCCTTCTCCCTGAGTCGGGACTCTGCAAGAGAGGAGTGGTTCCAACTGCGGATCCACAGTGACTGCTGACGACCCCAGAAGCTTCCACAGAGAGACGCAGCAGTGGAGGGGAGCAGCGGACATGAAGGATTGCACTGGCTGGGGGTGAGTGCTGAGGGCTCAGTTGCCCCATGGGAGAGAGCGAGTGGCTGGGAGCCATCTAGGAGAAAGGCCGACTGAGCTCAGAACTCAGAGCAGCTGCCAGCTCCATCTACAGCTCCCAGCTGGGCTCAGGCCCACAGAAGGTGCACTAAAGGCTGCAGGCCGAACAAGTCTGGTCTCGGCCAGAAAGTACAGGCTTGCTGAGATTCTCCACTACCCCGCCAAAGAGCTGCTGCTGGCTCGCTGGGACAGGTCGGCATGGATCGGGACTCTGTCTCCACACGCTGTCTTCCAGGGACAGCAGAGACACATTTGAAAGTGAACTTTTGTCTTTTTTTTCCCCCTCGTTTGTTTTTTGTTGTTGTTTTTCTTCCTCCATTGTTTGATCTTGTTATTATATGAGGGTGAACGGGATTTCTATCCTCTTCGTGGCTGTGGTTCTGTTCTATTTTTTTATCCCTTCCTTCTCTCTTCCCCTCCATTCTCTTGCACCAGTTTCCCAAAGTTAGCATGATCCCACTTTTACCTCCAGCCTTACTTCTAATTTCTTCCTCTTCCTTCCACTTCTCCATTTGCAACTTAACCCATTTTAAATTTTAACCCGAGAGCAAAATTGACATATTAGGGACGTGTATACTGCATATAATTTTCTGGTTTGTGTTAGATTTTGTTATATAACCACAAATCTAGTTTATATGGTTAAAAGTGGCAAATAACTGGTTAGCTCAGTCTGTCATTTTCTAGGCTGTGTTTGATGCTTTTGGTACCACTATAGCCAAAAGCAGCGTAACTGTTGTAAACAGCTGTTCTTCTTGGTATTCCAAGACTGAGATTACTAAGGGTCATAGAAAATACTGTGGCACAGTGCCAAAGAACCAGGGGCTGGGCCAAACAGGCAGTAACTTCTCATCTCCAATAAACTGAGGAGGTAGGACCTTGCAACAGACTCAAAACCCCAAAACAAGCTACACCTGGAAGATACCTCGGAGAAGTAGTCATCTCCTAAGGGTTCTGAATACTAGTAATAAAGCAACCCACCACAGGCAATTTACAAGCATCACTCCAGGAATTAAACTTAAAAAAGAAAAGAAAATGAGATGACACTTAAACAAGATGCAACCCCAGTCATCCAGTTTATCAAAGGCAAACCCAGGGGGCAATGAGGTGGGACAATCTGAAAGCCACCCACCTGGCCTCTCTGAAGTGGTAACAACAAAGCAATTGAATGAGGCTCTGGAAAAAATCAAATCAGAAATCATTTCTCAGATAACTGCAGAGATGATGTCCACAATGAAGACCAAGTTTAGAGACTCTAGAGCAGATACAGACAAAAAAATAGACGAGCTTAAAACTATGGATAAAAACCCTACATAAAATTGGAATAGATGGTCTTTATCTCAGTCTGATAAAAGCCACCTATGACAAACCAACAGCCAATATCATACTAAATGGACAAAAACTGAAAGCTTTCTCTGTAAAATCAGGAACAAGACAAGGATGTCCACTATCACCACTCCTATTCAATATAGTTCTGGAAACATTAGCCAGAGCAATTAGACAAGAGAGAGAAATAGAAGGAATAACAATAGGAAAGGAAGAAATTAAATTATTATTTGCAAATGACATGATACTCTATGTAGAAGACCCCAAAAACTTCACTAAAAAACTGCTAGATTTAATAAGCAAATTCACTAGCATAGCTCGATACCAAGTCAACACTCAAAAATCAATAGCCTTCCTGTACACAAATAATAAACTCACTGGAAGAGAAATTAGGATAACAACACCGTTCATAATAGCATCCAAAAAAAAAAAAATGAAATACCTAGGAATCAATCTAACAAAGGATGTAAAAGACCTCTACATTAAAAACTACAGTACTCTCAAAAAGGAGATGAGAAGAGGACATCAGAAAATGGAAAGATATCCCATGCTCTTGGGTAGGAAGAACTAATATAGTGAAAATGGCCATACCCACAAAGTTGTTATACAGATTTAATGCAATTCCGATCAAAATTCCAACAACATATCTCACTGAATTAGAGAAAACAATCCTAAAATTCATCTGGAACCAGAAGAGACCTAGAATAGTAAAGGCAATTCTGGGCAACAAACGCAAGGCAGGGGGCATCACAATCCCTGACTTGAAATTATACTATAAAGCTACTGTGATAAAAACAGCATGGTACTGGCAAAAAAACAGACCTGAAGATCAATGGAACACATTAGAAGATGCAGAAACAACTCCAGACATACTAAGCCACCTTATCTTTGACAAAGATGCCAAACACATTCACTGGAAGACAGCCTCTTTAAGAAATGGTGCTGGAAAAACTGGCTCTGCACATGCTGAAGATTAAAATTAGACCCATATCTTTCATTGTCCACTAAACTAAATTCAAAATGGATCAAAGACCTAAATATTAAAACAGAAACAGTAAATATGCTGGAAGACAGAATAGGTAAAACTCTTGAAGACATTGGTATAGGCAAAGACTTTATGAATAAAACCCCAATTGCACAGGAACTATCACGAAGAATCAACAACTGGGATCTCATCTTATTAAAAAGCTTTTAGACAGCAAGAGAAACCACCAGCAGAGTGAAAAGACAACCCGTAATGTGAGAAAAAATGTTTGCCAGCTGTTCCTCAGACAAAGGATTACTATCGAGAACATATAAAGAACTCAAAAATATCAGATCTCCCAAATTTAAAGACCCAGTGCAAAAATGGCCATCTGAGATGAATACACACTTCTCAGATGAAGAAATACAAACAGCAAATAAATATACGAAAACATGTTCAACATCACTGGTCATTCCAGAGATGCAAATTAAAACAACACTGAGATTCCATCTCACCCCAGAAAGAATGGTTATTATCAAGAAATCAACCAATAACAAATGCTGGAGGGGCTGTGGGAAAAAAGGAACCCTTCTTCACTGTTGGTGGGAGCGTAGACTGGTACAGCCACTGTGGAAATCAGTGTGGAGATTCCTCAAAAACTAGGATTGGAGTTCCCTTTTGACCCAGCTATTCCCCTTCTGGGTATCTTCCCAGAAGAATTAAAAACATTATACCACAGCGATATATGTGCAATAGCTAAATCTTGGAAACAACCCAAATGCCCATCAACCGAGGAATGGATAAAAAGGATGTGGTCTTTTTATATAATGGAGTAATACTCAGCCATAAAGAAGTATAAACTGGAGACTTTTATAGGTAAATGGATGCAACTCGAGACCATACTTGTAAATGAAATAAACCAGACACTCATGTGTAAACATCATATTGTCTCTCTAGTGTAAGAAGCTGAAAGAGTAAATAAGATCCAAAATGTACAAATAGATATTGTAAAATGGGAAGAAACTGTTCAAAAGGAAAGAGAAACTGGGATGGGAGAACGGAGAAAAGCAAAAAAAAAAAAAAAAAAAAAAAAAAAAAAAAAAAAATATATATAAAAGTATATATATAAAAGATAGTTAAGATAGTTATACTACTAATTTCTCTTAGCTCATTGAAAAGAAAGGTTTGTGCTAATATTGTTTGGACAACTGAATGCTGCTATACTGTACTCTGAGTAACTAATTTAAAGATAATAATATGCAATGTATTAACCATTGTTACCCTCCTATTATCTTGATTTGAAATTTTGTTCTATTTTTTTCCCTTTAAAACAAACAAACAAACAAACAAACAAATAAATAAATAAATGAAGAGAGATCAAAGCCAGCCTGAAATGCATAGCAAAATCCTGTCTCAAAAAGACCAAAAAAGGGGCCGGTGATATCGCTCAGCGGCACGGGCGCCTGCTGGCGCGTGAGGTCCTGAGGTCGACCCCCCGGTTCCCACACACACACACAAAAAATAAATAAAAAAGACCAAAAAAAAAAAAAGCTGGGTGAAAGCTACATGAGGATTCATTCCATTCTCTTATAATATATTGTTTTCATCTAATAAAAAGCTTGAGAAAAAAGAGAAATGTTAAAAATCTCATTAGTGGGCTGGTGAGATAGCTCAGCGGCATAAGCACCTGACTAGCAAGCGCGAGGTCCTGAGTTCAACTCCCAGTACCCACATACAAAGAAAGGGCCGGTGATATCACTCAGCAGCACGGGCGCCTGCTGGTGTGCCAGGTCCTGAGTTCGACACCCGGTACCCACCAAAAAAAAAAAAAAAAAAAAAAAATTCTCATTAGTTACAAAATTGCTTAATAATAAAAAATGGTGGGTCATGCTTATGTGTAAAGACACAGGTGCTACTACAACTTTTCAATGCTCCAAATAGCCCAAAGCTGGATAATCACATGATTCTTTATCTAAGAATTATATTTTTGTGCTTAGTTACCCTCAAACCCCAGCAACAAAGAAAACAAAGCTTAAGCAGCATTTTTCCTGACCAAGATTACATTTTAAGTAGATTCCTGTCCATTACAACTTCAGAGAGAAAATTAAAGAATACAATAGGGAATCATCCTTAATGGAGGCAACAAACTAAAGACAAATTTTCCTGACATTTTAGGCGAGTGGGGGTGACTCCAGAATTTACTTCAACAAGCCTCATCACTATACAATCTTCTTTACATAACAAAGTAAATGTTAGGCTTTACCTGGCACGCATGTGGCTTTACACCTGTGTGCTTCAACATATGTATCCGGAGGGAATATAACTTAGGCAATGTCCTTCCACATATGGAACATATAAATTCTCTTTTGGTTCTGCCCTTCTCCGATGAGGTTCCTGATGCTTCATTAGATGTGGAATTGGACGAGGATGAAGAGGGTGCATCTTTTCTGGTATGTCGAATCAGGTGTGCCCGCAGTGAAGCACTGTACTGAAACTGTTTCTTACACAACTAAAAGAAACAGCAAACAAAATTCTATCTAAATATATTTGTATAAAATGCTAAGTGAAATGACTCATTTCAACTTTCCATTTCTGTTATAACTGTAAAAAAAAAAATCAACAAATACAGACCATGCAAAAGACAGTATGTTAAGTGCCAGACTACAGAGATGAAAGGGATAATCCTCAGGCCCTACTCTGGTTAAAATTTAACCAGAAGCTGGGCAGTGATACATGCCTATAATTCCAGCTACTCAGGAGGCTGAGGCAGGAGGACCACAAAGTTCATGGCCAGCCTGAGCAATATAGTGAGACCCTGTCTCAAATAATACATACATAAGTACACACACAAACACTAAAGCACAGGCTTTATACATAGAAAAAGGTAAAATTCTTTTTTTTTTTTTTTTGTTTTTGAGACAGGGTCTCACTATGTAGTTCAGGTTGGGTTCAAACTGATGGCAATCCTCCTGCCTCAGCCTCCTGAGTCCTGGGATTACAGGCATACACCACCATGTCTGGTGAGAAGAAGATTAAGTTCTTAAGAGTAATGAGAGCAAGAGAAAAAGACTGGGCTTGAATTGTGTTTCAAAGGACTAGACATAAATACAGCACATTATCACTACCACTAATATGGTAGCACTTTTATGTAGAACAGATATACTGGCTGGAATAAAGTAGAAAGGTTAAGACTGTGATGGTCCTTGGATTTTGTCCCATAGTTGCTGGAGATTCATGAAAGCTTTTCTTTAAAAGTCAAAGTTATATATGCTTACCATCTACAAAACTTGTTTTTTAACAAAACAAATAAAATGGGGTTTCCTGATGCACAGTTTCCACCAAATCACTCCCCAATGAACTGGGGAGGCTTCTGAAGTGAATTTCCCCCACTGTTTTGTTATTTATTTTGTAACTCTTTTTTTGTCTGTTTTTTTTGAGACAAGCTCTTGCTTTGTAGTTCAGAGTGGCCTTGAACTCTCTCGGTGATTCTCCTGCTTCAGCCACCTGAGTGCTGAGATTACAGGCATGCGCCACAACACCAAGCTTATTTTGTAACTCTTTAAATAATATTCATAATGAAAACTGATTTTCTTCATTCCTGCATTTCCCACACATCAGTAAATGATTCCCATTATTCTACTTTATTATAGTTATATTACATTAGAACAATTATATCCCATTGATACAAGACCAATTTCAGTGTATTAGGACATAAATGTTACAAAAGCTGGGTACTACATGGTACACTATGATCTTTTTTCCTTTCTTGCTTTAATTTGTTTTCCTTATTTATTTGTACTTATTACTAATTCATCACCAAACTCTTCCTCCAATTATCACTGAGAGGAGATTAAAACACCATTAACCAGGGATAATGGCACACACATGTAATCCCAGCATCCTAGGAGGCTGAGGTAGAAGAATCTCAAGTTTGAGCCCAGCTTGGGCAATTTAGTGAGAACCTATCTCAACAACAACAACAACAAAAAGTCAGCGTAGCTCAGGGTGAAGGCCCTGGGTCCAAGCTCTGAAAACACACATACGCCGCCAAACGAACAACACTATCAACGTGTTACTGGGAAGCTCTGCCAAGGCATGACGTCCTGTTGTAACCTATTCTGTTCGCTATGTGTGGTACCTAGTTTCATCTTGAGATCTCCCATCACTGTTGTCTTGATGAATTCCTTAGATTCTTTGTTGAATTAAGACCGTATCTCCATTTCCCATGTCCTGGTAATTTTAGTGACCAGTACACAACAGTTTCTTGAAAAAGGGAGTTTGGGAAGTTAAACCTTTAAGGTCTTGCATGTTTGAATACATTCTTTTTCTACCATTGTAAGTAACTGACAGGAGTCGGGCATGGTGGTGCATGCCTGTAATCTGAGTACTTGGGAGGCTGAGGCAGGACTGCTGGAGAGTACAGGTTACATAGTAAGTTCAAGACCAGCCTAAACCATACTGTGAGACCCTATCTCAAAAAACCAAATAATAATAATAATGATAAAAATAATAATAAGTAACTAATAGTTTGGTTGTATTTTCAACTTAGAAATCATTTCTCTTTAGAATTTAAAAGATATTGTACCTTCGTCTTATAGCTTCCATTGTTGCTGTGGAAAAGCCTGAAGCCAGTCTGATCCATATCCTTTCAGTGAGACTGACCATTTTTTTTCCTCTGGGAATTTGTAAGATATTCTTCTTCCCCTGATTCTCAAATTTCATAATGTAGTTTGACATAGGTTTATTTTCATCCACTTTTCTGAGCAATGTATCCTTTTAACATGAAAATACCTCTCCTTAGGTTCTGACGTTTCTGATTATCACATCAATGATTTTCTTCCCTCCATGTTCTGTGTTTGGAAATATTATCTTGTTATAGTCTAATGTTCCAGTTTTTTGCACTCTCATATTTTCTTATTTCGGTTACTACAGACTGTCTTCAATTTATGATGGGATTATATCATAGTAAACCCATCGCATATGAAAAATATCTGTATTTTATTGCTAAAAAGCTCTTGTGAACCAGACATGGTGGAGCACACCTGTAATTCCAGCACTCAGGGGGCAGAGGAAGGAGAATTTTGAGTTCAAGGTCAGCCTGAGCTACACAGGGAGACCCAGTCTCAAAAGACCAAAACCAAACCAGAAGACTCTTTTGCTCTCTTAATGTGCCCTTCTTAAAAACATACTACACTTGTCTCTAACCAATCCAAGACTGGCTCCTGGATACCAAAATCCTGTAATGTCTTACATTAAAATGGCATGGTATTTGCATACAACCTACCCCATCTTCCCATACATTGGCTCTAGATTATTAAATCAGTGCTAGATTATTTAAATACCTAATTAAATTGGGTAAATTGTTAGCTACATTGGTTAGGGAATCATGACAAGAAGTTTGTATATATTTAACAAATTTTTTCAAATATTTTCAATATGCAATTGGCTACCCATGAATGTGATGAACTCTGCAGACTGAGGTCCAACTATATCTGGTTACTGTATTTATCATGGAATTTTTTCATTTATCTTTTATATAAATCATACTTTATGAGTATTTTTCTTAGTCTTAGATTCCTCAAGCTGCTGCTTCTCTTGAAATCACAAGTCTGATGATCTCTGATATGCAAGGACCTGAATTCAATTCCAGCACCAAACAACTAAAGCCTAAGTGAAAACCAGGAACTACACAACACACTTGTAGTACCAGCTACTTGAGAGGCTGAGGGAAGAGGACTACTCAAGCCCAGTAGTTTGGGGCCAGATTGCACAACATAAGAGACCACCATCTCTTAAAACAAAATCAGAAAAAAGTGAATTCATATTTAATTGAAATTGGGGGTGGAGTTTCTCATCAACAGGTTTTCATAAGCAGTATCTATAATTCTTTCATCAGGCTTAAGATGCTTGTGTCTGTTGTCTGAGAAATCTTTTTGTCTTCGGGTTAGGAGTCTGGCTGCTAACATCCCGGGACTTGAATGAGGAAAGAGAAGTTGAAAGGTTTCAATATTCAGTATGGACATTTTCACTTTTCCCACTTTGGATTTTACACCTACCTTCACTGTACACAGTGCTCCCCAGAACAGTTACAGTTTTATCTTTCCCAGAGAAAACAAGGATCTTAGGCCAAGGAAAGGTGATTCAATTGCTTTTACTTCCAAAATAGCTAGTACCATCAATTCCGAAGCCTTTTGGTGGTTCTGCAATACCACTAAAATCGACTCAGCTTTTTCTACTGAAAACTTGGAAATGAGTCATTTCAAATTTGCTGAATCACTTACTCCATCTACTTATTAGCATTTGGAATCCAGTTGCCAAGGTTTCTTCATCGTTCTCTTTGCCCTTTTATGCATTTATATTTTTAAAACAATCTTTTCACTATTATCTCAAGAGAAAGCAAAGGTAAAACACTGAATATTGGGCAGAGGCAAATAATGACATGTACAAATCAGATGATGATTCTTTATAAGGGAGACAGACACAGAATACCAGTAGTAAGAATAATTACCAGTTAGTAAGATGGGTTCTATTTATGAATTTAGAGCCATTCTAAAACTTCAGATACTTACTGGACATTTGTAATCTCTAGCTCTCTCATGTTTCAGTGTGTGCATTATAAAGGCATATCGTCTCTGAAAGACCATTCCACATTCCCCACATTTATGGGACGCTTCTTCAGCGTTCTCCTTAGCATCCCTTTTTGGCTGTTTCAACTTTTTCCCTCTTTGAACTAATTTCTGGGCCACCTAGTCAAGAAATTAAAAACAAAAACAAAACTAAGTAAATATATTCATTTTGGTTTTTAAAGTCATAAGTCATTTTATAAATTTCTAATAAAAATATTTCCAATTTACATTATCTTATTAATATTGGTATTCAAAACATTAAGTTGCTTCCCTGTACCCATTTTCCTTCCCAATTAATTTTTATCATAAATATTAAACTCATCACTAAAATGCTCTCAACTAAAACTACAAAGGACAGTACTTTTTTATATCATACCTGTTGAACTGCTGACTTGGGAATGGCTTTCCGTTTCTGTAGCTTTTTCTCCATACCCTTGTGTAGTCGGATATATCCCCCTTCATTGACGGACCGCTGCCGAAGCCTACTTCTGTAAGTATCATCAGGGTTTGGATCTGTCTTTGCTATTGGTGCAACTAGATTTTCCTGATCTTTTAAAGGTTCGCCAATGTTTTGGTTCTCCCTATCTTCCGAAATATCTTCAACACATACATCTTCAGTTGATGTATCATTTTCCATGTCACTGTTCTCTTGAGAGCTAATGATTACAGTCTCTTTTGAAAGTTCAGGGTGAATATTAGAACCTGGGGCATCTTCTCTAATGTCTGAAGTTTCTAGCTCTGGCTGGTTGTTTTTTGTTATTAAATCAAGAGACTCCATTTCTGGATGGGAATTATTTATACTTCCTACAGATGACAGAGGAGCTTCTGGCTCTGAAGAAACCTGGGGCTCAGGCTGTTGTCCTAACTCTCCATTCTGTTCAGTTTCTGGCAAGTCTCCATTTACCAGGAGCACAATTTCACAGTCTCCAAGTTCATTAGACAAAGTTGTCGTGGTTCCCTCATTGCTAGCCGCAGGAGGGGCTGTACCTCCATGGTGTTCTGGTAAGTCCTGGGTAGATGTGACTGTTTGTACTTCACCCTTCTTATACACTGTAAGCTGTTTCTCCTCCATTAGTTTATGTACACTTTCACAAATTTCTAAAACTTCTGACATGAAAAGATGACGAGCTAAGATGGCTACATCGGCCATGCTACAGAAGTCAAAACTCAGTACAGAAGTATAGGCAAATTCCAGCAAAGGAAGGAAACTTGCTTTACAAAAACCTGTATAAAACAAGAAAAGTAAGGGACAAAAAAAGTCAATCATCATTAAACCATCCTACAACTAATACACAATTATAACAATATAAAATATAAAAAAAGACGATCATGACCATTTATTCTGCAATCAATTACCCCTGGATTTGCTTTCTGTTCTGGCTGCTTATTAAGCCTTGAGTTACTACTAAGTCACTTCTATGAGCTGAGTCTCTCAATACCTAATATAAAAAATAATATCAGACTTACTACCTCAAGAGTTGTTGTAAGGCAGTCATTGTCAAACTGTATTCCTTAAAACCCCGGGTTCCTCAAATTCCCCTCAAGAAACAGCTGCTGGAGAATGGAGGGTGGGAAAAAAAAAGGGAGGCAGGTAAGTAGGCAGGGTTCAACCAACCTATCCCCTAAACTCACGTTAGTAAGTATTCTGCATTTTTTAAATAATAGTAGTCCATATAAAATTTTGACTGAACAGAGTATTCTACAACTGAAAATTAAAAACCAAGATCTAAGACAAGGGTCAGCAAAAATTCTCTGAAAAGAATGAAATGATAAATACTGCAGGTCATAAAGTAACTCACAACTACTCAGCTCTGGCACTGTAACTGGAAGGCAGATGTACACAATGGGTATGGCTGAGCATGAATACGACTTTCTTTTTTTTTTTTTCTTTTAAAGTGAGGTTTGACATTCACTGAAGGCAGAAAAAGAAACATGCTCTGCAGAGCTAGTGCAGGCCAATTAAAAGTAGGAAAAGAAGTACACTCTACAGTGTGAGAGCAGACCACTGTGAAAGAGCGCAGTGGAAAACACAACTTTCTTTACAAAGAAGAGAGGACTGGCCCCTGACAGTAGTTTATCCTGGATTCAAGGAATGAAATTATTATTATATAAATGAGGAACTGCGTTCTTTGTCTTATAAATGGGAGAATAAGGGCTGTTTATTTTTTTTGTAAGTTCTCAATGCATCACTTTCAAAAGTTATTTCTTAAAATTCCCACAATTTAGAAAACCGGAAAAAAATCCCACTATAGTGATAACTGTCTTTATGAAAAGATGATTAAAAATTTCCACAGGGCTAGAGATATAACTCAGTGATGAAGCACCTGCACAAGGCCTTGGGTTCAAGTCCTAGTTACTTGTCTCCCCCACCCCCCCAAAAAAAGAATTTGTATACTTTCTAGGGTTTTTAAAATACAGCCAAGCAAAACTCATTCCCTCTTGTTACATTAGGTGTTATATCACACATACTGTCTGTCCCTTAGTTCAGAGTCTCACTATGTAGAGTTCAGGCTGGCCTTGAACTCACTGTGTAGCCCAGGCTGGCCTTGAACCTGCAGTGATCCTCCTGCTGAGTGCTGGGATTACAGACATGTGCCACCACACCCTGGCTCTTCTTATATAACTTATTTTACAAAAATAAATACAGTAACCTACCCTAGAGAGATAAATTATTAGGCAATATAAAAAGAGTCCAAGCAATCTTTTAAAAACTCGTATTGGATAGGGTGTGGTGGTGCATGCCATAATCCCAGGACTCTGGGAGGCTGAGGGAGAAGGACCCCAAATTCAAGCCCACCCTAGAATTTAGTAGCAACTTAGTGAGATCCTGTCTCAAAAAACAAAAAAACAAAATGTAGTTCTTTTCATATGCAGAGAATGGACATGTATAAAAGAAAGACTTACAATGAGCTACATTAGGAATCAGACTGAAAATTAATAATTAAATAGACTGAAATCTGCTACAAGTTATGAAGCCAAGTTAAATTTGTTTAAAAATCTTTCTTAAAAGAATATATGCCACAGTTTGTAATAGCCACATCTTGGAAACAGACCAAATGCCCATCAACTGGTGAATGGATAAAGATGTAGATTTTTTTTTTACACAATGGAGTACTACTCTGCCATAAAGAAGGATAAGCTTGAGACATTCCTAGGTAAATGGACGCATCTTTTGACCATACTCTTAAGCGAAATAAATTGAACACACATGTGTAAATACTGCATTGTTTCTGTTTGAGAAACTGAAAGTGTACATAAGGACCAAAATGTATAATAGGCATTGAGGAAGAAAATGTTCAAATGGGGAGGGGAACAAAGGAAGAGGAGGGGGTAGGAAAGAAGGGAAAAGTAAAAAAAAGTGAGAAAAGAAGGAAAAAATGGAAACAAAGCTTTGCAAATGGGGAGGGGAGGAAGGGCTGAAGAGAGGATAGGGGAATGGGAAAAGAAAAGAATCAAGTTATGTGTGGGTACAATGTCTCTATGATGAATGTGATCATTCTATATACCTAAAATATACCAATAAAAAAAAATCATAAAAAAAGAATATATGCCGAAGAAATAAAGGATGTTGGACTTTTACCTAATACTTTTTTTTCTTTTAACCTAATACCTTTTTAATTTCTAAGTTATTCTTGTTTTGTTTTCCATGATAGAATTCTTTTTCTTCTTCTTCTTTTTTTTTTTTTGCTTTTTGAGACAGGGTCTCACTATGTAGTTCAGACTGGCCTTATACTCACTATGTAGTCTAGGCTGGCCTCGAACTCTCAGCAATCCTCCTGCTTCAGCCTCCCAAGTGCTGGGATTACAGGAATGCACCACCATGCCCGGCAGAAATTTAATTCTTAAAATACCCAAGTCTAGATGCAGCAAGTTCTGATTTGGTTTGTGATTTCTTGTTGTGATCAGGGATAGAGGTCTCATCTTCCTGTTCTGCAGCACAGGGGCTTCCACCATCATGGACACCACAAAGTACAAAAGGATGACCTTTTGACCTCACAGGCTCAAAAGCCCTGGAACAGAATATGGTAACTCTTCCACTGCCAAAAAGAAACCCCAGACATGTGAAGAGGCTTGATTGTGACAGAAGTTTTAGGGTTAACAACCTGACACTATGTTAAGATAGGATATGCAGGCTCAGCCTGTCTCAGGGTTGAACTGTCAGACTTAGCCATAATATACTATGTCATTTTTACAATTCAGAGATAACTTAGCCCAGCTGCACTACCCAGCCTGTAAATGTATCTTGTTTCAAGGACTTTCTGCTCACAGACTAGCCCAGCCAAGTGCACGCTTGATTTTACTCACTAGCTCAGCCCCTGCTCCCTTCCTAGACCTTCCCACCATATGATAAACAACTCCACCTAATGAAACCTGCCCAGAACAAAACTGCCTAGTAACAAATGACCAAATGTATGTACCCAATTATAAAATAACCTGTTATCAGCCCTTGTACTTTCTGCTTAGATACGTATATATGTCTTTGTTTTGTTCTGAGCCAGGGCTGTTGATTTGGACCCGGTTCCCATTAGCCTGCTGGCATTAATAAAAAAAAGTTGCCTCCCAACTCCTCGGTGCAAAGTCTTCCTTTCAATTTGGTATCAGATTTCTGCAACATGATGACCTCCATACCTATGTGAAAGAACCTTAAAAACCTCCCCTTCTCATCATCCAATCAGCAAATGGCTTCTCCCCACCCTCTTTCTATAACCACGCCCCATCAATAGGGAAAATACATTTGAATTTTATCTCCTTGATCTTCAGCCATCTATTAACAAAAGATGCTTTCTGTAGGCAGGATGGTGCAGGCCTATCATCCCAGCTATTCAGGAGGCTGAGGGAGAAATCTCAGAAGCTTGAGGACAACATGCAATGTAGTAAGATCTTGTCTCAACATTTTAAAAGGGCTAGGGTACAAGAGAGTGGGCTGCACTTGCCTAGCAAGTACAGTGGATACAGTGGATACTTGACCTCAAGCTACAACCAGCCAGACATACGAACAACTTGGGTTATGACCAGAATTTTAGTTTTAACTTACAACCAAAGTCGTCAGTTATAACCCAAATGCCAGCCACTTGTGCTTCGAGATGGTCCCAGACACAGATTTAACCATAAAGAGTTCTGGAAGGAAGATTACAGCAGCCTTTCCTGTATGGGGTGAACTGAGAAATCCTGGGCCAATGTCTCTCTGAGGACACTGAGACCTCCTGTACACAGGAGAGAGACTTTGAAGGCTGTGTAGAGGAGCCTGAGCCTCTAACTGACAACTTGAGTTACAACCAACCCTAGGGAGTGAATTGAGTTCATAAGACAAGGGTCCACTGTATAAGACCAGGGTTCAATCCCCAAGTGAGGGAAGTTGCCCAAGGCAATGAAGACTATTGGCTTCCATGTACGTAGGGCTTCCTGCTCTTGCTCAGTGTCAATCTCTGGGTAAGTAAAAATTAGAGGAAATACACCTTTTAGAAGGCTAGGGCCGGTGAAATAGCTCAGTGGCATAAGCGCCTGCCTGGCAAGCACGAGGCCCTGAGTTTGACTCCCAATACCCACATACGGAAAAAGGGCCGGTGATATTGCTCAGCGGCACGGGCACCTGCTGGCGGGCGAGGTCCTGAGGTCGACCCCCGGTACCCACCCAAAAAAAAAAAAAAAAAGGCTAGAACTACTCTAAGCCAACCTACTATACCAACTTCACCTGGTGTTCACTGGTATCCCTCACAATATCCTTTATAAGAAACTAGCAAACCTAAGTATTTCCTTAAACTCTGTTAGGTGCTCTAGCAAATTAAGAAAACCCACTGAGGGAGTTGTGAGAACTCCAATTTACAGCTGGTCCATGAGGAGCACAGGTAAAATAACTGGGGCATGTGACTGCCATCACAAAGGTGTAAGTAGGGCAGTTCAGAGGACTGAGCCCTCAACCTGTGGAATATGATGGTACCTCCAGGTAGACAATATCAGACTTAAATTTTCATTTGTTGACTCACACCGCCATCTATATAAATTCTAGTAAAGCCCAAACAAAGTCAAACTATTTATTTATAACATAAAAAGCAAAAGAAAAAACCCCACCTGAGATTTTTATTTTTCTATACTGATGGTTTAATGTTTTTTTTTTTCTGTCTTTTTGAGACAGGGTCTCGCTACACAGTTCAGGCTGGTCTTGAACTCACTTGGTAGCCCAGGCTGGCCTTGAACTCACAGCGATCCTCCTGCCTCAGGCTCTCAAGTGCTGGGATTACAGGTATGCACTACAATGCCCATCCCTGACTTAATGAATTCTAACTTTTTTTTTTTTTTTCCCTGAGACAGTCTCACTACACAGTCAAGGCTGGTGTCAAACTCACAATGCAGCCCAGGCTGGCCTCAAACTTGTGATCCTCCTATGGAAGTCTCTCAAGCTCCCAAGTGCTGGGATTATAGGTATGCACCACCACACCTGGCTATGATTAATCTTAAAAAAGAAAGAACAAATTTACAAAAGCGCTCTGTGTACAATCACATGTACAAAAAATAAAACATAAGTAGATAATTTTAAATAATGCGTATTCATTTAGTATAATAATATAAATGTTACTCTGTATTTCTCTCAAACTATTTTTAACAGTTTGAATCCCAGAAATAATAATTCTGCTACAACTGTCTGGCCAGAACATAGTGGTAGAAAAGGATTGCTTTTTCCATAATTGTATCTCAGAAACTTTGCTAAAAAGAAGAAATCTTTCAGTTGAGTTGGTCTGCTGCTATAAGCGAGCCTCTACTTTAGCTGGTTTTATCTGGTTTTTGGAAGACAGACAGACAGACTTACACACACATACACCCCTCTTCTAGAATGTACATATTAACAAAGAACAAGGGTATTCAAAAATTCTTACCAGAAAGATCTACCACAGCCTCATGACTGGAAATAGCTCCTTTCTCAATAAAAAGATCTCGAAAATATTCACTATTAGCTGACAAAACAGATTTATGAGCTTTGTACTCTTCTCCTTCAATCAACAAAGTAACATCGCAGAACTGGTTGGAAAGTCTCTGTTCGTTCAGTTGTTTCAAAACAGCCTGACAATGTTTTGGAGAAGAACGTTTTACCACTCCTTTGGTGTCAACCTGCCAAAATAAGTTTAAGATCAAGAGATTTATTATGTATCATCTGCATATTTCACCTTTGAGAGAAACTATTCCACTTTAACATATATGAAGAAATAACCTGCCTTTTTTTTCCTCTTCTTTTTTCCTCGTACTGGGGATTAAACCCAGGGTCTTGTGTATGCTAGATTATTCTTTTTTTATTATCTATGTATTTAAAGTCCTGTGTCTAATTTCTTGTTATCTTTTTTTTTTGTGGGTACCGGGGGGTCGACCTCAGGACCTCGCGCGCCAACAGGCACCCGTGCCGCTGAGCGATATCACCGGCCCCTTTTCCGTATGTGGGATCCGGAAGTCGAACTCGGGCCCTCGCGCTTGCAAGGCAGGCGCTTATGCCACTGAGCCATCTCACCGGCCCTTTTGCTGTCTTTTCTTACTGGTCAGAACTTTGGTGATGTGTAAAATGGATGTAGGTCAAAAAACAAACAGCTGGGTGTGGTGGCACATGCCTGTAACCCCAGCACTCTTGGGAGGCTGAGGCAGGAGGCCAGCCTGGACTACAAAGTGAGTTCAAGGCCAGCCTGAACTGCATAGTGAAAACATCTCAAAAAAACAAAAAAAGAAAAAGGGGCCGGTGAGATGGCTCAGCGGCTTAAGCGCCTGCCCGGCAAGCGCGAGGGCCGGAGTTCGACTCCCGGAACCCACATACGAAAAAGGGGCCGGTGATATCGCTCAGTGGCACGGGCGCCTGCTGGCGCGCAAGGTCCTGAGGTCGACCCCCCGGTACCCACAAAAGAAAAGAAAAAGAAAAATACCCAAATAAACAAAAACTGAAAAAACTAACCAGAAAACAACCACCAAACACCTAGCCAAATTAATTTTACCTTGCTGTATGATCTAGAGACTGCTCCAGAGGAGTATTTCACCTGTACTAATACAACATTACAAAAAAGGAAGGAGGGATAATTAACAACAAACCAATAAGATACTAAGCTCACTCTGGAGAAGAAGTAATATTTATAATCAGTGAAGAGGCAGTACTAGCATACTTTTGGCTTATATAACTTGTCTTATTCAGTTAAGCCCTACTTTATTTATTTATTTTTTTTTTTTTGTGGGTACCAGGGGGACGACCTCAGGACCTCGCGCACCAACAGGCACCCGTGCCACTGAGCGATATCACCGGCCCCTTTTTCGTATGTGGGTTCCGGGAGTCGAACTCGGGCCCTCGCGCTTGCAAGGCAGGCGCTTACGCCGCTGAGCCATCTCACCGGCCCAAGCCCTACTTTAGACATGAAGACTTTCAACGTCAGTGCTAACAGTCAGGCAGTGTAAGCATTCTGGAAAAAATAAAATACACACCAAGACTGCAGATACAAGTATATTAATTAAAAACATTAACATTAAATGGAAAGAACCACTTACAAATACAAGTTCGTGTTTGGACACTGGCTTCTTTTTCGAAGACTTGGAGGCTGTGGCTGGAGGTGAAGTAAAGTTGCTGAGGTCATCCTCTGATTCATTACTTTCTTCTCCAGACTCAAGGTCTAGGCCCAGTTCTTCCAACATTTCTGAAGTATCTGATATTGGACGGGAGCGATCTAATTTTTCCTGGCATTTGCTGCACTGTTTAATGTAATCTTTGACTTGCTTTAATATACCTACAGTAAAAATAGAAATTAAATCAAACTTAATATTCTTATCATTTTTAATCTATGGACACTAATGTATGTTCAAGTGTGCAAACACACATGACTGTAAAGTAGAATGAGTTCTTCAGAATGTAAGATACATTTTCTTCCCAAAAATACAAGGATATACATAGTTTGTTTCTATGCTAAGGTAAACTGATTTGTTGTTTACTCCGTTATTCACTTCCCCCACCATAAAATGATCATACATACACTTTTGTTTTTACTATTCACTAAAAATAATAGCACTTAAAAACTGACAGCACATTTTATGAAGACATAATGTAACTCACTGTTGGCAATATGTCTCTTACAAAAGCAGTGTATCTGTCAGGTGGATGCTCTTCTGACATGTCTTCTAAATAACTTCATTATTCAGTAAGAAATATTTTCATCATGTAAGTAACATAAAAGATGAGGTTGTAATATTTATATTTAGATTGTGTTTACTGATTCAAAACCTTTTTGTCTATTTGTGTTGGAGCACTTACCAAACTCCATCTGCTGGGAAATTTATCTCTGTATTCAGAAAAACAAAATGTTGAGTTCCTTTTCTTCAAGGTCTTGGAATATATTTAATTTCCCTTTTTTAAACTTACTCTTTTATTTCTTTTCTATGACAGAATTTTATTTATTTATTTTCACATCCAAAGGTTTATTTACTTAACCAAAAAACAAAGCAGTATTATCGTGTACAGAGAGAACCTATTTAGTAAAGTCTAAAGCTGGGCATGGTGGCACACACCTAGAATCTCACCACTTGGGAGGCTGAAGCAGGAGAATCTCCAAGACCTCCAGACTATCCTGGGCTACACAGTAAATATATGGCCAGCCTGAACACATAGCAAGACCCTGTCTCCAGACAAACAAACACTTTTAAAAGCTGTCAAGGCCGGCATCATGTACACAGCTATAAACCCAGCACTCGGCAGCTGAAGCAGGATTGCTGAGTTCAAGGCCAGTTTGGGCTACAAAGTGAGTTCAAGGCCAGCCCGAACTGCATAGTGAAACCCTGTCTCAGCAACACCAAAGAAAAAAAAAAAAAAAAAAAAAAAAAAGGCTGTCAAATCCTACAAACATCACAAAATGCAGAAAATCACTGTTTTCATTAATAGTAACTTCTCCAGGAAACTTTTTTACTCTCTTATCTTTTTTTTTTTTTTTTGTGGGTACCAGGGGTCGACCTCAGGACCTCGCGCGCCAGCAGGCGCCCGTGCCGCTGAGCGATATCACCGGCCCCTTTTTCGTATGTGGGTTCCGGGAGTCGAACTCGGGCCCTCGCGCTTGCCGGGCAGGCGCTTAAGCCGCTGAGCCATCTCACCGGCCCCATACTCTCTTATCTTTTATCTTGCTTTTTATTTATATTTGAATTTCTCACTTAAGGCAGTGTGACTCCAGAGCCTGTACTCTGAACCACTAGGTTATCCTGCCTCCCTGTTGGGTTTTTCATATAAGAGAAACCATGCAATATTTAATCTTGTGTGTCTGATTTATTGCACATAACATTAAGGTCTCAAGTGCATCCATTTTCCTATGAATGACACAAGTTCATCCTTCTTTATGGCTGAATAATACTTCACTTTATAATAATACTGAATATTATCACTGAATAATACTTTAATGTGTATAAATACATTTTCTTTATCTATTCATCTGTTGATGGGCACACAGGCCGCTTCCAAAATTTAGTTATTGTGAAATGTGCTGCTGTCAAAATGGGTATACAAGTATCTCTGAAATATGTTGTCTTTAACACTTTTGGTTGGGAAGATACCTAGAAGGAAAATAGCTGGGTTAAATGGAATTTCTAGTTTTAGTTTTTTGAAGAATATGCATAGTAATTTCCATACTGGCTGTACTAGTCTACATTCCCACCAACAGTGTAGAAGAGTTCCTTTTTCCCCACAGCCTCGCCAGCATTTGTTAAGTCCCTGACTTACGAGCATTTGAGTTGAGAACTTTCACAGACACAAATGGACCTCACATTATGAACACTCGTAGATGCAAACAAATTGTGGAAATAGCTGATGATCCTTAAGCTCCAACATCAGGTGTGGTCCAAATTCTATCTTGCCCCCCATCTCCTATTGCTGATGATCCTTCAGCTCCATCATCTCCCACCTACCCTCCCTCCTCCCGTTAGTAACTCTCTCATCAGTGCAATCCCCTATGTGCCAGTTGTTGTACTGTACCACCATTTTAAGCTAACTGTAAAAGTAAAAATAGTTTACGGTATTTTTGTGAGTGGTTTTTTTATGCTTTACATTGTGTATTTGTGTCACAGGTGTATATGACTCACTTTGTTGGACTTGAGAACAAATCTGACTTAAGAACATTCTCCCAGGATGGAATTTGTTAGTAAGTCAGGGACTTGTATGTGATCTCTTGATAGCAGCCATTCTTTCTAGAGTAAGATGGACTCTCAATATTGTTTTAATTCGCATTTCTTTAATGGCCAGCAGAGTTGAACATTTTTTCATGTATTTATTGGCAATCTGTATTTCTTCTGTGAAGTGTCTATTCATTTCAGTTGCCCATTTTTTTGAATGGATTTTTTCTTTTGAGGGGTCTATTTTTTTTAGTTCTTTTTATAGTGTAGATAACAGTCTCTGTCCAATGAATAACTGGCAAAAACTTTTTCCCATTTTGTAGGTTGTCTCTTCACTCTGTTGGTTGTTTCCTTTGCTGTGCAGGAAACTTTTAATTTGATATGACCCCATTTGTTAATTCTTGGTATTATTTCTTGTGCAATTCTTGGCATTATTTCTATTCAAGAAGTCCTTGCCTATACCTATATCTTCAAGAGTTTTACCTATTTTATCTTCTAGCAGGTTAAGTACAGAATGTTATATTCTGCAATGGAAGGTTTCACATTTTCCCAACTGGGTCCCTCTGATAACTAATCTTTAGATGTAAAGGTACTAATAAAAGGTTGTTTACTGAACCTAGACTCAGAGATACAAATTACAGGTTGAGCATCCCTAATCTAAAAATCTAAAACTTAAAAGAGACAAGGCAATAGCTCTTTCTTGGTATACGTTCACCAAATCTTATTAGCTCACACATAATGATGTATACTGGCTTCACACAATGTATCTCTAGAGAGCTTATTTGTACTTAGTGGTGCATTAAGAAATGGTGATTTAAAATGCTTTTTTTTAAAATCAACTATCAATTCTAGATCATTAAGAATATCTACTACAAATACTGTATCTGGAACAGAATCAATCAGCATAAACTCTCTTTTTTATTAGTCAGGAGTATGTTATGTAAGTCGCTTAGAAGTTTAAAAATTTTTGAAACAAACTACTTATGAAGAAATTGAATTGTGAAACACCTCCTCTCCCACTGATATATTAAAAATGTATTTTTCCTATTAACTTTTGTTAATATAATAAGCCTTTTATAAAGAAATATTTAAGGGCCGGTAAGATGGCTCAGCAGCATAAGCGCCTGCCTGGCAAGCACGAGGTCCTGAGTTTGACTTCCGGTACCCACGTACAAAAAATGGGCCGGTGATATCGCTCAGTGGCACGGGTGCCTGCTGGTGTGCAAGGTCCTGAGGTTGACCCCCGGTACCCACCAAAAAAAAAAAAAAAAAAAAAAAAAAATATTTAAGCAAAGTGTTAAAACATCAAAATAAATAGCTAATAACCAAAAACAAATTGCTGATATAGACTAAGAATTCTGATTTCAAATAACAAAATATTAATTAAAAAGTGATGACCAAATAATGTAATAAATCCATTATATGTTGACATAAGTAGCATTTTTATGAAAAATAACTTCAAAAAAGTAGTGAGAAGAGTGGCACTCCTCCATTCTTGCAAATCTTTTAAATCTGTGGTTTAACTGAAGGCAGATTATTAGAAATTCCTCTGCATTCAATCTGTTGTCACATACCATTTGCCATGTAGCCTCTGGAAAACTCCACTGCATATATATGAAAGAATAAGAGTTAAAAAGCCAAATAATGCTTTAAATGCTATTATAAAAATAATTTTAACATTGTGGATCCTCTAAAAGGATCTCAGCACCTCTCTCCAAGGGGAACAGCTACCAGCTCAGGATTTTAAGGATTTTGAAATTCCACAACTACGAACATATGATTTCGTTTTCAAATTGAGCTAATACAACATAGTCTTGGATGTTTTTCTCTTCTGTCTTTTGAGACAATACACACTAAAAACAAAAATATGGATTAGACAACACCTGAAAAAACCCATTTAATAAAGGAAAATTCTCAATAGTAAACACCATACAGCACCACAGAACAGTGGTTAGAAGATACATGAAGACTGCCTGGCATGTTGGTGTATGTCTGTAATCCCAGCACTCAGAAGGCTGAGGCAGGAGGATTGCTACAGGTTTGAGGCCAACCTGGGCTACATAGTGAGTTCAAGGCTAGCCTGAACTACATAGTGAGACCCTGTCTCAAAAAACAAACAAAGAAACAAACAAACTAAACCAAACCAAACCAGAAAAGAAATACATGAAGCCTGGTTAGGGACACATGCCTAATAATCTCGAGTACTCCTGAGGCTGAGGGTGAAAGATCTGAAGTTTGAGGGCAGACTTGGGCAGCTTACTGAGAACCTCTCTCAAAATATTAAAAAGACAGGAATACAGATCCAGAGGTGAAATGCTACCCTACAGTAGCAGAAACCAGGCCCTGGGTTCACCCCCAGTACCACAAGAAAAAACAAACTAAAAAAACCCAACTGTATGCTTTTAGTTTTCCCATCAGTAAAACAGTTAACTATTTCCACCTCACAAAGTTTTAAGATGATTTAGCAAAAAAAATAAAGTCCTCAAAACTATGCCTGCACATAAAAGCTTGGTCAGTGTTACCTTTAGCTATAGTTAACATCTTTACCAAAAGTATTTTTTTGTGTGTGGGTACCAGGGTCGAATTCAGGACCTCACGCTTGCCAGGCAGGCGCTTACGCCACTGAGCTATCTCACCGGCCCACCAAAAGTATTAAACTTGAGCCATTTGTTCAATAAGCGTCTGCCCAAATCGACCAGTTGTGTCTCCTTAAGAGTAATTTAATTCAAATGTCAGGTGTGGTGGTGCATGCCTGTAATCCCAACATTTAGGAGGCTGCGGCAGGAGGATCTCCAGGATTAAGAGGCCAGCCTGGGTTACATAGTGAATTAAAGGCCACCGTGTACTAGATGGCGAAACCCTGCCTCAAAAAAACAAAGTTAAGGGGCCGGTGAGATAGCTCAGCGGCACGGGCGCCTGCTGGTGCGCGAGGTCCTGAGTTCGACCCCCGGTACCCACACACACTCAAAACTAAAGTTAAGTTAATTAGTAAGATAAAATAGAACACACGTTAAGGGAAAGCATGCGAGAAGAATATAGATCTGAACTGTTTTTAAAAGCACGAAAGTATTTAGCCAATAGGTTTTGATGACAAAGCTCATAAACTGACAGTACTGTGGTCTCACTTCTTTATTCACAGATGAAATCACCAAGACCAATTCATTTCTGCAAAGCCACACAGAGTGGAAGAACCCTTCCTAACAAAACCTGGTTTTTTTTTTTTGGCACTGGAACTCGAACTCACGACCTTGCGCTTAACAGGCAGGTGCTGTGCCACAGAGCTATATCCCTGGCCCAACAAAACCTATTCTGATGTGAGACTGTAAAGATTACTTATTTTGCCGGTCATGGTAGCACACGTCTGTAATCCCAGCACTCCGGAGGCTGAGGCAGGAGGATCGCTGAGTTCAAGGCCAGCCTGGGCCACATAAGCGAGTACATACCATACTACATAGCGAGACCCTGCCTCAAAAAAAAAAAAAAAAAAAAAAAGTGATATACTTTATGTTTAACTCTTGTTCTAAAAAACGATGTTTAGGGCCGGTGAGATGGCTCAGCGGCTTAAGCGCCTGCCCGGCAAGCGCGAGGGCCCGAGTTCGACTCCCGGAACCCACATACGAAAAAGGGGCCGGTGATATCGCTCAGTGGCACGGGCGCCTGCTGGCGCGCGAGGTCCTGAGGTCGACCCCCCGGTACCCACACACACACAAAAAACAAACAAACAAAAAAAAACGATGTTTAAGACGACTGTCACACAATGACTCCTTTTCACCTCGGCCCGTTAGCTTTACTTCTGAGGTAACCCAGAATCCTCTTGCCTCAGCCTCCCGACTGCTGGGATTACAGGCGTGCGCCATCACGCCTGGCCACTTCTTATATATCCCGAAGCAGCAGAATTTAAGAACTACAGACCAGTGGATCGAGAGAACCTCAAACCCACTCGCCAAAACCAGAGCAGAACACGCAGGAAACAGCAGCGCAGGTGCGGACGCGCCGCCTGAGACCCTACAGCGAGCACAGGCCGACTCTAGAAGCAGCAGCAGCAGCAGCCGCCGCCGCCGCCGCCGCCGGCTCCCGCCCGAGGGACAGCGCCGCCGCCCGGGCGGCCGAGGGAGGAGCAGGAGCCGGAGCCGGAGGCGGCCCCGCCGCAGCCCCGCCCCGGCCCGGCCCCGGGGAAGCCCCCGGCCCCACCCCGGCGAGGGCCCGCCCCCAGCCTCCGGCTCCTTCCTGCGGGAAGTGCGGCTCCTTTCGCGTCCCCCACCCTCGGCTGCCCTGGCAGCGGCTCGGCCGCGGGCGTCCGCGACCCGGCACTCGCCGCCGCCGCCGCCCCGCCCGCAGGCCCGCCCCTCGCCGCGGGCCGCCCTCACCTCTCCACCAGTACGTCTTGGACAGGTCATGCCAGGTCTGGTGCCGGGTGTGGTGAGTGCCGCCAGGGCCCAGGTGCGCCGCCTCGATGAGGCCCCGGCGCCGCTCCGGCTGCAGCACCACCTCCAGCTCCGCGAAGGTCTTGCGGTGCCGCTGCCGGCGCTGGTAGTACAGAGTCCCGCCGCGCACCACGTAGCAGGCGGCGGCCTTGCGGATTTTACGCTTGACATTGCCCTCGGTGCCGGGCGCGTACGGCTCGCGCTCGTTCGTCAGGTAACGCAGGATGGCCCGGTAGCTTTCCTCGCTTGACATCGTGGACAGCGGCTCCCCGAGGGCGCCTGTCAGTGGTGGAGAACGAAGACAGCGCGCTAGCTCCGGGCGGATGGAACACCAGCGCAGGCACTGTAAGGAGGTACAGCTCCGCCTCTGGAGAGAGCTCTTCGAGGGCGCCCGCAGCGCGGAGGGAGAACGGACGGATTGGTAACCAGGGGGAACTGCACTTCTCCAGCGCGCGGGATCCGCTGGCGACTGACAAAATGGCTGCTGCACCACCGGAAGTGACGCAAGCCAAGGGCGGAGGCTGAGCCTTGATTGGCGCGCTCTCGCTTTCTGGCTGGAGTGAGCCCATCGAGTGATGTCAGTACTGCGGGCCGACATTTTGGAAGCGGGTAGAACCTTCCCTGGAGAGGGAAGGGTGGTTGAGTAGACATCTTAAGTCCTGGCAGTTTCCTTTTTATTTTTTCCTTTTCCCACGCTCTCTAGAGAGCCACGTGTAAGAAGTGGTGGGTAGTTGTTATCCCAACCGAGACTCCTAGAGAGGAAATAAATTCGTAAGCGTCAGATTTTCAGGCGTTAGCAAATTCGACCCAGGACCAAAAACAACGTCATTCACAGGGAAATATAGATTCAGTTAACAAACGTTATAAAATTTAAACCCCTCAATGTTAGTTGTTTCTGAATATAAACCAGTTGCTCCCAATTACCCAAGGAATAATCAGGCTTTTTCCGTAATGATCGGCATAGATTATCTTCTACAAAAAAGCCAATCACGTTGGAAAGGTTGGAAGTGCCTAGCACTATCAGGCTTCATTTATTTTTACGTGCTCAATATAAGCTTGGGTATTTTTTACCTAAGTTTAGGGCAAAAACGGTCTCCACTTTACACTCAACGTATTTAAGGGCACTAGAGACCGACCCGACTAGAACGTCCATTTTTTAAATGCGTGCTGAGGGTCCTAATTCTGATTTTTAGGAAGTAGTCGGGAGCAACGGCCCTCCCTGCTCTTTGCATTGCTGTAGCTAGGGAGGGCTGTGGCTTGGGAGGACTGTGCTCCTGGCTCATTGGACATTGGCGCTGCTTTGCTGAAGCTGGAAAATTCTGGGCTTCCTCGCCCAAGGGCTTTGGCTGCCTGCTTTCTCTTTAGGCACCGGATTTTACATTCTTTATGCGGCCCTTTGACCCTTGTAGCCATGGGTGAGGATAACAGGTGAGAAAGACGGGAGACTGAAAAAACCATCTGGCTTGGGTTCTATTTGGGATTGCTCAATCTGCAAACTTCTAACTGGAAGAGAAATTAGATGGAGACGCACCTCTCCCTCCACCATGGGAAGGAGCAGTGAGTAGATATTCGCGAACCTACCCTCTCCAGGAGCTGGTGGGTCTGTCAGTGGCACACGTGCCATAGCGGGCTGTTTACCAATGAAAGACCTAAAAGGTTTGCCATCACTGATCTGTGCTGGGCCAGCCTTACCAACTCTTCTGAGATTTAACTAAAACTGTACAGGTAGGATTTAATGGCAGATACCACTAAAAATCTAACTCAGTTTGTGCACAACACTGAAGTGTGAAAGCATTGAGAAACCAGTACAGTACTTTGAATTCTTTGAACCAATGGAAACAAATTTCTTAAATGCTCTCCTGGTGGTCGCTACTGTCTTCCAAAACTAAATTTTTACCAGGAAATTTTTTTTTTTAACCAGGAGAGGTACTAATTTCTATCTTTCTGGGCCGAGGACTCCTGGGCAACCAGAACTTTAAGTTCCAATTTAGACCAGAAAACAAATGCTTTTGAAGGGACATTTTAAAGATACATAATAGAAAACAGGGAAC
This sequence comes from Erethizon dorsatum, assembly GCA_028451465.1. Taxonomy (NCBI): domain Eukaryota; kingdom Metazoa; phylum Chordata; class Mammalia; order Rodentia; family Erethizontidae; genus Erethizon; species Erethizon dorsatum. The sequence continues at coordinate 79,163,311 of CM051831.1, read as the reverse complement.
CTTCGCAAAAGGGGGACCAAAAGAGATAAAGAGATAAAGGGTATTGGGAGAAAAACTCAGGTGTGTTATGGCCAGTAACTTCCCACAATGAATGTAATCACTATTTACTGCAAACATGTACTATTTAGTGGAAAAACAATACAGGGACACTTTTTTTCCCAAACAGGAAAAAAAGGGCTTTTTCCAACAGGACTTTTTGTCCAGCCAAGACTGTAGTATTTTAAGTTTTGCTTTTATCACCAAAAGCCTATTCAGTATCTTGCACTTTGTTGTTGGTTGAAATGGATTCTCCCTAAATCACCCAAGCTAACCTCAAAATTGCAGTCCTCCAAGTTCAGCCTCCTGCAGAAAAGAATACTGGTGTGTAACACTTTGCCTGGCCTATATTATACATTTCTTACTGATTTTACACATTGTTTCTGATTTCAAGTTCCCCCAAAAACCGGTTTTGTTATTTCAACACTTGGAACAATGCCTGAATTTAACATATACCTGAAAGGAAAAAGGAATTCCTTGACAGGCACAATGTGGATGAGGGAAAATATCAATATAGACTAACTTCACCTAGTATTCCTTTATGTATGTAAAAACAAGTTTCTCAAGAGGATCTGGCTTGCTACATTGTTGTATACTTGTAACTTTGCAGATTGACAGATTAAAAACCAGCTAGTTTGTATATGGAAGTGCAAGCATGTTGTGTTCTTTAGGCAAATTACACCCTTCCTTATCACATATACACCTCTCTGGAGCATCAACATGCTGCTTTCAAATTTGGCATACCTGTCAAACCATAAGCTCAACAAACTACTCTGGGAGTAAGTACAATATACTCAAAAATCAAGACGAGTTTGATACAGCTGATAGTTTTAAGTACCTTCAATTTAATAGCTAATAGTTAAAGGTTGGTGACAATTCAAGGCAAACCCAATATAAACAGGTCTATCATGGACAGAGAAATGCCAGAAGAGCATATTTTAATAATCAACTTGAATGAAATCTGTGCAACATATTTTGCAGCCATGTAACCAGAAGGTTAAGAGTGCATTTGCAACCCATAAGCTTCAGCAAAGCCAGCTATTACATCATTTAATTAACATCTTGCCAACCAAAAGGTTTACCTTAGGAGGCATTATGCCTAAGAATGGAATTTTTATTTTTGGTGCTGAGGATAGAGCCCAGGGCCTCATGCATACTAAGCATGTACTCTAATGAGCCACAACCCCATTCCTAGGAAATCAACTTAAGTTGTCTGTCTTAAATTCTTAGCTTTATAGTTCACCTACTACCACAAAGACCTAACATATCCATTGTAAAAATCCAGCACAAATTAGAATTACAGATCTTTATTTAAAACTCTGATCTGCCAATTTAGCGTTTTCCACCAACTCGGGGCGCAGAAACTTTCACAGGCTTCACAATCTTCTGCTTAGGTGCTGCCTTTGTGGGAGCCTGTAAAAAGATAACAGGGTGTTATAGAACACTACTCCATGAAACTTTTAACCCCTTTTATGTCCTGATTCTGTTTACAGCCTAGATTGCCTTAACTGCATTCTCAGTATCAATCTTTTCATGTGAATGTAGTATGGGCAAATTATACCCTAACAAGAAAAAAATTACTTTTTTCATAGGATCAAGGTTAGAAGCTTTAAATTTTTTATTATGTTAACACCGAGAAAGATGGGGGTGCTGGTCCACACCGGTAATCCCAGCACCTGGAAGGCTGAGGCAGGAAGATCAGTTTGAGGCCAGCCTGGGCTACATAATAATGAGTTCAAGGCTGCCTGAACTACATAGTGAGATTCTGTCTCAAAAAACAAACACTGAGAAAAGCCAGGCAAACACTAGTCTGTCACTAAAACTTTTCTGACGCTAAGAAATCAAACAAAACAAAACAAGCCAAAAAAACAAAACCACCCCCATAATTACCTTAGCAGCAGCCATTGCAGTCTTTTTAGATGCTTGCTTAGCCTTTTTTGCTTCCTTGGCAGCCCTGGAGTTAAAAATAACTTTAGGGAAAGCATTTTACTCCTTACAGGTACAACTTATTAACAAGGAGCCAGAGTTTTGGACAAACACAACCATCACATTTCTTTCTCGTCTCTGTTATTTGTACACTAAATCCAAAATCCAAAGGGTTTGTTAATAAATTTCATCATTCAGATCGGCTTAACAGGTTATACAGTAAGTTTAACCGCATACAGAATTTTAAAAAGACAATCTGTAAACTTCTGCATCACGAAACCTGATGACTGAAAATTCCAACACATCAGATTAGGTTCCTATATGTATAAAGCTAAACAACCTAAAAATAAAATTTACCCCAGTAACTGAAATGTTTACATAGCGTAGCATTCTTTACCTGATAGCTTGCTCTCTTTGGGCTTTTCTAACTTCTGGTTTTTGATTCCTCTTGGCCATTATATCAGCAAGAGATGCACCAGTGATGGCCCTCTGGAATTTGACTGCTCGTCGTGTTCTTTTCTTTTGAATTTCTTCCTACAACAAAAATATGGGAAACACACTTACTATCTTTGCTTCATGAATTTGGAAGGAGAAATCTTTCAAGGTTCATATTCAATGAAAAACAATCCATATCAATTACTTGAAATAAAACATGTTAAAGTTTTCTACTTAAGAACTTTTTAAACCATCTATTAACAACCCTGGCCTTTCTACTATTTATAAGGACTAAAAACTGAACTGTGAGAAGCAATGCTTATTTCATAAAAGTGCATGCTATAATCCCAGCGCTCTGGAAACCTGAGACGAAGGATCCCAAGTTTGAACCCATCCTGGGCAACTTAACAAGATCCAGTCTCAAAGAGGGGCTGGGAACATAGCTCAGTGTGAAGGTCCTAGGGTCCATCTCCAGTACAACTAGCAATAAAAGTGGTTTTAGGGCAAGGGATGTAGCTCAGTAGTAAAGAGCTTGCCTAGCAAGCACAAAGCCCCAGATTCAATCCCTAGCATCACACAAAAAAGTGATTTTAGTAACTGTTTACATATTTAAGAATCTAATTATCAAGTCTCAACTTACCTAATTTAACTCAAGGGTCTAACACAGAAGAGAATCATTCAAGACAATACTTTACTCTGTTCCCATTAAACAGGAACTCTCCATTCCTCCTTTCCCCTTACTTTTCAGTCTTCATTAATCTGAAAATTCTAGTACCTTATAAAATGGGATCATATATTTTTTTTTTTTTTGGTGGGTACTGGGGGGTCGACCTCAGGACCTCGTGCGCCAGCAGGCGCCCGTGCCGCTGAGCGATATCACCAGCCCCTTTTTCGTATGTGGGTTCCGGGAGTCGAACTCGGGCCCTCGCGCTTGCCAGGCAGGCGCTTAAGCCGCTGAGCCATCTCACCGGCCCGGGATCATATTTTTATCTGATTTCCACTTAGCATAGTTTCAAGCATCTTCTACTGTTGGCTGGTTGCCAACTTTTTTTTTATTTTATTTTTTTTTTTGGTGGGTACCAGGGGGTCGACCTCAGGACCTCGCGCGCCAACAGGCACCCGTGCCACTGAGCGATATCACCGGCCCCTTTTTCGTATGTGGGTTCCGGGAGTCGAACTCGGGCCCTCGCGCTTGCAAGGCAGGCGCTTACGCCGCTGAGCCATCTCACCGGCCCTGCCAACTTTTAAAGAATGAATTATTATCCCATTGTATGTATATACAGACTTGAGTACCCCAGTTCCAAAACGCTGCAAAATCCAAAACTGTTTAGCAACTGATAAAAGCAGAAAATTCCACATCTGACCTCCTGTGAAGAGTTACTGTCAAAATGCAGGCGCACTGAACTATTATATAAAACTACCCTGAGGCTATGTGCATAATAAACTATATCCCCTCACCAAAATAGCTCACGTATATGCAATTGTTTCAAATTCTTAAAAAGCAAAACAAACAAAAAAAAACAAACCCCAAAACCAATGACTTCTGTTTCCAAGCATTTGAGATCACATTCATCCTGTACATTTTGTCCATTCACTCACTCACGGAGATTTAGGTTTTCCCCTTTTTTTTTTTTTTTTTGTGGGTACTGGGGGGTCGACCTCAGGATCTCGCGTGCCAGCAGGCGCCCGTGCTGCTGAGCGATATCACCGGCCCCTTTTTCGTATGTGGGTTCCGGGAGTCGAACTCGGGCCCTCGCGCTTGCAAGGCAGGCGCTTAAGCCGCTGAGCCATCTCACCGGCCCAGGTTTTCCCCTTTTGACTACTGTGAACAATGCTGCTATGGAGTATCATTATTTTGCATTAAATGATTTTATTTTCCATGACAGCTGCACCATTTTGCATCCAGCCATGTACAGGGTTCCCATTTCTCCACCAAAACCTGTAATATCCCACTTTTCCTCAACAAAAGGCACCCAAAAGAGTGTCTCAGATTCACTTCGAAGTCACAGTAGGGATGCTTACTGAACAGCCTAAATATTCCAAGTCTCCCGGGTACTAGTTCTAGTCCTACTATCATGCTCAAAAACATTTCCTCACAAATCTTCACCCAGCCAGGGAAAAAGAAAAAAAAAAAAAAAAAAAAAAAAAAGAAAAGCACCCTTCAGAATGAACCAGTACTGAATGTTGGAGCTGGAAGACTCCCATGATGTCTCTGGGCTAATCTTACAAGGATTATAATGAAAACCAAATGGTCATAATATAGATTCAATTTCCACTCACCACAGCGCTGAACTCCTCAATGGTGTAATACAAATTAGCTTAATATAACTCATCTGACTTCTACAGAAGTATACTTTCAAATTTCAACCCACTATTACTTTGAGCCCAAGTGTTTAGGGAAATATTTTTTATGTCCTTTTACTTCATTGTTTTATGCTTTACAATTTTTAAGAGAACATTCACAAACTGTCTCAGTTACAATTCCACAGAGCAGAAACCAGTGCTCAAAAATGCTTAAATTTCTTGAGACGGCCCCACAACACCAAAGTGCATCATACTTACCGACTGTCCCTTTTTGTGTTTTCTTCTGTAGAGGACAGTCCAATTTATCTGCCGAGGATTTCTCTTGGAAAGGAATGCAGACTCGCATTTTGCATTAAGAAACTGGAAAACCTGGCGTGAAAAATTCAAAATTCAACTATAAAAATAGCTGATCTTGAAATACTTAGAAAATTACTATTCTAGTTACATCAGCTTCTTTTATGAAACCGCAGCCGAGACCAAAGACTATGTTATAGAAATAGGAAGTAACCGGTGTCACCCCTAAATGAATGGTAGGGTGGTGTGTCAAATTCTTCGAGGGATACTGCTCTTAAGCCTCCCGAGAATCCAAAAAGCCGGAAGATCATAAAGCAGACACCTCGGTATCCCAGTTATTCCTCCTACATCAGGACACCTAAGTTACATAAATCACTCCCTATCTACCGTACTAGATCAAGGCTCAATACTCGTTCATGTAGAGGTTTCTTTCCGACCCTAATTAATCACGATTCCACATAAGGTCCCAGAGGCCTTTTAGAGACCAGCAGAGACAGGGGAAATGAACTCGCGCAGACCGAAGTAGATCGGCCTTTCCTTTTCAGGGCTCACGAAAGTGCGATTTACCAGAAGCGGCCCTTTACCTTCCCGTCGGTCCTGGCGTAGCGCCTCCCGTGTCCTGGGTAGATCTTGTACCCGCTAAAACTGCACAGCTCGACCCTGTAACGAAAAGTAAAAATCCATGAGGGAAGCAAATAGAAACCATGTCCAGGACACCACAGAAGCACTGTGCGCAAGGATGGAAACAGATTGGGGTTCAAAACGACCCCTTACTTCATGGCGGCAGCCGGCAGTCAAGAGGGAAGATGGCGAAGAGAAGGAGAGGATCATGGGAACAGACTATAAGGTCGTGGGGGAAACTCCTCCCCAAATTCTCTTTGACCCGGGCAATCGGTGATGACGTCCCTGGAACCTCGGCGGATGTCGGTCCCCGGGCGACCCTAAGCTTCAGGGGAATGTGGCTAGAGGCCGCCGGAGGTTCTAGGGGCAGAAAGGAAGTGACCTCCTGGCAAGCGGGCCTGGCGTCCCTCGGCTCTGGGTCGTTTAGTTTCCGACAGTCTCATGTTTCAGTCAACCTCCTGATGCAGGCAATGTGAACAGAAGAGAAAGCTGTCCTTTGTGCTCTCTTTTCTCCCTCACAGTCGAATACCCCGCAGGTAAAACTTACGGGAGTCATATTTTGCTTTCCACATTTCCCCATTTTTTTAAACAACAAAATTAAAATTTGGGATCCAGGATTGTAGCTCAGTGGTAGAATGCATGCTGCGTTTGGCCCTGGGTTAACCCCCAGCATCTGAAGGAAAAAAAATGTTTAGCCATTTTTTTAAAAGTAGAAAAGGATCTGAAACTATGTCCCATTATGGTGGCGCTTTGTATTAATTAAAATGAACATTTATTGAGCGCTTTCTTAGTGCTAGGAATTATACTAAAGGTTTTGCGTACATTAGCTCGTCTGTTTACAAAATGCCTGCCGAGTGCGCGCGGAAACCCTGCGGTTACAGTCCTGGGTCGGAGAGAGGCTCGTTTCTGGGCGGGCTTGCGCCCAGTGACGCCGAGGGACCAATAGAGACTTGGAAAGGAGCGCTGTGGCCAGGCCCACCGACGGGGTCCAGGCTTCGACTTCTTAAGCCTGCCTGTAGTGCTAACTTCTTGAGCATGCGAACGGGAGCGGCAGGAAGCTGTTCTTGAATTCTGTGGGAATTTAGGACTAGGAAACTGAAATATGATTTATGCTTTCTATATGTATAAGCGATGTACCCTAAAAAATGTTCTGTAAGATAGTCGAAAAGATTTGACTGTCCAACAAGGTAGCTAATGTTCGGAAAGCTATGATTGTGTTGATACTGTCTCAAGTATGAGTTAAAAGAGAAGGAATTCGACAGCCTGACCAATTCTTGACTAGCAGTTTCAGACTACCTAGTGTTTCTTGGAAAATGTTCGCTTTCTTAGGCTTCCTTAGCTTGATGAACTTAACCAACTCTGGCATTCATACAGCTCTTTGCTGTTTAAACAAATGTTTAATTAAAAAAAACAAAAAAAAACCTTTCTGGAATAGTGTTGCAAGGCACTGGTGGATGTGAATGGGGGTGTAGCCAGGATCCACCTGCAGGAATGTAGTCCCTTTTGTTCCACAGAACCTCATAATGTATAATCCTTTTCCAGCACTTTAGAAACATTTTCTTCATCTTTGAAATTAATTTTGTTCTGATAAGTGCTGTGTAGGGAAAGTAAGAAACTTGTACTGAAGGATTTTAGCTGCATTTTATTTTCCTAGAGGGTGTCTTTCTTTTCATCCTCTTTCTTCTTGTAGTATTGGGGATCTAACCCAAGGACAGACCCAGGGCTTCCCACATGCTAGGCAAGTGCATTACCACTGAGCTGCCCTTGGCAGGCTTGCTTGCTTGCTTGCTTTTGGTACCAGGAATTGAACTCAGGACCTTGTGCTTGCCAGGCAGGCGCTGTACCACTGAGCTGTATCCCCAGCCCTTGGCAGGCATTCTTAAACTGGTATTTTAGGGTTCTTTGTAACACACAGCCTGTTCCACAATTTCAATTGTGCTCAAAATACTCTTTTTTTGTGTGTGTGTGGGTACCAGGGGGTCGACCTCAGGACCTCGCGCGCCAGCAGGCGCCCGTGCCACTGAGCGATATCACCGGCCCCTTTTTCGTATGTGGGTTCCAGGAGTCGAACTCGGGCCCTCGCGCTTGCCAGGCAGGCGCTTAAGCTGCTGAGCCATCTCACCGGCCCTCAAAATACTCTTAGAATAGGGAGAAATTATATAGAACCCCCTAAAAGAACTTATCTTGGTGTCATTAAATATAGCTTTTAACACCATCCATAAATTTTTTGCTGAATTCTTTTTCTCCTATCATAGGCAAAAGGCTCAGGTATACTCTGTTCTCTTTTATTCAGTTATGGAGCAATGTTGAGCCAAACTTGGTGCTCTTCTCAGACTCTTATATTCCTGAGAACAGAGTAGAGTGGTTTTCCCTTCCCAGCTTCATACTTTCATACATACTTACCTACTGTATTAGTTTCCTGTGGTTGCTGTGACAATTAAACTTGGTAGCTTAAGAAAACAACATAGTCTCCTCCAGTTCTGGGGGCCAGAACTCCAATATTAATATCACCAGGCTGAAATCAAGGTGTCTGTGCTCTCTCAAAGATCTGAGGAAGAACATGTACCTTGGGCTGGGGATATAGCTCAGTGGCAAGAGCACCTGCCTGGTAAGCGCAAGGTACTGAGTTCAATTCCTGGTACCCAAAAAACAAAAAAAACACAGAACATGTTTCTTGCCTCTTCCAATTTCCATCAAGAGAAGTCAGTTTTCAATTTCTAGCCTATAGAAACTATGAGATCATAAATGTTTGTTGTTTTAAAACTACTAAAGCCAGATGCAGGAGGCTGAGACAGGTGAACTGCTTGAGCCCAGGAGTGGAGGCCAACCTGGGCAACATATACTTCATTTCAAAAACAAAAACAAAAAATGCTATGTTTTTAGGGTGATTTGTTAACATAGCAGTAGGTAATTCAGGGAGTAAGGAAATGTGATAATAGGGGCTTGGTGAACTGTGGTAGTGTTGTCAAGGGAAGATTGATGAGATGAAGGGACAGCTTTGTAGAGGAAAATGTCAGTTTTGGAAAAGCTGGGTTCAAGATTCCCATAGAACTTGAAGCTAGAAATGTATAGTGGGAAATTAAATGTGGAGAAACATTTGGAAAAAGATACATTTTGGAAGTATTGAATTGATGGTGATCGTAGAATATGTGGGATGACATCACTTGGCGTCTCAGGATGGCTTCTCCAGTTACTGAGACTGAGTTTGGGGTGTAAAATATTTATTATAGATCAAGTCCTGTGAAAGGACAAGGAAGAAAACAGTAGCAGGCAGAGGAAGAAGTTGAATACATTACAGACTCATCTAAACCTCAGCCAATCCTGAAAGGAGCTCTGGAATAATTATTACCAGTCCCAGTGTCCTGCATTGGGCTAAATGGTCTAGCCTCATTGTATCTCCACCTTGCTCAGTCAGCCAGATATTGGCTGCCCCAGAGAAGTCAAGATGAGGGGTTCTCGGCGACTGAGCCAGGCTATACTGCTAGCTAGAGGATGCTGCTGCCATGTTTCCCACTGTCAGGTAGCTTGAAGGGCATCTGGATAATGCATTTCTGTGTCTTCTACACCTAGAAAAAGTGACTAGAGTGACTAAAAAAAAAAAAACTAACAGGGACAGGAAGCTGAGGCAGGAGGCTAACCTAGGCCACACAGTGAGTTGAAGACAGGCCTGAATTATGTGGTGAGATCCTGTCTCAAAAACAAAACAATAAAAAACTAATAAGGAAATACCAATATTTAAAGGATAGGAAAATGGAGGAAGAAGAATCAACTGAAGGAGACCAAACAGTAGATCAGGTCAAAGGAAGAATTTTGACAGTACTAAACAAAAGCCACATAAAGTTCAAGTAACGTAAAAACAGAAATTTGTAAAAATGAATGCCTTTGGAATGAAAGGGCCATTCTTGGTGTTATAGTTTGTGTCTAGATGACCCCCCAAAGGCTCATGTGGTCACAGGGGTTTGTATAGGTGGCTGAATCTAGAGTGTGTGATTGATTCATAGTGCAATGCTGGGATTAAGGGTGCTGGGATTAGGATCAGTGATTGCTGGATCCGTCCATTGGTTGGACTGGCACCACCCTAATCCCAGGAGACAGGATACACTATAAGGGACAGAGGCTTGTCTCGTGTTGCTTTTGCTGTCTTCCACTGCCATGAACTCTTGCCCCTCTGCCATGTGCCACCCTCCCTTGGAGCCAGCAGGTTATGGACTGAAACTTCTACAAACTGTGAGCTAAATAAACCTTTCCCCCTTTAACTTTGGATGTCAGGTATTTTGCCCCAGCAATGAGAAAAGGAAATAAGACATTTAGTGTTTCCTTCTAACAGAATTCTCTTCCAGTGTGGATGAATCCTGGCTTTTTATACCCTTCTACCATTGTTCCCTGAAGCCTGCAATCCCAAGACTTAGACATTAACATTAAGGAATGCTTTGAAAGGAATGCTTAGCAACTACATTAGAAAATAAGGTTTAAAAATTGTACAGTGCCTCTTGATAGAAGTGCACAACAGTATCTGTGAAACATTGTTTTTAAAAAATGTAAATCTAGGACCGGTGAGATGGCTCAGCGGTGTACGCGCCTGTGTGGCAAGCGCGAGGGCCCGAGTTCAACTCCCGGAACCCACATACGAAAAAGGGGCCGGTGATATCACTCAGCGGCACGGGCGCCTGCTGGCGCGCGAGGTCCTGAGGTGGACCCCTGGTACCCACACACACAAAAAAATGTAAATCTAGTCAAGCTAACTACCCATTTTAGGAAATGAAGGGGACAGAGGACATGTGTGGTGACTCCAAAGGGATGCAATTGGCAAAATCTATTGTGTGAAAGCAGGCTGACAATTTTTTCAACAACATGTAAATGGGGGGGCAGTTAGAATTTTTAGACAAAACTAGGTACATAATTTGCAGGGTCATGGGATTCTTTATTCAAAGCTAGAAAAAGGTGTCATTAAACATACTAAAATATAAAGTTATTTACTCTCTTTTGCAGTAAGCATCTCTCTAATCCCAGACTGTGGGAGGCTGGGGCAGGAGAATCAAAAGTTCAAGCCTACCCTGGAAAACTTAGTGACTTAGACCCTGTCTCAAAATAAAAATGTGAAAAGGGATGGGGTTGTAGCTCAGTGAGAAGCCCCTGGGTTCAACCTCCAGTAACACACACACACACACAAAAAAAAAAAATCTGAAACAACACACTGTCTACAAGGGACTCACTTTAAATTTAATGCCAGGAATGGTGGCGCATGCCTGTAATCCCAGTACTTGGGGGGCTGAGGAAGGAGGATCGCCATGAGTTTGAGGCCAGCCTGGGCTATATAGCAAGACCCAGTCTCAAAAAAAAAAAAATTACTTTTTCATGATAAACAGTTTCAATTATTATATGCCTTGAGATTGAAAGATTTAAATCCCACAGTTCAATCCTGAAACAGAGTGAGTATCACTTGTGTTACTTTGTAATTTAAAAACATTTTAAGGGACTGGGGGCTTAGCTCAGTGGCAAAGCATGTGCTTAACATGTTTGAGGCCCTCAATTTGGTCCCTAGCACCACACACGCAATACACAAAACATTTTAAAATGAAAAAGCTCACTTGTTTATGACAGCTTTATTCATAACAAATACAGGAAAAAGTTTAGGTGTCCATCAGTACATGAATATACAAGGGGTGATCCAAAAATACAGTGACTATTTAAATTGAAAAACCTTATTACAGCAATAGAGACATTGCCAAGAATGACGGGATAAGTGTGTTCCAAACAAGAGGGGATTGATGGCAATGTATCTTTTGCTATAATAAAATTTTTAATCTAAATACTCACTGTACTTTTGATCATTTGCTATTAACTGTTTATAGCAATTTCTGTTAAAAACATTACAGTGTGTCTTCATCCACCTTATTCACTGGATCTGACACTGTGTGAATTCGGTTTCTTCCCCAAAGTGAAAATGACCATAAAGGTAAACATTTTACATCAATTCAGGACATTAAGGAAACCACAACAGTACAACGAAAGACATTCACAAAAAAGGACTTCCAGATCTGCTTCAGAGAGTGGTAAGAATAATGGGATAAGTGTGTTTGAAATGAGGGGGAGTATTTTGAAGGGGATTAATGGAAATGGGTCTTTTACTGTGATAAACTTTTAAAAATTTATTAACCATATTTTTTATCACACCTCATATAAGCAAACTATAATATGTATTTATACAATGTACTATGTAGTAATACACTGTAATGAACTATTGATTTACATATTAACATGGATAATTATCAAGCATTATGCTAATTACTTACATAAAAAAGTAAATACTATATGATTCCATATATAGTAGATCAAGTTCTGTACCATAGAAAGCTAACCTGTGACAGGGATGGGGGAGGATCAGAACAGGGGTTGCCTCTGACTGGGGGCAGGCAGGAGCAACTGGGAAGGAAGGAACTTTCTATGTGAATGGTCCTATTCTATGTTGTGGTGAATTTTAGGTTAATTAGACAGTTTGTCAAAACTTTAGAGAATGTTCATTTCAGATTCGAGTTTCATTGTATGTATATAAATTTTACTTCAAAGGGCAGGGGATATAACTTGGTGGTATTTCACTTGCCCACCATGTAGTTTTGATACCTAGCACTATAGATACAAAAAAAGACAGAAAGGAAACTAGAAAATATTGAGTACCAACTAATGTAATACATGTTAAAATATTTAAAGAGGTATATTGATACATTAAAAAACTGGCGTCTTGACAGAGGGATAGAGATGTGATTTTTAAAAGTGTAATAAAATATAGACAATAAAATCAAAAGGGCAGGTATATGAGTGTTTCCTGTAAAATTCGTTCAAATTCTTCCTGTTTAGTATGTTTCATAATGCAGTGTTTTGGGAAACTAAATAACGAGAGCCATCTTCTGGAAGAATCTGGTATTGCAGATTGGCTCAAAAAGGCAATCCCAACAAAACATGGTTTTCATATGATTGGTATGTAACAATTGCTTATTTTTCACATACTCTGCAGGATTTTTCTCGTGTGTCCAAGCTGTCCTTTTTGCCTGGAAAGCTTTCTTTCCTTACATTGGGTAAATTCCTACTTAGATTTTACTTTCTCTAGAACAGGGTTGGCAGACTTTTTCTGTAAAGGACCAGGTAATGAATAGTTTAGGTCTTTTGAGCTAAGAGGCAAAATTGAACATGTTATGTAGGTACTTATAAAACAAGGAAGAGAATCAATTTTCACGACATTTTATTTGGTAAAATTAAAAACATAATATTGAGTACAAGATTTGTAAAGCAGATCTAATGAGAATTAAATCTTTTTATATATATTTTTGGTTTTTAGAGGTAAATAATAGCATTTTTCCTAGATTTCAAAGTTTTTTATTCTCTATCAAAATTACAAATGTTCATCTGTCAATCCTGATTTGTAACAAGATTTTATAAATTTCATCTTTGAAAAATATCTTTCATGTAAATAGGCACTGCCTAATACTGGCATCAATCCAAGGGCAAGTCCTTTGAATTGAGTGTTTTAATCTCTTTGAAGTTAATGTTATAGAAATAATAATATTCTCTTGATGTTTGCTTTTTGGCAAAGTCATATTACTCATTTCCAACTGAAGGTTAGGTGAAAATTTCTTAATTGCACAGTAAATTGATTTTAAAATATAGAAGTTTTCTTTGCACTTGCATTGAGATCTGTAAAACAAACTGTACTTTCAGCTTGAAAAATATAATCACTGAAAACACATGTGAGAATAAAAATCTTTTTATCTTGTGACTCAATGTTAGTTGTCAAAATGACTTCATAGAATTTTTTGTGTAAGTGCTGTTTTGCCTTGTAATTTTAGGTTGAATTAATTAAGAAGTATCATCAAATGACCAAAATTAACAAAAATAAATTAATTCCCAAATCACTGAGTCAGTATTCCATGTAATGATTGAGAGACACTCTTCTCATTTAGAAAAATTTTATCTGGCCCTGAGCTTTAAAAACATCATAATAAAACATCACTGCTGTGTGAAAAGGCAAATTAGGATTGTCTGCTGCTATTTTGACAAAAATTCATGGGCTAACAACATTTGAAACTTTTTTGAATGTGAACAAAGTTTATTGTTGATACTGCTGGTTCAGTAATATATAGTGGATTCAAATGCTTTCCATAATGTTCCTACTCGTTACTAATATAGTGAAATTATAACCATAGGATTTAAAAGCCTTACATTTTCACATGAATTGTAAATCTGTCTTTTTCATCTGACATCATCAGTTATAACACATCATAAAGACAGCACTTCAGGTGTATTGAATTAGTGCTTTCTCGGTTTCTTTAAAAATGTTCTTGCCTGTTTCCTGCAGCTATCAATGAATTAGCCTCTCCATAAGGTTAATTTTTCAGTTAGTTCAAATGCTGATTCCTATAATCTAGAGAAACAAATGAGTACCATGAGTAACACTGTCAGTTCATTACAAGCCATTCACAATCATCTGCCTTGTTTTTAAATTGACTATTGATATTGTCCCATGTCCTTAACACTTCAAGAGCTGCTGCCCCTTAAAGATCTTTAATTTACTTATTCTACATACATTTCTTAAGCTGCTCAGTCAAACATCATTTAATTCCCATGCCATAAATAAATGACTTTTTTTGCCTTGGCTAAGAAATGATCCACTTGGAAACTTACTTTGGTTGTAGCCTCATTTTGTTTTTTAATTTTTGTGAAGAAAAATTCTACTATAATGAGATGTCTTGTTCGGTTTTTCCAACTTTTCTGACTGTTGTTTTCTGTGATTTGGGAATATTATGATGACAGTTTGCTCTAGTAGTGTGAACATAAATTCTTTTAGCACAGATATGGTTCCATTTATATAATGAACACAATTCTTTGCCATCCAATTTGATAATACAGAGGTTTGCCACACACACAAAAAGGATACATACTTCAGGAAAAGAAAAATTGTATGAGTTTTTTCAACAGATGTTGTTACCCTCATATGGGGGACCCTACAGGATGTCACATATGGCAGAAAATCCACCACACTGCTGGCCCTTAGAGAAGAAATTGAAAATGCATGTGCAGCAATCTCAATGACCAAGGTTACCCAAGCAGCAGTGTGCTGCACTAATAAATGTCTGGAAGCTCGTGGCCACCACTTTGAGCACCTTTTATAATTGTAGAGGCCAAAGGGAACTTGTATTAATCTCATGTGGTCTCAATACATTTAGTATTAAAATATTTATAAGTTTTTCTTTTCCTGAAGTGTGTATACATTTTTTTGGTGGACTCTGTATAACTGTATCATCTACTCTTTACTGAACCTTGAAGATAGGATAAGTTCTCTCTCTTTCTCTTTCTGTGTGTGTGTTTCCTCCCCTCCTCCATTATTTACTTTTGAGAAGGGCTCTCACTTTGTTGCCCAGGCTGGGCTCAAACTTCTGGGGTAAAGTAATTCTGCTTCAGCCTCCAGAATACCTGTGACTACAGGCTCATGCCACTGTGCCCAGTTCTCTCTTAGTTTTGATATGATGGGTATATGCTGGTAGTAAAAGAAGATGTTATGGGATTATATGCATGATACTAGAAATGTTGTCAAGTTGCAAATGTGCTTCTGTGGTTTGTGTCAGCAGTGCTAAATCAGGAGACTATCGTGTATGGTTTCAGTTGTGACTACTGTGTTGTATAAAAGCAGCCATAGACCATAGGTAAACAAATAAACATTAATGCATTCCAATAAAATTTTATTTATGGACACTGAAATGTGAATTTCATATAATTTTATGTCATGAAATGTAATTCCTTTTCTCCTCAGCCATTTAAAATATAAAAACCACAATTATCAGGAACAAGGCAAAGATGTCCACTATCATCACTTTTTTTCAATGTAGTTCTTGAAATTTTACCTAAAGCATTTAGGCAAAAGAAAAGATGAAAGGGATACAAATAGGAAAAGAAGAAGTCAAATTATCCTTCTTTGCAGATGATATGATCCTATACTTAGAAGACCCTAAAGATTCCACTAGAAGACTTTTAGAGCTGATAAATGAATTCAGCAATGTAGCAGGATATAAAACCAACATTAAAGTAACCAATAGCTTTACTATACAGCAATAATGGACTAGCTGAGAAGGAAAACAATTCTATTTACAATAGCTTCAAATAAAATAGCCAGGAATCGATCTAAGCAAGGAGGTAAAAGACTTCTACAATTAAAATTTCAGAACATTCAAGAAAGAAATTTATTTTTTGGCAGTTTTTACAAAATAGACTTTAATGAGAAAAATAATAATATAGTATTGGATCCTTTTTTTGTGTGTGTGTGGGTACCGGGGGGTTGACCTCAGGACCTCACGCGCCAGCAGGCGCCCGTGCCGCTGAGCGGTATCACCAGCCCTTTTTCGTATGTGGGTTCCAGGAGTCGAACTCGGGCCCTCACACTTGCAAGGCAGGCGCTTATGCCGCTGAGCCATCTCACCGGCCCAATGTTGCATCTTTTAAAACATGATTTATATAATCAGCAAGTTTTAAGCTTCCTAATGTATAACAATCTTGTGTTTAATAAATGTACACTTATTTTTTTATTTTATGGAAAAAAGTAAAACAAAATTTCATAAAATAGGAGAATAACAATAGTTAGTACATTGTGTATTGTTAAAGTAGTTACCCAGAGGACAAGATATAGGCATAAAAAATTCTCCAAACAATATTAGCACAAACCTTTCTTTTCAATGAACTAAGAGAAACTACTAATATAACTATCTTGTATTTTTTTTCCTTTTCCCTTCCTTGCTTTCCCCTTCGCCCATACTAGTTCCTTTTTCCTTTTGAACAATTTCTTCCCATTTCACAATATCTACTGTACATTTTGGATCTTATTTACTCTTTCAGTTTCTTATACCAGGGAAACAATACAATGTTTACACATGTGAGTCTGATTTATTTCACTTATGAGTATGGTCTCAAGTTGCATCCATTTACTTATGAAAGTCTCAAGTTTATCCTTCTTTATAGCTGAGTGGTATTCCATTGTATAAAAATACCACATCTTTTTTATCCATTCCTCAGTTGATGAGCATTTGGGTTGTTACCAAGATTTAGCTATTACAAATTGTCCTGCTATACACATGGGTGCACATATATCACTGTGGTATGATGTTTTTAATTCTTCTGGGAAGATACCCAGAAGAGGAATAGCTAGGTCGAATGAGACCTCTAATCCTAGTGTCTTGAGGAATGTCCATACTGATTTCCACAGTGGTTGCACCAGTCTGCACTCCCACCAACAGTGGAGAACAGTCACTTTTCCCCTCTCCAGCATTTGTTATTGGTGGATTTCTTTTTTTTTTTTTGTGGGTACCGGGGGGTCGACCTCAGGACCTTGGGCGCCTGCGCGCCCTTGTCGCTGAGCGATATCACTGGCCCCTTTTTCGTATGTGGGTTCCGGGAGTCGAACTCGGGCCCTCGCGCTTGCCGGGCAGGCGCTTAAGCCGCTGAGCCATCTCACCGGCCCATTGGTGGATTTCTTGATGATAGCCATTCTTTCTGGGGTGAGATGGGGTGAGCCATTCTTTCAGTGTTGTTTTAATTTGCATCTCTTAAATAACCAATGATGTTGAACATTTTTTCATATATTTATTTGCTGTATGTATTTGTTCATCTGAGAAGTGTGTGTTCATCTCAGATGCCCATTTTTGGATTGGGTCTTTGAATTTGGGTGGGGTCTGAATTTTTTCAATTCTTTATATATTCTAGATATAAGTCCTTTGAGGGACAATTGGCTAAAATTTTTTCCCACTCTTTGGGTTATCTTTTCACTCCATTGGTGATTTCTTTTGATATGCAAAACCTTTTTAATGAGATCCTACTTGTTGATTTGTTGAAGTATTTCCTGTGTGGTCTGGGCTTTATTCATGAACTCTGCCTATACCTATGTCTTCAAGATTCCTACCTATTTTCTCTTCCAGTTGATTTAGTGTTTCTGTTTTAATATTTAGATCTTTGATCCATTTTGATTTTAGTTTAGTGCATGGTGATAGACATGGGTCTAGTTTTAGTCTTCGGCATGTGGAAAGCCAGTTTTTCCAGCACCATTTATTAAAGAGGCTATCTTTCTTCCGATGAAGATGTTTGACCTCTTTGTCAAAGATAAGGTGGCTAAGTGTGTTTGTAGTTGTGTCTGCATCTTCTGATCTGTTCCACTGATCCTCAGGTCTGTTTTTTTGCCAGTACCATGCTTATTTTATCATAGTGGCTTTGTAGTATAATTTCAAATCAAGGATTGTGATGCCCCCTGCCTTGTCTTTGTTGCCCAGAATTGCTTTTGCTATTCTAGGTCTCTTCTGTTTCCCAATGAATTTTAGGAATGTTTTCTCTAGTTCTGTGAGGTATGTGAATGGTATTTTGATTGGGATTGCATTAAATCTGTAGAACAATTTTGGGAGTATGGCCATTTTCATTATGTTGGTTCTTCCTATCCATGAGCAAGGGATATTTTTCCATTTTCTGATATCCTCTTTGATCTTCTTTTTCAGAGTACTGTAATTTTCAATGTATTGATCTTTTACTTCTTTGTTAGATTAATTCCTAAGTATTTCATTTTTTTAATACTGTTGTGAAGGTGTGGTTTCCCTAATTTCTCTCTCAGTGAGTTTGTTGTTTGTGTACAGGAATGCTATTGATTTTTGAGTGTCGACTTTGTATCCAGCTACACTACTGAATTTGGTCATTAAATCTATAAGTCTTTTGGTGGAGAATAAATGTACATTCATTTGCAAATACAGTGAAGCATCTTATTCTACTTAACAGTGATATTTATAATGCTGCATCCTCATAAGGTTTATCTGTTTGGGGATTGACCTTGACTTTGTAGATCCTTTGCACAACCTCCATTTCTTTAGTCACTCTTCCAAATACTGTGTGCTTATCAAACCAAAGTGTTGGTACCACTGTTATAAAAAAACTGATCCATTAGTATTTGATCCAGCCTTGGACATGCTGAGGGTGTATGGTTCATCATGTCTTAATGTTGAATGAAATTCATCTTTAAATTGACGTCCCTATGTACTTTCTCTTCCCATAGCAGTTGCTGGATCTCCTATCTGAATCATGAAGCCCTTAATTATACAGTGAATGTATGCCCATTATAATAACTATTTCTACTGCGAATGCAGAAGTTTTCCACTGTCTTAGGGCACTCAGTGGGAAAAAGTTTGATCTGAATGTCTCCCCTGCTTGTGTGGATAATGGCAGTATCTGAAACTCACTTAGGTCCTGCATCTTGTGTAGCTGCCATGACTACTTCTTTAGAAGGTTTCTCATTAAAAACATCTTGGTTAGAACCTGTACTATTTTGTATATTCTGGTTCTTGTCTGGTAAACATAGGATCTGATCTTTCTGAAAGATGACAGGCTATTGTTGGGTCAGCCTGAATATTCTGAGGAACAGGATTTTCAGAGGCTTTCATCTCTATAGTAGTTGCAGCAGGATTTTGTTGTTGTTGTTGTTATTCCTTGAAACAGAGCCAGTTGCATCACTATAATACTGTATTTTCTTGCTTGCCTAAGATCTGCATATACCAGTTTGTCTCTCCATTTATAACTTTAATGTCCAGCATTGTTCCATATAGCACAAAGTGTCCAATTTCATCAGAAACGATATTAGTCTTTTTTTTTTTTTTTTTTTTTTTTGTGGGTACCGGGGGGTCGACCTCAGGACCTCGTGCGCCAGCGGGCGCCCGTGCCGCTGAGCGATATCACCGGCCCCATTTTTGTATGTGGGATCCGGGAGTTGAACTCGGGCCCTCGCGCTTGCCAGGCAGGCGCTTAAGCCGCTGAGCCATCTCACCGGCCCGAAACGATATTAGTCTTACAGCGTTCACCTTTTCCAACTCACGTTGTCAGACATTCGTCAGCTAAATTCCATGTCTGGTAGCTGTTGACTCATCTGCTGCAGTTCAGTAAACACACTTAATGATTCATCAGACTTTCATGAGCTTTCCAATTAAAAGCCTGAAAACTCTAACTTTTCTATCAAAATCAACAGTAGTTATTTTCTTCCCATCAGGTGAAAAGCATACGCTGGTAGGATAAGCTTTACACTTGGCAAATTCATATAAATCTGTATCAGTTTTGTATTCCCAGTTTACATATTTTGGGAATTTATGTTCACAAGGAGGCGCAGTCCAGTACTGAATCATCCCAGATTTGTCAGAAGACATCACCGCTTTGTAAAGTGGATTCAGCCATATCTGAGGCAATGTATGGAGTTTGTCAAAAATATGAAGGGCCTGGTTATCTCCTCGACCATCATAAATAAAAAATTTTCTCCTACTCTTCTCAGAAGCAGCAACTGAAGATATGGCATCCCCTGGGCAATAAATCCATTCATGTTGTCCTGGAAAATAGCCACGCTTCAACATATTATCATGTCAAAGCTCACTACATCAAACATCTTCATTGCTTTATCATCACCCACAGAACAAAATGATGCTCCCTCAGAATCAACATCAAAGCCCTCAATAACCCCCCAGGTGACTATGAAAATGTTTTACAAATTCAATTCCTTCTATCTTTTTCCAGAACTTACCATGTCCATCAAGACTGGCAGTAATAATAAAGTCTGTCTTGGTACACAGCACATGGGTGATAACATCCCCATGCATACAACTGCACTCATACGTGGACACACTGGGGAGATTATCAAGATGCACTCTTTCAAACTCTAGAACTCTCCTCTTCTTGGCCAGTGTTGCCTCCACTACTCTTCATTCTCATCATTTTCTTGGGCCATGGCCACTGCAAGCTCTTTCTTTCAGTGAGTTCCATTTTTTTCAGGTTCCTCTGTGTCCCAGTGCTTCCTTCCTTTTAGCTGTGAGTCGCTACCACTTTCTTTTTTTTTTTGGTACCGGGAATCAAACTCAGGACCTTGCGTTTGCCAGGCAGGCGCCTGTGCCACTGACCTATATCCCTGGCCCTCACTACCATTTTCTGCCACCATGTTGTCTCCAAAGAAAGAAATTAAAAAAAAAAAAAAAAAAAAAAAAACAAAAAACACCAGAAGATGGAAAGACCTCTATGTTCATGTACTGACAGAATTAATATTGTCAAAATGGCTATGTTACCAAAAGAAAGCTACAGATTCAGTGCAGTCGCCATCAAAATACCAATGACATCCCTCACAGAACTATAAAAACAATTATAAAATTCCGAAGAGAATACAAAAACAAAAAAACAAAACAAAACCAGAACAGCCAAAAGTAATCCTAAGCAAAAAGCAAAGCTAGAAGCATTGCAATACCTATCTCAAATGATACTACAAAGCCATTGTAATAAAAATAACATGATACTGACACAAAATAGGCACATAGACAAGTGGAACAGAATAGAGGACACAGAAACAAACCCTTGCAACTACAGCCATCTGATTCTGGACAGAAGAGCCAAGAATATACATTGAGAAAAGACAGCCCCTTTAATAAATGGTGCTGGGAATAGTGGTTACCTACTTGTAGAAGATTGGAAATAGAGCCATATCTCTCACCCTCTATAAAAATAAACTAAAAATGGATCAAAGACCTGCTAAAAGAGAACATAGAAGAAGCAAAGACTTCCTGAGTAGGGGTCCAATAGCACAGGAAATAATAGAATCAACAAATGGGACTACATCAAATTAAAAAGTTTCTGCACTCCAAGGGTGTTATGGCTTATATCTAGATATCCCCCTAAAGCCTCATGCGTTTATAGGTGGGGCTTTTGGGAGGTGACTGGATCATGAGTGTGTGATACTGGATTAATCCACCAATTGTGTCTGTGATACTGGATTAGTCCACCAATTGGTTTAGCATACTTTTGGGTGTGGATTTAAGTAAGGAGGGAAGACCCACCCTGGGTGCGGGTGGCACCAACGAATAGGATTATAGCCTGGATGGAACAAAAAGGGAAAGAAGAAGGAAGTCTTGCTGCCACGCCATGAACTGTTTCTCTTCTTCCATGCTGCCCTGCCTTGGAATCAGCTACCTATGGACTGAAACCTCTACAAATTGTGAGCTAAAATAAATCTTTCCTCCTGTAGCTTGTGGATGTCAGGTATTTTTTCCCAACAACAAGAAAGCAGCTAAGACAAAGGGAAACAAGAGTGAAGAGGAAGCCTACAGAATGGTAGGTACATAGGTACATGAAAATGGTACATAAGTACATGAAAAAATATCCAATATCATTAGCCATTAAGGAAATGCAAATCAAAATTACATTGAGATTCCATCTCACCCCAGTCAGAAAAATTATCATCAAGAATATAAAAAACAATAAATGTTGGTGAGGATGTGGGGGTTGGGTGTGGTCTAGCCCTTATACACTGCTGGTGGGAATGTGAATTAGTGCTGCCACTATGGAAATCAGTATGGAGGTTCCTCAAAAAAACAAAATAGAGCTACCATTTGATGCAGCGATACCACGCTAAAGCAATTAAAGCCAGCATACTATAGGGATACCTGCATACCCATGTTTATTATGACATGGTTCATAATAGCCAAGATATGGAAAGAATTCAGGTGCCCTCAATAGATAAATAGATAAAGAAAGTGTGGTGTGTATACCTAGTGGAGTATTATTCAGCTGTAAGAAAAATGAATTCTGTCATTCACAGGAAACTAGATGAATGTGGACACCATGCATCTATGAGTGAAATAGACTCAGATAAAAAAATATCATATGTTCTCCCTATGTGGAATCTAAAAAAGATGACAAGAAAGTAGAAGGGAGACTATTATTAAGGGAAGAGAAAAGGAATAAGAAGAACAAGAGGGGAGGTAAGGGCAGGCCATAAGGGAAATGGATATATGAGCAAAATATATACATTGAAATCCCCCCAAAATGGGGGGTGAAAATAATCAAACTATATTATATGCATGTATGACTGCCAAAATGAAACCCATTAATTTTTTTTTTTTTTTTTTCTGTGGGTACCGGGGGTCGACCTCAGGACCTCGCATGCCAGCAGGCGCCTGTGCTGCTGAGCGATGTCACAGGCCCTTTTTCTTGTATGTGGGATCCGGGAGTCAAACTCAGGCCCTCGCGCTTGCCAGGCAGGCACTTATGCCGCTGAGCCATCTCACCAGCCCCAAAACCCATTAATGTGTATAAGCAATTTTTGTTTTTTTGTTTTTGGTGCCAGGAATTGAACTCAGGACCTTGCGCTTGCCAGGCAAGCCCTGTACTGCTGAGCTATATCCCCTGCCCTATATAAGCAATTTTAAAAACTGGAAAAACAGTAATTAGGTATGAGCTGTACAATAGCAGGAGATAGGCTGAACTTGGCCCTCAGGCCTAGTTGGTTTGCCTCTACTAGAGACAATCTGTGTAAAACAGCCTTTTGATCAGCACAGGAGTTTTGACCTGCTCTGTTCCCCACCTGGGCCAGTTTCCCCCTCCTTAGGCAACCTGGTAGTCCCCTGCTCCCGGGAGGTCACCATATTGATGCTGAACTTAGTGGGGACATGGATGGACACAGCGCACTGCAGCCCAGAACTCCTACACGTGAGGGATCCTGCCACCTCAGCCTCCAGAGTAGCTGGGACTACCACGCCCAACTAAAGCAGCCTTTTGAATTCATTTTTTCACTTGAAGGCATGGAAAGTAATTAGTTTTGTTTGTTTGTTTTTAAATTTTTGCGGTACTGAGGATTGAACCCAAGGGTACTCTACCACTGAGTTATATCCCCAGGTCCTTTTTATTTTTCGAGACTGGGTCTCACTAACTTGCCCAGGCTGGCCTCAAACTTGAGATCTCCCTGCCTCCTGAGTGCTGGAATTACAGGCGTGGGCCATCACACCAGGTGTAACTAGCATTTGAAAAGCTACTGGTATTCACATTCCTCCTGTGTTACAGACTTTGTGTTGTAGTTAAATATAAAAATCTTAGTGCTTTCAAAGTTTTAAAAGTCTAATTTCAGCAAAGCTAACACATTTGCGTTCCTCAGTATACACTTTATATATTTCTGTGTTTGAGATATATTTCTAAACAAAAATGAATACATAGTATGGGTAGATTTGATACTATTATTTTAAAGTAATATGCTTTAACCATTTTCCTGTGACCTCTTTTTAGTCATTTCATAACCTTTTAATAATTTTATCTTTTTCTTCCTTATATGTGGCAGAGAGGCTTCAGGGTTTAAATATATTACCATTAATTAAAGCCCACAAGGAAACACCCCATGACTATCTCTGGGTAGGGAATTTATGGGACCTTTTTATTTTTATTTGTTTCTTGCCTGCTTTTTCTAAGATTTTTAAAATAACACTTTTTTAAAAAAGAAAGAAAACAATACAGTTGGGCATCATGGCACAAATCTATAGTTCCAGCTACTTGGGCAGCTAAGGCAGGAGGATAGCAAGTTTGAGGCCAGCCTGGGCAATTTAGTGAGATCCTGTCTCAAAATAAAAAAATTGGCTAGAGTGTAGCTTGGTGGTAGGGTACCCCTAGGTTCAATTTCCAGTACTGTAAATAACAACAAAACCTAATACATGGTGTATTATTTTTAAAAAGAAAATATATCTTAAAAAAACAAAAAGTCTAAAGATAATCATAGAGATTATTTTCAAATTGAATTAGGTCTGAAAACTTGTGTGTGACATTAAGCAGCTCTACACAAAGTATCATTGTAGTTAGAGCAATTATATTAACTACACTGATATCTGATATATGCTATACCTGACCAATTCTTATTACAAGGGAAATACATAATTCATAATTTGAACTTTAACTTTGTCTTCAGAGAAATTGTATAAAGAAATTAACGAAATTTTTATGTCTGACTAATGTCATGGATGCCCAGTGAGGTAGATCAAGACATAATTATAGAAGATTTCAGTATTGTAACATGATTTGGAAGTTGATTATCCCTCTGTCCTACTGTATTAGGGTTCTTCAATTGGGTGTGTGTATATGAATATATATATGTACACTGTGAACTACATCTTGACGTTCTAGTCATTGACAGACCACATACATGACATGGTCCTCTTAAAGTATAAGGGACCTGAATAATTCCTATGACGTAGAGAACACACAGTCATCACAATCTGAAGAGAAAAGGAAACTATAAGGCAGTGATGGTGAACCAAGCTTTTCTCCTCTTCAGATTCTCACCTAATTGACTGAGGCTTACGCACATCATGAAAGCAATCTGCTTTAGTCAAAGTTCATGGATTTATATGTTAATCTCATCTAAAAATACTCCACAGAGACTCCAGAATTATGTTAGACCACACATCTGGACATTGTAGCCTAGCTAAGTTGACAAATAAAGATAAATTAACCATCTAACAGTCTCATTTTAAAAAATGAATCAAGGGGCAGGGGGTAAAGCTTAGGAGTAAAGCACAAAAAGGCCTGGGTTCCATCCTTAGCACAGAAAGGAAAAAAGGAAGTCAAAGATGGGAGGAGAGTGAGCAAAAGTGCCACTACCTTTTAGAAAAACTTCAAAAGAGATGAAATAAAAATGGCAAGATTTGTTTATTATGCATTTAAATAAAAGACGTCTTTCTACTTAATTAGGTCAAGGTACCTGAAAAATATCTCACAGTGGCTTTGTTCTTTTTTTTTTTTTTTTTGTGGGTACCGGGGGGGTCGACCTCAGGACCTTGAGCGCCAGCAGGCGCCCGTGCCGCTGAGCGATATCACTGGCCCCTTTTTTGTATGTGGGTTCCTGGAGTCGAACTTGGGCCCTCACGCTTGCCAGGCAGGCGCTTAAGCCCCTGAGCCATCTCACTGGCCCTGTTCTTTTTTTTTTTTTGAGACAGGGTTTCACTGCAGTTCAGGCTGGGCTTGAACTCACTTTGTAGCCCAGGCTGGCCTTGAACTTGAAGTGATCCTTCTGCCTCAGCCTCATGAATGCTGGGATTACAGGAGTGCGCCACCACACCTGGCTTGTTCTTGAGGTTCATTTAGACTTTAACCTGTTTATTTCCTAATATCTTAGCTGATATATAAGGGAAAACAGAATATTTTACAATCTCATCTTGAGATGCCTAACTCCTATATTCATCATTTTGCTCTGTCATTGTGTTCTTCTTAGGATTAAGTGTCATCACCATGAAATCTTGTGGGGGATGGTGGGCTAGCAGTTCACCCCTTAGAGGGGTGGTGCAGGCAGTAATTCAATGGGCCTTCACTTTCATTTTCCTCTCGCTGACAGAGCTTCTTACATGTCCAGCACCAGTTAGTCTCTGGCCAGAAACCAGCTCGATAAGGCAGAGGAGTCAGCCCCTCTGTCCAAAAATTATTATAGATTTTACTGTTGAAATTCTTCAACTTCGGTTCTCCATTTCTTTTTAGTTTATAAACTAATTCTGAAAGACCATTATCTGAAAGCACTGTGGCCCTCCTTTTAAGAATTACCTCCCATAAAGGAGGCTGGCAGAGATAAAATCTTCAGGGTGGGCTGGTGTGTTAGAGATGTGGACAAGAGTTAATGGTATGCATCAGTTCCATGGCTCTCGGCAGCAGAATCTCCTCTCGCTTAGGAGAGGCCAAGCTTACAGACAACATGCTCAAAACCATAAGTGTGTAAACTCTTTACTGTTTGGTATTTACTCTCACACGTGTAACATCTACTAAAATAACGATGTAATTCTGACTTCAGGAAAATTTCATTTTATTTTATTTTAGTTTCTTGTTTACAATTCTGAGGATCAAATCCAGAGCCTCACACATGCTAGTCAAGCACTCTACCACTGAGCCACATTCGTAGCTCAATACATGATTTTAAAAAATTTTATTAGTGGCCAGATGTGGTGGTACATGCCTGTCATCCCAGCACTAGGGAGGCTGAGGCAGGAGGATCACCATGAGTTTGAGGTCAGCCTGGCCTATGTAAGTGAGTTCAAGGCCAGCCTGAGCTACATAGCCAGACCCTGTCTCAAAAAAAAAAAAAAAAAATTTATTAGTACACACTTGCAGTACATAATAAATACATTCATCATGGCTGATTTGTTTAAATATCCAAGAAAACAAAATAATGTATAAAATACATTATACAGCTCTAAGTGAAACTTAGAGCTGCACTGTGTAACGTGGTAAGCCATAGCCACACTGTCACTGGGTGGAGTTGGAGGAGGCCCCCATAGAGGATATGGGGACCTCAACTGAGTAGGTTTGTCTTTGTTTTGTTTTTTTGCAGGGATCATACCCAGGGCCTTCACACTGAGCTACATCCCCCAGGCTTTATTTTTCTTTTTTCTTTTTGTACACAGGGTCTTCCTAAGTCACTAAGTTACACAGTCTGGGCTGGAACTTACGATCCTCCTGCCTCATCAGCCTTACAGAGTGTTGGGATTACAGGTGCCACCACACCTGGCAGAGTATGTTCTTGACTCTTGTCATGGAAAAATAATTTCAGCATGAGTCATTGTGAGGCATAGGCAGATTTATAAGGCAAAGTTAGAAAGTAAGGGAGAAAAGGAGGACTTCAGTTTGAGTTACCTGAGGGGGACACTTATGAGAGTTCAGACTGGCCCATGCACAAAAAGCAGCTTTTTGGAATTCACTGAGGTAGGCCAGGGTCTAACTGATTGTTATCTCACTGCTGGCTTTGTAGTTCCAAAGGAATCCTTCTGGCTTGAGGGACAATTGGGTTCTCATGAGATGACTGTTCTTGCTTGGGATGGGGGCTACTTCAGTTCCTGAAATGGGGTAATTGTTCCCGCTTGGGGGAGGTGAGCTCCACATGGGGTAGTTTATAAGGTTCTCCTTTCCCTGGGACCCAGGGTGATTGTAGGTTTGGAGACTTCCAGGCATAGCTTTAGGGAGTCTGGATCTGGACACTGTAAAAAGCTGGCGATTGGGTGTCCCTGTAAATTCTGAAAATTACTTTAGTTACTCTTGTCTTGGCATCTCAGTCTTCATTGAGATAGACTAGGTAGGTTTAGGGCTAATAAGCCTTGTAATGCAGATGCTCCTTAAGTGATTAAAATGCCTACATACAGAGCTCAGCTAGGATTGGACCTAGAGTTTTATGACAAAAAAATGATGGCAAAGATGCTAAACTTTGTCTTGCTTTTTGTTACCCATTGGATCTGCTGGCTCAGTTTCTAGGTCCCTGTTATAACATGTGACTGACTAATGAGCACTTGAAATGTGGTTAGTCCTCACTGAGGACTATAAGTGTAAAACAGGAATTTCAAAGACTTAGTTAAAAATAAGAATGCAAAAATATTTTATTAATTTTTGATATTTGTTGAAAGACTAATATTTTGAATGTGTGTAAATACATTATTAATATGTTTCTTTGTACTTTAAAAATATGACTATAAGAAAACTGAAGGTTTCATATAATTTACACATAATTCTATTGGGCAGTGTGACCTTAGCAATAATAAAACAATCACTACTTTTATTGAATTTCTGCTAGACACTGTTTTGCCTGCCTTCCTTTCTTCCCTCTTCCCTTCCTTCCCCTTCCTTCCTTCCTTCCTCTTCCTTCCTTTCTCTTCTTGCTCTTCCTTCTCCTCCTCCTCTTTCTCCCTCCCCCTTCCCTTCCTTTCCTTCTCCCTTTTTCTTTCCTGGGAACTGAACCCAGGGCATTCACACTACATTTCCAGCCCTTTTATTTTTCAGACAGGGTCTTGCTAGTTGTCTAATTCTCCTGTCTCAGCCTCCCAGAGTGCTGGGATTACAAGTGTTTTGGCTTTCTAACATGATTTAATTCAATTTTCACAGTGGTGATACAGGTTGGGCATTACTATTATGGCCATTTTTCGGAGGGCAGAGCACAGAGTTTAAATTACAAATCCAAGATCATGCAGCTGGTTAAGTGACAACACTGAATTCTTCCATGGACTTGCTTTGGAGTCTGGTGCTCATTCAGTGTGCTAACTGCTCTCTGTAATTGGGTCTCCATGCTTCAGAGTTAAATTTTTCCATACTTTCCACTGTATTTGTTTCAAAACTGATGCCATAGCAGAGCATTGTGGCCAATGCCTACAATCACAGCACTGGGAAGAACTGAGAGTTCTAGGCCAGCCTGGGATACACAGTGAGGGCCTGTCTCCCTGCAACAGCATCCCCCCCGACCACCCCAACAATCTAGGATCACAGTATATTTCCTATATTGCAACTTGCTAAAAAACTGAAAAATAAACCTTGTATGTTGGGTTTCTCTCCATTAACCAGGTGTATTAGCTGGTACCTAATAAAGCAACATCACCATTCCTATTCTGATTCAAATATAATTGTCCACAGGCATAGTCTTCAATTTGTAGTTTGTTTCCAGTACCATGCATTTCATGCTGTAGTTTCTCTTGGGCCCTTTTATTAGCCATAGACATCCTAATAATAATTTCTTAACTGCTGACATTATGGAAGACTTTTTAGTTCATTTTCTTTCAAAATGCAGTATTTTAAATAGACAAATACATTCATATGATTAAAAATTATATAAAAATTATATAAATGTTCAGTGAAAAGATTCTAACCTCATCAATTTACTTCTTTTTCCCGTCCTCTCATGGAGCTTCGTTAATAGTTTCTTGTGGATCTTTCAAGAGTTATTTATTATATATATATAACATATATAATATATATATAATATATATATATACCTAAACATACAATGAGGGTGTAGCCAGAATTATGAAATGTGCAGCTAATAATATTTATAATTCAGTTACTGAAAAGGCTAAGGTTGCATTAATTTAAATTATATTTGTCATTAGGTGAATTATCTCTTAATTAGGTTGTCAGAAATTAGCAAATTAAATACAAATACAAGGCTAGGCATGGTGGTGTATGCCTATAAGTCAGGCTGAGGCAGGAGGATCACAAGTTCAAGCCCAGCCTGCATATCTTAGCAAGAACCTGTTTCAAAATATAAGATAAAAATAAAATGGCTGGTGATGTAGCTCGGTGCAAAGGCTCTGGGTTCAATACTCAATACCACAAATAAGTAAATAAATAAATAAATTATTACAAGATACCTGGTTGAACTTAAATTTCAGATAAACACTTTTTTTAAAAAGTGTAAGTATAAAATGTCCTCAATGTTACATGTGACTATTGCAAGTACTGTGCAGGATATACATCGCAGTTTATAGGACTATTCAGGATACATAAACAATTATTTGTTTATTGAAAATTCAAATTTAACTACTTTATCTCATATTTAACTCCTGTACTTTATCTGGCAACTGTAACATAACCTCTCTGGATCCACTTGCAGGGCTTTTGTGAAAATTAGAGCAAGTGCGTGAAGTAGTTATCCCAAAGCCTAGCTTATAGAAGGAGATATATAATAAAAGATAATAATGAGGAACGTTAATGGTCATTTGGGGCTTCTAGGTAAATTGTGAATAGATATTTCATAGTGGTTGTCTCTTCTTCCATGCCATTATTCATAGATAAGGTTACCAGACCATAAGGGTTTACCAATCAATACTAACCAAGAAAGGAAATACGTAATTTTATGTACTTAAACCTATAAAGATTTTTTATTGTAAAAAAAAAGCAGATTTTCTAAATCTTTATAGTATTACAATTCTTTATATTAAGGAAACTTAAAGGTTATTATATTTACTTCTTTCAAATATAAATTCAATCCTAATTAGAAACACACCAAAAAGAAAAAAAGAAAAACACTTTCATTTTGTAAATTGCACCACGCACAAACATTGCTCCAGTTTCTTATCTACCTAGTTTCTTGGTGTCATCTAAACTGGTACATACTAACTCCCCTGGAACCTCTCTGTTGACAGTTATATCGACTATTACAACAGTCTGCTTCCTGCCACTGTTCTACCTTCCAATTTATCCTTTTTATATGAGCAATTTAGCTTTTCTAAAATACAAGTTTCACTGTGTCAATCCCTCAAAAATATCAAGTAAAATCCAGTGAACAATGGGAAGTAAGATGAGGCTGATTTATGGTTGGCATTTGGAAAGTTGAATTTCTTTTTTTTTTTTTTGGAACCGGGAATCGAACTTAGGAACTCGGGCTTGCCAGGCAGGCACTGTGCCACTGAGCTATATCCCTGGCCCTGGAAAGTTGAATTTCAGGTGGGAAGTTTTTTTGTTGTTGTTGTTGTTATTGTTTTCACGGTGTTAAATTGCAGTGAGCTTTATTTATTTTTTAAATCAAATTATGTTGGTACATTTTAGATATACATAATGATCACATTCATCATAGAGAATTTGTACCTGTACATGATATAACTTGTTTTTTTTCCCATTCCCCTCCCCTCCCTTCAACCCCTCCTCCCCTCCCCATTTACAAAAGCTTTGTTTCTATTTTTTTCTTCTTTTCTCATTTTTTTTAAACTTTTCCCTTCTTTCCTTTCTCCCCTCTTTCTTGTTCCCCTCCCCATTTGAACATTTTCTTCCTATTTCACAATACATATTATACATTTTGGTCCTTATTTACACTTTTGGTTTCTCAAGTGGGAAGTTTTTGAGGAGGGGACTAATACCATAAAAAGGCACTGTTTAATTTAGGCCTGTAACAGTAGGCAGATAAATTACAGATGGCAGATAGGAGTTAGGAAGATCAGCTGTTGGTGATCAGGTATCCCGTGTGTATAGAAATGAGTCTTTTTTTGTAGGTCCCAGACCTGCTAGAGTAATATTACCCTGTTGAGAGGTCTGAGGTTTTGTTTAGTAGAATACTTCAATTTGGTCAGAACTTTTGGGGTTTAACATATATACGAAATGAGGCAATTTAAAGAGTAGCAGTTTGATTTTAGATGTATGAGGTGTGATTTAAAAAAAGGTGAATTTTTTTTTATGGTGAATGTTTTGAAAAAACATTCTTTGCTATGAAGACACTTAGCCCATTGTTCTAACCATTTTCAGAAAACAGTTCTGGAAGTCCTCTTTGGTATCTTTACGAGGTATAATAAAAAAAAATATGGTGAATGCTGCTGCTGACTGCCATCCAACAAAAAGGCAGGCTCATAGAACATTACTGTGTGTCCTCATTTGCCTTATTCACAAGATCTGGCACTGTGCAACTTCTGGCTATACCGCAAAGTCAAAATGACCATGAAAGGTAAAAGTTTTTAATCAATTTAGGATATTGAGGCAGCCACAACAGCACAACTAAAGGCATGGAAGAGGATTTTCAGAACTACTTCAGAAAGTGGTAAGAACAACAGGCTAAGGGTGTTCGAAGTAAGGGGGATTAATGGCAATGTATCTTTTACTATACTAAAATTTTAATTTAAACAGTCACCATATTTTTCAAACGCACCTATAAAATATCTGAAGTATAAAAGAAGTTCTGTGCTGTGATTGTGAAGTGTTTCTGGGTCACTTGCCCAGGAGCATCTGGCTGTTCTCTTTAAGAGCCGTGACTATGCTTAGTTATTCCTGTAAAAAGGAGTCCTTCCACCCTGTCCTCAGGATCCCAAGACAGGTGAACCAGACAAAAATCTGTTTCAGCTACTGCTGGATATGTATGGGCTGAGGTGTGGGGAAAGGTGATTGGGAGTTAACTAAGAGCAGGTTAAGAGGGTTAAGTCTGGGAGTTTATCAGGTATTCACATGGCTTCAAATATGTCCATGTTTTACTATGGCTCCATGATAAATCCGTGCTATTCCCAAAGAAATACCATTGTTCTTTGGTGAATCGCTCTCTTTATTAGGTTGATACAGAGAACAAGGATTAGTAGGAGGCAATACGTTTGATTTGTTCTTGCACATGTGAGACTATGTTCTGTATGTAAAGGGTCTTCTGGCAAATGGGGAAATAATACTTATTTTCTCTTCAGAAATAGGAAATTGTCTTCACATTAAACTAGTGGGAAACAGAAAAGGAGGCAGCAAAAGAGCGAGAGGGAAGGAGAGAGGATCCTCACAGAATAATGTGCCTGAAAATGTAGAAGCTTGAGTTATTGGAGTTTCCCAAATTATCAGAGACTTTGGAGATTGCATTTCAGAAAGAGGAGAAGCGGGGGAGTTGGTAGTAGAAAGTGGAAGATCCTTTTGTACATGTGGTGGTACTGGCAGGTTTGTTTCTCACTCCCTGTGAGCATAGCTTCATTACCACCCGCCTTCACCAGCAGGGGTGCTATCATCTTTTCTTTCACTCACACCTGACCTGTTTTAGAGTCTTCAGGTCACTTCCCTTATCAAGTCTTCTCTAACAATTATGGTTTTCGTTTCCTTCTCCGTTTCCTGAAATCATATTGAGTTTATAGTTACATTCACACCATTTAGCCTGTAATAGTTACTTCAAAAGTGTGATCCTACATTCCTTCAACTGGGTAATGTAACTCCTGAGTTTGGAAATGTGACTTTTTAATCTTTTGAATGCTCCGGAGAAGATTCTGGGTTCATATTTGTTCAATATTTTCCCAGATCACAATTTGTTAAATATGAGGGCTGGTGACATGGCTCAGCGGCGTAAGCGCCTGCCTGGCAAGTGCGAGGGCCCGAGTTCGACTCCCGGATCCCACATACGAGAAAAGGACCGATGATATCGCTCAGCGGCACAGGCGCTTACTGGCGTGCGAGGTCCTGAGGTCGACCCCCGGTACCCACACACACACACAAGAAATTGTTAAATATGGAAGAACAAACGCTTAGAAATACAGTATACAAGTTTTTACTACAGCTTTTTTTTTTTTTTTTGTACCTGGAATCGAACTCAGGACCTTCCACTTGCCAGGCAGGTATTTGTGCCACTGAGCTACATCGCTATATCTCTGGCCCTACTTCAGCATTCTTTAAATCCTTTTAATTAGCCAAAAATTTCAAATAAGACATATCCACTTTGACTGTCTCAACAAGATCGCTCAGTTCTTCCTGTAGAAGAGTTGAAACCTTTCAACTTACCCAGAATTGTCACAAGAAGGGGCAGCCTCTAGAGACTTCTAGCAATGAGCTGTCAAATTTGGTCTGAGGTTAAGTAACGTCCGTATAAGCATCCCAATGATAAAAGTATCAAACTTCACAAGCACCTGAACAGGGAGTGAAATGCTCATCTAACAATGTAGTTTGCTTACCTATCAAATAAGGGAGCTAACTAAGCTCCCAGAGCTCACCACCGCTCAGATGCTAGGCCCGGTCCGCATCACTAAGCAGCCAATTGGGCTGTCCGCTGCGGTGCATCCTGGGAGTTGTAGTTTCCGGCTCCTTCTGTAGACTCAAAGCTCCACCAAACACAGGAGGACGGTTGCCGGGTGTTCTTACCAAGCGGCAAGTATGGCGGTGGCGCGCGCCGACTCGGCTTTGCCTACCGAAGAAGGTAAGGCAGTCCCCACCCCTGAGTGCCAAGGTTTATTCCACGGAAACAAATTAAACAGTTGCCTGGCGGAGAAAAGAAGCCTGGACTCGGAGGGGCAGTTCTGGACCAGTTCTTTAGATGCGGAGCTGTGGGCGTCGGGGAGGCGCGCTTCCTTCTGGGAGTTGTAGTCTCCGCGCGCTGTCCAGCTCCGCAGTGGCGCGGAGGCTGCCGGGGCGGGGACTTCAGCTCCCAGGAGCCTTCGCGATGCCCGGCGCCCCCAGTCCCGCGCTCCCTAGCCTGTCCGGTGGTGGGTTTTGGTGACCTTCTTGGACATTTACTTTAAGGAATGCCCAGGGGAAATCGGCGGCCTATCTCCTGTGCTTCAGGCGTCCCCCTTCCACTTCAGTTCCTAGAACGTTCAGGAAGCATTTCCTCCCGCCCCACTCCATTAACCCAGCTCTTCCTTGCAGTGGCTGAGTGGCCGTGATAAAATTCAACCCGGGTGAACCAGAGCCCACGGGTCTCTTCCTGGTCCTGCGATTAGGTTTGACCGTGCATAGCTGAGCAAGGGGCGTGGGTGCTTCTGTGGCCCGGAGACATCTCTGCAGAGCGCGGGACGGGAGCTCCTTTTGTTTTGGTTACGGCGCCGAGGCTCGGTAGCTGCCATCTGGACAGGACAGGGCAGGAGTCGAGGCTCCTCTCCCCCTAAATCAGAGGCTGATTACCTGGGAGCCTTAAATTCTTTTTTTTTTTTTTTTGTGGGTACCGGGGGGTCGACCTCAGGACCTCGTGCGCCAACAGGCACCCGTGCCACTGAGCGATATCACCGGCCCCTTTTTCGTATGTGGGATCCGGGAGTCGAACTCGGGCCCTTGCGCTTGCAAGGCAGGCGCTTACGCCGCTGAGCCATCTCACCGGCCCTTAAATTCTTAAGAGAGGAGTGGGTTGTTAGTTACAAGAGATCTGTCGACCTTTTGAAATAGTGTTAGAAGGCTGGGTGCACTTTTCTGTGTTACCACACAGCTTTCGTCAGATTTTCAGAGGCGCTCCCGACTCCTCACATGCTAAGCGCCATTAAAAAACCGAAAAACGTTGAAAACCACCCAGAGAGCAGTCTCGCCTAAGTATTTCCCGCAACAGCCCTAATCTGGGTTTGAATTTGAAATTGGTAGTTCCTCCGGCCCCGCCCCCCATAACTGCTTTTAAACCCCACCTTTCTAACCCACGCAGGCAGTAACAATAATAGCAGTAAACATTTATAGAGCCACTTTTTATGATCCAAATGATGTTTTGGGTATTTTTTCTTTTCCTGTTCTTACATTATCTCGTTTTTTTGTTTAGAACATGTAGAGTATAAGGCAGGTGTTATCATCATCCCAGTTATACAAAGTAGAAAAGTGAACTCAAAAGAGAACAGTAACTTGCCCAGCATACTGCAGTGGTTAAGTGGTAGAGCCGGGATCTGAACGTCTGTTAATGTTGTTCTGAAGGCTTTATTAGTGCTATGTACTAAGATCCGGGTTAAGTGCTGTTATATGGCATCTCTTTTAATCTTCGCATCAATACAGTGAAATAGGTGTTACTGTATTTTATATATGAGTAATTGAAGTATACTTTGATTTTCAGAATGGTTTGGTCACTTTAGGATATACCTATGGTTAGTTATAAGCAAGTTGATCTCTATCAAAAATTCAGTTCTAGGGCCGGTGAGATGGCTCAGCGGCGTAAGCGCCTGCCTGGCAAGCGCGAGGACCTGAGTTCGACTCCCGGAACCCACATACGAAAAAAGGGGCCGGTGATATCGCTCAGCGGCACAGGCGCCTGCTGGCGTGCGAGGTCCTGAGGTCGACCCCTGGTACCCACACACAAAAAAATAAATAAATAAAAATTCAGTTCTAGTTTTAAAATGCCATTGTTCCTTAGACATAAAATATGGAAGTAAATAGTTAAATGTGAACAATTACATCATACAGACTTGACTAAAATATCACAAATCTATTTGTAATTTGATATTTCTGAGGAAAATGAGTAATTGAATCTGGTTATTTAGAACTCAAGATTAGCTGTTTTAAAATCTTGACATTGATTGTGCTCTAGTGTTCTATAACTTATATAGAGATTTCATTAGTATAATTCCATCTCTATGCTCAGCTTTTATATTTGTATTTTCTAACAAATTATCTTGTCTTTTCAAGGATCAGTGGTCAATTGGTCAGGGCAAGGACTACAGAAATTAGGTCCAAACTTACCATGTGAAGCTGATATTCACACCTTGATTCTGGATAAAAATCAGATTATTAAATTGGAAAATCTGGAAAAATGCAAACATTTGATACAGGTGGGTGTTGCTATCTAGGGAATAGTTACATAGGATTAATTCATTATTAAAACAATAAAGTGCTCTGACAAAAAGTAGCTCTTCAGGCCTGGAAAGCAGTAAATGTTGCCTTAAACTTCTATATGACAATTTCTCCTGAAGAGAAACACAGGTGCTACATTTAGAGTAGACTAGAAAAAGAAGAAAAGGAAGGAAGGAAGGAAGGAAGGAAGGGGAGAGGGAAGGAAGGAAGGAAGGGAAAGGAAGAAAGAAAGAAAGACATTTTAAAGAAAGAAGACATTGGGCCAGTGAGATAGCTCAGTGGCATAAGCGCCTGCCTTGCAAGCGCGAGGGCCTGAGTTCGACTCCCGGAACCCACATACGAAAAAAGGGCCGGTGATATTGCTCAGCGGCACAGGCACCTGCTGGCGCGCCAGGTCCTGAGGTCGACCCGCGGTACCCACAAAAAAAAAAAAAGAAAGACATTTTATGTTGGAAAATATTGTGTTGCTTTTTACCTGCTGTTGGGAGTAAAGAGTTCATTCCTTTAAGAAGAGTTTTATTAGTTCTTTTTTATATGTCTGGCACTGTTCTAAGATTTTGACTAAGACATTACAAGGACCCCGTTTTTGTGGTGCTTATATTTCCCCTTATTGCTATGTTAAAAGGGTTTTTAATGCCTAGTTGCAGGAGGTCTGATCAGTCAGCTATGTGAATTTTCAATTGTTTAGAACAACAACAAATAACTAATAGTTATACTGTGGATAATGGATTTAGGTAATAAATGTGAAAGGTAAAAATTGTGTTTGCTTGTTTGGAAATGTTTGACTTTTGAAATTTTTGTACGCATCATAATGTGAAAGTAGTATATTGTTCCTCAGAATTATGGTACGTTTCCTTTCCAGTTGTCAGTGGCCAATAATCGGCTGGTGCGGATGATGGGTGTGGCCAAACTTACCCAGCTCCGTGTGTTAAATTTGCCTCATAATAGCATTGGCTATGCGGAAGGGTTAAAGGAACTAGTACATTTGGAATGGCTGAATTTGGCAGGAAATAACCTCAAGGTAAGTTCTTTTTTTTGTAATTAAAAAAATTACAATTTGCCTTTTGTTAAGTTAAAAAAAAAAAGGAAATTCAAGCAGTAAATAACTAGAGTAGCTGGGCGTGGTGGCACACAGCTATAATCTCAGCATGCGGGAGGCTGAGGCAGGAGGATCCCTGTGAGTTCGAGGCCAGCCTGAACTGAATAGCAAAACCCTATCTCAGAAAGACAAAAAAAAAAAAAAAAAGAAATAAGTGGAATAAAAATATGGAAGTATCCATTTCCACTCCCCAGGGATAATCTCTAACTAAGTTTTTAAAATCCTGTTTTGAAATATATAATACAGTATAGTAATCTTTTAAGCATGAACAAATAATCTGTATTATACTTAGGAAAAAAGTAGGTCAAACAATAGAATGATGAGGAGAAAAATAGTATCCTACTGAATTAAACTTTAAGTAAATGTTTAATGGCATAATGGAGAAGCAGATCTGGATCCTAGTCCTGCTTTTACCACTTAGTGACTAGATTATTGTCGGTAAGTTAATAAGTTATATCTGTGTCTTAGTTTTTGATATGATGGATGAGTAAACTAGATTAAATGATAGTAATAGCTGTCTTTTATTGAGCAGTTAATTTATGCAAGTACTCTTCTAAGCACCTAATTTATATTAACTCATTCACTGCCATGGCAGCCTAGGTGGTAAGTGTACCAGTAGTTATTTTGATCAGTATATATCCAGGAGGAAACTAAGGCACAGAGAAGTTAAATAATTTGCCCAAAGTCACATAACTAGGAAGTTATGGAGTCAGGATTTAAATCCCGGCTATTTGCCTTCATTCTAAAGTTGTAAACTCTGTTCTGTACCAACTGTCATGTCACTAAAGTTCTTCAGGCTATCAATGTCTGGGAAGGTATGAACTGTTTGGTGGCTCTGTACTCTTAGAAGGATAATGGTGGTGGAAGCTTATGACATGATAGTTTTCTATCATTACCTCCCCTTTCTCTTGTTCAGCTGTGCTTCTAAGAACAATAAGAGGAGGCAGGAGACCTTTTAGCTACAAAAACTAGGGAAGAATTTAATTTTTTATTTTTAGTACCTTAATATGATAATTTTCTTGTGATAGGCAATGGAACAAATCAACAGCTGCACAGCTCTACAGCACCTGGATTTATCAGATAATAACATACACCAGATAGGTGATCTATCTAAATTGATATCCTTGAAGGTAAGCATGTTTTCCGTCATTTATGAAATTTTATTCCAAGATACTAAGAGAAAGTCATCTAATTGGCCTAAAATCTACCTACCATGTACAAAGAACAGATTGTTTTATTTATAAGACTTCTCTGGGAATTAAGTATGGAATTTTTTGTTATATAAGAATTCTCTGGGAGTAGCAGAAATTAAGTATGAAACTTTTTGTTATTAGTTTTTTTCTTTTCTTTTCTTTTTAAATAAACTGAGTTTTGGTATGTTGCCCCAGATGGTCTTGAACTCTTAGGCTCAAATGATCATCCTGCCTCAGCCTCCCGAATGCTGGAACTACAGGCATGTGCCGCCACGCCTGGCTTTGTTGTTAGTTTCTATAACTGATTTGTTTCATGTAAAACTGGTCATTGTAGTTAAGCTCAATTCTTATTTACCATCTTCCAAATTTGATGGAATTCCTTGCTCACTTTACACAATGTTAGTGGCTTTGGTTATATAGTCCATAACATGGTGAGTATATATATAACCCCACTCTTGATGTTGAGTTTTTTTTGTTTGTTGGTTGGTTGGATATTTTTTGGTTTTTGTTGTTTTTGTTTGTTTTTCAAGATGGGATGTTGCTGTGTTGCCCAGGGTGATCTTGGACTTCTGGGCTCAGGTGATCCTCCCTCCTCAGGCTTTCAGCAGCTGGGAATACAGTGTTCCTGGGATTCTAGGCACATGCCACCGTGCCTGGCTAAATCGTTTTTTGGTTTTTTTGGGGTTTTTTTGGAGGGGTGGGTAACAGTTAGGTTTTCTATTTTGTAGAATAGGTATTAATTAAAAAATATTTCACTTTAATGTAGAAAATAAACATATAACACATGAATCTTTTTATGGAGGACATGTATCATGCAAGGAAATAACAGAATCATGGCTTCAAAAATCTTGTAGGGCTTTTTCTGTTTTTTTGCTTCATTGGGTGTTATCAGCATCAGGTGAACTCATTAAACCTTAGAATAGTGTCTTAGCTCTATTTTTACTACATCTTGAACAGAAATCATTTTTAGTAACAGTTATTCTGAATAATCTGATATAGCCAGATGCAGTCCTGATAGATGCTGAGAGAATTCAAATGAACTAAAGATGATTGAAGTATTCTTTTTCTTCTTGGAATAGAGGCATGATTATCTGATCACAATCCTGGGTGTTCAGTCTTGTTTATTCATGAGTTTCTTCTTTCTGACTTAATATGAGTCAGCTGCATCTACAACTAGCACATTCTACCTTTTTCCAGTTTTTAGTTACTAAAAGAATATACTTGTAATGTACAGGGTATAGCTTATCTCTTAACTCTTTTGGAAAATTGCCTTTAAGATTGTTTTAATGGCTTCTTTTTCAGTTTTATGACCCTCTGTTTTGGTGGGGTTTTTAAATTTTTAATCTTTTTTTTTTTTTGAGACAAAGTCTCACGATGTACTTCAGGCTGGCCTTGACCTCACTATTTAGAACAGGATGGCCCTGGATTCACTATGTAGTTCACGCTGGCTTCAAACTTATGGTGATCCTCCTGCCTCAGCCTCCCAAGTGCTGGGATTACAGGTGTGCACCACCACACCCGGGTGTTTTGGTTTAAAAGGAAATGAACAAGTTTATTGGAAATTGCTCGGAGTCTAGTAATTTATATCTCGCAGCATGCTTGTTCCTATATCAAGCATGTGTTCACATCTTTTTTTTATTTGTCTTTTTGAGACAGGGTTTCACTATGCAGTTCAGGCTGGCCTTGAACTCACTTTGTAGCCCAGGCTGGCCTCAAACTCACAGCGATTCTCCCACCTCAGCCTCCTGAGTTCTGGAATTACAGGCGTGCGCCACCAGGCCTGGTCTCTTGGACAAATCTTTAATTTTTCTTGAGTTGAAGATGTTGATATGAAAAGACAAAGTTAAAAAGAAAATCAGCTAGGGTCTTTCTAAGTATTAATAATCTTTGATTTTATATAATGAGAAGTATAACAAAATAGATACCTTTATTCTTGTACAACATTTTGATGTCAAAATAGATCAATTTATTTGGAATCTAGTCATTTGTAATTCATACTGTTTTTACTTTCAAGACCCTGCTTTTACATGGAAACATCATTACTTCTCTTAGAATGGCACCTGCTTATCTACCTAGGAGTCTTGCTATACTTTCTTTGGCAGAAAATGAAATTCGGGACTTAAATGAGGTAAAATTTTATGCTATTTTTCGGTTCTAGGAAGCTGGAAAATCCAGGAGAGACATAGGAGAGGTTTGTGAGTTCACTTTTAGACCTTGAACATCTTGGAAGAAAATGCTATCAAGATAAAACACTTAGCTCTAGATGATCATTATTTTTCTATTTTCTGTTAATATCAGTGGTCCATGTGTCGTTAAGGCCTATTTTCATTTGTAATGCTGCAGTTATCATATTGGAAGTTAATGATTGGTAAAGGGACATCTACATTACTGGGGTTAATAAGGCACCCTGTCCACCTTCCCCTGGCTGTTATTATGTTTTCAAAATGGGGTTCTCTCTCCTAGGAAATAGACCTAGTACTTTCTAAGGGACTTTGTTCAGCAAGGACAAATGACCACATTGTTGGAATTTTGGAAGTCAGTGGCTAATAGAAGAGTATTACTTGTTGCTTTTCAGAACAAGAGGGAAATTGATGCATTCTCAAATGCTGCCAAAGATGTGTAGTCATTGGAGGCCCTGTGCTTGACACTGAATAGTCCATTTTGTTCAACATAGACATCCTTTGTTCCAGGTCTCTTTTTTGGCATCCTTAACTGAATTGGAGCAGTTATCAATCATGAACAATCCTTGTGTGATGGCAACACCATCCATTCCAGGGTTCGACTATCGGCCATATATCGTCAGCTGGTGCTTAAATCTCAGAGTCCTAGATGGATATGTTATTTCTCAGAAGGAAAGGTGAACATGACCTCTTTGACATCATATTAATCATGAAAATTACTGAAAAGGCCATTTCTAATTTACTATAGATTAAATTGAATGTTACTTAAAAATACATGTTTGGAAATTAAGAGCATTAGTGCAATCTTATAATAGACTATGTACTGGTCAGTTAGAATTGTCTCTTTTTAAAAATGGACAAGAAATAGCTCTAGAGATTAGGACTAGTAAGTCTAATTTAGTCCCCAATTTACAGCAGTTGGATTTTGAGAAGTTTGTTACTCATTTGTTTGGAACATTGAACACTTTTACATAGAAACTGTCTTATGGATATTGTGTAAGATTGTGGATTAACCCCATTCAAGTTTATAACATCATATATGTAGAGGAAATAAGATTTTCTTAGAACCTTTTATAATAATGACTCCAGGAAAATGTAGGCCTACTGATTGGTCCTTCCCTTCTCATACCTGTGAACCTATGCAAATGGAAGCATCCCCATTTCTCAGTTTCTCTGGTCTAGAGCTGGGATGCTCATAGGGTCAGGTGTTCTGGCCACTGGCACGTGATCAGTGGAATCAGAACTGTAGGGAAGATAAGGAACTAGAACATGAATGTGACAGTGGAGATAGATGGGATAATGAGTTATTCTCTTTACTGTGCCTCATTTCACTTCCTACTCTGGGTACATATATATATATGCATTCATTGATTTAACATGTGCATTCTCCCTCACTTTTTAAAATGATTATAACTTTAATAATGTTTGCTTTATTTATTTACTTTATTCTTTTGATAGTGGGATTAAACTCAGAGCCTTGTGCATGTTAGGTAAGCACTCTTCCACTGAGCTATATCCTCAGCTCTTTATATTTTATTCTGAGATAGTGTCTTGCTAAATTGCCTGCGCTGGCCTGGAAGTTTCTATTCTTCTGGCCTGGCTTCCCAAGTAGTTAGGATTATAGGTGTATGCCACCAGGCCTGACTCTCACCTTTTAATCCCAGCACTTTAGGAGGCTGAGGCAAGAAGATTGCAAGTTCAAGCCCAGCCTGGCAATTTAGCAAGACTTGTCTCAAAAAAAGGCTGAAGGGTTTCCTGATGGTAGGATGAGTGATAGATTTTAGCATTTTCTGTTTCCTTCTTCTGCAGTTCCATGTAGTTGCTGAGTAGAGCAGAAAGCAGGAGGAATGGCAACCAGAAGCTAGATAGGAGTGGTGCTAGTGTAGAGAGAGGTACGTATGTCTGGTTTAGTTTGCCCACAAGAAAAGGGTAGTTTCTCCTTTATCCTGCAGCAAGTTGTTCTGAGTAGAAGTCTTATTTTGTTTCAAAATGACTAGTCCTAAAGGTAGAATATGGGTATACTTGAATCATTTTCTCTGATCTTCCTATAAGAGAGAGAAAATTAGAATTTTCTGTAGCATTTCATATTTGAGAGGCAGTATGGTTAAACCTACTGGTTATAACCTTGTTTCATTTATATACCTTCATTCCCTCTTCTCCTGTATTATTTTGATGCAAATCTCAGATTACATATCATCTGTATTTCATTATATATCTCCGAAAGGGAAGAGCTCTCAGACATAAACACAAAGCTATTATATCTCAGAAAAATTAAGGGTATTGTAATGTTTTAATAATCTTAGATCTTCGGTCAGAACTTACAATTCTAATAGTCCTTATCAATGGATGGATGCATGCACCCATCTATCTATCTTTATCTAACTATCCATCTATCTATCTATCTGCAGTGCTGGGGATTGAACCCAAGCCTTGTGCATGTTCGGTTAGGCAAGCATTGTTAT
Organism: Erethizon dorsatum; assembly: GCA_028451465.1. Classification (NCBI taxonomy): domain Eukaryota; kingdom Metazoa; phylum Chordata; class Mammalia; order Rodentia; family Erethizontidae; genus Erethizon; species Erethizon dorsatum. Next base: position 79,120,197 of record CM051831.1, on the reverse strand, counting down.
CGCTGAGTTATATCCTCAGTTCTTTCTTTTTTTCTTTTTGGTTGTTTGAGACAGGGTTTCACTATATAGTTCAGGCTGCCTTGAACTCACTTTGTAGCCCAGGCTGGCCTGGAACTCAACAGTGATCCTCCTGCCTCAGCCTCCCGAGTGCTGGGATTACAGGTATGCTCCACCACGCCTGGCTATTCTCAGTTCTTAAATGCATTTTTTTTATTTTTTGTTTTGACACAGGGTCTCACTGTATAGTCCAGGCTGACCTTAATTTTGGGATCCTTTCCTACTTAAGCCTTCTAAGTGCTGTAATTACCTGTGTACACCATCACGTCCAGCTTTTAAATGCTTTTTTTTTTTTTAAATTTTGTGGTACTGGATGTTGAACATGAGTCTCTCACTGAGCTACATCCTCAGACTTTTTTTGTTTTTTATTTTGAGAAAAAGCCTTGCTAAGTTACCCAGGCTAGGTTTGAACTTGTAATCCTCATGCCTCAGCCTCCCAAAGTGCTGGGATTATAGGCAAGTGCCACCATGTCTTGCTTCAGTGCAATTTTAGAATAAGGTTCAGATAAGGCCATAAATTGCAATTGCTTGATATCTCTCATAAATTTCTTTCTTGCTCCTTTTATTGTTAGTGACTTAAGACATTAATTTATTACTGTTGCATGCTTCATAGATTGTCTGTGCTATTTTGAGATCTTAGGTGCTTACCATAGTTAACGCAAAGGGGGCTGGAGCCATCTGAAGGCTTGGCTTGTCGGGGTATCCAAGATGACTTAGATCTCTGAATCTGTTAGTTACTCATCTCTTTTATCACCTTTGTTTGCTTTCTTTTTAAATTCTAATTCTTTATTTACCAGTTTTCAAAAATGAGTTGGTGGTTCACTAACATCCTATATGACCAGTTAACTTAAAAAAACTGTCATTATGAAGTAGTGATTTTAAATGAAATTACAGTGGTACAATTCAGTTGCAACCAGAATCATGGGAAAAATTAAGATCATGAACCAAAGTACTACTCTAATGTATTTAGGTACTTCAGCTTGTCAAAGTGAATGGAGAAAATGCTCATTGCTTCTTTCAAAACAGTTTAAAAATATTTGAAATCATTAGTACAACTTTATGGAAATGCCCCTAAGTATGAAAAGAGGTTTAGTAAGAGAAGTGAATCAGAAGAATAGATTTTTCATAAAAACTTGGGTGAATTGTTTTTATGGAAAACATCCAATGGTTTTGATAAGGTAAATTAAGAAGGAAGATCACTGTTGCTTAACAGAATCTTTCGGCCACCCTGGTACCATCCCCTCTTCTTATTTCCCTGAATTCTAGTTTGAAAGCTGAATGGCTCTATAGTCAAGGCAAGGGGAGAGCGTATCGACCTGGCCAACACATCCAGCTTGTCCAGTATCTGGCTACAGTTTGTCCTCTCACTTCTATATTGGGTCTTCAAACTGCAGAAGATGCCAAACTAGAGAAAATTCTCAGCAAACAGAGGTAAGCCCACTTATTTGTGGCAGCTGGTGAATTCACAAGTGAAAATCACTCCATCTTTGTTCAGTGATAGGTTGGAGGCCAGTGCTTTGGCCCACATTTCTGGGCCCTTGGGCCCCTGGTCACTGTAGCAGTCCTGCAGGAAGTGGAGCCACACGGTGCAGCTGCTCCACAGCAGCTGTATTGTGAATCACTTTTTGACCAGGGAGAGCCAAGCAATATATCATGAAGAAATGAGATTTTAAAAAATACATTATATTTATCAGGGGCTGAGGGCATAGACCAGTGAGAAAGTGCTTGTCTAGGATGCCCTGGGTTTGATCCTAAGCATCTCAAAAAATGTATTTGGCCTTGTAATGTAGTTGTATCATATGGGTTTTTAAACATTAAGAAGCATAGTTTGAAGCATTTGATAGTCATTTCTTTTATTAGAGATCCTGCCTTTAAATATTTGTGCATATGTGTATAAGTGTGCATATGAGGATGTCTGTCTGTACAAGTTAAAAGTAAATTTTAATCTTTTTTACTCAGTGCTTTCAAATGAGACTTTGTAATTTGCCAGTGATTAAAGATACCTACTTTGTGCCGAAGATTAAAACTAGATCCATATCTTTCACCATGCACTAAACTAAATTCAAAATGGATCAGAGATCTAAATATTAAAACAGAAACATTAAATCTGCTGGAAGGTAGGATAGGTAAAACCCTTGGAGACATTGGTGTAGGCAAAGACTTTATGAATAAAAACTCAACCGCACGGGAACTATCCCAAAGAATCAATAACTGGGATCTCATCTTATTAAAAAGCTTTTGCACAGCAAGAGAAACCACCAACAGAGTGAAGAGACAACCCACAATGTGGGAAAAAATGTTTGCCAGCTGTTCCTCAGACAAAGGATTACTATCGAGAACATATAAAGAACTCAAAAAAATCAGACCTCCCAAATTTAAAGACCCACTCCAAAAATGGGCATCTGAGATGAATACACATTTCTCAGATGAAGAAATACTAATGGCAAATAAATATACAAAAAAATGTGCAACATCACTAGTCATTCGAGAGATGCAAATTAAAACAACACTGAGATACCATCTCACCCCAGAAAGAATGGCTACTATTAAGAAATCAACTAATAACAAATGCTGGAGGGGCTGTGGGGAAAAAGGAACCCTTCTTCACTGTTGGTGGGAGTGTCGACTGGTACAGCCACTGTGGAAGTCAGTGTGGAGATTCCTCAGAAAACTAGGGTTGGAGGTCCCATTTGACCCAGCTATTCCCCTTCTGGGCATCTTCCCAGAAGAATTAAAAACATCGTACCACAGCGATATATGTGCACCCATGTTTATAGCAGCACAATTTGTAATAGCCAGATCTTGGAAACAACCCAAATGCCCATCAACTGAGGAATGGATAAGAAAGATGTGGTATTTTTATACAATGGAGTACTATTCAGCCATAAAGAAGGATAAACTGGAGACTTTTATAGGTAAATGGATGCAACTCGAGAAAATACTCATAAGTGAAATAAACCAGAAGCACATGTGTAAGCATCGTATTATCTCTCTAGTATGAGAAACTGAAAGAGTAAATAAGATCCAAAATGTACAATAGATATGGTGAATCAAAAAGAAACTGGTCAAAAGGAAAGAGAGACTGGAATAGGGAAAAGAAAGAAGGGAAAGGGAAAAAAATTGTATATATATATATATAAGATGGTTAAGATAGATACACTACCATTTTTACTTAGTTCATTGAAGAGTAAGGTTTGTGCCAATAATGTTTGGACAATTGAATGCTAATGTCTGGTGTCCTGAATAACTAACTTAAAGATAGTAATACGTAATGTATTAACCATTGTTACCCTCCTATTATGTTTGTTTGAAAATTTGTTCTTCTTTTGATTTGTTTTGTTTTTTCTTCTCTTTAAAATAAAAAAAAATAAAAAATAAAAAAAAAAAAATAAAAAAAAGATACCTACTTTGCAAAATTGTCAACTTCCACCTTGTCGACATTGTTACCTAGGAAGCAAAAGAATTGGGGTTATTTTTGTTGTTGTCGTTGGTTTGTTTCTTTGTTCGTTTTTGTTTGTTAGATGACATCGGATGTTACTGATTTTTAGGTTTCACCAGAGGCAGTTGATGAACCAAAGCCAAAATGAAGAGTTGTCTTCTCTCGTTCCTGTTGAGACAAGGGCTCCCCTCGTACCTGAGCATTCAAGCCCCGTTCAAGATTGCCTCATGGTCCAGGAAAGTGGTAAGAAATTAATTTATCTTTAATCATTTTTCTTCAAGTCATTTGACTTGTTGGGTACCATAACAGAAAAAATTACATATTCTTGTGACTTTATTAGTATAACTTTAGTGATCATTTGGATCTGATACTTTATATGTATGTATTATACACACATTTATTATATGTGTATGTATATATACATTGTAATTATTATATTTCTAATTTTTAAAAAAATGTTAAGAACCGCCAGGTATGGTGGTTCATACCTGTAATCCCAGAACTTTGGAGTTTAAGGCAGGAGGATCACCAAACTTCGAGACCAGCCTGGGCCACGTAGTGAGTTCAAGGACAGCCTGACGCGCATAGGGAGACCCTGTCTCAAAAAAAAAAAAAGAAAGAGAAAAGTCAACCTGAACTACAAAGTGAGACTTTGTCTCAAAAAAAAAAAAAAAAGTCAGCCTGAAATACAAAGTTAGACTCTGTCTCAAAAATAAAATAAAGAAAAGAAAAGAAAAAAAAAAGAAAAAAATTCAAGAACTGCTATATTTTACATGAACCAGAGGCTTTTATTATTATAACAATTTGTATTCTTAAAAATGTTTGGTTGATGTTTTAGGCATATTGTAGGAAATCACTGAAGGCATTTATTTTATTTTACTATATTTCAGGAATTAGATTTCATTAAAAGGATACAACTAAGAAAGCTCTTTAAATATTTAGTGAGTTACATGATGCTCTGTTGATTCTTGTAGAACCTGTCGTCCAGGTCAATTCTTGGGTTGGGATAAACAATAATGACGACCAGTTATATGCTGCTAAGAATAACCTTCCAGCCTCTGCACACACTGCAAGGTATTCTCGAAATGACCTGCACCTGGAAGACATACAGACAGACGAGGACAAGTTAAACTGCAGTCTTCTCTCTTCAGAGTCTACTTTTATGCCAGTTGCATCAGGACTCTCTCCAGTGTCACCTACAGTTGAACTGAGTCTACAGGGCCTTAACTTGGGCCTGGAAGACGATGGTGTTATGGGCGAATCTATGAAAGGGCTGGAAAACCAGGACTTGGATAAGGAAAAGGAAAAGGCTTTATGGGGAACAAGTGAGAATTCTGTTCAGCTATTGAAAAGTAAAATCAATACAGAGGTAGATGAGAAAGGTGAACTATTATCCTGTACTGAGCCAGTGATAATTAGTGATGTCTTGAAGGATGATATCCACAGTCTTCCTTGTTTTCCTGAGTCAGCTGGACGCATTGTCTGTCATACAGAGCCAGACAGTGAAGAAACCATGTCTGAAACAACTTCGGAGAAGCTTCCCTGCAGGATTTTAACTCAGAGGTCTGTTGTTTTGGGACAAGATAAAGTTTCTTCTCTTCAGAAATTGAATGAAGCAGTCACCAAACTTCAGGCCTGTTGGCGGGGCTTTTATGCTAGGAACTACAACCCTCAAGTCAAAGAGGTGCGTTATGAAATCCGGCTACGCAGAATGCAGGAGCACATTGTTTGCTTAACTGATGAAGTAAGGAGGTGGGTCAAAAATCCTGTTGTGTGCTGTTTTGTTGGTTTCCGGTGTAAATTTTTTTTTTCTTGGTGCTGGGGACCAAACCCAGGACCTTGTGCTTGCTCGGCCACTGGGTCTGAATCCCTGCGGATGTCGGTTTCTTGAGTTGTTTCAGAACAGTACGCTACTGTGGTCACAACTTTTCGTACCATGTACCCACTGTTGTTTTAGCTGTTTGTCTCCTACAATATACTGAAAGCATCTTGAGGGCACACATTGTCATATGCATCTCCATCCCCAGCACAGTAATTGATATATCTATATATATCTATATCTATATCTATATCCATATCCATATCTATATCTATAGATGCAGTGTCTCAAAAAATGTTGACTGAATGTGAGGTGTATGAGCATGTATAATTCTGTGCATAGAGAGGTACAGACTGTGTAGAAAAACTAGATAAATAAAAAATGATTTAAGGAAGTCTACATAGAATCCAGTAAGTGACATAAGAAATAGAGAAAAATATCTGTAGTCCTAGCTACTTGTGGGACTGAAGTAGGAGGATTGCTTGTGCCCAGGTATTCAAGACAAGCCTATGCAACATAGACCTCATCTAAAAAAACCCAGCAAAATTCAAAAAATAGGTCAGGTTGTAGATTTTCATTAGTAATTCATAGCTATTCTTTTTTGATTCAGGCATGGTTAGTATTCAGTTCAGTCAGGAATGCATTTTTCCCAGCTGAATGTGAGAGACAGATGGAGGGAAGGGTAAGGGAGCTGAAGATATTTAAGAAGGGTAGTAATAATGGATCTTGGAATTTAAATGAAGAAGAAAGGAAGTGAAGGCAGGAGGAAAAGGTTATTGGATTTGAGGTCTAGAAGATTGGAGGTCTAGATTGTTACAGTGGGTATCAGAGCAATTGAACTGGTGAGATAGGAAGGTAATGAGTAGTTGGTCTTGGGTAATTGAAATAATTTTTGAAAGTGGGGAAGCCAAAATGATTTGGTCTACAAATGTGTGACCTATATGGGGTGGATTAGTGTTAGAGCATTGATATCAGTGGTGGCGAACATTGCACACATGGCATGTGTGCAACAGCGGGCATGCAATGAAGAGCCCTCTCTGTCAGCATGCCCAAACATCTGATAACAGCGCACATAGGGGCTGGGACTCATTAGCCACAACTCTTCCGAGCTTTAGCATGGCCGGTCAGTGTGCTAACAAGGATATAGATATAGATATATATATAGATATATATATATATCTATATATATATATATATTTTTTTTTTTTTTTGCTTGGACCGGCTGTGAATTTTAATATATTTGCTTTTATTAACATAAAATTTTAGCTTTGAGTTTTCTTATGAAAAATTGAAATTTAATATCTAAGATTTAGCAGAGAGATGTGTTTTTTTGTTTTTGTTTTTGTTTTTGGCACCGGGAATTGAACCCAGGACCTTGCACTTGCCATGCAGGCGGTGTTTTTAAGAAAAAAGATGTTAATGTATGACTTGTTTTTTCTAAACTAAAACCTCAGTATTCGGGTTTAATTGCAGTGTTGGCACTTTGCGATAAATAAGTGGGGTTTGGGTTACAGTTTGGGCACTCGTCTCTAAAAGGTTCACCATCACTGATCTATGTGAATGTTGAGGCCTCCAAAAATAATGACAGGAATGGGGCAGAGAGGAAGGCTGGCTTTGAGACATCAGTGAATGGGGATGCTAGTGGGATGTCAGTACGTGACAGACGTTACAAGGAATTTAGCGGGATAGCAGTTCACATAGGAGGAAGGTATATGAAAGCATCCATAGAAGCAATTTTCTGACCCTGATGCGAGACAAAAAATAGCTTTCACTAGAGAGAACTGCAGTGCTCTCAGAACTATCTTTTTTGGTCAAGGAATAGTTCAGAGAGAGGTTAGGTATATAAGAGAGTTTGCTGGTTATAATTTAGAAACACCAGGTGGCACAACAGAATGTCTTGAGAGACTAGAGAAAGTGGAGAACTGGGTTGGAAGTTCAGGAGAGGACTGAGAGAGTAGCTTAGTGGTTAAGTGCTTGCCTGTCACACAGTGTCCTGGGTTCCATTCCCAACACAGCCAAAAAAAAAAAAAAAATCAGAACAAAATAGTGGTGACAGTCTGAGTGATAATCTGAGGGTCCTCGGGTTTGTAAGAGGCCTAGATACGGAGATGACAGCAATGATCCAAGCTAAGACTTTAAAAAATGAGAGAGAGTGATGGATAGGGGATGTCTGTGATGGCAGTATTTCATAGAACCAACATCCGGACTTTCAGTCACATCTCATTTGGCTGCAACTTCGAGTCATAGTTTAAAACTAAAGTTTCAGCTTAGATATTCTAAAAGTGGAAAAAGCTATTATTAGATTATTAATCTCTTGGAAGTGCATGTGCTTAATAGTGGGAACAAGAAATACAAGTCAAAACAGCCTTGTATTTGTAACATATTTTGAATTATTATAGATTAAGAAAAGAAAGAGATGAAGAATGTGCTAAAAAAGTTGTACAAGAAGAGGCTGTCAAATTTCTTTGGAACCAGGTAAACCTCCTCCTGCTTATTTCACTAATACGTGGATGAAGAAAAACTTTAGATTCATTGGGATATTCATAGAGTAGTCAGCCTTATTAATCTCTTTCTCTCTGTGTCTCTGTCTCTCTGTCTCTCTCTCCCTCAGAGTTTAACTGTGGGCCTTCCCCATGCTAGGAATGCACTCTACCATGAACCACCTTTTCTCAAGGTGAAGAGTGTGGTTTGCATTCTTTTCTATTAACTCTCAATTAGGACAGTGAATTTTGTTACATTTTATTTAATCTGGAGAAAAATGTTTTCATTGTTTTGACAAGAAAACGTAATATAAAGCCAAAGGAAAGTGGCTTAATTGAGAGATGTTGAACCCAACTTGAAGTTTTATATAGCAGTCTATATAAAGAATATTTGAATGAAAAGTGACAAAAGATAAGGTAGTATATGATAGTTACAGTGTGCATGACCTAAATAGTATACATGAATGATTGGGAGAGAAGGTTTAAATCCAGTAACAGCACACTTTAGAGACAGTTTAGGCAATTGATTTTACTAATATATATTACATAAAATACTTCTTGATGATAATTTTCTTGGAAATATTTTTACAAAATATCTTTTTTTTTTTTTTTTTTGGTACCAGGAAGCGAACTCAGGACCTAAAATCCTCCAAACTCAGAATCTAAAATGAGACTTAGTTTAGAGGATCTGCTTATACTAATAGGCTCTAACTGGTCTTCTTGAGTAAGATTAACTGGTCAGTGTATATTTTGTACATTATTGACCCATTAGTAAGACATGTACTATCAAGCTTCTCGTTGTTATTCTACCAGGTGAAAGAGAATTGCTTTAGACCATTCCCAGTGTCTTGGTGAAAGCCTTTTGTTATCAAGAACATGTATTACTTGTGCCAATCTGGTTTAGGCTAGGGATGCTATGGAAAGGATTAGAGAGTCAGGCGGTTTCTTTTAATTAAATTTTTATTTTTATTGGTACATATTTGCAGTATATAATAATTACATTCCTCATGGAGAGTTAATATGTGTACATAATACATCTTCTTTTTTTTTAATCCCTTTCCCTTCTCCCTCTCTCCCCTCTCCCTCCATCTCTTGGTTCCCTTTCCTTTTGCAAAAGATCTATCTCCCTACTTCCTATTATCTGTCTTTTATTTTGCTCTTTATTTATATTTTGGGTTTCTCATTTGAGAGAAACCATGAATCAGATAGTTTTTAACTCTAGTTCTACCATTTACTGACTTCATGACTGCTGGAAAAAAGCTTTAAAAAGCCTGTTTTAAAACAGGCATAATTTTTATCTTACAATAAAACTGTATCCTCTGGTTTATAGGTAAGATCTCTACACGCTTGGCAACAGACAGTGGACCAGCGACTAAGTTCCTGGCACACTGATGTTCCTCCTATATCAAGTACTCTGGTGCCAGCAGAACCTCCTTTGTTCACCCAAAGTCAGGATCCCTTCTTTGGTCAAAATTCTAATTGGTTCATTGCTCATGATGAAGCTCTTCAAGAGAAATCCTTACGAGAATTTCCAGACTCTGGTTTTCATTCCTCCCTAACAGAACAAGTTCATTGTTTGAAGGATTCCTTGGATTTTGAAAAAAGTTCCACAGAAGGCAGTGAAAGCTCCATAATGGGAAATTCCATCGACACAGTTAAAGATGGCAAAGAGCCAGATTTGGGGGATGTTAGTGAAGAACATAGTGGTGACCAGAGTAAGGAAAGTTCAGCCAACGAGCAGGATAACAATCTGCTTGAACAATACTTAACTTCGGTTCAGCAGCTAGAAGATGCTGATGAGAGGACAAATTTTGATGAAGTGACAGGAGATAGTAAGCTTCACTTAGCTTGTTCCCTGGAAAAGTTGGATACCCTGTCTGACAGGGCTTTTCTAGATGAGACTCATGGCACATCTCCTACTTCGCAAGATGAAATCAGTCAGACACCAGAGAACTATAAATTAAATGCAGAAGTTCAAGGGCAGCAGCCAGAATGTGACTCTACATTTCAGGTATTGCATGTTGGTGTTACTGTGTAGTGTGTCTGGTTTCTTGGGAAGCAGCAATCCACTTAAATTTTCCTAAGAATGTTTTTTGTTGCCTTTTTTTTTTTTTTTTGAAGGGGTGTAAACGCCTCTCACTTTGTTACTATTTATATAAAATTTGTATTCTTGTTTCATATTTTTCAGATTCTAGATAATCAACTTTTTAGCTAGAATATACTATACTATTTATGTTGAAAGTTATATGTATTTTATTTCTTAATAATTGTATCAACAATGATTCTCAGTTGTATCAACAATTGCATCAACAATTCATTTCTTTTAAAAAATAAACTAGAACAATGGTGGCGAACCTATGACATGCATGTTATTTGTTTTTCTTTTAAGACAAAAAATGTTTATGTATGAGTTGTTTTGCTAAATTAAAAGCTCAGTATTTAGATTTAATTGCAGTGTTGTCACTTTGTGATAAGTAAGTGGGTTTGGGATTACAGTTTGGGCACTTGTCTCTAAAAGGTTCGCCATCACTGAACTAGAATTTCTTAAAGAAAATAGAAAAATTACCTTAACTATATAAATAGAATTTTGGTTCTTCTGTTCTGAGAAAATTAATTATATATTAAGGAATGCAATTTTTTAAAACAAATATAAATGAAAATATGAAGATTCTGAATTATTGAAATTTGCCGGACAGTCTCATTAGAGTAAGAATGCATTTTCTTAAGCCTTCCTCTGAGCCAAGGGAAGCCTTCCTATAAGCAAATTAAGGAAGAAAAAGTATAAGATACCTTTTTTTTGTTTTTCCTTTGGGTGCTGAAGATTGAACCCAGGGCCTCAAACATGCTAAGCACATACTCTGCCACTAAGCTCTTCCCCCAGCCCCTAAACCATAGGATTCTTAATGATTAAATTGTCTCATGAGAACATTAGTCAATGTCATGCATCAGTCTTAACATACAAAATAAAATATTCCATTTAAGATTAAAATCAAGCTACTTAGGGCGGCAACAAAGAACCTTTCTCTTCAATATGAAAAAAGGAGGGGGCCAGTGAGATGGCTCAGCGGCATAAGCGCCTACCTGCCAAGCGCGACGTCCTGAGTTCGACTCCCGGTACCCACGTACGAAAAAAGGGCAGGTGATATCGCTCAGTGGCACGGGCGCCTGCTGGCGCGGGAGGTCCTGAGTTTGACCCCTGGTACCACAAAAAAAAAAAAAGAAAAAGGGAGATGCTAGGCTCCATTCACTTGGAATATTGCCATGGTAAATGTTTATCTTTTCATTAAGTGTTTTTACCTTATGGATAAGCATACATGTGCCAGTGTATTGGCGGAAATTAATATATGTTCATCTTCAGTGTTTATAGTTCAGTATGTATGTCAGCAGATGGTTCAAGGCCATTCACTTCACTTTTGACCTCTGCCACATAAGAACATTTAAAATAATACTAGAGGTAGAATATGATTTTTTTAAAGAACTGTTTTCTATCTAACCTTTGGAAGATGCCACCTTTGAAAAACAATTTAATAGTAATTAAGAAAAAGTAAACCTCATTTCACTTCTTAGAAAGAATACATACCTGTAACTTGGGGAAGAAATGATTGTTTTTGAATGCTGTAGGCAGATACATTCGTAAATCAAGAGCAATATTTGGAAGCTTGGTATTTTAATCTTTTAGGATGTTCTAATACTGATGGATAACACAGCTGATTTCCCCCAAACTATGGACAGGCACCTATTTAAAACTATGGCAATACTTAGTATTCTCTCAGTGTAGGTGCTAAATGTTTCTTAATTATTCTGTTAAGAGTCAATAGTTCTCCTTCCTTGAAAGTATATAAAATAAAAACTTCTGATCCTTCAAGAATAAAATTGAAGATCACATGGTACACTTTGTTAATAGTTAGATATGTTTCTCCAGTATGGTCTATTATATTTTTCTGTTTATAAATATGTAGCACTCAGGTAGAGAAGACTTGGATTTCTTTCCCAGAAATCCAGAATCCCCCCCCCACTTTTTTTTTTCCAGAATCCCTTGAAGAGGAAATGTTTTCTGTTATAAACAATGCAGCAGTCTTACCTTCAAAAGAATTTTCCCTAGTGAAGCATGTGTAACATTAACTGCATGTTAAATAAAAATTAAATTTTTTAATGTTTTGAATAATTATCTTTTGTGAATGATTTGAATCTTTTAAATATATCCTATTTTTCTATCTTACAGTTAAGTGCCTCCTTTGCTGCCCGTGGTTAGACAAAGAGAAACCAGTTTGCACTGACTAATACCTAAATACTACTTCATGGTACATTAGTTTTTCAGAAAAGATGCTGAATGTCATGGTTCAGTATTACTTAAGTAGGTTTCTGTTAACATCTTCCTCTTCTCTTTTTTAAAGTAATGGCAAATACAACTAAATTCATTTGACTATCAGCATGTCAGCATGGTTTCCTTTTTCATCTTTGGCTTGTTTTTCTAGTCCATAAATAATGTTCAGCATCCTTTTACTACTAGTGTTTAGACATACAAGGATAGAGTATCTTTTTTGGGTAGATAGAGGATCTTGAATGTAGATAGGATGAAAGTAATGTAAATTAGAATGTAAAAAAAAAAACTGAGGCATAGACTTAATATATTTTGGTGGGTTTATAGTGTAATTTAAAAGTAATTCATGTAACTAAGATACTTGCTTTTAACTCTGGGCTATTTGTTAGTTTGGCCAAAGAGTGAATTGGTTTGATAAGTTTTGGACAAGTTAAGCTTTGAACATGGTCTTGTGACTCCTCCCTTTTTTTCTCCTTTATTTATTTATTTATTCTATTTATTTATTTTTTTCTTATGTCAGATGGGTAGCTTTTTTAAACCAGAGAAGTTTTGTTCAATTGAGCTATTTTAATTCACATTAGTGCTTTTGATTTAGAGAATAGTTATAATAATAATATATGTATATATTATATCAAATTTGCTCATGAAATGCTGAATTTGATTATATTTTATCTTCAGTTTTGTTTTGTTTTGTTTTTGTTTTTTTGTACCGGGAATCGAACTCAGGACCTTGCGCTTGCCAGGCAGGCACTGTGCCACTGAGCTATATCCCTGGCTTTTATCTTCAGTTTTACATAACAATAGATGTTAAAGTTTTAACTCTCCTGGTGTGCAGAAAGCTTTAATCATGACACCTGATAATATTCAATTAGTTTGATTTTATAAATTTAATTATAAAAGATATGCTGGGTGTGGTGGTGCATGCTTGTAATCCCAGCACTTGGGAGGCTGAGGCAGGAGAATTGTTGCAAGTTCAAGGCCAGCCTGGGCTACATTGTGACTTCAAGGCCAGCCTGAACTACATAGCAAGACCCTGTCTCAAAAAAAAAAAATCTTTTAAAAGATATCACAATATGCATGTTTTAGGAAAATGTCTATGTAGCCACATAGTTGTTTGTATATATGTGAATAAATTTTTTTTTTTAATAATGTGGATGCCATTCTTGAGTGTGTGTTTTTTCTCTATTTGTTTTGGATTATTTTAAATTTACAAACACTATAATAGTGTATTTTCCTGTCATCTATGTAAGACAAGTCTAGTTGTATTTTTAATAAATGTTTGCAGGAATATACAAGCTTTACATATTATATTATCTCCCTTGGTACTTTTCTTTCATGGTCTTAAAATTGGATTTATAATATTAAAAGTGAAAAAGCTTTTTTCTGGTGAATTAAGATAATAAAAAGAGAAAATATAGAATAAGTCTGATCAGTTTCCCATTTATAAAGAAAAAACAAGACTTCATCGTTTAATGTACGTTCTTATTTTCCTTACCCCATATTAAAAGGTATTTATTGTAATGTTTTAAATCTTAAATATATGATACTCTCAAGCGAAGCAGAAACTCTGAGCGACATTCTAAACTTTTCTGGGGGGGGGTTCACTATATTGCCCAGGTTAGTGAACTTCTGGGCCCAAGTAGTCCTCCTGCCTTAGCATCCAGAATAACTGGAACTATAGGCATCTACACTTTTTTTTTTTTTTTTTCTTTTGGTGGTACTGGGGACTCAGGGCATTTACACTGAGCTACATCTCTAGACCTTTTTTTATTTTTTATTTTGAGATAAAATCTCATTAATTTGCCCAGGCTGGGCTTGAACTTGCCATCCTTCTGCCTCAGCCTTTCAGTGCTGGGATTACAGGTGTGCACCACCATGCCTGGCTTTCATCTAAACATTTTTAACATTACTTTCACTGATTAATCTTGTGCCATATTAAAATTAAAACACAGATGAATAAAGCAGGCCTTATAGCCTTGGAGAGAAACAGATTTTGTCTTTAAATGAGCTGCTTTTCAATCTGTGAAGGAATGGAAATCATACTAAATTTTAATTTTTTTTTATTTTAGTAGATAAGAGGAATCACTCTGTAGTGACTTTGTTTATGAGTATTTTCTAATAAATTCAAAGTGTTTTAATTTTTTTAAATTTTTATTTTTTTAATTTTTTGTGGTGTTCAGGTGGAACCTAGGGCTTGGCTTATGCTAGGCATATGCTGTATCCCTGACCTACACCCTTAGCACCATGTTTTGTAATACTTTTAATGTTGACAATAAGACTTTTAAAATAATTTGATTTTGGACTATTTTTAGATTTTAATTTTATTGTAGAAATGGTGGTGATTAAAAGTGGTTATATGCTGTTTTGTGAGAGCTTAATATTTTATATTATACTTATTTAATTTGTATTTGAGTCTAATTTAAATAAAGGTTTATACATTTGAATGACTCCATCGGTTTATTTTAGTGATCAGTAGTAATAGTTATTACTTATTGTGTTTGCCATTAATGGATAAAGTTCAGAATAGACTGGAAATAGGACTCTACTGAGGAAAGTCTGGCATACTCTCATTATATAAATGAATGTACAAGAAAACAGTCTTAGCCTTATGAAAATGGATATGAAGTGAAAGCAATGCTAATTTAGTTTTATTCAGTTTAGATTTCATTATTTCTAGGATATGCACTGAAATTGTCTGCACACAGAAGAGCAGATAATATCCCTCGAAGAGCACAGCTGACACTGTCAGGTGTTGGTGAAGACAGTGGGTACTGAAAATGTCGGAGGGTAATTGAGTAGAAGCCCTCTCATTCAACATAATTAGTGTTGAAGCTCACGACTGTGGCATGGTAGAAAGGATGAGGAATTACTTGGAATTGATGTCCAATTCAAACTCCAAGACGGCCCAAAGGGACTGCCCTTAACTGAGACCCCTCAGCGTGAGAGTCTGATAAAGACAGCCCTGAACTGAAGCTTCTGTGGCTTTTTATTGATAGAACCAGGAAAGAAGGACAAAGGACAAAAGAAGGACGTCTGTGCAGGCATTCATGTAGGGGCAGGGGAAGGATTGTTACATGTTTGACCTTACATGATTGACCTAAGGGCCAATCGAAGTGATAAATTGGAGTATAGGGAGGAGAGGGCCAGAGCAGTCATTCCTTAAAACAATGTGTTTTGATCCTACTTGGACTTGTCGCCCTGTAGGCTATCTTATAATCTCTAACCAGAAAACCAACTTTTGGGATTCAGCCAATAGGCAATATTGAGATGATCTAAAGTAATATTACAGGCTTCTAGTTGAAGTTTATGTAACTGGACCTGTAGTCAGTATTGGGGAGTGGAAATCAGTCTGTTGGGATCAGCATGAAAAGTATTATGGAGTATACACTGGATTTTGCCCCAGGATTCAGAATGATTAAAGGGAATTGGAGTGATGCACATGGAACAGTAACCAGCATCACAGCTGAGCTTACGGTGTGTCCAAAGAGCTTGTTGATGTTTGCTGAGCCATGTGACAGCTGCCTCAAGATGGTCAGGTCTTTGTAAGTTTTCCTTATCAATACAGGTTTGAGTTAAGAGCTCAGAAGTAACATTTTGAAAATAGCCATACATGGTTTGAGCAGTTCGGATGGAATGAGTTAGGGTGATGGCTGCTGTGGCTGCAGCAGCTGCCAGTGCCATCGCTGCTATAATGCCCCCAAACTGCTTTTGTCTGAGATTTTCAGGTGCTGAGCGTAGTTTATTCAAGAGCAGTCTCCCACCCAATCACTTGTAAGATTGTTGGGGAGTGAGGCTTTAGTCCTTAGTTTAAGCACCATAATATGAGTAATATTTAACTGAGAAATATTATTATTGACACATGCATTAAGCCATGTGGAGTTTGCAGGCAGGGTAATACTCAGAGCCTTAAAAGGTACTGAGGAGTAGATGAAATGTGAACAGAGGAAAGATTCCTCCTTAGGACCAAAATATATGAGTGGGAAGTACAGATCATCATATGATTAGAGGTATAACAATCCATGTGAGCTTATCTATATGTTGATAGCTACCAATTCTGCGAATGTGAGGAAAGAAAGAAATAGCGAAATGCCATAAGGCTTTTTAAGGGGACGTAAGTAGGTGCCGGAAGGAAGACGTAATAAAGGTCCAGCAAGCCCAGGATTCCATAAGGGAGGGCTGCCAGTGTAATTAAAAGTTAAACTGTAAATCCAGGTTGAATTAGACTGTAACACCATCAGACTATGGGGTCCCCAACTTTCTAGGGTTAGTTTATAAGCAAGATGAACAATGGAGAGATTGGTGTACCACCACGAAGTCCACCCCAAATCTAGGCCATCTCCTATAGACACCCATAGATGAGCACATGTGGGAATATTGGGTTTTGGAAGGTACCTGTCAGACAGAGCAACCTAGAACTCGGAAGAGAGAGAGAAGGCTCAGAGTCTCCCCAGGTGACTATAAAAAACGAGGTGTAAGAATATGTACCCAATATACCATGCTACTTACTTTTGGTGTACAGAATAAAAAGGAATCTTTTTACCTTTACCATCTTAAAGTTACAGGTGACTTGTGCTACCATTGCCAGGAAGAGCTTTTCTGGGGTGGAAGTGATGCCGGCTTTTTGTAGTGTCTATTTAGCCCGTGTAGTGAGCTGTTTAATCTCTCTCTAGGTAGGTCCTGAGGATTGTGTTGTAGAGGGCAACAGACTCATTCTCCTCCTCTTGTTGCCCATCCCTGGAGCGTGGGGATGGGTTTGCTTCTCACCTGGTGGTAAAACAGATGTACACCTGCTTCAAGTGAGCAATTCCACTGGGCCTACCCCTTGTGGGCCAGATAAGGTCTATCCTTTGTGGGAATAAAATGTTTTTCCAGTGCTGTGGAAGACATCTGAGTCACAATTTAAAAAATCAAATGAGTGCTTTATATAATTATTCCTGTGGGGTAAACTCTATTATAATCCCCTTTTTTTGTTTTCATAATTGAGTTTTAAATAGTAAATCTTTGCCCCAGAGGGTGACCAGTAGATCAAGAATAAGAGGCTGTATGGATGCACTTTGACCCTCTGGGCTGATGCATGGGGTTTTATGTCTCCAAATCCTGAAATAGTCATGAAAGAAAATGTCTGCCAGGAAGGAGGCACATAAGTAATCAGAGTAAGTACCCACAGAGACATCAGTATTTTTTTTTTTTTTTTTTTTTTTTGTGGGTATGGGGGGTTGACCTCAGGACCTCGTGCTCCAGCAGGTGCCCATGCCGCTGAGCAATATTACCAGCCCCTTTTTTCGTATGTGGGTTCCGGGAGTCGAACTCGGGCCTTCGCGCTTGCCAGGCAGGCGCTTACACCGCTGAGCCATCTCACCTGCCCCTTCATTGACTTTTAAACCATAGGGACTGACTCCTGTCTGAATAGTAGATTTTATCAATCATGTCCACGTCTTAGAAGTTGAATCCCTGTAGAATGTTAAGAAATACCAATTATAAAGTTTCACAGATAAAACTTGAGATCAATGGCAATATAACATTTTAGCATAACAACCATGATGACATACCTGAAACACATTAAATCTCCATTTTAGTATAAAATAACTTTTTAGTCAGTTACCTTTATCTAATTACAAAATATTAAATAGCATGATACTTTAACCTAATTTGTTATATTTAACCATTCTCTGTTACTGTAGTGACATTTAAGTAGAATGCACTTTTTTATAGATGTACTTTGTAGGTTATTAACCTCTAACCTTTTAATTTTTAGAGTGACATTGCCTGGACGGCACAGTGTCTGGGTATCTTTTTTTTTTTTTTTTTTCAGACAGAGTCTTGCTATGTAGTTCAGGCCAGCCTTGAACTCACTATGTAACCCCAGGCTGGCCTTGAACTCATGGTGATCCTCCTGCCTCTGCCTCAGCCTGCCAAGTGCTGGGATTACAGGTGTGCGCCACCATGCCCAGCATGGGTATCTTTTAACTGTTATAACATAATTACATAACAATCACATAAACATAAGCATGAAAAAGTATTCACATCATGTGGCTGGATATAACATGCTGAATTGACATGCACATTTCATCACAAATAGCTGAAACACAAGTAAGGGAAAGCCAGATGCAGGAGGCTAAAAAAAATTTAGCACCATAAGACACCAGTGTGATAAGAAGGTTTTTCAGTTTTTGAAGGCTTGTACCCTTGAGAAGCACAAATATAAAACTTAATATACCATGAGGTTAGGAACAATTTGTATCACAGCTATATAGAAATCTTTACATATATTTAGTTTCTACTCATCAGCCAAATTATAGACTCCTTTAACAGGTTTTTTTTTTTTTTTTTTTTTTTTTTTTAATGCGGGTACCGGGAGTTAACAGGTTTTATAAGGAGCAATTATATTGACAAGAATTAAAGATATCTTTACAGCTCTGTTAAGTTTTGGAAACAGTGTTAATGATCACAAATAGACTTATTACCCAATATACAAATGTGTCTCATTTATACAATAACAAAAATGCTTGTTTAATCAAAGCCAATACATGTAGATCAACTTTAAATGTCAGGACCAGCTGGGCATGATGGCACATGCCCTAATCCTAGCACTTGGGAGGCTGAGGCAGGAGGATCACTGCAAGTTTGAGGCCAGCTTGGCCTACATAGTGAGTTCAAGGCGAGCCTGAACTACACAGAGAGACTCTGTCTCAAAAAAACCAAAACAGGGCAAGGGATATAGCTCAGCGGCACAAGTGCCTGGCAAACTCAAGGTCCTGGGTTCGATTCCTGATAGCAAAAAAAAAAAAAAAACAAGCAAACAAAAAACAAAAATCAGAAAATAATAAATGTTGGGGGGCCAGTGAGATGGGTCAGCAGCCTGCCTGGCAAGTGCATGCCTGGCAAGCGCGAGGGCCCGAGTGTGACTCCCGGAACCCACATACGAAGAAAGGGCCGGTGATATCGCTCAGCGGCACTGGCGCCTGCTGGCGCGCGAGGTCCTGAGGTCAACCCCAGTACCCACAAAAAAAAAAAAAAAAAAAAAAAATGTTGGGACCAAATTTACAGAGATGTCAAATTTTGATCATTTTATACATTTAAGGTCTAAACATATATTGTATAAAAAAAACTACCTATTAGTAACTTTGTATATATTAAACTTATGTAGTTTTAACTCTATAAATTTAAATTTAAAGCTTAGACTCAGCTGGGCGTGGTGGCGCATGCCTGTAATCCCAGCACTTGGGAGGCAGAGGCAAGGATCGCTTTGAGTTCAAGGACAGCCTGGGCTACAAAGTGACTTCAAGGACAGCCTGAACTACGTTAGCAAAACCCCGTCTCAAAAAGACAAAATAGGGGCCGGTGAGGTAGCTCAGCGGCATAAGCGCCTGCCTGGCAAGTGTGAGGGCCTGAGTTCAACTCCTGGAACCCACATACGACAAAAGGGCCGGTGATATCGCTCAGCGGCACGGGTGCCTGCTGGCGCGCGAGGTCCTGAGGTCAACCCCCAGTACCCACACACACACAAAAAAAGACAAAATAAACAAATAAAGCTTAGACTCACAGCATAGCTTGATTTTAGATGTACACATACATGTATGCCTGAATATATGTTATGTCATAAGCTAATAGTTGTTTACTTAACCAATCATGAACTGATTATTGAACACATTTTATAGGTTAACATTGACAGAACCAGGAAGCAAGGATAAAGTACAAAAGAAAGACATCTGTGCAGACATTCATGTAGAGGGCAGGGGAAGGACAATGTCTAGTTACTTTTCTTGTTGCTGAGACAAAATAGCCAGTACCCAAAGTTAAAGGAGGAAAGATTTATTTCAGCTCACAGTTTGTAAAGGTTTCAATTCACAGTTGGCTGGCTCCTAGACAGGATGGCCTGGCAGACAGCCATTGCCGAGGAGAAACAGTTCATGGTAGGCAGAAGGCAGGAAGGCAGCAAAGCAGTGAAGGAGCAAGCAGCAAGCAGCCCAGCAGCCCTCTTTCTGTGGTTTATATTATATCCGGTCTACATGCCCATAGGGTGGGTAACACTCACACCCAGGGTGGGCCTTCCCATTATCCACACTCAGAACTATGCCAAACCAATCAGTAGACTAATTTAGTAATCACACATCCTTAATCCCAGCATCACACACTCTAGATCCATCCACCTCTGAAAAAGACTCACCTACAACTTCATGAGGCCTTGGGGGGACATCTAGACACAAGCCATAACAGACAGGGTGGTCTGTTACATGATTGACCTTAGGGCCAATCTAAGTAATAAACTGGAGTATGGTGAGGATGAGGGTCAGACCATTCACTCCTTAAGGCAATGTGTTTTGATCCTACTTGGAGTTGTGACCCTGTGGGCTATCTTTTAATCTCTAACTGTGCATTCTGAGAGGCTTTGGGCATGTGGCTCCAAAAGTCCCTTATCTCTGTATATCCATCACATACATACCTCTGGCTAATGCCCCCATAAATTAGGACCTGTAGTTGGCCTGATTTGGCCTAATTTTTTAATCAAAAAATTAAAATGGGGAATCATTAAAAAATGACCTCTATATATTGAAAACTTTAAACTATCTTTATTGAGATAAAAACTGACATGTTATAAACTGCACATATTTAAAGTGGGGAATCTGATAAATAATAATATGTATATAGGCCCATAAAACCACTACAACAATCATCACAATAAAAATGTCTATTACAACCAAAAGAAACCTCACTTCTTCACAACATCTTGTTCCATCTAGTTTGTTTTCCTTAGTATTACTCTTTTGAGATTCATTTGCTTCCTTTCTTGTTAAATAGCATTCCATTTTGTGTACTTGCCATAATTTATCCACTTATCTACTGATGGACACTTGGATTGTTTTCAGGTTTGGGCTATTAGAAATAAAGCTACTGTGGGATTTTGTAGATATCTTTGTATGGATATATATTTCATTTGTCTTGGATACATACTTTGGAGTGGAATGGCTGTATCATAGAGTAGTTATATGTCTAATTTTTAAAGACACTGACAAAGCAATTTTGTTTTCCAGTGTTTTTCCCCATTTTTTCATTCCCATCAGCAGTATAGGATAGTTCTACTTTCTCTGTGTCCTTACTATTATGTGGTATGGTCAGTCTTTTTAATTTTGGACATTCAGTGGATGAATAGTAATGGGATTGCTGGATCATACAGTCGTGTGGACTTCCATCAATTTTAGTTGTGTTTCTTTCTAAACCAGTTTATGATCATTATAATGTTATTATAAACAAGTAATCTAACTATTATATGAAGGTGTGAAATCAATTTTAAAATATAAAAATATGCAAAAAAAACCAAAGTTGAGTACTTTTGAAAGATTCAAAAATACATTACTTAAAAGAGTTTAACAAAACCAGGTGTGGTGATGCACGCCTGTAATCCTGGCACTCGAGAGGCTGAGGCAGGAGGATCACTGTGAGTTTGAGGCAAGCCTGGGGTACATAAACTAGTTCAAAGTAGCCTGCACTACATAGTGAGACTCTGTCTCAAAAACAAAAAAGAAAAAAAAAAAGAGTTTAACATAAGATATAAAATTAACACACACAAATCAATAGCATTCCTGTACACCAATAGTGAACCCACCAGAAAAGAAATCTGGAAAACAGTTCCATTCACAATAGCTTAAAAAAAAAAAATGTTATATACCTAGGAATCAAACTAACCAAGGAGGTGAAAAACCTCTATAATAAAAATTATAGAACTCTGAAGTAAGAAATTAAACAGAACATTAGAAAATGGAAAGAATTAGTCAGCTTTTCTATCACTGAGACAAAATACCCAACATCCACAATTTAAAGGAGGAAAAGTTAAATTTGGCTCACGGAGTCAGGGGATTCAGTTCATGGTTGTCTGTCTCTGAGCCAAAATAACAAAACAAAACAAACCAAACCAAACCAAACCAAACCAAAACAAACAATAAAAACCCCACACGGAGGAAGGACATGGTGGAGCAAAGATGCTTATAAGGTTCATGACAGCCCGGAAGCAGACTAGGGGAGTAGCACCAGAGAGGAAGGGGCCAGGGACCATATATCATAGTAAAGTCATACCTTCATGACCCAACCAGACCCAAAAGAGTGCTTTACTAATCCCTTAGGTCACTTCTAAACCAATCAAATTGAAACAATTTTAAGCTTCACCACCATATTTCATCCTTGTCAACTTGGCACTCAAACACATTTCCTTAAACTGTACTTACTCTCCAAATAAACACAGTAAGTTAATAATTCTACCTAACATGATCTAACTATGCTGCATACAAATGGAAACACAATAATCCCTTCCCCAAAGGCTCGTTAGTTTAGCACTTTTCAAAAGTCAAAGTCAAAGTATCTTTTGAGACTCAAGACAAACTTTTAGCTGTGAACTTCTTTAAAAATAAAATCAGCTTTCATAATACCAAGATATAATAGCACAAGGTAAACATTTCCATTCCAAAAGAGAGGAATAGAGGAATAGAAAATGTCAGACCAAAGCAAGACTGAAACCTAGTTGTGTAACATTAAGTCCTGCAGTTCTGTGTCTGGCATCTGGGGTATATGGTGGTAAGATGTGAGTTCCAGAGGGTTTGGGCAGCCCTGCCTCTATATCTTTGCTGGTTATAGCCCATGTTGTCTCTCTCTTGAGCTGGACCTACTTGCTGTTTGCAGTTTTCCTGGACAGATGTTCCATGTTCCTGTTATCTCTTACTTCCTGGGGTCTCCACTGCACCTTTGGTCTCATTCCCACAGCTTCATGCATCAGGGGCACATTGCCTGGTCTCCCAGGCTTTTCTTTGAAATCTAGGTGGAAACTTCCATGACCTCACAACTCTTGCATTCTGCATGCCTAAGCAACCAGCATCATATGGATGAACCCAAGGTCTGACCAGGGAAGGCAGCAGCTAGGCCCCCCCTTGGACCATGGCAACAGCAGGTTTTGAGTGGTTGTAAGGCTGGGCATAGTGAAATGAATCCTGGGGAACCAATTCCCTAGGCATCTCTTCTCTAACAAGGAGGCCTGGGGCTCATTTCTCAAATGAAACATTTATTCTTTTGCACCTGTAAGCTTGTGGTGGGTGGGGTCTTGCTGATTTGTGTGAGGCCCTTGAGTCATCTTTTTGTCCCTGTACAAAGTATTCGGTTTCTTTTTTGTTTGCTTTTTTTTTTTAAGACAGGGTCTCACTATGTAGCCCAGCTTGGCCTTGAACTCACTATGTAGCCCAGGTTAGCCTCGAACTCATTGCAATCCTCCTGCCTTAGCCTCCCAAAGGCTGGGATTATAGGTGTGCGCGCCATCATGCTTGCCTTGGTTTCTTTTTAATGGTGCTAATCTCTTTAGCAGGCACATTTCCTTTGGCCCCAACTTTACACATGATTCTTTTGGGGCCAAAATAAGATTTTCTTCTTTTTTCTGCCCTGCTTTTTGCCCTTAAGTCTCACTGTACATCTAGCTAAAAGCAGCTAGCAGTACCCGTGCCGCAGCCTGAATTTTGGGCTGCCTTAAAATTTTATCAGGCAGATCAGTTTTCCACCACTGCTAATCTCAATATTCCACAAAGTCTTAGGATAAGGGCAAAAAACATAGATGACTTTCTTTTCCTTAGTATAACACACATGGTCTCTAGTTCAATTGCCAGAGGAGTCCTTGTTTCCAGCTGATACCTTCTGAGCCTGACCTTTAGTGTCTGCATTTCTGTCAGCATCCTGGTCTGCCGGACTCCAACCAGAATCAGCCATCAGGCTCTGCTTACAGCATTCTAAGGCTTTTATACATCTCTAAACCTTTTTAAACTTCTCCCACAAACCTATTTTAAGGCTTCTAAACTACATGGTTAGGTGCATTCACAACCAAGACCTCACTTCACTGGTATCAATTTTTTATATGAGGGTCCCATCATTGAGATCCATCACCTAACACCCACAACTTAAATGAGGAGAGGTTTAATTTCTTTTCATAATTTCAGAGGATTCAGTCCATTGTTGGCTGACTTCAAGGCTGAAACATCATGGCAGAAGGGAATGGCAGAGCTAAGTTGCTTAGTTCATGACAACCAGGAATAGGACCAGAGAATAGCACCAGAGTGGAAGGGGCCAGGGAACCTGTATAATACCCAAGGTCACGCCTCCATGAACCACCCAGACACACCGTAAGTGAGCTTTACTAATCCTATAGCCAGCTCCCAAGCCATTGATAGTGACGCAGGTAAGCTCAACCACCGTAGCCCTTGTTCTTGGATTGGCAGAATTAATATTGTTAAAATGGCCAAATCACCAAAAGCAATCTACAGATTTAATGCAATCGCTATTAAAATACCAACAACATTATTCACAGAACTAGAAAAAACAATCCTAAAATTCACAGAGATCCAGAAAAGACCCAGGGTACCCAAAGTAATTCTGAACAAAAAGAGCAAAGTGAGACTCATAACCATACTGGATTTCAAGTTATACTACAGATATATAGTAACAAAAACAACATGATATTGACATAAAAATGTACACATAGACCAGTGGAATAGAACAGAAGAAACAACCCCATGCACCTTCAGCCATCTGATTTTTGACAAAGAGGCCAAAAACATACCTTGGCAAAAAGATAGCCTCATTAACAAATGGTGTTGGATAAACTGGATATTCACTTGCAGAAAATTGAAACTACATCCCTATCTCTCACTCTGTACTAAAATCAAAATGAATCAAAGAACTAGATACAAAAATAGAAACTTTGAAAGTGCTGGAAGATAACATAGGGGAAACACTTGAAGCTATAAGCACAGGCAAAGACTTCCTGAATAGAACTTTAATGGTATAGGAAATAATATCAAAAATCAATTAATGGGATTATGTAAAATAAAAAAGCTTCTGCACAGCAAAGGAAACAATCAACAGAGTAAAAAGATAATCTATAGAAAAGGTGATAATTTTTGCTAGCTACTTTTCTGATAGAGGACTAATATCTAGGACATAAAAAAAACCTTGAAAAAATTACCCCCCAAACAAATGAGCTAATCGGGGGAAAAAAATGGGCAAATGAACTGAAAGAAGTGCAAATATTCAATAAGTACATTTAAAAAGTGTTCAACATCTTTAACCATTAGAGAAATGCAAATTAAATCAAAACAACTTTGAGAGTCTATCTTACCCCAATCAGAATGGCTGTCATGAGAACAGGAAAAACAATGAATATTGGTGAGAATGAGGCGGTAAAAGGAACCATTCTACACTGCTGGTGGAAATGTAAACTAGTACAACCCTATGGAAATCAGTATGGAGATTCCTCAGAAAACTAAAAACAGAGGTTCTATTTGACACAGCTATACATCTTCTGGTTATATTCCTGTAAGAACCAAAGATGCTACACTATAGTGAGACATGCATACCTATGTTTATAGCAGTGCAATTTACAATAGCCAAGCTCTGAAAACAACCTAGATGCCTGTGAACAGATGAATGGGTAAAGAAAATGTGTATATGTACAACAGAGTATTATTCAGCCATAGGGAAGAATGAAATCCTGTCATTTTCAGGAAAATTGGTGCAACTTGAGACAATCATGCTGAGCTAAATAAACCACTCAGAAAGCTAAATATTGCACATTTTCTCTTATATGAGAAACCTAAAATATAAATAAATGAATAAAATAAAGGAGAGTTGATAGAAAACTAGAAGGCAGACTCTTGGAGATAGGGTGGGAGATGAGGGGAGGAGGGTAAAGGGATTGAAAATGGTCAAGACATGTTATATGCGTGTACCAATTTCCCCAAATAAACCACTATTCTATATTACAAATATGTACTAAAAGAAAAAAGAGTTCAACAACAACAACAATAACAATAACAAAAAGCTCCTATTAAGTTAGAATAGCAAGAACATTATCAAAGATCAAAGGGAAAAATCATAAAAATTTAGAATTACTCTGCATTTATATGGGTTTATAAATATTTTTAACTTCTCACTCCATTTTAAAGAAACTAAAAATTGAAATGATGCATTAGATGCAGAATTTATTTAATAAGTATTTAATTTTTATTAATTAAATTTATTCTTTTATTTATTGTGGCACTGGGGATGGAAACCAGCGCTTGCACTGAAATACATATCCAGCTCTCTCTCTTTCTTTTGTTTTGGTCTTTTTGAGACAGTTTCACTATGCAGTTCAGGCTGGCCTAGAACTCACTTTGTTGCCCAGGCTGGCCTTGAACTTGCAGCTATCCTCCTGCCTCAGCCTCCTGAGTGCTGGAATTATAGGCGTGTGCCATCATGCACGGTCTCTCTTTCTCTTTTTGAGACAAGGTCTTGCTAAGTTGCCTAAGCTGGAATACAAAAAAAATTTATGTATTAATGGGGTAACATGATCTATCAACATATGTATACATTTTGTAATGTTTAAATCAGGGTAAAGATATCCATCTCATCAACAACTTGTCATTTCTTTATGGTGAAAACATTCAAAATCCTTTCTTCTGCCTTTTAAAAATAAAAATACATAATTGTTATCCATAGTTACCGTACCATAACTTCTTATTCTTATCTAATTGTAACTTAATACTCATTAACCTTTCCCCCATTGCTCCCTCCCTACTACTAGCCCCAGCATCTAGTAAACACCATTCTTTCAACTTCTAGGAAATAAAAAAAAAAAATTTTTTTTTGTCTTTTTGAGACAGGATTTCGCTATGCAGTTCAGGCTGGCCTTGAGCTCACTTTGTAGCCCAGGCTGGCTTCGAACTCACTGCAATCCTCTTGCCTCAGCCTCCTGAGTGCTGGGATTACAGGCGTGGACCACCACGCCTGGCTGAAATTCACTTTTTTATATTCTACATGAGTGAGATCACATGGTACTTGTCTTTCTGTGCCTGCTTTATTTCATCTAATATAATGATCTCCAGTTTCATCCATGTTGTCACAAATGACAGGCTTTCATTCTTTTTTTATGACTGAATAGTATTATATTGGTACATGTACAACATTTTTAATCCAATTACCAGACGATAAACACTTCTCAGGGAGAACTCTTAATGTGGTAGAGATGAGCAGGTCTTTCTGGTCCAGCTCTTCCTTCCTTCCTTTTTTTTTTTGTTGTTGGATATAGCTGTAAAATACACCTAAAATCACTCACATGCCTCAGAGTTAAAACTGAGAGTGCTTGAGAATGAATGGGGTTAACGTAGTCAAAGCTATGACCCAGAAATCATATCTTGTGTATTTGGCATTCTTTAGCCACACGGTTAAGTATGGGTTCACTTACTTGGGAGATAAAGCCTAAGCAGAGTAGTAATTTAGCAAATGGGGCTTCCTTAGGAACAGACACATGCAAACACTTTTATGAATACAAAAGGCCCCAGAAGGCTTTCAGTCCCCCAGAGAAGAATGAAAGTCTTTATCCAAAAGGGACAACGCTAAGGCGGAGCTTCCCATTATTCCCTCCACCGGTCCGGTTACTCATGCATGGAGGCCTGCCATGAAACAGCCAAAGGAACACAGAGAGTCCACTGTGGTCAATAAATATGAAATTAATGTCGGTTGTAATTTATGTTAATCATTCTTCATCAACCTTGGGATAATAGTCGGGCAGGCCTACCTCTCGGCCTGTTTTAGTCCGTTAAATTGTTCAATCCCAGTGTGCTCTTACACTTCGGAGAGACAGAGCAGCCAGTGAACTCCTACGGCGTTTCGAGAAAGCGCTTCTGACTTCTCCAGTTCCTCAGTTTCACATAAGGGGTACTGACTTTTTATCAGAAGAATGTTTAAAACGGTAATAGAATTTTATGGGGGGGGATCCGGCATTTTTGCCAAGGGATCCACAACGCGTGAGAGTTGTTTCAAGTGCGAATAGAATTGATTAATTTCAAAGCAAGGGAAGAGTCAAGGACCTGTCATCTCCACGCTCGCGCTTAGCAAATTGTGTTTCTCTGGAACAATAAATTTCACCACGGTCCGTGAAGGGCATTCAAGCAGGATCATCTCCGGTTGCGGTCACTTCTCTGGCAGAGACAAAGCCTTGAGACGGATGCTCCAGGGAAAAGCTGCCGCCCCAAGGCCGCGATGCTCTGGGTCTTCCGCGGCGCCGAGCCTCAGGCGGGAGGACCGGAGCCGCAGGGTCCCCTCCTGCGGTAGAGCATGTCCGATCCGCCTAACAAGCGCCCACTTAGCTCCTGCGCTCCGCGCTCGGCGCGCGCGGCTGTCAATCAAAATCCTCGACCCGCCCCGTCCGGAGCTCGACCAATCGTAGTCGGGGGTCGGGGGTGAGGAGACGTAGCGGGTGAGGAAGCGGAGGGGCCGTGCGGCCTGGCGCTGCGGACGGAGACCCGGCGTCTGCATCCCGCCCGAGGGCGAATGGCGGGCGGCGGGGTGTGGAGGTGAGTGTGGGGCTAGGGGCTGTGTGAAGGCGCCCGGCTGGCCCCTGCCGCCGGAGCGACCACCGCCTGGCTCCTCACTCGCGCCTGGGCGGCGGAGCCCTTCCTTCGAGCGCCGCCCCCGAGTCCGGGCCGGGCGCAAGGGACCTGCCGCTCCGGGGGTCAGGGCTGGGGCCGCGCCACGGCGAGGCGGGCAGTGCTGGAGCCCCTGGTGCCGCAACCCAGCACCGAAGGAGCCGGAGCCCTGGCACTGGGAGGGCGGGGCCGGGCGCGAGCGTCTGCAGCCTCAGTTTCCAGGACTTGCGAAGCCCGGGCCTGGGGGGACCGCTGGAGACCCCTGTGCCGTCCCTCCCCGCCAGCTGCCGGGCGCTTGGCCGTGCCGCCCGCGCAGCCCCGTCTGCGGGCTCAGCGCTGCTCCGGGCGCCCGCCGCCTCTGGGCTGGCGGTGCCGCCACATTTGGGCTGCTCTGATCCTACTGAGCTGGTTTTGGCACATCAGATTCGGGTCGTATGGGGAGAAACGAGAGTGACTTTGCAAGATATGACGCGGAGACGCTGGTCCGGTGCCCATCCTGCTTTATCGAAGGCCGGTAGGATGGTGGTGCCAAGAGGGGTTCTCGTGTTATGCAACATTTGGAGGAAATTGTAGATTTTATCTCGCTTTTCATTATTTACTCTAAAGAAGGATTGTTGTTACATTTCCCGGAAATAATCACACTGCTGTGATCCCCCCCTCCACCATTAACTACTTTGGAACTTCACAGTGAGCTTTGAGCTGGCAGGACTCCCAGACCCTAATAATTAATTGTCTGATTCCAGTCAGTGGCGTCAGCATCATACTCTTCCTTTACAGTGTTTGGGTTGTGTTTTTCCTTTGTGTTTATTATCTTCTTTCTGTGTCTGTTATCCTCACGATCTCCCCGGGGGTTGATAAAGTGCTGTTATTTATTAATGAGAAAGGAAGGGAGGGAATAGGTTACTGAAGTGGGATGGTGTCCCTCTTGCCCTAGATTTAGGTTGTCCTGAGGTGACATTCGAAACTCTTTCCAGAGAGGCCGTCCTTTATTAATTGATATAAATAACAACTCTGCCACAGTAAACTAGTGATTCTCCTACTTGACTGTATAATTACCTGGTGATCTTTAAAAAGTTGTTTCTTAAGACTACTCGCACATGATTTGATTGGTCAGGTGGGCCTTTAAACACTGGTATTTTTAAAAGCTTCTACAATAGTTGTTAATGTATATGCAGAATTGAGAACCATGATCAATCAACATGCCCCATTTTTTCTTGTAGCACCTAGTACTATATGACTTATTTAAGTAAATTTATTACTTCTTCAACTACAGCAGTAATCTCCTTGAATGATTGAGCCTTGCTGTGGAAGAAGGGCAAGAGAAGGTACCTAGGTGAGTCAGCACTTTGGGCATTGAGGTGGGGTACATGAAAGGAAAGTGGAATCTTTGGAAATGAGTCTGGCACTTACTTTTTTATTACTTCATTTTTCAAGGATTGACCCTATGTGGTTGACCCATTATTGTCCTGGTCTTGGATGGATGTCCCGTTCTTTCTGTAGATCTTGTTCTGTTAACTCTCAAGGTCTTTCTCAGTACCCTGTGAAGTACAGCTGTTCTTTGGAAAGCTTGAAACATAACCATTTATGTTTGGTTGCATTCCATCCATGTAAATCTGTGTTTTTGTCTCTTATGTAGGGGAGTGCATATTCTGAATTAAATTCCAGACACTTGTTCTGATAAATACAATTGCAATTATATGGATAACAGAATATTTGGAATAGCCACGGTCTCAGAAACAGAAGGTGTATAGTTGTCCCCTAGTATGTTATGGTTAATTCAGGTATTTCATTTGTGATATTGACAATTATAACTCCTAGTAATGTAAGCAACTACTTTGTTATTTTCTTGTGAAATGGGAGTAGGTAATCAGGTACCTAATGAAGTATAGAGTTGCTACAAGCCATTGGGTTCTTTGTATCTTGGACTTGGAAGTAGTCCTAATCAAAATTTGGCAGAACAATCCCAACAACTATTGGGTTTCAAGACAGACCATGAATTTTACTTTCTGTTTGTCCTTAAAAAAGCATGAATAAGTGGTATTCTGATAGCTAATGAAGACTTGAAAATAAGACTGTTCAAGATAGATTCCTTGAACTATGTATTTTGTTTAAACTTTTAATAATACAGATACTTCTTGTTTTTTATAGTGAGAGGATGGATCATTGCACCACGTGATTATGTAGTCTTTAAGAAACGTAGTATTTGGAGCTTTTAGCTTTTTTTTTTTTTTTTTTTGTGGGTAGGGGGTCCACCTCAGGACCTCGTGCGCCAGCAGGCGCCCGTGCCGCTGAGCGATATCACCGGCCCTTTTTTCGTATGTGGGTTCCGGGAGTCGAACTCGGGCTCTGGCGCTTGCCGGGCAGGCACTTACGCCACTGAGCCATCTCACCGGCCTTAGCTTTGTTTTATAGTTAAATGTCATACTGTCCATTAAAGTTTTGACCTTCAGCTAAGGTCTGACAGTGATTTTCCAGATTGAAGTTAATGTATGTAAATAGTCAGTTACTGTACTGTTTTGTATTAGTAGGAAAAAAAAATGTCTCTTTTGCCCCTCTTTCACTACATTTTACGTTGTCTGTGCATACCTCTCTGCCTATAAAATTGTATTCTTAATTTCTAATAGGTTTTCCTTTACTTGATATTTAGTATCGTTAACCTTCTAATCATGTGTTTATTTCTGTTGCAGCAGGAAGAATCATATAAAAATAAAAAAGCATCCGTGTGTGCTACAAATGTAGCAAGAAGAGAATAAGTTCTGCTGGTCATGATCCCTTGAGTTCAGGATTTCATGCTGCAAGGAAAGTTATTTTAAACTCTATTATCTTATTTCCAATAAGTATCATTCCTTGGGAAATTTTCGAAAAAGGTAAATTACATTGAAATATATATTTTATTTTTTGATTGATCCGAAAAATGTTTTTCTATAGTCATTCCTGTCCAGCACTAGTAATCTTGATTCTAAGGTGATTCGAGATACCAAGTGAATTTTCTGCTGCCCTTGCAAATAGTTTTCATGTGAAAATGTCTAGATTTTGTATTTGTAGGAAAAACAGAAACCTGCTACAGGTTTTTTTTTCGCTTAAAAATTTTTCATTTTAACTTGAGATTGTTTCCCTAAATATGGTTCAGTGCCTTGTTTCTCTTTATATCTGATGTTTAATTTTTACTTCTAGAAATCACCTTTATTCTTTATATTTGTGATTTTTATTTCTTGATGAAAAATTAGGACATATGGATAAAGGGGAAAACAGAACCTGCTCAGAGTTATTTTTAGTATATGTCTTTTAAAAAGATCTGTCTGGTGTACCTCAAGCTGTGTCTACTTCGGTGTACAAATTGGTTTCTCAAATGTCAGTGCTTTACTTGGTTAAAGCAGGAAGTCAAGGCCTTTCCTTGTGTGACTCTGCATAATTAAGGGCAAAAGAAGTTTCTAGCTCTGAGGGACTTTTTGCATTGCTGCCTGTAGCCCTATAGTTCCTTTAGTTTTGAATCTGCTGCCCTTGCCATCCTTCTGTGTCACTGACCGCCCCTGTGCGGCTCCTGGCTGACCCTGAACCACACTGACATTCTCCACACAGCTGGAGTCCACATAACCCACAGACCACACCTGTCCATGGTACAGCTAAATTCCTAGCTTTTATCATCTTTGGTGATAAAACCACTGACCATTAGGGAAAGCTATGATTTTTATGGCCAACTCTTTCTTTCTTTCTTTTTTTTTTTTTTTGTGGGTACCGGGGGTCGACCTCAGGACCTCGCGCGCCAGCAGGTGCCCGTGCCGCTGAGCGATATCACCGGCCCTTTTTCCGTATGTGGGTTCTGGAAGTCGAACTTGGGCCCTCGCGCTTTCCGGAAAGGCATTTATGCCACTGAGCCATCTCACCGGCCCAGGCCAACTCTTTGAGAAGAATTTTTTTAGCAGGAAATTTGGGATACTGGTGGACAGAATTATTCTCTATTTTACAGTGATTTCCTTCTTAGCATTTAGTCACTTCATGGTGGGTGTGTGCCTTGCTATTGGAGAGGGACATTGTTGGGGGGCAATAAGATGTCTTTCGTAGTCCATGGCATCCATCCTCCCCATCCCTCCCTCCCCTCTGGATCACATATGGGGCCTCTAGCATGTGATGCAATCGCTTTTCCACTCATCCACATTTCTAGCCCTTATTCCTCTTTAGGAAGGGAACTTTTGTCTAGTGTGAGTATAAACTTTTCAAGGGAATTTCTGGCTCTTAGTACAGTGCATGATATTGTAGAGAGGACCTTTGTAATTTGTTGCATAGATTGTTGAGTTAATGTATACCATGTAATGAGCTTAGTACTTTGAGGGAATTGAAAAAGCATGATGTATTATCATGAAGTTGCTTTTTCTGATACATGTTTTCTGTTTTTTTTTATTTTTATTTAATATAGTCGTAATTGTTATAGCCTACCTGGGAGACAAGAAATACAAATAGAAATCAGCTAAGAAGTGAAAATAAGTCCTATGGGAATTTTAAGGCTAGAGAATATGTTAATAGCTCAGTCCTGTCTCCTTTCTGAATCTGAGTTGGGGAAGGCTTTTGGCGTGCTCCTGGTGAGAAGAAAATGATTTAGATAGATGTAGTGAGAGAATAGGAGGCCTGCCTGTTCACAAAACACAAAACTGAAGGGAGTGTTGATGCAGCTGAGCTATTCTGAGGTACTCTGCACCATGTTTATGTACCCTTTCCACTTTTACCTCTATACCCCACCCTCCATAGAAAGCCTCCATGGGAGCAAAATACTAGTAACTTCTCTACCTGTATCAATGGAGAAAGTGTTTTAAATTTGTTATATGGGAGAGTAGTTAGGAGTGGCAGACCTTGAAGTCCTTTGCCTTTGACATGTGTGATAAAGGAGTTTGGAATCCTGTTGCCTACTCCGCAGATGTAACTTTCATCCCCTAAATCTTAAGGGCAGCTATCATTTTTTCCCGTTCCTTGTTACTTACTTAGGTGTGGGAGACCAAGGACCATATATGTAGTGGAGGAGCCAGGAACCCAAAGGGTGTTTTCTGTGTCTGCCATAAGAGTGAGGTGGCACTTCTTGATTTCCAGAGTGTCAGGGTGATTTGCACAATATCCCAGAGCTCCACATACAATCACAAGGTTTTCTCTTACTACTTTTTAAATATAATTAATATAGTAATGTTATATAACTTAAACTGTAAGGGAAAGAAAGTAATTTTATTTAATTAGATCGCCATAGAAATTTATTTTTATTTTGGAATTTTTGAGTGTGAAAACATTCTTTACTCTCCTAAAAGTTAAAACTTAAATAGGTAATAGAGCAAATGTTACTCTATTTACATAGAAACCTTGGGGTGGGAAAGGAAGCTAAAGTAATTGTCTGGAAGTAGAATATTAGTATGTTCTGGTGCTTTGCTTTCTCTGTGACTTTTGGTTGTAGAAAAGGTTCAGGAAGAGGATGTGTGTTTTTCCTTTCCTTTTATTCCATCCTTGTCTACTGCAGTTGGTGATACTCTCATATTTTCCCTCTTTAAAGGAATTTGTAGAAGAAGAATTTGCTTCTTCAATAAACCGCAGTCTCTCCTCTATACAAAGAACTCTTAAGGCTACTAGAAGGACAGAAGCAAGTTAAACTGAAAGCTCATCTGCATCTCAGAGAAAGACATGGAGTTTTGAGGAGTGAAGGTAGCATGGTGTCGGCCATGGGTGATCAGGACACAGCCGGACAATGTGGACCAATTTCTTCAAACTACGGCTTTTCTGCTGTCTGCTTGTGGTGCTGACGGTGGTGGTGCTTGTCATCAATGTGACTCAGGTGGAGGTGAGTGCTCAGTGTGTTCCATTTGTTTGTGAACAATTTGGTTCACAAACCAAATTTGGCAAAATTTTGTTTTTGTTTGCAAACTCTACATTGGGTGACAAACACGACCACAGCCATCTTTCCTGCACAAACGCAAATGTAGCTATGTTTTCAAAATCACGGAACAAATTAAGTTTGTGAAGTAAGATGTATATGTATATATTTTTTTCTGGTACTGGGGATTAAACTCAGGCTCTTCACGCTGATATGCCCCAGCCCTTTACATTTTTTTTTTTTTTTTTTAATTTTGAGATCGGATATTGCTGTCACTTAAGTTGCTTTGGCTGGCCTTGAACTCATGATCCTCCTGCCTCAGCCTCCCAGAATGCAGGGATATAAGTATGTACCACCACACTTGGCACAGTTCTTCATTTATTCAGTAAGAAGTTGAGTGTCCCCAGTGCTCGTATATGTGGTAGTCACTGAGTGTACAGTGGTAAAGAAGACAGGTATGATTTCTCTACTTAACGGAGTTCACATTTGGAGTGTGCATGGGTGAAAAAATACAAATTGAGTATCCCTTATCTGAAATACTTCAGACTTCATAGGTTTTTGTTTTATTAAGAAAAGAGGTTTATTTAGATTGTGACATTAAAGGATTTTGGGTTTTGGAATTTCGTGTAGACTTTACTGGTTGGGCATCCCTGATCTGAAAATCTGAAGTCAAGTGCTCTGAAACCCAAACATTGAAAAAGTTTGAGATTTCAGAACATTTTGGATTTCAGCTTAGGGATGCTTATCCTGTAATAAGTAATAATCACAGTCATGTAATATAGCATACTGATAATTAGAAATTATGAAAAGTGCTATAAAGAGAGGAAGGGAGTTACTCCATGTTAGGGTTAGAGTGAGAAAAGACAAACTTCTTCAAGAGCAGACCTTTTAGGTGACATCTGACAAAAAGCTGGAGTATTTCAAAGAAGTTGATGAGTGTTTTGAAGACTACTGTATTGCACTCAAGGACAGAGACCATATCTTACTGAATCCCTCACAAGTGTTTGACACTAAGAAGGCACATAGTAATATTTCTCCCTCTTTCTACCCCCTCCTATGGCTTGTATATCATAAAAATTTTCAGAGTAGTTTCTGCAAGAAAAGTTGCTGCTCTTTTTGTTTTGTTGGCTTGTACTTCTTAGGTTATAAGTCTAACTTGATGGCATTTCTTTGCTTATTGGGTTTTATTAGCACAGGATGCTCTAAAAACTAAGCCATAGGCTTCTTAAAAATTTCTACTGGAATTCACTTTGTGGTTTTTTTACTGGAACACTTAATCTTACATGAAATGGGCATATAGGGTCCTACAGATTTTTTCTGTGAATCTTTAATAAAAATCGTTAGGTACTTGAAGAATGCGAAATGGCTCTGTTCAAGATTTCCTATTAAATATGGCTTTAAAGTATAAGAACAAAGTATTTCTCTCTTTGCTTAACCTGCTGTTGCATGTGTTGCTGCAGATAAGGTGGTGCCAATTCTGCACTGCTCGTGCCTTCTGCCTGGCAGCTGTCAGTGATGGGTCTAGGTGTTACGGAATCATTCTTTCTTTCTCTAAGATAGACATAACACATAATTTACCATTTTAACCATTTGTAAGTGTACAGTTTAATGGAATTGAGTACATTTACATTGTATGCAACTACTACCACCATCTGTCTCCAGAATTTTTTTATTTTCCTAGACTCAAACTCTGTACCCAGTAGACAGTAATCACCCAGTCCTTCCTACCTTTAGTCACTGGCATCCACTGTTCCATTTTCCGTCTCTGTGGATTTGATGAATATAGGTGCTGTGTAGAAGTGGAATCATATGGTGTTGGTCTTTTTTGTACTGTTTCTTTTATGTTAGCATAATGCCTGCGAGGTACATCCATGTTGTAGCAGGCATCAGAATTTCCTTGAGGTTGTGTAATATTTCTGTCTACACACACAGAGAAAGAAGTATTTTTCATTCCTTAAAGAGGAAGTTTTGATCCATGCTACAACATATATGTGTACATAGCATATTTTGTTTATCAGTTCATCTATTGACGAACATTTGGGTTTTGCCTCCTTTCGGCTGTTGTGCATAATGCTGCTATGAAGGTGGATATACAGCTATTTCTTCGGGACTCTGTTTTCTTTCTTTTGGGTGTGTTTCCACAAGTGGAACTTCTGGATTATGTGGTAATTCTGTTTTTTGAAGAACCATAATACTGTTTTCCATAACAATTGCACTATTTTCATTCTCACCAACAGTGCACAAGGGTTCCAGTTCTTCCACATGCTTCCAGTACTTATTGTTATCATTTTGGTGTTTTGAAACGGGGTCTCACTGTGTTTCAGGCTGTCCTCAAACTCATGATGTAGCCCATGTAGCTGGCCTTAAACTTGCAATCCTTCTGCAAGAATGTTGGGTTTTGTTTTGTTTTGTTTTGTTTTTTTGGGACAGGGTCTCATTATGTAGCCCAAGCTGGCCTTGAACTCTTGGCAATCCTGCTGCGCAAAATGTTGGGATTACAGATGTGTGCAACCATACCTGGCTTTTTTTTTTTTTTTTTTTTTGATTGTAACTTTTGTTGTGGTTGTGAGACAGTGTCTTATTGTAAGGTTGTGTATGTGTGCAGGTGCGTGTGTGCACGTGTGTGTAACCCAGGGCCTTGTGTATGCTAGGCAAGTGCTGCACCACTGAGCTACATCATTAGCCCTGTTTTTATTTTTATTTTGAGCTAAGCTACACAGGCTGGCCTTAAACTTGTGATCCTTCTGACTCAGTCTCTGAGTAGTAATTATTTTAATTTGCATTTCCCTAATGGTTTGTGATGTTGAGCATGTTTCCATGTTCTTGGGCATTTGTATGTGCGTATATACATATGTATATTTTTTTCTTTTTTGAGAATTGTCTATTTAAGTCTCCCTTCCCCCTTTTTGATGCTGGGGATCAAACCTAGGGTTTCATGCATACTAAGCAAGCACTCCACCACTGAGTTACATCTTTAGCCCCATTGTTACCAGTAGACTCAGGTTTTATTTTGTATGTGTGTGTGCAATTTGGATAGAAATTGTGAAAAGGCAAAGGACATCTTCCTTCCTTCCTTCCTTCCCTCCTTCCTGTTAACAGCTCTGAGCTCTGAGTACCAGTGGCTCTCAACTCTTAGTGTTAACAACTCTTCCAGCTTTTTGCAGCCCTCTAACAGTTCATGTAGCTGGAGCAAGTAGCTCTTCTGTGGCTTTCCCAGCCGCTCCTAGTTCAGTGATAGTGAACCTTTTAGAGGTGCAGTCTGTGCACCTACCCAGCTCACCTGCCCTGGCTTCTCTCTGACCACAGTGAGGACATCTGCGGTGGCTGCCTTGTGGGTGGAGACAAGGAGTGGCTGTGGGATGGAGTCATTGGGAGCAGCAGTGGCCAAGGCACAGTTTCCCAGGTCAGTCATGGGGAATTAGGTTCAGCCATAGCCCAAGTAAAGATCTTTCTCAGTAATCATGAAAGTTGTAAAAACACAGAACACAACCCCCTCCTTTTTTTTTGAGATGGGGTCTCACTTTGTAGCCAGGTCAGTCTTGAATTCGCTCTTCTATCTTAGCTTCCCAAGTGCTGGGATTATAGGGGTGCACTACCATAAAAATGTACTATCTTAGCCATTTTCTAGAACTCCTCATTACCCTTTTAATATCCATAGAATTTGTTGCATTGCATCATCATTCTCTCATTTTTGATGTTGATAATTTGTGTCTTCTTTTTTATCAGTCAAGCTAGAGGTTTGTCAGTGTTATTGATCTTGACTAAGAACAAACTTAGTTTTATTGCTTTTTCACTCTGAGTTTTTTTTTTTTTTTTTTTTTTTTGGCATTACTGGGGATTGAACCCAGGGCTGAGCTACATCCTCAGCCCTTTTTATTTTTCGTTTTGGCACAGTTAGCAAGTTGCCCAGACTGGGCTCAAATTTGTGATACTCCTGCCTGAGCCTCTCAGAGTGCTGGGATTACAGGTGTGTGCCACCATGTCTTCCACTCTGAGTTTTATGATTTCTCTTCTTCTACTTAGTGTTTTTAGAGGAAGATGAGGTCATTTATTTGAGAACTTTCTTTTTATTTATTTATTTATTTATTTATTTTTGAGTGTTCAAATAGTTTATAAATATTATCAACAAAATACTTATTTTATTATGCTTTTTGTCTTGCTTCAGTGAAGATGTCCTTTTAAGCCACCCTGTTTCTTAACATTGTTTCACACTCTCAGATCAGATACTAGCTTTCTTCCGAGGTGATAATCCCAGTTTATCACAATATTTCCAATTAAGAAAGACAAACAACTTTTTTTTTTTTTTTTTTTGTCTTTTTGAGACAGGGTTTCACTATGCAGTTCAGGCTGGCCTTCAACTCACTTTGTAGGCCAGGGTGACCTCAAACGTGCAGTGATCCTCCTGCCTCAGCCTCCCGAGTGCTGGGATTACAGGCGTGCGTCACCACTCCTGGCCTGGAGGTTTCTTACATAAGGTAGAAATTTTTCATTTCTGTAAACATGCAGTGCCAGTTGTTTCTTCAAACAGTTTTTTCATTAAGAGAGAGCTGCTCTGGTGAAGAATCATTTTTACCTATTATGTCCAGATCCCAAAAGAAACTTAACATCTTTCTGTGAAAAGACAGAAAATACCCAACTAATATGAAAGCTCTCTGTAATCAAAGGAATGCCTACCTATTACAAATATGTAATCAGTCCCTATAGGAAAGCTCTGATGAACTAAAAATGCTCTCCAGTTACCTAGAGCTTGTCAAATGTGCTTTGGTAAGTCACGTTCTTCACTGGTTTGACAACCCTGAAGGATGTCCTTCTAACGATTCTTCAGATCCTCATACAAAGAAACAGTTTCTTGTGAGTGAGCCAAGGGTAACACCTTCTCACACAGTAACGTCTGCTCTTGGAACCCTTCTTTAGGAGTATTAGCATTTTCACAATGGTGAAGCACAAATATGAGGTTTGAGGCATAATGAGACAGGAAGGCAGGGCGTGGCTAAAAAAACAGGCCTGACAAGATCCCAGGACACATATGCTGAACAGTTCCCAAAACCCTGCTTGTGAACTTCTGAGCGGGTTTTCTATAGAACGGCCTAGACCTGACCTTAACCTGAGGCATGGGTGATACAAAAAGGACGGTCCACACTGGAGAACTTTCTTTTTAAATTAAGTGTTTAGTGCTATAAATTTCCTTTTACGTACTATTATGGTAGCATACCACAGGTTTTGATATAGTTTGTTTTTATTTTCATTCAGTTCAAAATACATTCTTATTTTCCCTTTGATTTCTTTTCTTTGATGCGTCATTTAGAATTACTTAAGTTTCAAATATTTGAGTATTTTATAAATATCTTTCTGTTATTCTTCATTCCCTGAGAACATACTTTATGTGAATTGTTTTTAAAATTATTGAGATTTGTTTTATGGCCCAGAATATGGTCCGCCTTGGTGCATATTTTCGGTGTCCTGGAAAAGAATGTGCATTGTTATTGGGTGGACTCTGTAAGTGTCAGATCAGCATGGTTCGTAGGCTTGGTCAGGTCTTCACTGTCCTTACTGTTTCCAGTCAACATGTCGTGTCAATTATTGAAGGATGGGGATTGAAATCTGAGATTTAATTATGTATTTGTCTGTTTATCTGTGCAGCTGTGATGGTTTTCACTTTATGTGTTTTGAAGTTTTGTAAGAGGGTACATAGATATTTAGAATCATGTGTTTTTAGATGAATTTAATGCTTTATTATGAAATGGCCTTCATTATCCCCAGGCCTTTTGCTCTGAAATGTATTCTGTCTGGTATTATGTAGCCACTTTAGCTTTCCATTGTTTGGTGTTAATAGGTATATCTTTTTTCATCTTTTTAATTTAATTTAATTTTTTAAAACCTGTTTGTGATTTTATATTTAAAGCAGGTTTGTTATAGCCAGTATGGTCTTGTTTTTTAAATCCAGTATGAGAATCTCTGGTTTTTAATTGGAATGCTTACATGGTTTACCTTTTTTTTTTTTTTTTTTCCTTCCTGAGTGCTGGGATTACAGGCATGTGCCACCATGTCCAACCCAGATTGTTTACATCTAATATATTTATGGAAAGGATTATGATTACAGCTATCACTTGCTGTTTAGTTTACGTTTATCTTACCTTTTCTTTCTTCTTTCCTTCTTTTGAATTAGCTGAGTCTTTCTTTTTTATATTGAGTCATGATCTCACTGAGTTGCTGAGTTGTTGAGACTGGGTTCATACTTTTGATCGTCTTGTCTCAGCCTCCCAAAGTGCTGGGATTACAGGCATGTGCCACCACACCTGGCTGAGAAGTTTTTTTTCTTTTTTTTAGTCTCACAAAAGTTTTATTTGAGGTCACATCTACACTTCTCATTTCAGTGTATAGACAACTCACAGTTCAGTGCTGTGATTCTAATACAAGTTATACAAGACTGGAACACACTGAATATAGTGCACATGAAAGGAAAATAAATTACAGTTTCAAAGCTATTGCAGAGCTTTCCACGTATAAAAAGTAAACAAAGTAGTGCTGTCCTCATAACCAACAATCTGTTGTATCCAGATCTGAAGATAAAAAGAGTAAAGGATGTGGACAGCAGTATATATGAGCATGGCTGTATTAGTAAAGTTTTATTTACAGAACATCTCCTGACCCTGATCTCCAGCTTTGTAGAGTGGGAATTCAGATGGGTTCTGCACTGTCATCTGTCACTTGGAGGCACCTAACCCATCTGGATGTTGCATCCTCACACACATATGGCACAGTCAGACAGGGTGCAGTTGTGGTGTCAGCTCTATCTATGAGAACTCACCAGTTTCTGGTTAATCTTACCCTTGGCCATGTAGTTGGTTAGAAATTTGGATAATTCTGTAGAGTGAAGAATGCACAATTCTAAGTTATTTGTCCTTTGTTTTACCTAAAAAATGTAAATACTGTTTTTCTAAAATTCATTTTATTTTTTTCTTGTGGGCTTATTAGTGATAACTGTTACTTCAGTGGTTCGTTAGGGTGTACCGCATACACACTTACCACCATTTACCTTAAGATGACATACCACCTCACTTAGTATAAGAGCCTTGCCACAATATGTGTTCATTTCTTCTCTCCTGGCCTTTATGCTAGTATTATGTATCTTACTTCTACATGTTATACACTGTATATTTAAAAACTTTGGTTTTAACAGTTAACTTTTAAGGAAATTCAAATAATAAAAATACAGTATTTCTTTTTGCTGTGTGGTTACCATTTCTAGTAGTGTTCACTCTTGTTTGTGCATCCGTATTTCCACCTGATAGTATTTTCTTTTTTTCTGGGCTGCTTTTTACATTTGTTATGGTGCAGGTTTGTTGTTTTTGACAGGTTTGAGAAAAAAATACGTAGTCTTTGTTGTTTTGAAAATATTTAACAGACTTTATTTTTTCAAGTAGTCTTAGATATACAGAAAATTTACACAGAAACACATTAGACAGTTCTCATGTGGTCACCTTCTGCCCCCAAGTTTCTCCTTTTATGAAGATTTTGCATTAGTGTGGTATGTTTGTTAAAACTGACGTATTATTAACTAATGTCCAGAGCTTACATTGGGTTATGTTCTTTGTGTTTAATTCTGTGGGTTTTGATAAATGCATGTCATGTATCCATCATTAAGAGGATCATAGAAATTAGTTTTATTGACCTAAAAATGCCCTGTACTTCATCTGTTCATTTCTGTTTCCTTTCCTCTGAACACTGAACAACTGTTTTTTTTTTTTTTTTATATTAAGGATTGAACCCAGGGCCTTTGCATTGAGCTGCATCCCTACCCTCTTTTCAATTTTTTTTTTTTTTTGTGGGTACCGGGGGTCAAACTCAGGACCTTGCGTGCCAGGAGGTGCCCATGCCACTGAGTGATATCACCGGCCCTTTTTTTGTATGTGGGTACTGGGAGTC
Organism: Erethizon dorsatum; assembly: GCA_028451465.1. Classification (NCBI taxonomy): domain Eukaryota; kingdom Metazoa; phylum Chordata; class Mammalia; order Rodentia; family Erethizontidae; genus Erethizon; species Erethizon dorsatum. The sequence continues at coordinate 79,077,877 of CM051831.1, read as the reverse complement.
GAACTCAGGACCTCGTGCTTGCTCTTTTCAATTTTGAGACAGGGCCTCACTAAGTTGCTTAGGCTGGCCTCTAACTTGTGATCCGCCTGCCTCAGCCTTACAGAGAGTGCTGGGATTACGGGTGTGGCCACCATGCCAGCTTTTTCTTTTTTAAACAACAGCTGTTTATTTCTCACAGTTCTGGAGGCTAGGAAGTCCAAGATCAAGGTCCCAGCTGATTCAGTTTTTGGTGAAGGCTCCCTTTGTACCTTGCAAATGGCCACTTCACTGTGTTCATGCAGGACAAGAAGAGAGCTCTCTCTTATCCTCTTCTCATAAAGTCACTAATGACATCATGAGGGTCCATTCTCATGACCTTGCCTAATCCTGATTATCCAAAAGACCCATCTCTAAATATCATATCATTAGGGCTTAGGGCATCAACATATAAGTGTGGGGGTGGGTCGTAATTGTGCCCATCCCACTAGGTCAGAGCTGGTGGATCTTTCAGAAACAAGTGCCCAAACTGCAACCCCAAACCCACTTACTTATTGCAGAGTGCCAACACTGCAATTAAACCTGGATACTGAGGCTTTAGTTTAGAACAAACAACTCATACATTAACATCTTTTGTTTTATTTTATTTTTTTATTTTTTATTTTTTTTGTGGTTACCGGGGGTTGACCTCAGGACCTCACGTGCCAGCAGGCGCCCGTGCGGCTGAGCGATATCACCGGCCCCTTTTTCGTATGTGGGTTCCAGGAGTCGAACTCAGGACCTCGCGCTTGCCAGGCAGGCGCTTATGCCGCTGAGCCATCTCACCGGCCCACATCTTTTGTTTTAAAAGAAAACAACACGTGTGCCATAGGTTTGCTGAAACTGCACTAGGTGATGCTACACACTTCAAATCTTCACTTTCTCAAATTGTCCTATTCCATAATTGTTCATTTTAACTGTTTCTTTTTACCCAGGATGAGTTTCGATATAAGGGAGGCCCTGCCATGTAGGTATATTAAATCAGGCTTCTGTAAGAAGCAGGATTTTATGTCTTCTCAAATCTGAGAGGACAGTCAATTCAGAGATCAGGGGAAACATCATTGGCCCAAAACAGGTTATTTACCACATTGTACATAACTGAGATTTAAGCTGCCTATTTGACAAAAAGTGCAGGTAACCTCTGTAGAAATTTAGGTTTCTCATATATGGTTTTGTTTCACATTTCTCAGAGTGCCCTTGAAATCACTGTGTAGCCCAGGCTGGCCTTGAACTTGGAGCAATTCTCCTGCCTTAGCCTCCCAAGTGTTGGGATTACAGGTGTGTGCCACCATGTCCAGCTGCCCACGCTAAGACAGAGGTGTTCTTGGGCCCCAGACTAATGACATTATAAGGGACAGTAGCACCAATACAGGCAGCAACTGGCACCATGTTTTTAGTGAGGTTCTTCTTGGGAAACAAAACCTCCATTCCGTCAGATTGAGGCAACAGTTTCTACAGAGTCTGGTGGTTTTCCAGCTGCCCAAGGTTGGACTTGAGTATGGTTATCTTGCTCATCATTACAGCCTTCCTGTGGAGAGACACATCTTCTAGAGCCCTGTGGTGTGCTCCAACATTGAAGCATTTTGGGTAATCATCTAAAAGTTGGAAGATCTTAGGGGAGTAGTTCAGGTTGCCTTTTCTTCTCTGGGTATCATGGTGTGTATCAGGGATTGTCACGCAGAGTTAAAAGACAGCGTCATCCAGATAAGATGCTGATGAGAGCTTGGCCATTGTTACTTTTGAGTCGGTTTTTTTTTTTTTTTTTTTTAAATCCTTTCTTCTTCCCTCAGTGCTCAAATGACGTGCATATCAGGTCTGTTGAAGTTGCTCCACTGCTCAGTTCCTTTTTTTGCCTGTTCCCCTCCTTCTTTTGGGTAGTTTTTCTTGGTGTTTCCTTTTTCCTCCCCTCCCCTCCCCTCCGCTCCTCCCCTCCTCTCTCTTCCCCTCTCCTCCTCTCTCTCCTCTCTCTCTCACTGAGATTACAGATGTGTGCAACCATGCCCAGCTAAGGTTACTGTCTTTTCTCCTGGAATGTTTGATCTACTATTAACCTGATCTCTGTTTTTTTTTTTTTTTTTTTTTTTAAATCTCAGAGGATCTGTGCTCACTTCCCCCTGGGATCGAACCTATGGCCTCACGCACACTAAGCATGTAGTCTACCACTGAGCTGTGCCCTCTGGGCCTTATTTCTCTTTTTAATATTTTCTGTATCTCTGTCAGTACTCAATTTTTCTTCTTGTTTTTTGAACAAGATACATGGAATGTATCTATAGAAACTTTCAATATTTTTCTTTTCTCATTCTGTTATCTTTTTTTTTTTGTGGGTACCAGGGGGTCAACCTCAGGACCTCGCGTGCCAGTAGGCGCCCGTGCCACTGAGCGATATCACCGGCCCCTTTTTCGTATGTGGGATCCGCGAGTCGAACTCGGGCCCTCGCGCTTGCCGGGCAGGCGCTTAAGCCGCTGAGCCATCTCACCGGCCCTCATTCTGTTATCTTTATCACTTGATTTTCATCTCCTGATATGTTGTATTTTCTTGTTGCTTTGCATTTTTATTGGCTTTCAGACCTTGTTGGATGCTGGATATTTTTACTATTTCTGTAAGTAAGCCTGAACTTTATTTTGGGGTATAATAAATTACCTGGAAACAATTTGATTCTTTTTATTTTGTTTTCCTTATTTTGGTTGTGCTGGGGATTGAACCCAGGCCCTGTGAATGTGAAGCACATGCTGTACCACTGAGCTATATTACTTGTCACTCTTCCTTTTGGGTCTTGATTTTTGGATTTATTACTTGGGACCTGATTAGTGTTTAGGGTTTACTTTTTGTTGTTTTCTTTTTTGAGACAGGGTCTTGCTGTGTAGCCCAGGCTGGCCTCGAACTCACAGCAATCGGCCTGCCTCAGCCTCCAGAGTGCTGGGATTACAGGCGTGTGGCACCCCGCCCAGCTGAGTATTTAGGGTTGATTGTTGTTTACTCCTGAGTTAAGACTTTACTGAGTACTCTTTCCCCTAGCCTACAAATGCTGAGGTTTTCAAGTCTGGCTGGTAGGACAAGTTCTATTCCTGGCCCTGTGTGAGCTCAGGTTACTGTCCTTCCTCATGCTTTTAGGTGGTTCTTTCCTCAGTCTCTTCCTTACATGTGCTTGTCAGTGCTCTGCTGAATATGCAAGTGGGATGCCCTTTAGATGTCAAGTTTCCTCTTTGTGCAGTTGTTACTCCGTCCTATAATTTCTGATTACCTTAGCCTTGTTAAGACTCTCAGCTCCATCTCTTCAACTTAGATAGTTCACCAGGTTCCACCAGGGTTCCCTGCCCTGTGCTGCAGCTTAGAAACTCTCAAGGCAGTACGCAAAAGGCAATCGTAGTGTCTTAGTCACTTTCCTTGTCACTGAGACACAACATCTGGAGAAGTCTGTTCTGACTTGTTACAGTCCATGGTTGGCCGGCTGGCTGCCAGACAGAAATGGCACGGCAGAGGGGCATAGTAGAGGAAATCTGCTCTTGTCATTGTTACCAGGAAGCAGAGAAAGGAGGAAGGAGCCAGGGAGGGAGCTGTACCCTCCGCCAGTGACCTACCTCTTCCAGCGGGCCCCACCTTCCGACACAACGTGCCCAGCTGCTGAACTCCCCAGTGGATTGGTCCACTGATGAGCACAGCACCCCTGTGATCCAGTCATCTTCCATAAATTTTGCCTGTGAGCATATGATGCTTTTGAGGGACATTTTTGATCTAAACTGTGCTGTAACATACAAGATTCATCACGTTTCTTTACTGTTTCTCAGGCATCAGTGTATTTTACTGTCTTATGTCTGGTGCCTAGAAAACCTTTGTTTCATATATTTTAGCTTTTTTTTTTTTTTTAAAGCTAATTAAGATGCAAGGGTAAATGTGGTAATTTTTGTATCCTGGTGGGAAGCAGACATCCAAGGGACTTCAGTTTGAGGGGCCAGAAGTAATCCAGGAGCTGGAGAAGAAGAGGAAAGGATGAGATCTAGAACAATATGGAGCATATAACCTTATGTAGGACAAAGGTGAAAGTACATTGTAAGTGTTTTTGTTATTACGAATTATGTAAGGAGCCAAGTTCCTTCCTCTGACCTAAGAGAGAAACATGTCATGATGGTTGGCACTGCAGGTACATTTGCTGCTGGAAAGTAGGACATTGTAGGAATTCCTGCCTGTGAAGCAGGTGGATGTTGGAAAGGATAGAGCCTAGGAGGGTTTTGTATAGGGCCTTGAAAGAAGTGGTAAGGAGGTGGAGCTGATCCTGCAGGACTACAGAGAGGCAGTAAATTTCAAAACCTTAAGAGTGCAGGTAGTCATCTATATTGGTTTCATCTGTACATCGTGGCTTATTTTACTACATCCAACAGCCTGAGTCATAAGAGTAAAGGAGAAAGTGGGGCTGAGGGTCTAGCTCAGTGGTAGAGTGTGCTTAGCAAAAAACAGAAACAAAACAACAACAACAATAGAATAGACGAGGAAGTAGTAGGATAGATGAAAAAGTAGTAAAGGCAGGGAGAGAGATTTGAGAGAGCATTATTGATGTGACAGTCCCACATCAATAATGTTATCACAGTAAGGAAGGGATATTAGAAAATTCTTCTTTATGGTGTATACAATTAAAGCCTATTATATGCATATATGAAAATGCTACAATGAAACCCATTCTGTGTAACTAATATACACTAATAAAAAAGAAAAATTCCTTTTAATTGTACTTTATTCTCAGAAACTTCTGGAGTGATAGTGGTTAAAAGCTCTAATTATCTGAAGGAATGTAGCCTTGAATAATAATACAGAAGGGAGGTGGCAGTGATGTAAATGATGCAGGACTATTCTGATACTGAAAATAACAAATGGTGGAGTGAGGTAAAGCATTTGTCCTTGACTAAAGAGGTCATCTTGTCCAGGATGAGAATATTGTCATGAATTTTAAACTGTTCAATTTATTATTATGATAATAATTTATAAAGAAGCTTGGGATGATATGGAAAAGTTTCTGAAATTTGGTGCTTTTCTCTATTGTGCTTTGGACCCTGACTATATAATTAGAGTATTATTTTCTAAAAAGAACATGTTCAATTTATTTGTTTATTTATTTATTTAATTTTTTAAAAATTAATTTTATTGATACATTTTAGATATAATGATCATATTCATTAGAGGAAGTTTGTACCTGTACATGATATTTCTTAATTCTTCTTTTTTCTCTGATATACTCTCCTCCCTTCAACCCCTCTTCCCCTCCTTATTTACAAAAGCTTTATTTCCATTTTCTTCGTTCTGTTCTCTTTCTTTTCCCTTCCTTCCTTTCTCCCTCCCCCATCCCTTGTTCCACTTCCCATTTGAATATTTTCTTCCTATTTCCCAGTACCTGTTACACATTTTGGTCTTTATTTACCACACATGTGGTATTTAAACACGTGTCCGATTTATTTCATTTAAGAGTATGGGCTCTTTTTTTTCCCTTTTCCCCCTTTCTTCCTTTCCCCCCTCCCCTCTCTAGTTCCCCTTTCTTTTGAACAGTTTCTTCCTATTTCACGATACCTTTTATATACTTTGCTCCTTATTTACACATTTGGAATCTCATACCAGAGAAACCATGCAATATTTACACATGTGAGTCTAATTTATTTCACTTAAGAGTATGTTCTCAAGGTGCATCCATTTATCTAGAAATGTCTCAAGTTTATCCTCTTTATGACTGGGTAGTACTCCATTGTATAAAAAAACCACGTCGTCTTTATCCATTCCTTGGTTGATGTACATTTTGGTTGTTTCCAAGATTAAGCTATTACAAATTGTGCTACTGTAAACGTGGGTGTGCATATATCACTGTGGTATGTTTTTAATTTTTCTGGGAAGACTCAGGAGGAGAATGGCTGGGTAAATGGAACCTCCAGTCCTAGTTTTTTGAGGAATCTCAACACTGATTTCCACAATGGTTGCGTCAGTTTACACTCCCACCAACAGTGTAGAAGGGTTCTTTATTTCTCACAGCCCCTCTAGCATCTGTTATTGGTTGATTTCTTGATAATATCCATTCTTTCTGGGGTGAGGTGGAATCTCAGCATTGTCTTAATTTGCATCTCTTGAATGACCGATTATTTTGAACATTTTTTTTTCACATATTTATTTGCCATTTGTAATTCTTCCTCTGAGAAGTGGGTATTCATCACAGATGCCCATTTTTGGATTGGGTCTTTAAATTTGGAGGGGTCTGATTTTTTTCAATTCTTTATATGTTCTAGGTATTAGTTGAGGGACAACCGGGTAAGATTTTTTTTCCACTCTGTGGGTTGTCTTTTCACTGTATTGGTAATTTCTTTTGCTGTGCAAAAGCTTTTTAATAGGATGATATCTCAGTTGTTGATTCCTTGTAGTATCTCCCATGTCTGGGTTTTGTTCATGAAATCTTTGCCTGCACCTGTGTCTTCAAGAGTTCTACTGATTCTCTCTCCCAGCAGATTTAGTGTTTCTGTTTTAATATTTAGATATTCGATCCATTTTGATTTTAGTTTAGTGCATGGTGATAGACATGGGTCTAGTTTTAATCTTTGGCATGTGGAAAGCCAGTTTTTCCAGTACCATTTATTGAAGAGGTTATCTTTCAGTGAATGTGCTTGGCCCCTTTTACAAAGATGAGGTGGATGAGTGTGTTTGGTGTTGTTTCTTCATCTTCTAATGTGTTTCATTGATTCTCAGGTCCAGTTTTTTTTTTTTTTGTTTGTTTGTTTTGTTTTTGCCAGTACCGTGCTGTTTTTATCACAGTAGCTTTGTAGTATAATTTCAAGTTGGGGGTTGTAATGCCCCCTGCCTTGCTTTTGTTGCCTAGGATTGTTTTGCATTCTAGGTCTTTTCCGGTTCCAAATGAATTTTAGGAATGTTTTCTCTAGTTCTGTGAAGTATGCTAATGGTATTTTGATCAGGATTGCATTAAATCTGTACAACAACTATGGGGGTATGGCCATTTTCACTGTATTGGTTCTTCCTGTCCATGAGCAAGGGATATTTTTCCATTTTCTGATATTCTCTTTGATCTCCTTTTTCAGAGCACTGTAGTTTTCAGTGTGTACATCTTTTACTCCCTTTGTTAGATTGATTCCTAAGTATTTCATTGTTTTCGATGCTATTATGAAAGGCGTGGTTTCCCTAATTTCTCTCTCAGTGCATTTGTTGTTAGTATGCAGAAATGCTACTGATTTTTGAGTGTTGACTTTTTATCCAGCTATGCTACTGAATTTGTTTATTAACTCTAGGAGTCTTTTGGTGGAGTTTTTGGGGTCTTCCATGTAGAGTATCATGTCATCTGTGACTAATGATAGTTTAACTTCTTCCTTTCCTATCCTTATTCCTTTTATTTCTCTCTCTTGTCTAATTGCTCTGGCTAATGTTTCCAGAACTATACTGTATAAGAGTGGTGATAGTGGACATCCTTGTCTTGTTCCTGATTTTAGAGTGAAAGCTTTCAGTTTTTGTCCATTTAGTATGATGTTGGCTGTTGGATTGTCATAGATGGCCTTTATCAGATTGAGATAAAGACCATCTATTCCAATTTTCTGTAGGGTTTTTTTTTTTTTTTTTTAATCATGCACGGGTGTTGGACTTTGTCAAATGCTTTTTCTGCGTCTATTGAGATCATATGATTTTTGTCTTTGGCTCTGTTAATACGGTGTATTACATTTATAGAGTTTGCGCATGTTGAACCATCTCTGCATCCCTGGGGATGAATCGTATTTGGTCATGGTGTATAATCATCTTGATGATTTGCTGCATTCTGTTAGCCAGTATCTTATTGAAGATTTTTGCATCTATGTTCACTGGGGAGATTGGCCTATAGTTCTCTTTTTTGGTTGGACCTTTCTCTGGTTTTGGTGTCAGGGTAATGCTTGCCTCCAGGAATTAGTTAGGGAGTATTGCTTCCTTCAATTTCATTAAAAGTTTGAGGAGTATTGGCATTAAATCTTCTCTAAATTTCTTGTAGAATTTGGCAGTGAATCCATCAGCCCTGGGCTTTTCTTTGTTGGTAAGTTTTTTTTTTTTTTTTTTTGTGGGTACTGGGGGTCGACCTCAGGACCTCGCGCGCCAGCAGGCGCCCATGCCGCTGAGCGATATCACCAGCCCTTTTTCGTATGTGGGTTCCGGGAGTCGAACTCGGGCCCTCGCGCTTGCCAGGCAGGCGCTTACGCCGCTGAGCCCTCTCACCAGCCCTGTTGGTAAGTTTTTAATTACATTTTCAATTTTATTGACTGATATTGGGTTATTTAGAATTTTTATATCTCCTTGATTCAGTTTTTGCAATTCATATATATCTAGGAATCTGTCCATTTCTTCTGTATTTTCCATCTTATTAGGGTATAGTTTCTCGAAATAAGTACTGATGATCTTCTGGATTTCCACAGGATTCATTGTGATTTCACCCTTTTTGTTCCTAATTGCATGGATTTGAGTCTTTTCTTTCTTTCTTTTGGATAAGGTTGCCTAAGGGTTTATCAATTTTATTTAATCTTTCAAAAAACCAATTCTTCAATTAATTAATTCTTCGTATTTTCTTAGTCTTGATTGCATTAATTTCTGCTCTGATCTTCATAATTTCCTCCCTCGTTTGAACTTTGGGTTTATCTTGCTCTTTTTTTAAGAAGTTTGAGATTCTACGTTAGGTTGTTTATTTGAGCTCATTCTGTTTTCCTGATGTGAGAGATTAGGGCTATAAATTTCCCTCTTAGGACTGCTTTCATTGCATCCCATAAGTTACTGTATGTTGTATCAGCATTATCATTTAATTGTAGAAACTCTCTAATTTATTCTTTTAATTTCATCTATGACTCATTGGTTGTTCAGGAGGGTGTTATTTAATGTCCAGGTGTTTATGTAGTTTTTGTGGTTTCTTTTGCCTTTGATTTCCAATATCATTGCACTATGGTCAGATAATATACATGCGATGATTTCAGTTCTTTTGCATTTACTTAAGCATGTTCTGTGGGCTGGTATGTGGTCTATTTGGAGAATGTCCCATGTGTAGCTGAGAAGAATGTGTTTTCTGATGTTGTGGGGTGGAGTACTCTGTGGACATATATGAAGTCCATTTGTTTACAGGTTTGGTTTAATTCTGATTTTTTTTTTGTTGATTTTTTGTGTAATTGATGTATTGGTGATAGTGGGATATTAACTTCCCCCATTACAGTTGTGTTGGTGCTTATTTGATTTTTCATGTCCGTTAATATTTGTTTTATGTAGTTGGGTGCACTGGTATTTGGTGCATATATATTTAAGATTGTTATGTCTTCTTGGAGTTTTCCTTAACAAGTATGTAGTGACCTTCTTTGTCTCTTTTGATCAGTCTTGGCTTGAAGTTTACATTGTCTGCAAATAGAATAGCTACCCCTGCTTTTCTGGGGTTCCTGTTGCATTGAGTATTGTTTCCCATCCTTTGACTTTTAGTCTATGAATTTCTTTTTCAGTTGTGTTTCTTGTATGCAGCATATTGTTGGATCTTGCTTCTTGATCCATTCTGCCGGTCTGTTTCTTTCTATTGGTGAACTGAGACCATTTACATTGATGGTTATAACTGATATGTGTTGGCTTCTCCTTCTCATTTTATTTTCCTGTTGTTGGTGTCCTGTCTTTCCCTTCTGTTTAATTGCTTTCTCTGCCTGATTGCTTCTTTCTATTGGTTTTCTTGGAATTTTGGCCTTCCTTATCTTTTTTTAAAATATCCTTCAGATCATTTTGGAGAGTTGGTTTGGTGGTCATGAATTTCTTCAGTAGTTCTTTATCATGGAAGTATCTTATTTCTCCACTGATTTTGAAAGATTTGTAGGGTACATCAATCTGGGTTGGATGTTGTTTTCTTTAGGACTTGAAATACTCCACTCCAAGCACATCTTGACTTGAGGTTTTGTGTTGAGAAGTCTGCTGTGATACTGATGGGCTTTCCTTTGTAGGGGATCTGTTTCTTTTCTGTAGTAGCCATTAATATTCTATTCTTTTGCTGAATTTCTTTTTTTTTTTTTTTTTTTATTTTAAAGAGAAGAAAAAAACAAAACAAATCAAAAGAACAAATTTTCAAAACAACATAATAGGAGGGTAACAATGGTTAATATATTACGTATTACTGTCTTTAAGTTAGTTATTCAGGACACCAGACATTAGCATTCAATTGTCTGAACATTATTGGCACAAACCTTACTCTTCAATGAACTAAGTAAAAATGGTAGTGTATCTATCTTAACCATCTTATATATATATATACAATTTTTTTCCCTTTCCCTTCTTTCTTTTCCCTATTCCAGTCTCTCTTTCCTTTTGACCAGTTTCTTTTTGATTTACCATATCTATTGTACATTTTGGATCTTATTTACTCTTTCAGTTTCTCATACTAGAGAGATAATACGATGCTTACACATGTGCTTCTGGTTTATTTCACTTATGAGTATTTTCTCGAGTTGCATCCATTTACCTATAAAAGTCTTCAGTTTATCCTTCTTTATGGCTGAATAGTACTCCATTGTATAAAAATACCACATCTTTCTTATCCATTCCTCAGTTGATGGGCATTTGGGTTGTTTCCAAGATCTGGCTATTACAAATTGTGCTGCTATAAACATGGGTGCACATATATCGCTGTGGTACGATGTTTTTATATCTTCTGGGAAGATGCCCAGAAGGGGAATAGCTGGGTCAAATGGGACCTCCAACCCTAGTTTTCTGAGGAATCTCCACACTGACTTCCACAGTGGCTGTACCAGTCGACACTCCCACCAACAGTGAAGAAGGGTTCCTTTTTCCCCACAGCCCCTCCAGCATTTGTTATTAGTTGATTTCTTTTTTTTTTTTTTTTTTTAAAGTGAATTCATTTGATCATCTACATTTTTTATTTATTTATTTATTTTTTTTTTTTTGTGGGTACCGGGGGGTCGACCTCAGGACCTCGCACACCAGCAGGTGCCCGTGCCGCTGAGCGATATCACCGGCCCCTTTTTCGTATGTGGGTTCCGGGAGTCGAACTCGGGCCCTTGCGCTTGCCGGGCAGGCGCTTAAGCTGCTGAGCCATCTCACCGGCCCTAGTTGATTTCTTAATAGTAGCCATTCTTTCTGGGGTGAGATGGTATCTCAGTGTTGTTTTAATTTGCATCTCTCGAATGACTAGTGATGTTGCACATTTTTTTGTATATTTGTTTGCCATTAGTATTTCTTCATCTGAGAAATGTGTATTCATCTCAGATGCCCATTTTTGGAGTGGGTCTTTAAATTTGGGAGGTCTGATTTTTTTGAGTTCTTTATATGTTCTCGATAGTAGTCCTTTGTCTGAGGAACAGCTGGCAAACATTTTTTCCCACATTGTGGGTTGTCTCTTCACTCTGTTGGTGGTTTCTCTTGCTGTGCAAAAGCTTTTTAATAAGATGAGATCCCAGTTATTGATTCTTTGGGATAGTTCCTGTGCGGTTGAGTTTTTATTCATAAAGTCTTTGCCTACACCAATGTCTCCAAGGGTTTTACCTATCCTACCTTCCAGCAGATTTAATGTTTCTGTTTTAATATTTAGATCTCTGATCCATTTTGAATTTAGTTTAGTTGCTGAATTTCTTGAATCTTGATTATTATATATCGGTATAGATTTATTTTGATCATGGCTAATTGTAGTTCTATATGCCTCACTTATTTGTACGTCAAATTCTTTATTTTGTGAAGAGGTTTTTAATGGTGTTTGAGCTATTCTGGCTTACTCTTTAACTCCAATCAGTTTTATGTTGTTCTTTTTTGTATCATCTTGCAGCCTGTTAGATTGATTTTTTCATGGTCCCTTGCTGTTTTTAAGACACTGTTCTTTTTGTGGTCACTAACCACAACCTTATTTTTTAGATCTGATAATCTGTCTTCACCTTCATTCAGTCTATTGCATATACTATTTTTTGGTACCGGGAATTGAACTCACGACCTCGTGCTTCCCAGGCTGGTGCTGTGCCACTGAGCTATATCTCCGGCCCTAATGCATATACTTTTGGAATTTTTAATCTGGATATCTATTTGGATCTGTTTCATGGCTTCCACTTCTTTCCTTTGTTGGGCCTTCACGGTTTCCATCGTTTTCCTAAGCTCCTCTATTTTTTTTAATGTGGGTACCGGGAGTCGACCTCAGGACCTCATGCTTGCCAGCAAGTGCTTGTGCTGCTGAGCAGTATCATTGGCCCTTTTTTTTCCTTTACGTGGGTTCCGGGAGTCAAACTCAGGACCTCATGCTTGCCAGGCAGGCACTTATGCCACTGAGCTTATCTCACCGGCCCTATTTTTTTTTTTAATCTGTGTCTCCTCTAGATTTGTTAGGCATGTCTTTCATTTTGATTGTCATTTCTTTTTTCACCTAAGAGATTATTTTTTCGATAGCCATATCCATTTGTTTTTTCACTTCTGCTATCATTTCAGAAAGATGCAGTGTGTGGCTTCTGGTTTCCTCTATCTCATTGTGCTCTGACTTGTGCTGGTTGGGCTGGTGGTCTGGGGTTTCATTTTGCCTCTGCCTCTTGTCATTTTCTGTGTTGGTGCTTATAGATTTCCTGTGGTAGATAGCTTTATCCGTAGTATTGATGCTTCCCTAGGAAGTGTCTGTTCCTCAGAGCTTTCTTCTGGGTGTAGGTGGTTCTTGGTCTTTGTGCCTATCCCAAGAACCTACCTTCCCAATTTATTAAGGATGAGAAGTTAGTATTTATTTGGCTCAGCACCCTGTCCTTTGGTATTGGACTATGATGATGATTATTACCCCAGACAATGTTGTCATACAAGGGAGAAAAACTGACTGTAGTATGTATGACATCCTGGCTAAGGTAGTACAATTAGCAATAACAATATCATCAAGCACAGCCTAACAACTGACAAACTGTGGTAACTACAAATTTGGTACCTTTAACCTTAGGAGCACAGTTATATAACAGTCTATAGTTATATAACAAAATTCAGCATATGCCAGGAGTTTGTATGCAGCGGGTTTCCCCTTGGTAAATTGATTTCACCCTGTTTGGATAGTATTTAAGAGGGATAGGGGACAAAATAGAGAGATAAATGAGGAGAAATGTAGTAGAAGCAAGATTTTAAGGCTAAAGATGATCACCCAATTTTTGGGAGGCTGGAGAATGGTGCAGAAAAGAAAGAATGAAAGAGAAAGCAAAAGAATATTGAAGCAAATCAGAAAAAGAAGAGATAATGTTCATTCACATGAAGGTATCATAAAATCAAGAGGGATAGTTGAGGGAAGAGAGAAAGACGAATGGAACAATACAGGTAAGAAATCTAATTAGTCAAAAGAAAAAACCAATAAAAAGAAACCAAGGACAAACACACATAAGACAAACAGAAAACAAAACAAAACAAAAACAAAACAAACAGAAACCCCCCTGCCCCAATCAGCCTGAGAAAGGAAAAACAATCAAAGAAAAAGAAAAAGAAAGATAATAAAATTTCTCTGATATCCACGGTTCTGTGGTAGTGTCCAAGTTGGATCCCAGAGATGTGCTGTGTAGCCCCGCCAAGTTTGCAGTAGAATATGTGCTGGGTAAGGGGCTGATCTTGTTCTCTGGTTGTGGGAATTAGGACTGGTCTTCCGCTGACAACATTTTGGGCGTCAGCTTCTCCTTACCGTGTTTGTCTCTAAGGTGTATTCCAGTTGTGCTCTCAGGTAGGGAAAGCCAGGGTTGCTCCCAGACCTGTGTACAGTTCGCTTCTTCCAGACCTTGCACAGCTTCCTCTGTTCCACCATTAGCTCCTCTTATTCGCTGATCATGGGGTGGGGGGAATGGCCTTGTCCTGCAGTAGGGCAAGGGGGTTTGCATGCTTGGGCTGCTGTGTCAGGATTGCTCTGCTGGTTGCAGATCAGAAGGGCCTTTCTGGTCCTTTGCATTTAGGGCTAAGAATGGCTTTTGGCAACCACCTGAGCGGAGTCTGGGTGGTCCCAGCTCCTGCTATGCAGTAGATTTTCCCCTAGCCTGCTTCCCACTTGCCAGCAGTCTGCTGTGACTGGATGGCTCTTTCCTCATTCCACTGCAGGGCTTTGGCAGTGAAATGACCTGGGCCTGGGGTACTCCCTGTTCACTTTGGAGTAAAATGGCGGCCTCTCCCGCCTACTCCTGTTGTGTGTGTCTGTGTGCTGAAGCACAGCACTGGTTCACCTCACTTACCAGCTGCTGGTTTCGTTGGGCCCCTCTGGATACAATGACCTACCACCTGCGGCGGTGGCCATGGTGGCTGCTTGCTGGGGCCCCATGGCAGTGGCAGGCTCAATTTTAATTAAAAATATCACATAATATGAGAAGGAGGTGTATGTAGTAATGTCCAACAAAAGATGACAGGGAAACTTGCTGTCTTTTATTTCTTTGATAAGCTCTCATTGAGCATGGCCTGTACTTTTTCATTTTTTCTTCTTTACTGATATTTAACGTATGTACTTATCTTAGTTTACTTTTCTCATTGCTGGGACAAAATACCCAACACCCAACGTTAAAGGGGGAAAGGTTTATTTAACGTACAGTTTGTAGAGGTTTCAGTTCATGATTGGCTGGGTCCAAGGCAGGGTGGCTTGGCAGAATTGCATCCCAGAGGATAAACAGTTCATGGCAGCAGCAGATAGCAAAAGCAAGCAAGGGAGAGACAAGACACTTTCTGTCCCTTCTATTGTATGCAGGCTACCTGCCTTCTGGTGGGTATAGCACTCGCACCCTTAATCCTAGCCAGAACTATGCCAAACCAATCAGTGGACTGATTTACTAATCACACACCCTTAATCCCAGCATCACACACTCTAGATTCAACCACCTCTGAAAAAGTGCTATGACCACATGGAGGCTTTGAGGGGACAACTAGACACAAACTATAACAGTACTGTATTACAGTACTGTTATAGGGCTTTTGGCTGCAAGTGAAGACACCTGACTCAAATTGGCTGTAGTGGTAATAAGGGATATTATTCATTTAAAAGTCAGCAGGTAGTTTGGGTATAGTTCTGTCTGGATTAGGCTGTTTTTCAGCTGTTCCCTCTTTGTTATTATTAGTATTATTATTATCTTTTTCAGTACCGGGGATTGAATCCAGGGCCTTCGCACATCCCCAACCCATTTTTGCTAAATTACTTAGGCTGGGCTTGACATTGTGATCTTTCTGCTTCAGCTTTGCAGAGTGCTGCGATTAGAGGCATATGCCACCATACCTGGCTAGTTATGTCTCTTTAGTGTATTAGCTTTTGTCTATGGTATCCTTCTTTGTTAGATCCCAGGATGGCTGCTGGAGTAACAGTGTTGTTCTTTGTTTGTGTCCAGCTGAAGAGACGGTTTTTACCTAGAAACTCTTTCAAGAGTCTACTTAAATATTTTTCATTTGCAAATAAAATTCGTGTAGCTGTTACTAGGGGACTATGGGATGGTACTGGGGAGCTAGCGAATTTGGAAGCATGCATCAATCATAAGATTTCAACAAGCTCTTCTGGTTTATACATTCTGGAATTGGACCTTTTGCCCATTCCTGAAATAGTCACTTGATACCTCTGTGCCAATTGTGTCTTCCCCTGAGCTAACAAGTCAGCATATGGTGTTGCTGTTTTTCAGCAGGCAAGGCATGGAACAGATGTGGGACAATGTTTACCCGAGTCCACGGTTTCTTCGTGTTTCCTCTTTGCCCTGAGTCTAAAAAGAAGCCAAACCCAAAGGTGCCCTTGTCACTGGCCCTAGATAGAGTTGCCACTTGGCAAAATTGAGCAAACTAAACTTTATGAAATTTTTTTCATTTACAAGTAAAATTCAGATGGTGTAGTACCAAGTGTCTGGTGAATCCTAAATTAGGCTGTGTGGGTCAGTCAGCTGGCCTTGGATAGTTGATAGAGAAAATAATGAGACCAAGAGAGGAAGAGAGGTAAAAGGTAGGAAGAAGAGGGGTATTGTGAGTGCATAACGCATTATTTGGCCCTTTTTGGTGTATCATAGGTTCTCAACTACTAAAAAGGAGAGGGGAGGCTGGAACATTTCCTGAAAGGTAGTAAGTAAAGGGAATTTTTCAGAGTCATTTTTGTTTTTTCCCCATGCTACTTTTTAAACAAGCCAATACCACCATGTACTCTTTTAAAAGGAGACCCCATGCCGGGGGTGGTGGTGTATGCCTATAATCCCAGTACTCGGGAAGTGGAAGCAGGAGGATCACTGCGAGTTTGAGGCCAGCCTGGGCTACACAGTGAATTCAAGGCCAGCCTGAACTTCATAATGAAACCCTGTCTCAAAAAAAAAAAAAAAAAAAAATTAAAATGAAGACCCCCAATGAGATAATTTCAAATGAAAATATTTGTATGTAAGTGTAAAATGAGAGGGGATATATACAGGATCTAAGAAACGCATTAAAAATTCTTGTACTTTAAGATTATTTTTCATTTCATATAGAATCTTGAAGTGGTTAGGAGTAAGTGGGGATCCTGATGCTTGTCTCTTATTTTATTGTTGCTATAGTAAAATACCTGAGACTAGATTTATAAAAAATAGAAGTTTATCTGACTCACAGTTCTGGAGTCTCAGGAGTCCAAGAGCATGGCACTGGCATCTGCTCATCATTTAATGAGAACTTTCTTGCTGTACTATGACATGGTGGAGGGCATCACATAGCAAGACAGAGCGAGTGTGTTAGTCAGGCCCCTCTCCCTCTCATAAAGCCACTTACCCCATTGTGGGGTCCTGTCCTCCAAACCGTATCTAATTGTAATTACTTCCCAAAGGCTTCTTCTCCATATACCATTAAAATATGAATTTGAGGATTAAATTTCCAACACATGAACTTGGGGGGACACATTCAAACCATAGCACCTTGTTTAATTTCAGGGAGCAGTGAAATGCTATAGCTAATGAGGGATGAAATGTTTTTTGCTTTGTTGTTGTTCCCCTTCTCACACCTTCACTTTAACTGTGTATAATAAAATGTGCAGTTTTCCATTTATTTATGTAACTGTTTTTTCTATTTGTCCATCTGTGCCTTTGTGTATTAAAAAGAATATATGAAAAATATAGAAAACTTCAAAAAATAGCGTTATTAAATACATAATTGGGTTTTTTTCCCATTCTTTGCTCTGAGTGGATGTAGTTGTTTATTTCAGTGATTTTGATAGCACTAATTACATTGCATAGAGTAGGTCCTCTTATCTATGGGGGATATATTTCAACCCCCTTGGTAAATACCTGAAACTGAGTGTAGTATCCAACCCTTTGTCCAAGCACTGCGATTCTGTGGCAGTTGATCTTGTAGCTGAGAAGGTTACTGACTGACAAGTAGGTAGTGTATATAGCGTACATATACTGGCAAAGCAGTGATTCTTGTCCTGAGAGGATGAGTCAGAATTGCATCTTGCTACTTAAAAATGATATGTAATTTATAACTTATGAATTATTTATTTTTGGACTCTTTCATTTGATATTTTCAGACCACAGTTCACCATGGGTAACTGGAAATGTGGAAAGTAAAACCATAGATAAGGGGGCCTACTGCACTTACATCTTTTTCCTTTTTTTGCAGTGCTGGGGATTTTGCAGTGCTGCAGTTCAGGCAGGCCTTGAAGTCAATATGTAACCCAGGCTGGCCTCAAACTCACAGCGATCATCCAGCCTCAGCTTCCCCAGTAGTCACTTTTATTATTATTTTTTTATTAATTAGTACGTGTTTGCAGTACATGCATTTTACAATTACTTTGGGGAGTTGGTACATGTACATAATACAGCGTTTTTTTTTTTTTTTTTTTTTTTTAATTCCCTTCCCCTTTCCTCCTCTCTCCTCTAATTCCCCTTTTCTTTTAAAGGAACAAGCTTTGGTTTTGTTAATTTTCTCTACTTTATGTTTTGAACTTCACTGATTTGTTGTAATTTTTATTAATAATGTTTTCTGCTTATTTTGTATTTTATTTGCTCTTTTTTAAAATTTTCTAAGGTGGAAGCTTAGATTATTGATTTTAAGTCCTTTTCTTTAATATATGCATTTAATATTATAAATTCCCCTCTAAACTGTTTGCTGTATTCAACAATATTTGATAAATTATATGTTCATTTTCACATAGTTCAAAATATTTTTTATCTTTCGAGACTTTATGTTTGACTTGTGTGACCCATGTAGTTTCTTTCTGTTGTTGACTTATAGATTAGTTCCATTATGGTCTGAGGGCAGACATTTTATGATTTTTCATGCTTTAAAATTTGTTTATGTTCATTTTGTGGCCCATAGTATGATCTGTTTTGATGAATGTTCCATGTGAGCATGATATGAAGTAGTTTTATTATAGATGTCATTATATGCAGTTTATTATTGTGCTGTCGTGTTCAGTTATGTCCTTTTTATCTCCCTGCTGGATCTGCCGTGTTATGTTTTTTTACTTCAATGTGTTTATGTGCTGGGGATTGTACCAGGGCCTCTAAGCATGCTAAGCACGTGTTGTACCACTGAGATGCATCCTTAGCTCCATGTCCATTTCTGATAGAGGAATGTTGAGGTTTCCAACTATAGTGTAGATTCATGTATTTCTCTATTAGTTTTGTTTCACATATTTTGACATGCTGTTGTTGAGTGCATAGAATTGGAGAATTGACCCTTTTATCCTCATGTAGCACCCTCCTCTCCTTTGGTAGCTTTATATAATGTCATAATTCCTTATGTCATTCCCCCTACCTTTGGTAACTCTCCTTGCTTTGAAGTCTGCTGGCTGTTATAATTAAGATAACTTCTACTGCTTTTGGTTGATGTTACCATGGTGTATCTTCATTCCTTTATTTTAAACCTATATCTGTCTTTACATTTAAAGTAAGTTTCTTATAGACAACATAAAGTTGGGTCTTGATTTTTGATCCATTCTGATAACCTCTCTAATTGGTATATTTTTAAACCATTGATGTTTAAAGTGAATATTGATATAATTGAATTAATATCTACCATATTTATCATTTCTGTTTGTTGCTCTTTGTTGTTTTTTGTCTTCCACTTTTTCTTTCTTTTGTGCTTTCAATTGAGCATTTTGTATGATTTGATTTTCTTTCCTTTTTTCCCCCTAGTTTTTATTTTTTATTTGTATATGCTTGCATTACCTGATGTTTACATTCTGTGTAGGGAGTTGGTACATGTACATAATACATCTCAATTCTTTTTTCATCCCCTTTCCCTCCTCTCCCTCCTACTCCCTCCATCTCTTAATTCCCTTCCCCTTTGAAAAAGAGCTATCTCCCTACTTCCTATTATTTATCTTTTATTTTGTTGTTTATATTTTGGTTTCTCTTATAAGAAAAATCATGCAATATTTAAGCTTGTGTGTCTTATTTCACTTGACATTATGGTCTCAAGGTATGTCAGTTTTCCTACAAATGACTCATGTACTCTTCTTAGGGACAGAGTAATATTCCATCGGGTATAAACATCACATTTTCTTTTTTTTTAATTTTAAAGGAAAAAAAGCAATAAAAACAATGGCACAAAATTTCAACACAAGATTGTAGGAGAGTAACAATGGTTAGTACATTATGTATTGTTATCTTCAAAGTAGTTGCTCATATTTCAAGATATAGGCATGAAAAATTGATCCAACAATGTAGGCACAAACCTTTCTTTTCAATGAACTAATAGCAGTTAGTAGTATAACTATCTTAACTACCTTATGTGTGTGTGTAATAAATTTATATTTATATTTATATTTATATTTATTTATTTTTCTTTTTCCCTTCCTTCTTTTCTCCTTTTCCCCATCCCAGTTGCTCTTTCCTTTTGAACAGTTTCTTCCCGTTTCCCAATATCTATTGTACATTTTGGATCTTATTTACTCTTTCTGCTTCTTACACAATGGAGACAATACAGTGTTTACACATGCGAGTCTTGATTTATTTCACTTATGAGTATGGTCTCAACTTGCATCCATATATCTATAAATGTCTCAAGTTTATCCTTCTTGATAGCTGAGTTGTACTCCATTATATAAAAATACCACATCTTTTTTATCCATTCTTTGGTTGATGGGCATTTGGGTTGTTTCCATGATTTAGCTATTACAAATTGTGCTGCTATAAACATGGGTGCACATATATCTCTGTAGTATGATGTTTTTAATTCTTCTGGGAAAATACCCAGAAGGGGAATAGCTGGGTTGAATGAGACCTCTAATCCTAGTTTTTTGAGGAGTCTCCACACTGATTTCCATAGTGGTTGCACTAGTCTACATTCCCACCAACAATGGAGAAGGGCTCCTTTTTCCCCACAGCCCCTCCAGCATTTCTTATTGGTTGATTTCTTGATGATAGCCATTCTTACTGGGGATGAGATGGAACTTCAGTGTTGTTTTAATTTGCATCTCTCGAATGACCAAGGATGTTGAACATTTTTTCATATATTTATTTGCTGTTTGTATTTCTTTATCAGAGAAGTGTATGTTCATGTCAGATGCCCATTTTTGGATTGGGTCTTTGAATTTGGGGGGGTCTGATTTTTTCAATTCTTTATATGTGCTAGATATAAGTCCTTTGTCTGAGGGACAGTTGGCTAAAATTTTTTCCCACTCTGTAGGTTGTCTTTTCACTCTGTTGGTGGCTGTGCAAAAGCTTTTTAATAAGATGAGATCCCAGTTAATTCTTTGAAGTGTTTCCCGTGTGGTTGGGGTTTTGCTCATGAAGTTTTTGCCTACCCCTGTGTCTTTAAGATTTCTACCTACTTTCTCTTCCAGTAGATTGAGTATTTCTGTTTTAATATTTACATATTTGATCCATTTTGACTTTAGTGCATGGTGATAGACATGGGTCTAGTTTTAGTCTTTGGCATGTAGACAGCCAATGCTTCTGGCACTGTTTATTAGAGAGGCTATCTTTCTTCTAGTGAACGTTTGGCCCCTTTGTCAAAGATAAGGTGCCTGAGTGTGTTTGTAGTTGTGTCTGCATCTTCTAATCTGTTCCACTGATTCTCAGATCTGTTTCTTTGCCAGTACCATGCTGATTTTATCACAGTAGCTTTATAGTATACTTTCAGGTCAGGGGTTGTGATGCGTCTTGCCTTGCTTTTGTTGCCCAGGATGGCCTTTGCTATTCTAGGTCTCTTCTGCTTCCAGATGAATTTTAGGAATATTTTCTCTAGTTCTGTGAAGTATGCTAATGGTATTTTGATCGGGATTGCATTAAATCTGTATAACAACTATGCGAGTATGGCCATTTTCACTGTACTGGTTCTTCCTGTCCATGAGCAAGGGATGTTTTTCCATTTTCTGATATCCTCTTCAATCTCCTTTTTGAGAGTACTGTAATTTTCAATATATAGATCCTTTACTTTCTTTGTTAGATTGATTTGTAAGTATTTCATGTTTTTGGATGCTGTTGTGAAGGATGTGGTTTCCCTAATTTCTCTCTCAGTGAGTCTGTTGTTTGTGCACAGGAATACTGTTGATTTTTGAGTGTTGACTTTTTATCCAGCTACACTACTAAATTTGCTTATTAACTCTAGGAGTTTTTTGGTGAAGTTTTTGGGGTCTTCTGTGTAGAGTATCATGTCATATGTGAATAATGATAGTTTAACTTCTTTCCTATTCTTACTCCTTTTATTCTCTCTCTTCTCTAATTGGTCTGGCTAATGTTTCCAGAACTACAATGAATAGGAGTGGTGATAGTGGACATCCTTGTCTTGTTCCTGATTTTAGAGTGAAAGCTTTCAGTTTTTATCCATTTAGTATGATATTGGCTGTTGGTTTTTTATAGATGGCTTTTATCAGATTGAGATAAAGACCATCTATCTCAATTTTCTGTAGGGTTTTTATTATGAATGAGTGCTGGAGTTTATCAAGAGCTTTTTCTGCATTTTTGAGATGATCATTTGATTTTTGTCTTTGGCTTTTTTGATATGGTGTATTACATTTATCGATTCATATATGTTGAATCATCCCTGCATTCCTAGGATGAATCCCACTTTGTCATGGTATATAATCTTGATGATTTGGTGCATTCTGTTTGCTAGTATCTTATTGAGGATTTTTGCCTCTGTGTTCATTAGGGAGATTGGCCTGTAGTTCTGCTTTTTGTTGGGCCTTTCTCTGGTTTTGATATCAGGGTAATACTTGCCTCCAGGAATGAGTTAGGGAATATTGCTTCCCTTTCAATTTCATTAAAGAGTTTGAGGAATATTGGCATTAAATCTTGTCTAAATTGCTTGTAGAATTCAGCAGTGAATCCATCAGGACCTCGGCTTTCTTTGTTGGTAAGTTTTTAATTACATTTTTAATCTCATTCACTGAGATTGGGTTATTTAGAAATTTTTTTTTTTTGTGGGTACCGGGGGGTCGACCTCAGGACCTCGCGCGCCGACAGGCACCTGTGCCGCTGAGCCATATCACCGGCCCCTTTTTCATACGTTGGATCTGGGAGTCGAACTCGGGCCCTCACGCTTGCAAGGCAGGCGCTTAACACCGCTGAGCCATCTCACCGGCCCCTATTTAGAATTTTTATATCTTCTTGATTCAGCTTTGGTAATTCATATGTATCTAGGAATCTGTCCATTTCTTCTGTTTTCCAGCTTATTAAAGATTTTTGAAGTGGGTACTGATGATCTTGTGAATTTCCACAGAAGCTGTAATGATTTCACCCTTTTCATTCCTCAGTGTGTGAATTTGAGTCTTTTCTTTCTTTTCTTTGATACGGTTGGCTAAAGGTTTATCACTTTTATTTATTCTTTCAAAGAACCAACTTTTCTATTCATTAATCTTTGTTTTGTTTTCTTGGTCTCCATTGCGTTAATTTCTGCTCTGATCTTTATAATTTTCTCCTTTGTATGGGCTTTGGGTTTGTCTTGCTCTTCTTTTTCTAGAAGCTTGAGGTGTAACATTAGGTTCTTTATTTGTGCTCATTCTGTTTTCCTGATTGGAGAATTCACTTCTATAAATTTCCCCCTTAGGACTGCTTTCATTGTGTCCCATAAGTGCAGGTATGTTGTATCTGCATTCTCGTTTAGTTGTAGATATTGTTTAATTTTTTCCTTAATTTCATCTGTGACCCATTGGTTGTTTAGGAGGGTGTTATTTAATTTCCATGTATTTATGGAGTTTTTGTGGTTTCTTTTACCATTAATTTCCAATTTCATTGCACTATGGTCAGATAATATGCATGATATTTCATTTCCTTTGCATTTACTTAAGCATGTTCTGTGGGCTAGTATATGGTCTGTTTTAGAGAACATCCCGTGTGCAGCTGAGAAGAATGTATATTTTGATGACATTGGGTGGAATACTCTGAAAATATCTGCTGAGTCCATTCGTTCACAGATTTAGATCACTTCTGTTATTTCTTTGCTGATTTGTTGTCTAGGTGATCTCTTTGTGACAATAGGCTATTAAGATCTCCTGTTACAATTGTGTTATTGTTTATTTGATTTTTCATGTCTATTAATAATTGTCTTACATAGTTGGGTGCTGCCATATTTGGTGCATACATATTTATGATTTTTATTTCTTCCTCTTGAAGTTTTCCCCTAACAAGTATGTAGTGACCTTCTTTATCTCTTTTGATCATTCTTGAAGTTCACATTGTCTGTCTGCAAACAGAATAGCTACCCCTGCTTTTTTTCTGGGTTCCTGTTGCATGGAAGATTGTTTTCCATCCTTTGACTTTTCAGTCTATGAATTTCTTTTTGTGTTAAATGTGTTTCTGGTATACAGCATATTGTTGGATCTTGTTTCTTGATGCATTGTGCCAGTCTTTCTCTTTTGATTGGTGAGTTGAGGCCATTTACTTTGATGGTTATGATAAGTACTGGTTTATCTTTGTTATGGTATTTTCTTGCTGTTGGTTCCCTGCTTTTCCCCTTTAATTGCTTGCGCTGCCTGGTGGTTTCTTTCTGTTGTTGTTCTTGGAATTATGGTCATTTTTCTGTCTGTCTAGAATATCTTTCAATACTCTTCGTAGGGTTGGTTTGGTGGTCATAAGTTTCTTCAATTGTTCTTTGTCATGGAAGTGTCTTATTTCTCCATTAATTTTGAAAGATAGTTTTGCAGGGTTCATCAGTGTGGGTTGAAAGTTGTTTTCTTTCAGGACTTGAAATACTTCACTCCAAGCTCTTCTTGACTTGAGGGTTTGTGTCGAGAAGTCTGCTGTGATTCTGATGGGTTTTTCTTTATAGGTGATCTGTTTCTTTTCTCTAACAGCTTTTAATATTTTGTTCTTGTGCTGAATTTCTGGAATCTTGATTACTTATGTCTTGGTATAGTTTTATTTTGGTCAGTGCTGTTTGGAGTTGTATATGCTTCATTTATTTGTATGTCAAATTCTTTATCCACGCTTGGGAAGTTTTCTGCCATTATTTCTGTGTAGTTCTTTTTATGGCATTTGTGCTGTCTCCAGCCTTCTCATTGATACCAGTCAATCTTATATTATTCTTCTTTGCTTCATCTTGTAGCTGTTGGATTGATTTTTCATGGTCTCTTGCTATTTTTTTTTTTTTTTGTGGGTACTGGGATTGAACTCAGGACCTTGTGTGCCAGGAGGTGCCCGTGCCGCTGAGCGATATCACCAGCCCTTTTTTCGTATGTGGGTTCCGGGAGTCGAACTCAGGACCTCGTGCTTGCCAGGCAGGTGCTTATGCCGCTGAACTATCTCACCGGCCCTTTTGCTATTTTTAAGATATCTTTCTTTTCATGATGAGTAGCTGCAGTTGTGTCTTCAAGATCTGATATTCTGTCCTCTCCTTTGTTCGATCTGTTGCATATACTGTCAGTGGAGGCTTTAACCTCTTGGATTTCTGTTTGAATCTCTTTCATCGATTCCATTTCTTTCCTACGTTGGGCATTTTTTGTTTCCATTATTTTTCTAAGCTCATCTATTCTTTTATCTGTATCTTCTCTAGTATCTTTGATTTTAAGCATCATTTCTTTTTGTACTTGAGAGATTATTTTCTCTATAGCCTTTTCCACTTGTTTTTTCACTTCTGTTGCTATCATTTCAGAAGGTTCCAGTGTTTGACTTCCAATTTCATCTGTTGCATTGAGTTCCTGGCTTGTCCTGGATGGGCTGGAGGTCTGGTGCTGCATTTTGGTTCTGCGTCTTGTCATTTTCTATTTTCTTTTTTATTTTATTTTGTTTTCTATGTTGATGCTTCCCAATTTCTTGTGATAGATAGCTTTATCACTAGTATTGAGGCTTCCCTAGGAGATGTCTGTCTTCAGGGATGTCCTCTAGATGTACGTGGTTCTTTATAGCTATCCCAAGAACCTGCCTTCCCAATTTGTAAAGGATGCAAAATTACTATTTGGCTCAGCTCCCAATCCTTTGGTACTGGGCTGTGGTGATGATTATAACCCTTTACAATCACAATGTTATCATACAGGGGAGAAAAACTGTTTATAACATGTATGACATCCTTGCTAAAGTAGTACAGTTAGTAATAAGAATAGTTCCAAGTACAGCTTTGCTGGGACCCGCGCAGCTCTCAGAGTTCCCGGGGAAGAAAAGAGACAAAAAGCTGAGGTCAGGTGGCGCCCTCTCTCCTGATGGGAGGAAAGGAACTGCTCAACCAAAGCAGTGCGTTTATTTATACATTTAGGAAGTTCGTGTCATGTGACACCCCTTTGCCTAGCAACCCATTGCTTGGATTGCCTTGGGGCTATGTGTTCTCTGGGCTGGAGCAGCTTATGTAGCCCCTCAGCTGCTCTTTGTTGCTTCTTTATTGCTCTTTGTTTTCTGGCTGGCCCATCTGCCTGCGGCTCGGGAGAGGTGGAGCAGGACCCCACGTGTGATCAATTTCCAGCTGCAGCCGCTCCCCACACAGCTTAATACTGACAAACTATGGTAACCATTAAGCTGCTACCTCCAACCACAGAAGCAAATTCTAAAGTTATATAACAAAATCAAACATAAACCGTACACTTGTACGCAGTGATTTTCCCCTTAGTGGAGTGGTTTTACCCTTTTGTGGGGGGCAGGGGGATTAAGATAGGTAGGGGACAGGCTAACATGATGAATGAGGTCAAATATAGTTGAGTCAAGGTTGGAGGTCAAAGGGTGATCACCCAAATTTTGGGAA
Source organism: Erethizon dorsatum (assembly GCA_028451465.1). Lineage (NCBI taxonomy): Eukaryota > Metazoa > Chordata > Mammalia > Rodentia > Erethizontidae > Erethizon > Erethizon dorsatum. The sequence goes on along the minus strand of CM051831.1, from coordinate 79,051,827 downwards.
ACTGGAGGACACAGGAGGGAAAGAATGAAATAGAATGTGAAGGAGTAATCAGAATGGGAAGAGACAATGTTTACTCGCTTGAAAGTTTAAATTCAAGAAGTAATTGAGGAAAGAGAGAAAGAGGATCAATAGAAAACGAAAAAGAAAATAATAAACCTAAACAGTAAAAAAAAAAGAAGGAAGAAAGAGAAAGAACGAAAAAGAAAAGAACAGGAAAGAAAAAGACCAGATGAAGAGAGGAGAGAGGAAAAAAAAAGAAAAAAAACCCAAATACAATAATTAACCACAGAATACAAAACAAAACAAGAGGACATCCAGTCAGACAGGAAAGGGATAGCCAGTCACAAACAAGGGAGACTAACAGTAGTAAAATACCTCTGGTGTTTACAGTTCTGTGATAGTGTCACAGAATATGCGGGGTGTGGAGCTGATCTTGGCCTCTGGATGTGGGGGCTGGGACTGGTCTTCTGTTGGTGGAGTTCTCCAGAGCCAGCTGCTGGCTCCCTGGCACTGCTTCAGATGCCTCCATGTTGCTGATCTTGCTGATTACTCCACCCTCCAAAGGTGTGTGTGCGCCCATGTGCCTGGGGCCTGGCTGTTGTCCCAGGTCTCAGGTTTCTGCTCAGTCCATCCTTACGCTCCTCTTGCAGACACCGTCTTCCCTGGGCAATGGAGGAAGCACAGAGCATGGACTTACACTCCTCTAGAAGGCCTTGTCGTCGCAGGGGCAGTGGAGAAAACTTGCAGATTGCGGAGTTACACTCTTCTCGCAGGCACCTCTGTCTAGGGGGCAATCTATACTTGCAATCTTATGGATTGATTATAGTTTTTTCTCACCTTGAAAGAACATATTTGAGGGTCAGTGAGATAGCTCAGCGGCACAAGCGCCTGCCCAGCAAGCGTGACGTCCTGAGATTGACTCCCGGTACCGACATTAAAAAAAAAGAACGTATTTGATTACCAGAAAGGTTTAATCTTTCCAGTTGTTCATTGGCATCAAGACATGGACCAATGCTGCTTATCAGATTTCCTGCAGGTTTGAGGTTTAAATTCTTCAAAGTCTACAAGGCCTTATCCAGAGAAGGAGGATTCTCGGTAATCCAAGACAGGTCCACCCTAGCTCCAGGCGGTTGCCTAGGAAACCAGCTCGCCACCTCCCCCTCACCTTGGTGTGGGGAGCAGGGGGCAAAGGGGGCAGGGAGAAGCCCACATTTTCTTTATTCATTTGTTGTTGGATATATAAGCCACTTCCAAGATTTAGCTATTATGAATTGTGCTGCTATAAACATGGGTATGCATGTATCACTGTAATATAATGTCTTTAACTCTTTTAGGAAGATACCTAGAAGGGTTGAATGGAATTTCTAGTTTTCATTTTTTGAGGAATCTCCCGTTTCTTAGCATATCAATTATATTTCCTTTCAAAAATTTTTAGAGGTTATCCTTGTGTATGCAGTATATTTTTACAGCTAATCAAAATTCATTTTAAAATAAGTGTACCACCTCATGGGTAGTACAAGTACATTGTACAAAATATTCCTAGTTCATTTTATGTCTTCAGTTATTGCTGTCATCCACTTCACTTGTATGTAACCATATATAAGCGTATGTATCTATGTAAGTGTACATAATCACATAATTGTTGCTGTTATTACTTTTAGCAATCTGTTGTTCTTCAGATCAGGTAAGAATAAGAAAAAAATAGCTGAGTGTGGTGGTGTGTGCCAGTAGTCCCAGCTTCTCTGAAAGCTGAGGCAGGAGAATTGCTTGAGCCCAGAAGTTCAAGACCAACCTGAGCAACCTAGGGAGACCTCATCTCAAACAAACAAGCAAACCCATCAGAAAGCCCTTTTATTTTGCTTTCACTTATCCCATCTCAGATATTCTTCCTTTCTTTCTTTAGATTCAAGTTTCCAGCCTATGTAATTTTCTTTCTCCCCCTGATAAAATATTTTTAAATTCTTAAAATTATTTTATAGTGCTGGGGATTGAACCTAAGGCTTCACACATGCCAGGCAAGTGCTTTACCACTGAACTAAATCATTGTTTTAAATCCCCAGTTTGATAATTCCAACATTTTAAATATTTGAGTCTGGTTCTGATGCTTGCTTTGTGTCTTCAAACTCTTTTTTTTTAACCTTACTAGTTGCCTTGTAATTTTGTGCTGAAACCTGAACATGACGGACTGGGTAAAAAAAAACTGGTAAATAGGCTTGTAATGAAGTGATAATAAAATGTCGGGGGAGGGGAGTCATTCTCGTATTCCTGTCATTAGGTGGCAATCTTTTAGTAACCATGTACCCCTTGGCTGTGAACTTTACTAGTTATTCTTGATTTTTCCCTCTGCAGTGGGCTGGAGTTGGGTAGTTTTCTTCTGTCAAGTAGTTTAGGCTCTGATGAAAACCCAGAAACTTAGGTTTTTGTAAAACAGTTTCTTTTGAGGATTGGCTTTGTTAAGAACATGGTGCTCTGGAGTATTTCAAAGTGGTTTCTTTTCCTTTTCCCCTGGCAGAAGCTCAGGGGATTTTTTCTCTGATAAATCACTGTAAAAACCTGGTAGAGCTCTTGGAGGTAAAAGTTGCAAAAGTGTAGAGATTGCTCTGTGAATTTATTTATCATATTAATTTTATTATGTTACAATAAGCCCTATAAAACTTGTGAACTGTTTTTCATTTATATAAATTTGAACTGAAGATTTGTTTGTGTGAATACTCAGAGATTTATTGTCACAGTGGTTTCCATTGATTGTGTCTTTCTCTGCAGTACTTGGACCGTGAGACTGTGTCAGCCACATTCATTGATAGCAGTGGACAGTTCATTTCCTCCCAAGCTGCGGGCATCAGCCGGAATCCCTACTGTGGCTATGAGCACCAGGCCCTGTCCAGTCGGGAGCGCATGGAAGAGGACTCATTACTGGCTGCCTTGCAGTGGCAGGTGCCTGATGTGGGCCTAGTCCCCTTTGTGAAGAGCACCAGTCCTTCTTCTAGCTACTTTGTCATCTTGAACTCTGCGGCCTTCTTCAGGGTGGGAAGTCAGCTGGAAGTGCTGGTTCATGTGCAGGATTTTCAAAGAAAGCCCAAGAAGTATGGTGGAGACTACCTGCAGGCCAGAATACACTCCCCCAAGCTGCAGGCAGGGGCTGTGGGCAGAGTGGTAGACTACCAGAATGGGTTTTACAAGGTGTTTTTTACTTTGCTCTGGCCAGGCAAAGTTAAAGTGTCCATATCTCTGGTTCACCCCAGTGAAGGGATTGGAGTTCTTCAACACCTACAGGAAGAGAAACCAGACAGGGTCTATTTCAAGAGTCTGTTCCGTTCAGGAAGAATTTCTGAAACCACTGAGTGCAATGTGTGTCTTCCTGGGAGTCTGCCTCTGTGTAACTTCACAGATCTGTACACTGGAGAGCCCTGGTTCTGCTTCAAGCCGAAGAAGCTCCCTTGTAGCAGCAGAATTAACCATTTCAAAGGTGGCTACCTGAAGGGTCTCCTAACCGCGTCAGAGAGTGCTTTCTTCCAGAGGTATGTGCTCTTTATTTCAGGGATCATTCAAAAGCCCTTCCATTCTCCTCGTCCCATTTGGAAAACTTTCTTGTTTTGAGTATGTATTCCTTCTCTCTCTCAACTTGACCCAACTAAAGAGGTGGTAAATAAGAAAATAAACCCAGATTTGTGTTTTGTGTTTTAAAAGGGAAATTTAGTGTTTACCCAAGATCAAATTTAAAGACCTTTTACCATTGAGTTTTTGTTCTTACCTTGATATTTGTTTTGCTTCAGAACTACCCATAGTATTTATAACTGTAGGCAAGATTACTTATTCACAGAACAGATTTTTAAAAAGAATATCCAACTGAAAATGGGAAGGGGAACTAGAGATGGAGAGAGGAGGGATGGGAGGGCAAAGGGAAGTGAAAAGAATTAAGATGTGCTGTGTACACGTACCAACTCTCCATGATGAATGTAATCATTATGTACAGCAAATATGTCCTAATAAACATGAAAGCATTATCCAAGAACAGGTCTGTTAGGGCTTTGATAGGCTTGTGCTGTAGCTTGTGTCAAACTAAAAAAAAAATTTTTTTTAAAGTGACATAATATTAGTTTTAAATCATATGAACAATTATTGATAGAAAAAAAAGACTGAATATGGCATTATTAGCTGGGTTGACTTAAGCACAGAAAGCCAGGTATATCACAGAAAACTGTATTTTTTAAGTTAACAGTGGTTGAAATTGCATTGTTGCACTCAAATTCCTGTTTTGAATGTAAGCATAAAACATTTTCAGCATTGTTATGGCTTGTGTCTAGATGTCCTCCCAAAGCACATGCAGTCATAGGTGGTGCTTTTTCAGAGCTGGGTGGATATAGAGTGTGGGACCCTGGGATTGATTCATGGTGCAATGCTAGTCTCAAGGGCACTAGGGTTGAGGGTGTGAGTGCTATCTGCCCTAAGTATTCTGGATAAGATAAAAGGGGCAGAAAGATGCTGTTAAGGTCCCTTCTTGTTTTGCTACCTTCTGCCTGACCTGAACTATTTTACTCTGTGAAGCACCCTACCCTGCAGCCAGCCAGTTATGGACTAAATGCTGTACAAACTGTGAGTTAAATAAACCTTTCCCCTTTAACTTTTGGGTGTTGGATATTTTGTCTCAGCAATGAGAAAAGTGACTAAGACAGAATTTGGTACCAGAGAAGTGGTATCGTTGCTGTGACTGTACCTGACCTTGTGGCTTAGGACCCTTTGGAGCTGGCTTGTGGGAAGGGGAAGAGTTAGGAAAGATTTGGAGATGCCACCTGAAAAAGTAGAGCTGGAATGCCTTACGTGTACTTGATCCTGGGAGATCCTGGTCAGAGCTCAGAAGACTGGAAGGCTGTTAGAAATCCTGCAGGTAAAGACCAGGCTTAGGAGGTTTCTGCTGGGAAGAAGGACTGCATTGGCTGTTGGACTCTAGACAATGTGTATTATACCTTGGCAGAAAGTTTGTCTGCATTTGCTTGTGTCCAGAGACTTTGCCTGAGACTGAGATTAAGGGCGGTGGATTAATTAATCTGGCAGAAGAAATTTTAAGGCAGTCTAATGTTGGGGCAGAGGCATGGCTCCTATTGGGTACTTTTAGCCAGATCTATGTTGAGAATCAAGAGCAAAGAGCCCAGCAGAATGATTTAAAATGTTTTGAGTTTGGTCAGAAAGGAAGCTGTGGACTGCAAAACTAGAGCAGAGGAGATTTTGATTGCTCAGAAGGAACAGGAGAGTAGAAAAGATGGCTTGAGGGCATCACAAGAATCAGCAGGACTCTACCCTTTTCAGCCTCAAAATTGCAAAAGTGAAAGACTTTGCTTTGAGAAGAGAGCCCCAGAGCACCATGTTCCAGAGTGGCAGTGGCCTAGGGAAGTTGTTCCTTGGGATTTGGTTCATAGGCACTGGGCCCCTATAGCGAAGAGAGAAGAAAGCCTGGTTACTGCTCCTGCTTGTGGCAGACCTTGGCATCATCCACATGTTGCTGGTTTTAGGTACATGCAGAATGGAAGAGTTGTGGGGTCAGGAAGGCTTCCACCCAGATTTCTGAAGAAGGCAGGGAGGCCAGCCAGTGTGCCCCTGAGAATGCAGTGCATGAAGCTGTGAGTGTGAAGCCAAAGGTGCAGTGGAGACCACAGAAGTCTGGAGAAGCCAGGAACGTGAATTGTCTGAGGAAAACTGCAAGGAGGGAACAGAGCCAGCCCAAGAGAGAAGCCATGGGAGCTACAACCACCGGAAATGCTGCAGGGGCAGAGCTACCCAAGCCTCTTGGAGTTTACAGATAGCCTTGGGTGCTGCACAGGGAACTATAGGACTTAATGTTTGCCCTGCTGGATTTTGGTCTTGGTTTGTCCCCATTCCTTGTTATCTCTCTGTTTATAACTTTTGGAATGGAAATGTCTGTCTTGTGCCATTGAGTGTTGGAAGTGTTTAACTTTTTCATTTGTTAGCTTGCAGCTAACAGTTTGGTTTAAATCTCAGAGGAGACTTTGGTCTTGGACTTCGCAGCAACGCCAAAACTGTTAGTACTTTGGCAACCCTTAGAAAGGGACTAAATGCCTTTTGCATAAGGGGATGTGCATGAGTCTTTGGGGGCCAGGGGCAGAATGTTAACGGCTTGTGTCATAACATGGCCCAAAGCCTCATGCAGGTTGGGCTTTTTCAGAGCTGGGTGGATCTAGAGTGTGTGACACTGGGATTGATTCATGGTGAAGTGCTAATCTCAAGGGCACTAGGATTAAGGATGTGAGTGCTACCTGCCCTAAGTAGTCTGGATGAGATAAAAGGGGCTGTTAAGGTCCCTTGTTGTTTTGCTACCTTTTGCCTGCCATGAACTGTTCTCTGTGAAGATACCCTACCCTGGAGTCAGCTGATTATGGACTGAAACTTCTACAAACTGTGAGATAAATAAGCTTTTCCTCCTTTAACTTGTGGGTGTTGGATATTTTGTCTCAGCAATGAGAAGAGTAACTAAGACAAGCACAATGATCAGTATATGGAATAATGGGGACATGGAATGTGTGGAATCATTATGAATTAAAAATTGTGTTTTCTTCAATATTTCACGTGGTTCTGAAATAAAATAACATTCTAAGAAATGAAAACTTATATTGGATTGGAGGAATAACTTTTAATGTTCTGTAGCACAGTAGGGTAACTTGTTGACAACAATTAATTGGGTATTTTGAAATAACTAGCAGAAAGGATTTTGAATGTTTCCAGTACAAATAAATGATAAATGTCTGAGATAATATGCCAGTTACCCTATTCTGGTCATCATATGTTTTATACACTGTATGTATTGAAAAGACACATTGTATGTCATAAGAATGTATAATTACTATGTATGAATTAAAAATAAAATATTTTTTAAAGAAATAAAAAGTTATAGAAGCTACATGGTGAGAAGGCACAATTATTTGAACATGTAATTTTTAAAAAACTTTTTAATCAAATAATATACTTTTTTGGTTTATTTGTGTTTTTGTTTCTGTTTTTTTGAGACATGGTCTTGCTTTGTAGTTCAGGCTGGCCCTGAACTCACTATGTAGTCCAGGATGGCCTTGACCTCTCAGCGATCTTCCTGCCTCAGAGTCCCGCGAGGTGGAATTACAGAGTGTGCCACCACGCCCGGCCTCAAATAATATACTTTTTAAGCACTCTCTGTTGGGGAGCTATTTTTGTTCAGTACATCTGGGCACCCTAAAAAGTTTCACATTTTATGTTTACTCTCCTTGATAGAGGAAAAGTTGCTGCCATAAAGTAAGTGGTCTATAGGAACTCTTGAAATAAACCCTCTGATTTTCCATTTCTGAAGTCAACTTTTGGTCGTGTCAGTTTATGTACATGTATAGTGGACTCATGCAGTACCAGCAGAGGGAGCCTTACTCTGTGTTTACTGTGGTCTTCTTGAGAAGACGTGTTATTTTGTATGGCTCAGTACAAAATGAAAACTAAACAACAAGACTCTAAAAACAGTATCAAAAGTTTTGGGGGCCAGTGAGATAGCTCAGCAGGCATAAGCACCTGCCTGGCAAGCGCGAGGTCCTGAGGTCGACTCCTGGTACCCACATTAAAAAAAAAAAAAAAAAAAAAAGGATTTTTCTCTGATTTCAGGTTCAGATCTCATACATGCTAGTTACCATTGACTGTGAGCAGATCATTTCATTTCTGTGCACTTTTTTTTTTTTGGCCTGTGTAGTAAAGATTACAGTTAACTTCCTTTTAGAAGTCTATCAGCCTACTTAATACCCTAGCAAAAAGGAAGAAGCATAGTTTATAATTTATTCAAATTCCATGTGGAAAATAGTTGGTGAAAGGTTAGAGAATTAAATTAATGAAAAATTTGAAAATATTCCCAACACTAAATCCTACCATTAAAAGCAATAAATACTTGTTAACCCAGAAGGATAAGGTGCTGTAGGGTTTTTGCTCCTGCCCTTACTTGTAGATCTGGGGTGAGGCTGGCTGATGGAGTATTCTAGTAGATCATTACAGAATTTTTACCTGAAGTTTGTTGGGAAAGCAGTGCTTGAAGTGGTGTGTACATCTTTGGAAACCAAACATTTGACACAATCCTAATAATTAATTTTCCTTTTCTCCCACTATGCTAAATTTTTAGAATATTATTAGCCTTCTATGAAAAGAAAGACATTGAAATTGATCTCTTGAGGGATCTTTGGATGTACTGTTTCGAGTTTATGGCCTGAATGGTGAACTGATACCACTTTTTACCTCTCTTCTTTGGTGGATCATAGCCTTACCCAAGTTAGAAAGAATTAAGAAGCCTACCCTTAGTATTTGGTTCCCTAAATGACAGGTAGACAATTAAGGTGTTGTAATTTTTGTTCTTTATCCATAAAGGAAAAAGGTGTTCAGCATAGAAAGGACAACAGTATGGTATTTTGCTTACAAGAGCCTATATTAGTATAAGGAAAGGCCTTTTGAAAGAATGAGCTTATCACCTGAAAGTTTCCCTTTTATTTTTATTTATTTTTTGAGACAGGGTCTCACTATATCACCCAGTCTGGCCTCGAACTCACAGCGATCCTCCTGCCTCAGCCTCCTGAGTCCTGGGATTACAGACGTGCACCACCACACCTGGCTTCGCTTCTGTTTTAGCATGATTATACTGTTTGTCTTTCTAATTCTGTATTAAAAAAGAAAAACACTTCAAAGTTGGATGAGGCAGCATGTGCCTGCAGTCCTAGCACTTTGGGAGGCTGAGGCAAGAGGATCACACATTTGAGCCTAGCCTGGGCAATTTAGCAACTTACCTAAGACCTTGTTTCAAATTAAAAAATAAAAGGACGGAGATGTAGCTCATTGTGAAGGCCCTGCATTCAACCCCCAACACCACAAACAAAAGAACAAAAAGCAACAAACACACAAAAAACAAAGAACCCCCTGCATAACATTGACACCCATATACGTTTTTCCTAGAGTCACCATTGTTAATGTTTTGCCACATTTGCTTTATCTTTCTGTAATGTGTATGTATGTGTATCTGAGTTTTCCTTCTGGACCATTTAAGAGTAAGTTGCAGTCATCATGGCACTGTACCCTGTAAGAATGCATCTCCAACATGGTCATACCACAGTGATCACATTTGGGACACTAAACATTGACACAGTACTACTAGCTAATACTCAGTTCATATTCAAGATTTTCCAGTTCTGGGAACAGTAGTTCTCTATTTTAGCTAACCTAAGCTATGATCACACAATGTATTCAGTTATTTTTTTAATCCAGAAGTTTTTTTTTTTTTAGCATATTTTGGTTTTGATGTGTGAACAATTTTAATATTGCTTTATTGTTTAATTTTTTCCACATGACTGGATTCAGGTTAAATATTTTTGTAGTGAAATTCTGTAGGAAATTTTCCTACAAATATTTTTATAGAAAAATTATTACACTCCTGAAAGTATATGTATTCTCTTAAAAGTCATATTCTTTCTTAAATGTCACTTATTGAAGATAGGCCATTCTATTGTTCTCTAGTGTGGCCAGCCCCTATATACATCTTTCATTACTTGCTTTTTGTCTGTCTCGGTCTTTAGGATGTCAGTTCCATGAGGGAGGAGGTACTGTGTGTTCTGTTTACTGTGATAGACTTGGCATTTAGTACAGTTCCTGGAGTATAGTAGAAGCTTAAAAATTATTTTTGAAATAACATCTTTTCTGAAATTGATGAAATAATAAGATCATGACTGTTCATTCCTATATCAAGAGTTTAGAAGGTTAAAACTTTTCTTATTTTGTTTTGTTATTGTTTTAGTACTGGGGATTGAACCCAGAGCCTTGGGCAGGCTAGGCAAGCATTCTGCCACTGAGCTACACTCCTGATTTTCTTTTTGAGACAGTGTCTTGCTAAATTGCCCATGCTTGTCTTGAACTTGCAGTCCTCCTACCACTGCTTCCTGAGTAGCTGTGGTTATAAGTGTGTGCCATCCTATCTAGTTGTTAATTTAAAAATTTTTTTTGTTAGTACATGTTTGCAGTATATAATGTTTACATTCCTTGTATGGAGTTGGTAATTGTAATAATGCATCTTACTTCCGTTTTTAAATCCCCTTTCCTAGCTATTAGTTTTTAATCTAAATATAAGAAGGCTAGTTATTGTGACTTGGTTTCCGCAATAGTTGCCCTGAGTTTTTAGTATTCTTCTGGCCTTCACTTTCCTTCAGTTTTTCTATTTTGTCTTTTTGAGACAGGGTTTCACTATGCAGTTCAGGCTGGCCTAGAACTCACTTTGTAGCCCAGGCTGGCCTCAAACTTGTGGTGATCCTCCTGCCTCAGCCTCCCAAGTGCTGGGATTACAGGCATGTACCACCATGCCCGGTTTCCCTCAGTTTTTCAGGCAGCTGTCCAAAAAAATTTACTGAGCATGGACAGTAGTCTAGGACATGTGCTAAATGCCGAAGAAGATACAAAGCTGAATGAAGCACCATTCATGTTGTTAAGGATTGCATGTTTTGGTAAGGGGAGCGGGCACCGAAGAGTCATGGTAATGATGACCCAAGCACTGCATACATATCTGGAGGCAGGTGTCCCCAGTATGACTCGGATCTGGAGAAGGCCTAAGGAATCTGGCATGTGATTTAATGCTACATAGACTTGCAGTCTGAAAACTAGATATTCCTCTCCGTGTGAGCCATTCTCAAAGTTCAAGAGAAGTAACTCAAAGCAGAATTAGTCATTTTGGATTTTATACTCTCAACACAGGTAAGCAGTATACAGTGAAGTAAAAACTTACTAAGAGACTATTCCTCTTCAGTTTACATATCCATGTAACTTGCTTATTACAGGATACCTAGTTTATTAGTTAATGTGTTGGTTAACAACTTAAAGTATATTTTATCATAATGCTGCATAGAATCATATGAATTTTTTCACTTGCAGATAAAGATGCATAACTGAAAATAAATGACCTTGAATCTAAGCTTATGCTTTTTTTTTTTTCCTCTTAAAGTGGCATCAATATTAAAATGCCCATCAACTCCAGTGGACCTGATTGGGTGACTGTGATTCCCAGCAGAAGAAAAGGTAAAAAAAAGAATGAGATTGATGATTTGTTGTTATTTTGCTAAGTGGGTTGAGGTTCTTTCATTTCACTGGTATTACAGAATCCATTTTTACCTTTAACATGCATAGTTACTTCTGGTCACAGCTCAAAATATTTAAAGCTGATGTTTGAAAATTAGCTGGAGCTCACATGCGTAATTCTGGGTTTTGCTATTTATGCACAAGTAAAAGTTGTCTTCTCCTCTCCCACCCTCCTCATTACCACAGGTCGGCTCCTTAAGAGCCTTTAGAGCTGTGCTGTCCAGTGTGGGAGCCACCAGCTTCATGTGGTTAAATTAAAATTAAAAATTCAGTTCTTGGGCCGGTGAGATGGCTCAGCGGCGTAAGCGCCTGCCTGGCAAGTGTGAGGGCCCGAGTTCGACTCCCAGATCCCACATACGAAAAAAGGGCCGGTGATATCGCTCAGTGGCACGGGCGCCCGCTGGCGCACGAGGTCCTGAGGTCGACTCCCGGTACCCACACACACACACAAAAATTCAGTTCTTTAGTCACACATATTCAATAGTTTTTCTTCGTGTTGGACAGCATTGTATATAGAACATATCCATGATTGCGAAAAGTTTTGTTGGGCATTGCTGCTCTAGAGGTACTCCAGAAAAGTACATAAAATGAGTGCCTGCCTATCATGCCCAAGGCCCTTGCTTTACTCCCCAGCATGCCTGTGAGCATGTGCGCGCACACACACACACACACACACGCACGCTTACAAATACCTACTCATCACTGAGTTGATGAGCAACAGCTCTTCTCAAAGTGTGTGTTTTACTTACTTTTCTTGTTGCTGAGGCAAAATGCCCAACATCTAAAGTTAAAGGAGGAAGGATTGATTTTGGTTCATAGCTTGTAGAGGTTTTAGTCCATAATTGGGTGGCTGCAGGACAGAGTGGCACATAGCAGAGGGGCATCACACAGCAGGCAGGAGGCAGCAGACAACAAGCAGCAGAAGCAGAAGCAGCAGCAGCAAGTGGTGGCAGCAGCCCTCTTTCTGTCCTTTATATTCTGCCCAGGTTGGAGCACCCTTAGTCCCAGCAGCACACACCCTCGATCCAGCCAGCTCTGAAAAGCCCCACCTATGACTGCATGAGGCTTTGGGGGACACCTAGACACCAGCCATAACAGTGTGTATCAGTAGCATTAGCATTGCCAGGGCATTTGCTAGAATTGCACATTCTCAGGTCCTACCTCAGAGTACTGCATCATAAATTATGGCTGGTGGCCCTTGGTAGTCTGTGCTTTAACAAACTTTCCAGGTGATTCTGATCCACTGATATAGGATACTAGTAGTGAAAGAATGAAATTCTTTTAAAGAGTAAGTGTGTTATGTTTTTGTAATATAATTAGCTGTAATGATTTATAGAAAGATGAATATTATTAAGGAGATTTATGCAGATAATGGCCAAGATTCTTTAGTTGTTGAAGACATTAATAGTATCCCACGCAGCAGATGTTGTAAACCCTTTTCCACAGGGGCTAAGTGTATTAATATACATGGACCAAACAAGCTGGGTGTTAGCCATATCCACGCCTTTTGTGAGTTGTGGGGAAGGAATTAAAGAGCAAGTACTACCTCAGCGGGGCAGGCTGTCCTCAGTTCCTGTCACTGTTACCACATAGAAACAAACTCAGTGCAGCCAGATCTGTTTTATTCTTCCATGAAAAACCAGAAATCTTAATTTTTTTTTTTTTTTTTGTGGGTACCAGGGGGTCGACCTCAGGACCTCGCGCGCCAACAGGCACCCGTGCTGCTGAGCGATATCACCGGCCCCTTTTTCGTATGTGGGATCCGGGAGTCGAACTCGGGCCCTCGCGCTTGCAAGGCAGGCGCTTATGCCGCTGAGCCATCTCACCGGCCCCCGAGAAATCTTAATTTTTAAATGTGATATTTACAGAGTTTAAAACATTGGCATCCAGCTGGGTGTGGTGACCCACACCTGTAATCCCAGCACTTAGGTGGCTAAGGCAGGAGGAGTGGTGCAAGTTTGAGGCCAGCCTAGGCTATGTAGTGAGTTCAAGGCCAGCCTAAATCACATAGTGAGACCCTGTTTCAGAAAAAACAAAAAACAAAACGAAACAAAAATAAAACACTGTCATCAAATTCTAAAGTTTTAAAATATTATATGGGCTAAGTAAAATTTATCTGTAGTCTGGATGCAGGCAGGGTACGGCCAGTTGTATCTGTGGTGTTCATTGTTGTATACCAAAAATTCTCAGTATTTTCCCGATGAAGAGGTGTAGTTGATTTACTTAAATTAGACGAATCACTAATTTTATAGGATACATATATGAAACATCGTTAGTAGGAATATTTTTTCTTTCTGGGTCTTAGGCCCATGGCTAAGACGTCAGGAGACTTGGTGACCCCTCAGAGGTACTGCAGTCTGAGTAGCCTCCCGTCCTTTGGAGGCCCCACCCCTCTGCTGAAGCTACCCTTTTCCCCAGGGCCCTGCCTGGCCTTCCCAACTGCTGGGTGTCCTGTGGAGTCTCTAACCAGAGGAGCTTTCATGGTTTACTGGCACCTGATGGACTGTAGAGATCAGCCAGGAAGTGGTGTGCGTTTGAGATGTACAACTCTGGTTAGAGCAGACATAGATTCAGTAAGTAGTGAGGTATTCAGATTTTTAGAGGAAGAAAATAATCTTTGAGTCAGTAGGAACAGAACAGCCAGGCTTTGAATGGGAAAACCACCTTGTAGCAGGGAGCTAATTGGAAAGAAGAAAGGGCAGTTGATTTATGTTGCATCCAAGCAGCATGGTTGGCAGAACTTCATTGAAGTTCACTTTACTGACCAGAAGAGGGCACTCAAAGACCCCCCCCATAAGGTTTTATTCTTCATGCAAACATTGTTTTTGCTTAAAATCTCACCTATTAATTTTAGCATTCATTGGCTCTTGTCTGCAGCAGTAATTTCTTTTTTCTTTTTTTTTTTTTTTTTTGTGGATACTGGGGGGTCGACCTCAGGACCTTGTGCGCCAGCAGGCACCCGTGCCGCTGAGCGATATCACCGGCCCCTTTTTCATATGTGGGTTCTGGGAGTCGAACTCGGGCCCTCGCGCTTGCCGGGCAGGCGCTTAAGCCGCTGAGCCATCTCACCGGCCCTGCAGCAGTAATTTCTATGGAATTATGATGACTTAATGTATCTCTCATTCTTTCAACGTTTGTTAGTTGGAATTCTTTTCATAAAGAATGGTTGTCCTGGGGCTGAGGGTATAGCTCAGTGGCACAGCACTTGTCTAGCATGTACAGATCCCTGGGTTTGTTCCCCGGTACTGCAAACAAGCAAAAATAAAAACAAAGGAGAACAACACAAAAGACAGAGAAGAGTTTTTTTTTTTTTTCCACATTTGTTTAGTACAAACTCATCTTGAGTTATAATCTAGCTCAAGTCAATCACTGTTCCCCCCCCCCAGTTGTTTCAGATGTGGCAATTGGAAACATTTTTTAGTTTTGTTTCTGTACCCTTTTGACAGGCTCTCCTCTTTTTTGTTGAGTGCTTCCTTACTTTCTGGCACTATAAGGTGTCTTAGGCTCTTGTGTTTTTTTCCCTAGCACTAGAACAGTTCATAATCTTCTTTTTAAATTTTCTTTTTCTTTTTTAATTTTTTTTACATTTGATTTTATTGGTACATTCAGTTCATAATTTTTTTTTTTTTTTTTTTTTTTGTGGGTACCGGGGGGTCGACCTCAGGACCTCGTGCGCCAACAGGCACCCGTGCCGCTGAGCGATATCACCGGCCCCTTTTTTGTATGTGGGATCCGGGAGTCGAACTCGGGCCCTCGCGCTTGCAAGGCAGGCGCTTATGCCACTGAGCCATCTCACCGGCCCTCAGTTCATAATCTTTACACATATGTTATTTTATGAATCCTATATTTTGAAATTCTCTTTCCTATGAAGTTTTTATTAGATGTATCAGCTAATTAATTTTCTTTTGAGGTAAATTTATGCTAAGATGCATATGTAGAGTCCAGTGTATTGCTTGAGACTGCCAATGCTACTACCATGTGTGGGTATAATTTCAGTTAAAAGTGAAGAAACAGATTTTTTTCCCCTGTACTCTAGATTGAACCCAGGGCCTTTTGCACTGAGTTACATCCCCAGCCCCTTTTTCTTAGTCTTTATTTTGAGATGGGGTCTTGTTAATTTGCCCTGGGGACTCGAACTTGTGATCCTCCTGCCTCAGCCTCCCAAGTACTGGGGTTACAGGCTTGTACCACCACACCTGGCTAAAAAACACACTTTTTCATTAGAGTGGACTAGCTTGTCCAGGGCAGGTGTCTGATTTTAAGAGGCTGTCCCAGTGTCAGAATTGCTGGTGAATTTTCATAAGCATCTGTACTGTGGTCCTCAGATTATCACAGCTAAATGACTCAGGGGCCTTGATGAATTTGAACGTTCCTGGAAACTTGGGGGAGTTTGTTCTGCTGAGATGGTACCCAAACTTTGACCCTTAATTTACATTGTCTCCCTTCATCCAGTTCTTTATAGGTAGTTCAGGGAAATTTATCTCTCTGCCTTCCCCTCTCTCATTTTCTCCCAGTTTTGGCCCAGATGCCCTTGTGGCAAGTGAATGACATGTGATGACACCCTTTGGAGGAAAATGCAGCTACAGGTTTTAAAGAGAAGCCAAGATGTTTTAGAGAATTTGGAACAATACTGTGATAATCCAAAGTGTGTCTTCTCATTTTGCACAAAGATCGTCATATATCTGTCTTTACAATCACCTCTGTATTAACTTTTCCCTTTACCAGAAAGAAAACCATAAATTAGACTAATAACATTTTTTGTTTTAATTTTTATTCCACATGAATAATACATTAGGTGCTATCACTTTAAGAGACTTTAATATCTTATTTATCTTATGTGAAAATGCTTTGTGTTCCAAGAAACACTGACTTTTTTTTTTTTTTTTTGGTGGGTACCGGGGATCGACCTCAGGACCTCGTGCACCAGCAGGCGTCCGTGCCACTGAGTGATATCACCGGCCCTTTTTTCGTATGTGGGTACCGGGAGTCAAACTCAGGACCTCACGCTTGCCAGGCAGGTGCTTATGCCACTGAGCCATCTCACCAGCCCGAAACACTGACTTTTAAAGCAACTTCAGATTGCTTGAAATCATTTTAAGTCAGGAAATACTTTTGTCCTGACTGAGCATAAAGGGGGCAGCAGAGGTATGTGTGTCACCTAAAATAATACTGTTGTGTAGCCAGGGCATGTTTAAAGCTCAAAGTCAGGTTCAGTAATTGCTTTGCTTTGCTTGACTTAACTCTGATAGTAAATATAATTAATGTTTGAATGGAAATAGTAATTGTTTCTGTGTGATATATGCTTTTCTTTTTAACGCGTGCTTGACACAAAATAGCCAAGTCTGCCAAATTAGCTATGGTAAAATTGTATTTTCAAAATCAAGTTTAATTTTCATCTTAGTGAATGTTTTTTTGTGGGGCCCAGGTGTCTTCTGTGTATCTCTCTAGCTCTGCAGCTTTGATATATTAATACAAGTGCACTTTGGGTGAGGTGTTAGGTAGTAAAGCTGCACCTGATAACACATTGAGAAGTCTTTTGTCTGAATTTTTTTTTTTTTGAATTTGTGTCTGGCAACGTTCCCAAGCTGTTACTGAATTCTGCGACTAAAGCAATCATCCTACCTCAGCGTCCCAAATAACTAGTACTATAGGATTCTGCACTTACAAGGAAAAAATTGGTTTTGAATAAGCCAAGTAAATATTCTGCACCCCTCATTTTCTTTGATGATAGTATTTGCCAAAATAAAGCTTAAAAAACACTGACTTTTCCACTTAAGTCATAAACTTCAAAAGAATTAACAGATGCTTAAGAAGAGAAAGATTAGATATATATAGTATTATCTGTTAAACAGGGCATTTTTTCTTTGAAGGGAATGAAAAAATCCAAAATAATCTTGAATAAAGAGAAAGATTACATATGTATTATCTGTCATATTGGGCATTTTTTCTTTGAAGAGAATGAAACAATCCAAAATAATCTTGAGTAATATGATAATATGAAGAAGTCAAATAGACTAAAAATAGTTACAAATTGAGGACTCACTTAAATTTAAATTTCTGAGTCATATAAGCATTTGCATTTCAAATTATGTTTAAACAGGCAACCATGATTGGATTATGATCAAGGTTGAACCTTGGAGTATGTAAGGAAATGACATAAAATGATTGGTGGTTTCTTGGAGATTATAGATGTGAATAATTGTTAGAAATGATTAAGTATATACCTTCAAGGAAAAGGTCAAAAGAAATGGGTGACATCTGTGTTTGAGAAGTAGTATAGCCAGTGGTTAAGAATCTGGGCTTCAGGGCTCATCTGCTTGTCAGGTTCTGGCTTTTTCACGTACTAACTGAGCTCTGTGACCTTTGTCAAGTTGTTTAATTGTTCTGAAAGGCAGAAACCTCCTTTAAAGAGTTATTGTGAGCTCCATATGAGATAGTATGTTTAATTGCTCAGAATAGTGTCTGGTGCAGAGTAAACTTGCAAGAAATATTAACCATCACTATCTGTTTTGAAGCATGTAGAGTGTATTGTTTCCGTGGTGTCAGTTTTGAAAGGAGGTGTTAGGGCGGAAGGATGTTGACTCTCCCTCTGAAAGGGGTCTGGTGCTTGTGAAATCATGTGTAGTTAGGCTACAATGGTGAGTACACCTTACTGATTTTTTTTTAGCATTTCTCATGCATAAAGGCATTTTGAACCTTTTGTATTGTTCAGTAATCCTTTATATGTAATTAGTTTTTTCTCTGTATTTAATTGGCTTGCTCTTACTCCCTCTCCCTGTCTTTCTCCCTCTCCCTCTCAATCTCTCCCACAGGGGATTGAACCCAGGGCTTACACACTGAGCTACATCCCAGCCCTTTTTAAATTGTGAACATGGTCTGAGTTGCCCAGGCTGGGCTTGAACTTGTGATCTTCCTACCTCAATGCTCCCAGGGTGTTGGGATTACAGGTGTGCACCACCATGTACAGCTCAGTGGTGGTTTTTATGAATTAAATTTGAATTTAGAACCCAGAGATTAAAATTTTCCTTGTAATGACCTAAGAAACATTAGATGAACATTACTGTATATGTATAAGGTAGGGATTTGTTATTGGCCTTGTGAGCGTTTAGGTGCACAGTGGCTCTCCTGTTTTGGGGTAGTGCTGGACAAATGTTTACATCCACACATGCCCTTGGTTTTTGCTCTTCTTTATTTTTGGCTTTGATATAAACATACATAATAAGATAGAATGCTCAAAGTCTCCTTTTTCGTTGTGTTCACCGATACCCCACACTCATTTCACACGTCTTGCTATTTTTGTGCAAAAAAGAACCTTTTTGTATGGGGGGGGAATGTCTGTGATTTTTTTGAGATATGACAAGAAATGTTGCCCATGTGCTAGCAAGCTAACAAATATGTTAGCATAATTGTATTTCTTGGAATGTTTTTCATCTAGTATTTGAGAAGAATTTTATGATATGTTATTTTTCCTTTTTTCTTTACAGAAACTTACAACTTAGAAGTATCTCAAGGCTCAGGAACTTTTCCTTCTGGGTATTATTACAAAGACCAGTGGAGGCCCAGAAAGTTTAAGATGCGCCAGTTTAATGACCCTGACAACATTACAGAATGCTTGCAGAGAAAGATAGTGTATTTATTTGGTGACTCCACAATCAGACAGTGGTTTGAATACCTCACTGCATTTGTTCCAGGTTGGTACTTCACTGTTTTCATAATTATTTCCCACATGCATGAAATCAGATCTGAAATAAGTAGACTCATGCAGGTGCCTGAAGAAAGGCATCTTGTGAGGAAGCAGTTATTTCTAGGTAGTACTAATGGGGTATCCTAACCTGGGAGAGATGTGTGACAGTTTCTGATAAATAGTGGGATTGTTGTTCTGGTGGAAACCATGATTAACTGTGTAACCTTGGATAAGTCATTTACTTTGCAGGACTTCATTTCTCCCTGTGTGAGATAAGACAGCTGGAGCAGTTGTCTTTTACTTTTAATATTCTGGGTTATACACAACAGGTGGACATTTCCAGTTGTTTCTTTTCAAGTTCTGGTTGGTTCAATTCCAAATTATAATGGATTAAACTGGAAGGAAGTAGCCAAACTTACTGTGGTTTATTTTAATGCATCCTTGCAGCAAAGCCATCCATTAGGCCTTCTGGTGTTGAGACCATGAGCTAAAGCTGGCTCCTACTGAGGGAGTCTGGGTAAATTCTAGTGTTCTTAGCTTCTTAATTTCTCTGCTTGGCTCTGGGACTGCTGTCCAGATGCAGAGCAAAACCTCACTGGTTGGAAGCCCACCACTTACAATAGGCTTTCTTTTTCTGGAAGTGGTGTGGTTGAAGTAAGGAGGGATGGATCCTAAGAAACTGATAGGTTTGTGAGAACTGTTTTTTTATTGTTATGTGTGGGCAGAGCTTTTCATAAATTAAATCCCCATGGTTTGCTGTGAATTGTTGTTGCGATATTTTTCATCAGCTCTCCTACTTATTACATAAACTTGCTTTCAACTTTGAGTTTAGAAGGAAGAAGTAGATATTATCCTAAAAGGAAAACCAATTCCAGTTTTTGTTTGTTTTTTATTGAACTGGACATAGTTGAGTTTTACTTGATAAAACAAGTTAATAATCAAAAAGGAAACTGTGTGGCATGATGCCGGGCATGGTTTGATGCTGAGTAGGCAGGGCTTTCAGTGGCTGTAGTTGCTTACTTCTTAATTTCTTATGATGTAGTTCGGTATTTCCACTAAAGGCAATGATCACATTGACTGCTTTGATTGTTTTCCACCAGACCCTTTACAGAAATATTTTCATCTGATAAAGCCTTGTGTGGGTGCTTGATCTTAATCGAAAGAAAATGGTAGCTTGAGCTTTTGTGCACTTTAATAGGGCTGGATACTAAGTGGTAATGAATCAGATAGGAAAATCTGGAAGAGAAGTCTGGGATTACAGGAAGAAAAAAGGGAAACCTGCTTTAACCATTAAGAATACAAGATAGTTACAGTGTGATCCAACCTCAGAATTGACTGTAAGCTCCCTGAGGGCAGGGACTAAGACATCCCTGTGGTTTGTAGTACCTACAGTAGTGGGCACTGAATAGGTGTTTAGAAATGCTAAAAGAATTGTGTTGCTAACATTTACTTAGTCTGTTTTCTCTAAGGCACTTTTGGGAACACTTAGGGTTATGAGACAGATCCTCTTCCCTCCTGTGGGCATTTTCTTTTCTTTTCTTTTCTTTTTTTTTTTTTTTTTTTGTGGGTACTGGGGGTTGAACTCGGGACATCGCACGCCAGCAGGCGCCCGTGCCGCTGAGCGATATCACCGGCCCTTTTTTCGTATGTGGGTTCTGGGAGTCGAACTCAGGACCTCGCGCTTGCCAGGCAGGTGCTTATGCCGCTGAGCTATATCACTGGCTTGTGGGCATATTTTGAGTGATGAATTGTACAGAGTTTTTTAGGAGTAACAAGGGGGTCCCACTGATTCTTGGGTTCTTTGGAACATTTTAGAGGAACTGGATCTTGAAACAAAATAAGGGAGAGGAAGGAAAGGGAGTTCTAAATTGTGCTGTTGCCTTTGTTATTTCTCATGATAGAGACAGAAGTTCTGTAGGAGATTAATATGATTTTCCAGCCATAGGGTAAAATTTAAAGTCAAAAGAAACAGAATTGCTTCTTTCACTTACTCCAAAACAAGAAACTTGCTTTCTTTTTAGAATTACAATTTAGATTACTTTATTTTATTTTAAAAAGTTTAATTGATAACTAATTATATATATTTATGGGGTACAGTGTAATACTTTGATATATGTGTACATTGTGGAATGATTATATCAATCTAATTACCAAACATATCACTTCGTATATTTATTTGTATTGAGAACATTTAATATTACTTTTTTAGCAGTTTTGAAATATGTAATACATTATTATTAACTACAGTCACCATGCTGTGCAATAGACCTCAAAAAATTTAATCTTCCTAACTGAAGCTGTCTACCCTTTGATCAGCATGTCCCCATTCTCCCCTCAGCCCCACTCCAAGTTCCTTAGCCTCTGGTAAGTTTTTATTCGCTTCTGCAAATGTTAAACTTTTTTAGATTCCACATATAAGTGAGATCATGCAGTCTTTGTTCTATGCTTGGCTTATTCCATTTAACATAATGTCCTCCAGGCTCATCTGTGTTGTTGCAAATGACTGAATTTCCAAAAAGAGGTATTTGGTTGCTACTATGTATTTATAAAATAGAAGGTACAGCCCTCATCCTGGAAGCTATATCTGTTAGAAGAATAAAGTGTAAATGCCAGTTTGCTTTTAAAATATCAAATATTCAAACACCAAGATTTTTTGGCTAAATAGAGGTAAACAGGTATTTCAGGTAATTTGTTTTTGAGGCAGAGACATAGGTATAGAATCTGTCACTGACGTTATTATTTATAACGCCATGTTAACGGAAGCAGGGAAATAGGTATTTCCTTTATATTTGTATTATAACGTTCTGTTGTACTTTAATTTTAAAAACTATTCTTTGAGCCACTTGAAAATATTCAAAATATATGTGCTTAGTTTGAATGTCTTCATGAAATTGGGTTTTCCTTGTTTCAGATTTAGTGGAGTTTAACTTGGGTAGTCCCAAGAATGTGGGTCCCTTCCTTGCAGTGGACCAGAAGCACAACATCCTGCTCAAATACCGCTGCCATGGTCCACCTATCCGCTTCACGACTGTCTTTAGCAGTGAGCTCCATTATGTGGCGAATGAACTGAATGGGATCGTTGGAGGAAAGAACACAGTAGTTGCCATAGCCATATGGTCTCACTTCAGCACCTTCCCCTGGGAAGTATACATCCGGCGGCTCAGGAACATCCGTAGAGCAGTGGTCCAGCTCTTGGATCGAAGCCCTAAGACCATAGTGGTCATCCGGACAGCCAATGCCCAAGAGCTGGGGCCTGAGGTGAGCCTCTTCAACAGTGACTGGTACAACTTTCAGCTGGACACTATCCTTCGGAGGATGTTCTCAGGGGTTGGCGTATATCTTGTTGATGCCTGGGAAATGACCCTGGCCCACTATCTACCCCACAAGCTGCATCCAGATGAAGTTATTGTGAGGAACCAGCTGGACATGTTCTTGTCTTTTGTGTGCCCCTTGGAGACCTAGCCTGCCTTGGCGGAGACTAGAGGAATCACATTCAGTGACCTTCCCAACTGATCTGCATTACGGAAAGTCTGTGGGTGGCCCCATTGTGAAGTGGCTACTATCAATATGTACAAAATTTCAAAAAAATCTGTACTTTATATAATGAACTGTAAGAAGCTTAGTCAATACAGGCTACATTTACATCTACCTATAGGAGTTTTTCCAATCTTAGCCATGGTAGAACCGTATTAACAGCATACACACTGTATTCCCCTTGTAACCAAAGATGCCAAGGAGTGTATTTGAACAAGCTTTTCTTGGGAGTGGAGATTACTGTGCTAAAATGTAGAGAAATGTTCTGATGTAAGTGGAAGGGACAGATTGGGTTGACAGTAGAGCGTTTGTAGCTTATTTGGTAAAGGAAATGGAACACATCTTTGTGAATAGCACAAGTGTCCATCTTTGGGGAGTGAAGTAGGGCTTATGGTCAGAGGCTCCTGTAACACAGTGAAGACCGCCATGTCTCAGGGGTTTCTCTTGATCTCCTTTTCTGAATTACTTGAAAAGACCAATGTGTTTGGTCAGAGTTTTATAGTGAGGATATTAACAATTCTCTCTTTTTATCTAGGAAAGACGCAGAAGGGAAATATGAAAGCAGTAGGTATAATATCTGTGTTTTGAATTAATATTTGCATTGAATGGTTATTTCTTACTTGATTCAGCTAAATTTTATGTGATGAATACTTATTCTAGAATAATCATTTTTGGAACTGAAAGAATCTATAAATAAAAATTTATTTTTATGTTCTGAAGTTTGAGGGTTTTAAGAATTGACTTTTTTTTGTTTTGTTTTTTGTGGGTACCGGGGGTCGACCTCAGGACCTCGCGCGCCAGCAGGCACCCGTGCCGCTGAGCGATATCGCCGGCCCTTTTTTCGTATGTGGGTTCCGGGAGTTGAACTCGGGCCCTCGCACTTGCTAGGCAGGTGCTTACACCGCTGAGCCATCTCATCAGCCCCAAGAATTGACTTTTATGTAAAGAATACTATTTACAAAGTTGTAGACCTTTCTCTCCACCAATTTTAAGTGTTTCTGTTTTGGTTATTTTGACCTGCATATCAAAATTAGAAATTAGAATCTAATTAGAAGTTAATACAATTAGATATAAAAACCCATGACAGATATTTCTTGATTTGCACATAAGATATACACATTCTCTCATACTTGGAAGTAAAAAGATGCTTTTTCTACTAAGAGTAATTGAATCGCCAATTTTACTTGATTTTATCTTGTCAATTGTAAATGAGTTTAGTTAACCTGAGATCATTTATTAAGTACTCTTCCTTTTGAGCTATGATAGATTACAGTCTAAAATTAGATATCCCTAACTGGACATGTAAAGAAACTGAGGAGGTTTTAGAGATGAAGATAGATGTTTAAAGTATGAAAAGTTTGTACCCTAAGAGGACTGGATTGAAGAATTGGTTTTTTTTTTTTTTTTTTAGCTTAAAACAGAGTGCCTAAGATCTTCATTATCCTTGAGGATCATCTAATATTTTTATGGGGAAAAGTTTTTAACACTGTTTTCTGAATCTGAGGAGGACAAAAGTAATAAATATATGAATATTTAAGCTTGTAATATTTGGTAAAATGCAGAATTAAGGTCTGTGCCTCCAGGAGTTATGGAGTTAGCCTTTGTAACAGTGATTCTGACATAGTAGTGGTGTTCTATACTTTGAGAAACACTGACAAAAAGGGAAGATAGAAACAGGAAAGTAACATTGTCTTTTGTTTCAAGAGCTTTACCAGTATCTTCCTTAATTCTGATCACGATCTATTAATGTAAGCGATACTAGCTCCATTTTATAGATGAATAACTTGAGTTTGGATTTGAACTAAGGTATGTGAGAGACCATACCCCTTTTCAGCTACAACTTGTTAGGCTTTTGTAAAGAGGTTTTATATTTTGAGAACTTTGGGTATTTTTCAAGAAACAGTACTGGACAAGGCTGAGGAATCATTTTCCTTGGGGAATTTCAAGAAGAAAGCGAACACTGCCTCTCCAGTGGTCTGGAGAGATGCTGCTTGTTTGTGTAACCAAATTCTTGTGACCTTGTCCAGTTTCTGTTACTTTTTGATTTGGTTACATAAAGTCCTAAAGATTTGATGACATAGTTTCTTGAGATATTCTCCATCACTTTCTTCCCTCTTTTGTCTTTCTACACTCTGGTGTGGAAATTTTAATAGAGATTGAAATACTACCTAAATCTTTCTCAGAACAATTACATATGTGTTGAGGATCCCTTATGTGAAAACCCAAAATCTGAAATGCTTCAAAATCCAAAACTTGTTTTTCTCTCCCATGGGAAGGGTGTTTTTTTTTTTTTTAATTAAGTTTTTATTAGTACATGTTTGTACTACATAATGACTATATTCCTCGTAGGGAGTTGGTACATGTACATAACTTAATTCTGTTTTCATCCCCTTCTCCTCCTCCCCCTGCCTCCATCTCATGGTCCCCTTCCTTTTTGCAAAAGATCAATTTATTTCCTATTTATCTTTTATTTTGTTCTTTATTTATATTTTGGGTTTCTCATATGAGAAACCATGTGATATTAAAGCTTGTTTGTCCAAAACTTCTTTCTGTATCTGACATGATACCACCAGTGGAAAAGTCTACCCCTGACCTTATGTGACAAGTTACAGTCAAAACACAGACACACTAAAAATTTTGTATAAAATCAACTTCAGTCTATGTGTATAAGGCTTATATGAAACAAATTTTATGTATAGGCTTGGATCAATCACCAAGAATCTCTATATATGTGGATATTCCAAAATTAAAAAATCTAAAATCTGAAACATGTATAATAATTTCTTTTGAAAAACTTATTTATTTATTTATTTATTTTTTCTTGTGGGTACCGGGGGTCGACCTCAGGACCTCGCGCACCAGCAGGTGCCCATGCCGCTGAGCAATATCACGGGCCCTTTTTTCGTATGTGGATTCCGGCAGTTGAACTCGGGACCTTGCACTTGCCAGGCAGGCGCTTATGCCGCTGAGCCATCTCACCAGCCCCTGAAAAATTTCTTGTAGGCCCGCACCACACAGTTGTGAATATTAGCATGCCAGCTAAAGAAGTTTGTTTTAAATCTGTTTTTCCCATTATAAAGGTTTTCATAAATTTTAAAAACTATAAAACCTGGAAGAGGCCAGGTGTGGTGGTGCACACCTGTAATCCCAACACTCTGAAGGCTGAGGCAGGAGTATCACTGAGTTCGAGGCCAGCCTGGGTTACATAAGCAAGTTTAAGGCCAGCCTGAACCTCACAGTGAGACCCTGTCTCAAAGCAACCCCCCCAAAAAAAATACCTGGAAGAAAATCTGTGGATAAAATCTATAGTTCTATCATGAATGCAATGAACGTTAGCATTTTTGATATTTTTCTTGTAGGTTTTTTAACCACATACCATTGGCTCTCCATATTTCTGGGATCTGTATCTGTGTTTTCAACTACTATAACTTCAGATAAAAATATTTGGAAAAATCAAATATGTACTAAACTTGTACAGAATTTTCTTGTCATGCACTATATGGTATAATAAATACCTATTTACATAGCATTTACATTGTATTAGGCATAAGTAATGTAGAGATGAATTAAAGTATACAGAGGATGTACATAGGTTATATACAAATACTGCACCCTTTTATATAAGAGACTTGGAACATCTGCTGATTTTGTTATCTGAAGGGGGTCCTAGAACTAAAGTGCTGAGGAAAAATTGTAGTTATAATCATAGAGAATATGTAAATTGGTTCTGCTTTTTATTTAACATACAGTATAAATATTTTTCTATGTTAAATAGCCTTAATACTATAATTATAAAGGTCTGCCTCATAGTTCTCTAAGGATGTGATAAGTGGGCCATTATAGGGTTGGATGTTTAGGCTTATAATAAAATATTAACACTGGTTTATATATAATTTCTATGGATTACAATATGGATTTTTATTTTGGCCTGGCAGTATTAATATAACTTAGGGAATCTCATATTCCAGAACTGAAATAATGGATTTGGTGGTATTATATCAAGGATCTTCTATGCAAATTATATTTGAGAGGCGTTACCCTATTAAGAGTAACCTTTCTTCAGTAGATACAAAACGGATCTTTGGTGTTCTGGTATGATCCATTCTACCATTCTGAACAACCATAATGCTGACTCACATTTCCTGACTTTGTGTATTAAGTTTCATATTGATAAATCAGGGTTCTTGAGAAGAACAGATATGGTAAGCCACTATTCATATGTTACGTGTCAGAAGTGTGTCTGTTTCTAGACTCTGTTAAAGGAAGCGGCAGTCATTGAGAGGTACAAGGAAATAAACATCCAAGGGAAACAAATAAGACTGCCCAACCCTCCAGGAAAGCAGCTTCTTAGCATTATTTTTGTGGGTTTTAGGTAAAATTAAACAGTCACAAATGCTAGAAGCTCTTTTCAAGTATATTCATTCTTCATGCTTTAAGAATTATTCTCCCAAGGATTTATTCTACAATAAAGTCAGTGAATTCAGGATGCCTTACCCCTCAGTGTGCAGTTAAGATTTCAGAGTGTGTGTTTTTTTTTTTTTTTTGAAGTGGTACACAGTCTCTGCTACTGGAACCCGGGGGTAATGGGAGGTGGTGGCAGAAGGTTTTTGGGGGGCAGAAGTTTATAGGACATAGAAGCAGAAAGCACAAAACACGCTTCACCAACTTTAATCTGTCTCTTGAAAGTGCACTTAATTTTTTAAAATGTGAAATTATATGCATTATATATAATTTTAATATTTCAAATTAAGAAATCAGGCCTACTGAGTTTTAAGAACCTGACTGCGTGGCTCTGGAAGATGCCTATTCATTCCTATTGGAGAACCAGACATCCGTCATTTTCTGTGTAATTACAAGACTGGATTGTAACACTGCCTGGGGAAGATAACTTAAAAAAACGAAAGACAAAGGAAGCTGAACAGAGATCACAGTATCCGGGGTCCCAAAAGGAAGAGAAGTGACAGTGAAACTAAACGTCATAGAGAAATCGTTTCACCGTTGTGCAATGGTTCATTCTCTGTATAAATCCACCCCACCCCCAACACCTGTGAAAATAAAGTGATCTTTGTGTCACAAGACCACTGCTTCTTTAAAAAATGAATGTTATTGGTACATTTTAGATATACATAATATTCAAAAGAAAAAGTGTCAAGATCACTGCTGTCTGAGGCAGATACCTCGGCCTTTAGTTTGTCTAACGAAGGGAATAGTGATATTGCTTTTGATTGCCGCTTTTACAAAGCCGTGTTGTAGAAGGCCCCTCCATCCACTCCCACACTTAAAAGATTAGAAAAAGCAAAATAAGAAGTGTCTCTAAGGGGGAGGAAACTGATCCTTGCAATCGATTCCCTGGGACAGTGAAGAAAGCGTCCGTCTTCAGCAAACGTTTTGTAGCTGCTGGCTCTGACTCCCCGGTGTGGTTCCAGTCCGGGTCTTGCGGCCGGCGCTCGCGGGGAATGTCCGGACTTGGTCCGTGCCTTTTCGGCCCGGGAATTTCCAGTGTGCGGAAAAAGTCCACAAACCTAGTCCTGGCGGCCCCCTCCGCCTCCTCCGGCCCTGCTCGGTGCCCACGCAACCCAGCTCGAAAGAGGATGACCGCGCTGTGCACTTTAGAAAAGGCGCCCCCGCCCCCGCCCCAGTCCCCACCCCGGCCGGGAGCCGCTCGCGGGACCAGCGCTATAAACGGGGCGCGGGCCGGGGTCCGCTCCTCCCGCCGCGCCGCGAGCCCGGGCGGCCAGTGCTGCGCGCCGCGCCGCTCCCTACCGTGCACCGTCGAGAGGAGACTGAGCTCTCAGGCGCGCACGTACTTGGCTTACTATCGCTGAGTACAGCTGGAAACAGTTTGATTTGCTTTTACGTATTTGTATGACTTGACTCTTCAGACACAAAGGTATACTTTTATTATTTGATATTTGCTATGAAAAAGTATCTTACATGCTGTTTTTTCCCCTTTTCTTACCCATATTATTTCCTTTAGAGTCACTGTCTCAGGTTTAAGTAATAATAATTGATTTGGGGCAAAATATTGGGGATTCAGGTTTTTTGGGAAGAAAAATCCAGGATGTTTTTATAGTTTGGCAGTAGCATGAATCATGCCTATTTGCCTTAAAGGCAGGAAAGACGAGGAGGCTAATGGAAGAGGTGGCATGGACGGGTGATGAAGACAACGTAAATCTAATGTAATAATTTAGTGATGTACAGCTATGATATCCTGAATCAGAATCTCCCGGGAGGTTCAATGTATACTTTCTCACTAAGGGTAGGCATAAAGCTATTTTTATGGAAAAACATTTCTCAGTAGATTGAAATATTTTATAGCTCAGGCTATCTTGGAACTCATTATGTAGCCCAGGCTGGCCTTGAATTTGCAGCGATCCTCCTGCCTCAGCCTCCCAAGTGCTGGGATTACGGGCATGTGCCACCATGCCCACTTTGTAAAATTAAAATTTATGAATGACTATTTTATGAATGAGGGAAACTTGAAATTTGGTAACGTGGTTAGACCATCAGGTTCATAATAATCTAAGTATTTTAAGGGACTTTGTCTAAATAAAAGCATGTTTCTAGATAGGGATTAAAGGTTCTCTCTACAGGCATTCGTGAGCTAGCTTTAGTGGGTGAAGGGATTGTCCCAAAGAGGGTGACATTTATTATGTAAATCTTAAGTACTGGGTAATACATATAACCTCAATTTGAATCTGGCATCTTCAGAAATACATTATCTGGCTAAGTGGAATTTTTTTTTTTAAATGTCTCTTAGATGTAGGTTGTTCTGACAATAAAAGAAGAGAAAAAATTTCAATACTCAGTTCATCGCCCTCAGTACTCTCTGGCAGAGGAGGGGATCAGCTACATAGATATCTAAATGTGCAGATAATGGGAAAGTCTTTACTTGGATTCAGAATGCTGTGTGTGATCCACCACGCCTCCACCATATGTCTAAAATTATTTTGCTTAGGCTAAAGACCCAATTGGGCAGGGTACAGGTGAGAAGCACTGGGGTGACAGAAGAGTCAGTCTGGGAAGAATTAGCACTTGGGGTCTGCGCACAATTTGTCTTGTGTTAAATGCTTGGAAGCACCCTTTCCACTGGGGAGGTCATGGCCGTGGTTAGTTTAACTTAGTTGCTCAGATACTGACTTCCTTACTGAGGAAAAGGAGGCAAAGCCTTGTCTTTGTGCTTTGTGCTGAAATAGTCCTGCTCTCAGAAAAGAAAAAGAAGCCCTCCCAGAAGCTATGGGCTCCTGAGTAGACTCCCACAGACTCCTGCAGCTCTTCTGAGAGCATTACCAAAAGGAAGATTTTCTGATGGCTTAGAGAACTATAAATTGCTCCTAAGAACATTTCCTTTCGGTTCTTAGCTGACACTGATTTGGTGGCCTCTTGACTTTCTCCCCATCAGGTTAATTGGAAGATCATGAAGGCCCAGGCTGAACTTCATCTTTTGACTTTCTTGGCCTGATGCCGAACTCTGAACTCCGATGGGTGAGAGAGGCTCCCAGCTGGGATCCAAGTGTTACCTGGGCCTTGGCTGACGTAGTCAAAATGTGGAGTGGGGTGTTTTCTAAGAATTCTCAGATTCTTACATTTCTTAAATTAACCCATTTTTGAAGTTGCTTCAAAACTAGTATGAATTTTTTTTATAGGCATGTTACTATGATTTCTTATGAACTAAAGTTTTTTGGTGGTTTAGCATTTTAAAAACCAATTTGTAGACTTTCCATTATTTTTCATGACAAGAGCACATGAACACAGATAAGAGGGGAATTCGGCTCTCTGTTGAATGACAGTTTCAGGGTGATGTAATCGTTTACACACTCAGAGAGCATCATGTCATCTCAGAGTTTTGGTGGAGAGCCTCAGTAGAACTAGCACGTGTAGTATCTGATTAAAGCACTTCCTATTCCTTTAATTTGGAACCATTTTTGAGATAAAACACTTTCCTTAAACACTTAGTGGCTAAAAATATTTGACTACTCCTGGAGGGGTTGGTGTATTGGGAATTATCATTTATTAAACATTATTTTTAGGAGCTGACCAGCAAGAGCTCATTTAGCTCTATAATAGCATTTGAGGTAGATATAATTAGCCCTATTTTATAGATGAGGAAACTAGAGCTCAGGAGGATTGAGCAATTGGCTCAGGGTCCCCCAGGTGGTGAATTGCCAAGCCTGTATTTGCCACCGGGCCACTGGGATATTAGCAAAGTACAAGTCGGAGATGTCAGCTTATTGCCAGGGCTCTGAATTCCCAGGACCCTTCCCCTGCTCACTTTTGGCTACACTCTACTCCCTGTTCATAAATAACTGATACAGTTCTAGTTGATTACCACCATAACCTTTTGTATTTTAAGAAGACCACAGGAAAATGCTTTGGATCTCAGAGTGAAGCTATATGGTAGAATCATGAAGGTGGCTGGGCTGTTTTGGAGGTAGCCTTTTACTTTCTTTTGAGACAGGGTTTAGCGTTGTAGTTCAGGCTGACCTCAAACTTGCTATGTAGCCCAAGCCGTCCTCAAACTTGCAGCGATCCTTCTGCCTCAGCCTCCCCAGTGCTGAGATGACAGGAATGTGCCACCACACCCGGCTGACCCTTTGACTTATTAAGCTAGTTTTTGAAACAACAGCTGGGAATATAAAGGAAAGGGGGCATCCTGTTATCCATTTCCTTTGCTCCTCTCAGGTCTTTTCCTTCCATTGATGGAAAACTGTAGGTTGGAAAAGCATTCCTAGTCACACTTTTGGTGAAGGGACACTGCTACTGCCTCTGAAGAGGGGAGCCTCAGGCACCTGGCAAACCCATTCACCTCTTCCCTACCATCCCTGCTGCTGCTGCAGAGTGAGTTAATTTCTAAATTTCTTTCAGAGATAACCCCCAGGATAGAAATTTGCACGTTTTGCACCTCTGGGGTGTATGTGTGTGTGGGTTTGTGTTTTAGAAATCTCACATGATCTCTGTTTAGTTTGCATTTCTGATGGGCTCTGTATTATCACTCTAGTGGGTTAATGAGTAGATCTACTTGGATGGTTAAAAAGAAAAGGCTTTGATGAATTAAGGGAGAATTTTTATATTTGCCCTTTAAAGCAGTTTTTCTCAGTGTGTGTAAGAGTCGTATAGGGATCTTGTTGAACTACAGATTCTGTTTCAGAAGGTCTGGTGTGGAGCTTGTGCTTCTGGCTTTTTTTTTTTTTAATGTGGATACCGGGGGTCGAACTCAGGACCTTGCGCTTGCCAGGCAGGTGCTTATGCCGCTGAGCCATCTCACCAGCCCCATGCTTCTGGCTTTTTAACCAGCTCCTAGGTGATTCTGATGTTGCTGGCCCAAGGTCCAGACTGAGTAGCAAAATTATAAGGCACTTTACATGTCTGTTAATAAGAAAAATTATGTAGTTTTTCTATAAACCTATGTACATTATTTTGCTACATGTGAAAAGAAATTCTGTCATGGTTATATCAAACAGTGATGGTAATGCTACACTATCTATACCTGATACCAAATATCTGAATTAAACTTATTAAAGTTCTGTTAAATATCTAGGTGTGTTATATGTATATATACAGTGCTAACCACCAGATATTGGAGAAAGTAATAATGAATTTCTCTTTTTGTTAGATGTATAGCAGTATTCAGAAACGTTAATACTTGTGTAAGACTTTAGTATATGTGCTGCCAAAGCAAGCACTGAATAAGACTTTAGAACACATTCTAGCATTGAGTAGTATATGTGCACCCTAGTCCTCTGATTGTTTCAAATTTGTTATTTGAATAGCACTCATTTTGTAGAATGGCTAATACTGTAAATTCTCAAAAAGGGTGGATTCTCAAAAAGGGTGATGTTGTCACCCCAAGGGACAAATATCGGTTCGGGGGCGCATATTAGATTGTTCAGTGGTTTATTGCTCTGCAAAGGGCCATGATACATGAACAGACATACAACATATCTGCGGTATTAAACTTTCAAAGGATGTATGGAGGGGAGGGGGAAGAAAAGTATATGCAGGCATGGCATCACACACCTGTAATCTCAGTTATTTGGGAAGCTGAAGCAGGAGGACTACAAGTTCAAGGCCAGTGTGCACAACTTAGCAAGATCTTGTCTCCAAAGAAAAAAAAAAGGGCTGCAAATGTAGCTTAGTGGAAGCACACTTGTATAGCATGCATGAGGCCCTTCATTCAGACTCCAACACAGCAAGAAAAAAAAAAAAAAAAAAAGTGTAAAAGTTCTATGGGTGGGGGGCATTACAGTGAATGGTTGAGACACACTGCTATAAATGTAGAATGCACCTATTCAGTTGCGGTCCAAAGCTTTTCCCTCTGGTTTGTTGTCTTTTTGTGTCTGCATCATTGCCACGAATTTAAAAAGTCCTGGCTTCCAGAAGAGGAATGCTGTCTTTTTTTTCCATATTTCTTTATTTCTGTAGTTTTATTATATCCTTAAGTATTTTAAATATTTTAGAAATTGTAGTAAAATATACATAACATAAAAGTTATTATCTTAACTATTTTTAAGTCTGTGGTTTATTAGCATAAATCCTTTCAGGTTCTTGTACAACTATTATCACTTTTCATCTCCAGAATTTTTTATCTTCCCAAACTGTCTGTATCCATTAAACAATAACTCCCCACTCATCTTACCCCTTAGTCCCTGGTGACTGCTGTTTTAGTTTTTGTCTCTGTGACTTTATGACTCTAGGCTCTTCATAAAAGTTGAATCATACATTTGTTCTTTTGTGACTGGTTTATTTCAATAGTATAATTTTCAAGGTTCATTAATATTGTAAGCATAGCCCAGCATTTCCTTTCTGTTTAAGGCTGAATAATATTCCACTGTTTGTGTGTGTGTATATACACATGTACCTTATTTTGTTTATCCATCTATTGATGGGTACCTGAATTGCTTTTACATTTTGGCTGTCATGAAAATGCTATGAATATATATGTACAAGTATCTGTTTGAGACTTGGCTTTCAATACTTTGGGTACATAACCAGAAGTCAAATTGCTGGATCATAGGATAATTCTGTGTATAATTTTTTGAGGAACTGCTGTCCTCTCTTCCACTGTACAATGGCTGTACAATAGCTATATTTTAAATGTACAATGACTATTTTTTAAAACTCAGTTTGTGTAATATTTGACAGAGTGCAGTGAATAAGTGTATGCACCATGAATATAATACAGAAAATGAGGGCCGGTGAGATGGCTCAGCGGCGTAAGCGCTTGCCTTGCAAGCGTGAGGGCCTGAGTTCGACTCCCGCAACCCACATACGAAAAAGGGGCCGGTGATATCGCTCAGCGGCACGGGTGCCTGTTGGCGCGCGAGGTCCTGAGGTCGAACCCCTGGTACCCACAAAAAAAAAAAAAAAAAAAGAAAATGATACAAAGTTCAGAGTAAGTACTCTGGTGAGTGATTCAGCACCACAAGGATTGAAATGAAACAACCTTCCCTACACACTGATCCTTTCGTGTCTACATAGCATAATGCACACACCTAGAAACTAGTGCATGGTTGGAAATAATTCCTATGAGAATCATTGGCTAATGCACTTAGGTTCCATAGGGGACAAATTCTTTTATAAATTTACATCACCTGCCATGAAATTCCACATTTGAAGAAAACATAGGGATATTTAAAAGGGTCAGAACTACAGAAGGGCCAGAACTACAAAGTTGACTCACGGATGTGTGGTGATTAGGTCTTGTTTCAGAAGTTGAACTGAGAAAACCTTGAGGATAGAATTTGGGCAAGTTCTGATTTTTACCCTCCTCCAAGTAACCCATAATGGCAAAAACAAAAAACAACAACAACAAAAAAAAAACGTGAAGCAGTGATTCCTTTTCTAATCATAATAGCTGTGAAAAGTTATTATGAAGGCAATAGGAACCTTCTATTTTCTATCTCTGCTAAGGGCAAAGAAGGTCAGTTTAACTTGAGGTGGAAGACAAGAGTTGGAGGAAAGGAGGAGTAATCACTGGACCCTGCTGCTGAATGCCTTTGGGCTCTCTAGTAGCATGATACCTGAACTTGACCCATCTGAAAGACTACAGAGGCTAATGCAACAGGACCTTCCAGACCCTGTTGCTCTGTGCTAATAGTTTTTTTTTTTTTAATCTTTTAAACAGCTAACGAAAACAATTTTGTTTGTTTGCATATGGTGTCAGACAGCATTTAGAATTAAGAAAAGAAAAGGATTCTTAAACAATGCTAATTAAAAATCTAGGACACAGTAACAAATTGCAGCTAGCATTTGTAGCACGCAGGAAGTGAATGTGTGGTGATAATCATGATAAAGGATACACTCTCTCCACCCCATCCTCTGTTATGTCTGTCAGTTCTCCAGATTTCATGATATAGTAATTCATTTTTTTGAGAGCCTTTGTTTAAAATCCATACCTTTAGGAAAATTTTCCACTTATGCCTTAGTGGGAATTGATTTTTAAATCCCTTCTTGAAGTTTTTTTGGATGAGAAGGGCTCAGAGACTGCCT
The DNA here is from genome assembly GCA_028451465.1 of Erethizon dorsatum. NCBI lineage: Eukaryota > Metazoa > Chordata > Mammalia > Rodentia > Erethizontidae > Erethizon > Erethizon dorsatum. Next base: position 79,017,002 of record CM051831.1, on the reverse strand, counting down.
CAGTCAGATTACAGGTAAGAGCTGAAATGTGGGAGAAAGAACAGAATAGAGAACCAGATGTAAAGGTTAAAATCAGTCTCATGCCTTCCCCATTCTTTCACATGCCTTCCTTTCTTCCGTTTATGGTGTTACCACTCTCTCTTGGAGTTACTCTGACTTACCCCTCTCTTTCTGTTTTCAGTGTGTGGCTCATCCTATAGATCAGTGATGGCGAACCTTTTAGAGGTTTCAATGATACAAATAGCCCACTGCTGCACGTGTGCCATAGGTTCGTCACTGTTGCTTTAAATTATATGTTGGAAATATCTCTCTAAACGATTCCCTCCTTTCTATTCCTGTGGGCACAACTAGTTCAGTTGTTCATGACCTGTTACCTTGGCTATCGCAGAGTGTCTGTCCCGATCACCTGCACATACACTGGTGCCTCTTCTTGTCGTGTTATCACCATGTTAAAAAACTCTGAATGGCTCCCCCAGTTTATCATATCTACTCTCCAGTGTTCTCAGGTTATATCAAGGCCCTGTGGGGTAGGGTTCCAAACTTGACTCCATGATTCTCTTCTCCTGTGTTCTGTTCAAGTTGGATTGGTGGCACAAAGATGCCTCATTGCTTAACAATCAAGTATTAAACATAGCTTTGAAAAATGGATAGTAATTATAACTACTGTCATTGAGTAATTATAACTACTGTCACTGGCATAGTATGCATATGCCAGGATTCATGCTAGGTTTATCATAATGTTCACTACCTCTTCTAACCAACAGTCCCTAACCTAACCTATAATGCAGTTAAAATACCCTTTTGAAGAAGGAGAATACAATCTTAGAGAAATTAAAGCTGGGTGATTAATAAGAAAGAGCTGGGAAGTGAACCCAAGGTTGTTTGACTTCAAAACCCTATATTTAGCTGGGAGTAGTGGTGCACACCTATAGTCCCACCTAGTCAGGAGGCTGAAACAGGAAGACGCAAGTTGAAGGCCAACCTGGGCAATGGAGCAAGGCTTTGTCTCAATACAAGGGCTGGGGTTGCAGCTCAGAGGACTTACCTTGCACATGCAAGGCCTTGGGTTCCATCCCAGCACCTCAAAACAAAAACAAAGAACACAGAAGCCTTGTTTTTAAGCAAGGGATGAAGAATATTATAGACAAGAGTAGTAGCTTAGATAAAAATGTGTGCAAGAATTAATGTGATATTTTCAGTAGGGCATGATGGGACATGCTGGTAGTCCCAGCACTTTGGGAAGCTGAAGTCAGAGGATTGCAGGTTTGAGCCCACCCTGAGCAACTTAGCAAGACCCAGTCTCAAAATGAAAAATGAAAAAGGCTGGGATGTAGCTTAGTGCTAAGGCCCTGGGTTTAATCCCTAATGCCATAAAAATAAATGCAATAAAAAAGAATTAATATGTTGTTTTCAAAGATTATAAGGACTTCATGTTGAAGAATAATACATGGAAGTACATAGGGTTGTGTGTTAGTTTGCTAGGGCAACCATAGCACAACAATTTATTTAAACAACAACAATTTATTTTCTTACAGAAAGCCCAAAATCCAGGTGCTAGCAGGTTTAATTTCTCCTGAGGCCTTGCTTCTTGGCTTGTACATGTCCACCTTCCTGCTGTGTCCTCACGTGGTCTTTTCTTTTTTTCTGGTATGGAGGATTGAACCCAGGGCCTCACGTGTTAGGCAAGTGCTGTACCACTGAGCTCCATCCCCAGCACTCACATGGCCTTTTGTCTCTGAGTGCATTCCTGGTATCTCTTCCTCTTGCTTTGACACCAACCAGACTGGATTAGGGCTCACTTTAAGCCTTGTTTTAACTTAATTATCTCTCTTTTTTTTTTTTTTTTTGTGGGTACCGGGGGGTCGACCTCAGGAACTCGCGCGCCAGCAGGCGCCCGTGCCGCTGAGCGATATTACCGGCCCCTTTTTCGTATGTGGGTTCCGGGAGTCGAACTCGGGCCCTCGCGCTTGCCAGGCAGGCGCTTAAGCCGCTGAGCCATCTCACCGGCCCCAAACTTAATTATCTCTTAAATGTGCTTTTTCCAACTGTAGTCACATTCTGAAGTATTGGGGGTTATGGCTTCAACATATGATTTTGTGGGGGGCAGGTTTTTAGTCTGTAACTAATAGGTTTGTCATGGCTGGATTTTAGATGATGTAAAAACCAGGCATAGGATTTAGTTTTAATGTAGGAGGTCATAGGGTTCAATGGTGGTGGAGCAGGAGAAATGTTTTCCCTAACTGTAGCTGCTCTGCAGTGCAATAATAATGACAGTGAATGCTGAAGGGTGGATGAAGCCACTGCAGAGAAGGAACTGTTAGGACTTTTCTGTAGTGGAATGAAGAAACAGAGAGTCAAATCTTTAAGTCCTTTAGAAATTTCTGGAACAGTGAAGGTCAGTTTTTTGATGGGGTTTCAGGGGCAAAGAGGGAATATGGAAAGTTTGGTTTTAGATCTGGCAATTACACTTTGGGCAACATGGAATTAGAATTTAGAGGAAAGGCTGGAGGTAGAGATGGGAATCTGGAGTCTTCAGCCAGATTAGAGTTGAGCCTGGCAGTAGCTAACACTGCTCAGAATTCATAAAGGGTGGGGGACAAGAATTCTCAGGTCTCAAACTACTTTATTGTCACTTATGTTTGGAAGGTGGTAGGGAGGCTTTCTAGGATTTATCTAAAATAGTAGCTCTGGCTTTCTCCTATTATTTTGCTTCGTTTCTCTTTATAGGTTATTATCAATACTTGGCATTGTATTTGATAGTTATTTGATTCTTTTCTGTCTTTGCCATAGAATGTAAGCTCCAGAAGGGCACTGACTGCCTTTCTGTCCAGCACTGTACTGCTGGAAGAGTGTCCAGAGCTTTGTGGGTACCCAGTGGACACTTATTGAACAAATCTATGAATAGGTGAATTTTTTGTGATCAGTAGAATTTATAAATCGATACTATAATTATATTGCTGGATATTGCTTTTTAAATATCTTTCCTTGAAATAGAATTAACAAGTACCTTTTTTCGGCAGTACTGAGGATGGCACCCAGGGGTACTCTTATCACTGGGTTACATCCCCAGCCTTTTTACTTTTTATTATTATCATCATTATTATTATTATTATGTTTTTTTTTGAGACAGGCTCTGGCTATACAGTTCAGGCTGGCCTTGAACTCACTTTATAGCCCAGGGTGGCCTCAAACTCATAGCGATCCTCCCACCTCAGCCTCCGAAGTGCTAGGATTATAAGGCATGTGCCACCATGCCTGGCTACTTTTTATTTTGCAATGGGGGTCTTGCTAAATTGCCCAGGATAGCCTTGAACGTGTGACTCACCTGCCTCAGCCTTTCAAGTAGCTGGGAGTATAGTTGTACACCACTGTGCTTGGCAAAAAATGTCTTTTAATAAATGAACACATGGCTACACAATTTGAGAATCTTGAAATGGCCACCTAAAAACTTAGTTTTATTTCTATTTGTGTTTTCTATTAACTTCTGCCTCCCCCAGATCAAGATCACCTAGTCTTTCCTGTGCTATAGCATTCATTTGTGAGAAAGTACATATGACTCTCTTTAAAAGTGGAAGCATTTTGCTAATCTGCATGGGTGTCAGTCAGCCATCTAAACGTGGGAAGTTTGTTCATCACCTCACTCTGTACTTCTCCCCAGGAGGGCTGCTGGTTATGGGACAGTGTGATACAACCTTAGGTAGGTAGGCATTTACACCAAGTCCACCTTCTAAGGAGCCATAATGAAAGGTAAATCTTTATTTACCTTAAACTTCTATTCATAGGTGAAGGTTATTATATCTAACTTCTCTCTTTCAGTTGTCTAAGTAGTATAAATACCACTAGGATTATTGGGTAAAGTAATTTAAAACAGGTTCTCCAAAAGGTGGGAATTTCTCCTTAAAGCCCTATCAGAATCACTGGGAAAGTTTTTATTAAGGGCCGCAGATCGTTTTGAGTCATAGTAGCCAGAGGGCACTCTCTTGTTGGGCGTTCTCTTGTTGGGTGTCCTGGGAAGATCACTGAACAAGGGTTCTGAGAGTTTCGAATACATAAAACTAAATGATGACTTTGTTTCTGTCCTGTGCTCCTTATATAGGATTGTTTTCTGTTTCTCCAGACTATTTGTTAGAATTTTATGAAATTTTTACACTGTATGGGATGATGTAGGCTGACAAAAAGAGAGCACACTGTAAGGCAGCAGGACATGCTGGTAAAATCCAGAATAAAAGTAAGAGATGAAATTTTGAATATGCGTATTGGAAATAGAGGAAAATGGGAGGATGTTGCCAGGAGAACCTATTTACTGAACCTCATAGCCAATTTAGTGCATCTTCAGAAAATTTTCATTATTTTTCTGACATAATTTCAACAGTTATGGTATTTTCAAATATATTGGGCTCTTTCCTAACTAGTTTGATTGCACAAATGTGAAAGTGCTCAGGGGGAAAAATGCTCTGGGGACAATGTGTGATGAACAGGTTTTTTTTTTTTTTTTTTTGTGGGTACCGGGGGGTCGACCTCAGGACCTCGCGCGCCAACAGGCACCCGTGCCGCTGAGCGATATCACCGGCCCCTTTTTCGTATGTGGGTTCCGGGAGTCCAACTCGGGCCCTTGCGCCTGCCAGGCAGGCGCTTACGCTGCTGAGCCATCTCACCGGCCCTGATGAACAGGTTTATGCCCATCTATAATCTGTATCTCCAGTTTCTCTCAGCTATAGACACATAAATAGAGGGAAGAGTTACTCAACAGTTGCAATAATTTATGGGAGTGAGAAAGTCATTAATATTTATTATGTTTCTAGAATGCGTCAAATGCATTACATACATTGCACATTATTTTATGTAATCCTAGCAGTTTGATTTTATGTATGTCAATGAGTAAACTGAGGCTCAGAGGTTAAGGGACTTGCCCAAATTCGCACAGCTGGTAATTGCTGTAACGGGGTTTGCAGATTTCAAAGCCGTGATGTTAAAGTGCCTCTAAAGACTTGCTTGAAGCAAGGACTGGTAAGTATTTTCTGTAGTGGACCAAATAGTAAATATTTCAGGTTTACTGGGACAGGAGATAGGATGGAGGATATTATGTAGGCCCTTAAGTAACCCTTTGAAAAGGTAAAAACCATTCTTGGGTGACAGGTTGTGCAATAAGCTGGATTTGGTCCGCAGGCTATAGTAGCATCGTGGCCTAAGTATCCTGAATATATAAGCAGAAGCAGTTTTCGGAGAGGGGAGGTGATTGTTTAAATGAAGAACTGTCACTAAGTTTGTATTAAATTTGCATAGTCTTTTAGTAATGAGAGTTCAGATTTCATTAATTTCTATATTATCCTTTAACATAGAAATCAGCCGTACAATTTTTCCCTTGCATGGTTATGAATATTTGTTTTATTTGCTAGTATTGAGTATAGTTGGCAAGATAACTTCAATCTTTGACCATTCTTCCAGCAATTACTTATTTTAGGAATATATATCTCCTAATGTAGTATTCAGTATATGGTGGACTTTGAATAGTGGTAGGTATTGTTACTAACATTATCAGTATGCCAAAGTGTGTATTATATTGTGGATCTATAAGTTTTTATTATTTCATTGATGATAATGTTTGCTTTGCACATGATCTAGGCTAATTTCTCTTTCTCAGCTCTTGAACATTTTTATAATTAGTCTTTTTATTTGGTACACCCTATTGTTCTTGTTCATAGATATTCAAAATAAGTCCCTGTAGACTAATGTAAAAAACAAAACAAAACAAAAAACCCCAACCAAACACCTCAAGTTTTAAATTCTGAATGAAAAGTTTTAGATAGATTACTTATATAAAAAAATAAATGTTCTGGAATTAAAATTCATCTTAAAAATGTGGCATGTAAGGTATTCATACCCTTACATAAAGAATGAAATTATATTCTTATGCTTCATCTAGTTTTATAGACATATGTTACCTGTGTTTTAATGGTAAGGGGAAAAGAAATTATGAATAGGAAAGCTTTGGGTTTTTTGTTTGATGAATATGAAAGTTTTGGAAAACATAATCATCAAATACATCATTCTAATCAACCTGTTTATTAGCTAGCCATATACTGCACTTTTACAAGTACCGTATCCTATTTCTTTTTTTTCTTTTTTTTTTGGTGGGTACCGGGGGTCGAACTCAGGACCTCGTGCTTGCCAGCAGGCACCCGTGCTGCTGAGCGATATCACTGGCCCTTTTTTCGTATGTGGGTACCGGGAGTCGAACTCAGGACCTCGTGCTTGCCAGGCAGGCGCTTATGCCGCTGAGCTATCTCACTGGCCCACCATATCCTATTTCTATATTAATGAGGAGGTGAGTTCAGTTTCACCTGTATTTCAAATGTAACCTTTTCTTTTGTTTTGGACAGTGGAAAATAGAGAAGGGGAAGAGAGGAAGTTTCCAGAATCAAGTGTCCAGCAATTATTAGTCCAGTCTGGAAATGTTGAGGTGAACAATATGTCATTCCCTCAATTCTGTCATTAAAAACTATTTAAATCGTTACTATTAATAAAAAAACTTTATTTATTTATTTTTTTTGGTGGGTACCGGGTGTCGACCTCAGGACCTCGCGTGCCAGCAGGCACCCGTGCTGCTGAACGATATCACCGGCCCCTTTTTCGTATGTGGGTTCCGGGAGTCGAACTCGGGCCTTTGCGCTTGCCAGGCAGGCACTTACGCCGCTGAGCCATCTCACTGGCCCAAAAAACTGTTTATTAAACCAGAAAATAAAGCATTTAGTAAGAAAAACAGCATTATTTTGCATTTTTGCAACTCTTACCATCCGGCTTTATACACGGTAGTCACATCTGCTTCTACATTTTACTTGTTGCAATATGTTGTTTTGGTAAAGTATCTGAAAATTACTTTATACAGATAAGTAGTTGGAAAAGGAAGAAATATTTTAATAGTCTTTTCAGATAATTTGGGTGTTTTTCTTTAACATTACTATAGTAACCTCCCCTTATCCATGGGGGATGCATTCCAAGACCCCCCAGTGGATGCCTGAAGCTACAAGTACAGAATCCTGTATATACTGTTTTTACCATGCACACATACCTATAATTATATTTAATTTATAATTCAGCACAGTAAGATTAACAACACATAATAAAATAGGACAATTATAATACTGTACGTAATAGAAGTTGTGTGAATGTGGTCTGTATTTCATAATATCTTACTGCTGTTTCACTCTTTTTGTGATGATGTTAAATGATGCAGTGCCTTTGTGATGAGATGAAATGAGGTTTTCAAGTATTGGGAAGCTATCAAGCGCAGGGTATCTGACAGAAGTCTCCCCAAATTTAAATTTTTTTAAGTTGAAAACTTGAATTTTATTATTGACAATGAATTTTTGGGGGGACAGGGTATCACTATGTAGTTCAGGCTGGCCTTGGATTTACTATATAGCCCAGGCTGGCCTTGAACTCACAGCAATTTTCCTGCCTCAGCCTCCTAAGTGCTGGGATTATGTGTATGTGCCACCACACCCAGCTCCAACAATGAATATTAATAGTTATTTTCCTTGACCTAACAGGCTTACTTTATTCATTAAAAAAAAATCTGACAAATACCAAAGTCTGAGTATCCATTTTATGACTTAAATAAAATTGGTGTTGGATGATAATCAGTGGTTAGTTCAGCTCACAGCTTAGTGTTGGATTAGAACAAATGGCTAACTCATATTTTCTTTTCTTTTTTTTTTCTTTTTATGTGGGTACCAGGAGTCAACCTCAGGACCTCGTGCTTGCCAGCAAGCGCTTGTGCTGCTGAGCGATATCACCGGCCCTTTTTTTTTTTTCTTTTATGTGGGTTCTGGGAGTCAAACTCAGGACCTCACGCTTGCCAGGCAGGCGCTTATGCCACTGAGCTATCTCACCGGCCTGGCTAACTCATCTTTTCAATCTAATGGATAAGTGCTTTTCCTTAAGACAATCATTATACCGCAGGACACAGCACAGACTTCTGTATGTATTTCCCATTTTGTTATATTATAAAGATCAAGGGTCAAAGTTTAATAAAATGAATAAAAATTACTGGTTCATCTAAGACTTCCTTAATACTGGCTTTTAAATTTTAAATTTCTGCAAGTGGGTAGGGTTGAATAGTACAGTGATTGTTACTGCATTTTGTTGCCTGCTTTGATTCATTTTAAGAAGCTAGCAGTTTTACTGACCATTGCTTTTGTACTTTCTTTACCCATATCAGTGTATTGTACCAGGATAAACGAGATTTTAGTAAGTTAGAGTATACTTTGAATCTTTCAGCAGCATTTGTGTTTGCTGTTAAGCATTCATACACAAGATATTTGATAATTAGCTGGTGCTGATACCAGGTAAATATGTCAACATAGTCTGTGCAGTCTGTAGATTTGTCCTCAAGGCAAAAGTGTAATTCCGCAGACAGGCTCAGTTTAAGTGAAAGTGAAATCTTTAATTAATTTTAAGTGCAAGCGAAAGTGATCTAAAGTGAAATCTTTAATTTTATTTATTTTTGTGAAGCTAAGGATTGAACCCAGGGCTATTGCACTGAGCTACATTCCCAGCCCTTTTTTTAAATTTTTTTAATTTTCTGACAGGGTCTCTCTAAGGTCTCAGTGAGTTGCTCAATTGCCCAGACTGAGCTCACACTCATGATCCTCCCACTTCAGCCTCCCAAGAGTGCTGGGGTTACAGGCATGAGCCACTCTGCCTGGGTGAATGTTTTTTACTGAGTTACTGTATCACTGGGAAGTGGTAGTGCTGAGATTTCTTTTGCTGACTTTTCATCTAGAGGTTTTCAGCAAAATAAGCTACCAGGCTTTATTGGATTCTCACTTATGATGTTCACATCTTCAGCCAATGCAGTAGAATAATTCACCTTGTAAAATACTGGCATTTTCATTTCAAGTGTGGGAAGCTGTTCTAAATAATTTTTTGGTTTTCAAGAATTTATTACAGTTACATTTAAAAAATTCCATCCTTTTTTAGAACTCTGAATTACTGGTTTCAAAATGGTGTTACAACATAACTGGGATCATAAAACTATTCCAAATGTTCTAGTGTATAAAACATAATAAAGTAAATTATTAACATCTATAATGCTAGGGAATGATAGAACGATAGCATGGCCATGTTTTTATTTCTTTTTAACACTTTCTTCTAGTCACTTTGGAATAGATTTCTCCTTTCTTTGAGTTACTGAACTCTCTGATACGTCATTTCTGTCTTTTCCAGTGTTTTGAGATGTAGAGGGCATTTGAGCCTTGAGGAAACAAGTCTTCTAATCTCCCTTTTTATATGTGTGTTTGGTGCTGGGTACTGATCCCAGGGCCTTGCTTTGAGCTACATTCTCCCAAGCCCTTTTTCTTAAAAGAAATAATAATTTAAATAATTTTGAGATAGTCTTGCTAAGCTGCCTAGGCTGGCCCCAAACTTGCATTCCTCCTGCCTCAGTCTCCAATAGCTGGGATTATAGGCACCAGCCACCATGACCAGCTCTACTCTTCCCTTTTAGAGCAAAAGATCAGGCTCTAGTGTCAGATAATTTTAATCTTTCTTCACCTTTGGTGACTATAGGCAAATTCTCATTTTTTTGGGAATCTGGAAGTGGCTTCGAGTGTTGTGATTCAAGGTCTCTGATGAGGCAGCAGTCCAGATGTTGTCCAGGGCTGAATCATTTGAAGACCAGATAGGGGGCCAGAGGATCTGCTCTCAAAGTAGCTCATTCACAAGGCTGGCAGGCTGGTGCTGGCCACTGGCCTCAGTTGACCTGTCTCTAGTTATGAGTGTCCTCATAACTAGGTGGCTTCCCCCACAGTGATCGTCCGATTGTATTTGATTAGAACAATGGCAGTGTCCTATCATTCTACCTAACAGACCAGATAAGTTTATATTTCAACATTTAAACAAAGCGAAGTATATTTAGATAGAGGTGTTAACAAATACCTATTCCTCTGTGTTTTATGAAGGAGTGGCTACGCAGTTACGACGACCAGCCAGTCCTATGATCTGCAGTGTGCAGACTGGAGAACCAGGATAGCCAGTGGTATAATTTTAGTCCAAACTTGAGAATCAGAGGAGCTGATGGCATAAGCCTGGTTGGAGTCTGAAGGCCCAGGAATCAGAAGTGCAGATGTCTGATGGTGGGAGGCCAATAACTTAGCTCAAGTGGAGCATCTCTGTCTTCTTGTTTCCTTACAGCCCTGAAGGGACTAATGGCTCCCTCATTGGTGAAGGGATCGGTTTTACTCAGTCTAGATTCAGATGCTAATCTCTTCCACAGACACCCTCACACATACACCACAAAACCATGTTTTACTAGCACTCTGAGGATCCTGCGGGCCAGTCAAGTTGACGCAGAAAAGTAAGCATTATACTGACGTCTCATTTGGAGCATTTTAAAGTAATTTTGGTTTCTGAGGAATTGCAATTGCTGGAGCCTTATGTTTGTTGTTCCCTATTTATTTATGTTACAAAAAAATTGGGCGGGGCCGGTGAGATAGCTCAGCGGCATAAGGGCCTGCCTGGCAAGCGCTAGGTCCTAAGTTCGACCCCCAGTACCCACCAAAAAAAAAAAAAAAAAAAAAATTGGGCGGAGAGAGAAGCAGCAAGAGTTTCAGGGCAATACATTTATGAGAATCAAGGAAATACTTTGGAACTATTTTACCCTGTTTACCTATTAATTTTTAGTAACAGCTCCAAGGTCATTGTGTCCTCCCCTTTCTGGGACTCAAACATTCTCCTGCTGATTTCCTTTTGATCTGAAGCTGGCGCCCGTTCACCTGGTCCTGGCACCGCAGCGTGGCCGTCTGGGCTGTGGAACTTTCCCCGCTGCCAGCCATGCCCGACCTGAGGACTCTGCTCAACAGTGCTGCCCCATGCTGCTTTCTTGTCATTTACTTTCCCCTTTGCCGCTGTTTCTACCTCAGGTCAGGTCAGTTTTCTCCTGGGTTACTGCAGTGGTTCTTAAACAGTTTCTAGGCCCGTCACTCCTACCTTCTCTAAATTGCTTCCAGATTAATTTTGCCTGCTTCAGATTCTCTCATGTTTTCTCAGTGTTTATTAAGTAAATTGCAGTGCTCTAGCTGGCCCTTGGAGGTGCTTCACCCGGAAGCACCAAGTTACTCTTTACAATTAATGTCACCATGTCTTATCTGACTTGATTCTTTGCTCATGCAGTTCCTTTTAACAATAAAGCTGCAGACTGAAATCCCAGCCATCCTTTAAGGCCTATCTCAAATATCACCTCCTTTAGAAAGACTTTCCTCTTGACCTCCCTTCTGTACCAGACATGTGAGGCCTCTCTTAAGGCCGCTCACTGAACTTTGTATCCTTTGTAATATTTAATCATAATCGGCTTCTCTTAATATAGCATGTGTGTACTTACCTTATCATTCCTACCAGTTATAATGTACTTGAAAGGACAGACTTAATCATTTGTTTTTGACCTGAAAACTAGTTTTTTTTTTTTTCCCCTAGTTGGACTTAAATAGTTGTATAAACCCATTGGAATAAAGTATTCAAGATTGGAAACGCCAACATTCATGTGTTTACTAGACACAATGTAAAGCTATGCAGAATTTTAAAATTTTACATATATATGTGGGTGTTTATCATTTTGCTAAGATAGCTTTATTCTAGTGTGGGCATTGCTTTTTAATTTTTTTTCCGGAGCTGCAACAAATAAAGAATATTAGATGTGGCTCAGATGATAATTAGAGGACAGAAAGATGCTTCACCATCTCTTTGAATTTAGTACCTTTGCTAAAAGGACGTTGGCAAACGCTCAGTTTTGCCTCGGAGGAGGGGAACTGCTCCGAGGCACCGGAGGAGACGTCGGGATCGGGCAGGGGGAGCTCGCCGGGCCGCGCACCCGCCGGGATCCCACCGTCCGGGCCGGGTCGGCCCGGTCCCAGCGCGCCCTCGCCCCGGCCGCAGCCGTCCCTCGGCGGGGTCTGGGCGGGGAGCGGGCTGCGCTCGGCTGGGGTTTCCAGGTGAAGGGCTGGAAAACAACCGGCCGGGCAGGGCCGGGCGGGCGGGGCGAGGGCGGAGGGCGCATTGCTTCATCCTGGACATTTTACGGGAAACCGGGTGCATCCGGAGGCGTGGCCGAGAGGCGGCCCGGGCGCCGCCAATGGTCCGGCGGGACGTGGGGGCGACTTGGGGCGCGGCCACGGGTTAAATAGCCGGGGTGCCCCGGGTCGCGCCCGAGCCCGAGCCCGAGCCGCAGCCGCGCAGCGCCCGCTCCTCGCAGACCCCGCCGTCCCCGCGCCCGCCGCAGCCCAGAGGAGGCAGCCGCGCCGCGAGCCGGCGACGCAGGGTCGGGCCCGAGCGCCGAGCCCGGGAGCATGATCGTGGACAGGCTGCTGGACGACAGCCGCGGCGGAGAGGGGCTGCAGGACGCGGCCGGCGACGGTGGCCTCATGACCAGCCCGCTCAACCTCGCCTACTTCTACGGCGCCTCGCCGCCCGCCGCCGCCGCCCCGGGCGCCTGCGACGCCGGCTGCGCCTCGTCGGGGCCCTCGGCGCCCGGCTCGCCCGGCTCCGACTCCTCCGACTTCTCCTCCGCCTCTTCCGCGTCCTCCTGCGGGGCCGTGGAGTCCCGGCCCAGAGGCGGCGCCCGCGCCGAGCGCCCCCAAGGTAGCCCCGACCCCATGGTGCGCGGGGAGGCGCGGGACCGGGCGGGAGGGAGACACGTTCGCCCCCATTTAGGAAGCGACTGCTGGGTGCCTGGCGCTGGCCTGGGCCCGGACGTCACTTAAGGCCCTGCGACAGAGGCGAAGTCGGGGCGCCGTCCAGCCGGCCTCGGAGCTGGAAGCCCCCGAAGAGCAGGGCGCCGACCTGGCTGGGGAATGCACCGCCTTAGGTTGCGATCGCCCCTCCCAACCTTTCTGAGCAATGCTAGAGAATGAAATACTGCGATGAGGTTCTGGGTTTGATGTGGGTGTAATTTTCTTTTAGTGGCTCTTCTAGTGAAAGCTGTGGCAGATAGGATAAGGCTTTGGGAGTTGTGTTTAAAGCCAGGATTTATTTCTTCTAAAGTATTTATGAAAATTTTAAGTAAAAAACTTTAAAGAAATAAACCGCTCTTACCAAGATACAAAAAAGCTGGTTTGAGAAACAACTCTAGTTATGCTTTTAGTTTGGGATGGTGGAGAGCTTCTCAAGTATGCTCAGATAGTTTGCAGTCTTGTTTTTACTGTGTGCTTTAGCATGGATAAACTATATCTGGCAAAGAAAGGCATAATGGTTCCTTTCTTCGGTTGTGAGTTGTAAGTTTCTTTTCTTAATGAACCCAGTTGCATAATTATGGCGAAAACAGGATGCCGCTGTGGGTAGACTTAACGCCTAGATAATCTCAAGTGTTGGTGAGTCTCCTTGGCATGATTTTTAGAGATCATCTCTTCCGATGTTTCCCAGTGCTAACCACTTCTGTTTTGGTTGTCTTTTATTTTAAAAGTTATTTTAAGTAAATTTATAAATTTTAAAATTATATGAAAAGTGATTTAACGGTACATTTTATGTTAAGAATGCGGCAAATCTAGGAAGTATGTGTCTGCGAATTAAAGGCTTTGAGGTCCTTTAGGGTCTTTGGCTTTCATCTGGCTAAAACTATTTTGCTATTTCTTGAGTTACTACACAGACATGGGGGATTCCTGAAATTGCATTTTTTCCTCCCTGTGATTTATTTTTAACTGCTGTCATTCCAGAGCACTATTGTTTGAGTTCTGTTGAAATCCCTAAACTTAAACCTAAGACCAACTAATCATTTCATTCTCCCCATCATAGAGCTGTTCATCTCATGTATTCGTGATATAGATGTTCAAATTATGCACCGTTTCTTGTCTCATCTTAATTTTTTCCACTTTTGGCAGAGTGGTGAAATTACTCATTGCTTGACGATTTTGAATCTCTGTGTTCAACGCATATCCCAAGAGGTTCTGGCATAGTTATAGCCAGAAGTAGAACAGTGTACTTAGGCATGAAATTGTGAAGTGTGTTAAGTTTAAAGGTGAAACAAACATATTTCCTTTTTTACTTGGGCCTTTAGAAGCAATTCTAAAAACAGTGAACGAGGGGAAATCCTGTGTATGTATATAGAAATGTGTTTTAAACTCAGTGACTTTAAGTAGCCTTCTTGGCGCAGTTGAATTGAGTAAAATACTGAGAATAAATGTAAGATGTTGTTAGGCTTTGGTACATTGAGATCTTTGGAGGAAGTTGTTTTGTGCTTTCTTAGGTGAGTGGGATTAATACACTTTAAATTTCCTTTGTGAGCATAAAACCTTTGGTTTGGAAAGCTTAAATTGTATCACGTTTATCCTGCTCCCTTTTTCCAAAGTCAAGAATAATTATAAATAAGATGAATAATTTATAAATGTATAAGATTCTGATTGGCAAAATCTTTGACCCTGTGTTATGGCGTGGATAGGTGTGAGAGACTCAGAGAGTTAATTTGGGTTTATCCGTTGACTTGGGGAATCTCTGGCCAGACTGAGCTTTAATTCCTCAGGGTGCCTGGTGGGGAAAGCCATCAGGCAACCATGCTGAGTAGAGCTGGGCATTAACACAGACTGTTGCCTAGAGCAACTGGGCAAGGCTGTGCAGCCTGTTGCTTAGGGACTTCAACATTAGGCAGCCGTGCTTTGGGAGTTATGAAGAATTGTGTCGTGAAGAGATGTAATTGGCATATGTTTTGTTTTCTCTTGAACAGTCGAGCCATATATGGGGGTTGGCAGGCAGCAGAGAGGACCCTTTCAAGGTGTTCGTGTGAAGAACTCAGTGAAGGAACTCTTGCTGCACATCCGAAGTCATAAACAGAAGGCTTCTGGCCAAGCTGTGGATGATTTTAAGGTGGCACCTATTTTTTTTTTAAATTTTGAGTTGGGTTTGGGAGAAGATAAGTCTGTCAGGTCCAATAAGTTTCTTGCAGTTCTTCATAGAAGACAGAGGGCATAGGATAGACCGTATTTGTTTTGCTGTTTGCTATGTTCTTTTCACTTAGCCCAGTGCCAGGCACCTGGAAGGTGTGCAAAAAAATATACAATGAATGAGTAAATGAAAGCAATGTAGGGGCAAGGAAATAAATAGGGTTCAATTAAAATGGAACATTCAACTTGAAAGGGAAAGATCAAAGGGTCTTGTTAATTTTATCTTGACCAAGTTGAACTGAAGTGAAAGTGAAAATGGAGGTGTCGAAAGGTACTAAGTGGGATAGAAAATAGACACTGATAGAATAGCTAAGTCAGAGATTTGTAGTGTGCTGTAAACGGTGGTAGAAGTGAGTCTTTATTGATGTATTTTAAGTAGAAAACCATTTTATGTGCACTAAATTGAAACTTTTGTTCTTACAGACACAAAGTGTGAACACTGAGCAGTTTACAGGTAAGAGTTACTTCTATTCAAAATTTTATTAGCACTTTAGAGTAAAATAATTTAGTGTTATTATGGATAAAATTTGTACAGTAAAATGATCATAGATTTCATATCCCTCTCTTGGGTATAGAACTGAAGAACACAGTATTATACAGTGGGAAAAGGAAAGGACTTGATTTTCTGCCTGATGGACCAGCTTGCAAAAGGCCAGCCCCATTACATACCCAGTTTTTGGTAAGTATATCACTGTTTCCCTCTGAATACCCTTCAAATACTATTTCTGGAATAATTTTATTATTTTAAAATTTTATTTATATTTTGGTACTAGGGATTGAACCAATAGAGCATGTGCTCTACCACTGAGCTACACACCCGCAGCCCCTAGAATAATTTTAGAAGGAAGTCAGTATGCAAATTGCATTTTATTTCTTTACAGACCCCACCTCAAACACCAACACCTGGTGAGAGCATGGACGATGTTCATCACAGTGAATCTAAACCGGACAGTAGTGGTGATCTGCTTCAGAACATTATAAATATTAAGAATGAATGTAGCTCAGTTTCCCTGAACACAGTCCAGGTTAGCTGGATGAGCTCTGTGGTACCTCAGAGCTCCTCCCGAGAGCAGTGTCAGGACTTCCATGGAGGGCAGGTCTTTTCTTCACCTCAGAAGTATCAAGCATTCCAAGTCAGCAGCTCTCCGCAAGTGATGGACCACGCTTCTGTGTACCAGTATTCTCCACAGAGCCAGAACGTAGAGCAGCAGCAGCAGCAGCAGCAGTACACCCACAACCTGTCTCTGGAATACAGTCCTTATTTTAGAACTTCCCAGTCCCCCAACTATGAACCAAATCTCTTTGATAGTCAAGAACCACAGTTCTGCCCAAACCAGAGTTTCACATCTCTCCTCAGTGGTCATGGGGAATCTGAGAATATTGCTGTTCCCATTCAGACTTCCCCCAGTGTCCAGCAACAGAATGACGCTCACCTGCAGAACTTCAGCGTGATGCCAAACAGTGCCTGTGAGGCCATGGGGGCACACAATACAGGCTCTACCTCTGTAAACGCCTCCCTGCCATTCCCGAACATCATCGGAAATCCAGTGAACACCACTCAGTTAGGGAAGTCATTTTTTCAGTGGCAAGTGGAGCAAGAAGAAAGCAAGTTGGCAAATATTTCCCAAGACCAGTTTCTTTCAAAGGATGCAGATGGTGACACGTGAGTATCCTTTTATCTAATGTTAGTTTGGTAAGACACACATGTTGAGCCTAATGGGCACAGGAAAGTCTGCGAAGTTATATCTTAGTGTTTGGCTAAACAAGCTGACTAGTGTAGGTAGAAATGTTGCTTGATACTAGTTAATATTTCAAGAAAAGGTCTTTTTACTTTTTGACTAAAAATATTACTTGTTTTAAGTTATAGAAAATATGTATGTCTTTGAAAAGTTGCTTTTAGGAGATTTGTCTATAGAGCAGAAACAATTAGATCATGATTAAGCTTAAACTGTAAGTTGGTTTGCAGACTGAATCCTAATCTGTCTTGCTGTCTTTATGACCTTGGGCAAGTTATTGAAAATCTCTATGCCTCTATTTCTTTATGTGTAAATGATGATACCTCCCTGATAGGCTTTTTATGAGTATTAAAAAATAATAAAGTGAACAGCACGGTGTTTGGCATTTTTCTTTCTCTTTTTATTTCTGTTAGCTAACTCCTCCATTTCAGATATATTATCAGCCTAGCAGAAGAGACAAATTATCAAAAATATATATCAAAAAAGGGCTGCAGAAGAATTTTTTAAAAGACAGACTTTGTGAAACCAAGTATTTACCTCTTCTCCTCCTTTCCTTGTTCCCCAGGTTTCTCCATATTGCTGTTGCCCAAGGGAGAAGAGCACTTTCCTATGTCCTTGCAAGAAAGATGAAAGCACTTCACATGCTGGATACGAAAGAGCACAATGGACAGGTGAGTCTGAAATGGCAGAGATGTGGTGATGTGAGGTGAACAATGCCCAGCGTTATGCGGAGGTCGTGTCAGTGCTAAAGATCGAGAGACTTAGTTAATATTAACTTGGAGATACTGACTTTTTGCCACCATCAACCTTGAAGTTATTAATGTTAACTTTGTAGTTATTTGACTAAAGACCATGTATAATTAAGCCACTTCCTGTGCTTAGTTGCCTTGTCTTATAGTATTGGATTGCTTATTAATAGGATTTATTTTCTCTGGGGAGTTTAGTTTCATATTCTTTGTTATGATAATGTTATATGTTTAAGAAATTTTTTTCTTTGAATATCCACAGAGTGCCTTTCAGGTGGCAGTGGCTGCCAATCAGCATCTCATCGTGCAGGATCTGGTGAACCTTGGGGCCCAGGTGAACACCACAGACTACTGGGGACGGACACCTCTGCATGTCTGTGCCGAGAAGGGCCACTCACAGGTGCTTCAGGTAAGAGGCAGCAAGCCAGGCTTCCAATATCCTGGTCCCAAAAGACAGGGCTTGGATATTACAAGTTGCATGTAATCTTGCCTGTTGCAGTAATCTGTTTTGAGTTTGTGTATTCATTTCTTGGGATACTAGGAGATAAGTATCTGTGTACCTTGTCTTTGGCTGATGGTTATCTGTTTTAAAAATCTGCAGGCCATTCAGAAGGGAGCAGTGAGGAGCAATCAGTTTGTGGATCTTGAGGCAACTAACTATGATGGTAAGCAACTGTAGCTTAATTGCATAAACACCATATGGAAAGTGAGGCCCCTGTGATCTTAGAGCATTAAGTATCATATTAAAATAGGAAGGGAGGGAGTTAAAACTACATTGTTCTGTGTGTAAAAATAGCACTAAACCCTAGCAGAAGGCATATTGAGATTGCCTTACTAGTTTTTGAGGAACCCATTTATAGGTAAAGTGAGAGGTGATCATCCTTAAGATTTGTTCTTGTAGAATGACCGGAAGACTTGATGGGGCGATTGACCATTCCTTTATTATGTCTCCTCCTAGGCTTGACTCCTCTCCATTGTGCAGTCATGGCCCACAACGCCGTGGTGCATGAACTGCAGAGAAACCAACAGCCTCATTCACCTGAAGTTCAGGAGCTTCTACTGAAGAACAAGAGTCTGGTTGACACCATTAAGTGTCTGATTCAGATGGGAGCATTGGTAGACGCGAAGGTAAATGCACAGAAGAGGGTAGAGATGGGGTAGGTTATAGTGAAAGACCTGACTCTTAACTACAGAGAAAAACTTTTTTTTCTTGTTTTTAATTGAACAGAGTGAGTAGCAGTGTACAAGGAGTTAAGAAGTATAAATTTTAAAAGAGCCTTTAATTTGCTTTCTTGATTTGCTTTAATTTATAAATTATTATTATCTGAAGTGATCGTTCAGCTGTGACTAAATTAGTCTTTCTTTGAAAGGAAAAGAAAATGCTCAAAACTGATATCATTTTGGCTTCGATTTTTATATGCTGACAGATACTGCTTTTTGTAAGGATTCCTTCTTTGTTGTAGGATTTGGACCTAATCTGTTTTTCAAACTGGAAAATATTTTATTCTTTTTGAATTTGGGGCTTATTTACTGAGTATCTCTTATGCCCCAAAGCACTGTGGTAGTGGGGGTTGCCTACATCATAAACCATTTGGACCCTTGGGGAGCTTCCTGTCTAATAGAGTGAGAGGTATAGTTTATTATAGCTCTACACAGTGGCCACCAACTCTGAAAACACAGGGCAATCATAATAAATGGCTTATTTGTACCACACTCAATAAATATTATTTTATGTCTTTACATTTTATGGCTACCATGTATATAAGAGTAGCCTGTGATAAGAGCCAAGAAGACAAATTAGTAGGGAATTCAAGAGGAATAAGAGATTCTATTTAGTTTGGGCTTCAGGAAGGCTTTGTGGAGAAGGAAGCATTCAAAGTAAGTTTCTGGGGCTGCTTAAGACATTTGAGAGACAGGGTGAAAAGTGTATTCTAAGGCATGGAATCTGAATTGTCATTTTGTATCCTTTCTTACCTTTGACAAGGATCGAAAAAGTGGCCGCACAGCCCTGCATTTGGCAGCTGAAGAAGCAAATCTGGAACTCATTCGCCTCTTTCTGGAGCTGCCCAGTTGCCTGTCTTTTGTGAATGCAAAGGTACTTTTAGAAAGTTTTAATAACACCGGACTGGGAGTGACCTTCTTTATACCTTCTTCAAGCTTGGGTTCCTTTCATGACAGCCCCCCTTCCTGACGTGTGTTATTTCATTTCTTTGTCCGCAGGCTTACAATGGAAACACCGCCCTCCACGTTGCTGCCAGCCTGCAGTACCGGGTTACACAGTTGGATGCCGTCCGCCTGTTGATGAGGAAGGGCGCAGACCCAAGTACCCGGAACTTGGAGAATGAACAGCCTGTGCATTTGGTTCCTGACGGCCCTGTGGGAGAACAGGTGAGGGTCTCAGCTTGGAGAGGAAATACCTTAGGCACTCTGTTCTGAAGCACGGAGTGGGGAGAGGCTGTGTGGGATGAAGACGAGCTGGTCCTCTGCAGGTGCTGGACTGTCACAGTGGTTACTGTAGCATTTTGGAGTTACTTTGTTTCCAAGGGAAGAGTAAGAAATTTGGGGCTTTATCCATGGACCTGGGTAGTCTTTTTTTTGTCTTCATGGGACAAACAGGTTCAGACTGAGTTAAGTCAGAATGGTTCAAGATTTAGAAGCTGATGAAAGAGAAGGAACTAAGTAAGGTTCCTGCAGATACCATGGAAAGAGAATCTTAGTTTTGTAAGCTGTAAGGCTTCAGATCTTGTGGGTATTAGATAAGTTGATATCTAGAGAATGTTCAAAAAATTCCTAGGCACATAGTAAATGCTCAGTGAACATCAACTGTTAAAATTATTTTGTGTACTGTACAAAGTGATACTGCACAAGAAATGCAAAGGCTATATATGTAATTTGGAACCTTGAAGTAGTTTTTTTGTTTATTTTGTTTTGTTTTGAGATAGGGTCTCACTATGTAGTGCAGGCTGGCCTTGAACTCGCTTATGTGACCCAGGCTGACCTCGAACTCACAGCAATCCTCCTGCCTCAGCCTCCTGAGTGCTGGGATTATAGGCGTGTGCCACCATGCCTGGCTAGAAGTGTTTTATACCTTAAACAAAATTATGCTTTACTAATCAAATGTGGTTATGTGCTATCATTGAGGATTGAATAGCTTCATGTGAACTTTCTAGATAAGAGTTTAAGCTTTAAGAAATTAAAATAGTTTTGATGGAAATCTTTTCCTGGAGTGGGGGAAATCAGAATGTCTTGTGAGTTTGGTCATTACATTATTAGTTAACAAATAAAGCATATGGAATGCAGTGTAGCTTTTTCTTTGATTCCTAGCTGTCATTATGACCATAATGTTATAGCAATTCCTATTTGTAAAGCTCTTTACAACTTAAATTTCTTGATAGTTTACCACTTAACAGTTTGTGGTAAATTGTCAGAAAATTGATAGAGAGGTTCCGAGGACAGAAGTCTTCATTAACGGATAGGTGGCAGAGTCCTAAGCCCAGTGTTCGCTTCTGCTTTACTATTTGTGGTGTGCAGCAATAAAACAGTGCTCCGAGGAATTATTGAGGTATGGAGGCCCATTTGTCTCTTCAGTAAATATCCTTATGTTACTCCCCTCTTTGCTCTGGTATGTGTTGGTGGGGGAGAGAATCTTTTCCCTTGCTTTTATTATCCGCCTGCACTTACTGGATGTGCTTCTTTTTAGCAGCTATCAGTTGTATCCTTTACTCTAGTCCTCTTTTTCTAAATTGTCTGTTTTAGTCTGTTGTAGTCTGAGAGAAAGAGAATAAAAATGTCAGACTGGGCCATAAAATCAATATGCCATCATTACTTTTTTATGTAATTATCTTACAAATAACGAAAGATTAGGAAAGGAATATAGGCCTTATTTAAGTAATTGGAGATTTTCAACTTCAGATGATTTTTATTGGAAATGTTTTACTGTCTTGCACTCAAGGATCATTATTGGAGACATGAAATTAACTTTAAATGGAGTAGTGGTATTTTTAAAAGTCATTTAAATCTTGACGAATATCATGCATATTTTTCATGTTTACAAATTAGTAGGAGTGGTGTAGAGTACAGTGGTACCTCAGTTCATGAATACTTTCGTTTGTGAACAATTTGGTTCACAAACAAAAGCATTTGGCAAAATTTTGTTTTTGTTTACAAACTCTGTATCAGGTGACAAACATGCATAAACATGTATGTAAATGTGGCCATGTTTTCCAAAATCATTGAACAAATTAAGTTTGTGAACCCAGGCACCACTATATATAGGAAAGGAATGAAACTCAGAAGGAAACATATCACTTTGACCATCAGAAATAAACCTCGTAAGCTTGGCGTTATGGCATATGCCTGAAGTCCTACCAGTCTGGGAGGCTGAGGCAGGAGAATCCGAAGTTCAAGCCCAGCCTGGGCAACTTAGTGACTCTGGAAGACCCTGTCTTAAAACTTAGAAAAAAAGAAAAAGGACTGGGGATGTAGCTCAGTGCAAAGGTTCTAGGTTCAATTCCTAGTAACCAATCATTCAGCCAATCTCACAAATCCTATGTCTTTCTCTTTCAGATCCGACGTATCCTGAAGGGAAAGTCCATTCAGCAGAGAGCAGCACCGTATTAGCTCCATTGATTTGGAGCCTGGTCGGCAACACTCACTGTCAGTTAGGCAGTCCTAATGTATCTGTACATAGACCATTTGCTTTGTACTGGCAAATGTAAGTTGTTTCTATGAAACAAACATATTTAGTTCACTATTATATAGTGGGTTATATTAAAAGAAAAGGAGAAAAATGTCTAATTTCTTTTGGCAGATTTGCATATTTCATACCCAGATATTTGGGATCTAGACATTTGAATTTGATGAGTGGTAAAATCCTTAAATTAACATTAGCTTTTGGGTAGGAAAAGACTTTGATTTGTAGTGTTGTAAGGCATTGCTCATGGAGCTATTGCCAGTTGCAAAGCAGAGGAATTGTGAATGTTTCTTTAAGAAAAATGAAAGCATTTGAAAGGGAAAAAAAATAATCTGGATATAGGGTTGAGGCTTCTTTTGGCCTGATGCACTACCTGGCAGTTACTGGCATTGACAAGTTTCTAGTCATTGGACTGGATGAAAGGCATCTGTGGTTAGGATTTGACCTTTGCAATCTGTATAAATTATTATTTTTGTTTTTAAAAATATTGTACATATTTGGTCAGTAACATGGACATTTGAAATGTGTAAAGCAATAAATAGAAAAGAACAAGTGAATTGTCACTACTTTTTAAAATCGTACACATTTAAAGGAGCTATTATTATGTAATTACCCAACTAAAATCTTCGTAGGTAAGGCAAATGGGGACTTGATCCCTAATTAGCTGAAAGAACTACCAGTATGTTTGAATTGTAAATATGCTTCTTCTTGTGGATTGAAATGAGACACATTACTTGTAGATTATTCCATGCTTTTGAAGAGAACCTCTATGACTTGCTTATCTTCTAGAAATTATAAGTTCTTTTGAAATTTCGTTTTTTATCTTTATATTGAAGCAAATCTTCCTATTTTCTGTTGTGAATTAATGGCAATGTTTCATGATGTCTGTATTATCATTTAAAAATGTTTCATTTTTAAAATGTTAATTCTATTAATATTGTTTCGCTTACCTCTGGTATGCCCTAAGGAATGTATTTCGCTTTAATGTATTTGCACGCTAATTGTGATTGATTAATTAAAAATCTTCTTAAAACATAAGTCTTGTAAGTGACTAACTTAAATCTTTGTAGCTAAGTACTTTTAAAAAGATAAAAAAGATACCCTTTGGATTGATCACATTGTTCAACCCAACCGAGCATGTCTTGTTGAACAAAGTTTGGTATAGTCAATTGGTATATAGAAGTACGAGAGGTGAAAACCAGTCCAGTCACAGTGAAAAAACTCATGGTTAGTTTTAAATAAACACTAATACACTAATTTGTCTTGAGGATAGGCATTTTCCTTTTTGTGCCTTATTTTTATTTCTGTAGATAGAAGCATTACTATTAATGGCAAATATAAGTACTTTTAAATTACTAATATATTTTATTTATTTATTTTTTGTTAGTATGTGTTTGTCATGCATACTGAATACATTCATCCTGGGGAATTGGTACTTAAGATATTTTAATTTGTATTTTTTTGAGAACATGTCTTCAGAAGGTATATAAGATTTAACATCAAAACTGCTTGCTAAGTTCATTACTAGAGATTTGTTAAGTTCTCAAAATACCACGGCAGTTTAATACATACTTTTGATCAGCAAGAAGTTTATCCACTAAAACTAAGTGGGAGCAGTGACCACAGGAAAAACAATTTGAAGATTACCAGTATCATCCTGAGAGAGAAAATCCAGGAACAGTAGTAAATGAGATTCTTTCTATACATACCATTTTGACCCATGTGAACAAATTCATATTTTAGCATCAGTCATTATAGTTACCTCACACATAGCCTAGTTATTAACTTAAAACTGCTGGTGAGAATCTGATGAAAGTAATTTTTTCCCTAGAAAAACATGCAAGTGGTACTCTGGTTCATAAACTCTGTTCTTCCCATGATTCTGGTTGCCAAGTGAACTGGACAAGAACTGAATCAAATTTCCCCGTAAGGTCAACGTTGACCCTAAGCATTGGATTTGATTTGGTTCTTGTCCAACTCAGTTTTCAACCAGAATCATGGGAAGAGTCGTTTGTGAACCAAGGTACCACTATGTAAGCATATCATAAGCTTTTATCATACAAGGTATGGTAAGATCAGGGAATGTTTAAATTAAAAATTTATTACAGTAAGAGACACATTGTATCGGGGCCTTGGCCTGACCCCAATCTCCTAAATGAGTGGACGGTGAATGGCTTAAATAAAAGGGACAAGTGATATGATTTTTAGGGCTCCAGGAAGGTCAAAAACCCTCTAACGGAATTTGAGATTCCCTGGGGGTTAGATAAAGAACTCTGGGCAACCTGTATTTATTTGGTCTTCAAAAGGAAGGGGATACTGAGGCAAGCATGGGAACTGAGCAGGACCTTGGAAGTCAGTTTAAAGACCTGCAGGTGGTAAATTTTGCCAATTAAGAGAACTGTCTTATCTCTAAGGTTGGCAGCTTTATTGCTCTGGAATGGGGAGTGTCAGCAGCCTTGTCCTTTGCCTCAGCTGTGGTTATCTTGACTGCGTATGCTCTTTTCCAACACAGCCAGAGGTCCCTATGTCCACCAACTTAACCCTTCAGCTTGTAATTAACTCCCTTCAAAATAACTCTTTGCTCCAAAATAACACAGTGCATCATTCTTGCCACTTTCTGAAGCAGTTCTGGAAGTTCTGTTTCCTGAGTGCCTTTAGTTGCACTCTTGTGGCTGCCTTAATGTCCTGAATCAATTCAAAACATTTACCTTTTAGGTCATTTTGACTTTGGTGAAGAGCCAGAAGTCTAAAAATGCCAGATCTGGTGAATAAGGTGGATGAAGACACCAATATTTTTACAGACCTACCTTTTTCCGCTGGATGGTATTCAGCAGCAGCATTCACTGAATTTTTGGTCACATCTTGTAAAGACACAAAAGAAGACCTCCAGAATTCCTCAGGAAGTGGCAAGAATGATAAAAAAGTGCATTCAAAGCCAAGGGGAGTCTTTTGAGGGGGGCTAATGACAATGTCTTTTCCTGTAATAAAGCTTTTAAAATTAGTACATTCACTGTATATTGTGATGACACCTCATATAGTGTATATGCAAATGGGGTATACGAACCAGGGACTTCACAGTCCCTGGAAGATCATGACTCCTAGGCTAAGAATCTCCTTTAGTTCAATTTCTGTGCAGTCTAGTAAAATTTTTTAATATAAATGAAATCTTAAGAGTTAATTTGCTTTGCAAATACAATCGGATGATAAACAGAACAGTAGAAATGACATGCCCTATTGAACATAGCTATATATTGAGCTTTTCCCAACTGAGCTTGTATGGTGTCTCTTAATTAATTGAACCAGTGTCTAGCAATTTGTGTGTGTATGTGTGTGTTTGTGTGTGCACATGAAGATGTGTGATGGATAATATTAGGCAAAGACAAGATTTCTTAGTCTTGGGATGCTTATGTGCTAGACACATTTTATTAGAGTATTATGTTAAGTACCATAAAGAGGAAAACATATGGAGGGAGATTCAGAAGAGGAATGTATATGGAAATGCATGTCTAACTAGGGAGGATTCAAGGTGGAGGATTTGATCTAGAGCTTCAGGAGAGCTGACTGGCAGGTGAAAGGAAGAGAAAACTCCAAGAAGCAAGGCACAGTATTTTGTAGGAACAGGTGATCAATGTAGTTCGGTTAGAATTCAGGATTGCTGTTAATAAATTTCATCTTGTGTTTCACCTCTGGTCACATTCTCATAAGTATTATGTTGAGAAAGATGGTCAGACTTCCTAGGCCTCTCCCCAAACTTCCTGAATCAGAATTTCCAGGGTTTTCAGGGCTTCTAGTTGGTGTATGTAAAAATGATTCTAGTGCACAGTTAGTCTAAATTAATTCGGAAATGTAGACCTTGAGTTGCTGTGGCTGGGTAGTATTTTGGTAATGACAGAATGGGTTGCTGAAATGCCCCAGGGGATGACGTAGCAACTGATGGATGCCGACGGTGTATTAGGCACACTGGATCCTGGGGTATAGACACTAGCTTTGAATATGAAATCATGAGCCATCTAGTCTGTTTTTATGCTTTCAGAAGACACTTTTCTAAGATCATTCTGGTTTTTAAGCTTCCTGGGTGTATTAATCTGCGGGGACTGGGTAATAAATAACCATAAACTTGGTATCTTTTTTTTTTTTTTTTTTTTTTTATTTTAAAGAGAAGAAAAAACAAAACAAATCAAAAGAAGAACAAATTTTCAAACAAACATAATAGGAGGGTAACAATGGTTAATACATTACGTATTACTATCTTTAAGTTAGTTATTCAGGACACCAGACATTAGCATTCAATTGTCCAAACATTATTGGCACAAACCTTACTCTTCAATGAACTAAGTAAAAATGGTAGTGTATCTATCTTAACCATCTTATATATATATATATATATACAATTTTTTTCCCTTTCCCTTCTTTCTTTTCCCTATTCCAGTCTCTCTTTCCTTTTGACCAGTTTCTTTTTGATTCACCATGTCTATTGTACATTTTGGATCTTATTTACTCTTTCAGTTTCTCATACTAGAGAGATAATATGATGCTTACACATGTGCTTCTGGTTTATTTCACTTATGAGTATTTTCTCGAGTTGCATCCATTTACCTATAAAAGTCTCCAGTTTATCCTTCTTTATGGCTGAATAGTACTCCATTGTATAAAAATACCACATCTTTCTTATCCATTCCTCAGTTGATGGGCATTTGGGTTGTTTCCAAGATCTGGCTATTACAAATTGTGCTGCTATAAACATGGGTGCACATATATCGCTGTGGTACGATGTTTTTAATTCTTCTGGGAAGATGCCCAGAAGGGGAATAGCTGGGTCAAATGGGACCTCCAACCCTAGTTTTCTGAGGAATCTCCACACTGACTTCCACAGTGGCTGTACCAGTCGACACTCCCACCAACAGTGAAGAAGGGTTCCTTTTTCCCCACAGCCCCTCCAGCATTTGTTATTAGTTGATTTCTTAATAGTAGCCATTCTTTCTGGGGTGAGATGGTATCTCAGTGTTGTTTTAATTTGCATCTCTCGAATGACTAGTGATGTTGCACATTTTTTTGTATATTTATTTGCCATTAGTATTTCTTCATCTGAGAAATGTGTATTCATCTCAGATGCCCATTTTTGGAGTGGGTCTTTAAATTTGGGAGGTCTGATTTTTTTGAGTTCTTTATATGTTCTCGATAGTAATCCTTTGTCTGAGGAACAGCTGGCAAACATTTTTTCCCACATTGTGGGTTGTCTCTTCACTCTGTTGGTGGTTTCTCTTGCTGTGCAAAAGCTTTTTAATAAGATGAGATCCCAGTTATTGATTCTTTGGGATAGTTCCCGTGCGGTTGAGTTTTTATTCATAAAGTCTTTGCCTACACCAATGTCTCCAAGGGTTTTACCTATCCTACCTTCCAGCAGATTTAATGTTTCTGTTTTAATATTTAGATCTCTGATCCATTTTGAATTTAGTTTAGTGCATGGTGAAAGATATGGATCTAGTTTTAATCTTCGGCATGTGTAGAGCCAGTTTTTCCAGCACCATTTATTAAAGAGGCTATCTTTCTTCCAGCGAATGTGTTTGGCACCTTTGTCAAAGATAAGGTGGCTTAGTATGTCTGGGGTTGTTTCAGCATCTTCTAATCTGTTCCATTGATCTTCAGGTCTGTTTTTTTGCCAGTACCACACTGTTTTTATCACAGTAGCTTTATAGTATAATTTCAAGTCGGGGATAGTGATGCCCCCTGCCTTGCCTTTGTTGCCCAGAATTGCCTTTGCTATTCTAGGTCTCTTCTGATTCCAAATGAATTTTAGGATTGTTTTCTCTAATTCTGTGAGATATGCTGTTGGAATTTTGATTGGAATTGCATTAAATCTGTATAACAATTTTGGAAGTATGGCCATTTTCACTATATTGGTTCTTCCTATCCAGGAGCAAGGGATATCTTTCCATTTTCTGATATCCTCTTCAATCTCCTTTTTCAGAGTACTGTAGTTTTCAGTATAGAGGTCTTTTACATCCTTCGTGAGGTTGATTCCTAGGTATTTCATTTTTTTGGATGTTATTGTGAAAGGTATTGTTTCCCTAATTTCTCTTTCAGTAAGTTTGTTATTTGTGTACAGGAAGGCTATTGACTTTTGAGTATTGACTTTGTATCCAGCTACACTACTGAATTTGCTTATTAAATCTAGCAGTTTTTTAGTGGAGTTTTTGGGGTCTTCTGTGTAGAGTATCATGTCATCTGCAAATAATGATAATTTAACTTCTTCCTTTCCAATCATTATTCCTTTTATTTCTTTCTCTTGTCTAATCGCTCTGGCTAAAGTTTCCAGAACTATGTTGAATAAGAGTGGGGACAGTGGACATCCTTGTCTTGTTCCTGATTTTAGAGGGAAGGCTTTCAGTTTTTGGCCATTTAGTATAATATTGGCTGTTGGTTTGTCATAGATAGCTTTTACCAGATTGAGATAAAGACCCTCTATTCCAATTTTCTGTAGGGTTTTTATCATGAAAAGGTGCTGGACTTTGTCAAAAGCTTTTTCTGCATCTATTGAGATGATCATGTGATTTTTGTCTTTGGTTCTGTTAATATGCTGTATTACATTTATTGATTTACGTATGTTGAACCATCCCTGCATCCCAGGGATGAATCCAACTTGGTCATGGTGTATAATCTTCTTGATGATTTGTTGGATTCTGTTTGCCAGTATCTTATTAAGGATTTTTGCATCTATGTTCATTAGGGAGATTGGCCTGTAGTTCTCTTTCTTAGTTGGGTCCTTCTCTGGTTTTGGTATCAGGGTAATGCTTGCTTCCAGGAATGAATTTGGGAGTATTGCTTCCCGTTCAATTTCATTGAAAAGTTTGAGAAGTAGGGGCGTTAGGTCTTCTCTAAATTTCTTGTAGAATTCGGCAGTGAATCCATCAGGGCCTGGGCTTTTCTTTGTTGGGAGGTTTTTAATTACATCTTCAATTTCATTGGCTGATATTGGTTTATTTAGGATTTTTAAATCTTCTTGATTCAGCTTTGGTAATTCATACGAATCTAGGAATCTGTCCATTTCTTCTGCATTTTCCATCTTAGTAGAATATAAATTTTCAAAATAGGTATAGATGATCTTCTGGATTTCTGCAGGGTCTGTCGTGATATCACCCTTTTCATTTTCAATTGCATGGATTTGAGTCTTTTCTTTTCTTTTTTTAATAAGGTTGGATAAGGGTTTGTCAATCTTATTTATTCTTTCAAAGAACCAACTTTTTGCTTCATTGATTCTTTGTATTGTTTTTTTATTCTCCAATACGTTAATTTCTGCTCTGATCTTTATAATTTCCTCCCTTGTACGGGCTTTTGGCTTAACCTGCTCTTCTTTTTCTAGAAGCTCGAGGTTCACCCTTAAGTTGTTTATTTGCGCTTGCTCTATTTTCCTGATATAAGTGTTTAATGCTATAAATTTCCCTCTTAGGACTGCTTTCATTGTATCCCATAAGTTCCGGTATGTTGTACTGTCATTATCATTCAGTTGTAGAAAGTGACTAATTTCTTCTTTAATTTCATCTGTGACCCATTGGTTGTTCAGGAGGATGCTGTTTAATTTCCATGTGTTTAGGGAGTTTTTGTGGGATCTTTTGCCATTGATTTCCAATTTCATTGCACTATGGTCTGATAATATGCATGGGATAATTTCAATTCCTTTGCATTTACTTAAGCAGGTTTTATGAGCTAGTATGTGGTCTATTTTGGAGAACGTCCCATGTGCAGCTGAGAAAAATGTGTATTCTGATGTTGTGGGATGGAACACTCTGTAGACATCTACTAAGTCCATTTGTTCAAAAGTTTGGTTCAGTTCTACTATTTCATTATTGATTTTCTGTCCAGTTGATCTATCTTTTTGTGACAGTGGAGTATTGAGATCTCCCAATATAATTGTATTAGTGCTTATTTGATTTTTCATGTCCTTTAGTACTTGTTTTATATAGCTGGGTGCATTGGTATTTGATGCATATATATTTATGATCGTTATCTCTTCCTCTTGGATTGTTCCCTTTACAAGGATGTAATGACCGTCTTTATCTCTCTGAATCCTTCTTGGCTTGAAGTTCACTTTGTCTGCAAAAAGAATAGCTACCCCTGCTTTTTTCTGGGTTCCTGTGGCATGGAGTATTGTTTTCCATCCTTTGACTTTCAGTCTATGAATTTCTTTCTGAATTAAATGTGTTTCTTGTATACAGCATATTGTTGGATCTTGCTTCTTGATCCATTTCGCCAGTCTGTGCCTTTTGATTGGTGAATTGAGACCGTTAACATTGATGGTTAAAACTGATATGTATTGACTTGTCATGATATTTTCCTGTTGTTGGTTCCCACTTTTTGTTTTTCCGCTTTCCGGCTATTTAATTATTTGCCCTGCCTGGTGGATTCCTTCTGTTGGGGTTCCTATCTCTTTCTAGAATGTCCTTCAGAACGTTTTGGAGTGCTGGTTTGGTGGTCATAAATTTTCTCAGATGTTCTTTGTCATGAAAGTATTTTATTTCTCCATCAATTTTGAAAGATAGTTTTGCAGGGTACATCAATCTGGGCTGAAAATTATTTTCCTTTAGAGCTTGCAATACATCATTCCAAACTCTTCTTGAATTGAGGGTTTGTGCTGAAAAGTCAGCTGTGATTCTGATGGGTTTTCCTTCATAGGTGATTTGTCTCTTCTCCCTAACAGCTTTTAAGATTCTGCCCTTCTGTTGAATTTCTGGGATCTTGACTATAATATGTCTGGCTGAAGTTTTTTTTTGATCATGTCTAGTTGGTGTTCTAAAAGCTTCACTTATAGGGGTGTCAAATTCCTTTTCTCTTCCAGGAAAGTTTTCCCTGATTATGTCTTTGAACAAGGTTTTAATGTCGTTGATGCTATCTCCTGCTTTTTCATTTATTCCAATTATTCTTAAGTTGTTTATCTTTGAGTCATCTAGCAGCTGCTGAATTGATTTTTCATGGTCCCTTGCTATTTTTAAGAATTTTTCCATTTCATGATCACTAATTGCAAGCCTGTCTTCTATATCTGAGATCCTGTCCTCGCATTGGCTTATTCTGCTACAAATACTTTCAATGGAATTTTTTATCTCTTGGATATCTGCTTGAATCTGCCTTATAGATTCCATTTCTTTTCTATGCTGAGCATTCATGGTTTCTATAGTTTTCTTAAGTTCATCTATTTTTTTGTCTGTATCAGCTATAGTGTCCTTAAGCATGGTCTTCATTGTAGACATTATCTCTGCAGTTATCTGTGAGATTATTTCTGTTTCAATTTTTTCCAGAACCTCATTCAGTTGCTTTGTTGTTACCACTTCAGATAGGCCAGGTGGGTGGCTTTCAGATTGTCCCACCTCGTTGCTCCCTAGGTTTGCCTTTGGTGAATTGGATGTGTGTGGTTGCATCTTGTTTAAGTGTCGTCTCATTTTTTCTTTCTTTAATTCCTGGGGTGATGTTTGCAAATTACCTATAGTAGGTTACTTTATTGCTAGTGTTTAAGATCTTTAGAAGATGACTACTTCTCTGCAGTATCTTCCAAGTGGAGCTTGCTTTTAGGTTTTGAGCTTTCTGCCAGATCCTACCTCTTCAATTCGTTGGGTATGCGAAGTTGCTACCTGTTTGGCCCAGTCCTTGATTCTTTGGTAGTGTGCCACTGTATTTTCTGTGTCCCTTAGTCAATCTCAATCATGAAATATCAGGAAGGAAAGATGTTTAGAACAATTATTTCACATTTGGCTATAATGTTAACTAAAGCATCAAACACAGCCTAAAAAATGACAGACTGAGCTAACCAGTTATTTACCACTTTTAGCTGTATAGAGTTGCGGTTATATAACAAAATCTAAAACACACCAGAAAAATTATATGCAGTATACAAGTCCTATGTATGTCAATTTTTCCTTGAGGAGTTTAAATTTAAGATGAGTTAAGGAGGAAATAGAGTATTGGGAGAAGAGGAAGGAATTAGATGTAAGGTTAGAGGACCAAGAGGGATCCCACTAAAATTGGGACACTAGTGCAGAGGACAGGTGGTAAAAAGAGAAGGAAGGGATAAAAGGAAGAACAGATCACAACCACAATCACAAAGAAGTTAGAGGCGCTGTTTACACTCATATAAAAAACCAGAGAGAATAATGAAGGAAAGAGCAAATACACATACAGAAACAAAAGCAAAGATAAAAACAATAAAACAGACAGATCAAAAATAAAACCCCACCAAAAAACAAAACAAAACAAAATAAAAACAAAAAAACCCTTCGCCAGAACAAAAAAACAAATCAGTGAGAAAAAAAATAAAAATAAAAATAAAAAATAAAAATAAAAATAAAAAATATAAAAAGAATCAGTTCCAGGTGTTGACTCTGTTGTAGGCAGGTACCTTGTGACAAAGTCCTGTTCTGTGCAGGTCCGTGCCAGTAAGCCAGGAGCGCCCTCTGGTGGGTGGTGAGCAGAGGCGCGTACTTTCAGGCAGAGACCAGTCTAGCTCGCCTCCGCTCTCGCCGCCCTTTCACGATCCCTGGGCCTGAGAGGCTCAGCGTGCTGTCCGGAGCGCGGGTTCCCTGCACTGGTTCCCGCCGCTCTGGTTTTTCGCCACGCCCCCCACAATGGCGCCGGGCCAGTCGCTCTCTGGCGCGGGACAGGTGTGGCTGAGAGTCCAGTCTCGTTCGCCTGCTGACCTCAGCACACTTTCGTGGGCTCAATTGAGAGGCCCCGTGCTGCCCTGTCCGGAGCACAAGTTCCCAGAGCAGTTTCCGAGCCGCTCTGAGTTTCGCCACACCCCCCACAATGGCGCCCGGCCGGTCGCTCTCTGGCGCGGGGCAGCTGTGGCTGAGAGACACTCACCGCCGGTCAGCGCCGTTCTCCGCCGCTCCCCTGCCCCGCCGCTGTCTCAGGATCCTCCGTGGGGGCTCCCTGGGCGCCAGCTGCCACCGTGTGTCCGTAGAATTGAGCCTCCGCCGGCGCTCCAACTCCCGGGATATTGGAAGGTGCACGCGCGCGGTCTGCTCCTTCTTTCCTTCTTCTTTGTTGGAAGTCACCCGTCACTGGTGCCGGGGGTCCCAGATTGCGCTTCAGAACTTCTCTGGGTTTCGGGGAGGCATCTCCCCCCCTCCTGCGCTTTCTGGGTCGCTATATTCCCGTGTTCCAATGGTAACTTTTAGAGAGAGTTTTGCTGCCTGCTTCTTACTCATCCGCCATCTTGATGTCTCTCCTAAACTTGGTATCTTAAACAAGAGAAATTCATCTCTTACAGATCCTGAAGCCATAATTCCAAAATCAGGGTGTTAGCAAGACCGCACTCCCTCCAAACGCTGTAAGGGAGATCTCTGCCTCATCTATTCCAGCTTCTGGTGAATCCAGGTGTTCCTTGGCTTGTGACAGCATAACTATAATCTCTCCTTCCATCTTTTCTTCCTGTGTCTCCTCTGTGCATCCCTTATAAGGACACTTGTCACTGGATTTAGGCTTATCTAAATAATCCAGGATTACCTTATCTCAAGGTTATTAATTACACATGTGAATATCCTTTTTCCAAATATGTTCAAATTCACAAGTTCTGAGGATCTGTATGTAGAAATACCTTTTTGGAGTCCACCATTTAACGCACAATACCAGGAAAGGGGGATTTATACTCTTTTATACAACCATTATTCTTACTCTTAAAAATGAGTAAGAGAGACTTCCAGGAAGATGGCGGAGTGGTGAGCAGCAGAGAAAGAGCCTCTCTCAGATTTGGTGTCCAGACACTGGAATATAGCAATGTGAGGAAGAGAAGAAGGAGAGAAATGTGTCCCCAGGACCCAGGAAGGATCTGAAGCAAGAACTGAAGCCCAAGGGGAGAGTGAAGAGAGAAACTTCAACGAAGAAGGAGGCGGCAGGCGACACTTTCTCCCCAAGCCCAGACTCACTATGTGGGCAGGGCAGCTCGAACCTGTAGATGCACGGTGACAAATGGCCACTCCAGAGGCCTCCACAGAAAAACACACCAGTGGAATGGAGCGGCGGACACAGCAGATTGCAGTGGCTGGTGAGTTATTCGAGTTCAGATGTCCTGCACGAGAGGGCAATTGGCTGGAGCCATTTTGGAGAGGGGCAAAACTCTCCACAGTTAGTGGGAACATAGACTGGTGCAACCACTGTGGAAATCAGTTCTAAAAAAACTAGGACTAGAGCTTCCATTTGACCCAGCTATTCCCCTTCTTGGTATCTTCCTGAAAGAGTTAAAAGCATCACACCACAGTGATATATGCACACGCATGTTTATAGCAGCACAGTTTGTAATAGCTAAATCTTGGAAACAGTCCCAGTGCCCATCAACAAATGAATGGATAAAGAAGATGTGATTTGTTCATATAATGGAGTACTACTGTGCCATAAAGAAGGATAAGCTTGAGACATTTCTAGCTAAATGGATGTACCTTGAGACCATACTCTTAAGTGAAATAAATTGGACACACGTGTAAATACTGCTTGTTTCTCTGGTGTGAGAAACCAAAAGTATAAATAAGGACCAAAATATATAAAAATATTGTGAAATAGGAAGAAAATGTTCAAATGGGAAAGGGAACTAGGGAGGGGGTAGGGAGAAAGGAAGGAAGGAAAAAGAAAAAAAGAGAAGAGAAAAGATGGAAACAAAGGATTTATAAATAAGGCAGGGAGGAGAGGTTGAAGGGAGGTAGGGGATTGGGGAAAAAATAAAAGAATCAAGTTATATCATGTACAGGTACAAATTCCCTATGATGAATGTGAACATTATGTATACCTAAAATATACCAATAAGCTTAATTAATTAAAAAAATGAAAAGATTAAGGGTTCATTTTTTAAAAATTTCTTTTTATGGTGTTAAAAACTCTTGAGATCTACTCTCTAAAATTATCATGTGTTTTATACAGTATTGTTAACTATAGGCATAATGTACAACAGATATCTAAAGGTTACAAGATGAATTTTTTTTGAGCAATCTTACAGTCTGTCTTCAGAATCTGTAAAACCTTTTATACATAATTATTGATCTAATGGATGGTGTATCTCCATTTCATATATTAGCTGTAATATTGGGCATTGACCAGGAGATTCATGTACACTGATAAATTTTAAGAGAAACAATTACAAATATTATAATGATTCAATGCTTTAATTATTTTAATTTTACCAAAACCCCCTTCTTTGATTAGCATTATTCTTTCTGCTACACATGTGAACAAACCCATTGCTCTCCACTTTGTAGCACACCACCTGGAAGGGCCCGCATGAGAAGCAGCACTACCGCAGATGAAGCGCCTATCTTACGCTTTGGAGCACCTGACCCTGTAACAATAATTGTAGATTAGGTACTCAGTGGAAACTACAAATCCTTGAAAGTGAAGGGTTAGACAAGTACTGGCTCCATTTTGCAAAAACTACATTAACGTTTTATTATTTTAGGTCTGGATATTATTATTATTTTTTAAATTACAGGATTCTGAATTTGATAGTTGTATTCAGCATATGTTCTTATTGAGCAGCACAGTACCCTTCTGGTTTAACAAAAAGGATACATTTCAGAATGTGAAAAAAATACTAGATTCCTTAGCTTGATTGATTTGGTGCTCAGATTTGAAATCACTGTTTATTTTATCAGTTCATTGACTGCATCTTAATCCGTATCACCTGCTCTTCCTATTTGCCACCAGACGTCTGTTTTGAAGGCTTTTAGTTTCAGGTGCTTGCATAATACCTCCTTATTGGCCTTCATGGACCATGTGTTGACTGCTCTGGAGGTGAACTGCTCTTCTTTTCCAGCTCCCATTTGTCTTAGAGGTAACCTGTCCACTTGAGAGCCTGCCTTTCCAAATTGGCTCCAAATGTTTTTACAAGAGATACTGTTTTCATTTGTTTTAAAAAAGGCTATCTCTTCATTTTGTTCCTAAGAAGTAGTCCTTCTAGAACCTTTTTTTAAAAAATCTCCTTTTAGGCTCTTGAAGACATTTAAGTAAGATTACACATCTTTGGGATAGCAATTTTCTCTGGTATAACTTCTTATGTGTATTTAAAGAACATTTAAAATACATCATTTGGGCCAGGTGTGGTGGCACATGCCTGTAATCTTAGCTCTCGGGAAGCTGAGGCAGGAGGATCGCCACTAGTTAGAGGCCAGCCTAGACTACATAGTGAGTTCAAGGCCAGCCTGAACTACATAGCAAGACCCTGTCTAAAAGAGAAAAAAAAAAAAAAAAAAAAAAAAAAGATAATATACATCACTTGGGAAAACAAACATTTGGATAGAATCTTTACCCAAAATATTCTTGGAAAAATTTTTTAAAATGATGAATTTTTGAATTTTAACAACTTTAAATATAATACATTGTACTATATTCCTTTGTTTAAAGGAGAAACAGCTAGAGAATGCTTTAAGGCCTCACAGCATAATTTTTTTGTGTGGACTAAATAAGGCTGTATTTTAAGCCAGATTATTTCAAACAGATGCTTTACATTTGATACTTTTTCATGTGGTATAATAAAGATTTATATACAGAAATTAATATATACAGATTATTAATTTTCATACACATTCCAACCATATAGTATGATGAGGTATATCATTTAAAGTACAAGAATTTGCCAGGCATGGTGCCAGGCATGGGATTACACCTGTAATCTCAGCGCTCGGGAGGCTGAAGCAGGAGGATTGCCATGAGGTTGAGGCTAGCCTGGGCTACAGAGTGAATTCAAGCCCAGCCCCTGAACTTCATAGTGAGAGCCTGTCTCAAAAAAAAAAAAAAAAGTACAAGAATTTATAGTTACTAGGTTTTTCTTTTTTGACATTTTCTATTTCCTAGGCAATATAAATAAAATAAGACTTCTTATTTCTTTTCTCAGTTAAAGGTAAATCAAATGTTATCAAAGGCAAAATATCTGTTGAATTAATTTTTTCCTCTCTGTCACGACCCATGTCAAGGTTTTCATGATTTCATTCCTGGATTGCCATATAGAGTTTTTTTTTTCTTAAACCAACTTTTTATTATGGAAACATTCAAACCCACACAAAAAAGGGAGAATAAGGTATTGAACATCCATGTACCTATCATGAAGCTCAATCAAATAGCATTTTGCCACTCTTGCCCCCCAATTTTTTTCTAGAATAAGTTAAATCTCTACTACATGCATCATAAAATGTAAGTGTATATCTTAAACAGGTAATTCATATCCTTTATTCATTTCCTCATTATTCTTCCTCTAATCTTGCTTTTCTCACCAGTCCAAAATTTTCTAACACTTTGTCATGCTTTTAGAGAAACATAGAAATGTTTTTCAAAGGCTCAGTGTTGCCTGTTGAATCAAAAGTAAACTCTTGTCCTGCTATACAAAGCCTTCTTCACTTTCACTTTGCCTTGCCTATTTAATTTGATCTTTCATTGTTCCTCAAAAGGCTATCAAGTGGGTTTCCTCACTACTTAAGCTGTTGCCCTCTTATTCCTGTCTCTTGTCATGCATGCCCTAACCTCCCCAAATTTTATGAGTTTTAGAAAGTCCTCAGTGCATACTGACCTCTCCAAATCCCTGGACTCCTGGGATTTAAACACAGTCATTCTAACCTCAAATCTAGTATTTTCTGTCATCTTCCAGTTTCAATTATTGCAGTCTGAAAAGGGGGCTCTGAATCACGGACTAGCAGCATTTTCTTTTTAAAGACACATTTAAAATGTTTGGGTAAGTGATATCTTTGAGGACACAAAGACTGGTGTGGGCAGAATCTAGCACTGGGATAGTGAGGAGAATCCTGGCCCCATGACCTCTGCCCTTGGTGTTACTCCCATGATTATGTTAGGTTATTTGGCAGAAGTGATTTTGCAGATGTAATTAAAGTTAATAACCAGTGGACCTTAAAATAGGGAAACTATGCAGGTGGCCTGACCTACCACCACGGGCCCTTTGAAAGGAGGTAGGTTACTCTGGCTGGTGGCAGAAGAGGAAGTCGGAAAGATTCTAAGCCAGAGGAGGATTCAATCCACAATCACTGGCTTTGAGGATGGAGCAAGGCAACCAGGAGCCCGGATGCAGGTAATTTCCAGATATCAGAAAAGAAATGAGATCTTAGTCTTACATCCATAAAGAATTGAATTTATCAATAGTTAATAAACTTGGAAGCAAATTCTTTCCTAGAGCTCCAGGGAAGAACTGAGCCCAGATGACTTGAGGTTTGCTTTGTGACACTCCATGCAGGAATCCAGACAACCTCACCCAGACTTCTGACCTGCTATTATAAAGCTCCAAATCAGCAAGGAAGATTTTAGAATAAACGGAGGCATTTGTCTTAGCATCTGTAGTGCCCTTAGTTTACGATAGCTCACTTAGCATTTTTTTCTATTTTAGTTTTGCTTTTTATTTTTTCCATATTTTATTTTTTATTAGTACATGCTTGTGGAACATAATAATTACATTGCTCATGGAGAGTTGGTACATGCACATAACACATCTGAATTCTTTTTTAATCCCCTTTCCCTCTCTTTTCCTCTCCATCCATCTCTTGGTCCCCTTCCCTTTTGCAAAAGAGCTATCTCCCTATTTACCATTATCATGATAGCTCATTTTTTTCTATTAATTTTCCACTGAAGATAGGAATAATGCAAGGAAAAGGAAGTCTAGTTTCTCGATCACTGGTGTTTTCGGAAGTCTGTAAGAGGTTCCTTGAGCAGGGAAAGGTGATGAGGACAACACATGTGAAAAGCAGTAGCATCAGCTTGCTATGTGGCCAGATAACAACCATTCACCCCTGCTATAAGACTGCGGCAGATTTTGTAGGAAATGAAACCCTAACATCTGCAGCAACCAAGATATCAGATGGTAAAACTAGTTTGTAAAATAAATACAGATACTTAAGGAACTGATAAAAAGAATAGTTACTGAGGGTGCCAGAAAGATGAGAACTCAAGTTACAGTTTCTGCCACAGCCTCAAATCAGAGATAGCAGGGGCTTTATTAGGTTAGTAGGCATCTATTTCTCCAGTCATGCATATATAACATAAATGGTTAGACATTCATTTGGGGGGCTGTGTGATCCATAAAGAACTTATTCCCTATAAATTTTATTGCTGAAAGACTCATTACACAGTGATGATGGAAACAAGTTTCTACTTTAAAAGGTTAAGCAAGTGTCCTTTAAAAATTCAACCTTGTGAGGTATAATTTACATACAGTGAAATGCACAAATGTTAAGTTTGCTGTTCAATAAATGTGTACACCCATAGAACCACCATCCCAATCAAGATATAGCTCATTTCATTCTAGAAAGTTCCTCAAACTCCTCTGCAGTCAATTCTTTCACATGCTGCTCAAGTCAACCATTGATCTGACTTTTATCACTATAGAGTAGTTTTTGCCTCTTCCAGCATTTCATATAAATGGAATCATACAATATGTACTCTTTTTCAATTTTTTAAAATTTATTTTTAAAAAATTTGTACATATTTGTCATATATAATGATCACATTCATCATAGGAAATTTGTATCTGTACATATCTTAATTCATTTTTTCCCATTTCCCTCCCTTCCCTTCAACTCTTCTTCCTTCCCCATTTACAAAAGCTTTGCTTCCATATTTTCCTTCCATCCCCTTTTTTCCTCTTCACTTTCTTCTCTTCACCCTCCCCCTCCCTTGTTCCCCTTCCCATTTGAACATGTTCTTCCTACTTCCCAATATCTATCCTCCATCATGCATCTTATTTAACCTTGGATTTCTCATACAGAGAAACAATGCAATATTTAAACTTGTGTATCTGATTTATTTCAGTTAAAATTATGGTCTTGAGGTACATCCATTTACCTAAAAATGACTCAAGTTTATCCTTCTTTATGACAGGGTAGTACTCCATTGTAAAATACCATATTTTCTTTATCCATTTATCTATTGAGGGCATATGGGCTGTTTCTAAGGTTTAGTTATTATAAATTGTGCTGCTATAAACACGAGTGTGCATATATCACTGTTGTATGATGCTTTTAACTCTTTTGGGAAGATACCTAAAAGGGGAACAGCTGGGTCAAATGGAACCTTTAGTTTTAGTTTTTGAGGAATATCTATACTGATTCCCATAGCGGTTGTACCATTTTACATTCCCACCAGCAATGAATAATTGTTCCTTTTTCCCCACATCCCTGCCAGCATTTGTTATTGGTTGTTATCTTGATGATAGCCATTCTTTCTGGAGTGAGATGAAATCTCAATGTTGTTTTAATTTGCATTTTTTGAATGACCAGTGCTGTTAACACTTTTTCATGTATTTATTTGCTATTTGTACTTCTTCATCTTTTTTCCCCCTTTTCTGGATTGGGTCTTTAAATTTGGGGGATATATTTGAGTTCTTTATATATTCTAGATGTTAGTCCTTTGTCTGAGGAATAGCTGGTAAGATTTTTTCCCATTCTGTGGGTTGTCTCTTCACTTTTTTTTTTTTTTTTTTGCTGTGCAAAAAAATCCCAGTTGTTGATTCCTTGTAGTATTTCCTGTGCAATAAGGGTTTTGTTCATAAAGTCTTTGCCTATACCTATGTCTTCAAGAGTTTTACCTATTTTATCTTTTAGCAGATTAAGTGTTTTTGTTTTAATGTTTAGATCTTTGATCCATTTTGATTTTAGTTGAATGCATGGTGAGAGATACGGGTCTAGGTTCAATTTTTGGCATATGGAAAGCCATTTTTTCCAGTACCATTTATTTAAAAAGCAATATTTCTTGAAGTGAAGGTATTTGGCTGATTTGGCAAAGATAAGGTAACTGAGTGTGCTTGGAGTTGTCTCTTCATCTTCTATTCTGTTCCATTGATCCTTGGGTCTGTTTTTTTTGCCAGTACCATCCTGTTTTTATCATGATAGTTTGTAGTATAACTTCAAATCAGGAACTGTGGTGCACCCTGCCTTTCCCTTGTTGCCTAGAACTGCATTTGCTAGTTTAGGTCTCTTCTGGTTCCATATGAATTTTAGGATTCTTTTGTCTAGTTCTGTGGGGTATGCTATTGATATTTTGATTGGGATTGCATTAAATCTGTATAACAATTTTGGGAGTATGGCCATATTCACTATATTGGCTCTTCCTGCCCAAAAGCAAGGGGTATCTTTACATTTTCTGATACCCTCTTTGATCTCCTTTTTCAGAGTACTGTAGTTTTTAATGTATAGGTCTTTCCCTTCCTTAATTAGGTTGATTTCCTAGGTATTTTATTTTTCTTGATGCTATTGTGAAAGGTATGGTTTCTCTAGTTACTCTCTCAGTGAGTTTGTTATTCGTATATAGGAAAGCTATTGATTTTTTTTGTGTGTGTGGGTACCAGGGGTTGACCTCAGGACCTCGTGTGCCAGCAGGCACCCGTGCCGCTGAGCGATGTCACCGGCCCTTTTTTCGTATGTGGGTACTGGGGGTCAAACTTGGGACCTCGCGCTTGCCAGGCAGGCGCTTATGCCGCTGAGCCATCTCACCAGCCCTTGTTCCTGATTTTAGAGTGAAAGCTTTCAGGTTTAGATCATTTAGTATGATGTTGATTGTTGGTTTGTCATAGATGGCTTTTATTAGACTGAGATAAAGACCTTCTATTCTAATATTATGTAGGATTTTTGTCATGAATGGATGTTGGACTTTGTCAAATGCTTTTTTTTTTTTTTTTTTTTGTGGGTACCGGGGGGTCGACCTCAGGACCTCGCGCGCCAGCAGGTGCCCGTGCCGCTGAGCAATATCACCGGCCCCTTTTTCGTATGTGGGTTCCGGGAGTCGAACTCGGGCCCTCGCGCTTGCCGGGCAGGCGCTTAAGCCGCTGAGCCATCTCACCGGCCCTGTCAAATGCTTTTTCTGTATCTATTGAGATGATCATGTAGCTTTCATATTTGTTTCTGTTAATATGGTGTATTACATTTATTGATTTGTATATGTTGAACATTCCTGGGATAAATTTTACCTGGCCATGGTATACAATCTTTTTGATGATTTGCTGCATTCGCTTTGCCAGTATCTTATTGAAGATTTTTGCATCTATGTTCACTAAAGATATTAGCCTATAGTTCTCTATTTTTGTTTGGATCCTTCTCTGGTTTTGGTATCAGGGTAATGCTTGCTTCCTGGAATAAGTTTGGGAGCATTGCTTTCCTTTCAATTTCATTAGAGTATGGGGTGTAGTGGCATTAGATCTTCTCTAAAGTTCTTGTAGAATTCAACAGTGAATCCCTCAGAACCTGGGCTTTCCTTTATTAGTAGTTTTAAAAAAAATTATTTCAATTTCATTGACTGATATTGGGTTATTTAGAATTTTTATATCTTCTTGTTCAGTTTTGATAATTCATATGTGTCTAGAAATCTGCCCAGTTCTGAGTTTCCCATCTTATTAGAATATAGGTTCTCAAAGTAGGTATTGATGATCTGGATTTCTGCAGGACCCTTGTGATTTTTGCCCTTTTTATTCCTAATTGCATGGATTTGTGTCTTTTCTTTCCCTTTTTTTTTTTTTTGATAAGGTTGGCTAAGGGCTTTTCTATTTTTATTCTTTCAAAGAACCAACTCTTTGATCTATTGATTACTGTTTTCTTAGTCTCCATTGCATTATTTTTGCTCTGCTATTTGTAATTTCCTCCCTCATACATGCTTTAGGTTTTAGCTTCCTCTTCTTACTCTGGAAGCTTGAGGGTCAACATTAGGTTATTTATTTGAGCTCATTCTGTTTTTCTAATGTGGGAATTCACTGCTATAAATTTCCCTTGTAGAACCGCTTTCTTTTCATCCCATAAGTTCTGGTATGTTGTATTGGCATTATTGTTTAATTGTAGAAACTGTCTAGTTTCTTCTGTAATTTTATCTGTGACTCATTGGTTGTTCAGGAGGGTGTTATTTAATTTCCATATGTTTATGTAGTTTCTGTGGTTTCTTTTCCCCTTGATTTCCAGTTTCACTGCACTACGATGTGGTAGTATGCATGGGATAATTTCAGTTCCTTTGCATTTGCCTAAGCATGTTCTATGAGCTAGCAGATGGTCTATTTTGGAGAAGGTCTTGTGTGCTGCTGAAAAGAATGTGTATTCTGTTGTTGTTGGTTGGAACACTCCACAGATATTTACTAAGTCCATTTGTTCAAAGGTTTGGTTCAGGT
The DNA here is from genome assembly GCA_028451465.1 of Erethizon dorsatum. NCBI lineage: Eukaryota > Metazoa > Chordata > Mammalia > Rodentia > Erethizontidae > Erethizon > Erethizon dorsatum. The sequence continues at coordinate 78,973,794 of CM051831.1, read as the reverse complement.
CTGATATTGTTTGTTGATTTTTTTTTGGTCCAGTTGATCTATTTGTGACAGTGGGGTATTGAGGTCCTCCATTAAAATAGTATTAGTGCTTATCTGGTTTTTCATACCCATTAGTGTTTGTTTTATATAGTTGGATGCACCAGTATTTGGTGCCTCTATATTTATGGTTGTTACCTCTCCCAGTTGGATTATTCTGTTAACAAGTATGTAGTGACCTTCTTTGTCTCTTCTCATCAGTTTTGGCTTGAAATTCACTTTGTCTACAAACTCAATAGTCACCTCTGCTTCTTTTCTGGGTTCCTGTGGCATGGAGTATTGTTTCTCATCCTTTGACTTTCAGTCTATGAATTTTCTTTTGTGTTAAATATGTTGTGTGTAGCATATTGTTGGATCTTGTTTCTTGATCCATTCTGCCAATCTGTTTCTTTTGAACGCTGTGTTGAGACCATTCACATTTATGGTTACAACTGATATGTATTTACTTATCCTTGTCATATTATTTTCCTGTTGTTGGTTCCCTTGCTTTCCCTTCTGTTTAATTTCTTGCCCTGCCTGGTAGATTCATGCTATTGAAATTCTTGGAATAAAACGGCCTTCATTGTCTTTTCTAGAATATCCTTTAGGATTTTTTGGAGTGCCTGTTTTGTGGTCATGAATTTCTTCAGGTGTTCTTTATCATGGAAGTATCTTATTTCTCCATCAATTTTTTTTTTTGTGGGTACCGGGGGGTTGACCTCAGGACCTCGTGCGCCAACAGGCACCTGTGCCGCTGAGCGATATCACCGGCCCCTTTTTCATATGTGGGTTCTGGGAGTCAAACTCGGGCCCTCACGCTTGCAAGGCAGGCGCTTACACCACTGAGCCATCTCACCGGCCCTCTCCATCAATTTTGAAAGATAGTTTTGTGAGATACATCAAGGTGGGTTGGAGGTTGTTTTCTTTCAGTGCTTGAAATACTTCACTCTAAGCTCTCCTTGACTTAAGGGTCTATGTTGAGAAGTCTTCTGTGATTTCACTGAGCTTTGCTTTTCAGGTAATTTGTTTCTTTTCTCTAACAGCTTTTAATATTCTGTTCTTGTGTTGAATTTCTGGAATCTTGACTATTATGTGCCTTAGTGTAGTTTTTTCTTTTTTTTAAATTTTTTTATTTTAAAGAGAAGAAAAAACAAAACAAAACAAAAAAAGAACAAATTTTCAAAACAACATAATATGAGGGTAACAATGGTCAATGTATTACGTATTATTATCTTTAAGTTAGTTATTCAGGATACCAGACATTAGCATTCAATTGTCCAAACATTATTGGCTCAAACCTTACTCTTCAATGAACTAAGTAAAATTGGTAGTGTATCTATCTTAAACATCTTATATATATATACAATTTTTTCCCTTTCCCTTCTTTCTTTTCCCTATTCCAGTCTCTCTTTCTTATTGACCAGTTTCTTTTTGATTCACTGTGTCTATTGTACATTTTGGATCTTATTTACTCTTTCAGTTTCTCATACTAGAGAGACAATATGATGCTTACACATGTGCGTCCGGTTTATTTCACTTATGAGTATTTTCTCGAGTTGCATCCATTTACCTATAAAAGTCTCCTTCTTTATGGCTGAATAGTACTCCATTGTATAAAAATACCACATCTTTCTTATCCATTCCTCAGTTGATGGGCATTTGGGTTGTTTCCAAGATCTGGCTATTACAAATTGTGCTGCTATAAACATGGGTGCACATATATCACTGTGGTACGATGTTTTTAATTCTTTGGGGAAGATGCCCAGAAGCGGAATAGCTGGGTCAAATGGGACCTCCAACCCTAGTTTTTTGAGGAATCTCCACACTGACTTCCACAGTGGCTGTACCAGTCGACACTCCCACCAACAGTGAAGAAGGGTTCCTTTTTCCCCACAGCCCCTCCAGCATTTGTTATTAGTTGATTTCTTTATAGTAGCCATTCTTTCTGGGGTGAGATGGTATCTCAGTGCTGTTTTAATTTGCATCTCTTGAATGACTAGTAATGTTTCACATTTTTTTGTATATTTATTTGCCATTAGTATTTCTTCATCTGAGAAATGTGTATTCATCTCAGATGCCCATTTTTGGAGTGGGTCTTTAAATTTGGGAGGTCTGATTTTTTTGAGTTCTTTATATGTTCTCGATAGTAATCCTTCGTCTGAGGAACAGCTGGCAAACATTTTTTCCCATGTTGTGGGTTGTCTTTTCACTCTGTTGGTGGTTTCTCTTGCTGTGCAAAAGCTTTTTAATAAGATGAGATCCCAGTTATTGATTCTTTGGGATAGTTCCCATGCAGTTGAGTTTTTATTCATAAAGTCTTTGCCTACACCAATGTCTTCAAGGGATTTACCTATCCTACCTTCCAGCAGATTTAATGTTTCTGTTTTAATATTTAGATCTCTGATCCATTTTGAATTTAGTTTAGTGCATGGTGAAAGATATGGGTCTAGTTTTAATCTTCGGCATGTGTAGAGCCAGTTTTTCCAGCACCATTTATTAAAGAGGCTATCTTTCTTCCAGCGAATGTGTTTGGCACCTTTGTCAAAGATAAGGTGGCTTAGTATGTCTGGGGTTGTTTCAGCATCTTCTAATCTGTTCCATTGATCTTCAGGTCTGTTTTTTTGCCAGTACCACACTGTTTATATCACTGTAGCTTTATAGTATAATTTCAAGTTGAGGATTTTGATGCCCCCTGCCTTGCCTTTGTTGCCCAGAATTGCCTTTGCTATTCTAGGTCTCTTCTGATTCCAAATGAATTTTAGGATTGCTTTCTCTAATTCTGTGAGATATGCTGTTGGAATTTTGATTGGAATTGCATTAAATCTGTATAACAATTTTGGAAGTATGGCCATTTTCACTATATTGGTTCTTCCTATCCAGGAGCAAGGGATATCTTTCCATTTTCTGATATCCTCTTCAATCTCCTTTTTCAGAGTACTGTAGTTTTCAGTGTATAGGTCTTTTACATCCTTTGTGAAGTTGATTCCTAGGTATTTCATGTTTTTGGATGTTATTGTGAAAGGTATTGTTTCCCTAATTTCTCTTTCAGTAAGTTTGTTATTTGTGTACAGGAAGGCTATTGACTTTTGAGTATTGACTTTGTATCCAGCTACACTACTGTATTTGCTTATTAAATCTAGCAGTTTTTTAGTGGAGTTTTTGGGGTCTTCTGTGTAGAGTATCATGTCATCTGCAAATAATGATAATTTAACTTCTTCCTTTCCAATCATTATTCCCTTTATTTCTTTCTCTTGTCTAATTGCTCTGGCTAAAGTTTCCAGAACTATGTTGAATAAGAGTGGGGACAGTGGACATCCTTGTCTTGTTCCTGAATTTAGAGGGAAGGCTTTCAGTTTTTGGCCATTTAGTATAATATTGGCTGTTGGTTTGTCATAGATAGCTTTTACCAGATTGAGATAAAGACCCTCTATTCCAATTTTCTGTAGGGTTTTTATCATGAAAAGGTGCTGGACTTTGTCAAAAGCTTTTTCTGCATCAGATGATCATGTGATTTTTGTCTTTGGTTCTGTTAATATGGTGTATTACATTTATTGATTTACGTATGTTGAACCACCCCTGCATCCCAGGGATGAATCCAACTTGGTCATGGTGTATAATCTTCTTGATGATTTGTTGGATTCTGTTTGCCCATATCTTATTAAGGATTTTTGCATCTATGTTCATTAGGGAGATTGGCCTGTAGTTCTCTTTCTTAGTTGGGTCCTTCTCTGGTTTTGGTATCAGGGTAATGCTTGCTTCCAGGAATGAATTTGGGAGTATTGCTTCCCTTTCAATTTCATTAAAAAGTTTGAGAAGTAGTGGCATTAGGTCTTCTCTAAATTTCTTGTAGAATTCGGCAATGAATCCTTCAGGGCCTGGGCTTTTCTTTGTTGGGAGGTTTTTAATTACATCTTCAATTTCATTGGTTGATATTAGTTTATTTAGGATTTTAAAATCTTCTTGATTCAGCTTTGGTAATTCATGCGTATCTAGGAATCTGTCCATTTCTTCTGCATTTTCCATCTTAGTAGAATATAGATTTTTAAAATAGGTATAGATGATCTTCTGGATTTCTGCAGGGTCCGTCGTGATATCACCCTTTTCATTTTCAATTGCATGGATTTGAGTCTTTTCTTTTCTTTTTTTAATAAGGTTGGATAAGGGTTTGTCAATCTTATTTATTCTTTCAAAGAACCAACTTTTTGCTTCATTGATTCTTTGTATTTTTTTTTAGTCTCCAATACGTTAATTTCTACTCTGATCTTTATAATTTCCTCCCTTGTACGGGCTTTTGGCTTAACCTGCTCTTCTTTTTCTAGAAGTTTGAGGTTCGCCATTAAGTTGTTTATTTGCGCTTGCTCTATTTTCCTAATATAAGTATTTAATGCTATAAATTTCCCTCTTAGGACTGCTTTCATTGTATCCCATAAGTTCTGGTATGTTGTACTGTCATTATCATTCAGTTGTAGAAATTGTCTAATTTCTTCTTTAATTTCCTCTGTGACCCATTGGTTGTTCAGGAGGGTGCTATTTAATTTCCATGTGTTTAGGGAGTTTTTGTGATTTCTTTTGCCATTGATTTCTAATTTCATTGCACTATGGTCTGATAATATGCATGGGATAATTTCAATTCCTTTGCATTTACTTAAGCAGGTTTTATGAGCTAGTATGTGGTCTATTTTGGAGAACGTCCCATGTGCAGCTGAGAAGAATGTGTATTCTGATGTTGTGGGGTGGAACACTCTGTAGACATCTACTAAGTCCATTTGTTCCAAAGTTTGGTTCAGTTCTAGTATTTCATTATTGATTTTCTGTCTAGTTGATCTGTCTTTTTGTGACAGTGGAGTATTGAGATCTCCCAATATAATTGTATTAGTGCTTATTTGATTTTTCATGTCCTTTAGTACTTGTTTTATATAGTTGGGTGCATTGGTATTTGACGCATATATATTTATGATCGTTATCTCTTCCTCTTGGATTGTTCCCTTTACAAGGATGTAATGACCGTCTTTATCTCTCTGAATCATTCTTGGCTTGAAATTCACTTTGTCTGCAAAAAGAATAGCTACCCCTGCTTTTTTCTGGGTTCCTGTTGCATGGAGTATTGTTTTCCATCCTTTGACTTTCAGTCTATGAATTTCTTTCTGAATTAAATGTGTTTCTTGTATACAGCATATTGTTGGATCTTGCTTCTTGATCCATTTTGCCAGTCTGTGCCTTTTGATTGGTGAATTGTGACCGTTAACATTGATGGTTAAAACTGATATGTATTGACTTATACTTGTCATGATATTTTCCTGTTGTGGTTTCCCACTCTTTGTTTTTCCCCTTTCCTGCTATTTAATTATCTGCCCTGCCTGATGGATTCCTTCTGTTGGGGTTCCTATCTCTTTCTAGAATGTCCTTCAGAACATTTTGGAGTGCTGGTTTGGTGGTCATAAATTTTCTCAGATGTTCTTTGTCATGAAAGTATTTTATTTCTCCATCAATTTTGAAAGAGAGTTTTGCGGGGTACATCAATCTGGGTTGAAAATTATTTTCCTTTAGAGCTTGAAATACATCATTCCAAGCTCTTCTTGACTTGAGGGTTTGTGCTGAAAAGTCAGCTGTGATTCTGATGGGTTTTCCTTTATAGGTGATTTGTCTCTTCTCCCTAACAGCTTTTAAGATTCTGCCCTTCTGTTGAATTTCTGGGATCTTGACTATGATATGTCTGGCTGAAGTTTTTTTTTTTTTGATCATGTCTAGTTGGTGTTCTAAAAGCTTCACTTATTGGGGGGTCAAATTCTTTTTCTCTTCCAGGAAAGTTCTCCCTGATAATGTCTTTGAACAAGGTTTTAATGTCATTGATGCTATCTTCTGCTTTTTCATTTATTCCAATTATTCTTAAGTTGTTTATCTTTGAGTCATCTAGCAGTTGCTGAATTGATTTTTCATGGTCCCTTGCTGTTTTTAAGAATTCTTTCTTTTCATGATCACTAATTGCAAGCCTGTCTTCTATATCTGATATCCTGTCCTCACATTGGCTTAATCTGCTACAAATACTTTCAATGGAATTTTTGTTTTCTTGGATATCTGCTTGAATCTGTCTTATGGATTCCATTTCTTTCCTATGCTGAGCATTCATAGTTTCTATAGTTTTCTTAAGCTCATCTATTTTTTTGTCTGTATCAGCTATAGTGTCCTTAAGCATGGTCTTCATTGTGGACATTATCTCTGCAGTTATCTGTGAAATTATTTCTGTTTTAATTTTTTCCAGAGCCTCATTCAGTTGTTTTGTTGTTACCACTTCAGATAGGCCAGTTGGGTGTCTTTCAGATTGTCCCACCTTGTTGCCCCCTAGGTTTGCCTTTGGTGAATTGGATGTGTGGGGTTGCATCTTGTTTAAGTGTCGTCTCATTTTTTCTTTCTTTAATTCCTGGGGTGATGTTTGTAAATTACCTATGATAGGTTACTTTATTGCTAGTGTTCAAGATCCTTAGAAGATGACTACTTCTCTGCAGTATCTTCCAAATGGAGCTTGCTTTTGGGTTTTGAGCTTTCTGCCAGATCCTACCTCTTCAATTCGTTGGATGTGAGAAGTTGCTACTTGTTTGGCCCAGTCCTTGATTATTTGGTACTGTGCCACTGTATCAATCAATATCAATCATGAAATATCAGGGAGGAAAGCTGTTTAGAACAATTATTTCACATTTGGCTATAATGGTAACTGAAGCATCAAACACAGCCTAGAAAATGACAGACTGAGCTAACCAGTTATTTACCACTTTTAGCCATATAAAGTAGAGTTGCGGTTATATAACAAAATCTAAAACACACCAGAAAAGTTACATGCAGTATACAAGTCCTTAGTATGTCAATTTTTCCCCTCAGGAGTTTAAATTTAAAATGAGTTAAGGAGGAAATAGAGTATTGTGAGAAGAGGAAGGAATTAGATGTAAGGTTAGAGGACCAAGAGGGATCCCACTAACATTGGGACACTGGTGCAGAGGACTGGTGGGAATAAGAGAAGGAAAGGATAAAAGGAAGAACAGATCACAACCACAATCACAAAGAGGTTAGAGGCGCTGTTTACACTCATATAAAAGCCAGAGAGAATAATGAAGGAAAGAGCAAATAGACAAACAGAAACAAAAATGAAGACAAAAACAACAAAGCCAACAGACAAAACAGAAATAAAACCCCACAAAAGAAAAAAAAAAAAACCCTTCACCAGAACAAAAAACTAATGAGAGAGAAAAAAAATAAAAATAAAATAAAATAAAAATAAAATAAAAATAATCAGTTCCGGGTGTTGACTCTGCTGTAGGCAGGCACCATGTGATGACAGAGTCCTGTTCCGTGCAGGTCCGTCCCAGCGAGCCAAGAGTGGCCCTTTGGAGGGGCGGTGAGCAGAAGTGTGCACTTTCAGGCGGAGACCAGTCTCCATCGCCTGCCGCTGTCAGTGCACTGCTTTCGCGCCGTTCTGATTTTCGCCACGCCCCCCACAATGGCGCCAGGCCAGTCGCTCTCTGGCGTGGGACAGGTGTGGCTGAGAGACGAGTCTCGTTCACCTGCCATCCTCAGCGCACTTTCGTGGGTCTGAGAGGCGCCGCGCTGCCGTGTCCGGAGCACGAGTTCCCAGCGCTGTTTTCGCGCAGCTCTGATTTTTGCCGCACCCCCCACAATGGCGCCCGGCCAGTTGCTCTCTGGCGCGGGACAGCTGTGGCTGAGAGACACTCACTCACTGCCGGCCAGCGCAGTTCTCCGCCACTCCCCTGCCCCGCCGCTGTCTTGCGATCCTCCGTGGGGGCTCCCTGGGTGCCAGCTGTCACCGTGTGTCTGCAGCTTTGAGTTTCTGTCGCGCCGTGATTCCTGGGATGGTAGAAGGTGAGCATGCAGGGTCTGCTCCTTCTTTGTTGAAAAGTACACTTCACTGGTGCCGGGGGTCCCAAGCTGCGCTTCAGAACTTTTCTGGGTCCCGGGGAGGCATCTCCCCCACTCCTGCGCTCTCCCGGTCACTATATTCCCGTAGTCCAGTGGCAACTTTTAGAGAGTTTCGCTGTGTGCTTCTTACTCATCCGCCATCTTTTTTCCTCTCTCAGTGTAGTTTTTTCTGATCCTGACTATTTTGAGTTCTATATGCCTCATTTATCTGTATCTCAAATTGTTTTTTGATGCTTAGACAGTTTTCTGCTATTACTTCTGTGATCATTTTTTAATGTCTTTTGTGTTATCATCTGATTCTTCATTGATTTCAGTTAATCTTATATTACTCTTCTTTGCATCTTCTAGCAACTGTTGGATTGATTTTTCATGGTCCTTCTTCCTCTTTTTAAGAGGTCTTTCATTTGAAGGTCACCAACCAGAAGCCTTTTTCTAGGTCTGATATCCTTTCTTCACATTGGTTGACTCTGCAGCATACATTTTCAGTAGAATTTTTAATCACCTGCATTTCTATTTGAGTCTGTGTTATGGAATCCTGCTCTTTCCTATGTTGGGCAGTCATGGTTTATGTGTCTTTCCTAAGCTCCTCTATTTTTAAGTTAATTAATTAGTTAATTAATTAATTATTTTTTTGGTGCTGGAAATCGAACTCACGACCTTGCGCTTGCCAGGCAGGTACTGTGCCGCTGAGCTATATCCCCGGCCCTATTTTTTAAATTTGTATCTACTCTAAATTCACTAATCATGTCCTTCATTATGGTTGTCCTCTCTTTAATTATGTTTTGTTTTTTTCAAGAGACTTATTGATCTGTTTTTTTTTACTTCCACCTCTACTATTTCCTAAAATTCTTCTGGGAGTTTTTTTTATTTCTTCCACCTCAATGCCCTGTTGATTTGCCTTGGGCAAGGTGGGCATTGTATTACATCTTGCTTCTGTGTTTCTCATTTTGTATTTTTTGTTTATTTTTTTCTGCATTGAGGCTTGTAAATTGCTTATGGTATGCAGCTTTATTATTAGTATTAAGACTCTTTAGAAAATGGCTACTTTTTAGATATGGCTTCTAGGCTTTTGAGGCTGTCCCAGTTTATGAGGGAAGAAATGTTTCTGCCCATTTGACCTAGCACCCAGTTCTTTGGTGCTGGACTATAGTATTGTATATGACCCCCAGACAATCTAGTTATTGGCATCCAAGGAAGATCAATTGATCACAACTATGTCACCTTGGTTAAAGTAGTATGATTAGTAATAGGAATAGCATCAAGCACAGATTAGAAAGTGAAAAACTGTGGTAACTATTAATTTGCCAACTTTAACCATAGGTAGTATATTTATAGTTATATAACAAGATATAAGACAAATCAGACAATTATATACAGTAAATATTTACTCACTAGAGTGATTTTACCCTAAAGGAGAAAATTTAACAGGGGTAAGAAGAAAAAATAGAGAAATGGAAGAAAAGGAAGAGATCAGAAGCAAAGCTAAAGGACAAAGTAATATTACCCTCAGGAAATTGGGGAAGAAGACTGTGGGAAAAGAAAGAACAAGAAGAAAACAGAACAAAACAAAAAAATTAAAAATAGTGTTGACACTCATGAGAAAAGAAAGAACAAACCATTAAACACAAAAAAATACAAAACAAACAAACAAAACCAAAACCACAAAGGAAAAAAAAAATGAAATTTCTCTTTAGTTTCTAGCGCAAACCCTTTGATCTCCAGTGCAGACTCCTTGGTCTTCCATCATGAATCCTTTGGCCCCCTGATGTGGACTCATACGGGACATTACCATGGGCTCCAGGGCTCCAGATCCTTCGGATCTCTAGCATGTGGGCAGATCTTTTGCACTCTTCTACATTTGACTCTGTGGACAGCCATTGTACGTCAGTCTTGTGAATTTTGGTGTCCTGCATTAAATCTGACTCAGAGCACGTGCAGTCTTTTGAAGAGCCTTGCCCCAGCTTTGCAAGCTCTTGTAAGCACTGACTAATACATTTACCATCTTTGGTATAGTATGATGTTTTTGGGGGGGTTGTTATTGAAATTTTAATTCCAGAATTTCCATATAGTTCTTTTTTTTTAGTTTGTTGCTCTGCTGAGATTTCCTATATTTTTTTACTCATGAATCCCATACTTTCCTTAATTCTTTGAACATATATTTAATTCTTTGAGCCATATTTATAATAGCTAATTTAAAATCCTTGACTTCTAATTTCATAGTATCTCAGTAGTCCTCTTACAGGGATTATAGTTTTGAGTTTCCTGTTGTCCAATGCTTAAAAATAATTTCCTCATATATCATCTCAGATTTTATTGCCTATGGCAGGACTCTAGTCCAATACCTTTTGCTCCATCATATGTGAAAGCAAAAGTTTGCAAGATGTGCCCTATAAGATTAAATTACAGTTTTGGGCTTGTAGCTCAGTGATATCGTATGTGCTTAGCATGCACACAAGGCCCTGGGTTTAATCTCAATGCACATGCACACACAAAAAATTTAATTACACAAACAGGAATGGATTTAGTAAGAAGGGATCCCAAAGCTTTTGTTTGGCCTGAAAAATAATTAATAGCCATGAGTTCTGTCCTATTCCTCAGAAAACTAGCTCCATTCACAGGAAGTTAATATGATGAATTAGGGTGTAGTTTCTCTGTACTTTTCTAAAAATGAAGAATAATAACCAACTCTTTTTTCTAGGAAACAAAAAGATTTCTAAAAATAACAATACCACAAACAATAATAATGTACTATTGGTGAGTACTTAATGTTCTAGGTGCTATCCTTAAGATTTTATTCATATTAACCAATTTATTCTTTATAATAACCTAATTAGTTACCTGTTAATAACTAGCTAATTACTAATTAGTATCTAAACATCAATTACTAAATAATAATCCTACTTACAGATGAGAAAAATTGAGAAACAAACAGGTTGAATGATTTTCTTGAAGTGACATATCTGGTGAAGTGGGAGGTTAATGAAAAGCCTTTGCTGCTTTCAATTATGGAAATGTTATATAGCATAAAAGATCTTAGAGAGAAACACAAATGTGTAAATGGCAAGGAAGCAGGTAAATTTGGGGAATTCATGAGCACATGTGGGTATGTGGAGCAGGTATGGATATGGAAGAGCTTCCAACTCAGGGTCTTCCTACATGCTCTTTCCCTTGATCACAGCCTCTTTGTATTCTGTCAACTTACACATACCCTTGAGAGATTAGCTCCATATCACTATTACAAGGAAACTTGTCTCATGTTTTTGTAATATGCTTTTTAAAATTTTTCTGTTTCCCACCATATATTCAGCACATAGTGCTGTTTTTGGCATGTAGTTTGTGCTTAATAAGTATTTGTGAAATAAATAAATGAATCCCCCAAAGTAAGTAGGTTTCCCTTCTCAGATCCCTGTACACTTGATTTATTATTGAGGATTGCCTATTTTTTGCCTTTTCTTCCTATTAAAAATTACATATAGTAAAATTCACTTTTTTAGTGTACAGGTCTGAGTTTTAACAAAAGTACAGAGTCATGTAACTACTACCACGGTGAAGAGATGTAGAACAGTTTCATTTCTCCACCAGAAATTCCTTCTTGTTAATTTTTTGTAGTCAAACTCGACCCCTAACCTTTATACTCTGGCAACCACTGAGAATTGCTTATTTTACATTACCCTATGCTCTCTTTTTCTTTTCTATCAGCTTTGTCTATATTTCAGCTGTTTTACTGCTTGGTAGCACTCCTAAATTCTGTATTAAAAAAGTGAAACTGAATTTGACAGTCATCACATCCATTTATGCCCACAGGAAATCATTTGAACAAATAGTTGGAGTACTTGGAAGAAAGAGAAGGACAGTAGGTCAGCTGGGTTTTCATCAGTAACCTGTATTATTTCCATTCTTTTAGAAGTGCTAACATTTGATCTTTAGGCATCTCTATTTTACCATCCTTGCTGTAATTTATGCTTCATGGTCTTGTCCAGATTCTTGCAATAGCCTCCATACTGGTTTCCATGCCTTGAATATTTACTATTTTCAATCTCTGCATTTCACCCAGACTGAACTTTCTGAGACTTCTTAAAGCTTTTCATTGACACTCCACTGAACTTTAGCACCTTAGCATATCATTCACAACCCTTCATGCAGTCTCTTTCTTTTTCAGAATCATCATTACTGGGTCCTGTTCTTTTTACTCTATAATGTTCCAGGAGACCCAAATTAGTTGACACTTATAAGGTGCCGTATGTCTTACAACTGGATGCGTCTGTTCAGCTGCCCCTGGAGACTTTCCTTACTTTATCTGCCAATGAATGCATTATTGAAGATAAATGTATCCCATCTCTTGCTTTCCATAGACCACTTGACTATTCCCTCTTTTCTACCTGTTCACCCACTTGCCATAACACCCATAATTTCTTATTGTGTGCTGTGCTCAAATATTTATCTCCCAACTACTAGAAACAAAGTTCTTTGAGGTAAATCTGTCTCTTATTAATCTTTGAATCCCCAGTGTCTAGCACAGTGCCTGTCATATAGTAGATACTTAAAAAAGACTTGCTGAATACATCAATGAATTTTTACTGTACTATTAGTTGAGTAATATTTTTCATATATGTGTTTTAAATGTAGTTTTTGGTGCTTTAGAAAATTTTAAATCAAGTACTTTCCCATTTTTATGGGAAGCTAATGATCCCATTTTGAAGTTCTATTCAGCCTTCTGTGAAGCGATATGCATCTATGTGTGGCCTTGTCAGCTAGCATTATTTCAACTGGGCTTACCCGTAGCTGTCTGCTTGCGTACAGGAACTCAGTTTGCAACTGTGGAAATGAAAAAGGGGAAAATAGGATGTTGAAAGTTAATGTGAATTTCCCATTAGTGGTTAGCTGTCTTTGAACTTCCTCACCATTGAGGCTCAGAGTAAAGCCAGAGCAATCACTGTGTGCTCAGGCCCGGACTGGCCACAGGTCACACTGTTCACTTCTCTGTCTGTTATGCACTCCTATCCTGGGGACCTTAGCTCTAAGCTGTTTGATTTCAATGTATTTGCCACAGAAATGGATATTTAGTCCTTTCTTATGAAAGTAAAGATGTTGAATTCCCTAAAAAATTCTGTCTAACCATGTCATTTCATTGTAAAACTAAGCCAAAAAGAACCTAAACACTAACAAAGGATAAAGCTATCACATTTGTGATCAACTAGCTCTTGGTAAGAAGTGACAACAAGTGTGAGAAGGGAGGAAATGTGTTCTTAGTCTTCATCTCATTTGGTCAGGGTTATGGCACGAGTGGAAATCTGCCTCTTTCTTGTTTAATGTCCAGAAGTATCATCTTGGAGCTCTGTGACAGGAAACTACCATTTCTTTTCTTTCTTTCTTTCTTTCTTTTTTTTTTTTTTGGTACCGGGGATTGAACTCATGATGTCATGCTTGTCAGGCAGGCACTGTGCCGCTGAGCTATATCCCCGGCCCTAGGAAACTACCATTTCTTAGGGCAGTTACATTCTGGGAAAGATCCAAGTTGTGAAGGAAATGTTTATTGCCATAACAGAACAAATTACACCATGACTTTTTTTTTTTTTTTGTGGGTACCGGGGGTCGACCTCAGGACCTCATGCGCCAGCAGGCGTCCATGCCGCTGAGTGATATCACTGGACCTTTTTTCGTATGTGGGTAACGGGAGTCAAACTCAGGACCTTGTGCTTGACAGGCAGGTGCGTATGCCGCTGAGCCATCTCACGGGCCCCACACCGTGACTTTGAATTGTCATATCACCAGTTTAGGCTGAAGCAATTGTTCTCAAACTTAAGTTTTCACTAGGATCAACTAGAAACCTTAACACAAACATCTTGGCTTATACTTCTGGAGATTTTGGTGAAGTAGGCTTGGAGTGGACCCTAGGAAGGTGTATTTTAAACCAGATATATACTCCTAGTGTGATTCTGTTGTACAAAGTTGTAAAACTATCTTTTCTTGGATTGTTGGAGATGGACAGAACAATGTAATCAGTCTTTAAGGAGCCCTTAGCTTTCTGAATTTATTGACAGCCCAATGCACTTTTATAAAAATCAGCTCAACAAACTGGGGTTTCTTCTTCAATAACATCTATTTTCACTCACTCTTGATGTTTCTCTGCAGGCTGTGTACTGTGGTGTGTTGCATTTATGTCACTGTAACCTCCTGCTATGACTTATTTAATTGTCGTAGGATGGTGTCTATTTAGCATTTGGGGAGACTTGACATGATGGTGTAGTACAAATGGAATGCGGACAGAGCAGGGATAAAGGATGCACAGTTGATGAAGACAGGTGAATAGATAATGCTATCATTCTTACTTTTTTTTTTGAGACATAATTTTTCTATGTTGCCCAGGTTGGCCTGGAACTTGCACTCTTTCTGCCTCCTAAGTAGCTGGGATTACAGGTGTGCACATTATGCTTGTCTTTTACCCTTCTTTCTGCTCTGAGTTGAATTGCAAAAAGTTAGTTCAGTTATCCAGGTTTGGTTTGGGACTCCAAAAAGTGGATTTAGTCTCAATGTTTGTAGCATCTTTCTGTTGGTTAAGCACTGGAATTACAGTTGTCTACTGGAGAGGCAGAGGACTGGTGATAGTGGAGAATCTTTGCTTAAGTTTTTGTTTAATAATAACTTATATAATAATCCGAAGAAGCACAAGATTTTCAGAGAGAAATTTTCAGCAACCATTTCTCAACTGCTATTTTGATCTTGGGGAATTTGAGGTGTGAGGGCACACCCGAACATCATAGTGACTTCAGAAGCAGTACAGCATGTCTCAGTAATTTAAATGTTATGTATGTCCAAAGATAGGGTATTCTTTTTTTTTTTAAACTGGTTGTTTATTTTAAAAAATTTTATTAGTACATGTTTCAGTACATGCAGTTTACAATCATTTTGGGGAATGGTTACATATATTTACTACAGCTTGTTTTCTTTCTTTTTTTAAATTCACTTCCCCTTTCCTTCCACTTCCTTCCTCCTCCAATTCCCCTATCCTATTTTTCACTCTTGTTGATATTATTAATCTTAGCTCATATTATGGCATATAATGTTTACATTAATTGAGGTTATTAGGTTCCTGTACATGGCATATGTTTATTCCAGTTATTTCGCCTTCCCCCCTCCTCACCCCTTACCCTTGTTCCCTTGGACCCCTTCCCTATTGCAAGAGATCCATCTCCTTGTCCCCATCTATCCATCCTTTATTATTCTTTGTCTGTACTTTGCCTCACTCAAATGAGAGATACAATATGGTATTTAAGCTGTGTGCTGGTTTATTTCACTCAAAATTATATTTTTCAGGTGCATCCATTTTCCTATAAATGTCTCAAACTTGTCATTCTCTATAGCTGAGTAGTATTCCATTATATATAGATACTACATTTTCTTTATCCAGTCATCTGTTGGTGGTATACAGGCTGCTTCCAGGATTTGGCTATTTGAATTAGGCTGCTATAAACATTGGTATACATGTATTGCTGTATTATGATGTCTTAAGCTTTTTGGGGAAGACACCTAGCCAGGGGATAGTGGGGTCATATGGAATTTCTAATTTCAGGTCTTTGAGAAATCTCCATATGGATTTCCATAGTGGTTGTACTAGTTTATATTCCCACCAACAATGAAAAAGTTGCTTTTTCACTGCAGCCACACCAGTATTTGTTATTGTTTGCTTTCTTAATGATTGCCATTCTTTCCAGAGTAAGGTGGAATCTTAGTGTTGTTTTAATTTGCATTTCTGTAATGACCAGAGAAGTTAAACATTGTTTCTTGTATTTGTTGACCACTTCTATTTCTTTCTCCATGAAGTGTCTGTTCATTTCTCTTACGTCATATCTTCCCTAGATCTTTAATTTTAGTTGGTTTAATTTTTTTGAGTTCTTTGTATATTCTGGATGTTAGTCCTCTGTCTGAGTAGCTGGCAAAAAATTTCCCATTCTGTAGGTTGTCTCTTCATGCTACTGACAGATTCTTTTCTGTACAGAAGCTTTTTAGTTTGATACAATCCCATTTGTTGATTCTTGCTGTTATTTGTTGTACAGTTGAGGTTCATTTTTTTTTTTTTTGAGACAGGGTCTTGCTATGTAGCCCGCCTCAAACTCACAGTGATTCTCCTGCCTCAGCCTCCTTAGTGCTGGGATTACAGGAGTGTGTCACCACGCCCAGCTTAGTTGAAGTTCTTTTTGTAGTTTTCTTTTTTTGGGGGGGTACCGGAAATTGAACTCAGGACCTTGTGCTTGCCAGGCAGGTGCTGCACCACTGAGCTATATCCCTGGCCCTGAGGTTCTTTTTGAAGAAAAGATTTCACGAGACTATCATCAAAAGCAACTTTTTATCTACAGTATCTTCATTTCTAGGGCTGAGAGAATTAGTAGAAATTATATTAAAGTAATGAGATATAATTATCTTTGGGTTTGGAATCTAGAAAATGGTGCTAAAATGAGAGACATAGAATATGAAGGAAGAAATCTTACAGATGCTGAGTTCAACACTCTGAAATTACTTTTATCCTTGTAATTCAAGTAGTTGTCTGATTTCATATTTATAGACTAGTATAAGCCAATGCTACTCTTCTTTAATGTCACTGAAATTCAAGGGGGCTTTGAATTTTCCTTTTCTTCTTCTGGATTGTAATGCTTCACATTTATTATCACCAAACTTGAAAGGTTTCAATCAAGGTTTTGGTCAAGGAATCATTTGGGTAGAATGTAAGTCCTGACACAATCTCTTTTGCCTGCAAAATTGCATTGACATTAGAGCCAGACAAAGCAGAGTGAAAATTTCATGGTTGGTTGACTTTGAGTGTGTCATTCAATGTGTCATGCCTTTGTGTTCTCACCTGTAGAATGTTACCACCTGTAACATACATGGATTGAATGATAATACAAAAGTAAAATATCTGGTACAAAAATTATATACTGTTCCTGGGTACATGACATTTTTCTGGTGGTATGAAAATTACTTTCCAACACTGATTCATTCCTTTATTTTATTTTATTTTATTTTTTTGTGGGTATCGGGGGTCGACCTCAGGACCTTGCGCGCCAGCAGGCGCCCGTGCCGCTGAGCGATATCACTAGCCCTTTTTTTGTATGTGGGTTCCGGGAGTCGAACTCAGGACCTTGCACTTGCTAGGCAGGCGCTTATGCTGCTGAGCAATCTCACCAGCCCTGATTCATTCCTTTAAAGTAGAATGGAGAGGACATTGGACTTAACAGAGGACCTTGAGAAGAAAAAATAAATATATTTTGGAGGAGTAAGCAAAGATTGTTAAAAGACAGCAGCCTGGGGTAACTCTCTTTGGAGAGAACATCCTGTCTGCACTCTGGCAAAGGTCTGTGTGGGCAAACAAGTATCTTATTTGTCACTGTATTAAAAAGGTCAGACTCTAACAACATTTGTACCTGTGGCAAACATTCTCTAAAAGACCCTCTCTGTAAAACATGCAGAAACATTTGCTTTGATGATGTTTTGTGCAAATTAATGTTTAGCAAGTATATTTTACTTGTTTTATTTCCTTCACGTGACTCTGTACAGGTCCATAATATTCCTTCCTACCATTATTTTCCCAAGCCTAACTTTTAAGCCTCTCTGTCTGTACTCCAGTCTTTTTGCAAATAGGACAGTGGCTCCTTTGGTCTCCTCAACCCCCAGTCTCCTGCCCTATACATATTTATTGAAAGGATACCCAAAGTTGGTAACTTTTCACCATAATGATAGCAGTAGTATTTATATAAGCCTCTTTAGTTTATGAACTGATTTCACAGGCATGGTTTGGTTTACTCCTGTTAATAACCCCCTATGGTAGGTTATTGCATCTCTGATAATTCAGAAATTGAGGTTGACAGCAAATAATATCAGATCATGGCATGGCTCATCTTATCTTTCATTAATTGTCTGCTTTGTCTGTCTTACAACATTGTCCTCTGTGTAGAGAAAAATCTTGTGGTTATTATAGTCTGAATTTTAAAAATCTTAATTCTAGACATTGTCTAAATTACAATAGCACTTTATGGAAAGTCTTGTGCGTATGTCTATATTAGAATGATCAGAAAAGGGAAATTGCTTTGGTAGTTGAGAAACTGCTGAGTATCAAAGAAAGATAAAGGAGGAGGAAATATATTATTTAATACAAAAAGAGAGAACACTTAAGTTACCAAAACAAAACATGATTTGAATACTTATGAGCCTAAAACCCACATGAGCCTACAGTCTGGCTATTGAGATCCCCTGAAAGCTATTCTAGAACCTTGCTCAATAGCTAATGGGGAAAAAAAAAAAAAACGCTTAAAAAAGGACTATTCTGCCAGTTCCTTGTGGTTGTGAGATGTATTTTTTGTAACAAGGTGCTATTTAAAGTATGAGCTCTCATTTTATATAGTTGATTTTACTTAATTCTAAAGAAGAACGTTATACAGTATACTTTGGTTGACTGTTATGGGACTATAATTTTAGACAGATAAAAATTATTTAAGTCCCATAAGGTCCATGAAATGTTGGCAAATATTTTTTGTTTTATCACAGAAGAAGCCTAGATATGAACAATAATAAAAACCTTTGTAACAACTTCACTTCTGCATAGCATTTGTTACCATTGAAACTCATTCCTCACATTAATAGAAGTGAGTTGGAGAGGCAAATAGGGAAAAGGCAGACTCCATAGTGCTTCATGGTTATTTGGAAAGTTAAATCATCACTCTGGTTTTGATTGATGACTGAATGATAACACTTCTTTTATCTGACGTGTAAGAGGCTATGATGGAAAGTTATGGAAGCTCTAGTGCTTAATGGGTTCTATTCTTTTATCTTTATCTGACATATTTACACATTTCCACACAGATTAATACACAACTTATACATACCCATGGTCAACTTTAAAGTAATATGACTCTTTTTGAAAAACACACCTAAATCTGTATATCCAAATGCAGCTTGTTCCTTTCAAAATGAAAGCATATTTCTGTGTTATTGTGATTTTTCAAGCTTTTGGGATTTCACTTTTTGGGAACTGTTTGTCTTTTAGTACTTTGATGGATGTTAAGTTTTGCTCCTGGGAGTGGATTTGATTATTAGTAACAGCTGAATGTCATTTGAAGCCAAGTGAATACATAGCTGTCTGAGTAACAAATTGTGGTAAAACATGAGCAATACAGAGAAGTTCCTGTTTCTTGTTTCTCTAATCTCTTTTGTAAAGAGATGCCAGAATCAACTTTTTAGAATTGAGCCCCACTGAAAACATTTTCTGATCCCAATACCTCCTCTTTGCACAGTCAAAATTAAGTTTGAACGCAGCTTTCCAGGTTTACTTACCATGACACTACCGTTTAGCTTGGTTACCTACACTGAACTACTGGACTTTTGCTTACCAGCTTCAGGCCTCCATCTATGCTATTCTTTATGGAGTAGCATTTCTGTATTCCCAGTGATTTGTATTTACTACCCCTTTATTTCAGAAAAGTTTCATTCTTGCCGAATTCCTGTATCTTTCCAATTGTTAATAAATTGCTCTGAGTTTCCAGAGTTGTCTGTGTTGCCTTCAATCATGTAGTATTGCTACTAGATTCTAACCTTTTGATTTAAATGCTTTTGTTTTGGTAGAACTAGCATTTAGCTGTGATTTCTACTTGGTAAATATTCAATATTACTTTTATTAGTGATCCTGAAGACAATTTTAAAGGTGCTTACAAAGAAGCGTATTTTGGGTAATAGATGTTCATTTTTAAGGAAATTTTAAAGATAATGTTCATTGGGTATATACATTTATTATGGCTTAGATCTAAAATGTTCCCCCAAAAGACAAAAGTGTTCAGAGGTGGGGCTTTAGGAAGGTGATTGGATTAGGAGGGCCCTATACTCACCAGTGGATTAATCTACTGATGAACTCATAGCTGAACGTGCTGGTAGGGGGTGGGGCCTGGTAGGAAGAGGTGGGTCACCAGGAGCATGACCTGGAAAGGTGTATTCTTGTTCCTTGTTGCTCACTTCTCTCTATAATTCCTGGCTGCTGCCATTTGTTGAGCAGTTTTCCTTTGCCAGGCCCTTCTACCATGCCGTTTCTTCCTGGGAGCCAGGCAACCACGGGCTGAACCCTCTGAAAACATGAGCCAAATTAAGCTTTTTCCTAAGTTGCAGGTGTTGGGTATTCTGTCCCAGTAAAGGGAAAGTGACTAATACAATATTATAGACTCAAATATCTTATTTTTTTATTCCATAACTTTAGAGACACATAGTAGCAGATTGTTTTCCACTAGCTCTTCTTAGAATGTGACTTTAAAAGTCCTCCCATAAAGAGATAGGATCTATATTTCCTATTCTCAAATCTAGATGCAGAAGTGATGCTATGTGATGGTTCTCCTTGGTTTGTTTGAGGCACCTGGGACCATCTATTATTCTGCAAAGAAGCTAAGTAATCTGTAACAAGAACTGTGTAAAGAGGAATCAGGCACTCGGCCCACATTCCTGGCTGAAATCTCAGTTGACGGCTAGCACCAACATGCTGGCCATATGAGTGAACCATTTAAAAAGCAGATCCTTCAATCTCCAGTTGAAGCAACTTACCCAAAGCGCTGCGGAGCAGAGATTAACTGTTCCCAAGAACCTTGCCCAAACTATGGATTTTTTAGCACAAGGAGTGATTTTTGTTTTAAGCTACTAAATCTTGGAGTGGTTTGATATACAGTAATTGATAGCCAATCCATCCTATGTATGAATCATAGATCACGAAGTTTTTTTTTTTTTTCTGAGACAGGGTTTCGTTACATAGTTCAGGCTGGCCTTGAGCTCACTATGTAGTCCAGGGTGGCCTTGAACATGCAGCGATCATTCTGCCTCTGCCTACCCAGAGCTGGGATCACAGGTGTGAGCCACCACACCTGGTGATCACAAAATTTTGATTTGTAAATCTTATACATTACTTTATCCTTTTCATTCAGAGATGAAAAATGAATAGTATAGAGTTCATGTATATTTCACATATTCCATTTCTGAATTCATCCAGCTGGAGGAAGGTGGTGGGAAAGAAAAACTCTTGGGTATGAAATGAGAAGAAATGGGCATTACTGACTTATTAGCTAGGTGAACTTGGGCAAGAAGTTTAATTTCCTTGAACCTAGCTTTTTCTCTTTCAAAATGGAAATAAAAGCCGGGCATGGTGGTGCATGCCTGTAATACCAGTACTTGGGAGGCTGAGGCAGGAGGATCACTGTGAGTTCAAGGCCAGCCTGGGCTGCATAAGCGAGTGCAAGGCCAGCCTGCACTACATAGTGAAACCCTGTCTCAAAAAAAAAAAAGAAAAAAAAAAAAAAAAGAAAAAAAAATGGAACTAAAAATAATAGACCTATACTAGTCTTTTCCTCCATTCATTCACTGGCTCACTTATTTAACAATGCTTTATAGATTAGCTATATTGTACTATGTAAGTAATGAACATATAAAGATATGATATGTTGTTTTCACGGAGTTCATAGTTTACTAGGGGAGCCAGTGGCATAGTGAAGTTACAAAAGAGTTTAAGAAGTGCTATTATAGAAATAAGTGCAAGGTTAATTGTGACAATAGGACAGAAGAATCAATTCTGCCTTTGGGTGGTAGGGGATAATTCTACAGAACAGGAGAGGCTAGATCTGTCTCTCAAAAGATGAACAGTATCATTAAGTGGACAAAGAACAAAAGGGCATTCCAAAGATAGAAAGATACAAAACGATGTAAATATATTAGAAGGCACTATGTCTTTAGTCAACTGAAAAAATTTTGAGGTCTAGAGGCTAAGAAACAAAATTAGAGGCAGGAAAGGGGCAGATTTTTGAGAGCTTTGTGTGTTATGGCAAGGAATTTGGACTGTGCAGGTGAAAGGGAGCCCCCAAATAATTAAATCACAGAGATACCAGGACTGAGTTGTAACTTAGAAAGAACTGGAGCAGTGAAGAATAGACTTTGCAGGGACTAGAGAAGGAGGAAATAGCAAAGAGCATGCTTGCTCTTTGGCTAACTGTTTAGTATGTTAATATAAAAATCCAGAAAAGGATTGATAAAGACTTGAAAGAAGGTTGAGGTGGAAGGTTAAATGGAGTTAAGTCAGTTCTGAGTGATACTTATGGGGCAGAACAGATAATGGGCAGAATTGTGCAGATTGATGCGAGGACCCAAATGTAATACTATATGTTCAAATATAAAATACATACTCTACAAAGATGAAGAATTAAATAATTAGAGATAGGATTTATAGTATAAAACACCTTATATAGTACTCAAAAAAAGTCTATCAGAAGCTGGGCATTGTGGCACATACCTGTAATCCTAGCACTTGGAAAGCTGAGGTAAGAGAATCATGAGTTCGAGACCAACCTGGGCTACTAGTGAGTGTCACAAAAATAAAAACAAACAAACAAACAAACAAGTAAATAAATAAAAAGAAATATCTGCTATATAAAGGTGTTTTCACAATGCATCAAAAACCTATATGTGACTTCAATAAAAATATTTGAGGAAATGAATATTTGAATTAAATTGTTTTCTGCTAAATCTTTACTCCACGTCCAGTAATAAGGTAACACTAAACTTGGTGGAAATGGTAGAAGTGAGATGAGAGAAGTGGGAAGAAAGACTGAGAGGAAGAGGAATACTAGGTGGGACTCTAACAGGTCCCTGTCCCCCGCTCTGCAAGTATCTGCAATAGGGTATGAACTTTTGCTACCTAGAACTTTCTGAAAAGAAGGTAGTCTTCACTCTCAGGTGTATTAAGGAAAAGCACCACCTTAAGTTTTCCTCCATCATCTCTCTAGGCAAAGAGGACTAGCCACAAGGGCTTGGAAACAGGTGTTGCTTTGTTCATTCTCCATAAAAAGTAAGATTTTGTGGAATATAGCTGAGTTGATTGCATATAACAATATCACAATAAGGAATAACTTGGCTATTGCTCATGGCTTCATTTACATAATACCTCTGAAGAACTGACCTCTCCTTGATCTAATTCAGGAAAAGCCCTAGGTTAATCACACCTTCACATAGTATTGGGTTCATTAGGTAGTCAGTCTGACATTAGAAAGAGTGAAAGATACTCGTATGTACAAAAGGCACAGGTATGAAACACAACTTTGTGTTGACTTTTTTCCAAGAGTTTGAGGACTGGACTGAGACTGGAGAAAGAGTCAAAGGCTGGATATTGCAGAGCTTTGTTTGCTGTTCAAAGGAGTTAGGGTATGGGAGAAAGTGCTCCCCAGAAACAACTCAGTCAAGGAACACCCAGGATCATGTTCCAATTTAGAAAGACTCAAAGGCTATGCAGAGGATTGGTTATGTTCTACAAAAAGCCTGGGAAGTGCAGAATTTCAAATCTGCCTTCCCAGGAAGAACACATGGGATCTGAAAAGGATGTCTGCATTACAATGTGGTCCAGGTCTGAGAATTCTTGACTCAGGGATCCCGTGATAAACAAGGTATTAGGTCTTCATGATCTTGACATATTGCAGATAAGGCTTCTTCACACTGACTTTGCCTTTCAGCTCTAGTCTGAAGATTATTGGTACTTGCTCCAGGTACTAAGGGGAAGAGAAGAGAACAAAAATTTCTGTGGAGCCACATTAATCACTAAGGATGGGCCATATGGTGTGTAAATTAGGTTAAATTTATAAGTGTGGCTGAAACCCAACAAATTCTTCAGTGTAATTTTGCCCTCCCAGCCCTTGGGTGAAAATGACTCAGCTAAGGGAATACTCAGGCAGAACATCAAAGCAGTCTGGTTTATTACAGAGGAGATCCATGGCCATTATTAGAGAGAAAAGATTTCAAGGGGGTTCTGAGATTTTCTGATTTTTCTATTGTTTTTCATGATATTATTATTATTAATTTTTATTGCTGCATGTTTGCAGTACATAATGAATATATTCATGGAGAGCTGGTACATATACATAACACATCTTATTTCTTTTTATATCCCCTTCCCATCCCTCCCCCCATGACTCTATTATTTAGCTTTCTAATTTAATTCTCTACCACAATAAGTTTTCTCTTTTCTTCAGAAAATCTATCCCTATGTTTGTATTGCCAATGAATTTTTATTTTAAAAGGTTACACAGGAATGAGGAAGCAGGATTTAGATGTAATAATTTGCTGGCTGTTGGAAGACAATTTCAATGAACTATGTTGTTAGAGTCATCAAGTCTACAGCGTTAATGTCATCTTGAAGACCCAGTACCTCTGACTTGAATCTTTGCTATGATTCTAAGCAGCAATCACTTTGTGTATGAGTACTTGTGGCATATGGATCTCAGTGTCTTTTGGGGCAGCCCTCTGATAGAACTGCTTCCCGTAGTTCCATCTCTCCACACGAAACAACTTTTACCTTCTTCTCATAGTAGAGAAGGGGAACAAACCCTGAGGCTAAAACCACGAGCACAGCAATCTTTGCAGCAAGCACTAGGATCAGTGACACATATTTTGCAATAATCATTTTGATTGAATTTACTGACTTGGGGAAATGGGTTGCTCTGTCCCCTCTTTGCCCCAGCTTTTCCTTCCCTTTCAAACTTACTTTTCCAATATGCAAAATATGGAGAACCTGGTATTTACCAATAGTAACATCAAAGCCACTGTTCGACTTGGTTGGTGTCTTGGGCTCCTGGCTGAGAGAGGGCGAGAAAAGTCTCCTGGGATTATAGCTATGGCGTGACCATCAATGAAGGAATTTCAAACAACTTGCTAAACTTTTAAGGAGACTTTGAAAACTTACTCCGTCTCGCCTCCTAATGCTCTACCTAAAAAATCTAACTAAGGAGTTAATTTCTAAATATGGTAATTACAGCTTTTGCAAATTTCTTGTCCATAATTTATAGTCCTAAAATGAAGTGACAAGTCATTGGTGAGCACTAAAACTCATCCGGGAAACTTTTAGAAAATATTGTGGTTTGGGCTTCTGCCAAGACACTTAAGCCATTTGCAACGTGGGACACCATACACCATACTATCCTGAACTTCAGATGCAGGTTTGAGTTTTCATGAATTGAGTTTTGGAAGAAATCCATTTTTTTTCTGGTAAAACTCTACAGCTTTGGAAGTATCCAACTTTGTATCTTCTGGCAACACGAGATTCACAGAATCTTCCTCGGGTACTCTTTGGACCTTTTGGATTTAATTTTTCTACTAAGATGACTATCCAAATTATCTTAGAATAACAGATTGGTAACAATTCAAGATGAAGTTTTGAAGTATTGCCTCTCTTTGTGCCTCCCTTCCTCTTCTTCTAGAATGAGTGGATAGGTGAGTGGATGTGTATGGTAAAACACAGGAAGAGAAGATAGACTAGGTGGATGGAATTGTGTCTTAGTGTTGTGAAGTCACAGCTTTTCATGGTTGTTATGCACTTACCCATTTAGCTCTCTTTTGACCAACTCCTTCCCTACCTCTTCACCTTCAACCCTCCAAACCTGCAACTATAGTTAAATAACTAAACAGATGAAACTGATAAAACTTGTGTGAGTGTGCCTTTCTGGTCACACCACATCTGTGAGAGTCGTCTTCCTTGTCAATAGTCATAGGCAGTTGTTCTCTAGGGAGGCAAGTTCACCACGCACTCTGCACCCTCAGAGCAGAAGGGGGAGGGAAAGCCAGCACCTTTGGGTTAGTACTTGCTGGATCTTGGAATCCATGGGAGAGTAGGACAAAGGCACTCCCTAGAATCCTGGCAGACTCAGAAGGGAGAGAAAGAACAAGCTCAAGCTTACAGCCATCAGGGCTGCTTATTCATTCAGTAACATTTATGACTTGGTTGGTGTCTTGGTCTCTGGCTGAGAGAGGGTGAGAAAAATCTCCTGGGATTATAGCTGTGGCGTGACTATCAGTGAGGTAATTTTAAACAACTTTCAAATGTAAACTTTTTTTTTTATGTGGGTACCAGGAGTCGACCTCAGGGCCTTGTGCTTGCCAGCAAGCGCTTGTGCCACTGAATGATATCACTGGCCCTTTTTTTCCTTTATGTGGGTTCTGGGAGTCGAACTCAGGACCTCGCGCTTGCCGGGCAGGCGCTTATGCTGCTGAGCCATCTCACCGGCCCTCAAATGTAAACTTTTAAGGAGATTTTAAAAACTTCCTTTGTTTCAGACCTCTCATACCCCAAGTCTAACTAAAGAGTGAAATTCTAAAATGATAATTTTACCTTTTGCAAATTTCCTGTCCATAATTTATAGTCCTAGCATGAACTGACACTCATCTGGGAAGCTTTTAGAAAATAATACTGTTTGGGCTTCATCAAGGACTAATTAAATCAGAACTACTACTAGATAGGGTAAAAGTTCCTGATGAATTTAATGAAAAGCCAAGGTTGAGAACCATTGCATCAGAAGCAAATTAGTATTTGTAAATGTGCACCCAGTTCTGGCCTGGCGCTACCTCTTGGGCCTAGAGATAAAGAGGTGGTGAGCGCCCCCAGTGAGAGGGACTGACAATGGCTGTTGGAGTCTGAAAAGGGCTCGGTCTGAGAAAGGAGGCAAACCAAGAGAGAATAGAGTCAAGGAAGGAAAGGGAGGATGAATGTTTCAAGGACCATGGCCTCGGTCAGCAGGGTCTGTGCTACAGAGCACTCTCATAACACGATCTTTCAAAATAAAATCTGCCACTGGATGACAGCATTGTGACTGATGATCTTACTGAGCTCCATTGCGGCGGGATCACAGATGGCTGGGGCAGTGAGGAAACGAAGACAACTGAAGACTGAAAGTTTACGAGTCCTATGAAATGATAGTCTTAAAGGAGGATATAGGGCTTAGGCGTTTTTATTTTTTATTTATTAAGTTATGGGTGATATCTGAATATATGTGTGTGCTAAGGGGAGTGAAATGGATGAAGATACGGGGTGGGGGGAGAAAGAATTAGGGCTGGAACATGGTTCCTGAGAATGCAGAAGGGAAGGAACCTAGAGCACGGACAGGAAGAGAGAGGAGGCTGCACCGCCAGTGTAACAGGGGGAGGGTGGTTTGCTGGTGTGGATGAAGGTAAATGTTTAGGCACGGGAGTAGATGGGACTGCGAGATGTTTTCCTGATGATCTTAATTCACCGTGAAGTAGAGGTAAGGTTGGTTTAGGGGTTTCTTAGCCATTTTCCTCTGAGGTTTTAGGAACTACTGAAATAAAATGACAGCAAGAGCTTGGCACATATGCATTTCTTGCTTCCCTCTTTCCCTCTACATATGGAGTGATAGGAGGGATGGTAGGTATGGAGGACCCGAGGTGCAGGTAGTGTGGGAGACGCTTGGTCCTGTCTGTGTGGCCCTTTCCATCTTCCTTTCTCTCAACCCTCACGCATTTGCTCTTCTTCCTGCAAGCTGCAGAACTGTCCTGTTTTACATCTTCATTGTTCTTTTTTTCATCCCATTGTGTCAGGATATCACTGGCTACCACTGCTGTTTTAAGTATCTCTTTCTCTTTTTTGTCTGAACACTAAAATTCTGGTAGTTTACCAACATTGCTACTTAATCAGAGGGTTCTTTCCTTCCATACAGCTGGCTGCATGAAAACACTGTGTTGGAGCTCATCATACACAGTGACAAACATTCTAGCTTCCTGAAAACAGGAGGCCCAAATTAAGCAATGAGTAGAAACAAATTATGAAGAGCCAGGTTCATGGGCTGGCGGTCTTCCATGTTCGTCCTACTGCTTCTGTCTTCATTTCCGAAGCTCAAGCCTGGGAGACATGGAAAGGTGTAGTTTTGTTCCTGACTTCCCTTCTCTCTTTTTTTTGCTTCCT
This sequence comes from Erethizon dorsatum, assembly GCA_028451465.1. NCBI lineage: Eukaryota > Metazoa > Chordata > Mammalia > Rodentia > Erethizontidae > Erethizon > Erethizon dorsatum. Next base: position 78,946,106 of record CM051831.1, on the reverse strand, counting down.
GGCTGCCATGGGATGAGTAGCTTTTCTCTGTTATGACCTTTTACCATGCCTTGGAGCCAGACAACTTTGCACTAAACCTACTGGAAACTGTGAACCAAATAAACCTCTCCTCCTTTAAGTTGTGGGTGTTAGATATTCTGTCCCACCACTGGAAAAGTGACTAATACAGAAATCGTTACCAGTGAAGTGGAGTTGTTACTGTGACTGTACCTGGTTTAGAAGCATTTGGAAGCTGGTTTGCAGGAGGTGTTTGGAGGTGTTTGGAGATGCCAGCTAGAGAAGCCCTAGAATGCTACAAGCAGAGCATAATGAGTGATTCTTGTTGGAGCTCAGAAGACCAGAATGCTGCTAGGAATGCAGAAAGTAGAGGCTGGGCTCAGGAGGTTTCAGTTGAGAGCAAGGACTCCACTGGTAGTTGGATTAGAGGCCATGAGTGCTACACCTTGGCAGAAAATTTGTCCACATTTTCCCCTTGCCCTGAGTCTTTGTGGGAGACTGAAATTAATGGTGGTGGACTAATTGGTCTGGCAGAGGAAAGTTCAAAGCAGCCCAAACTTTCAGGCTGTGGCGTGTGTACCACTGGCTGCTTTTAGCCAGATTTACAGGGAACATGAGGAGCAAAAACAACTGTAGGCCAGACATGGTGGTGCACGCCTGTAATCCCAGCACTTGGGAGGCTGAGGCAGGAGGATTGCTGCCAGTTTGAGGCCAGCCTGGGCTATAAAGTGAATTCAAGGCCAGCCTGAACTGCATAGTGAGACCCTGTCTCAAAAGACAAAAAACAAAAAGCAAATGTAAAAATTTGCAGTTTCATCAGAAAGGAAGTGCCTACAAAGTTCAGACCATGAAAAGTATTGTTGGTGAAAAGGTTAGCATTAAAAAAGAAGCCAAGTACTTTGCATCAGAACTGTAGGAAAGATGACTGGAAGTCATCTCAGGAATCAGCAAGACCCACCTAGGCTCAAGGGTGCAAAACTGTAAAGCTTTCTTTAAGAAGAGAGCCTCTGGGCACCCTGCTGGTCTGCAGAATTTGTTCTTCAGGATTCCTTTCACAGTGCTCAGCCATCCAGGCACTCAGAGGGCACTGTGATCATAATGCAAAGGGGCCTGGCTACTGCTTGGGCTGGTGGCTGACCTTAGTGTCATCCACCTGGTGCTGGTTTTACAGGCATGCAGAATGCAAGAGTTATGGGGTCATGGAGGTTCTCACCTAGATTTCAGAAGAAAGCCTGGGAGGCCAAGCACTGTGCCCTTGATAGGGTGGCACACGAAACCGTGAGAGTGAAGCTGAAAGTAGAGCAGAGGGATGTGGAATGTCTGCTGAGGGAAGGTGTAGGTGATGAGCAGAGACATCTTAAGAGAGAGATATCTAAGACATAGACTAAATGCATTTTACATAATGAGGTGGATATGAGTATTTTGGGGTCCAGGAGCAGAATGTTATGCTTTAGATCTAAATGTCCTCTAAAGGTCTCATGTGTGTGGGAGTGATTAGATCACAAGGGTGCTGTAGTCATCAGTGGATTCATCCATTGATGATTTTGGTAGCTAAATTTGCTAATAGGAGGTGGGGTCTGGCTGGAGGTAGGTCATTGAGTGTTTGACCTGGAAAAGTGTATTGTTGTCCATGGCTGCTCCTGTTTTTCTCTCTGCTTCCTGGCTGCCATGAGATGAGCAGCTTTCCTCCACAGTGTCCTTCCATCATGCTTAGAGCCAGCCACCCTTGGAACAAACCCACAGGATATTGTGAGGCAAATAAACTCCTTCTCCTTAAAGTTGTGGATGTTGGTTATTCTATCCCAACAAAAAAGTGTGGCCAAAAAGTGACCAAAAAATGTCTAGTATATAAGTATATTCACTTTTTTGTATAACCAATGTCGAGAACTCTTTTCATCTTATAAAATCGAAGCTCTATACTCCATACCTGTTAATTTACTTTCACCTAGTATAATGTCCTCCGGTTTTATCCATGTTGTAGCATGCATCAAAATTGTCTTCTCCTTCTTCTTCTTCTTCTTCTTCTTCTTCTTCTCTTTTTTTTTTTTTTTTTTTTGAGACAAGGTCTCATTGTATAGTTCAGGCTGGCCTTGAGTTCACTATGTAGCCCGGGCTGGCCTCAATCTCATGGTGATCCTCCTACATCAGCCTCCCGAGTGCTGGGATTACAGGTATGCATCACCATGCCTGGCCAAAATCGTCTTCTTTTAAGATTGAATAATATTCCATTATATGTATATACTGCATTTTGTTTAACTATCTGTTGATGGACACATGGGACACTTCCCATATTTTCTCTATTATAAATAATGGTACTATGAACATGGATTTGTTTTAGTCTCTGCTTTCAATTCCTTAGATTATATGCCTAGAAGTAAAATTGCTGGGTAGTATGGTAACTATTTTTGAAGTTTTTTAAGAGACTGCCATACTGTTTTCTTTTCTTTTTTTTTTTTTTTTTTGTGGGTACCGGGGAGTCAACCTCAGGACCTCGCGTGCCAGCAGGCACCCGTGCTGCTGAGCGATATCACTGGCCCCTTTTTCGTATGTGGGTTCCGGGAGTCGAACTCGGGCCCTCGCGCTTGCCAGGCAGGCGCTTACGCCGCTGAGCCATCTCACTGGCCCTGCCATACTGTTTTCTAAAGTTATTGTGCCATTTTATGTTCCTACCAGCTGTGCACAAGGGTTTAAATTTCTCTACCTCCACACCAACTTTCTCATTTCCTATTTTTTTTGAGACAGGGTCTTGCTATGTAGTTCAGGCTGGCCTGGACTCACTATGTAGCCCAGGCTGGCCTCAAACTTGCAGCAATTCTCCTGCCTCAGCCTCCCAAGTGCTGGGATTACAGGCGTGCACCAGTACACCCGGTTTCTATTTTTTTTTTTTTTTTGATAGTAGCCATCCTAATGGGTATGAAGTGGTATCTCATGTACTTTTGATTTACATTTCTTCAGTGCTTAGTGATTTGAGCATATTTTCATGTGCTTATTTGCTAGTAGTGTATTTCTTTGGAGAAATATCTATTCAAGTGTTTTCTTATTTTTTAATCAGGTTGTGTCAAGAGAAGAAATATTTTAAGGTTTTTAGTATGTATTTAAAGCAACATTGTAAGGTGTTTGTATCAGTTAGTGCTTACTAGAAAAAACAGATTTAATACAAGATATACAAATATATAAGAATTTACAAGATTGACTTACAATGGCCGCCCACAGTGCCAAGTGTGGGAGAGTGCAAAGGATCTGTCTGTGCAATGGGGATGCGAAGGGTCCAGTTGAAGGCCTGGAGCACAGGGTAGTGTCCTGTGCAAGTCCCTGTCAGTAGGCCAAAGCGTGTGGGATGGAAAGTTGAAGGTCTGTGCTGGAAGCCAGGAGACAACATCTGAGGTGAGAACCAAGACTGGAGCTCCTCTGAAGCAAACAGAAGCAATCCTTCCCTTGTTTCCCTTTTATAGCATTCTGGCAATAATCCTCCCTAGGGTAGGTCTTCCACACCCAAAACTATGCTGAGTCAATTTAGTTGGCCATTTCTTACTCAAGTTGACATAATCAACCAAGCATCACAGGGTTAGTAAGGCTTTTTTCTCCAATTACTCTGTCATGGTCCCAGTGCGAATGTGGGCTTTCTGAGGTTAATTCCTATTTTAAGTAGCACTGAATGCAGCTGGCCCAGTTCTTTAAGTTATATTTATGTCATTTTTTGATAAATCTGATGTCTCTATATCTCTTAGAGATGGCAGAGAAGGGTCCAACACTCCTCAAAAGGTACTTTTATTCTATGGCTGCCCTAAATGCCTTGCAGCCAATCCAACTGCATTAGGTACCCGATGGTTGTTAAGGGAGATATTTGCTTTGGCTGCAGCAGGCTTCAGTCACAGACCTATCCTAGATGACTTCACCCTGTCTGGATGACCCTGCCCTTTAGCCTGTCTGCATGATTTCACTCCTCTGCAGCTCTCCTCATTCAGGTTTCCCCTACTTTTACAGATTGTATCTAGATGTCCCCCCAAAGCCTCATGCACTGATAGGCAGGGCTGTAGGGAGATCAAATCATGGGTGTGTGACACTCATCACAGAGGACCCATTAGTCCACTGATGGGTTTATAACTGGGTGTGATGTTGGAAGGTGAAGCCTGGTGGGAAGATGTTGGTCACTGTGGGTGTGGTCTAGATGTATATATCATTTCTACTTCTTTGATCCTTCCTCTGCTTCCCACTGCCATGCCATGAGCTCTTTCTCCTCTGCCATGACCCTCTACCATGCCACCCTGCCTTGGAACCAGCTGACTATGGACTGAAATCTCTCCTCCTTTTATTTGTGGGAACTGAATTTTTTTTTTTTTTTTCTGGGTACCGGGGCCGACCTCAGGACCTTGCACGCCAGCAGATGCCTGTGCCGCTGAGCGATATCACCGGCCCTTTTTTCGTATGTGGGTTCCGGGAGTCGAACTTGGGCCCTCGCGCTTGACAGGCAGGTGCTTACGCTGCTGAGCCATCTCACCAGCCCTGGGGGGATTGGATATTTTGTCCCAGCAATGAGACATGTACCTATGGCCAAACAGTCCAACACAGCAGGTAGAAGCCTGCATTTTTATTCTCCTCATACCTTTATTGGGTTTTGTGTGTTCAGGCTATTTCTCCTTATGATGCAGGCACTCCCAGATGGCAGATTCCTGTCTATTCATGGGTTCTATCTCAAGTAGAGCTGGCTGGGACTGGAAACACTGAGGGTTGCTAACAACAGAGAATGATGGAGAGGAACAAAGAGTAGCCAGGAGCTGCCTTCTCTGGTAGCTGGATGAGGTCCTAAGGCCTGCTGGTAGCTGCTGGGTCCAAGCAGCAAGGAGGGCTCTTAACACTGAAGGAGCTGTTAGCTGCTGGCATTCTAAACCCAGTGCTGACAACACTGAAAGAGCTACATGTTGCCAATTCCTGATTTCTATATGAATTGAACAAGAACCCTCAGCTGACTGGCAACATCTTGGAAGCTGGTATGGGGACCCTTCCATTTAGAGGGCCCTGAAGAAGAGGGCAGACAACAGTGACAGTCATCAACAGGCAAAAAACCAGCCCACATTTGATTTTCATCTTCTACGCAGCTTAAGAATGCACACTTGCTGGTGACAGCTTGATACCGCAGACAGAATGGTATCTGTTATTCTCTTTGCTGATAACAGGGCCCTGTGCTGAATGGTTAGTTTGTACCAGGAGGAGGAGCTTAGTATCGAGCATGCCATTTTAAGACTGTGCTTTGTTAAATAGAGCAACACAGTTCTACCAAACCAATAAGCTTATGTATGTTTTGGGTATTCCAGGGTAGTGGTGTGTATTTTGGGATAAATACCACCCATTGGAACTGCGAAGATTTAATTCTCTGGATTAATGTTTCAAAACGAATTGCATTAAAGTTCCTAAGTGATAGGTGAGAGAGTGACTAGCTCCTTCCCTACAAGTCTTTCAGGCCAATGGTATCCCTTAAATGCTTAAGTGCAGAAGTTTAGGCCGTCACTGTTCTTGTCGATGCCTTGGGGATGCCTCCTTGGAGGGCAGTCTTATTTACTTACAGATGCTCTTAGTTTAGCCCTGTGGTTAAGGCCATACTACTGGGCAAGAACATGCATCAGACTTTGACTACTTAACAGTTTACCCCAAGCTTCACTTAGGCAGCGCATTTGCTTATGTACCGACTATCCTGAATGGTGATTGGGCAGGTGTTATTTCAACCAGTTGATTCTTGTATTGAATAAATTTGACAAAATTGTCATTTTCATATTTCCTGTTATATTACCTTATAAAAATTAATGAAAAAAATGCAATTTTTTGGTTGTCCTGTATTTAAATAATTGGACTGGTAAGTGGTTAATTTCCTTTACTATCTGCATGTCTGGAGTTTCAGCATGGCAATCTCCTTTTAGTCAGGTATGAAATAAGTATTCAAGTATAAGTGTTGAAATTATAAACTCACTAGTAAGCTCAATTTTGGATTGTCTTTTAGAAACCCACTTAAAGCCTGAATGAGAAAAATGATACTCCATTTGACAGCATGTTTCTCTGACACCACAAAAAATTCTATGTGCAAATTAAGACCTAATGACATTTTCTTAGTTTTAATAGAATCTCTCTCTAATGTGTGGAACACCTGGGATTTTTCTCCCCCCTTTTTGATTAGCAGTCATAGCTGGGGGGGGTGCTTTTTCTGAAAGTCTTCCTCCCTCTCTCCCTGAATCCATCACTCCCTCTCCTCTCTTCCTTTTCTTTGTTCTGTCTTTTTTCTCTTTTCTTTTCTTTCTCTCTTTTTATTTTTCTTCCTTTGTTCTTCCTTCATTTCTTCCTTCCTTTTCTTTCTCTCTTTCTTTCTCTCTCTCTCTTTCTTTCTTTTCTTTCTTTCTTTCTTTCTTTCTTTCTTTCTTTCTTTCTTTCTTTCTTTCTTTCTTCCTTCCTTCCTTCCTTCCTTCCTTCCTTCCTTCCTTCCTTCCTTTCTTTCTTTCTTTCTTTCTTTCTTTCTTTCTTTCTTTCTTTCTTTCTTTCTTTCTTTCTTTCTTTCTTTCTTTCTTTCTTTCTTTCTTTCCTGCTTCCTCCTCCCTCTCCTTGTCTTCATCTTCTTCCTCCTCCCTTTCCTTCCTCCCTCCTCCTTTTTCTCCCTCTCACTCACAGTTCCTTCCTTTCTTTCACAAAGTTCCATAGCCCTATGAATTTCTTTGTTTCCTCTGCCTCTCAGAAAAATGACAAATTCAATCATTCTTTTTAATCCAGTGTTTTTTGATATAAATATTTGCTGACTTTACTTTTTATTTTGGCTTTTGTATTCTTTTTGTAGTACCTTAATTGATGGGTATAATTTACATACCAGAAAATCAGCTATTTAAATTATACAATTAAATGATTTTTAGTAAATTTGTATCATCATAATCCAATTTTAGAGTATTTTCATCATCCCTGAAATATTACTTCTCCCATCCCCAGGAAATCACTAATCTACCTTCTGTCTCTAGAGATTTGCCACTTATGGGTATTTTATATAAATAGAATCACATAATATGTAGTATTTTGTGACATTTTTTCCCACTGAGTGTAATGTCTTCAAGAAAAATTCATGTAGCAGCAAGTATCAATATTTCAATCCTTCTTTTTTTCTTTCTTTTTTTTTTATAAAAAGAAAAAAAAAAACCCCAGAATTTCAAAACAAAATATAGGAGAGTAACAATAATTAATTCATTGCATATTGTTATCTTCAGAGTAGTTACTCAGGGTACAAGGTATAAACATGAGATATTGTCCAAACAATATTAGCAAAAACCTTTCTTTTCAATGAACTAAGAGAAAAATACCAGTATATCTTCGCTATCTTGTGTGTGTGTGTATCTATGTATCTATCTATGTATCTATCTATGTATCTATGTATCTATCTATGTATGTATCTATGTATCTATCTATCTATCTATCTATCTATCTATCTATCTATCTATCTAAACTTTTTTTCCTTTTCCCTTCCTTCTTTTCCCCCATCACAGCTTCTCTTTTCTTTTGAACAGTTTCTTCCCAATTCACAATATCTATTGTACATTTTGGGTCCTATTTGCTTATTCAGCTTCTCACACTAGTGAGACTATATGATGGGTCGAATGGGACCTCTGATTGTAGTTTTTTGAGCAATCTCCACACTGATTTCCAAAGTGGTCACACCACTCTTCTCCTACCAGCAGTGGAGAAGTGTTCTTTTCCCCACAGCCCCTCCATCATTTGTTATTGGTTGATTTCTTGATGATAGCCATTCTCTCTGGGGAAAGATGGAATCTGTGTTGTTTTAATTTGCATTTCTCAAATGACCAATGATGTTGAACATTTTTTCATGTATCAATCCTTCTTATTGATGAACAATAGTCTGTTGTATCTATATACCACATTATATTTATCCAGTCAACATTTGATGGTCATATGGATTGTTTCCAGCTTTTAGCCATTATAAACAATGCTTCTGTGAATATTCAAGTAAAAGTCTTTATATAGATATATTTTTATGTATATTTTCTGTTGAGTAGTTACCTAGGAATAGAATTTCTGGATTTTATTGTTAATTTGTGTTTAACTTTTAAAGAACTGCTTGTTTTCCAAAGTAGCTGTACAGCTTTACATTTCCACCAACAATGTATGAGGGTTCCAGTTTCTCAATGTTCTTGCCAGTAGTTGCCACTGTCTGCCTTTGGGGCTATAGCCTTTGTAGCGGGTATTAGAGTTAAGTGTCTTTTTATGCTTCTTGGACAGTCATACATCTTTAGTGAAATGGTGAAATAGTGAATCTTTTGCACATTTTTAAAATGTGCTTTCTTATATGAATTGTGTTTTTCAAAAACTGTGTTCCAGATATAAGTCCCTTATCAGATATATGATGTGCTAATGTTTTCTCCTAGTTTGTGACTTACTTTTTTATTTTCTTAATGGTGTCTTTTGAAGTTCAAAACTTTCCATTTTGATTAAGTCTAACTTATCAATTTTTTCTTTTATAAATTGTGCTTTAGTTAAGAAATCTTAGCTTAATCCAAAGTCACAAAGACTTTTTTTTTTGTTTTTTCTTCTTCACAAAAATTTTCTCTTATATTTTCTTCTACAAATTGTAAAATTTTCTCTTCCTTATGTAGGCCAAAGCTACCAAATCTGTAATTCATTTTGAGTTAATTTTTGTGTATGGTGTGAGATAAGGGTTTGACTTAATCCCTTTCCTCACAGATATCAAATTTTTCCAGTACTATTTGTTGAAAAGATGTCTGTGTATTGTTGATTCTGCTTTTTATAATTTTATTTTATTCATTCATTTAATGAAAAGGTGGAATAGTTAGGGCATAAAGAATTAATTTATGAGTGAAGATAAAGGTGCTTTTCTATATAGAAGTTCAAAACACGTATATGAGGGAGCATCTGAGGGATATTTTAAAGAATAGCTTGAACCACAATTTTATTTTGTTTCCTTTATCTCCCCCATTGCCTCCCCAACCCTGCACTGAACATCTGCTTCTCTCCTGTGAGAGGAAGTGAAAGATTTAGGTCAGGAATAAAAACAAACAGTCTTTACTGCACTGTTCCCTTTTAAGGAAAAAAAAAAAAAACCACCCTGCTGGGTCAATTTAGCACTGAATTACCCCATATCAACAATTCTGTAGTGATTTTTAGAAGTTTGGCTTTTCCCAGGAAGAAGAACTGTTGTTGCTGGGTCTGAATGTTATGAAATCAATCTAGCTGATCACTTTCAAGGATGCTGACAAGAGTCAAGGGAGACCACCCTTGAAGTGTCACAGGATTTTCCTTTATATTTGCTTTGCTGATGAATTTCTTATAAGAAATATCTTACGAGAATATCACGACAGCTGAGAATCCTCCACATTCACATCCTACATCTGTCTATTGTGCTGAGTAGAGAAAACCCCAAGTAAGAATAGGTTCAGTTGACTGATACAAAGCAGCAAGACCAACACCCCTGGGGTAGTCTGTCTAAAAAAAAAATCCACCATGCTTAAGTCTTTATAAAGAACAGATGGGAGTGTGTGGCAGAGGAAGCCTCTTTATCTCATGACTGCCAGGAATTAGACAGGATTACATCCTCCTTCATGGAAATTTGCTGGGTTCCTCTGTTTTATAGTGCTGACCTAGCAGCTATAACCAGAATACTTTTCTATCCTGTCTTTGCCAAAATTCCCTCACAATCATGGTTGTGGCATCATCATTATCAATAAAATAAGAGCCAATATGTACATAGCTCATACACCAGACAGTCTTTTCCTGCTTTACCTTTATTAACTCATTTAACAGTGCCTTGAGTGCATACACTAAATCGCATGATTGGGGTATAGAAGCAACTGAGGTGGTATTTGAAGTAAGTAACCTAAAAGAGCCTGAAGTCAGAAGAAAAGGATTTAGATGATACTTCAGGGATAAGAAGAAACAGTAGAACCCCTTTTTGGCTTCTATTACTGTATTTGTCTTCTTCTAGAATTCACCTGGGGCAAAAGTAAGATGGAGGAAACATTGATTTTCATCTCGCTGCTTTGGTTTGACATATTCTTTCAATACGGTTTCTCAATATCCCCAGTGTTCCCATTCTTCCCACTTCCAGGTACCTCTCTTAGTGACTGTGACCCTTGGTATGGCACTGGGCCATTCCCCAGCTGTCCAGGTTTGTCCTTGGCAGGCTAAGTCCCTGTGGATGCTTTCCTGCCCTGTGTTTCAATGTGGCAGCCATTTGCTGAAAGAGGGCAGTTTTAGCACCAACGGGAAGATGTTCTAAAATTCCAACCCATCGTTGGCAGAACCAGCAATACTGCTAAGTTTAAGATTTAATTACTATACAAACACTCTGGCTTCCAAGCTGTTGGCCACTTTTATTTTTTTACATTCAGTACAAGTTTTCTTGAAGGAAAGAAGAGGAGAAGTGAGGGACATGGGGGTGTGTGTGTAGGGTGTCTCTGAAACAAGAAGAGGGGCTGGAAAGGGAGAAAAAAGTGGTGAGCCTTTGTCTACATCAAGATTTTGCTGAAGGCCTTCTGACACAGAGTTAACGGAGATGTAGATTGGCCCTTCATTGCTGCTTCCAAAACACATCAGACTTGTAATAGTGGCTTTCTCCAAATTATGTACTTTTCTTTGTCTAACACAAGGTATTAACTCAAATGTTGGGAATGTCCATATGGGTAAGAGTCAGATAATTACAAATGGGAATGAACAGCTAGTTTTGGACAGGTGATACCTGGTGGTAGCAGTGAAAACAAACCTTAGTTGACTACTTCTTCATGGAGGCATTAATATTGACCCCATTGGTATAGTTTAGATCTTGAATGTCTCCCAAAAGCCTATGTTTTAAAGGCTTAATCCCCAGCCTGCGGTGTTACTGGGAGGTGGTAGATCTTTTAAGAGGTGAGGTCTATTTCAAGGAAGTTAGGTCACCAGGGGTATACCTGTGAAGGGGGTTTTGGGAACGAGCTCCTTTCTGTCTCATTCTTGGCAGTCATGAGGTGAACAGGCCTCCTTGGCTACACACTTCCATCATGGTGTACTCTGCTGCCACAGGCCCAAAGCAATAGGGTCAAGTGGTCAAGGACTGAAACTCCTGAAACTGTGAGCCAAAATAAACCATTCCTTTTTAAAAGTTGATTAACTCAGATATTTAGCCACAGTGATGGAATGATGGCTAACACATCTGCCAGTCTGTTTTTATGTCTACGATGGTCTCACAGTTCCCTTCAGCTTGTGTAAAATTTAGAAGTTTTCTTTTTGGCTGTAGGTTCCTGATTTCTTTTTTTAAAAGAGTGTTTACTTTAGAAAGCTTAGAATCATAAGTTTTCTCTGTCCCTTTGAGACATCAATCTTCTCCCAGCCTCTTGCCAGTTTTACAATCCAGAAATATTTTTCTCAAGGGCCTGGGGGAGGGTAGGAGTCTAACTTCAAAAAGCTCCAGCTAGCAAACACAGACGCCTACTCACATTGACTACCCTCCTCACTGTGTCCTCGGTGTTTCTCTACTAGCTCACCCTAATGCTTAAAAACTCTTCCACTTTTTATTTTAATGGAATTGCATTCAATCTTTTTTTCAGTAGATGTGACCACTATTGCAAGAGTCTTTAATAAAGTCTTTCTTTTATGTTTAACTCTGTCTAATGCATTTTTTTGACATACAGAAACTTGTGCAGTATTTTACCTAAAGTGGCTCCCTGTGAGTTTGAAAAGCCATTAACCCACAATACAGGATAACTTTGTCACAGTATGTTATTATTTGGTCTCATTACAGGAATTATAACATATTAAACATTCTGCATGCTATTAATCACATTTAATAAGTCCAAAATTAAAGCCAGAATGCTTCTCATCTTTTCTAGTCATGTGATATACAAGGTATGCCAAACACACACCTCCACACACACACACCCCTACACACACCCCTGCACACACACACTCCTACACACATGCCTACACACACCCCTACACCCACAATTAGTAATAGCTATCCTTTTTTGAAGGCCTACTACATGCTGTGCATTGTATGATTTCTATACATAATACTGTAGTTGTTAAGCTTCATTGTATCAACTTTATTGGCTTGGGAACCACCTAGGTGATTAATAAAGCACACTTGTGAGTGTGACTGGGCAGGTCATAGAGGTGTGACCTTGAGTACTGTTGCCCCTTTCTCTCTTTCACTGTTCCCCTCCCCTGCTCCCTGGCCACCATGAACTAAGCATCTTTGCTCTGCCATGCCCTTCTGCCAAGATAATTTTATCTCAGAGGCAGCTGAATCCCCTGAAATGGTGAGCCAAATTAAACCTCTCCTCTTCTAAGTTGTGGGTGTTGGGTAATTTGTCTAAGCAATTGGAAAGCTGACTAATATAAGTATTTATAAACAGGTCCCTATTAAATCCTTACAGTACCTCTATGAGTTTTAGGTGCCATTGGTTATTTCACAGATGTGGAAGCTGAGGCTTAGAGAGGTTAAGCAACCATCATAAATCACACAGCTGGTACATGCCAGAGGTGTGTTATTAATCTAATCAGTCTTCAAATCATATCAGGCTTTTAATTATTATCCTTCAAGGATTCACTGAGATACCTCATTAGGATTCTGCCCACAGGGAAATTTATATTTTCAAAGGGATTGAGGAAGGGCTGACAAACTTTGCCTCTATCCTACGTTCCAGAGGTTTTGTAGATTTTATTATTCCTTGGAGGATTTCGTCTCAAAGTCTTCTGCCTTTCCTGTTCTTTCTGTGACTGTCACCTGTAATTCTGCTTTGTGGCCCGGCCCAAGCTCTTGGAGCAGCTGTTCTTTTTTCAGGATTGCTGAGACAAGGATAACCAGGGGACTCTCCCTTGGTGTTTCCAGCACTTAGTGTGTATTTCCTCAGTGGACCTGGAAAATGGTAGCACCTCCTTGCTGCAGTTTACGATTGTGGCACGGCAAAAAGGATGAGTGATTACTTGGAGTACATGTCCAGTTTAAACTCCGAGAAGGCCCAGAAGGGCTGCCTTAACCCAGACCCTTCAGCATAAGAGTCTTGGGAAAAAAACAGCCCCAAACTGAAGCTTTTGTGGCTTTTTTACTGATAGAACCAGGAAGTAAGAATAAAGGACAAAAGAAGGACATCTGTGCAGGAATTCATCTGGGGGAAGAGGAAGGACAGGGGAAGGTCAGGGTGGTCTGCTTGACTGAATTTAGGGCTAATCTAAGTAATAAATTGGAGTATGAGGAGGATGAGGGCCAGAGCATTCATTCCTAAGGCAATGCATTTTGATTCTACTTGGCCTTGTGGCCCCCTAGGCTATTTTTAAAAATCTCTAAACATGTATTCTGGGAGGTTTTGGGCTGGTGGCCTAAAAAGTCCCTCATCTCTGCATATCCATCTCATACATACCTCTGACCTATGCCCCCGTACTTCCTGTCTGACTCATGTGTAGGAGGAGATTCCAACATTTTCTCTGTCATTCTCTTAGCTATCCTCTCAGCAGAGCAGTCCTTGGGTAATTAATCAATTCAAACAATGTACTGTGATGTCACCAGCTCATAAGTGATGACATCACAAGGTGCAATGGTAAGAAAAGCATCAGGAAGCAGAGCAATGATTGCTGCTTATTTCAAAATATCAACAATGACAAAGAAATCAGTTCCTTTTGTAAAAACTAAGTTTCTGTAGCTTCCATTTTTTTTTTTTTCTGAGATGGAGCTCTTTCCAGTGCTAACTGGTAGCTTTATATCAGTTTACTTTTAAAAGACTTACAGACAAAATTTCAGAACCACCACACAGCCCAGAAAAAGCATCTCTGGGACTATGAACCTGCACCAAGGCAGGTGATAAGCCATGTTTTTACTACAGAACCCATCTGGTCACGTGGAGTGCTGTGAAGTCTTTTTCTGTGAACCTGAGGAAAGCATTCTGTGGGTCTATGAATGGGGACTATTTGAATTCAGGGAGGCAATGGTTAGGTTGCTAGGATGTCCTATCTCCAACTTTTCTCCTTTTGTCTTGTTGGCATGACTTCCTTTTACTAGACCTCTAACACACAGAACTCTTGCTATGGATAAACATAAGAATAATACTGTTTATTACTGGTGTCACCATTATATTTTTCAGTGTTGACGGAGTGTTTTTTAGAAATCAAAATATGCTCTTCTAGACACAGAAAGTTAAAAAGTTTTAAAGAATAATTTTCCCCAGTTGTAAGCATTTTGTGGAAAAGTTAGAAAGTAAAGAAAAAATTAAATACAATCTTATCAACCCAGAAGCAACCAACCTTAAAAAAAAACTTTGTCTTTTATTCTGAAGCTCTGTTTTTTTCAGGTAAAAAGTGAGAAGCCAAAAGTGTAAATAAGGACTAAAATGTATAATAGATATTGGGAAATGGGAAAATATTCAAATGAGAAGGGGAATGGGGGGGAGGAGGGAAAGGAAAGAAGGGACAAGAAAAAAAGAGAATAGAATGATAAAATGGAAACAAAGCTTTTGTAAATAAGGAGGGGAAGAGGGGTTGAAGGGAGGTGAGGGGAATGGGAAAAAAAGAAGAATCAGAGATGTCATGTACAGGTACAAGTTCCCTATGATGAATGTGATCATTATGTATACCTAAAATGTACCCATAAAATTAATTTAAAAAAGAATGTACAACTTTAAGGACCTTATAAATGAGAAAAATTAAGACACACTAAGATTGAAAACTAGATAAGATGTGGAGTAATAATGATAATAGAACTCCAGTTCTTCTATGAACTTGTCTATTGAAACATTATTTTAATATGAAAAAAATTATAAAAATCCCACACATTGATCAATTTAGAAAAACAGGTAAGTCTTTTTCTGAAACTCCCAGTGAGACAAGCTGTGGTTAATTTGTGGGTATAAAACAATATGTGGATGAGAAGAATGAAAACAGTTATGAATAAGTTGGAGGTTAATTATGAGTCTACAAGTCAGAAAAGAAATGGAGATGACTAAGTTCTGCATTTCTGTTAGGCTCTCTGACTTCTAAAAGTGCCATTAAGATGCGCATGACCAGGAGACACTCACCTCCTGTCTTGTCTGTCCCTTACTATACATCCATAGCCTCTCAGGTATTGTTTTTTCATCTATAAAATAGAGAAAAGTGCTCAAGAAATCTTAAGAACTGTTAGGGGTAGTGTAAAGAAGTACTTAAGAGAAGAATCAGTGGTCAGACCCCCTTGCCTCTCTTGTAGCTTTTTTTCCTACTTATAAGACTGAATCATCAATAATTTTCTGAGTTTTAAAATTAACCAGTTTTGTCTTTGAATTGCTTTAAGATAATAATGAAATTATCAGTCAAAGAAGGCATTCACAGTGCTTCTGGAAAGTTCCAGCTTTTCTGATGAGTTTTTTCATCATAAAAGCCTCTTAGTAGTAGACATTTACTACAAATGAACCTACATACATTTTCACCATTAAGGTAGCAAAACAAAAAAAAGTCAAACTGGTAATTTTTTACTTAGAGAATATAGTGTTGGATACATCTGGAGTCCACTATGACTTGATCTCTTGCAGCCCTCGGAGCTGTCCCTAGAGTCAGTTACTGGAAGAAAGATGGATAAAAGAGGCACAAACACCTGAATACATGTTACAGTGATATTACTAGAGAAGTCAATAAGATTTTACCCAGTAGTCCGTATAATATAGAATAGAATAATTTGAAAAAATTTACATTTTAAAAATATTTGCCAGGCATGATGGTACATGCCTGTAATCCTAGCATTCTGGAAGGCTGAGGCAGGAAGACTGCCAAGTCCAAGCAACTTTAGTGTCTTAGTGAGATGCTATCTCAAAATTTAAAAAAGGGTTGGGCATATAGGTTAGTGTGAACCCTGAAATCTCCAGTACTGAAAAAATATTATTTGTTTCATTACAAAATCAAACAATGTTTATTTCAGAAAATTTTATTTCAAAAAAGCAGAAATAAGAGTAAAATAAATCTTGACATCTTGATGCACATGCTTCCAGTTTTTATATAAAGAATTATATCCCAATGTAATTATATTTTAATATAGGTCTTTTAATTCCTAAATTCCTAAAGAATCAGTAAGTCAACTTACTTTGGTTTGCTGGATATTGGTTTTCATCAGAAGATTTTGTTAAGTATGTTAGAGGAGCTTAATGGTTCAGAATTACTCTTGGGTTCTTCTTGAGTTCCAGTAGGATGGACTTTGGTACTCACAGTGTGGGCTAGGAATCAGTAACATCAGTATCAACAGGTAACACACTAGAAGTGAAAAATTTTGGGGCCATACTCCATACCTTCTTAATCCCAAACTCTACTGTAATACAATTTCTGGGTGATTTGTATGTACATTAAATTTATGAATTAAAGTTTGAGTAAGTTGTTGTGGGGAAAATTTGAAAAAGCATACTGTCTCTAATAAGAGAGTTTGTCAAGGCCTGATTAGTCCTCATTCCCAGTACAACATTCTCTCCTACCATATCATGAGCTACTTCTTGGGCTCTCACTTCCACAAAAGCACCCTTGGAATGAGATTGATTGGAGATCCCCTAAACAGCCTGAGGAAATCATTGGGGCAGGTCTCTATTTCAGGACATTAAAAACATGTGAATTAGGACACAACAACATGTCAATACAACTTGCAAATTTAAAGTCGGTATTGTTCAACATTTTATTACTTTGTCAAAGTACACTTCCTGGGTTCACTGTTGCATTATTAGGAAATGGTGTTTAATCAATTGAAAATACAGCAATAAAGTCCACCAAATGCATTTAAAATTTTTATTCATTTATCTTATTAATACATATTTCTAGTACACAATGATCACCTTCCTTGTATGGAGTTGGTACATGTACATAACACGTCCCAGTTCTTTTTATTCCCCTTCCTCTTTCCCTTTCCTCCATGTCTTGGTTCCCTTGTCATTTGCAAATGATCTCCATAATTTCTATTATCTTTTATTTTGCTCAAATAGAATTACTTATCTTTTATTTTCCTCAAAATATTTTGCTTAAAAATTGTTCATTTTTTATTAGGTCTTTTATTTGGGAGGGCCCAATTTTTGAGTTCTTTATATATTCTAGGTATTAGTCCTTTGTCTGAGGAATAGCTGACAAAAATATTTTCCTAATCTGTAGTTGTCTCTTCAGTCATTGGGTGTTTCCTTTACTGTGCAGAAGCTTTTTAATTCGATATGATCATATTTGTTGATTGTTGGTATTATTTCTTGTGCAACTGGGACTCAGTTCAGAAAGCCCATGCCTATGTCTACATCTTTAAGAATTTTACCTATTGTATCTTCCAGCAGACCCAGTGTTTCTGTTTTTTTTTTTATATCTGGTTTTTGATCCATTTTGATTTGATTTTAGTACAGGGTGAGAGATGTGGGTCTATATTTATTTTCCAGATAACCAGTTTTCCCAGCACCATTTACTAACGAGGCTCTCTTTTCTGCTGTGTATGTTTTTGTCCCCCTTTGTCAAAGATCAGATGGCCGATGGTGCCTGGGATTGTTTCTTCATTCTCAATCCAATTCCTTTGATTGATATGTCTTTTTTAGTGTCAGTGCCATATTGTTTTTACTATTGTAGCTTTGTAATGTAAATTGATATTTGGGATTGTGATGCCTCATGCTTTGGTCTTCTTGCTCAGGATTGCTTTGGCTCTTGTGGGTCTCTTCCAGTTCCATATGTTTTAGAATATTTTTACTAGTTCCGTAAAAAATGCTGTGGGTTTTTGATTGGGATTGCACTAAACTCACATATCATTTTTGATAATATGACTATTTTGACAATGTTGCTAACCTAGAATTATATATTTTCCTAAATTTATAAGCAAATATGAGTATAGAATAAAAGTCAGATATTCAAGGCCTGAAAATTTTTACTTCCCATAGATTTATGGCTGGATATAATTCATTAAAATGAAGGCATAAACTAAAAAGGAGAAATACATGGGAATTAAAAAATGGGTTTAAACAAGAATGTGGAAAGGAATATTCAGATTGATTGGAGATCCTGCAATAGCTAAGCATTAGGCATAAAGAGCAAGCAATATCCAGAATTAAGCCAATCAGAGGGCTCCAAAAGAGATTTTCTGAGGATGAAATTAATAGACTGTCTGGCACTGTGTTTCACAATATATTTATGGAAGTTTTAGACATCTGGTGGAGTTTGGGGTTGGATTAGTAATTTAATGGAAAACAAAGCATATGAACAAATGCGAAAAAACCCCAGCAGTTACTAACTTTTCACCTGCCTTTGGCCACCCTAAGCCCTCAGTCACAAAAGGTTGTGAAGAAAATGAAAACAATTGTAGTGGACTATATGTCTCAGTTTTGAATGAGATTTACCTTGCCATAATAATGAATATTAATTTAAATAAAATTTCAGTATACTCTACTGAGTGAATGAATGGGTGGTGGCAGTAATGGGAAAATGTGTTAGTGGTAGGATAGAGAGACAGGGGTATTTGAAGAATTTAAAGCCTCATCTTCCCTGGTAGAAAATCAATAGATGAGGACTAAAACCGAAAAAATCAAGGAATATAACACATGCATGTTATTTAGAGATGCAGTGATAAAATCCTCTAAAGGAGAGGAAATATGACTCTAGGAGAGGTATGCTGTTCTTTAAAATATTTTAAAACAAATGCCTCCTCAAATTATGTGAAATGTACATCAGATAAAAACCAAAAGTTAGAATAAATTTTATTCTGATTCTATCAGTGATGGCTAGTTAATTTTTGTTTGGTTTAGTTTATTCGTCTATACAAAGAACATTTTAATAACTGAAAGATGTCTGATTTTGGTCAATGTTTTTGGTTTTTATTCTGATGGGGTAACTTGCAGATATCCTAAGAACCTATTAAAAAGGGACTTTCTATTGTTTTTCCTGTGTATGCAAAGGTTCAGCGAGGAACAAAAGAGAGGTGGAAGGAAGGAAGACAACATTTCTTGGATAGCACACGAATGGATTATTATTTTTTGGGTATTGGGAATCGAACTCAGGACCTTGTGCTTGCCAGGCAGGCACTGAGCCACTGAACTATATCCCTGGCCCCACAAATGTATTATTGTATGAATTAAGGATAGTCTTCATTCCTGGAGAATTCTGAATCAACACACTTCCCTTTCATTCAGTGTTAGAACAAAGAGTTTACTTTGGGTGACTTACATCATGATCAGTGTGGAGAACAAACCTTGTAATATAATTAAAGAATCATGGCTCTATAATTGAAACAGATGCTTTGGTGTGAGTCATTGAAAAATTATCACCCTTACCGTAAAATAAGACCGGTCCAGGTGAGGCTGGTTCCTCAAAGAAAGAAAACCCAATGTGGTGCAATATATGCTACAGGTAAGGCTGTGGGTGTAATTGCACCTGGCTACAGGTAAGGCTGGACACTAAGTTGCATCTGGTTCAAGTTTCCTTGGATTCAAGTCCCAGCCTCTTGCATGTAAGTCCTCTATCGCTTCTCACTATTACGTAAAGCAGAGCTTCTCACACTCAAACAAGCCTCAGAATAACCTGGAGAGCTGGTTAAAATGTACATTCTTGAGTCCTGTGTCCACAAACTCTGATTGAACAGGTCTGTGATGGGGTCCAGAATCTTCATTTTTGAACAAGTTTCCATGTGATATTGCTGCTGAAAATGCTGGATCACACTTTGTGTTGCACCAACTACAGAATTTTGGGAAGTTCAGATAATAGCACATGAGTTTCACAGGAAAGCGTGTGTCAGGTGTTTCTAGGGATTAATTAGGTTTTTTTTTATTTTAAAGAGAAAAAAACAATAAAAACAATGATACAAAATTTTAAACAAGATAGTAGGAAAGTAACAATGGTTAGTACATTGCTTATTGTTATCTTCAATGTAGTTGCTCAGATTACAAGATATAGGCATGAAAAATTGATGAAACGATGTAGGGACAAACCTTTTCAATGGACGTATAGAAATTAGTAGTACAGCTATCTTAACTGTCATATATATATACTTTTCCTTTCCCCTTCCTTCTTTCTCTTTTCCCCACTCCCAGTTTCTCTTTCCTTTTGAACAATTTCTTCCTATTTCCCAATATCTATTGTACATTTTGGGTCTTATTTACTCTTTCAGCTTCTTATGCTACGGAGACAACATGATGTTTACACATGTGAGACTGATTTATTTCACTTATGAGTATGGTCTCAAGTTGCATCCATTTACCTATAAAAGTCTCAAGTTTATCCTTCTTCATAGCTGAGTAGTACTCCATTGTATAAAAATACCACATCTTTTTTATCCATTTCTCAGTTGACAGGCATTTGGGTTGCTTGCAAGATTTAGCTATTATAAATTGCGCTGCTATAAATATGGGTGCACATACATCGCTGTGGTATGATGTTTTTAATTGTTCTGGGAAAATACCCAGAAGGGGAATAGCTGGGTCAAATGGGACCTCTAATCCAAGTTTTTCTGAGGAATCTCCACACTGATTTCCACAGTGTTTGCACCAGTCTACACTCCCACCAGTAGTGGAGAAGTTTTCGTTTTCCCCACAGCCCCTCCAGCATTTGTTATTGGTTGATTTCTTGATGACAGCCATTCTTTCTGGGGTAAGATGGAATCTCAAACTTGTTTTAATTTGCATATCTCAAATGATCAATGATGTTGAACATTTTTTCATATATTTATTTGCCATTTGCATTTCTTCATCTGAGAAGTGTGTGTTCATCTCAGATGCCCATTTTGGGTTGGGTCTTTAAATTTGGGGGTCTGATTTTTTTCAATTCTTTATATGTTCTAGATAGAAGTCTTTTGTCTGAAGGACAGTTGGCTAAAATTTTTCCCTCTATGTGGGTTGTCTTTTCACTCTGTTGGTGATTTCTTTTGATGTGCAAAACTTCTTAATAAGATGAGATCCCAGTTGGTGATTCTTTAGAGTATTTCCCATGCAGTTTGGGTTTTGTTCATGAAGTTTCTGCCTACCCCTTGTCCTCAAGGTTTCTACCTACTTTCTCTTCCAGTAGATTTAGTGTTTCTGTTTTAATATTTAGATCTTTGATCCATTTTGACTTGAGTTTAGGGCATGGTCTAGTTTTAGTCTTCAGCATGTAGACAGCCAGGTTTTCCAGCACCATTTATTGAAGAGGCTGTCTTTATTCCAGTGAACATGTTTGGCCCCTTTGTCAAAGATAATGTGGCTGAGTGTGTTTGTAGTTGTGTCTGCATCTTCTAATGTGTTCCACTGATCCTCAGGTCTGTTTTTTTTTTTTTTTTTTTTTTTAGCCAGTAGCATGCTGATTTTATCACAGTAGCTTTGTAGTATACTTTCAAGTCAGGGATTGTGATGCCTCCGGCCTTGCCTTTGCTATTCTAGATCTCTTCTGCTTCCAGATGAATTTTAGGAATGTTTCCTCTAGTTCTGTGAAGTATGCTAATGATATTTTGATTGGGATTGCATTAAATCTGTATAACAACTATGGGGGTATGGCCATTTTCACTATGTTGGTTCTTCCTATCCATGACCAAGGGATATTTTTCCATTTTCTGATATCCTCTTTGATCTCTTTTTTCAGAGTACTGTAATTTTCAATATATAGATCCTTTACTTCCTTTGTTAGGTTGATTCCTAAGTATTTCATTTTTTTGGATGCTGTTGTGAAGGATGTGGTTTCCCTAATTTCTCTTTCAGTGAGTCTGTTGTTCATATACAGGAATACTGTTGACTTTTGAGTGTTGACTTTGTATCCAGCTATGCTACTGAATTTGGTTATTAAATCTAGAAGTCCTTTGGTGGAGTTTTTGGGGTCTTCTATGTAGAGTATCACGTCATCTGTGAATAATGATAATTTAACTTCTTCCTTTCCTATCCTTATTCCTTTTATTTCTCTCTCTTGTCTAATTGCTCTGGCTAATGTTTCCAGAACTATATTGAATAGGAGTGGTGATAGTGGAATCCTTGTCTTGTTCCTGATTTCAGAGTGAAATCTTTCAGTTTTTGTCCATTTAGTATGATGTGGGCTGTTAGTTTGTCATATTGGCTTTTGTTAGAATGAGGTAAAGACCATCTATTCTGATTTTCTGTGAGGTTTTTTTTACCAATAATGAGTGTTGGACTTTGTTGAAAGCTTTTTCTGCATCTATTGAGATGATCATGTGATTTTTGTCTTTTGCTTTGTTGATATGGTTTATTACATTAATCGATTTGTGTATATTGAACCATCCCTGCATTCCTGGGATGAATACCACTGGATCATGGTGTATAATCTTCTTGATGATTTGCTGCATTCTGTTTGCTAGTATCTTATTGAAGATTTTTGCATCTATGTTCGTTAGGGAGATTGGCCTGTAGTTCTCTTTTTTGGTTAGGTCTTTCTCTGGTTTTGGTATCAGGGTAATACTTGCCTCCAGGAATGAGTTAGGGAGGATTGTTTCCCTTTAAATTTCATTAAAGAGTTTGAGGAATATGGGCATTAAATCTTCTCTAAATTTCTTGTAGAATTCAGCAGTGAATCCATCAGGACCTGGGCTTTTCTTTGTTGGTAAGTTTTTAATTACATTTCAATCTCATTCACTGAGATTGGGTTATTCAGAATTTTTATATTTTCTTGATTCAGCTTTGGTAATTCATACTTATCTAGGAATCTGTCCATTTCATCTGTGTTTTGCATCTTATTAGAGTAAAGATTTTTGGAGTAAGTATTGATGATTTTCTGAATTTCCACAGGATCTGTAGTGATTTCACCCTTTTCATTCCTCAATTCATGAATTTGAGTCTTTTTCCTTTTTTTGATAATGTTGGCTAAGGGTTTATCAATTTTATTTATCTTTCAAAGAACCAACTCTTTGATTCATTAATTCTTCTATTGTTTTCTTAGTCTCAATTGTGTTAATATTTGCTCTGATCTTTATAATTTCCTCCCTTGTATGAGCTTTGAGTTTTTCTTGCTCTTCATTTTCTAGAAGCTTGAGGTGCAATGTTAGGTTGTTTATTTGTGCTTGTTCTATTTCCTGATGTGAGAATTCACCAGTATAACTTTCCCTCTTAGGACTGCTTTCATTAATCCCATAAGTTGGGCTATGTTGTATCTACATTCTCACTTAGTTGTAGATATTGTTTAATGTTTTCCTTTATTTCATCTGTGACCCATTGATTGTTCAGGAGGGTATTATTTAATTTCCATGTGTTTATGGAGTTTTTGTGCTTTCTTTTCTTATAAATTTTCAATTTCATTGCACTATAGTCAGATAATATGCATGGGATTATTTCAATTGCTTTGTATTTTCTTAAGCATGTTTTGTAGGCTAGTATATGGTCTATTTGAGAGAACATCCCATGTGCAGCTGAGAAGAACGTATATTCTGATGATGTTGGGTAGAACACTCTGAAAACATCTACTAAGTCCATTCGTTCACAGGTTTGGATCACTTCTGCTATTTCTTTGCTGATTTTTTGTCTAGTTGATCTATCTCTTTGTGACAATGAGGTATTAAGGTCTCCCGTTACAATTGTGTTATTGCTTATTTGATTTTTCATGTCTATTAATAATTGTGTTATATAGTTGGGTGCTCTCATATTTGGTGCATATATATTTATCATTGTTATCTCTTCCTCTTGAAGTTTTCCCCTAACATGTATGTAGTGATCTTCTTTATCAATTTTGATCATTCTTGGTTTGAAGTTCACATTGTCTACAAACAGAATAGGTACCTCTGCTATTTTCTGGGTTCCTGTTAAATGGAAGATTGTTTTCCATCCTTTGACTTTCAGTCTATGAATTTTTTTGAGTTAAATGTTTTTCTTGTATACAGCATATTGTTGAATCTTGTTTCTTCATCCATTCTGCCAGTCTGTTTCTTTTGATTGGTGAGTTGAGGCCATTTACATTGATGGTTATAACTGATATATATTGGCCTTTGTCATGATATTTTCTTGCTGTTGGTTCCCTGCTTTTCCTCTCTGTTTAATTGCTTGCCCTGCCTGATGGCTTCTTTCTGCTGTTGTTCTTGGAATTGTGGTCATTTCTATCTCTGTCTAGAATATCTTTCAGCACTCTTTGTAGGGTTGGTTTGGTGGTCATGAATTTCTTCAGTTGTTCTTTGTCCTGGAAGTATCTTATTTCTCCATTAATTTTGAAAAAGTGTTTTGCAGGGTACAACAGTCTGGGTTGGAAGTCATTTTCTTTCAGGACTTGAAATACTTCACTCCAAGCTCTTCTTAACTTGAGGGTTTGTGTTGAGAAGTCTGCCATGATTCTGATGGGTTTTCCTCTATAGGTGATCTGTTTCTTTCCTCTAACAGCTTTTAATATTAGGTTCTTGTGCTGAATTTCTGGAATCTTGATTATATACATCTTGGTGTAGTTTTATTTTGGTCATGATTGTTTGGAGTTGTATATGCTTCTTTTATTTATATGTCAAATTCTTTATCCACACTTGGGAATTTTTCTGCCATTATTTCCATGTAGAGTTTTTTTTTATGGCATTTGTGATATCTCCAGCCTTCTCATTGACCCCAATCAATCTTATGTTATTCTTCTTTGCATCATCTTGTAGCTGTTGGATTGATTTTTCATGGTCTCTTGCTATTTTTAAGATATCTTTCTTTTCATGATCACTTGCTGCAATTCTGTCCTCAAGATCTGATATTCTATCCTCTCCTTCATTCAATCTGTTGCCTATACTTTCAATGGAGGTTTTAACCTCTTGGATTTCTGTTTGGATCTGTTTCATGGATTCCATTTCTTTCCTATGTTGGGCATTTTATGTTTCCATTATTTTTCTAAGCTCATCTATTCTTTTATCTGTGTCTTTAATATTTTTTATTTTAAGCATCATTTCTTTTTGTACCTGAGAGATTATTTTCTCTATAGCCTTTTCTACTTGTTTTTTTCACTTCTGTTGCTATCATTTGAGAAAGTTCCAGTATTTGACTTCCATTTTCATCTATCTCATTGTGTTCCAGGCTTGTTCTGGGTGGGCTGGGGGTTGCATTTTAGTTCTGCCTGTTGTCATTTTGTATTTTCTCTTTTTTATTTTATTTTGTTTTCTGTGTTGATGCTTGCTAATTTCTTATGAGAGCTTTATCACTAGTATTGAGGCTTCCCTAGGAGATATCTGTTCTTCAGGGATATCCTCTAGATGTAGGTGGTTCTTTATAGCTATCCCAAGAGCCTAGTTTCCCAATTTGTAGAGGATGCAAAATTACTATTTGGCTCAGCACCCAATCCTTTGGTACTGGGTTGTGGTAGTGATTAGGACCCCATACTATCACAGCATTATCATACAGGGGAGAAAAAGTGATTAGAACATGTATAACATCCTGGCTATTACAGTTAGTAATAACAATAGTTTCAAGTACAGCTTTACTACTGACAAACTACGGTAACCATTAACCTGCTACCTCCAACCACAGGAGCAAATGCTAAAGTTTTATAACAAAATCAAACATATACTGTGCACTTGTATGCAGTGATTTTCCCCTTAGTGGAGTGTTTTTACCCTTTTGTGGGGGGCAGGGGGATTAAGATAGGTAGGGGACAGGCTAATGTGATGAATGTGGTCAAATATAGTAGAGTCAAGGCTGGAGGTCAAAGGATGATCACCCAAAGTTTGGGAAACTGGAGGACACAGGAGGGAAAGAATGAAATAGAATACAAAGGAGTAATCAGAAAGGGAAGAGACAGTGTTTACTCACTTGAAAGTTTAAATTCAAAAAATAGTTGAGGAAGGAGAGAAAGGATCAATAGAAGAAAATGAAAAACATAAGAAACCTAAACAGTGAAAAAAAGAAGGAAGAAAGAGGAGGAGAATGGGAAAGTAAAAAAGGAAAGAAGAAAAGAAAAAATAAGTAGACTTGAGAAAGAGGAGAGGATAAAAGAAAAATCTGAAAAACAAAAATAAAGACAAAATACAAAACAAAACAAGATGACATCAAACCAGACAGGAAATGGGTAACCAATCAGACAAACAAGGGAGAATAAAAGTAGTAAAATCCATCTGGTGTTTACAGTTCTGTGATAGTGCCCATGTCAGATCCCAGAAATGTGTTGTGTACTCCAGCCAAGTTTGCCATGGGTATGGAGCTGATCTTGGCCTCTGGATGTGGGGGCTGGGACTGGTCTTCTGTTGGTGGAGTTCTCCAGAGCCCAGCTGCTGGGTCCTCGGTGCTGCTTTGGACACTTCCACGTTGCTAGTCTCACTGATTACTCCATGCACCCAGGCAGCTGTCCTGGGTCTTTGGGTTCCAGTTGGTCCGCCCACCAAAGGTGTGTGTCCACCCTTGTGCCTGAGGCCCGGCCTGTCCTGAGACTTGGCATTCTGGTGTTGGTCCACTTGCCAAAGTCGTGTGTGTTCCCACGTACCTGGGGCCGGCCTGTCCTGGGTCTTGGTGTTCCAGTGTTGGTCTGCCCGCGAAAAGCATGTGTGCATCCGGGGCGGCCTCTAATTGTTTTTTATAGTTAGATATATCCTATAAACAGAAGAATGCACAAAATGTATCTGAGCAAATATATATTTGTTCATTTTAAATGATAATGGTTTAAAGAACCCAACAAACTTACCCACAAGGTCAAGAAATTGGTCACTTCAGTAGATTAGAGAACCTTTTGGGGGTGACTTTATTAGCTTATGTTTAGTTGGTTCTTAGTATCTATGTTTATGGTTGAATCTGGCCTGCAATTTTCCTTCTTTGTACTGCCTTTGTCAGTTTTTGAAATAAACAGTATTCAAGGCTTAGAGACAGCGACGAGGAGTATGTTTTCTCTAATGGCTTATGTTAAATTATACTTAAATCATATAAAACCAATTTATATTCCTTCAATAACCAAACATTCTTGCACTATAAGGGATTGAGTGCCTGGGGCTGAGAGCATAGTTTAGTGGTAGAGTGCATGTTTATCATGTATGAGGGCTTAGGTTCAATCCTCAGCAACACACACAAAAAACACACATAGACGGACACCAAACAAAGAGGAACAAATGTCATAGAACCCTACACAAGTGGCTAAGCTGCTGGGCCAATATTTTTAATAGTTACAAAACTGCTGACTCTTATTAGAATTGATTTTTGCAAGTGATATTTTCCTTAAAAAAATGTCATGTAAGTTTTAAATTTTTTAACTTTCTTAAATTTCTGATATTATTTATGTTATTTTTGGTGCTGGGGATTGAACCCAGAGCCTCCTGTATGCTAGGAAAGTGCTCTACCACTGAGCTATATGCCCCAGCCATTGCTTGTGTTTTTATTTTCATAATCCATCTTACCAGAGATCAGCCAGTTGTATTAGATTTTTAATCAAAAATTTTTGGCTTTGTCAATTATATTTATGATGTATTGTTAACTTGGCTACTTATTAGTCATTCTTTGACATTCCTCTTATCAGGAAGTGGGCTCTAAGTCTCCGGTGCTTGAATTATGATACTATGTGATCTGTGAGGTTTGGTCACAAAAGGTGATGCAGCTTTTTCCTTGTTCATGGGAGCACTTGTTCTTGGAGCTCTGACTCATCATTGAAGAAGTCTTATTACCCAGAGACTGCCATGCTGGAGAATCAGTGTAGGAACTCTTGTTGTCAGCCTCTGCTGAACTTGTCCTTCATTCACCCTGGGAGGAGTGCCAGCTATGTGATTAAAGAAGACTGAAAGTGGATTTTCCTATTTTTGCTTCCTTAGATATACTGATCAAGTCACGTGACAGCCTTTGGAATCATCATAGCTGGGGCCCAATTGCCACTTAGCAGAGATAAGTCATCCCTCTATGGTAGTTAAAAGAGAAACCACCAAGAGTGAAGAGAAAACCCACAGTATGGGAAAAAATTTTTGCCAGCTGCTCCTCAGGCAAAGGACTGCTATCTAGAACATATAAAGAATTGAAAAAAATAAGAACTCCCCCAAATTTAAAGACCCAATATAAAACTGGGCATCTGAAGTGAATAGACACTTCTCAGTGAAGAAGTAGAAAGAACAAATAAATATATGAAAAAATATTCAACATCATTGGTCATTCCAGAGATGCAAACTAAAATGAAGCTGAGATTCCATCTCATCGCAGAAAGAATGGCTGTCATCACAAAAACAATAACAAAGCCTGGTGGAGCTGTGGGGAAAAAGGAACCCTTTTGCAGTCTTGGTGGGAGTGTAGACTGGTGCAGCCACTGTGGAAATCAGTGTGGAGATTCCTCAAAAAATTAGGACTACAGTTCCCATATGACACAGCTATTCCCCTTCTGGGTATCTTCCTGAGGGAATTAAAAGCATCATACCACAGCAATATATGCACACCCATGTTTATAGTGGCACAGTTTGTAATAGCTAAATCTTGGACAGCCCAAATGCCCATCAAACAATGAATGGATTAAGAAGATATGTATTTTTTTAAACAATGGAGTACTACTTTGCCATAAGGAAGGATAACTTGAGATATTTCTAGCTAAATGAATGCACCTTGAGACCATACTCTTAAGTGAAATAAATTGGACACACATGTATAAATACTGCAGGGTTTCTCTGGTGTGAGAAACCAAAAGCATAAATAAGGACCAAAATGTATAATAGATACTGGGAAATGGGAAGAAAATGTTCAAGTGAGAGGGGGAAAGGGGGGTAGGAAAGAAGAGACAAGAAAAAAGAGAATAGAAGGGAAAAAATTGAAACAAAGCTTTTGAAAATAAGGAGGGGAAGAGTAGTTGAAAGACAGGGAGGGGAATGGGAAAAAAGAAGCAAGATATATCATGTACAGGAACAAAGTCCATATGATGAATGTTATCACTATGTATATTTAAAATGTACCAAGAAAATAAAAAAGAAAAAAATTATCAGGAACCCTATAGCATGTTGTTTTGTGCCACTGTGTTTCCAGATGACTTGTTAGGCATATAGATAATTAAAAAAATAAGAATAAAGAAGCAGTTCGTACTTCAAGACTTTAGTGATAAATGCATGCCTATGTTTACAGCAGTGCAATTCACAGTAGCCAAGCTCTGAAAACAGCCTAGATGCCCATGAAGAGATAAGTGGATAAAGGAAATATGGTATATATATGCAATGAAATACTATTCAGCCATAGAGAAGAATGAAATTATATTATTTGCAGGAAATGAATGGATCTTGAGACCATAATGTTAAGTGAAATAAGCCAGACCCAGAAGTTAAATGTTGCATGGTTTCTCTTACATGAGAATCCTGAAATATAAGTAGAATAAAATAGAGATGATAGGAAACAGGTGGGCAGAATTTATAGAAATGGTGTGGGGAGGAATCAGAGGATGGGGTGAAAGGAGAGGATAGGAAGTTAGTGTAAAGGGATTGAAAATGACCACGGTATGATATATACATATATTGGTCCTCTCAAATGAATGTAACTGTTGTGTTACACTAACATACACTAATTTAAAAAAACATTATGTTAATTGTCTTAAGATTGATAAACTTTGATATCTAGGGAAACTATCCCCTCTTTCTCTTGTCATTGTTACTGTTTTTCTTCTTTAGCTTAAAAAGTTCTTCATAAAACCATATTGCAGGGCCGGTGAGATGGCTCAGCAGCTTAAGCGCCTGCCCGGCAAGTGCGAGGGCCCGAGTTCGACTCCCGGAACCCACATACGAAAAAGGGGCCGGTGATATCGCTCAGCGGCATGGGCGCCTGCTGGCGCGCGAGGTCCTGAGGTCGACCCCCTGGTACCCACAAAAAAAACAAAACAAAAACAAAAAAAAAAAACCATATTGCAATTTTGGTGAAATTCTTATTGACTATTATCTACCTAAGTTTTTGTTTTTTTTTTATGGGTACTGGGGGTCAAACTCAGGACCTCATGCACCAGCAGGCGCCCGTGCCACTGAGCGATATCACCGGCCCTTTTTTTGTATGTGGGTTCCGGGAGTCAAACTCAGGACCTCGCACTTGCCAGGCAGGCGCTTATGCTGCTGAGCCTTCTCACCGGCCCTAAGTTTTTATTATTAAATTACAGACACAGAAAACAAAACAAAACAAAAAACAAAAAACAAAAAAAAAAAAAGAAAAGGACTTCTTTTTCTTGACAAGGACAATTCATTTTAAGATGTGCTCTGAGTAGTCTGCATTTTTTTTTTGAGGAGGTCCCAGGAGAAAGGCAGCTTTATAGGTCAGCCAAACATCATGCCTGCCAGATTGAGACCGTGCCAAAATTTAGCCTTGTCTTTTTCCATGAAGTACTAGAGAGTATTGTACAGGAAACACTTTATTAAGAGTAATGAATAGTGTCTATTTAATGAGGACTTGAGTACCTTTATTTTGTTTCCATGGCCACTATAAAACAGAACTTTGTTTTTCATACCTTTTCTGGATGTATTTTCTCTTCTTTGGTACTATAATATCTAGGTATTCAGATCCTTGAATAAACTTATTGGAAATATATATTCTATTTATTTATAGGCAAATTAAGCAGGTTACTGAGGAAAGCTGTCTCTGAACTTGGATCATTTGCATGGTTCTAAAATGCTGTAAACTTTCATACAGATAATCCCAGAGGAAATCGACTGAGTTTTGGTAAGGAAAGAAAACTTGTCAGTAAAATGAGCGACGGAGTCCTGTTAATTCTATTTCTGACATGTCCCTTGGGTTTCTTTAGCTTGACTATCTCCTTCCTAGATCACGAGAAAAGGCTGCTGCTGTCTTTTGCCCCTGGACTTGGCTTCCTACCAGCTATTTTCCATGTGGCAGTCACATTGGTCTATAAGAGTGCAGGCTATGTCTTATTTGCATTGCTGAAAGAATCAATTCTACTTTCCTTGGAATGACCCTAGTAGGCAATAGATGCACTCAAGTGGTTGAGCAGTACTCCATGATCAGAAATGATTAGCTGGTAATAGGGTGGCTGTGAGATTTAAAGAAAAATACTCCAGACATTCTTGATAACAATTTCTGTAGTTGTATATATTTACATAGATACACATATCTACATATGTATTTAAAAATGAGGGTTTTACCGATGATAATTTACATTATGTTTTATATTTTCCAATAAGTGCATTTTCCCTTTTTTAATTTGAAAAATTTATTTTTGTATCTAAATAAGTAAAACGTAAAGTTAAAAATTACTTCTTACAGATTTAAAACTCAATCTGTTACATTCTTAGACCTCTAGCTCTAAAAGCTCTATCTAAAGTGGTGTTTAACAAAGAAATTTAAAAAAGCATTGAATTTCTTTTTATAAATCTTACACAATAGGCCTTTTGTTGTGAAAACATTCACTTATGAAGAATCATTATTTCTCAGGAAAAAAGCCCTGCTTGCTCATCTTCCTCATGATCAGAATTTGATGGGAAGTTCTCTGTCTCTCACATCTATCGTCTATCTATCTCCAACTATCTATCTATCTATCTATCTATCTATCTATCTATCTATCTATCTATCATCTAGCTACCTATGCAAGTGTGTGTTTGTGCCATGATCAAAACATGTAGATTTTAATACATCTAAAAGATGACTCACAATTGAGTTTTTGAAGGCTTTTCAAGCTTGAGAAGATGAGTTTTCCAAAAAAAAAAGGTAATTTTTTTTCTCCAGGTATCTGAAAACTATTGCATGTATATTCTATACTTTTGAGACATATTTCTATCCATATTAAATACATATTACTTTATTAGTACAAATATTTATCTTTTTTTCTGAAGAAACTAATATTGAGTTTCAGATTACAATCTATGGTAATTCCCTTATCCATGGTCTTACTTTCTACCTTTTCAGTTAATCACGGTCAAACTTGGTCCTAAAATACTAAGTTGAAAATTCCAAATAATTTTTATTACAATATAGTATTATAATTGTTTTATTGTATTATTAGTTAGACCTCTTACTGTGCCTATATGTTTGTCAGCGCACACACAAATGACATTTTATCATAGATCTATATGCACAGTGAACAGCACAGTATACGTAGGCTTTGGTACTATCCAAGGTTTCAGGCAGCCACCTGGGGATCTTGGAATGTATTCCCCATGAACAGGTAGAGGACTGCTGTGTTATGTTTTTTTGATAAAGCTTCTAGAGGCACTGGAGTAGAAAAGAAAGTGAAAGGTAAAATCCTATATTTGAAGGAGAGCAATATCCAGGGCAGTCACCTGAATCCCAGTGACTTCTAGGGGCTGAACAATCCCATGTGCCAGGAAACACTGATTTCAGGGCCAGCCTCCCAACTGGTTTCATTGTAAGAGTTGGACCTGAAAGCAGGAAGGAGGGAGTGTGTAAGTTGTATACTTTGTTAACAAAACTATGTATCTAGACATCTTTTCTTGGTTGTTTTCCCTAGCAGAAAAGTTAAATACCGGAAAACACAAATTTGTGATACTGGGAGGTGCTAGGGTATTGGGAGACCCTTCCCTGTCTACTGTCTTCCACTCTACAGCACCCACCCCCACTATTTCCACATGACAGCTGGAGAAAATCATTCTAAAGCACCTCAGTCAGATCGTGCCACTTCCCAGTTCAACATCATACATACCCAGGTCTTTTCATTTATAGATAGAGTCTCATAGTCCTTGACTCTGGCCAACTTTCAAATGCATACCATTTTCCCCTTTAAGCTCAGCTTCACCCATACTGGAAGTTTACTTGCTGCTTCCTCTTGTTATGGCCTTTATCTTGGTGCTACTTCTGTCTTGAACACTTTTCCTGTAGAAACTCACATGGCTCATTTCGTTGCTTCCTTTGATCTTTGCTCAATATCACTTTTTCAGTGGCCTTGTCTGACCATTCTGCCCCTTCTGCTACATTTCAACCCTCAATTTTGTCTGAAAGTCTACCAGGGATGTATCTTTTTACTGTCTACTCGACTGGAAAGAAAGTTCCTTGAGAGTAGGACCTTGTCCTGCCGTGAACACTGATGTATCCCCAATGCCTGGAATGGAGTCTGTTATGTAGCTGTTGCAAACTGAGCATTTGTGGAAGGCAGGAGGAGATGAATGAATGTGTGAGAACAATTAAAAAAAGTTATGAAAGAAAGGCTAATGGGTTTATAAATACTTCTTGGACATATTCCATCAATACAGAAGATTTTTTTTTTTTTTTTAGACAGGGTCTCAGTATGTAGTGCAAACTGGCTTTGAACTTGCCTGTGTAGCCCAGGCTGGCCTCAAACTTATGGCGATCTTCCTGCCTCACCCTCCCAAGTGCTGGGATTACAGGCATGCACTACCATGCCGGCAATGCAGAAGATTTTAATTTTAATTAACTAAATTGAACTTGGTAGGGACAGAGAGTTAGTGATAGAGGTGGGAAAACAGGAAGATGGGGGTAAGGGTTAGGATAACTAGTGGTATGCTTATTTGTACATTCAATCAAACCTGACATGGTCAATGTTTTTGGAAAAAATCCATAGAAAGATTGTATGAATGATTTTAGGGGTTTTCTGACCAAGAATAAAGACATGAGACAGATTTTAAAGGGACTTGGCAAGTGAATGGTGAAAGATTTGTTGACACACTTAATATAGGAATTGAAAAATTGATCAAAAGCCCTAGAGAAACATTAGAGGAACTGATAAAGTTAATTATAGAAGACATTTAACTATCTGGGAGACTTAAGCAGTTTTCAGGGGGTAATTTGAATTATATTAGACTTTTAACTCTATGGGCTGGTCCACCTCACCCTGGAGTAAGGTGTGATTTCATTATGAAGAAAGAAAGAAAGAAAGAAAGAAAGAAAGAAAGAAAGAAAGAACAAAAGAAAATAAGCAAGAAAGGAAGACCAAGATTTGATCTAGGTGTGCATTAAAATTGACAGGGTCAATGAAGGATGTTCACAGTGAAGTGGTTTTGTGTCTTACCCATCTTTCTAGCTGGTAAGTATTTAGGAAAGATTTTGATTTTGACCAAAACTAAACTATTAGAAGTTGTGAGCTCTAAGAACCGCTATCTGATTTGTTACCATCTCTGTTTTACAGAGGATAAGGAGGTTGAGCATGGGCTTTCCATTTCCTTGTTTGTCATATAGTTGGTGGTGTTTTAGGATTTTCCAATGAATATTACCTTAACTACATAGGTAGTTATAGATACCTTTCTGCATATCTGTGTCATTAGAAGTCATTATGCGGTTTGCTAGTGATCTTCAGTCTTCGGCCTGGCCTCTATGGAGATGTAAAAATTTCTGGCTCATCTGTGAATATTTTTCAGAACCTTAGCTTGGCAGGCCTGAAGGGGAATGTATGTTCACAACTGTGAAGGAAAGACGGTGGGGACGAAGGGAAGGAGTTTTTTTTTTTTTTTTTTTTTTTTTGTGGGTACCGGGGGGTCGACCTCAGGACCTCGCATGCCAGCAGGCGCCCGTGCCGCTGAGCGATATCACCGGCCCCTTTTTCGTATGTGGGTTCTGGGAGTCGAACTCGGGCCCTCGCGCTTGCCGGGCAGGTGCTCAAGCCGCTGAGCCATCTCACCGGCCCAGGGAAGGAGTTTTGAGGTGGAGATGCTGAGGTGGGACAGAACTACTCCTGCATCCTCTATCACACAGAAGATTTGGTGTGCTCTAGTGCACACAAAAATACTTTAAAAAGATGAGCTAGAAGTTGAGGTAAAGATAAACTAGTTTTTGCATTACCAAAGTGTACTTTCAATCCCTCTCCTCTTTTAGATTTGTTTTAGTGTTTAGGCCAATGAAATCTAATGGACCTTGCTAGTGAGTGGTTTGCAATGACATGTTTTGACCCTGAGAAATCACTGAGGCTTTTTTCTCCAAAGGAGGATGAAAAACAGACAAGCAATTATGATATCACCCATACCACATAGGAGGCTACGTTTGTGACATTTTCACAAATTATGAAATGTGTTATTCACCTGAGTTTTTACTCTTTAATATTTCTTGACTTTCTTATTTGTCATTCTAAAGTAAAAGAAGGTAGCTTTTCATTTGTTAACAAAATTTGGGGCTGGGTGTGTGGCTCAGAGGCAGAGCCCCTGCCTAGGGAAGGCAAGGCCCCAGGTTCAATCCCCAACATCACAAACCAAAAACCAAACCAAAACAAAACCTAACAAAATTTTATAGAGCACATGATAAAGTAAAATGGTAATACAGGTTAGGTTGTGAGGCTAGTCACTATGGAAAAACTGTGATCAAATTTCTAATTTCCTCCACTATCTGGGTCAGTAAGAAAAAGTTTCCCCACTTTCTTTCCTCTTTGCCCCAAACTGAGTTTCTAGTGACTTTGGAAAGTGGCAGGTTTTATCATTATATTACAAAGATTAGCCATTCTGACAATTATCGTATAAATTAAAGTCAATGATAAAAAGTTCAGCCCAAGACATACACAGTGTAGCTTAATGATGGAAAAGACCCAGTGAATCTTAAAACCACTGGGATTGAAACTTCATGGTCCCTGAAGATGATTCATTACTTAGCTGTGTCATGAGTTTCATTTTGAAATGAAATACACTGTGTGGTTTCATTTGAGGCTTCATGTTGATGCAAAAAGGAAATGAACCCATATTGGGAAGTTAGGTTGAAATACATATTAATGATGAAAAAGTGTCAAGCTGTTGCTCAGCCATCCTTTCTACCTTTATTCTGGCATTGGCAGGATGATCTACAATTGTATAATACCTGTCTGTCACAGTCACTTTTCTGAGAAGCTATCTAAGGCAGAAATTAGATTAAGCAAACAGAATGTACTCAGTCCATTGAATGAGCCAGTGAACATCAGCTCTAAGGGAATTAAATCCTCAGCTCAGTTCTTCTTGGGTAATTGTTGATGATAAGAATCTCTTTGTCTTCACCGCAGTCACATACTTGACAAACGGTTTTGTTTATAGAAGCTATTTTTACAGTGATATTTTCACGATAATAGCCATTCTCAATCTTCATTATTCTCTTGAGACAAAGGGCTGTGAGTACAGAAAGAGTAGTAAAAATAAACCACATGTGATTAAAAAAAAGAATCACTGAGCTATTCCCATGTCCCAAGATTAATCTTTTAAAAATTTATTTTATTCTTATTTCAATTTACTTCCATTTAATTCTTAGTATGTACAATGTTCCAGACTATTCCAAGGATACTGGATTTTATATCTGATTTCAAGGAATCTATTTCTTCCTTCTCTTTCTCACTCTCTTTCTTTCTTTCGGTGCTTGGAATCAAACCCAGGGTTCTACCACTGAACCATGTCTGCAGCCCGGTATTTATACATAAACAGCAAGGAACAAAGAAGAAGAGAGAGTTCTCATATAACCAAAGAATTTAGAAGACAAATGAAAACTATATACAACAAAATATTCAATTAAATCATGAGGTGGTAAATTTACTCTTTAGATGCACAAGATTTTAAGACAGACTAGGACAGGTGTTGGCTCTACCATTACTAGTTATAAGATCCTGGAGAAGTGACTTGACCTAATCCTTACTTATTTGCAAAATGAGAATGATAATAGTTTTTAGTATATGTGCTGCTGAAACGAGCACAAGAGAATGATAATAGTTCTCAGATGATAAGGCTATTATGAGTATTACATAAAGTCATTCATGTACATGATACATTTAACACGGAGTACCAGATTAATGGATGTGAGTTCTTAGTGATTACTAGCAAGAGTAGCAAGAGTGAGGAAAATAGCTCCAGAAACTAAGTTCATCTTAAGTTCTGTTTTTAATCATTGTAATGTGTAATGCTTTGATAAAATATGGTATTTTAAGCTTGTGGGCCAATTAAAATCACCGTATAATTTTTTTATTTTAAAGAGAAAAAATAAAAACAATGACCCAGAATTTCAAAACAAGGTAATAGGAAATTAATAATGGTTGATATATTGCATATTGTTATCTTCAAAGTAGTAGCTTAGATTACAAGATATAAGCATGCAAAATTGATCAAACAATATAAGCACAAACTATTCTTTTCAATGAACTAAAAGAAATTAGAATAATTATCTTAGCAGTCTTGTGTATATTTATATATTTTTTTATTTTCCCTTCCTTCTTTTCTCCTTTCTCCCATCCCAGTTGTTCTTTCCTTATGAGCAGTTTCTTTCCCTTTCACAATATCTATTGTACATTACTCTTTCAGTTTCTTACACAAGGGAGACAATACGATGTTTACACATACAAGTTTGATTTATTTCCCTTATGAGTATGGTCTCTAGTTGCATCCAAAATCACCATATAATTTAGAGACTTTGGTAATGAACACTGAGATCAATATTTGCTTCAGCAAACTTTACTGAAATAAATATCCTGAACATTCCCCTCAAAAGAACACAGAGGGGAATACAGAGACTCACTCTATTTCTGACAAAAAAGGCTATCTTCCTCACCCAAATTATAACCTGAAGTCTAAGAGACATATGTATGGTTTTAGAGAATAAAAGTTTTGATTCTTGAAAAAATGGAATAAATGCTATAAAGAGTAGCTAAAGAAATCACTGACGTTTGGAAATTTTTAAAAATTGAATTTTCATTTTCTGACTTATATAAATATTTTTTCCTTTCTCCTTTAAAAATATGAGCTCCAACCATTTGGGGGCAATCCTCCTTTTCTCCATCTTGTATTATCTAGCTGTCATCTGTTTTGTTGAATGAGGCCAGTCCATATGAACTTTCTCAAAGTCTTCTGAAGGATTGCTCTTTTGTCCTTTTTTCTACCCCAGAAAAACATAAATCAGGTCTCTTTCTTGCCCAGAGGTAACTGCTCTTGACTCCGTTATTGCTCACCTCCTTCTCAGTTTTGCTCCATCTTTCAGCCCTATCTTTCCTCCTCTACCCACAAATATGGTCAGCTTCCTCTTCATCCTAAAATAACCCTCCTCTGACCCTGCTACTACAGCAGACTGCAGCCTTATCACTCTTCCGTTCACCACCACACTTCTCAGAGTACAAATTCTGCTTTCACTTCCTGTTCAGGCTCTGACTTCTTAACTCCCTGTAACATGGCTTCTACTGTTAGCCCTCTATGAAGTGGTCTGGAAAGTCACCAAGAATTCTACATCCAACAAATCTAGTGGATTTTCCTCATTCCTCATTCTTCTTGTTCTTTCTGAAGAAATTTCAGCTTTTGGAGCTTTCTCTTCTTATGGGCTCTGTGATACCATAAGCCTACTGATTCTTTTCTCTTTCTGAGGACTTCTCTTCCATTTCCTTCACTAGCTGCTTTGTCTTTTTTGTGCTTTATACTGAAAATATTCTCTTCTCCACATTCTTTCCTCAGAGAACTTCTCATCATTTCTTTATATATAAATTCCTTCAATCTATTTTCCTCTCACCTCAAATTCTCTCTCCTTATGATTTGTTAAGCCTGACTATTTTATTTTAAAATGTTTTTAGGACTTTCTTTTTTTTTTTTTTCTTTTTTTTTTTTTTGTGGGTACCGGGGGGTCGACCTCAGGACCTCGCGCGCCAAGGAGGCGCCCGTGCCGCTGAGCGATATCACCGGCCCCTTTTTCATATGTGGGATCCGGGAGTTGAACTCGGGCCCTCGCGCTTGCAAGGCAGGCGCTTACGCCGCTGAGCCATCTCACCGGCCCAGGGCTTTCTTACTTAGGAAACCA
Organism: Erethizon dorsatum; assembly: GCA_028451465.1. Classification (NCBI taxonomy): domain Eukaryota; kingdom Metazoa; phylum Chordata; class Mammalia; order Rodentia; family Erethizontidae; genus Erethizon; species Erethizon dorsatum. The sequence goes on along the minus strand of CM051831.1, from coordinate 78,907,653 downwards.
GCCAGGCTTTCAAATTTAACATATCCAAAATGAAGTTTATTAACTTGTATTCACCAAACTCCAAATTCCACCTGATATTGTCTCTATTTTGTTTTTATTAATGACACTACTATTAATGAGCCACATTTCAAAAGTTGTAATTTTTTATTCATCCTCACTTTTCATGCTCCATGCTTAGTAAACTGTTGAGTAAGAAAGATTCTGTAGGTTTTGTGGTACACAGTGTAGGGAGAGCATTTATTACGGGGTCAGGTAAATCTGAGTTCAGATAATGGTTTTTGCTACTTACTGCCTTTTTGACCTTGAGAAAGTTACTTAAACTCAAAGAGTTTTAGTATTCTTATATATAAAACAACATTCCCTGTATGGCCAATTTAGAAGATTGGATGAGAGCTACACATTTTAACTGTAGTTCTCAATAAGCAGTGATCCCATTCTTTTCTCTAACCCTGGTTATGGCTCATATATCCACCTCTATTTTCTATTAAATGAAATTTATGTACAAAGGGACTTCATGTAGCTCCTGACATGTAGGCACCCATCACATATATTTTCTCTCTTTCCTTCTCTACATTATTCCTTTCTCAGTACAGGCCTGCATTCCTTCTTGTCTGGACAATTGTTGCGTCTGCTTATGTGACTCCAGCTCCTGTCCTGGACATTTGGGTTTACCTTGCACACTGCTGGCTGGTTCATCTTCTTCAGGTTTGCTCTGACACTTCTCAGAAACCTTCACTGTTTCATCATTTCCAAGAAAATGCAGTAGGAAAACACATGGTCCAAGTTATCTTTAAAGATGTTGTGTCATGATTTCCCTACACATGGCCTGAATCTTGGCCAAGTGGTACCACTCCCTGGTTCTTCAACATCCTTACTTATCTGTTATATTACCTTTCTCCTGGGTCTGGAATAGGCTCTATCTTTGAAATTAATTTCTACTGTGATGCTTTTCTTGATCATGCAAACACTTAGAACTTCTCTCTCCTTTGACTTCAGAGATAATTTTCACTTCTCATCTTCATGTTATCCTTCATTTTAGTGGTTAGTTATTAACATGTTCACTCTCACCTACTCCTCCCTCCAAAAGGCCATAAGCTTTTGGAGATAATATTTAGTAACTGTGCTTGTTTTTTGAGGTAGCTAATCTATTAGGCCCTCAATAACTTTTGGTCAATTAAAATAATAAAACTGATATGCAAACCCGTTCTTGAAAGTGAAAGTCTCATAGACTCAGACAACTCTTTACGACAGGAGGAAAGAGAAAATAAGAGGAATAATAATAAGTGCAAAATATCAAGACAGAAAGGCAGCTTGCTTGAGGTATGAGGTCAATTATTTTGATTGGATTAGAAAAGTAGGAAATGCAAAGTATAGTCCCATGAAAAGTAGCAACAAGATTATGCTGACTGAGGGGTTTTGAAAACAGACTCCATTCTAATTCCATTCTAAGTCTTGGCACAGTATAATGATAAATATCCATGACAGTAGATATGCTGGCAACCTGTCCTGTATTTTGAAAGTAGAGGAAACACCCTGGAAAGAATGGCATGCAGTGGGGAGAGGAAACGACAGTGTATTGAAAAGACTAGCTGCAAGTCACACAGGAGCACCCCAAGTCACAGCCTGTGTCAGACAGGCCGATGGATCCTGAAACCGCTCCTGCTCTGTGCAAAGGCAGTCACTTTGACAGAAGCTGATATAAACCCACCTAAATGCAGGGAGAAGTTTAAAGGTTTGGGACTTGATATGCTGAGTAAACAATGTTGTTAAATAAAAGGCTTGTTAACAGAGGGACCACAGGTTTGTGACAAAACTTGTAAAAGTCAGATTCTTCCAGTGTGGAATCCAAGGGTAGGATAAGCACCTTAGAGAATGCCTGGGTTTGCCAGGTTACTTAGTGTCACTGGGACAAGTAGGCTTAGCTGGACTAAGATTTAGTAGTAGTTTATTTTATCTCCCTAGAAGCCATTTATTTCACAACCTTAAATCATAAGTGAGCACTTGGATAAAATCCAAGAAGTGCTTTGATGATCAAGCAAATCACGTATGATTTAAAAATATCTTCAGGATGAAAACAGAAATTTAACCCTCCTCAGATCTTTCTTCTAGTTAATACAGCATATATCTATGTGGCTGAAGAAGTTTGATTTCATCATGAATGTTTTTAAAAAGAATAGTATTCAAAACACATTTAAAAGTATAAGCTAGAGTGTCGACTGCTCCACTGAACACATTTTGAAAATCAGGAGGCTGATGATTCTGGTAAATTCTGAGTAAGTTGCTTGGCATTCAGAATATGTGATGGCTTGGACCAAGATTGTCACTCCTCCTACAGCCTTGTGTGTATTAGATTTGAACACATGCCAATAGCTCAGAAAAATTTTGTTCGCTCATCATTTTGTCACCAAATGTATCATAAATATAGCAAGCAAGGAACAAGGAAATGACTAAATTATTAATGTTGATGTTCTAATTCAAATGCAAGATAAAAAGTCTTCATTTACCCAAACTTCACTTAAACAGTTATTCGTGTTTTTTAAGTATGAAAATGAATTATTTAGAATGATGTTTAAGTTTTCTTTCTTCTGCCCCCCTCTAGCTTCTAGTAGTATGAGGGGGTTATAAAACTGCCTTTGAGGAAAACATCCATAAAATTTTATTTGGCTTTTTGATTGTGCTTGTCTGATGCACTTAAATTTTGCATGATTAGCTTTTCAAAAATTCTGCTAGCATCATGGTCTTATACAGTTATTTTTATAGTATTTCTTGAACAAAAGTCACAAAACTTTATTAAATCTCTAAAATACTGAGGAAAATCCTTTCCATCGGCATGTGAAAATAGCCTGCAGTTGCCTTCTGTTGATTTGCTGCTTGTTAGGTAGGATATTGCAATCATGTTTTCTGTTACCAGGTTCATATGGGAAAACTTAGGAATCATTCCATAACTGTCACATCTGTGGACAATTTCAGATTTTTCTGAATTTCCTTCCTTATCTTCTGTATTTTCACTGGTTTCAAGTTTACTTGTCAAACTTCCTGTTTTTTTTTTTTTTTTTTTTCTTTTTCTTTATGTGGGTACCGGGAGTTGAACTCAGGACCTTGCGCTTGCCAGCAGGTGCTTGTGCTGCTGAGCAATATCACCGGCCCTTTTTTTCCTTTATGTGGGTACTGGGATTTGAACTCAGGACCTCGTGCTTGCCAGGCAGGCGCTTATGCCGCTGAGCTATCTCACTGGCCCAAACTTCCTGTTTTTAATCATGGATCCATGTTCCTAGATGAAAATATTATTTGAAACTGTTTCACTTGAAAAAGTTAAAGGGAGCAACCTCCTTTCTGGATCTCTTTCTGTCTCTCTTAGACAGAAGCTTTTCTTCTTTTCAATAAATTCTTCCTACTGTTAAAAAAAAGAAAAAGAAAAAGTTAAATGTATAATTTTACAATACAAAATTTTCTCCAGATTTAGGTTATTTGTATCATGAAAGAATTTACTGCATTTAAAGAAAGAACTAAGATATGTATGAATTTGTTAAAAAGTTTTTGATTTTGTAAGTTGCAGGGGTAATTTTACTGATCTATGGGAATTGTATGTGTGTGTATACAAAAGTTTAAAAAACAAAATGATTCTTTTTAAAACAAATCTTTTTTTTTTTGGGTACCGGGGGGTCGACCTCAGGACCTTGCACGCCAGCAGGCACCTGTGCCGCTGAGCGATATCACTGGCCCCTTTTTCGTATGTGGGTTCCGGGAGTCGAACTCGGGCCCTCACGCTTGCAAGGCAGGCGCTTATGCCGCTGAGCCATCTCACCGGCCCTAAAACAAATCTTTTTAACTTATTAATTTTTTTACACTGACAGATACAATCCCATTGGTTTTTTTTAAGATTTATTTATTTATTTATTCATTCATTTATTTATTTTTTTGTTAAGTGAAATTTTAAAGAAAAAGGCAGGGAAAAGAAAATGAAGAAAGGAAGGAACATTTGCTCTTTTACTGGTAGACAAACTTGCAAGACTAGCATGAAAGACAAAAAAAAGACCCTTTTTTTTTCCTCCACTACGTTAACAGGGCTCAAATTCTGGAGAACAGAAAGTAGACTGTATGTGCAATGCTAGTATCTGTACCTTACATAGAAATTGCTCGATTTTTTTCTGCCATTAGTTTTATCATCGGTTAATATAGCAAATCATAAGATATGCATTTAACATATTATTCTAGGATTCCCCTCCATTTCTTTACTAATTTTGTTGTTTTCTTTTGTTTTCCACAGTGATTCCTGCTGTGGTGAATTCAGGTTGAGAGTGTATCAGAGTTTTGGCCTAGTACCAATCTCCTAAATAAGTGGATGGCAAATGGCTTAAATAAAAGAGACCAGTAGTATGATTTTTGGGGCTCCAGGAAGGTCAAAACTCTCTCAGAAAGTAGAGACTCTCTGGGAGTAGAGACTCTTTGGGAGCTGAGACAATGAACTTCTCTGGGCAGCCCGCATTTATTTGATTTTCAAACAAAGGAAGGGGATCCTGAGGCAAGCACAGAAACTGAACAGGACCGTGGGAAGTCAGTTCAAAGACTTCTACAAGCAGTAAATATTGCCAGTTAAGAGACCTATTTGATCTCTAAGGTTGACAGCTTTCTTGCTCTGGAATGGGGAGTGTCAGCAGCCCACGCCCTTGGTTGCCTCAGCTGTGGTTATTTTGACTTCAGAGCACTATGCATATGCTCTTTTCCAACACGGCCAGAGGTCCCTGTACAGCCCGGTCTCCAACAACATGGCAATGAACACCCTTCAAAATAACTCTTTGCTTCTAACACAGTGCATCATTCTTCTCCAACAACATGGCAATGAACGCCCTTCAAAATAACTCTTTGCTTCTAACACAGTGCATCATTCTTGCCACTTTCTGAAGCAGTTCTGGAAGTCCTGTTTTCTGAGTGCCTTTAGTTGCACTCTTGTGGCTGCCTCAATGTCCTGAAGCAATTCAAAACATTTACCTTTTTGGTCATTTTGACTTTGGTGAAGAGCCAGAAGTCTAAAAATGCCAGATCTGGTGAATAAGGTGGATGAAGACACTGATATTTTTACAAACCTACCTTTTTCCACTGGATGGTATTCAGCAGCAGCACTGAATACCTTGGTCACTTCTTGTAAAGAGAGAAAAGAGGACCTCCAGAATTCCTCAGGAAGTGGCAAGAATGATGAAAAAGTGCGTTCAAAGCTAAGGGGAGTCTGTTGAGGGGGATTAATGACAATGTGTCTTTTCCTGTCATAAAGCTTTAAAAATTAGTACATTCACTGTACATTGTGATGACACCTCATATAGTGTATATGCAAATGCGGTATACGACATCAGGGACTTCACAGTCCCTAGAAGATTATGACTCCTAGGCTAAGAATCTCCTTTAGTTCAATTTCCACGCAGCCTAGTAAAAATTTTTTTTATATAAATGAAATCTTAAGGGTTAATTTGCTTTGCAAATACAACCGGATGATAAACAGAACAGTAGAAATGATATGCCATATTGAACATAGGTATATATTGAGCTTTTCTGTTGAACCATTTGTGCTCTTTTACTGAGTTACTTTGGTAACCTTAATATATATCCTTGAAAAGTCCAGTCAAAGTAAGGGGAGTGGCTTTAGGTGTAGAACAGGGCTCAAGTAACTGAACAATGTGAAGATTAAATTTATGGAACTTGGGCTCTAAACTAAAAAATTCAATTTCCTAGAATGTAATAATTTTGTTTAATTGGCTGACACAGTTCTAACACATCACAGCTAACCTTTTATGGTAAATAATGTGCTTGGCATTTTTATAATAGTTTCTGCTGTACCAGCACTTTGTAGTGTGGCTGTAGAAAAAATATCCTTAATTTCTACCTTAGCAGTAGGAATGCTGCAGAGGAGATTCTTCTTTTATTTGCCATTTGCTTTCTATACTATATATCATTTGTTTTTGTTTTATTTACAATGATACTATGATAATGATAGACTTTAAAAGATAATATTTAAAAATACTTCATGATTTCTTTTCTTAGTATCTAAAAATAAGCTGGACTAGATATTTTCAAATTGTTTGAAAATAGCTCAAGAATTCTGTGACCTTTCCTTCTTTGAAAATGCAAGGTAAATTTTAGTTCTTTCCAGGATATTGGTTAAGGAGAATTGGTGGGTGTGAATGTTACCTAACAGTTTTTGAGCTATCTGCATAATCTTTTGATAGCAATCAATTAAGTTTCAGATTCTGTCAATATTTCCTCTACAACCCAAGAACCGGTGATCTTATGGAAAGGTAAAATTACCCTTCTTTTCAGTAGTTGTAACACTTAAAAAACATCTACAACCCCCCACCCACCCCATTGAAACAGGGTATAAATGCAGTGACAGCACTTTCTGTTCATTAACCATATGGGAAATTGGCATCCTTCCATTTTCTTAAAAACTGAATAAAATTTCCCTCAAAGAAAAGGGATTTCAGTGGCTGGCTGAGTTAAATCAAAAAGTCAAAACCTAAGGGAAAAATCTAGAAGCCTTTTCATACAACTCCCTCAAGGTTTTCTCATGAAAAAATGGGAGAATGAGCTTCGCAACAGCTTACCTCCTGCTGAATTTCTGCCATCTTTCCTTTGATGTTTCTGTAAGGGCCACCAAGATTCAAGACTGGTGGTTCTCCCAAATAATGATAGCTCAGAGATAAAATTCATCAGCAGATATGAAGGTATAAAGTTTTCTTTGATGAGTATGATGAACTAGTCACATATATAGTACTGACACAGTCTTGTAGAAATAATAATAAGGAAACTAATTCTTACAGAGGTGATGATTATTTCTGATATTTGTTCACAGATGAGGTGCACATTATTTGACACTTATTTCATGAAGTCATATTATGAAATGTTTACTTCAATTTATCAGACCTCATGTATTTTATTTAATGAAATATATAAATATTTCCAAGAAAAAACAACCCATAGTAAAAATAAACTGAAATATGTGAAGGGTTATATTGTTTTTTTTTTTTCAAAATCATTTGGCAGAACTGTAAGCTGTAAAGTTTGAAACTGTGACACATGAATATGTTGAATTAGGGCAATTGAGGCTGATGCTTGCTTCATGTTACTGTGGAGCCTTAGGAAATTTTACAAGCTAAGCTTCCATAAGATGTTATTTATTTTGTATCGCTTCCACAGAATACATTTCACTGAAGATATTGCTTAACTATCTCATTTGAATATAATTCTTCCAATTTATTATTTATCTTCCAATATATTATTATTACTACTTGGTATTTATTCCTTACTTGAATATATAAAACATTCTGCTAAGCATGTTCTATGTGTAATCTTGTGTAATAGCACCACAATCTTAATGAGGCTGGTGCTATTATTAATTGCAAATAAGAAAAGCAGGGGGCCGGGGATAAAGCTCAGCAGCACGGCACCTGCCTGGCAAGCTCAAGGTCCTGAGTTCGATTCTCAGTTCAAAAAAAAAAGAGAAGCAAAGATCAGAAATGTTAATTAATTTTTTGCTAAGAGTTTACGTACCAAAAAAGGGCTTGCGGCAGATTTCCCACCCATTCTAATTTAAGGGCTCCTATTTTTAACTACTTTTCTATTGCACACCTATGATACTATTCCTGCCTAACATTCAGTTGATAGTGTTTCCATTTGTATAATATTTTTGTGATTATAGAATTGTTATTTTTAGTGTTCAAGTCTCAGGCTAAGAATTTTTTAATGGATTTTAGAATCATGGTTAATATACTTACCTGAGTTCATATAAGCATGTCTGAGTAATAATAATTGGGAAAACCCTGTTAGTTTCTCATCTAAACAAACTCATTTTTCATGAGATAAATATGTTAACTGTTTTGTGTAGGTAATGACTTTATATCGGGTGCAGATAGTAACATTCTTACGGGTTAGGCATTTGTGCTTGAGAATAGCCGTAAACCAATCAGGGATATAGAGTACTTTATATTAAACTCATACTGCCATTAAAGGGAATTTAGTGTGTGCTAGGCAGGACCTGTATCCATAACTACAACACTATGTCATCTCATTGCAGTATCAGCAATGTACCAAGAGGCTGAGTAAAGAGAGTGTATGTTTCCGTCAGTCTTTTGGAGAAAGCAATGGATTCAGGCATTCTCGTCTTTGTCCCCTCATCACTGTATTTATTAGTACATATTAATTATGTGGGATACTGGGTTTCACTGTAGCATTTTCATACACAGACATTTCTTTCCTAATTTCATTTAACTTAATCATCATGTATAGTGATATCTCCTTTATAACCAATGTTTGGCAGAAGAAATGACAGAAGTTTAGATACCTAATATTCTCAGTAACTTCCTCAAATAATTTAAAAAATATTCATGACTTAGTGACTTACCTTTCTTGGTTAAATACTAGCATAGCTTTGTTTATATATGTACACTTCATTTGCTATATATGGAGCTTATTTACTTTGTAAATTAGTTTGTGTAAGAGATACTGGGGTGTACCACCCAGATCCCCTATTTCAAGATGAGGCGCTCATTCTCTCAGTGCCCTAGAGCACTGACCTAGAGCACTGACCCTAGGGTGCGACAGCTTCTGCTCATGCTCTTCTCTAAGGACTGTGCTCAGCCTAAGGGAGCTCCTTTGTCCAAGCCTATGCTTCCTGCTTGGAAATATCCTCTATCCAAGGACTAGGTGATGTACAAAATATTCTGGGCTACCTTGCCTCTGTTTAGAACAACTCTGGAGTCTACTCTAGTCACCATGAAATCAGCTGAGACCTCTGTTTCTATAGGAGAGTTCAATGTCTTCCCCCGAATCTTTCATTCTTTATCCCTTTACAGATACTTCTGAGGTCATGCACTCTCCATATAAAATTTTGATGGAAATCTCCTTAGTAATATCTTTCTCACTGAACATAAACTAAAGCACTTAAGGGAGAGTTTTAATTCCAAAATCATTTCTTCTTGCAACTCATTCTGCATTCTTGTGGTATATTTTCCTTCATTTGGCAGTTGTATTCTGGGAATCAAGCTTTTTTTGTGTGTGTGGGTACCAGGGGTTGACCTCAGGACCTCGCGCGCCAGCAGGTGCCCATGCCGCTGAGCGATATAACTGGCCCCTTTTTTTGTATGTGGGTTCCAGGAGTCGAACTCGGGCCTTTGCGCTTGCCAGGCAGGCGCTTACACCGCTGAGCCATCTCACCGGCCCTCAAGCTTTTTAAGGTTAGCTTTATTACAATATTAATGGGAAAGCAAATGCACTAAAAATAAAATTTAAGAAAGTTTGGATTGTTATCAACCCTTCTCAACATTAGAAGGTTTAGAGACCTTTCTACATAATAGCACATGACAGAAAAACTGAAGTTGTCCTTTCAATTAATATTTTGGGTTCTTCCTATACGTAAGTGACTATGAAAAATTAAAAAAGACATGACTCCTGCCTTCAAGGAATAAAAATATAATTGTAAAATATGGGGTAAGACAAAGGGAGCATTAGTGATTCTAATAAAGTATGGATTCTGATTAGAAAGAAGTTAATCCATTTTAGCTGGGGTAATCAGACAGGTATCTGGAAAATATGATCTTAAGATGGCATTGGAGGAAGGCCCCATATATTTGAGGGCAGAACCTTAGTCAACTCAGCATTTTATTTTATTTTATTTATTTATTTTTTTGGGACAGCGTCTCACCATGTAGTTCAGCCTGGCTTTGGACTCATCGTGTAGCCTAGGCTGGTCTCAGACTCAAGGTGATTTTCCTGCCTCAGCCTCCTGAGTTCTGGGATTACAGGCCTATGACACCATGCCCAGCTTCAACTCAGCATTTTAAACCAGCTTACTGATTTTTTAAAGAAAAAACTCCATAAACCGATTTAAAAAAAAAACTACTGACTAAATAGTATAGCTGATGCAGTTGCTAAATCTTATTTGCCCAATCTGAGTCAGTTGGAGGTTAGCTGATTTTGTCAATTAACAATCAGGGTTAGTTAACATTCATGTGGTTCTATATTCTCATTTCACTCCTTTCGTAAGTCATGAGATCAGATGACCTTTTCAGTAACCTAAATTTTCATTTTGCCAAGAATATTTGCACTGGTTTCTTTTCTGTATGGGAGAAGTCATGAGAAAATTTAACAAAGACTGAAGTGAGTCTATTTTTGTTGATAAATTATCCACTTCCAGCCCTGATAGCCCCATTTCTTCCTGCCTGTTGGTTTTGATTGCTCCTATTACTAATTAAAGTGTTTTTGTCTAAATCGTATTGGAGGTTAAAGGCCTAGTGAGAGTGGAACATATCACGGGTAAATGAAAATGTCAATTGAAGTGAGAACTCAAAGAGATGAATATAGACATCATACCTATATTCTTCTAAATTTATTACCTGAATTTATTTCAATATTATAGGTTGGAAACATCTCTGAGTTAATGGTTTATGAAAGATGTCTCATTTCAGAGCAGGAGAATTAAGAAACAATCTGTCTACTAAATAGTAATCTTGGGAGAATTTTCTCAAAGTGTCATATATGGGCTTTTTACATGCATCTTTAGTCTATGGATGACCAAAGTAGCCTGGCCAATGTGTTCAGATTGGTAGATTTACCAGTTATGTTGCTTTGTAGCTATAAATAAGAACCCCTGAATCTATAAGTGGACTCAATTCAGATGCTTTGACTTGTTAACTGAGGGAACTAATCAAGGATGAGGAAAGAGCGGAAAGACTTGAAAAATGGCTAAAGAGAAGTATCCAGTACTTCACCTTCTTCTCCACAAAGAACCAAAACATCAGGGGTATGACTGAAGTGAGTGACTGTGGAAGAACACTGGAACTCAACAGTAAAGAAATGGAAACCTTGTAAAATCCACAGGCTTGGGACAACAGCATAGCAAAAACAAAAACAAAAACAAAAACAAAATCCCCCAAATCTCCCATCACCTGCCTCTCTGACTCCATATCCTCCTCAGTGATAAAGGTAAAGACGAAGTCCTAGCAAATTCTGTCAGCACAGGTAGTGACAATGACATCCCATTCAGACTTATAATGTAAATAGATAAGAGGCCTGAAATCTGCACAGCACTCTGGCTTTGGAAAATGAATCCACTTCATCTACCAGTAAATGCCTAGGGTGTTGTAGCCAGGATCCATCTTGAGAGGGGACCTATTGTTTGAATTTGGACTTCTTTTGGGGTCAGAAACCCTGGCATATTTCCATCTCTTGGACCCCATAGACATTGCCCTACACTGGCTCTGTGGGTGCCTGCCTCAGAAGCTGGACTTGGTTCAGTAGAGTAACATTGACACAAACACGCTGAGCACTACATAGTGGGTCCTGTTACCATTCTTTTTGACCTGTGGAGACACTTGGTTTCTCCCACTCTGATATGGTGTGTACTGTGTCCAAACTCATTAATACTGTAATGGCCAAAAAAGCTAGTGGGAGATTACATTATAATCACCATCTGGAAATAAACCTGACATTGTGTAACAAATTGATAACCAAAGACACATCTTTAGGAGAAAGCTACTTACCAAGATGGGTATTCCATTGGATATCTGGTAGATATATCCATTTCATCAGATATACAAATGTCATGGGAACAGAAGAAATCTGAAAAACACATGTCTTAGTTACTGGGACTCAATACCTGACACTAACAAACTGAAGGAGGAGAGATTTATTTTGGTTCATGTTTCAGAAGTTTCAGTCCATGTTAAAAACTGCTTGGGAAGAGGAGAGGTGCTCATATCATGGTGGCCAGGACACAGAGACTGAAAAAGGGAGCTGGGGACAGAAATATATCTTTCAATGTCATGTCCCCATAGACTTGCCTCTTCTGACCAGACCCCACCTCCTAACAAGAAGTCAGTTATATTGCCCCCATTAGTTAATCACCTTCCAAAAGCCCACATATGAGTGTATGATGATTTTGGTAGGGATCTAGATTGAAATCTTAACAAGGTAATATGACAACTCCTAAAATTTATAACTTTTTAGTAGCAAATTTTAAAGATGTTAAAGTGAATAAAATGTCTGTTAAAGAATGCAAAAGAGGGGCCGGTGAGATGGCTCAGCGGCTTAAGCGCCTGCCCGGCAAGCGCGAGGGCCCAAGTTCGACTCCTGGAACCCACATACGAAAAAGGGGCCGGTGATATCGCTCAGCGGCACGGGCGCCTCCTGGTGCGCGAGGTCCTGAGGTCGACCCCCCGGTACCCACCAAAAAAAAAAAAAAAAAAAAGAATGAAAAAGAATATATATATATATATATATATATATATATATAATTCTTTAAAAACTGAGATCCTAGAGAATACAGATAAACGGTTAAATGGAATTAGGACAACAATGCTGGGTATGAATGAGCAATATGGCAAAGAGAGGTTTTTGAAAAAGAATATTAGAAATCTTAGAAATGAAGAGCTATGTAAATCAGATAAAAATTTCAGTTGAAGAAAAATTTTCAGTTGAAAGCCTCAGCAACAGATTAGATGAAGCAGAAGAAAGATTATCAGTGAAAACACACCAATTGAAAGTGAAATGATGGAAAATGATGTAAAACAAATGAAATTCAAGAGAAAGCAGAAGTAGGTATACTTACTCTGATCAAATAGACTTCAAGACAAAAACAGTAAGATGAGATCAAGAAGGCCATTATATAACGATCATAGAATCTAGTAGTCAAGAAGATATAATGACTATAAACTTATATGCACCCAATATCAGAGTACCCAGTTTTATAAAATACTGTTAGACCTAAAGAGAAAGATATATTATAATACAATAATAGTAAAAAATTTTACCATTCCACTATCATCCAGAACAAACAAATACAGTGCAAAACAAAAAAACCCCAAAGCAACATTAAACTACAGATCAAATAGAGTTAGCAGATATTTCAGAAACTTCCATCCAATAGCTGCAGAATACAATTTTATTTTAATCAGAGCATGGAGTTGCCTCTAAAATAGACCATATATCAGGCCACAAATTAAAAAAAAATAAAATAATATCCTATGTCTTTTCTTATGTAATGACATGAAACTGCAAATCAGCAGCAAGAGAAATGTTAAAAAATATACAAATAGGTCAAGACTGAGCAACACACTTTTGAATGAATAGTGGATCATGGAAGAAGTCAGAGGGCAAAGCAAAATTCCTTGAAACAAATGAAAATGTAGACATAACATGACAAAATCCATGAGATACAGCAAAGGTATGTAGCACTAAGCAGAAAGTTTATAGCAATGAGTGTCTACATGAGAAAAGGTTTAAAATAAATGACCTAAGGATGTATTTTGAGGAGTTTTTAGAAAAGTAGGAACAGACTTCCAGGAAGATGGTGGAGTGGTGAACAGCAGAGAAACAGTCTCTCTGAGATTTAGTGTCCAAACACTGGAATATAGTAGTGTGAGGAAGGAGGGAAGTGGGTCCTGGGGATCTGAAGCAAGAATTGAAGCCCACAGGGAGAGTGAAGAGAGAGAACTCAATACAGAAGAAGGAGGAGGCAAGTTGTGCTTTCTTCCTGAGCCCTGACTCACTGCATGGGAGGGGTGGCTCGAACATGCAGACATATGGTGAGTACTGGTGACCCCAGAGACCTCCACAGAGAAACACACCAGTGGAACGAAACAGTGGACACAGTGCACTGCAGTGACTAGTGAGTTATTTGGGTTCAGATATCCCCCAGGAGAGGGGCATAGGCCAGTAGCCATCTTGGAGAGGGGCCAACTGAGCTCAGAACTCAGAAGACTTACGGGCTGGCTCTATCTAGTAGCTACCAGTGTCAGGGTTAGGTGGAACTGAGTTCGAGCCAGCAGGAGGTCAGGGAGCTGAGTTCAGGCCAGCAGGATGCACACAGAGTGTTGTAGGTTGAACAAATCAGGTTCCAGCCTGACAGCCAGAAACCAGCCTGAACTTCAGTGGAACTAAAGGTGTAGGCTTGCTGGGCCTATCCACTACCCCAGCAGAAGTCTACAGCCGGCTTTGCTGGGAGTAATCAACATGGATCTGGGCTCTGTCTGCCCACTCTGTCTAAAAGAGCCAGCAGAGACATGCCCTGAAGAAGATATTATTTTCTTCTTCTTTTGTCTTTTTTTTCTCGATTGTCTACTCTTGTTTTTATATGAGTGTGAATATTGTTTCTACTTTTCTTGTTGTTGTTCTGTTCTGTTCTTGTTTTTATTTCTTCTTCCTCTCTTTCCCTCCTATCTTCTTCACCAGTTTCCCAAAGTTTGTGTAATTTTCCTTTGTCCTCCAGCCTTGCTTCTGATTTCTTCCTCTTCTTCTATTTCTCTATTTTTTCCCCTACCCCCTTTTAAAATTTCTCCACTGAGGGTAAAATCACCATATTGAGGGAATATTTACTGTATACAATTTTCTGGTTCGTTTTAGATTTTGTTATGTAACTGCAAATATAGTTCATATGGTTAAAGGTGGAAAATTAATAATTACCATAGTTTGCCATTTTCTAGACTGTGTTTGATGCTATTTTATTACAGATTGTACTACTTTAGCCAAGGTGACATAATTGTTTTGATCAGCTGTTTTTCCTGGTATACCAAGACTGAGATTGCCTAAGATTCATAAACAATACTATTGGCCAGTGCCAAAGAACCAGGGGCTAGGCCAAATAGGCAGCAACTTCTCATCTTTGATAAACTGAATCTTGTAACAGACTCAAAACCCAAAAGACAGCTACTGGAAGACATCTATGAAAAGTAGTTATCTCCTAAGGGTTCTAAATACTAGCAATAAAGCTACCTCCCATAAGCAATTTACAGGTATCACTCCAGAAATTAAACTAAGAAAACATAGAAAATGAGAAGACATGGAAGCAGTATGCAACCCCAGACTTCTAGCTCACCAACTGCAAACCCAGGGAGGAATGAGGTGGAAAAAGTAGAAAGCCACCCACCTGGACTCTCTGAAGTGGTAGCAGTGGAGTAACAAAGCAGATGAATGAGGCTTTAGAGAAAATCAAATCAGAAATAATTTCTCAGATAACTACAAAGATGTGTCCATAATGAAGGACATGGTTAGTGATTTTAGAGCAGATACAGATAAAAAAATAGAGGAGCTTAGGAAAATGATGGAAACTGTAAATGTCCAACATGGGAAAGAAATGGAATCTATGAAACAGATTCAAACAGATATCCAGGACATTAAAAATTCCATTGAGAGGGGCCAGGGATTTAGCTCAGTGGCACAGCACCTGCCTGGCAAGTGTGAGGTCATGAGTTCAATTCCTGGTAACCCCCCAAAAAATTCCATTGAGAGTATATGCAGCAGAATGAACCAATGCGAGGACAGAATCTCAGATATAGAAGAAAGGATTGTGGTTAACAATCATGAAAAGAAAGATCTCTTAAAAATAGCAAGGGACCATGAAAAATCAATCCAACAGCTGCTAGATGATGCAAAGAAGATAAGATTGATCAGAGTCAATTAGAAGAAAAACAGGAGATACCACAAATGACATAAACCTGTTCACTGAAGTAATGGCAGAAAACTTCACAAGCATGGAAAGAGAATTTGACACACAGATAAGTGAGGCATATAGAACTCCAGTTAGTCATGATTAAAAAATAACTACACCATGGCACATTATAGTCAAGATTTCAGAAATTCAACACAAGAACAAAATATTAAAAGCTGTTAGAGAAAAGAAACAAATCACCTATAAACGAAAGCCATCAGAATCGCAGCAGACCTCCCAACAAAAACTCTGAAGTCAAGGAGAACTTGGAGTGAAGTATTTCAAGCCCTAAAAGAAAACACCTCCAATCCAGATTGATGTACCCCACAGAACTATCTTTCAAAATTGATGGAGAAATAAAATACTTCCATGACAAAGAACACCTGAGGAAATTCATGAACATCAAACCAGCACTCCAAAATATTTTGAAGGGCATTCTAGAAATAGATAATGAGGACTATAACTCCATGAACCCCAACAGAATGAATCCACTAAGCAAGGCAAGTAATTAAACAGGGGAAAAAGAGAGAGCCAACAAAAGGAAAATAACATGACAAGGATAAGCCAATATATATCAATTATAATCATTAATGTAAATGGTCTCAATTCACCAATCAAAAGAAACAGACTGGCATAATTGATCAAGAAGAAAGATCCAACAATATACTTCATACAGAAAACACATTTAATTCAAAAGCAATTCATAGATTAAAAGGCAAAGGATGGAAAACAATACTCCATCTGAGAAGAACTCAGAAAAAAGCAAGGGCAGCTATTCTATTTGCAGACAAAGTGGATATCAAGCCAAGACTAAGAGAGACAAAGACGTTCACTACATACTTGTACAGAGAGCAAGCCAAGAGGAAGCAATAACAATAATAAATACATATGCTCCAAATATCAGCACACCCAACTATATAAAACAAATATTAATGGACATGAAAATCAAATAAATACTAATACAGTTATAACGGGGGAACTCAATACCTCACTATCACAAATAGCCACATCAACTAGACAGAAAATCAATGAAGAAATATTAGAACTGAACCAAACTTTTGAACAAATGAACCTAGTAGATGTCCACTGTGTATTCCACCCCACAACATCAGAATACACATTCTTCTCAGTTGCACATGGGACATTCTCCAAAATAGACCACATACTAGCTCATAGAATATGCTTAAGTAAATGGAAAGGAATTTAAATTATTCCATGCATATTATCAGAGCATAATGCAATGAAATTGGAAATCAATGGCAAAAGAAACCACAAAAACTTCATAAACACATGGAAATTAACACCCTCCTGAAAACCAATGAGTCACAGATGAAATTAAAGAAGAGACTAGACAGTTTTTACAATTAAACAATAATGCCAGTGCAAAATACCAGAATTTATAGGATGCAAGGAAAGAAGTCCTACCAGGGAAATTTATAGCAGTGAATTTCCATATCAGAAAAACAGAGTGAGCTCAAATAAACAACCCAATGTTGAACCTCAAGCTTCTAGAAAAAGAAGATCGAATCAAGGACAAAACTCATATGAGGGAGGAAATTATAAAGACCTGAGCAGACATTAATGAAATGGAGACTAAGAAAACAGCACAAAGAATTAATGAATAAAAGAGTTGGTTCTTTGAAAGAGGAAATAAAATTGACAAACTCTAAGCCAACTTTATCAAAAAAGGAAAGAAAAGACTAAAATCTATGCAATTAATAATGAAAAGGGTGAAATTACAATGGATCCTGCAAAAATCCAGAAGATCATCAATACCTAGTTTGAGAACCTGTATTCTAATAAGATGGAAAACATAGAAGAAATGGAGAGATTCCTAGATACATATGGATTATCAAAGCTGAATCAAAAAGATATAAAAATTCTAAATAAACTAATACCAGTGAATGAAATGGAAGGTGTAATTAAAAACCTATCAACAGGGCCAGTGAGATAGCTTAGTGGCATAAGTACCTGTCTGGCAAGTGCGAGGTCCTGAGTTTGTCTCCTGGGACCCACATAAAGGAAAAAAAGGACCGGTGATATTGCTCAGCGGCACAAGCGCTTGCTGGCAAGCACGAGGTCCTGAGTTTGACTCCCGGTACCCACATTAAAAAAAACAAAACAAAACAAAAAAACCTACCAACAAAGAAAAGCCCAGATCCTGATGGATTCACTGCTGAATTGTACAAGAAATTTAGAAAAGACCTAATCATTTTATTTCTCAAACTTTTTTTGAAATTAAAAGTGAAGAATACTCCCAAATTCATTCCTGGAACAATCATTACCCTGATACTAAAACCAGAGAAGGATCCAATCAAAAAAATAGAACTACAGGCCAATCTCCCTAATAAACAGAGATACAAAAATCCTCAATAAGACACTGGCAAACAGCATGGAGCAAATCATCTAGAATTGTTTATATACTATAAACAAATTTATATACTATATATACAAGTTTATATACTGTATATAAACAAGTATATAAACAAGTTTATGTACTATAAACAAGTAGGATTTAGCCCAGGAATGTAGGGATGATTCAACATAGGCAAATCAATAAATGTAATATACCACATTAACAGAGCCAATGACAAAAACCATATGATTATATCAATAGATGCAGGAAAAGCATTTGACAAAGTCCAACACCCATTTATGATAAAAATCCTACAGAAAATTGAAATAGATGGTCTTTATCTCAATCTGATAATAGTCATCTCTGACAGACCAGTAGCCAACATCATACTAAATGAACAAAAACTGAAAGCTTTCACTCTAAAATCAGGAAATGAGACAAAGATGTCCACTATCATCACTCTTATTCAATATAGTTCTGGAAGCATTAGCCAGAGCAATTAGACAGAAGAAAGAAATAAAAAGAATAAGGATAGGAAAGGAAGAAGTTAAATTATCATTATTTGCAGATAACATGATACTCTACATAGAAGACCCAGAAAACTGACAGACTTCTAGATATAACAACCAAATCCAGTAGCATAGCTGGATTCAAAGTTAACACTCAAAAATCAATACCATTACTGTACCCAAATAACAAACTCACAGAGAGAGAAATTAGGGAAACAACAATTTTCACAATAGCATAAAAAAAGAGAAATATCTAGGAATCAATCTAATGAAGAAAGTAAAACACCTTTACATTGAAAACTACAGTACTCTGAAAAAGGAGATTGAAGTGGATATCAGAAAATGGAAAGATATCCCTTGCTTTTGGTTAGAAAGAAACAATATAGTGAAAATGGCCATCCTTCCAAAATAGTTATACAGATTTAATGCAATTAGAATCAAAATACCAGTAGCATATCTCACAGAATTAGAGGAAACAATCCTAAAATTCATTTGGAACCAGAAGAGACAGAATAGCAAAGGAAATTCTGGGCAACAAAGGCAAGGCAGGGGACATCACAATCCCTGATTTGAAATTATACTACAAATCTACTGTGATAAAAAACAGCATGGTACTGGCAAAAAACAAAACAAAAAAAAACCCCAAAACCAAAAAACCAAACCAAACCAAACAACAACAACAAAAACAAACAAAAAAACAAAACAGATCCAAGGATCAATGGAACAGATCAGAAGATGCAGAAACAATTCCAAAGACACTCAGCCAACTTCAACAAAGGAGCCAAACACCTTCACTGGAAGAAAGATATTCTTTTCAATAAATGGTGCTAGAAAAACTGGCTTTGCACATGATGAAGATTAATAATAGACCCATATCTTTCACCATGTACTAAATTAAAATTGAAATGGATCAAAGATCTAAATATTAAAACAGAAACATTGAATCTGCTGGAAGATTAAATAGGCAGAACTCTTAAAGACATTAGTATAGGCAGACTTTATGAACAAAACCCTGATCACACAGGAACTATCACAAAGAATCAACAACTGGGATCTCATCTTATTAGAAAGCTTTTTCACAGTTAGAGAAATCACCAACAGAGTGAAGAGGCAACCCACAGTGTGGGAAAAATTTTTTGCCAGCTGTCCCTCAGACAAACAAATACTATCTAGAATATATAAAGAACTCAAAACAATCAGATCCCCCAAATTTAAAGACCCAATCCAAAAATGGGCATGAGAAATGAATAGAAATTTCTTAGAATAAGAAGTAGAAATGACCAATAAATATATGAAAAAATGTCACTGGTCATTCGAGGGATGCAAATGAAAACAATACTGAGATTCCATCTCACCCCAGAAAGAGTGGCTATCATCAAGAAATCAACCAGTAATAGGTGCTGTGGGGGAAAAGGAACCCTTTTCCAGTGTTGATGAGAGTGTAGACTTGGGTAACCACTATGGAAATCAGTGTGGAGATTCCTCAAAAAACTAAAACTAGAGGTTCTATTTGACCCAGCTATTCCCCTTTGTGGTATGTTCCTGAAAGAATTAAAAGCAAATATCATAGTGATATATGCACACAGTTTGTACTAGCTAAATCTTGGAAAGAGCCCAAATGCCCATTTACTAATGAATGCATAAAGATGTGTTTTTTTAATACTCTGCCATAAAGAAGGATGAGTTGAAGATATTTCTAGCTAAATGGATACATCTCGGGATCATACTCTTATGTGAAATAAACTGGACACACATGTTTAAATATGGCATTGTTTCTCTGGTGTGAGAAAACAAATGTGTAAATAAGCACCACAATGTATAATGTATATTCATAAATAGGAAGAAAATATTCCGTTGGGAAGAGGAACAAGGGAGGGGGGAGGAGGGTGGGGGAAAGGAAGGACAAGAAAAAAATAGAGAATAGAAGAGAAAAAATGGAAACAAAGTTTTTCTAAATAAGGAGAGGAAGAGAGGTTGAAGGGAGGGGCGGGAATGGGAAAAAAGAAGAAAGATATGTCATGTACAGGTGCAAATTCCCTATGAGGAATGTTATCATTATGTATATCTAAAATGTACCAATAAAAAAGACCTACTGCTCCCACTTCAAAAAGGAAAAAAGAAAGAAAGAAAGAAAAAAAGGAAGAATAGCAGCAACAAACCATATCCAAAAATAGTAACAAGAAAAAAATAATAATAGAGCAGAAATAAATGAACTCAAATCTAAAAGAACAATATGAAGGGTCAATGAAGGGGATCTAGAGATAAGGCAAATGGGAGGGAAGGAAAAACGGACGTAAAAATGTGTTACTGGTTCAATACCACCAACAAAGTATTCTTTTCCAGAAAATATAAGTAATTCTCCAAAATTGAGAAACCATACAGACAACAATGGAGTATACAGAAGGATAAATTTGAGTCGTTTGTAGAAAAATGGAAGGATCCTGTGACTATAATGCTAAGTGAAATAAACCAGACACAGGAGATTAAATTTTGTATAATTTCTCTTTTGTGAGAAATTAAAAAATAAGTAATTTAAAGAGTAAAATACAAGAGAGATGATAGGAAACAGGAAGGTAGACTACATGGAGAAGGGAAGAGGATCTGGAATGGGGGCAGATGGGCGAAACAGGAGGGAAAGAGGGAATAAAAATGATTGAGATGTGGTATGCGTATGTACCAATTCCCCAAGATGATCATAATTATTATATATATACTAATTAAAAAAAGAGTTTGCTCTTCAAAAAGATAAATTGACAAATATTTAGCCTGACTAACCAAAAAAGAGAGAGAATATCCAAGTAAATAAAATGAGATGTGAAAAAGAAGACATTACAAATGAAAGTACAGAAATTTAAAATGATTAAGGATTATTTTTAAACTCTTATGTGCTAACAAATTGGAAAGTCTAGAAGAAATGCACACATTTCTGTACACATATACCTACCAATATTGAATCAAGAAGATATGGAAATCCTGAATAGACCAATAACAAGTCATGAGATTGAATCAGTAATAAAAAAATCTCCCAACGAAGAAAAGCTCAGAATCCGATGTCTCACTGCTGAAGTTTACCAAACTTTCAAAGAAGAACTAAAACTAAAGTTCTTCAAACTGTTCCATAGAATTGAAAGAGAGGGAGTTCTTCCAGACTCCTTCTATCACACACACACACACACACACACACACACAAACTATAGATCAATATCCCTGATGGACATAGATGTGAAAGCCCTCAAGAAAATACTTGTGAATGGAATTCAACAGTACATCAAAAATTATATAGTATGATCAAGATGGTTTCACTCCAGGGATGAAAGGATGGCTCAGCATGTGAAAATAAACAAATTTAATACAATCACATACATAAAAGATAAAAATCATATCATCACCTCAATATATGCAGAAAAAGCATTCGATAAAAATTGGCTTCCCTATGTGATAAATGCCCTGAACATATTAGACATAGAAAGATCATACCTCTATATAATAAAGGCTATATATAACAAAATCATAGTCAACTTCATACTGATTAGGGAAGAACTGAAAATATTTCCTCTAAGATAAGGTACAAGACAAGGGTGCACACTCTTACTGTTCTTTTCAAAATTGTACTAGAAATTTTAGCCAGAGCAATTAGGTAAGAAAAAGAATAAAAGCATACAAATAGGAGGAAGTCAAATTGTTCCTATTTGCAGATAATATAATTCTGTACATTGAAAACTCCAAATATCAAACCAGACTATAACTGATAAATGAATTCAGTAAAATATCAGGATACAAATCAACATACAAAAATTAGTAGCTTTTGCACAAATCAATAGTAAATTTTCTGAGAAAGAAATCGTGAAAGCAGTCCCATGCACAATACCCACGAAATACTAAAGAAATAGAAATAAACTTAAGGAGATGAAAGACCTATATAATAAAAATTACAAAACACTGAAGAAATTGAGGAAAACTCTAAAAGGTGGAAAGACTTATATTGTTCATGGATTGGAAAAATTAACGTTAAAATGTATGTACTATCCTAAGTGAACTTCAGATTCGATGCAATCCCCACAAAAATACAACTGACACACTTCACAGTACTAGAAGAAACAATCTTAAAATTCATACAGAAGCACAAAAGATCCTAAATAGACAAAGCAATTTTGAGTATAAAGTGCAGAGCTGGAGAGATTCCAATATTTTATCTGATTATTAAATAGAATTAAATAATTGAATACAGTTAAGTGTGCATGAAATATGTAGAATGCTGTTAAATTTTTTTTAGTATTGTAGACTCTAGCAAGCTGGTGAAATCTGTGACCTTCTCAGAACCATGTTTTTAAATATTTTAAATGTATAAACTAAAATGCACAGAATTAGGTGGTACCAAATTCATGGACGTCTTGAATTCTGTTCATGGGCGTCCTAGTCTGTGGATTCCATTTTATGAACTCTTGGACTTGAGGTATGGGATCCTTCGTATAATAAAATATATAAATCATTATTGCTAAACATTCATTACTATGTGCACCAATCCTGTGGAAAATTTCATGTGTTTTACCTGTGACAAAAATTGTAGAGTAGAATTACCTTTTCTAAATGTATTAGCAATATTATTGGTAATGTTATGTTATGAAATGTACACTTTTGGACATAATAAGATTATGACTAATGAATGAGTGATATGCATATGTTCTTATGGGAAAAAGAAAATATATGAGCTTGAAGACACATTCAGTCTAAACAGAAAACATAAATAATTATTTATGATGTAGAGGAAAAAAGAACGAGCAACCAATTTATCCAACTCATGTATTATTTTAGCTCTGTATTTCACTTCATCTGAGATTTTACTGAGAACATAGTTTTTGAAGCCTTGGCAGGAATGGGACAAGAGTAGAGGAGCACAACAGAGGGATGAGAAGAAAAATCTCTGATTGAAGATAGGGCTTCCCCCTTATTGCTCAATCTCTGGCATCCTTGTGGTGTTAACTTGCATTCCTCATCATTTCATTCCAGACAGTAGAACCAGTCAGGACTGCAGTTACCTCGGAAACTGCATTCTGATTTGACATATACGTCAACAGGTTTCGTGTCTTCTCTATTCTTTCTCAGATCAATATTTCTTTATTATTAGAGCTCAGAAAATTAACTGAAGGGACCTCTCCAAAGAATTAGGCATTTAAACTGCATGTTTTAAAAGCTTGTTTGTTGTTATTGTTCTATTCAGAGCAGGAATGCTCTAAACATTTCTAGATAATTAGCTCCAAAGAAAAATCATTCCTCTTTTAAAGTTTCTATGAAAAGAACTTGTATTAAATTTTATATTTTACATTAAGTAAATTAAGCTATTGAAAATAAAACTGGTCTATTATTTATGTTTAAGAGATACAGTACCTTTTGACAGCAAGTTTTGTGGACAGTCATATTTCTGAAATGTTTTTAAATCTCTGGGTCTGTTTTTTTTTTTTTTAAAGAAAATTGAACACTCATAGAATATTAAAATTTAAATTTTATTCACCTCTTACTGTGTATCAGATATATTTCTTTCTTTTTTTTTTGTGGGTGCTGGGTGTCGACCTCAGGACCTCGCGCGCCAGCAGGCGCCCGTGCCGCTGAATGATATCACCGGCCCTTTTTCCGTATGTGGGTTCCAGGAGTCGAACTCGGGCCCTCGCGCTTGCCAGGCAGGCACTTATGCCGCTGAGCCATCTCACTGGCCCTATCAGATATATTTCTAAGGATGACAGAAACATTAGCTCACTAATCCTCTTTAGACACATCAGTTAAATATTATCACCATTTTCCAGTTTAGGAAACTGCGGCTGAGTTCCCATAACTAGTAGATGGAAGAGCCAGTATCTGTGTCCAGGATGATGATCACTGGGCTATGCGGACCTTCCAAGCCATCATTTCATAGATCTAAGTATTTCATTATATTCCAGTTATTAGGTTTTCTCTGACAACTTCCTTAACCTCATTTTTTCAGTTTATATTTGAGTGTGTTCATGTAGGTCAAATTTTTGAAGCCATTTCTATCCCTTTCATTAAACTGGTTATCATGTGGGTTGGCAGAGTAATACCCCCCATTATATTCAAGTCCTAATCCTTGAATCTTGGGACTCTTACCTTATATGGCAGAAGTTTCTGTAGGCGTGATTAAATCGAGGATTTCGAGATGGGAAGATTATTCTGGATTACACAGGTGAACCCTAAATGTGATCACAAATCTCCTTATAAGAAGGAGGTAAAACAAGATGTGCCTGTAATCCCAGAACTCTCGGAGGCTGAGGCAGGAGACTCCTAAATTCAAGCCTAGCCTGGGCAACTTAAACTCTTAGTGAGACCCTGTCTCAAAATAAAGAAATGAAAAGGACAGAGGCCCTTGGTTCAATTTCCAGTACTACTGGGGTGAAAAAAAGACATAAAGGGGGCCACGAATTGAAGAATACAGGTGGCTGCTATAAAGTGGAGAGGGAAAGGAAAGAGGTTCCCTCTTAGAGACTTTGGAGGAGCGGGACCTAACCCAGTGATGGGGCCTTTCAGAGACGAGTGTCCAAACGGCAACCCAAAACCCACTTATTCATCGCAAAGCACCAACACTGCAATTAAACCTGAATACTGAGGTTTTAGTTTAGAAAAAATAACTCACATTAACATCTTTTGTATTAAAAGAGAAACAACCAACCATGTGTGCCATAGTTTTGCCACTACTGACCTAACCTATACCTTGATTTCTTCTCAGTGAAAGCGATTTCAGACTTCTTCCCTCCAGAATTGTGAAAGAATGAATTGTTGTTTTAAGTCACTGAGCTAACAGTAATTTGTTGTAGCAGCCATAGGAACCTAACAGAGCATGGTTCAAAGATATTGAGTAGGAATTCTATTCTTTAGAGAAGATGAGATAATTCAGAGGGCCAGAGCTACTGGAAAGGCTGCGATTGAGCGAAGAGTGAGAAACTGGGGACTAGATTCTAGACCTTTCTAAGATTCAGTTCTCACATACATACAGATCAAGGATTGGATAGGATAAATTATCCTTGAGAGAATTTTAATCTTCCTATCCTGTTTTATCAAAGAAATTAAGGAAGATGGACAGGGAAATGGATTTACACAGGACACAGGAGTTCTTATAAAAGAACTCACAATTGAAGGGGATGCAGGAAGATAGGGAGGAAAGTAACACTGCAAAAAGACTGAGAAAACGTGATTGTATTTTGGAGTTTGTGCTGACATGGGGTATGTTTAAGTGTTATGGATGGGAATGAATATCTCCAGGCTTACCGAGGGGCATTCCTTCATTCTTCCCTTTTGCTTCCCTATGTCACAACATTGCCACAGTGGCCAATCTCCAAATTAAGAGGGTAGGTGGCCCCAAATCTGGAGGCAAGAGGAGTCTCTGAACATGGGATGTGGGAGCCTCTGGGCTTCTTATGCAACAGATTTCTTAATAAACCTGGGAGAGGGCCTCTGGTTGGGGGCGGCATTTACAGAATGTTTAATTGGACCACTACTGGGTTAAAAGTTTTGTGTGTAAAATCAGTAAGTCTTTACAGAAATCTCCATGGAGTAGTTATTGGCACTTCTGTTGTGTTGGTAAAGAAATGAAAATTTAGAGAGGCAATGATTTTACCTGAGGTGACACAGCTGGTAAGTGACCAAGTCCGAGTTTGAGTGTAGACCATCTGGAACCAAAGGCTGTATATGTGAGATGATAACTTTAGGTGACACAGATGGGCACTGAGACTTAGGGAAGGGATCCAAATGTAGCTTATCTTGAGTCTGTCTTTTCTTTAAAGTGTTGCATGTCAATGTTGTCTTGTTAAAGAATTACTGATGACCTTCATACCTGGGCTTTGGAAACTGCCCTGAAGCAGTTTGGGTGAATAGCTGCTTCTCACTTAACCACTGGGTCACTTTTAAAGTGCTTCAGAGTTTAGAAAAACCTGAATTTGTGCTGTGCTAGTAGTCTCTAACATGCTAGTGTTTACCTAAACCCATGACTCTTCTCTTACATATTGTTCTTATTTCTTCTTTAGATTATATTTGCAGTCCAAGAAGTTTTCATTGTTTTCTTTTCTATAGACTCCCTATTCACTAGGCTACTGCTGAGGTTATTTTATAAGTAAATACCTTTTTTACTTGAAACTTTCAATGGACTGTAGAAAGGAAAATGGAAGAAAACATCTTTTTCCTTAGCTTAAGGTGGGGTTAATGATGCCCATCTTACATGGTGATTGAGTTAGTAGGTATAAAGTTCCATGCAGAGTAGTTTTGATTTTTATTAAAATAGAGGACTTTCAAGATATAACCTAGTTTAATATTTCTTTTTTTTTTTTTGTGGGTTCTGGGGGGTCGACCTCAGGACCTCGCACGCCAGCGGGCGCCCGTGCCGCTGAGCGATATCACCGGCCCCTTTTTCGTATGTGGGTTCCGGGAGTCGAACTCGGGCCCTCGCGCTTGCCGGGCAGGTGCTTAAGCCGCTGAGCCATCTCACCGGCCCTAATATTTCTTAAAGAAAATCTATGCATACATTTTAGTTAAAAGAAATATTATTTTTATGACAAAAAGAAAATTATTTTCCTAATTATAAAAATTTTAGTTTATTAAGCCTGTGTTTCTGAAACTGTAGGTCTGAGTGCACATACATTTTTGGGCTCATGAGAACTTTTTCCTTTAAAAGGGGCCAATACATTCTCTGAGGTACAAAAATTTTTAGCTTTTATTCCCGTTACTAGGACAACTTTGTGTACACTGTAACCGATCAAGGTGGATCTGTGCATGCACAAACAAATCCCAGACACAGATACTTTTATTTTTCTGAACAAATTAGGAGTAATTTGCAGATATTCTGTCCATTTATTACGATTTACTTCAGTATTCCATAAAACATTTCAAAAAAAGGATGTTCTCACATAAACACTGTGCAATTACTAAAATAAATGTATTTTATTTATAATCATGTATATGACCAATGGTGGAGTGTTGTTATAAAAAAGACTTTATTCAAACTACTCTGATTCGCTTACTCATGTCACTTGCAGCAAAAGAAAAATATTTTTTGGTCTAAGATTCAATTCAGGATTCACATGTTGCATTTTGTTATTATGTCTTTTTTTTTACTTAATCTGGAATTTCTAGTCCGTCTTTTTTTGTTTAATGAGCTTGACTTTTTAAAAATAGGCTATTATTTTTAATAGAATTGCCCTTAACTTGAGTTTGTTGAATTCTGTTTTTTCATGGTTTGGTTCATGTTATTTTTGTTTGTTAAAGATGGCATTTTGGATTTGTGTGTTTTCTTCTTTAGTTCTGTTAAATTTTCACTTTATATAGTTTAATGCTATATTATTAGGCATATGCAAATTTATATACATTCCTTGTGAGTAGAAAATTTTTCTTTTTTTTTATTTTTCTAAAAATAAAATGAATGCTTTATTTGAAAGTCAGCCTCTTACACAAAATTTTAAATCTTTCACCTATTAATTACAATATTTTAAATGCATTGAATATAATTCACTGAATGTATTTTTCTGCCTTAATTTTTCAGACATTAGGTTAAAAAATATTTGGTTTCATTCTAGTCCACACTCCTATCTTTATATTGAATTCATTTTTCTACATTTCAGTGGTGAAAAAGCTCATAAAACTTCAGGTTTGTGTCTAGAATAAGAGTGTCCAATAATTCTAAGTTTTAACATAATTTTCTTTTTAAGCCGTCTCAGGAAAAAAAGTAATTATTTACTGAAAATATGCATACTTCACAACATCTCTCCAAATCTTATCTTTATTGACCTGCCCTCAGCCACATAATTTTGGCACACTTGAATTTGCAAACACTGAAGAAAAAAAAATGTAAAAACAAAACAAAAAACCACATACAAACACATTTTATCTATACTGAACATCTCACATACAGCTGGAAGCAAATATAGATGAAACTACCAAAATTGAAGAGGAAAAAAGAAAAAAAAGAAAAAAAGACCCCAGGGGGTTGGCAGTATAGCAAGGTGGTAGAGTCTGCTTAGCATGTCTGAGGCCCTGGGTTCAATCCCCAGCACCAACAAACCCCCCCAAAAAACAAAACCCAAAACACACACAAACACAAAGATTCTAATAGCATCATAGTATGGTATAATTACACTTAAAAAAAAAAAAAAAGAAATCAGCTAAATTCAGTTGATGCTTGAAGTATCTGTCTATAGTTAATTAGATGTTTTGCATTTAGTAAGGAGCCATGAATACATAATTTTTTAGATTTTAATACTTTTACAGTGAGAGAAATAATTCAAAATGGGTAATGATCTGTATCTATCAAAATATCTTTTAACAGGGGAACAGAAGTAGTAAATTAGTGAAAACAATGCTCAAATACTTGGCTTCCAATAAATATTCCAGAAAAGGTAACCAAGAGGTGTTGACAAATACTATGTGGCTGGATTAGCCAACATGTTTCCCAAGTCTTATGCTTTAAATTTCCTAAATATATAGCTATTAGGCACATATGCCAGGCAACTACTGATGCTAGAAAAATATTTTAGCATTTTATTATAAAACCTCCCATAAGTTCAAGCCCAGCCAGAGCTACTTAGCGACTTAGCAAGATCCTGTCTGAAAACAAAACAAAACAAAATTTAAAAGGGGTGGGGATGTAGCTCAGTGCAAAGGCCCTGGGTTCAATCCCCAGTACTGAAAACAAGAAAACCTTCAACCAATATAACCAATATTTCTACTCATAAATGTTTCAGTAACAATGTTTGACAGTACATCACAAATAACAATGAAGCAAGATTAAATTTGAGAGTTGCCTCAAATAAGTTAGTTGTTATTTTCCTTTTAATCTGACACTTAAAATACAGAATTCAGCAGAACGGGTTTAAAAAGTTAAGGCTCTCTAAAGAGTTCTAAAGACTAAAACTTAAGGCACATAATATAATTTTCATGACACTGTTAAAAGCTAAGATCAAAACAAAACAAAACAACCCTACTTTTTTTCCACATCCTTTGCCAACCACTCCCTCCCCAAAGAGTATGGTATTTTAAATTCAGACTATTGGTAAGGAGTGAAACAAAAATTCCATCAATGAACACCTGGTATGTTTTCCACATAAACGTCCACTGACTGTCTGCACTGAGCACCACAGGTAAACTACAGGCAAGCTGGATATTTTCAGAAGACTCGGGTCATGACCTGTTCCAGTCACCTTTCAGCCCCACAGATTCAGACTGGACTCTCTTCTTCTTTGGGGTCTCCTGTGCCTTTCTGCTCTGGAGATGCTGCTGCTTTAGTTACTTCTTTTGGCTTCTCATCAACATCTATACTGGTTTCTTCCTCTTTACCTTCGTTTTTCTGCTTCCCTTCTGCTTTTTCTTCTTTTGCCAGAAGTCGGTAATTGATGCCCATACCAATGAAGAGATAGACACCTGCGATAATTAGGATTATGCCACATGCCCAGTATGTGTATTTGTAGTCTCCATACATATCATTGAGACGATCTAACATTGGTGGTCCCAGGAGGACAGGACAGCATTCCACAATGGTTACCAATCCCACAGCACTGGAGAACCTCTGGGGTCCAACAAGATCCATCAGGGTTTCGAATAATATGGAGCTGAGCCACCCAAAGGCAAATCCGAAGAATCCAGCATAGGTACAGAACCCAATGAAAGTGCTGACGGATAAAGGTGCTAGCAAATGACACACTCCATTTGCAACAACAGAAGCAGCAAAGAAATACTGGACTCGAGGTCGTATCCACTTTGTGTTGGCCACAGGACCCATAGAAGGTCTGGCTACCATGTCAACAAAGGCGAGAATGGACAGAAGGAAGGCAGAATTCTCACTACAACAACGTTGGCTCTTGCCATAATTACTAAGAAAGACCAAAGGTGTAAAGAGTCCAAAAAACATGACCACATTTCCAGAGAGGTATAACAAAAAGCCTCTGTGGGCAAACAGGGACAAGTCCAGGAATTTATTAATTTTTTGGAAGAATGACAGCTTTTCCTTTTTGGGGTTTCCTCCAATGAGATCTGTATTTGCATCACCTGCATCCTTTTTTGCATCAGATTTTCCAGCTTCTTGAAGGGATTCTTTAGCATTAACTTTTCCTGTCATGGCTGACTTGGGCCCTATTGGTCACATCAGGGATCCAGCTACACAGCAGTTTAGGAGGAGGCCCCCAAGAATTAGGAAGCTTCCCCTCCAGCCAAAGATACCAAAGAAAGCCTGATTGATGGGGGCCAGGGTAGAGAGGAACACAGGGCTGCCTGCCATGGCCAGTCCATTGGCCAATGGTTGCTTCTTGTAGAAATACTTGCCGATCATGGTCAGAGCTGGATTCAAGTTGAAGGCAAGCCCAAGACCTCCGATGACTCCAATACACAAGTAAAGTTCCTGCACAGTCTTACAGAAAGAAGCTGCCATGAAGCCACAGCCCGATAAGCAGCCACCAGCAATCATGACTGGCCGGCTGCCGTATTTATTCACCAGAATACTACTGATAGGACCTCCACCATACATGACAGCCAACATGATAGAGGATATCCATGACACTTCACTGGTGCTAGCATTGAATATTTCTTCAATTTCTTTAAAGAAGACAGTAATGGATTTGGGAAATGCGTAAGAGAAGCCAATAGAAATGAAAGCTCCAACTACCACTGCCCACCCCCAGCCTCCTTCTGGCGGGGTATATCCAACTGGTCCTCCAATGGCCACTGGCATTTTAGGTACAGATGAATTCCAAAATGCAGCTCAAATCCAAATATCTTTTAGCACGCGGCTCGAGGAGCCGGGCGTGTGGATGACGCGGCGGGCGAGAAGGCGAAAATTTTTCTTTACGAAGTATCCATATTTACTGCTTGTAATGCTTTTTCCTTAACTGTGTAGTGGATCCTGTTAATCTCCTGCTCATATTTCCTTGGCACTTGCTGTTGCTATGTGCGCTGGCGATTTTCTACCGCAGTGCGACTTTCCAGCTGAGGGCTTTCTCTTACCAGATCGGGTGGCAGGCCAGAAGTTCTGGGAAGTTTGATGCCCCAGTAGCAATAGTCATGTAGTGACAGATGGGAGCTGGAGGACAAATAACTTAGCTTCACCTGTTGGGTAGAACTATACTGAAAGATATTCTATGTCGTGTCTCAGAGGTCCTCAGGGGGATTGAGTCCTAGGCGTCCATTGTGGTAACTTGCTTATTAACATACCCATTATTGGTTTCCTTCTTGTCCTTTTATCACCCTTTCCCCTTCCAAATTCCCTTATTTGAGATTTCTGGGATATGCTATGTGTTCTCAAATATTTGTATCAGTTCTGATTCAGAAGGAACCCAGCCACGGACTGTTTTATATGTTTTAGTGTTCACAAAAGTATTTTCCATCTTTTTATTTCCAACCTTCCATATCCCTTTCTTTTAGAATGTCTCTAGCAAGCAGTATATAGTGTTTTGTTTTCTTTAATACATTCCTCTTTTAATTGGACCATTTAGTTCACTTCTATTGATGTATTTACTAATATATTTGTAAGTCTTTTCATTGCTTTTTGTTTCCTTTTTGGTTTTATACTATTTCTCTCTTCTTTCTTAACTTTTTGTCTCATATTGATTTACTGTTCCATCATTCCATTTACCCCCTTTTATTTTGATATATATACACCTGCTTGCTATTTCCATGATTAGAGATTACCATATCCATCCTTGATTTATCAAAATCAGCTTCATTAGTTGAAGCTGTGACTCGTTGTTTACAGTAGACATTCAAAATATTGTGAGTTTCAGTCCTGTGAGAAATTCATGTCAACTCTCTCATAGCTTTCATTTTTTTCCCCCTCTTGCTTGGGGATAGTTGACCAACAAACTTGTGGAGCCATAAAACGAGGGAGAGAGTAGTGCTGAGAATGATGAAGTTGGAGGTCAGGGAGGTGTCATCATGGAACCAAAGACATTATTTTTAGTTTTGAGGGTTTGGTGACATCATCTTTTCCTTTGCTCCAGTTATGTCCTTTAGAATTGCAGTCTCTCTTTATTTGTCAATGACCTCCTTACAACTTTCCTTCTATCTCCATGCTTCCTGCTCTATATTTTGCTCTTTCTTTCTCTGGTTCTATGGTAGCTTACTAGGGCTGCCATAAGAAAGCACCACAAACTTGTGGTTTAAACCAAGACTTTGTTGTCTCACATTTCTGGAGGATAGAACTCTAAAAAACCGAAAGTGTCAGCGGGGCCTTGCTCTGTCGGAAGGCTGCAGAGCAGAATATTTCCTTGCCTCTTCCAGGCTCTGGTGGTTGCCAGCAATCGTTGGCATTTCTTGGCATGTAGACATATCATTTCCATCTCTGTCTTTACAAGATGTTCTTCTCTGTGTGTCTCTGCATGTCTTCACATGGCCTTCTCCTCTGTATGTCTGTGCTTAAATTTCCCTCTTTATCAGGACATCGCTCATTGGATTAGGACTCATCCTAATCCAATATAACCTCATTTAAACCCAATTACATCTGCAAGACCCTATTGCCAAATGTCACATTTTGAGTTTCCAGGTGGACATGAGTTTTGGGGTGACCCTATTCAAAATTCACTTCCTTATAAAGTGCAGTAAAAGCAGCACTGGCCTGGAAATTACAAGCCCTAGGTACTAGCTCTGCCTGTGCTACTAATTATGTGGATATGAACTTTGTAGTTTAAAAGCAAGGGTTCATAACTCAGCTCTGTCACTTAACCTCACTGACCTGTATCTTCATCTATAAAATGAAGATAATAATACTTATCTTTCCTGAACCTAGTGGCACAGCCTCCCAGCTATTTGGGGAGGCTAAGGCAGGAGAGCTGCTTGAGGACAGGCATTCAAGGCTAGCCTGAGCAAGATAGTGAGATCCTGTCTCCTAAAAACAAACAAACAAACAAACAAACAAACAAACAGACTGAAACAGCCAACCTATTTTTTAGATAGGACTAAGTAAAAATATGCTTTATAAATGCTTGGCATAATTCTTAATATATGGACAAATGTTGGTTTCTCCCACTCATTCCCCCTTAGTTTCTCTGCAGTAAAATTTAGTTCATTTACTTTTGAAATCCTTCTGACTTACAAGTTCTGACAGCATTCTTTTTTTTTTTTGTGGGTACTGGGGGGTCGACCTCAGGACCTCGCGCGCCAGCAGGCACCGGTGCCGCTGAGCGATATCACCGGCCCCTTTTTCGTATGTGGGTTCCGGGAGTCGAACTCGGGCCCTCGCACTTGCAGGGCAGGCGCTTAAGCCGCTGAGCCATCTCACCGGCCCTTGACAGCATTCTTTGGCAATTTTTTTTCTCACTCTGCTTTGCCTTACACATCTTTTTTTTTTTTTTTTTTGTGGGTACCGGGGGTTCGACCTCAGGACCTCGCCCGTGCCGCTGAGCGATATCACCGGCCCCTTTTTCGTATGTGGGATCCGGGAGTCGAACTCGGGCCCTCGCACTTGCCGGGCAGGCGCTTACGCCGCTGAGCCATCTCACCGGCCCTGCCTTACACATCTTTCTCATGCCTTTCCTATTTGGCAACCTGGCCTCTTCATTGCCGTGTTCTCCTTTCCATCTCATTCTCCCTTTAATCCTTTTTTCCCCACTTTTTTTCCTTACAGGATGACATTCATCTTAGTTTGGCAGGAGCAGTCCCAGTGTAATTATTAATAATGCTGTCCTCCACTCTCAAAGTTTTCTGGTTTTGATGAGTTATATGATCATTCTTCTTAGAGGGTTCTTATGGCAATTAGACCAGCCTCTGTCATCACAGGATCAACTGTGTATCGTATTATATTTTAATTGCTTTTTGGGTTTGCCTCCTTGGCAGGATTTAGGGCAGTCATTAGGCTTTTTTTTTTTTTTTTTCTTTTTTTTGTTTCCCCACTATCTAGTACCTGGCACATAGGAGGTGCTTAGCAATGTCTGTTGAACATGTGAATGTTTTTGAAACTTTGCTTCTTTATTTTGTTCACAGGTTACATCCTTAAATTGAAGTAGATTTCTGCCTTTTATTGAAAATGAGAAGTGAACCTGACAATAACACTCTCCTCTCTCTGCCTTCTTTCGTTGTGCTCATTAACTCAGAGATCTCATTTTAACTTTAGATTAATGACTCATTTCTTCCTCTTACTTAACGCATAGCTATTTTAATTCTTTGAAAACTGGAGTTATCCTTTTCAAGACTCCAGAGTGGGTGCTGTGGTGACCTGCTTTCCAGTTGCTGGGTGCTTGTTTTGGACCTGTGTATCTCCATGGTTAAGATCTCCCTCTCCACCCGACCTCCTGAGGCTTTCTCCACTTCTGTCTGTTGTAGGTGCACTTTATCTGCCATCTTGTTTCAACCTTTGAGGCTTCACCCTCTGTTGGTTACTTCATCCTGTGGCTGTGTCTAAGCAAGTGAAATTAAGTAGGTCCTGAAGTCAGTAATGGGTTTAATTTAGGCTTCAAAGCCACTTTTGCTTGATGTTTCTTCCTGCTGCTGTCAGCTCACTGCCGCAGGCACCTCAGCCCTCTCTCTTTTGTAGATCGGGATCTGCAGCACCACAGGAGCGTATTCCAAGCCTTGTCATTTAGTAACCATGGTGGGAGACACTTTCCTTCTTTGGGAATAATGAATTGGATTTAGTAAATGATTACTTTTCCTGCTGGTTGCTAAAAATGGTCACCATTTAAATTAGTAACAATAATTTATTGAGAACCCTCTGTGCCAGGTCCTAGGTACCGGATACTTAATTCTTTTTTCTAGTCCTCATAACAGCCCTAAAAGAAGGTATTGTTGTCATCTGCATTTTGCAGATGAAAGTGAAAACTGAGAAAGGTTCATGGACTGCTCAAGATCACCCTGGAGTTATGGGTGCTGTAGCAGGTTTAGAGTCCTGGGCTTCTGATATCCTTGTATTTCCTATGAAACCACACTCACACTTCAAGGTAATTTTAAACTTAGGTGAGACTAGACAGCCTGGGGGGTTTGAGGAGTGTCTTTCCCTATGAGCTGGAGAATCTATAGGTTAGAACGGAACTTGGCCCATGAGTTCCATGCATTTTATATAGTGTTTCAGGAATTTCTAATAAAGAAGGATGATGTTTTAAATATAGGTCTCTCTTTTCTTATTAGATCCTCCAGTATAAAGTTGCAGAGCAAGAAAGCTGCATGGAAAGAAGTCAGGCTAAATGTCATATATTGTATTACTCCATTTATATAAAATGTCCAGAATGGGGAAACCCGTAGACAGGAAGTAGCTTAGTAGTTATCAAGGGCTGGAAAGAAGGGGAGAATGGGAAATGTTGCTAATGGGCATGGGGTTTCTTTTCTTGGTGATGAAAATATTCTGAAATTAGATGGTTGTAATGACCACACAACTGTTTGAATGTACTAAAATATTGAGTTGTTATTTATGGTTTAAAAATATGAACTTTTGGGCCGGTGAGACGGCTCAGCGGCTTAAGCGCCTGCCTTGCAAGCGTGAAGGCCCGAGTTCGACTCCCGGAACCCACATACAAAAAAGGGGCCGGTGATATCGCTCAGCGGCACGGGTGCCTGTTGGTGCGCGAGGTCCTGAGGTCGTCCCCCCGGTACCCACAAAAAAAAAATATGAACTTTATGATATGTGAATTATATAGTAATAAAATCATGTGCATATATATGCAGCATAGTAAGCTTCCAGATTTTTCTTTAAAAACTCAAAAAATATTGTTAGATGAAACTGCTCACATTACAAATGTTCAGTGTTTAAATCATGATCCACCTTTAGATTCTTACTTATCTTCTGAGGTTGCATGACTTTCTTACTCTAAAATGTGCACATACAGCGCACATTGAACAGACTTCTACAAAAAGATCTCAAAGCAATCTATTTGAATGTGAGTATCTAAACCAAGTGGCCGTTCAAATTCTCAACTCGACCTGACCGTGAACCTAGTTGCCAGATTCTGATGATGCCCTAGTGACTCTAGCAACAGGATGATCTAGATAAGACTCCAGTTTTCATAGGTGGAGTCTCATCAATTTTCATCTCCAGATAGCTGGTGAGACATCGAGTGAGGCATCCCAGAAGGTGTACTGGGAACCCAGTGTGATTGCGCTGATGACCAGCACTATGTACTAAGTTGGCTCCTGAAGGTGCTGAAACTCCCATTTTGGTAGAGGACTCTATGATTTCCCTGTCTATCAGGTGGGCTCCAGACAGGGAGTCTTTCCATTCATGTTCTACCTTAGCTGGGGTAGCCAGTTGCTGCAAGAATCTGGCATGAGTTAGTTGCAGCTTCTATGTCTCAGTTTTCTTAACTGTAGAATGAGGTTAATGACAGTGGACACAGATGTGCTTATGTGGAAAGAGATGGAAGGGACCTTATGAATCATTGTTTCCAATACCAGACTGAGAGACAGGGAGTGACACAGGCAGTTAATGGCAGAGCTGGGACTAAATCCAAGTCTCTAAATTCCTAGTCCAGGATTCTTTCCACATTGACATCTCATAAGGAGCATGTGATTACAGAACTGGAAATAAAATAAAACAGAGAGTGATTTATGAACTCAGAACCTTCTTCTTTATTACATTATGTGTACAACTCCTCAGTCTTGCTCCTGTATTTCCTTCCTCTGGCTTCCTCTGTAGGCTATATTGTAGCCACTTTGAGGACAATTTTTCAGACGTTTCTCAGTTAGCACCTCAAAATTCAATTCATTTTATTTTTAGTTTATCTCACAAATATTTTTTGAGTATGTTCCAGGCATTGCGGTGATGCTTTGGATATAAAGATGAATAAGATCTAGAGCCTGCCTTTGAAGAACTTAAAATCTAGAAGAAGAAACAGATGACAGCACAGAATTGAGGTTGCTGCAGAGGAAATATGTCTATGGTACTGAGCAGAGAAAAGGGAACGGGTAACTTCAGGGTGTGGGACATGGAAGGTAAGGAAATGGAGGTTGTCTTCATAAGTTGGTGGCATCTAAGTTGGGACTGAAAGAAAAACAGCAATTTGAACCCAATAATGTATAACTCCAGGGACTGAATTTTAATTCCTACCCTGTGCTAAGATGGGAACAGAGTTGGGATATAACCCATAATTCATCAGAAATCTTCACCCCTCCCAAGAATTCTACACATGAGAACAAGCTAAGTACCTGGGTTCGGATCAATCAGTGAATACTTCCCGATTCCCTGCAAGGTGCCTCGGTGCCTGACACTGTGTCGGGACCTGTAAACAGTGCAGAGAAACATGAGCATGTATTCTGGGGGACAGCCTTCAGAAAAGAACCGAGGCCCTAACAGCACATGTGTTCAAGGTCATGTTGCTAGTGAGTGAGACCCACAACTTGAATGTGGGACTTTTAACATTGGAACAAGTGCACTTTCTTTCACAATCCTTTTGGATAGGTTTTCTCATTCATGTGTAAGAGAGTTAGCTTCTGCAGGACCAGAACCTAGAAAAACATCTTACGCAACTAAGGATAAGGTTTTAGGTGAAGGTTTCACCGTCTTTTTTTTTTTTTTTTTTTTTTTTCCTGACATGAGACATCCTTTCCCAAAGTTTGTAACAGTGGTGATGCCAGAAAAAGATGTTTTCAGGCTGTGGGTCAGAAAGATTTTGGTCTTCCTTTTATATGACCCCATTCTTTTTTTTTTCTTCAACTCTAGCCCATGAGCTACTTGATGTTTAAAAAAGTGCTTTTTAGCTTATCTTTAAAAGTATGCTTGGGCTGGGGATATAGCTCAGCGGCACAGTGCCTGCCTGGCAAGCACAAGGTTGTGAGTTCAATTCCTGGTACAAACAAACAAACAAACAAACAAACAAATAAAACACACACAAAAAGCATGCTGCTCTATATTCTTTCTATTTATTTTTAAATTTTTTTGTTGTTTTTTTTTGAGACAGGATTTTGTTATGTTGTTTAGGATGGTCTTGAACTAACTATAGCCTAGGCTGGCCCTGAACTTGCGATCTTCCTACCTCAGCCTCTGATGTGCTAGTGTTACTGTAGTGTGCCACCACACCCAGCTTTTTTGCATATTTAATAACAGTAATACAAGTACAGAATGAGCTAGTTTTCATATATGTATGAGTTAAAAAGCTATGGTTGAAAGACCTGAAATTGTATATATCTCCTGACTTTGGAGAGAAAATTTAATAACAGTTGTGGTCAGCAAAGAAAAGTAAAAATTAAGTTGAAAGCTAGATGAAGAAGATAGAGAAGAATATAGGTGTTATATGATATTCTGGAAGGCTGGGGGGACAATCTGATCCATGTATTCAGAGCTGTAAAAGTTATTTTGCCTTATTATGTGGTCATATAACAGTATCCTGATTGCCGAGTATCTGGCACTACTTTGTTACTGTGTGGCTGTAGTTAGAAGGACTCAGAAAGGGAGGGACTCTCAGCACCCCTACAGTCCTATTAGTAGAGTCTCATTCTCCTGAGTTAAAAAGGTTATTTTTAGCGTTTTTTCATAAAGTAGTATCATGTTATGGTCTTGCTTAACATCTCAAAGACTGGCTACTAATTCATTTACCATTTTATTTGTTATGAATCGATAGAGTCAATTCTTGAACTATCAAGCAGCAATGACCTTGAGTATCAGTGGTTTTGATTCTTACTTTATACATAAGGGTATTGAGGCTCTAGGGGTTGAGTAATTCACTCAAGATCAATTAGTAGAGCAAGAATGAGAACTTCTTTTGAAAGGGCTTATTTTTATTTTTTGTACAAGAATATATGAATGTGTGTGTTCTTCCTAAAAATTTACACACCACCAGAATGTAAAGAGAAAAAAGATTAAGTTAGTCTTCTTTTCCTTTTTCATTTCCCTATATGAAAACTGCTGGGCCCTTTTCTATGCACTGTGTATATGGATAGATACAAAATAAAATAATGAAATTTTTAGTCTTTTATATTAACGGAGCTCACATCACATGTATTATTTTGAAATTTGCTTTATTTTGCCTTTAAAATTTGTATTTTCTGAATGAGTAGTATATATGCATATTGAAATACTCAAAATTCTTTAAAAAAGGTGTGAATTCCCTCACCTACTTTTAGCCCAATCCCGTAGTTTTTTCTAGAGGCCACCAGCACTACCAGTTTTTCTGTGGCTACTTAAACATGTTCTTTGCACACAGAAGTCTTTCAACCTCTGTTTAACAACACCAAACAGTAGCATACTCTATGAATTTATTTATGTCTTGCTTTTTTTTTTTTTTTTTTTTGTGGGTACCAGGGGTTGACCTCAGGACCTCGCTCTTGCCAGGCAGGGGCTTATGCCGCTGAGCCATCTCACTGGCCCCTACATCTTGCTTTTTTTAAAAAAATTATATCTTGGCTATTATCCCATAATAGCAAAGAAAAGGTTTTCTTTTAAAAAAATAACTGTGGCAGTATAGTATGTTATACAGTTGTATGGCAATACATTTTATAGTGTGTGCGTCTGTATGTGTATTTGTCTATTTTAGTGAAGGAGATCAAACCCCAAGCCTTCATACATGCTAGGCAAGTGCTCTATTACTGAGCAACACCCCTAGCCCCAACAATGAGTTTTATGGGCCGTATTGTGTTGTATTATATTAAATAGCTTTCTCATAATTTACTTAATGTTTCCCATACTGATCTAGTTTGTTTTCAATGTTTCTGTATTTAAAAAGCTGGCAATAAATAGCTTTATATATAGGACGTTTATAGATAGAATAAATTTCTGGAAGTGATATTTCTGGGTCAGATGTATGTGTTTGTAATCTTGACAGTGAAGGAATTAAAAATATACTACTCTGACATATTGACTAAATTAAAAGCACTTGAAAAACAGCAGATGCAAAATGCTCATTGTGGCCCTCATACTGTTTCTTAAAAGCAAGAGACAAAATTCCCATGTGAAAGATGTGATATTCTCATCCTCCAGGATGAGAAGTTGAGATGGAGGGAATTTTGTATAGACCTTGCAAAAATAACTTTTACCTATTACTTATACCTACATAATTTAGTTGCTTCTTCACAATTTACTATTCTTTGTCCAGTTCAGTATATAAATGATTGACTCTAACTGCTATTTATGGTCTTCTTTCCTTATGAGAGCTACCATACCATGTAAAACTTATTTTAAGTAAATTTCTATGGTTTTCTGCTGTTAACCTATCTTATATCAGTTTAATTTCTGGGCACAGCCGGTTTCGCAAGAGGATGGAGGTAAAGTTTTGCTACCCCTATGAAAGCTATAGCCAAATCTTCTTGTGTGGAGGTATGGATGTTACACCAATTTACCTCACTCTTACAAGGTAGAAGAGCAGCTTACTTTCTTATAATAGTACATAAAAATTTGTTTCATTCTTTTTCATACCTTCTTGGTCTTCCACAGAATGGCTGTACCATAGTTTATTTAGGCCTTGCCCATATTGATGGGCATTCATTTCTGATTTTTCAGTTTCATAAACAATGCTGCAGGGAGCTTTTTTGAGCAAGGTTCTGAGCGTCTCTCTAGGAGATATTTAGAAGTGGAAACCCTATTTTAAAGACCATGACTATTTTATATTTTGATAGTTAAACCAAATTTCTCCATGAATAGGTTGAAGCAAATCATGCTGTAGCCAGGGTATAACAGTATTTCTGTTTCCAAATGTTCTTATCAAAATTAGGTATCATTAATTTATTTAACTTTTGCTGCTTTTATGGTTAAAAACTTCATGTTTTAGTTTTCATTTTCCTCATACTAATGGTACTGAGCATATTTTCATACATGTATTTGTTGAAAAGGGTAGTTATTAGGAACGGCCTCTGGAGTAGCATCTGGACTCCATCACTTGACTTCTCTCTGAGTACTCTCTCACCGGTAGATTACTTAATCTCTCCCTGCCTCAAGGGATGATGTGAGGATTTCATGAGATAATATTTGCAAACTTGTGCAAGTGCTTACCAAGCGTTAGCTATTGTTATTGTTGTTGTTGCTACAATTATAGTTAGATTTGTACTTTTTACCTAATCTGAGTGTCTTAATAGGCAAAATTTGTAACTGAAAATTCATTGTGATTTCTAATATATTTAAACTTATTCCTGGCATCCTTTCTCTACTCTCTTTCTCACCTCCCATGTTTCCCCTTTCCTTCCTCCTCTTTTCTTCTGTACTCCTGCCTTCCTGTCCTCATTGTTTTTACCTTCCTCTGATTCTTCAGAGGTGGTGAGAAATTTCTTTCTCCTTGCTTTTCTGAGGGAGTAAGAGTTGGTATGAAGCTCATAGTTTTTGACTCAAGATTTTCCTTATGCAGTTTTTATGTTTATCTGCTGAGTTCTGCTATGCATTTATCAACAGACTTCTGTCCTCAAAAATCTTAAAAAAGATGCTTGGAGAGATTTATGGCAACTTCAGATCATAGGACAGTGTGGTTGCTCTGTGCCCTTGAGGCAGTGGTTCTCCAGCCTGACTCATCCTCAGAATCATTGAGAAGGATTAGAAAGGTACAGATGGCCAGGTACCATCCTGACCCTACTGAATCAGAATGTAACGGCAAGGCTCTGGGGCTTACATTCTATAAATTGTTTCAGGTAAGTTAAGAGGTACATATAGGTTGAGAAATATTATCCAGTCATCAAGTGCATATATTTAATATATAAACAAATATATTTAAACATACGTTTAGTCTAGAATTTATCAGCATCTATAGCCTCTCTAGAGGAAGATGTATTATCAGTTTTACTTATTTCTTCTCATGTTACCCCCACAGTGTGGTAATTATTTAAATTCCCTCAAGTTAGATAAATGTCTTGTATTCATAGACAGGAGGTCACATTTGTGAAACTGTAGAAGGTAAACAGGCATTAATGTTTTCCCAAACTGGAAGCCTCATTATTTATGCCCATGCTGAAAGGCATTAAATTCATTTTGGGGTAAACAGGAGTCAATAGAGAGGCATGCTGTGTCCTAGGACATCTAAACAACCTAAACTGTTCTTAAAGTGTTTCTTATTCCACTGCACACATTTGTTGGACTGTTAAGTCTATTTTCCACCATCATAACTGTAGCTTCAGAGTTTCAAACAGAATTAATAGCCCAGTGATGGCACCATTGTCCTGTAGAGCTGTGCTGTCTCAAGGCAGCTTGGAGATTTCTTAAACGGCACCTTTAGCATTGGAGACATTTTGCCTCACCTGAGAGCTGTGCCTCTGCAGCTCGTATTGGCACTAGACTTAACTGGGACTCTTAAGGACAAACACAGGTACTTCCTCCCTGCCATACAAATCTCCAAGGGATGTCCAGGACTTATGCTCTTGCAGATATTAAATATTCCTGTTTGTTGGAAAACTACTTTCATCCATCTATTCAGAGTAATTGATTGTTATTTACTACACAGAACAGGGATGCTCTCTGCTTTCCTTCTTTCTTCCTCAGCTCAGAGAGTTCTTATTTGCCCCAACCCATTCCCAAGAACCTGTGCTTGAGTCTGACTCACAACTAGTTTTTAGTCCTTATACATCCAGATCATGACTTTGAGATGCCTGTGCCAACATCATGTTAGGCAGTAAGGAAAAATATATGTTACCAACAAGTTCTCCTTGGATTTTTTTTTTAAATCAGAGAGCAAAAGCTTTTCAAAGAAGCACCAGGAAAAATTCCTTTTATGTGCTATTGGTCAGAACAAGATCACATTACCAACTTTTGTTTTGAAGGAGATGAGACTGGGAAAGGGAATAATATAGAAGAAATGGGATTACTGCAGTTGGCTAAGTATATTATTGTTACCAAAAAAATCAAAGTATATGGAAAAGAAAAACGTGTGCGTGCATGTGCTTGTGTGTGTGTGTGTGTATGTGTGTGCTGGGTAGTCACTTGGCGCTGTTTCTTTTCTTAGTTTGTAGGTTTACATTAACATAATTGTATCATGTGTAAATGGCATCCCTGGGTTCAATGTATGTAAGAATCACCTTAGCACATACAAAAATGCAAATTTGGACACTACATCAAGCCCACTGAATCTGCTGTGCAAACTCATGTGTTCTGAATCCCCTGCTTTTTACATAACATTGAATTGAAGCTTTGCCAGTGCTGTTATGCTTTTCACATTCATATTCATTACATAATATGATTTAAAAATTTTATTCCCCTATTATTGGTAATTTAACTTTTTTCCAGCTTTTATAATGTTTTTAAAAATTTTGGCATAACCCTCTAAAATTTATGAATCAAACTTTTTTTCATAATTAGTAATATTTAATTTTCTAGAGATCTCAAAATTGAGATTATTGGATCAATGGCCTTGAATATTGTGAAGATTATGTATTGCTTAAATGATTTCCACAGACTACTATAAGATCCAGAACTTTTATATGTTAATAAAAAGGGATGTTTTCTCAGAAAGTAAAGATGGCATAATAAAAACAGAGTATAAATATAAAACAAATAAACTGTGTTCCCTATAATGACTTTACCCTAGAGTGATTAATGAAACATAGTCCAGCAAGCAAAAAGTGATTGTGAAACAATTCAAGTTTTATTTGTGTTTCTGGAGTCCTGAGAGGGAATGCACCAAGCAGCATATCTTATTGCTCTCTCTCCTTTCCCATCCTTTTCTTTGGACCCTGTGGTACTTCTCTTCTTTAGCTTGGGAGAAACCTAGCTGCATTATTTGTGTTGCCTGTTCCTTGCCATTACTTTCTGATTATGTATCACAAATGACAGATGATGAGTTTGGGTATGGTGGGGAAGGTCTCCAAGGCCAGTGTTGGGGAAAGCCAGGAGCTCATATTAATAGAAAAGTGCAGCCAAAATGCCAGGTACATTCACACTTCAGTCATTGTCCCTTTATACTTAGAAATCCTAGCTCTTTGTCTTTGTGACCATACAATTTTATCCACTTGGGCTATGTTTCTTTACCATAAGGAAAGGAATTAGACTATACTATTTTAAGGTCCTTTCCTACTCTAAAATTTTACTTCTCTTCATAGTCTCAAAAAATGATCAAAGAGGCTGACTGTAGGTTGAAGCTAAGTTAGCACAACCTTTTTAGAAGGAAATCCTATGAATGTGGGTACAATGAATAAGAAATTAAAAAATTGTCTCCTTTCGCACCATGCTGTCCATAAGTTGTGCCCTTTTCCTTGGGAAAGTCAGTCCTCATTTTCTTCCATGCATTCATGATCATTGCATACTTCAGAGATTTAATTCAAAGCTCTTCTCTGGAAGGCACCCCTTAGTATCCTCCTTTGATAGAGAAAATATATATATTAGGCATATATTAGTTTATTTGATAAATATATAAGGTTATGGGACTTGAAAGATAGGAACAAGCAAACATATATTGTTAAGGGCTAGAAAGGATTTTGGAAACCAGCTATTCTAACTTTTTCTTGTTACACCTTACTCAATAACTCTAGCTTTAAGTATTATTAATTCCCTCCCCTACAATACTACAACACTTGACCTGAGTGTATATCACCTTGCTCTGGTTGGTTGAATATGTGATTGACAACTCTTTGAGGTCAGACTGCAACAGTAAATAACACATTGCTAATGGTGCATAAATGTGTGGTTCTTAGTGAACAAATAAATAAAACTTAAAAGGTGTGAGGAGGTGGAATGAAAAAGGTCAGTCTAAAGTTGAAAGGCAAGTAAATAACCAGACAATATTTAGTCTACACTTCAAAAATGTTTATTTAGTT
Source organism: Erethizon dorsatum (assembly GCA_028451465.1). Lineage (NCBI taxonomy): Eukaryota > Metazoa > Chordata > Mammalia > Rodentia > Erethizontidae > Erethizon > Erethizon dorsatum. The sequence goes on along the minus strand of CM051831.1, from coordinate 78,862,703 downwards.
GATTAGAAAATATGTAGGACCCACCCAACAGATTCTTTTTTTATTTCCCCATTCCTCTCATCAGATGTGCCCTCTGCTTCTGGACTTGTCTTACCTGTCCTATTTGCCCTGTTACTCTGCTGAGGCAGAGTTCTCTGTTCGTCAGAGCTCTCCTTATCATCTGCCGTTTTCTAGCTTTAGTGAGATCATCTAATGGCCCAGGGCAAATCCCAAACCACCAACATCTCAGCTTTCGTAGCAACTAATTTTTTCTGCTCTTCCCCAAAGACCAGAAGGTTTTCTTCCAAAGAAAAACTTACGTTATGGTTACATCCTTTCCCTGCTACTACTTGTTGCAGTTTCTCCTCCAATATTCTTCCTCACCAAAGCCCCTACCCAGTTACATTTAAGGATCCAGATAAAAAATTATAAATGTAATATGAGGATGTTTCAGTGTGTCTTTATTAAAGTGGATTATTTATTCAATTCAATTTGGCTTGACTTAATATTTGTACCCATTGGACTACATACACTCCTGGTAGGAAATCATGGGCCCAGGTATCATCCAGAGGCATTTTGTTTCAATCCCTCTCCCAGTTTTTCCTAGGACTTAAATTCTGTCAGTTTCTTTTTCCTACAGTTATGGTTTACAACATTGTATTGTGTGGGCATTTGTGCAGTAGATTTGTGCAGAAAGAAACTTTCTTTGCCCAATGTTTTGCATGGTTTTGAGTTTGAATAGGCATTTATTAACAGAAAAAGAAAAAAATATTAGAATTATGAACACAAAATCTAATTCTTACCTAATTTCCTGTTGAGTAGGAAAATAGTTTACCCCCTTTTTCTAAAAAATAAAGGTCAATTCTTTTAAAATGGTTTTTTAACCTATATAATTTTCATTTTATTGTGCAGGAAATGAAAGCACATAGTGAAATGATGAAAATACTTAAGAATTATTTAGATTTTTTCCAAAGCTCAGACTTTTTTCTGTGAAGCTAGAAGAGGCTGTTTTTATGTCTCTTTGGACTAAAGTGACTCAGATCTGCTATTCTTGAGGCTGTTCTGTTCTTTCCCTCATTAAACAACTACTGATACGATGCTATTTGTATATTTAGACTGTGCTGGTGGAGATGGGTACACATGGCAATATAGGCTTAATTAATTCTATTAATGAACTCATAATCTAATTGAGGAGACCATACATATCTTTTGGACCCATGATCTTCGCGATCTAACAGTATGTTAACACTCATGGAGGGGCTGGTGTGGATCTGTGGGTAGAAGGCCTGCTGAACATACTTTACACACCTCTGCAGATTCTCTTGGCTCTATCTCTAGGACCTCTATCTCTTCCACACATTTGGTCTGCCTCAGATGCTGCTGCTGTATCTGACAAGTCTGATGACAAGCCCAGGAGGTTCTACCAGTGGAGTCTGGCCAGCTCAGTGCATGGAATCTCTGGTGTCTCCCACTACTTTGAGATTTATATGATATACTACATTGCTAATCCTGGGCTGTGGCTTCCTAAAGCAACTCCCAGTGAATCTTAAAAAGGTTCCTCCTACATGAGAAATGCAGGCTGGGTGTGGTGGCGCAAGCCTGTAATCCCAGCACTTGGGAGGCTGAGGCTGGAGGGTCACCTCGAGTTTGAGGCCAGCATGGGCTACATAGTGAGCTCAAGACCAGTCTGAACTGTGTAGTGAGACCCTATCTCCAAAAACAAAACAAAACAAAACAAAACAAAACAAAACAACCAAAAAACCTGCAGAAAAATGCAAAATATAAATAAAGAACAAAATAACAGGTAGACACTAGGAAGTAGGGAGATAGATTTTTCTCAAATGGTAAGGGGATCAGAGATGAAGGGAGTTGAGAAGGAAGAGAAAGGGGATGGAAGAAGGAATTAAGGTGTGTTGTATACATGAACGAACTCTGCACAAGGAATATAAACACTATGTACTACAAACATGTACTAATAAAAAATATAACCTAGAAATGTGGCACAGTTACTTTGGCCAAAAAAAAAGCAGGAGCTGGAAAGATTTGGTCAGATAAATACTTTTTCCTTTTCTTTCTTTGATGGACCATTGAGGCCCAGTTTCTCTAATCACAAACCCTGGATGTCTGAGCAGGTGACCTTAAAATGAGTGGCTGTGACTCTTTGATTTCATTGTGGTGTAGAGACCATTGTCATTTTGTTATCTACATTGCTCTTGATCCCTGTCTCACTCTTAGGGTGGCTTCAGCCATCTTGGTAAACTAGGAAGCAATGTAATTGAGTAGAATTGAGTAAGAAGAAGGTAAAATTGGTAAGTTGGGTGGAGAACCTCAGTGTGCTTTCCCAAGGTTATGCTCCTGAGCATCCATGTTCCAAATGGGGCCATGTTGGTTGTTGCTGGGCTTGGCTATGTGAAGCAGGCAGTGTTGTTCTTCATCAGCGTGCTTATAGGCCACCTGCAGAATACCTCATTCCATGATTAGTTTGCATACTATAAACAAATTGTCAAAACACTGATCATATATTTACACTGTCTGTTCAATTTTGATTTTGTTAATTAAATGTTGATTTTGTAAGTTAATTTAAGAAGTTAAAACTAGCTTAATTTTTAAAAATTAAATTTACTACCATAGATATTGTTATTTACAGTATTTTTAATGAACAAACAGCTAAGCTCTGTGGTTCCATAGTGACTGGCTTTCCTTCTGGTTGTGAAGCCAAAGTGACCAGAGAACAGTCATATAGCTATGGCTTTTGTCTAGACTTTGCTGTTTACGAGACGGCAGAAGTAGATTGAGCAAGCCACACTTCATTCTGGTCTGAAATGTAAAAGTGTGTGCTCAGTTAGTTCAACTGAGTACTTTTTGAGCACTTGATGCTCTGCCCAGTTACTGAGTGCTTGGATGTGTACTGAAGTTTCCTATGTCAAGATTGTACATTTTCAAGGGGAGAGAACAATTAGAACAATTAACATTTAAAAACATAATGAGTGTACAGATAGGCAGAGATAAACTATAAACTACAGGAGATAGTATATATACACAGCATCTGAGTTGAGAAAATTTAAAGACTCCTTAAGTTAAAAAACAAAAACAAAACAAAACAGAGAAAAACCCAACGCCCCCAAACCCTGAAATATGGAAAGGAGTCCCATCAGGAAAAAAGAAATTTGTTGCAGATGTGGTTTCCAGAGAGTTGAAGTGCTGTGCCGCTGTGACTCTGGTGAAGGTTTGCTTTTGACTGCATCTTTCTGTGGGGGCACAGGTACCACTTTTTTGAGGATGCAGTCTAATACTGATGCTCCCCTCACCTTTGGTGTTGAGACGCTTCTGATGCTTCTGAGGAGATGGCATTTTCTTTGAGCCCCCATAACTGATTTTACAGAGACCAGGCCTCACCCAGAGAGGAGTGTCTCAGCTGAATTTTGGTTATACTTAGAGTCAGCTGCTTGTCATCAGTAATAACAGGTTTCAGTTTCATCACAGGAACAACATTTAGAAATCAACCAAAAGCTTGTGGGAATCTGACCAGTGTCACGCAAACTGGGAATTTCAATAGTAGGGGGAACATCATATGCAAAGTGATGGAGGATGGTGCGCCCCCTGGCCCCCAAAGCCATCTCAGTGAAGGAAGTAAATTGTGAACTACAAGGAGCAGATAGAGGAAAATGGAACAAGACACAAATTTTTTTTTATTTTTTAATGTTTACATGTAGGAAAAAGTGTGTACTATGAGTTGGCTCCTTTAATCATATCAAGGTGCCTATGCCAGAAACTTTGAGCACTGCTTAAAATGTTGCCACAAGGTCATGGAGCCTTTCCAGACCAGTTACCTTCATTCCATTTACTTTCAACCTTCTCCCAGTGTACTCACCTCTGGCCCTGACCTGCTCACCTCTCTCACCTTGCCTAGGCCAAAGAAATTTGGCTTTGGTTTGTTTATCATGGCAGCCTCCTAAAATGCCGCTGTCATAGCTGTCTCTTCTCATCATTCATAGCTTATAGGTTTACTTATCTGAGCTGCCCTAGTCCCAGGACACAGATGTCAATGTTTATTACTCCTTTGGGGCTGTTGAGAAAGCTTTTGTCATATAGAAAAGAAAAACACAAAACAGTAAAACAAAACGTGACCAACCAGCCAACCAACCCACCCACCCTCCTATACAAATCCCCAAAGCATCCTTACTTATACAGCGATTGTAGTGATCCCAAGATAGGCTGCCTGGATCCCTAGGAAAATAACCCACTAAGGGAGTTTCTCGGGCTGCGGCCACTGCTCAGTGCTCCAGCTACTGGTGAGGAAAGTACGGCAGAGCCAGCAGTCTGTATTACAAATGCTCAGATGGCTTCTGCGCCTTGCCACTCCCAGCTTTTAGGGGACCCGATTGTTAGGGCTTGTATCTAGCTGTCCTCACAAAGCCTCATGCAGTCATAGGTGGGGCTTTTTCAGAGGTGGCTGAATCTAGAGTGTGTGACCTATTCATGGTGTAATGCTAGGATTAAGGATGCTAAGATTAAGGGTGGGTGATTAGTAAATTAGTACACTGATTGGTTTGGCAGCACCCTAATCCTGGTAGTCTGGATACAATATAAGGGACGGAAAGAGGCTTGTCTTGTCTCTTGCTTGCTTTGCTACCTTCTGCCTGCTATGAACTCTTTCTGCTCTTCAATGCCTGTCTGCCATGCCACCCTGCCTTGGAGCCAGCCGATTATGGACTGAAACCTCTACAGACTGTGAGCTAGATAAACCTTTCCCCTGTTAACTTTGGCTGTCAAGTATTTTGTCTCAGCAGTAAGAGGAAAGTAACTACAGCACTTATTATGTCTCTAAATTTACAGGGTTGACATCTGGAAAGTGTCCAAGAGTGGTCTTACAAAGAACTGGTGAGCTGGTATTTTCTTTGGGTTTAAGGATTTACCATTCTGTGCTTTTAAAAAAATTTTAATATGGGTGTAGTACATGTTTGCATTCCTTGTGTGGAGTTGTACATGTACATGACATATTTTAATTCCTTTTTTCATCCCCTTTCCCTTCCCTCCCTCCCCTAGCCATAATCTCTTAATCCCCTTGCTTTATTTTTGTTTTTGCATTTTGCAGTTCATAATATTTCCATTCCTTGTGTGGAGTTGGTACATGTATGTAACACACCCCAATTCCCTTTTTCATCCCTGTCTCTCCTTTCCTATGCCTTCCTTCCATCTAGGTGAAAGAGTTAAAGACATCATATTACAGTGATACATTCATAGCCTTGTTTGTAGCAGCACAACTCATAATAGCTAAATCTTGGAAGGAGCTTATATGTCTATCAATAGATGAATAGGTAAAGCAAATATAGTTTTTACACACAATAGAGTACTACTCTTCCATAAAGAAGGATAAACTTAAGTCACTTTTAGGAAAATGGATGCTTTGAGACCATAGGTAAGTGAAATAAATCAGATACATGATCTTAAATATTACGTGGTTTCTCTTATATGAGAAACCCAAAATAAAAAAAAGAGCAAAATAAAAGATAATAAGAATAAGGAGATAGTTTTTTTTTTAATAACAGAAAAGAATGACAGAAATGGGGTACCACCACTGTCCCTTCAAAGATGATTATCAGTGACTTCGCCAAATCCAGGTGTTTGTTTAATTCTCCTAAATGCCTCTGTAAGAATCTCTGCCATGGGCCGGTGAGATGGCTCAGTGGTGTAAGCACCTGCCTGGCAAGCGCGAGGGCCCGAGTTCGACTCCCGGAACCCACATACGAAAAAAGGGCCGGTGATATCGCTCAGTGGCACGGGCGCCTGCTGGCGCGCGAGGTCCTGAGGTCGAGGCCCGGTACCCACAAAAAAAAAAAAAAAAAAAAAAGAATCTCTGCCACATATACCATGCCTGTTATCTTTCTCTTTTTATCTCTTTCACAGTAGCATTTACTAACATCTGGCCCTAAATGTTTGGCTTGGCTGTAAATATGCAAATATTCTAAATCTTTTCTTTTTCTCTCTTTCTTTCTTTCTTTCTTTCTTTCTTTCTTTCTTTCTTTCTTTCTTTCTTTCTTTCTTTCCTTCTTTCTTTCTTCCTTCTTCTTTCTTCCTTTTCTCTCTCTCTTTCTTTCTTTCTCTCTTTCTAGTATTAGTAGGTTTTATTTTAAGATCTTAACTCTCATTTTTATGTAGATTACGCCTGCCTCCATTTCTCCAGCCCCAGATTTTCATCTGAGCTCCCGTGCTCTAGTTTTAGATGCCTCCTTAGATGCCTTCAGTGTTATGAAATCATTCAGGAATCATTATGTCTAATCCTGAACTTATCTTCCTTTAGAACCTCCAAACATACTCCCAATTTTATATTACTAAAACATTCATTACTTTGTCTTATCAAATTTTCTTTAAATTGTTCTTTAATCAGCTTTCTTTTCATTTCTGTTTCCACTGGCAACTTCAAACCTCTGGTTCTCAAGTTAAAACCTCTAATTTTCTTACTTCTATACAGATTTGTAGAAGAGCAACGTTTCTATTATGAAACCATTTATTGTTTCCTACAACCTGTAAGGGGAGAATCTGGATCCTGGGTTTTCTATGGGGAGCTATACTGGGTAAGAAGGAGATGGACCATATTATAACAGCAGCTGTTACCTCGCCACTGTTCTGGAGATTCATATTGAGCTGGGTCACTGGCTCATCCAAGTTTGGTACGAGGATTGAGCTCAGAGACCTGGGTTATGAAGCTTGTTGCAAATTTCAGGTAAATGCTTGGCTTCTGTTGTGTTTATAAAAAAGAAATGGGAAAGTGGAACATAGCAATGGGGCTAAGCTGCAGCAGGATGGATTTGAATAGACAAAGGAGAGCAATTGTAAAAGACCCGTGGTTTTGGGACTAGGCACAAGTTACGTTTCCCATCACTTCATTCAGTGCTAAGGCTTTTCCTGACCAACTTAGCCTTATTTCTGGATTTATTTTTCTTTACAGTAGTTATTCCCTTTGACAATTCTATATTTTACTTGTTTATTGTTTCCCCCAACTAGCATGAAAGCACCATGAGAGCAGAGGTGTTTACCTGTTTTTTTACTGCTGTTTCCCCAGTCCTCAGAACCAGAACTGGCACAAGATGCATGCTTAATAATGATATATTTTATATATATTTATAAATATTTATTTAATGGATAAACTTTCAAGAATAAAGTATGTTTATTTATTTATCGGTCAGTTTGGTTACTTCTATCCTCAAATGTTCAATGTATTTCCCTTCTAAATAATTCTTTGTGCTATTTATCTGAGTAGAACCTTCTACTTTATTTTTAACTATCCAAATTCCATACTATTTTTGGTCATTGTCAGGTTGCAGTGCTGTTGGGAAACTTTCTCCAGAATCCCAGGTCACAGTAACCATCTGTCAGATCTTGAGACTTGCTGTTTGCACCACTAATTATCACAGCCTCAAAGGCTGGTATGCTTTGCTATTCAATGCCTCCTGCTGGCCTGACTTCACCCTTTCTATCTTCATCTTCTTGTGTTACCAGGGTTATACTCCTTAGGCCTGAACAGATACTGGCTTCAGACATGTGCTGTTTTCTCATTTGTGCATTACCTCATCATTCAACATATATTCACCCAACACCTGTTGGATGCTACACCATGGGCAAGAAAGAAATAAGACCCAATACAGCCCTCAAGGAAATAATAGTCTCATGTAATCTAGAGTATAAACTGATGAAATTTTAAACTTGAAGGTAGAAAAGATTTAGAATATAACCACACCTTGGTACTTGACTGCTTTGAAACTCATAGAATTTGATACCTGAAGAGTTTTGACACAAAAAATTTGTCCTATCCTCATTTGGTACTTGATGCACAAGCTCGAACTTGTGCAGCAAGTGTTGGTTGCCTCGTGACTCACAACCCTTTCCAGCCAAAACGATTTGTAGGGTGCTCCTCATTTTTGATCTTCTCACTCTTCTTGGAACCAGTCAAAATGAGTATCTAGGCACTACTGTGTGTGTGCATCTCAAATAATACAAAGTACTTTGTGAGCTCAATCAATGTACCAAATGATAGAAGAACTTTAGCATTGGCAGAAATTCAGATTATTCCAATTCAATCACCTCACTTTAAGAATGATGATACAAAACAATCACTCGTTTGTTACATAGCTACCTAGGGGGGATTTGGCTTGAGAGAAACCAGGGTCCTTGATTCCTAGGTGAAATACATTTTTGCTATATCTTTGTATCATTGTCAGAATGACAGTGCTGAAAACAAGGCCCATTTGTGTAACAATAATTGGATTAAAAAGTATTGATTGGACTTCCGGAGGGCTAATATCAATAAAATGAAATATCTGGCATGGAGGTCCTTAATATTTCTTAGATGCTTTCTTCGGTTTGAATTAGAAGATATAAAGAATTCTTTGGTGATAAATACCTCACACCAATGGTAAAGTTCTCTGTGGTCACACGTGACCTTGCAGCCTCTAGTACTAACCCAGGAGTTACTGCCAGGACTGTGGCTTGAGATACCTAGAAATACTCTAATACTCTGGGGGTACTTTGATTACTCCTTGCTGTCTCTCTGCTCCTCATCTGCTGCCTTACCTTATGTACTTCCATTTGCTTAATAGACTTCCTTGGGAAATGAGAAACTGGACCTTCAGGGGACTCAGTTTCCTGCCTCCTCTTGGCCCACCTTAGATTACCATGATGGCAAACACAACAATCTTGGTAATTGCAGGGTCTACATTCTTGGCAAGGTTAACAACTTCACTTCTTTTAAATTCCAGTTGACGGGCCAGTGAGATGGCTCAGCAGCATAAGCGCCTGCCTGGCAAGCGCGAGGTCCTGAATTCAACTCGCAGTACCCACATACGAAAAAAGGGCCGGTGATATCGCTCAGCTGCACGGGCACCTGCTGGCGTGCGAGGTCCTGAGTTCAACCCCCAGTACCCACACACACACAAAAAATTCCAGTTGGCATGCCAGTTAGTACATGAAGAAGGGAAGGTCTTATGAAAAGAGAATTTGGAAGTAGATTTCCCCATCATCAAAAACTAATTTTGAGCTCTAGGTGAGCTGTAGCACTTATTTCAGTATATTTAATTTTGGCAGTGCTTTTCCTGTGGCAATCTTGTGTGAAGAAAACCAAGGAAGTCTAAATATTCTTGTAAACATGAATTCATACATAATGTGTTGTTGAGAACTGTATGTTTACCACTAAAAATTATGATTAAAAATGTTAACTGAGGGGCTGGGGATATAGCTCAGTGGCACGGCGCCTGCCTGGCAAGTGCGAGGTCCTGAGTTTGATTCCTGGTTGCCCCCGCAAAAAAGTTAGCTGACCATGAGACCTGGGAGTAGCAGGTAAAAGAGAATTCTGGGAGAGCTACTTGCAACCCAGAGGCATGTGACATCTTCTTCTTTACTTCTGCCCCACGGCCTCAGACACTGTGTGGCAAGTTTGACTTCCATACAGATATGGAGTATTTCCCAGTGCTATTAGGGACAGTATTTACATTTATCAAGGATAAGCCTGATCTTTTCCTCCCTTTGTTCAGTTATTAGACAATGACCTGTGACTTTTGTCTTTGGAGATTTCTGCTTATTTTCCATGAACCATAACCCACTAAGCCAGATTGTTCTGAGAGATGCCATTTATACAGAGACTGAAAACTACCACCCAAGGGCATATGAGGTTGTGTCAGATTTGAAGGATAGAAGTCAATAGCAATCAAAGAGCATGCAGACACTGGTGTAAATGAAGTAATTGAATGTGATATATGGGCTTTCCATTGGCATCAAGGGGTAAACTTCATCCTTATGTCCTTACTATGTGCAAAACTCTGTAGGTATCTTTTCTAGATGAAAAGAACATGTTTGTACTTGGGATAGTGAATTAATTAATCATGGCCAACAATCTTGGTTACTTTATTGATGGTGATGGGATGGGGAGAAGGGGTAGTGCTTGGTATACTAGGTGCCTCATTCCTCAGCAGGGGGTCAGCAGCAGCTTTGAACCCTGGTCCCCCAAATCAAACATTGTCAGTTTCATTTTAATCAGAGAGCCAATCTGTTTTTTTTTCTAGCATAATCTTCTAAGTGTTCCATGAGATTATATAAAACTGCCATGAACAATCTATAGTTATATCTTTCTCCACCTGGGAGATACTGTCTTTGCTGATGTTCAAAGGCTCTAGAACTGTTCTAGTTTTTAGTTTTAGATGAGACAGAACTGGTAGCAGAAACAAACTATCTTCATCTCAAATGAAGATAGAGGCTGTCTTTGTAACCTTTTATAGAGGCTGTCTATGTAACCTTCTTAAATTATTAGACTACACAGTTGAGTTGGAAGGCAGGACAGGATCGTATTCATTGCATAGTGTTGATTGAGGAAAAAGTAAGCAGGTGACCTTATTCTTATGGTGCTCGATGAAGCAATAAATGCTGTGGAATCATTGTTAAAAATCTGGTGCTTTTTAACCAATTCCAAGCATCTATCTCTATCTAGGACTTATGCAGACACAGTTTGATGAGGGGTGTCATCTAATGTGGTATTGCTACCCACCCCCATTGTTCCTTCATACTTTTATAAACACAAGAATTTTTGAATCTAAGAGAAGGATTCAATTGTTTGAATTCTGAGATTCTGTTCAAACAGCACTCACCATATTTCCATAGATATGTGTATTATCCCAGTTCCTGGTTGGCTGTGCCAAGTGGATTACTTTATTATCCCAATAATGGAAATGATTCAGAATTTCCCAAAGCTTCTGGACTTTCCTCTTCCTGGAGTAGGGCCAATCCTTGAGTTAAGACATAGAATCTCAAGTTTGTGAATCCCATTTTGGCACTGCTGCTTTTCTGAGGTTGATAGAATTTATGAAATTAAAAAAAAAGAATGGTGTTACTCTATAAAGAATTGAAGTTGTACTTATTTTGCCCCTTTATATTCTAGTCATCATTATTATTTCCCTAAATCAGGGTGAGAAAATTCTCCTTAAGCAAGATAGAGGGATACAGGTTGGTGAATGCATAGTGAAGAGTTTCTAGAGATGAAAGGACTGACTTGTGAGCTATTATCAAGAGGAATCAATTCAAAGTATTATCTTTCCAGGTTGTTTATATTTTTTCCTTGCAGATACCTTGACTATGATTAATAGTTTCAATAAGAAAGACAGAATGAGTTCTGACAGGAAGGTTGGAAGCTATGACAGGCAGAAGAAAAATGAAGCCAAACAACATGTAGATGTGTCATCACTATTTGGTTTTCCTGTGATCCACATTCAATTTTCAAAACGCTGGGCATTTGTGTAAGAAACAGCATATATATTCTGACTTTGAAGGAGTGGGTATACTTTGATGGGCACTATATGGAAATAAGTCTTACTACTTTCCCCCAACCATGGATTTATAAATTCATTCATCCATTCAGCAGTCATTTATTGAGAACTCACTATTTGTTAAGCACAGTGGTAGTTACTACAGGTTGTCAAATGTGTATTTCTTAGAAATTTTGTTGTAGAGGAAGTTTGCTTTTATTTTTCAATTTGGTTGGTTTTAATGACTCAACATAAAGGCCTCAAACCAGAAATCTCTCAATGAACAGAAAACATAGAGATAATTATGATTAATTAATAAATTTTATAGCTTTTTGATCTATATTTCAGTGACCCTACAAAGGGATTGGCTTATTCACTATTTTAATAAGCCAATTATGAGCAAGCCAATTGTGAGCAAGACAAGACATGACTGAGTCTAGAGATGCCCGAGTTGTTGCTCACAAGTAAAAATAAATACCTTATATTTGCTTCCCTATCTGTATAACTAGCAGTGTCTACAATAATTAAACACTTCCATTTCTCAGGATGGATTTTGTGCCTATCATTATTTATGGTATAATGCTGCGGTAATACCGGAGTACACTTCTGGTCATGAATGTAGGAGTTGGGATAGGAAATAAAGACTGTGGATTAAAGAAAAGTCTTCAGAGCAGACAGAAAGTTAATGACTAAAAATATAGGAGTAATACATGTTATTGAGTAGGTTGATGGGGGAGAAAAACAAAACTGTGACCATTTGCAAAAGAGATTATGAATAAGTCACCTTTCTTAAAGTTATAAAGAAAGGAATGTAGATGATGATGGTCTCTTGTGGAAAGGAAGTATGGTAAACGAATCATTATATATCCCATGCTCTTCTAATATCTGAAAAAGGAAAAGACCAACACTTGAGCAAATAAAGCCAGAATCAATGTTAGTGGTGAAGAAAGACTTGGTATTCAGAAAAGGTTTTCTGGCCACCTCCAAGGCTTACTGCTTGCAGTGTAAGAGGGTGTCCTATGGAAATTGTGGGTCAGCTACACAGTGAAGATATGGTGAAGATGAATGTGGGAAGAAGTCAAAGATATAATTTGCAATAATGTCCCAGGAAAGCTGGGACATTAAAAATAGAAGTGTCCAGGCCTTGTGTATCTTTTAAGTAAAAAAAAAAAAAAAAAAAGTCATTAGTTGTAGCTAAGAGAATGAGTTTTATGTATTTAAGTTCCCCAGAGAAGTTTTAGCATCTACACAGACTATCACTTAATGCTTGATTTATGCGATAGCTTGGAATTTTAATGGACCACCTAAGTGAAACTTCATTAATAAAACTTCCTGGTAGGAGTATTGTCCCACATTTCAAATGTTTTTCAGTGCTGGGAATTGGAAATTTCCAACTGGCAGCATTTGTACTACTGATTACTTGGGACAATTAGAATAAGAAATACAGTTAAATTTTATTCTGGAATCATATATCCTCCTTGCCCCTGGAAATGTCAGCCTAATTGTTTATGGTTCCTCAACAGTAAGTTTATAAGAGAGTTTGTAAGCTAGTTGAAATGCAGCAGAACTTGTACCTGAATAATATATTTTGGAAAAATCTAGTGTGACCTTTACCATTCTCCCTGCATTTGAATCTCAAAGAATAAGGAAAAAAGCATATTAGTTTGTCCTATGGTTTGGGTAGACTTTGAGTGTCCTCCAAAGTTTCATGTATTGGATGCTTGTTCCTCAGTGTGGTGATGTTGGGAAGAGGTGGAAGTTTTTGAGTGGGAGCTTCATGCAAGGTAATTCAGCCATTGAGGGTACTGGCCTCAGAAGGGATTAATACAGTTCTCAAGGGACCCCAGTTATTTCTTGTAAGAGTGGGTTGTTTCCTCTGCACTCCACTCCCTGATTTCCAAGACTCTCTGTCTTGCCATGTGACCCCCCCAGTCTGTGCTCATGCCATAATCCCATCTGTCATGTGACATAGGCAATTGGGCCCTCACCAGATCTGGGCAGATGTCAGCACCATGCTCTTGAATCTCTCAAACTGTGAATGAAATAAACCTGTTTTCTTTATACATTATCCAGCTGCAGGTATTTTGTGATATCAGTGGAAAATGGATTAATAAAGTTTGTAATAAAAACCTGTAGCCATTGAAGAAACAGTGCTGTCCTTTATTCAGAGGTACATGTAAATAAACATCTTTGTCCTGTTTTGACTGATGGCATAATGGTGCTGAAATAATAATAACAATTCAGTTAACTGGGCTTGAATGAACACAATCCTATGGAAGCAGGATCTGTGGGGATACAGAAGCCAAGGAAGACCCAGGAAGACAGGGAAGATGAATTCATTCCTAGGAATGTTGGGATTGAGAGAAATACTATCCACTAACTGTAAAAGACAGAAAAGATATGTTACTAGCTTAAACTGAATAGTGGGGAAAGAGAAAAGCAAAGTGCAGAAGTGAGAAAAATAACTATCACCAAATTAAAAGAAAAGTTTTATAATAAAAGCTAGACATGCCTCTTAGCTATGGAAAGATGCCATTCTGGTGAAGCATGAATTGAAAAAATTTCTTGAGAGCTAATTTACATTTTTTCAGTTTTAAATATATTGTAGTAGGTGTATGTTTCTAGGTGGTTAGTTTCTTTGTCTTTTTGATAAAGAATAGTGATTCATCTTGACACACCTGGATAAAAGAGGCAGTCAGGTGATCCCTGTGAAAGACATGACTGAAGCCAGATCAAGCCTTGTTAGGATGGGGGCATTTGGGGGATTGCCCTGAGGCAATTTTTAAAAAGTAATTTAGCCGTGGAGGGATTTCCCTCTCAAGATCAGCATGGCAGACACAGAATTTGCAGTAGGGGAGCAGGCACTTCCGTGTGTTGGTACCTGACTCGAATGCATTTGTGTTGGACAGAGGAGGAGCTCCCCAGAGATATCCAGGTCCTAATCCCTGGAATCTGTAAATGTGCTGCTTTAAAAGTCAAAAGGGGCTTTGACAATGTGATTAAAGTTAAAGTCCTTGAGATGAGGAGGTTATCTTGGATTATCTGGGTGAGTGCAGTCTGATCACATGAATCCTTAAAAGAGAAACTTTTTACCTGGGTCAGAAAACATGTGACGATAAAAGGGTCAGAGAGAAGCAGTGGAAAAAACACTTCACCTATTGTTGCTAGCATTGGAGATGAGGAAAGGCGCCGTGAGCTAAGGACTGTGTGCGGTGTCTGGATACTGGAAGAGGCAGAGAAACAGATTTTCCCGACTCCAGAAAGGAATTTAGTCCTACTGACACTTTGGTTTTAGTCTGGTAAGACCAATTTTAAACTTTGACTTTCAGAACAATAAGATAACAAATTTTTGTTGTTTTAAGCTACCACGTTGGTGGTCATTTGTTATGGTAGCAAAAAGAAAACAAATATTGCATCACATTATGCCAATATCTCCTTATTGTCTATTGGTTGTTTTTATGAATTTTGTGTAAAAAATAAAGCTGGCTATTAGATTAGCTTTCTAAAGAAATTTTTGATCATAGAACATGATTTTAACACGTTCCCACCAGCTTGAACCACCGGTGGTACATGCATGACTGTCCCAATAGGTGGCTTGTACTACTGGTGGTAGAAATGAATCTAATCACTTTTTTTTTTTTATAGGCGGGTACCGGGAGTTGAACTCAGGACCTCACGCTTGCCAGGCAGGCACTTATGCTGCTGAGCTATATTACCAGCCCTCTAATCACTTTTTTACTAATAAAATTAATAAAAAGCCACCTGGTTAAAGACATCCAGCAGTGAGACATACAAATTATGGCCCTGTCATGAATGTGTTAAAGGTTGAATTAAGTAAATAAATCCATTAGTAAATAGATTAACAAATTAATTGGTCTTTTACCTCATAAATACTTTTGAGCCCCTTATTACCAATCAAATCCTTAATAGGTTCTGGAAAAGATATGTACAACATGGTGACTATAGTTAATAGAAATGTGCTGTAGTCTTGAAAATTGCTAAGAGGGTAGATTTTAAGTGTTCTTATCACAAAAAATAAGTATGTGAGGTAATGCATGTATTAATTAGCTTGATTTAGCCATCCTACAATGCATATATTTAAAAACATCATGTTATCTACCATAAATATACATAATTTTTATTTGTCAATTAAAAAGAACTTAATGAAGACAGATTATATTCTGCTCTAAGGGAAATTTTTAAAGACTTGGAGGAGCTCAAGTTAAAAAAAGACAATTTCAAAATGTGGAGAGGATAGACTTGCTTCTCTTTGTTTTCACTATAGTTGTTTAGAGTTCACCTTCCTGTATTAAATTCAGCCTATTTACCACTCTCTTATTCTGTTTTCATCTTCTATAAATCTGTTTAAATCTGGGAGCTACTGCCATTTGTTTTTGTTTTCTGTCCCTGAGAGGTTATGTGGCTTATCTTCATTTTTCTCTTAGGAACCTGGTACAGCATGGCCCTGTTTTATTCCCCTGGAAAAATAAACCATAATACGATCCTTCCCTGTGCTCAGTGCTAACATGGAAGAAAGGAAATAAGCCTATTTTTTGAGCTATATCCTTATTTTCGGGAGGTGAGCTGTATAAACTTACAACTTACAAACAATTTCCATTTCTTTCTGCTGACATAGTTCAGAGTAAATTGAGGATAAACAGTAGGAATGAGGCAGTAAAAATAATAATTTAAGTCATAACTTTTTATTACCACATATTATTTTCTTTAGGGTGTTGGCTGAATACCTCAGTGAAGACATGTCTCATGAAGTGGTCAGGTTGCTAGCCAAGAGAGGTATATCTGCCCAGGTAGATGCCTGCACCAAGAATAACTAGATTAATTCCCTGAGAGTCCTTTTTCCCCTACTTTCTCTGTAACTGTACTAGGAGAGGGACGGTATGAGGCAAAGGCAAAAATATATCTGTTACGAAGTGTAAGTGTTTGGGAGCCTGAAAGCTATAGAATTCCCTGTCTATGAACATCCAGTTGAATGTTTTTGCCTGGTGGGATGGTCTTTAATCCTCTTCCTGTGAGTAATGGGATGTCCCTTTCAAAAGGTGGCCTGGATACACAGATTCAACCAGTTTCAGTCGGGCAGAAAGAGAATATGAGAAATGGATGCACTAGAACTTTTGTTACCTGTTCGTATTCCTTTTTCATTTCTGCCTGGTATGTCTCGACAAGGGTAGTTTATTTGGCCAAATTTTGAAAGAAGGGCACTGTGGCTATTAGAGGAGAGATGCAGAAGGGGCAGAATGAATGTCACAGAAAATGTGTTGAGTGCATTCAGGAAGGTGATTTGTGGCCGTATGACAAAATGTGCGTGTGTTAATTGCTCTTTCTTTTCTCATGCACTATCACCTTATTGCCGCACCCTAAGTGTGCACGCTTGCAGAGAGCACAGGATTGATGTTGGAGATAGCAGGTACAGTAAGGGTGTAGTGTGAGAACAAAGGTACTGGGAACGACAAGTAGCAGAATGCAGGAAGAGCAGGTGGCAAGCCTGGGCAGAGAAAAGAAGCAGTAATAAAGTTAGGAGAGCAGCAACTAGAGCCAGAGCATAGCAGGGTTCCAGAAGCAAGGCAATGAGTGTGATCGGGATTTCCCTTTCTTCTACCTTGCAAGTGAAAAATTCATTTTACCTATTCTGAAGTCTCAAGTTTCTAACCAGAAATTTTATATGAGATGGAAAAACTCAGAATAGAACTCTTCCCCACCCTAACTGACTTATTGGCAGCAAGTTATATATTGAAGCATCATGTCAGGCTTGGCACAGATTGCACGAGTCGTCTAAGGACACTGTGTACAGAATGCAGACATCATGCATTCAAAGTTCGGTCACCCGGAAAAAGATGAGCAGTGTGCAAGGAATGTCTAATGTAAGAAAAGCCGGTGGGATTGGAGAAGAATCCAAAAAGAGTGATCTTGTGAAAACCCAGAGAGTACAATTTCAAGGACTGAATTGTAGACTAATGGGGAAATAGAATAACACGTACAGAGATCTGTTAATTAGATTTGGATGTGTAGGGTAACATCACTGGCCTGATGTGGAAGAAGCCACATTAGAATGGATTTATTCACTGATTTTTGATATTTGCACGTGTTTCTTTAAACCCTAACATTTTTCTTTAACTCCTAATATTGGTATTGGAGAATTCATTGGCGAAAGAAACAGATGCGATCCCTCTCTCATGGTAGCTTATGGGGGAAGATACAGATAAACTACAATTACAAAGGCAGGTATGACTGAGTCATGTTAGAAGGAGAGAGAGGAACTCATTTTATCTGGGACATAGCAAAATGGAAAAGTTAAGAGAAAATATGAGCTGACTGGACTAGATCACAGAGGGCCTCATAGGTCATATGGTGAGGGATTCAGATCCCCAATATTATTTGATTTTTGTTTTGAAGAGTGAGAAGTGAAGAAGTGGACAATATAGTCAACTTCCTTAAGATTTTGTGCTAGATATTGTAGAAACTAACAATTATTTAGTGCTTTGCACAAGACAAGCAATATTCTTTTTTAAAAAAAATTAATTACATTTATTGGTACATTTTAGATATACTTAACGATCACATTCATTGTAGGGAATTTGTACCTGTACATGATATAACCTGATTCTTTTTTTCCCATTCCCCTACCCTCCCTTCAACCCCCTTTTTTTCCTCCTTATTTATAAAAGCTTTGTTTCCATTGTTTCCTTCTTTTCTCATCAGTTATTTTTCCTTTTCCCTTCCTTCCATTCTCCCTGCCCCATCCCTAGTTTCATTTTGCATTTGAACATTTTCTTTCTATTTCACAATATCTATTATACATTTTGGTCCTTATTTACACTTTTGGTTTCTTATACCAGAGAAACACTGCGGTATTTACACATGTGTGTCCAATTTATTTCACTTAAGACTACGGCCTCAAGGTGCATCCATTTACCTAGAAATGTCTCAAGCTTATCCTTCTTAATGGTAGGGTAGCACTCCATTGTATATTAAAAAAAATCTTCTTTAGCCATTTATCAGTTGATGGGCATTTGGGCTGTTTCCAAGATTAGGTTATTACAAACTGTGCTGCTATAAACATGGGTGTGTATGTATTGCTGTGGTATGATGCTTTTAATTCTTTTTTTTTTTTTTTTTTTGTTGGTACCAGGGGTCGACCTCAGGACCTCATGCGCCAGCAGGCGCCCGTGCTGCTGAGCGATATCACCGGCCCTTTTTTCGTATGTGGGTCCCGGGAGTCGAACTCGGGCCCTCGCGCTTGCCAGGCAGGCGCGTACACCCCTGAGCCATATCACCAGCCCGATGCTTTTAATTCTTTTGGGAAGATACCAAGAAGGGAAATAGCTGAGTCAAATGGAACCTCTCGTCCTAGTTTTTTGAGGAATCTCCACATTAATTTCCACAGTGGTTGCACCAGTCTACACTCCCACCAACAGTGGGGAAGGGTTCCTTTTGCCACACAGCCCCTCCAGCATCTGTTATTGATCGATTTCTTGATAACAGCCATTCTTTCTGGGGTGAGAGGGAATCTCAGTGTTGTTTCAATTTGTATCTCTTGAATGACCAATGATGAACATTTTTCATGTATTTATTGGTTGTTTCTACTTCTTCATCTGAGAAGTGTCTACTCATTTCAGATGCCCAGTTTTGGATTGGGTCTTTAAATTTGGGGGGGTCTGATTTTTTTGAGTTCTTTATATATTCTAGATAGCAGTTGTTTGTCTGAGGAACAGCTGGAAAAATTTTTTCCCACACTGATGGGTTTTCTCTTCACTCTGTTGGTAGTTTTTCTGACTGTGCAAAAGATTTTTAATAAGATGAGACCCCAGATGTTGACTCTTTGTGATAGTTCCTGTGCAATTGGGGTTTTGTTCATATAGTCTTTACCTATACCAAGCTCTTCAAGAGTTCTATCTATTCTCTCTTCCAGCAGATTTTGTGTTTCTGTTTTAATATTTAGATCCTTGATCCTTTTTGATTTTAGTTTAATGCATGGTAATAGACATGGGTGTAGTTTTAATTTTTGGCATGTGCAAAGCCACTTTTTCCAGCACTATTTATGAAGAGGCTATCTTTCTTCCAGTGAAGGTGTTTGGCTCCTTTGTCAAAGATAAGTTGGCTGAGTGTCTTTGGAGTTGTTTCTGCATCTTCTAATCTGTTCCATCAATCCTTGGGTCTGTTTTTTTTTTTTTTTTGCCAGTACTATTTTTTTTTTTAATCATAGTAGCTTTGTAGTATAATTTCAAGCCAGGGATTGTGATGCCCCCTGCCTTGCCTTTGTTGCCCAGGATTGCCTTTGCTCTTCTAGGTCTCTTTTGGTTCCAAATGAATTTTAGGAATGTTTTCTCTAATTCTGTGAGATGTGCTACTGATATTTTGATTGGGATTGCATTAAATCTGTGTAACAATTTTGGAAGGATGGCCATTTTCACTATATTGCTTCATTCTACCCAGGAGCAAGGGATATCTTCCCATTTTCTGATATCCTCTTCAATCTCCTTTTTCAGAGTATTGTAGTTTTCAGTATAGAGGTCTTTTACTTCCCTCATTAGAGTAATTCCTAGATATTTCATTTTTTTGTATGCTATTGTGAAAGGTGTTGTTTCCCTAATTTTTCTCTCAGTGAGTATGTTATTCATGTACAAGAAGGCTATTGATTTTTGAGTGTTGACTTTGTATCTAGCTACTCTACTAAATTTGGTTGTTAAATCTAGAAGTCTTTTGGTAGAGTTTTGGGGGTCTTTTATGTAGAGTATCATGTGATCTGCAAACAATGATAATTTAATTTCTTCCTTTCCTATCCTTATTCTTTTTATTTCTTTCTCTTGTCTAATTGTTCTAGCTAGTGTTTCCAGAACTATATTAAGAGTGGTGATAGATGAAGATCTAAAATGAAAGTGGAATTTTGTTTTTATTTTTACCTTGACAGGACTTTTAATAAGTGAGAAAATGGAGACTATGTGTGTAAGAATACATAGATTTATTGATTTAATCGAAGGTGTGTGTCTTCTCTGGTGGTGTCAGTTTTCTCAATACTCATCAGCTAAGGAAGAAAGAGCAGAGAGGGGCAGGAGTGAAAAGTGAGTAGGTGGGAAAGTGAGATATTCATGAGCTGGTAAATATTTAACACCTTGTTTTCCTTTAAAGGTTCATCTTTTACATTTATATTGGCAATCTGTCCAGAATTATTTTTTAGTATAATATGAGCTAGGAGTTAAAATGAATTATTTTTGTACATGTATATTAGAGTTCTGCAAAGTAACTGATCTAACAGGATCTATCTATCATCTACAATTTATCTGAAAGTAATTTATTATGAGGGATTGGCCCATGCAGTTTATGTGATCTAAAATAATCTAGTGGAATATAAAATAGGTAAAACTCTTGAATTCATAGGTGTAGACAAGGGCTTTCTGAATGGAACCCTGGTTGTCCAGGAAATAATACCAAATATCAACAAATGGTATAAAGTCAAATTAAAAAACACCTTCTGCACAGCAAAAGAAACAGCCAACAGAGTGAATCTATAGAATGGGAAAAAATATTTGCCAGCTATTCTTCTGACAGAAGACTAACATCTACAAAATATGAAGAATTTAAAAAAAATAGACGCCCCAAATAAGAGACCCAATCAAAAAATGGGCAATTAAAATGAGTAGACACTGCTCAGAAGAGGAAGTACAAATGACAGATAAATACATGTAGAAATGTTCAACATTTCTGGTCATTAAAGAAATGCAAATTAAAACAGCACTGAGATTTCATCTTACTCCAGAAAGGATGGCTATCATCAAGAAATCAAATAATAACAAATGCTGGCAAGGCTGCAAGGAAAAAGTAATCCTTCTACATTGTTGGTGGGAATGTAAACTAGTACAACTACAATGGAGATCAGTATGGAGATTCTTCAAAAAACTAAAAGTACAAATTTTATTTGACCCAGCTATTCCCCTTTTAGGTATCTTTCCAAAGGTGTTAAAGACATCATATTACAGCAATACATGCATACCCATGTTTGTAGCAGCAGGATTAATAATAACTAAATGTTGGAAACAGCCTACATGTCCATCAACAGATGATGGATAAAAACATGTGGTATTTATACACAATGGAATACTATTCTGCTACAAAGAAGGATAAACTTGAGTCATTTGTAGGTAAGTAGATGCATCCTGAGAACCTCCATCTCTTGTTCTCCTTCCCATTTGAAAAGATCTCCCTACCTCCTTATCTTTCTTTATTTTGCTCTTTATTTATATTATGGGTTTCTCAGAGAAACCAAGAAATACTTAAGCTTGTGTGACTGATTTATTTCACTTAATATTAGGTCCACATCATGGACCAAAGCACTGAATATTCTCTCTTCATGTATTAGTTAAGGTTCTCCAGAAAATCAGAACCAACAAGATACACACACATATATAAAATAATATGTGTAATTATAAATTTATATGTAAAGTTACATAATATATAATTTGTATATATTATAAATGAAATAGATAAATTTATTTAATATAAATATAATTATGTACATATAAATTATATATGAATACATATATTTACTTGTTATAAGAATTGGCTCATACAGTTATGCAGGCAAGTCCAAAATCTGCAAAACCAATGATGCAGCATGCTGCCACCTGCTGCGAGAGGATGCTGCAAGCTGCTGCCTGCTGCAACCATTTGCCAACTCCAACCTGGCACTATGTTTTGCTTCCCCTTGGCATGAGGCAGCAGAGGAATGGACTAACCAACCAACCTGATCCTAGATGAGGCCAATGCCTGGGGAGAGAAGGTAAGCCCAGAGGGCCAGCAGACCCAGGGAGAAAGTATGGACTTGGCCAGCAGCTTCAGGGATTCCAGTGTTATCCTGCCAAAGTGACTAAGTGAGAGACAACCATGGAAGCAGCTGTGGAAAGGATGCAGATTAGACATAGACCACCTGAGAAATTTAAAGTCAGGCTGGGAAGAACATGGGCCCTGCTCTTCACAGTCGAAAACCAGACTTGTTGAGTGTTGATGTTAAGTCCAACATTCTGCTTGAATCCCCACCCCATGGCTTATATCCAGCAGAGATCAACTACCAGTTGATTGCTTTTCCTAACTACCAATGTGAGCAAGGACATAGCTCAGTGTGGACAGCGACCACAGTCTGGGGTGAATGAACAGAGGGCCTCTTTTGCAGGGAGGGCACCTCACAAACCTACAGGCCCTAGAGCTAGGTGGAGAAAATGACTTGCTGGATTCTGAGATTGCAGACCCTGGAAAGAAGCACTCATTCAAAAATACAGGAGAGTTATTTTTTAACTGAATCTCTTACATTTTTTATTATTTATCTCTTTCTGTCTTTTGGGGGCTTGGGCTTTTCCCCCACAACTTTTGTTTTTTTCTTTCTTTTTTCCTTTCTCCTTTAACTTTTTCATCCTTTTTATTTTATTTTCTGTATTTTGCTCTGTTTTTCCTTTTTCTTCTTTTTCTTGTTTGCTCTCTTTTGTGACTGTTTTCTAATACTATTGATTTCTTTTACTTCTCAATACGATCCTCTGTCTTGCTTTTATCTTATCCTTCTCATCTTCCACTAATTTTTCAAATTTTACTCTTTCATTTGCTAGTTCCTCACTCCCTCTACTTTTACTAGTATAATTATTAAGCTTTATGAACCTTTACATAATTAGTTAACTTTATTTATTACTGTTGAATACCATTCTATTTTTAGTAGAGGTAAAGTTTCCTTTAACAGATGTTTATTAATTGCTTTGGTTTGTCTCTGTTTATACTATAATTATAGATCTCTTTTCTATGGATAAGGGTGATATTTTGTTGGTTTTTAGGTGATGTTAATATCCAGTTTATCTTACATGAGAAACCCAAATATAAGTGAAAAAACTAATTAAAGACAGACAATAGGAAGCAGGGAGATAGTTTTTTTTTCAAATGTGAAGGGAATCAAGAGATGGAGTGATGGAGGAGGGAGGGGATGTGTAAGGGTTAAAAAAAAAAAGATGTGTTACATACATTTACCTACTCCCTACAAGGAATGTAATCATTGTGTACTGCAAACATTTACTAATTAAAAATAAGAACTAAGAAAGGAAAGAAGGGAAAAGTAAAAAAAATGAGAAAAGAGGGAAAAAAATGGAAAGAAAGCTTTTGTAAATGGCAAGGGGAGGAAGGGTTGAAGGGAGTATAGGGGAAATGGGGAAAAAAAGAAACAAGTTATATCATGTACAGGTATAAATTCTCTATAGTGAATGTGATCATTATGTATATTTAAAATGTACCAATAAAATCTGATTGGAAAAAAAATATAAGAACTAAAAAAATCTGCAAAACCAATGTTTTAATTTGAATCTGAAAGCCACAGAAGTTATACAACAGGAAAGAGATGATATTCCATTTCAAAGTCCGTTAAGCAGGGGAATTCTTTTTTACTTGAAAGAGTGTCAGTATTTTGTTCTATTCAAGCTTTCAATTGATTGCATAAATGTCATTTACATCATGGAGGGCAATCTGCTTCACTTAGCCTACTAATTTATATGTTAATCTCATCTAAAACTCTCACAGAAATATCCATGTTTGACCAAATATCTGGGCACTCCATGGCCGAGTCCAGCTGATACTGAAAATGAACCATATCAAGTCCACCCGTTGTCAACTTTGCATCCATGCACATCTCCTTCAACTTTCCTATTTCCTTTTTTTTGAGACAGGGTCTTTTATGTAGTCCAGGCTGGCCTTGAACTCATGCTGATCCGCCTGCCTCAGCCTCTGGAGTGCTGGCGTCATAGGTATGTGCCACCAGACATGGCTTCTGTCAATTATTCTTAATCTTCAAATAAAGACAAAAATAAAGCTGTAATTCCACCAGACATGATACAGTTACTTTTTGTTCAACAAAAAATGTACTAACACTTTCCCGTTAAAAGGAGGAAAAGTTCTTGAGTGATGTTTACTCTTCTTCCTGAGACTTATATACTATGACATAACATTAACAATATTTGCTGGAGTGGTGGTACCTGCCTGTAACCCTATCTGCCTGGGAGGGTGAGGCAGGAGGATCACAAGTTCTAGGCCAGCCTATATAGCTCAGTGAGACTCTATCCAAAAAACAAATTAAGAAGGGCTGGACATGTAATTCAGTAGTAGAGCTTTTGCCTAGTATGGATCCAACCTCTAGTACCAAGAAAAAATTATCAGTACTTAAATATTATGATATTACATTGATATATCTTATGTGTCATAATAAGAGTATGAGAGATGTATGAAAACAAATTATGCATGCAACATTTATAAGAAAAATAGGGGGACATATTCGTGATAATGTCATCCTTTCTTCTGCACTGGTTATGTGCCAGTACCCAGTGTTTATAGCTACCTTATTCTACCACTTATTCTGTATTCCCTTTCCCTTCAACAAGAACCTCAGCTGGTTGGTTCTTTGCGTGTTGGAGTGAGCCAAACCTTTACTCCTGAAGGGTCTGGGCCATTAGTAGTCTTGTCTGAATTGGATGGTTGTAGTTTTCCATTGGCTTTAATTGCAGGCCATGTTAATACTAAGAGATGCCCTAAGGAATATTCTATATTCCAGACATATTATTTCTTTTTTTTTTTGTGGGTACCGGGGGGTCGACCTCAGGACCTCACGCGCCAACAGGCACCCATGCCGCTGAGCGATATCACCGGCCCCTTTTTCGTATGTGGGTTCCGGGAGTCGAACTCGGGCCCTCGCGCTTGCAAGGCAGGCGCTTATGCCGCTGAGCCATCTCACCGGCCCCAGACATATTATTTCTTATCTCTATTGTGGTGCAGGAGTCAAACTTCCCCTCCGAGGTCAGGATGAGTCATCTCAGTCAGTCCAGTACCTCTTTACTTTGCTGATTCAGAGACATGAGGAGCCCAAAGTGGCCAGGTGGTAGTCTTAACTTTCAGCTCATTAAAAGCGTTATTGTATTTCTCTGTGGAAGCATTCCTTTGTTTTGGAACTGAGACTTCCAGGTCAATAGAACATAAAGTTGCAGGAATAGGAAGAGAAATTTTGCTGGTGAGTCACTAGGAGTAATGATGAATGGTTCCACTGTCTTTTCTATTCCTTAATTCTTGGACTTGTGAATCCTGACTGTGGTAGAAATAGCACCATAGATTGGATGTTGATTCAGGGTATATATACTCCACCTAGATAATTTTGCCCCAACCCTGTAAGGTATTGCCATCTAGCTGGGACTGTAGCAGAGTCTCCAAAAGGCCATTTCACCATTTTGTTGAGCCATCTACTTCAGAAAGACAAGCAAATTCCATAATAATGGCCCCATTTTCACATTTCTTTGGCTGTAAAGTGAGTTACTTGATCAGAAGCTTGCATGGCTGGCTGGTTCTCTTTAAAAGCCTTCTTTTGTTTTAGGCCCCACTCAAAGCCAACTGGTTTTTCAGACCCTTTTGGGATCACTGGATCTGGCTCTAAATTGACACTAATTCCAGGGGATCCCAAAACATCACAGTGGTCCACCAGTCAGAATAGGGTCTATAGAGTTCAGGTAATTAGCAGAATTTTGGCTCAGGTACATCTCACAGAGGACTTATACACATCTGAACTGATCCTATGATTATTTACCTAGTTCCAGAATGATTAACTGAAATAGACCTAGATAGCAATTGATAGAATGCTCACATTAGTTCACTGACCTATGCACTAAAGGCTACTTTGGTGAGAAAAGACAAGTGGAAACAACTAGAACTGCCTCTACCTAGAGAAATAATAAACCAAAAGTGATAACATATTCCTGGAGGGACTGCAGAGACTAGTGTTACCATCAAGAATTTGAAAGATGTAAGGGTGATGATTCCTACCACATCTTCCTTCAAGTCACCTTGTTTGGCCTGTGCAGAAGTCAGATGGGGAATGACAGTGGATCATTGTAAGCTTAATACAATGATTCCCATTTTAGCTTCTATACCAGATACAGTTTCATAACTTGAACAAATTAATATATCTCCTAGGGCCTGGTATGTAGCTATAGATCTGGTAAATGCATTTTCCTCAATACCTGTTAGCAAAGACAATAAGAAGAAATTTACTTTCAGATGGCACGATCAACAAGACGACTTCACTGGCCGGTCTCTGGAGTATATCAGCTTTCAAGGGCTGCGTTATAACAGACTACAGGAAACTTGCTCACCCCCTTCTTCTACAAGATATTACACTACCCCTTTTTAATGATAGTATGCTGATTGGACTGAGTAATCAGCAAATAGTAACTACTCTAGACTTAGGTAAAACATTTGATTGTCAGATGGTGGGAAATAAAAGGAAAAAAAATTCACAAACCTACTTCAGTGAAGCTTCTAGGGATCCAGACGTGTGGAGAATGTCAAGATATGCCTTCTATAATGAAGGATCAGTTGTTGCATATGGCCCCACCTTCAACCAAAAAAAGAGACAAAACACCTAGTTAGTCTCTTTGAATGTTGAAGGCAACGTATTCCTCATTTGGCTTTGTTATTCTAGTTGTATGACTGTCTTAGCCTGCTGCTGGGCTTATCTGACCTTATGGTTTTATGAGCCTACTAGCTCATGATCAGTATTTCTGTATGTTTCACTTGGTATCCCAGGAGAAAGAGCTCCATCTCAATAGTGTTCAGCAGAACAGAATTTGTTGTTTGTAAGTAGAATAATTATCCACAGTAAGAAGTATGTTGTTTCTCTCTTACTATATTCATCATAAACTTCTCATAACATCTTCTTTCTACTAGTAATACCTCCAATGCATTACTGACTACTGGTCATATGAGTCAAGAAGCAGGGCCACTTGCTCCAGAATCTGGCCCTGTCTATCCTTTCTTGCTCTAGGCCTTATTCAAAGCTAAAAGCCTTTCATGCATTGCCATAAATGGGTAGAAGTACTATCCTGGGTATGGGATATGCTACCTCCTGAACTTGAACAAGCTAATTATATGTTGTATTATTTTTTGGTGGGAGGTACAAAGAAAAGTAATTCATTCTTTATTTTAGAAGTACTGTCCTGGCATGCTCCAAACTATTAAATCCCTAAGAATTTTATTGATGTGATAGGCCCCTAAATATTTACAAGATTTATCTTCTACCCTATAATGTTCTGAGGGAAGGCCAGGTATTCTAGGTTAAAAAAAAAATATATATATATATAAATATAGATAGATATTTATATATACATATATAGTCAATATCTGTTATTATATTTTCTAAGTAAATATGAAGTCTTTGTGATCCTTTTTTCTGATATGATTGAGAAATAATTCATTTGCCAGATATGTTGTCTCAGTAATATTCACAGAACATTATTTTACATTCCTACTTACTAAAAGTATTACTTTCTATGTGCATGATCCTATTTGGAATCTTTAATTTGGTCCACTCATGAATTTGCCTGACTTGGTTATGGGGCCATACTTCTTGAATTTGAAAAACATTATTTTCTTCTTTGATACCTAGTATGATATGTTTTCCTATACTGTTTATACTTTTGTTTTTTACAAACAGATTTTTGGTTCATTATTCCAGAACTACTTTGAAGTTAGTTTGTGAAGTTCCACAAAATATAGTCATGGTGGAGCTTTTGTTTGGGTTGAATTAAAATTATAGATTATTTCACTGTTGAAGAAATTACTCAGAGAATATGAATGCATTAAAGTAAAAAAGTTTAGAGGGAGTTTGAGTCATACAAACGCTGACGATTTTTGATAGAAGTAAGTAGGCAAAACCCTATATTTAAATATGTCTCCTAAAACTCAGTAGCCAGATTTATTTTCCTCTGATGGGAAGGATGTCCTTCATAAACTAAAAAGTATAGTTACCTATTGAGAGGTTTTCTTAATATACTATTTCTGGCTTTTAAAAAAGGTTGAATTGATTTTTTAGCATTTAATGTTAAGGAATCCAGGAACAAACTGTGCAGCAAACATTGTGATGAGTCACTTAAATCCCCCTTTGGCAATAAAGCTCCTCTGAGTTTCCAAGTGTACAACCAGAAAATATCCCTCAGCTTTCAGCTGACTCTAGGGGAAATGCTTCAGATGAAGAGTCACCTCTCCCCAAAGCATCTTCCCTTCCCAGGGAAGCCGGCATTTAAGAGAAAGGCCTTTCATTCCAATTTGGGGCAATCATAGCTTTGGAATTCCCCATGATGGCTTAAGGCTTTCATTAAGACTTTATTGTGGTGTAACATACCTACAGAAAAGTGCACAAAAAAGACTGTATAGATAAGTGAATTATAACAACAAGACCCACAAGTTGGTTGCCTTCCCAGTAACCTTAAGCTCACCTTATGTCCCCTGTCCAGCAATATTCCCTTATTTCTCCTTAACAATAGCCATTAGCCTTAACACCAAAGATTAGTTCAAGTGTTGTGGTTTGGATAAAAAATGTATCCCCAAGACTCGTGTTCAGAGGTGAGTGGAAGGTGATTAGCTCAAGTGGCTCTAAACCCAACACTGGATGAAACCATTCGTGAGTTCACGGCTGAACGTGCTGTTAGGGAATGGGGCCTGGTTAGAGAAGGTGGATCCCTGGGGAAGTGTTCTGGAAGTATTCTTATCCCCACTCCTTCCTTCGCTCTCTGGTTCTTCCCAGTGCTCTCTGCTTCCTGGTTGCAATGAAGTTAGCAGCTCTCTTCCTCCGTGCTGTTCCTGCCTCAGAGTCACCTGGTCATTGGCTGAAATCTCTGAAATCATGAGCCAAAATAAAAGATTTTTCCTTTAGATTGTGTAGGTTGGGTATTTTGTCCCATCAACATAAGGGTGACGGAGACAAGTTTGGTTTTCATATCATGAAATGTAGACATTAAGTGTGTAGTTTGAGAATTTTGGCACGCACACACATACATACAACTCACAACCCTATCAAGATAGAGAATATCTTCTTCACCCCAGAAAGAACCTCATATCCCTTTCCAATCCATCATCACCAACAAAAGTAACCAAGGTTCTGATTTCTATTGCCATAGATTAGTTTTGGTAATAGAATTTCAAATAAATAGAAGAATATATTGTGTATTTTTTGGTGTGTCTGTGTATGGCTACTTCTCATTTAGCATAATATTTTTGAGATTTACTCATGATATTGTGTATATTAGTGGTTTTCTCCTATTTTTTTGTGGCTGAGTAGCCTGCCACTCTGTGCCAGTTTATCACAGTGAATAGATATATGGACTTTTTTTGGTGTTTTTTTCTGCTATTATTAATAAAGTTGCTGTGAACAGCCTTGTATAAGTATTTTTTTTTGGATATAAGCTATAACGTCTATTAGGTAAATGCTTAGGAATGGAATTGGTGAGTCATAGGGTGATTTTGTAAGAAATTTTTATTCTTTCATGTTTGTATAACTTTATTTACTTTTTATTTTATTTTTATTAATGCATATTTGCAGTACATAATGATTACACTCGTTGTGGGGAGTTGATACATGTACTTAACCCATCTTAATTCTGTGGGAAATTTCTGAAGAAAATTTTTAGGAAATTGCCATTTCCATTTCATGTGTACACCCATAATATATGAGAGTTCTGATTATTCTACATCATTTCTAGTGTTTGGTGTTGTTAGTCTTTCTCATGTTATCCATATTAGAGGATATACAGTGATAATCACTGTGGTTTAAATCATTGTAGTTTATATTTCCTTGATTGCTAGTGAATTAAGTATTTTTTCATGTACTTATTGTTCACTCATTTATATTCTGTTGTGAGCTGTTTTTTGTCTTGTTTTTAATTGAAAAAATTATGGTGCTATGATTCTTCAAATATTTTATATGCCAGCCCTTTTTTATATACAGTGGCACAAATATTTCCTCTCAGTGTTTTTCTTTTGTTTCCATGTCTTAGAGTTTTTTGGTAGGTAGATGTTTTCATTTTTGAAGTCAAGATTGTCATTTTTTTCTTCCATAGGTCTTAATGTATCCTGTTTAAGAAATCTTTGCCTGAAGAATAGTTATTTTTCTGTACTTGTTTCTTAGAGATTGTAACTTATGTGTTTAGGTTAATGATATATCTTAAATTCGTAATTATGTGTATGTGAGATAAGAGTTGATTTTTTAAAAATATAAAATTCCAGTTCTCTCAGCGCTATTTGATAAAACTTCTCTTTCTCTAGTGAGTTGTTAGAAACCCTTGTCAAAAAGGTATATTTTGTGGGTCTGTTACTGAAATCCACATTCTTTGATCAAGTTCTTGATTCATATGCTTACTATCACACTGGTTTTTGTTATTATACTTCTTTTTTTTTTTTTTTTTTGAGACAGTGTCTTGCTGTGTAGTTTAGGGTGGCCTTGAACTTATTATGTAGCCAAGGCTGGCCTCAAACACATGGTGGTCCTCCTGCCTCAGCCTCCTGAGTGCTGGGATTACAGGCGTGTGCCAACACACCTGGCTGTTACTGTACTTTTAAAGCAAGTGTTGAAGTCAGATAGAGTAAGTCCTCCAATATCATTCATTTCAATATTATTTTAGGTATTCTAGATTCACATTTCCATAGACATATGTCAATTTCTTCAAAGAGTTATGCCAGAACTTTTACTGGAATTGGACTGGGTAGATAGCTTAGTTTGGAGAAGACAAGTATGTTAACAGTATGTTGTCCAATCTGTGAACATGGTACTTGTATGTCTTTCTATATCTTTAGGAGAGGTATTGTTTAATTTCTCTTAGCAAAGTTTTGTAGTTTTTAGTATGGAGGTCTTACAAATCATTTACTAAATCAGTTTCTAATTATTTCATGTTTTGGAATGCTATTGTAAATGGTATTTAAAAATTATTTCCAGGCCGGTGAGATGGCTCAGCGGCATAAGCGCCTGCCTTGCAAGCGCAAGGGTCCGAGTTCAACTCCCGGATCCCACATACGAAAAAGGGGCCGGTGATATCGCTCAGCGGCACGGGTGCCTGTTGGTGCGCGAGGTCCTGAGGTCGTCCCCCTGGTACCCACAAAAAAAAATTTATTTCCAGTTGTTCATTGATAGTATATATAGAAATACAACTGAGATTTTGGGTTGACTTTGCAATCTGTAACATTGCCGAATTCACTCATTGTTTCTATAACAGGAATTAGTGAGATAGGAATTAGGATTCTTTTGGGTAGGTAGGAAGAACAACAGCCCCAAAATAGTGTCAAGAAACCCAAAATAGAGTCTCCTGAGTCACAACCTTCCAGGGATCTTACAGAAACATCTGTCAGGCATCCTCTGGCTGTCTGGGAACTCTCCCGAATATGATCAGGCAGGCCATTGGCTCGTGGGTGCATGGGCCCTGCAAAGACACTGTGTGAACGCTGGATAGGCTGGACCCTAAAAAGAATGTGCTTTCCTACAGGTTAGAGATTATATTGCTTACACAATGGCCTGAGGTCCCTTCTAATGCCTTAAAAGCCCCTAGACAAAGTCCTCATGTGTGTTCAACCCAGAACTTCCTCCCAGCTAGTGGGAGCTTTACTTATTTGCCTTTACGGCTTTTACTTTTTTACCTTTATATCTTGCAAATAAATTTGCTTACACCCCACCTCCTCTGTCCATGGTTTTATTCTTTACCATGGTGGGACAGGACCCTAGTGTTCTGGTAACACTTTTAGTAGTTTCCATTTTTATATTCCTAAGGATTTTTTCACATGCTATCATGTTGTCACAAATATTGTTCTTTACTTCTTTTCTGATCACAGTGCCTTTTTTCTTTTCTTATTGAATTACATACGTTCTCTAACATTATATTTAACAGAAATAACAAGAATAGACATCTTTGTCTTGTTCCCAATCATAGGGAGAAAACATTTAATATTTTGCCATTAAGAAAATATTAGCTATAGATTTTTCATATAAAGCTTTATTACACTGAAAAACTTCCATTACCATCCTAATTTGCTGAAAGGACAATTTTCTTCTTTTAATCATGAACAGAATTTGAGTTGGGTTCACATTTTGCTTTTTCTTGATAATAAAATGTTTCTACTTTAGTCTGTTAGCTTACTGAAATATATTGAGTTACATTGTTCTATTATGTTCAACCAGTATATCAGTTAGGGTTCATTAGAGGAAGAGATGTAATATAGCAGATGTATAAAGGGTTTACTAAGTAGGTTTGCAATGGCCACCTGGGAAATCAGGGGTGGAAGAATGCAAAATGGCTGTCTGTGCACTGAAGAGAGTCAGTTGAATGTTGAAGGTCTGAAGCTCATTGCAAATTACTATGCAAGACGGTGTTGGAAAACCAGTAGGTCTGTGTTGGGAGGCTGAAGTGGCTGCACTGGAAGCCTGAAGGAACTGGAGACGAACATCCAAAGGTGATGGTGAAGACCAGAGCTCCTCTGAACAATCAAAAAGAAAGCCTTTTTTCCCCCTTTTTATTCTATCCAGGCTACAAGCCTATTTGTTGGTGCCGCCTACACTCCACGGTGGGTCTTCCCTCCTCGGTCTGTAGCCTACGTGCCACTCATCCATAGACCCACCCAGAACTGTGCTTTACTAATCTTCTAGGTGTTTCTTAATCTATTCACGTTGACATCACAATTAACTATCACAGCCAACTTTGTTTCTTCTGGGATAAATTCTACTTGATCATGATGTATTTTTAAAAATGTAATGCTATAAATAATTTGTTAATATTTTATTAAGCTTATTTACATTTAGATTCTTGAAGAAAATTGGTCTGTATTTGATCATCTTATATAGTTGTCTTAGTCACTTTTCTTGTTGCTGAGAATAAATACCCAACATCCAAAGTTAAAGGAGAAAAGGTTTTTTTGGCTCGCAGTTTGTATTGGTTTTAGTCCATAGTTAGGTGGTTCTGAGGCAGGGTGGCATGGCACAGTGCCATCACAGAGGAGAAATAGTCCATGGAGTGGCAGGGCAGGCAGAAGGTAGCAAGCAGCAGCAACAAAAGGCAGCTAGCAATAAGTAGCAGGCAGCAGCAGCTGCCTTCTTTCTGTCCTTTTATATTCTATCCAGGCTGTCCCCCCTTTGGACAGTGCCGCCCACACCCAGAGTGGGTCACTGTTAATCCCAGCATCATACACCCTGGATCCAGCCAACTCTGTAAAGTCCTACCTATGAGTGCGTCAGGGTTTGGGGGGACATTTACATATAAGCTATAACAATAGTCCTTGTTTTGTTAGGATTATGCTATCTTTGTATGGTGATTTAGAAACTGTTCTTTCTAACTTCTATTTTTTGAAAGAGTTTTTGTAGAATTGGCACAGTTTCCTTATTAAATGTTTCATAGAAGTCACCATTAAATCTATTTGGCCTGAAAGTAACTTAGAAATTTATTTATTTACTTATATATTTAATTTATAAAAAGAAGATATAAGTTTACTGAGATTTTCTCTTTTTTGTTTTTTTTCAGTTTTGGTGTTATGCTTTTCAATAAATTTGTGCATTTATCTAAATTGTCAAATTTATTGGCAAAAGTTGCTCAAAATATCCCATTGTTATTAATATTTATAGGATTTGCCAGGTATGGTGGCATGTACCTGTAATCCTCACATTCACAGAGTCAACAGAAGAAGTATTGAAAATTTGAGCCCAGTCTTTGCAATTTAGCAACTTAGCAAGGCCCTGTCACAAAACAAAACAAAACACAAACAGAGCTGGGGATATAGCTCAGTGCAAAGGTCCTAGGTTTAATCCTCACTTCCATAAAAATAAAATAAAATAAGATACCTATAAGATTTGTGGTATTGTATTATTTATTTTCTAATATTTGAAGACTGTATATTCTTTTTTATTTTATTACTCTTGCTAGAGATTTACCAATTATATTAATCTTTTAAAAAAATACACCTTTGAGTTTGTTCTTTTTCCTGCTGTTTTGAAATTTTCCACTTTTTTGCTTTCTGCTTTTTTTTTTTTACTTTCTTCTGTTCACTTTGAGTTTTATTTTCTCTTTCTAAATATTACCTTCTAAAGTTGGCAACAGATTTTTGTACTGCTTTGCTAAATAGGCACCAAAACAATACATAATACACTTCTCCCTAAGGTCTGTTTACACCCCACAAGTTTTGATTATGTTATGATTTTATTATTCAGTTAAAATATTATAAAATTTTCATTGGGGTTTCTTATTTAATGCATCCTTTGCTTGGAGGTATGTTATACAAATGTTTCTAGATTTTAAACCATTTTTCTGTTATTGATTTCTGATTTAACCCTGATGTGGGTAGAAAGCATATTGTTATATTTTAATCTCTTAACATTTATTGAGGCTTGTTTTATTGCCTAGGATATGATCAAGCTTAGTGAGTATTTCAAGCATTCTCGAGAAGGATGTATATTTTGCTGTTAAGCAGATTCTTCTTTTAATGTCAATTACATTAAGATGTTGATATCTTTTAAATTCTTCAATATTCTTGTTAAATTTTTGTTTATCAATTATTGGGAGAAAGGTTATATGAAGCAGAACAGTTAGAAAAGTAAAAATAGTATCAGTTACAGGGACTAAGGGAAATAGATCTTATACAACTAAAAAAAGACTACATTTTTAAGAGTAATTTTATGACCTTGTGCAATTTTAAGAGCGGGGGAGGCAGTCTTGGAATTTTGGCTCTAAAATTGGTATGAATTAGGACACTTTTAGTGAGGAATAAAAATTAGATGCAAAGCAGAGAAGAAAAAGGGTAGATTAAAGCCTGTGAGGGCTGACTGGACCCAGGAAGATGGCCGGGAACCTGGATCTATCTTTTACTTCCTCCGTCCTTTAATGAAGTGCATGACGTGCAGAAGGAACTGTCACCCTTTACCGCAGAGGGGCACATGAGCACTGTCCAGCACTCAGAGACGCTAAAAGAGGGGATCTAATGGGAGCGTCAGGTGCCCTAGGAACTGTTGTTGTTCCACGCACACAACAATAGCCAACGCATCAGTGATGTGTGTGACTTACAGTAGAACTTTGAGTTTCACATCAACGTTCAGAATGCAATGACTGCTGCTCAACTTTTGCTCTCTGGACCTACTCAGGTTTCTACTGCAACTGAAGCCGAACTGAAATCAAACAGAGATGATTCGAGGGGTACGGTTCTAGCTTTGACACAGTACAAATTATCACAAAGTTTTTAAATGTCTTCATACAGATTTGGCTCCTTTTTCCTTTTTTGTCAACTTTTGCTTCATGTATTTGGTTGTTTGTTATTGGATGCATACACATTTTAGAGATTTTTGTCTTAGGGAACTGACCGCTTTACTTTTGAGGGAGTAATACTCTTCATCTCTGATAACACTCTTCACCTAAAGTCTATTTCATCTGATATTAACGTGGTTACGCTAACTTTCTTATGTTTGGTGGTTGTGCATTTTATCTTCCATTATTTTCAATTTGTCTCTTTTTTTAAATTTTATTTTATTTATTTATTTTTTTTTGTGGGTATCGGGGGTTGACCTCAGGACCTCGAGCGCCAGCAGGCGCCTGTGCCGCTGAGCGATATCACCGGCCCTTTTTTCGTATGTGGGTTCTGGGAGTCGAACTCAGGACCTTGCGCTTGCCAAGCAGGCGCTTATGCCGCTGAGCCATCTCACCAGCCCTCTCTCTTTATTTTTAATGTGTGTCTCTCTTATCGCTCTTAAGAAAATATAGTTTTATCGTATATTTTCTCCCCATTCTGATATTCCTGCTTCTTAATTAAGGTTTAAATTTACTTACTCTTGTTGGGTTTAATTCTACCAGTTTATCATTTTTATTTTCATTTTATGCTTTATCTTCTCTTTATTCTTTCCTGGCTCTTTTCTTAGAGTATTTTTAGTATTTTATTTTAGCCCTGCTACTAACTTTTTAGTTATACTTTTAGTTAACTAGTGTTAATTTTAGTGATTATTCTAAAGATTACAACATTTATAGTTTCAAGATGTTTCTTACATATTTTGCAAAAACTTTTCAATAATTTCCACTTTCCACCTTCTGTTTGTTTGTTTTCATCTATTTTACTTCTACATAGACTACAAACCCTAAAATAGAGCTATTAACTTTGTTTTAAAGAACCAACAATCTTTTAAAAACACTTAAGGGTATATTTAATATAATGTTAAAAAACTCATGTATTTTCCAACTTCTTTGCCCTTAATAGTGTTTCACATTCCTTCTTACAAAACCACACCTTTATTTGGTGTCCTTGCCCTTCAGCCTAAGAAACTTCTTTTAGCGTTCTGTGTGCCAAAAATTCGTTCTTTTAAATGTGTACATCAGAACAGTTCTAATTTTCTCTTAATTTTTGATGCATAGTTTTCCTGGTTATAGAATTATAAGTTGATAATATTTTTTCTTTCAGCACTTAGAAATGTTTCACTGTCTTCTGGATTTTATTATTCTGGGTGCCTACAACTTCACCACTTGACCCTGGGTAGGCTCGAACCACCAACCTTTTGGTGAACAGCCGAAAGCGCTAACCGATTGCCCCACAGAGACCTAGGATTTTATTATTTTGGATGAGAAGTCAGGTATAATATTTATTATTGTTCCTTTAATGTAATTTATCTTTTTCTAATCTTATTGCTTTCAAGACTGTTTTTCAGCAGTTTGATTTTAATGTAATTATTGTGGTTTTATTTTAATTGTTCTGCTTGAGTTCATTGATCTTCTTGGATCTGACAGTTGATATCTTTCATCATCCTTGGCCATTTTTTCTTTAAATATTTTTCTGTCTTGCTCTGTGTCCCCCTTCTGAGACTCCAATTATTTCTATGTTAGAGTATTTGATGTTGTCACACAATTCTTGAATTCTGTGTTCCATTTTATTAACCCTGTGATTCATGTTTTGATAATTAGTTTCAGTTTGATAATTTTTTCTGGTGTATACAATTTACTGTAAATCCATTGAAAGATCTAACATTTCCCTTAAGTTATTTTTGTATAGTTTCCCCCTCTCTGCTAAAATTCTCCAACTGTACATGTATGTTGTTTACCTTTTTCATTAGATCATCTATATATTCATTGTAGTTATATTTAAATCCCAGTCTAATAATTATTACCTCTGTTCTATAACTGAGTGTGATTTTATTGAATCTTTCCTGTCTGGGTTAGTCCTCTTGGCTGAGTGACTTAAGTAGCAGACATTTATTTTCTTGCAGTCTGGAGGCTAGCAGTCAGAGATCAAGAGACTTGCAGGGTTGGTTTCTGGTAGAGCCTCTCTTCCTGCCTTGTAGATGGCTACCTTCTTGCTGCGTCATCAGAGACAGGCAGAAAAGAATCTTTGGTGTCTCTTTTTGTAAGGACACCAGATGTATCAGATTAGGACCCCGCTCTATGACCTTACTTAATCTTGATTACACGCTTAAAGTCCCTCATATTTAAATAGTTACACTAGGGGTTATGGATTTAATATGTGCATTTAGAAGAGACACAATTCAATCCATAACCCTCTCCTCAGGAAGTATTATATTAACTACTTCTTTGTATGTCTCATAATTTTTATTGATTTTTGGCTCCTGCACATAAAGAATGGTGGCTCTTGGACTAAACAATATTTTTGCCCATAAAAGATATATTTCTCTTTTATCAGGCCACCAGGAGACTGAGCTAATTAGTTTGCAGTTGAGGTGGGTTTGGATTTGGAGGTTGCTGTAGTTACATTCAGTTCACAGTAGGCTTCAAATTATTTGAAGATTGGATAAGAATATTTCCTCTGGCAGGCTTGCTTTCTAAATGCCTGGATAGTCCTTATCCTTAGCATTCAGCCAGCCCACATGCCTGTGCCTCAGGGACTCTCTCTTAGGTAAACTGCTTTTCTCAACCACAGGTGGCGGCTGCTGTGTTCTCAGAACAATGCTCAGAGGGTTTAGATTGTTTCTCCCAGTTCTTCAGTCCTGGCATCAGACTCCATCAGACTCCTACTACTTGCATCTCAGAGGTGTTCTGTCGCAGATCTCATGCTCCTGCCTCAGCCAGGCGCTGCTGGAGCGTGTACTCAGAATAAGGTCTAGAGTTTCAAATTCTAATGATGTGGTAATGTGGAAAAAATTTAATATTAGCACTTCTCATTTCTATAGTCATTCATGTGACAGTGGATGGTGAGCTTGGTGTCAGTGGCTAAGTGCTTACTCCCTGGGAACTCTGACGGAGCAACAATTAGTGGGGTGTGGCTCAAGCTAGGTGTAATTTATGATCTTCCCCAAATGGAGGCTACTCACTATAGGTTCAAAGTGAGGAGAGGTTGTATTTTCAGTAAAGTGTAGGGCCAGAATATTCTAGAAATACTCTGATAGTGTGTGCTAAGGTGAAAGAATTTTAACTCCAGCAATTTCAGGATTTTTCCTAGCTGTATTTCTGAAAGAATCTCCTCGTACCATCTAAATGGTCTAGTAGGACCCCACTGAACATTCCTTGACCTCTGTATTATTCTGTCAAATATCTCCCTCACAGAATTCATTAAAACCAGTGACTTTGCTGTTCAGAAAAGATTCTTCATCTGTTCTCGTAGGAGGGAAGAGGATATAGAATACGAAACTTGCTATGGCTATGTCGCTCCTACATTTGATTTTTCCACTTGATAGCTATGTCAGCTATTTGGGCAGGCTCATCTGCTGCCTTTTAAAAATATAACTATTATATGAAAGAAAGTATTGACATTAACAGGAAACAACTTCTAAAGAGGAAATGATGAGAGGAGAGAGGAAGTTGATGAACATCCAGCAGAAGAACAGTGTCAGCAGTTTCATTCGAGAATAGTATAATTAATGTCTCAAGCTTCTGAGGTCATAAAGAATACAAGACAGAAAAATGCCTCATCCATTGTTGTTCCTCTTCCCTAGAGGACAAAAAAAATTTTTTTGGGAGCATTACTTCATAGTTTGTGGGTTAGGTTTTAGTGGGAGAGCTCAGTTATCATTTACTGTAACTATGTTCAGAAAAAAATTCTATATAATGTTTCTGCCTTCAAAACTGCTATAATTTCTAGGTTAAACAGTGTCGGAATACTTGAGAGCATTCTTCAAGTGGAAAGTTGAAGAATATACTTATGACTAAAACAATTCTGGTATTTTCCTTCATGGAGAAGCTGGTAAGTATGGGGGGAAAGTCTTGTTTGATGTACTTTTGTTAAAGTAAGAATAAAAAGGATAACTCTCTTTTTAATAAAATAATATATTTAACTGACAAATCAAGTAAAGCAATCAAAGCAAAGCAAAACAAAACAAAGGACAGATTAATCATAAGAAATATTTAGATTGAACTCAAGGTATGATTTCATGTCATCTCCATATCAGTTTAGTCAGGAGAAAACTAACAGGTGACATTTTACTGACATGTGACAACTGGGACCTCATCTTATTAAAAAGTTTTTGCACAGCAAAAAAAAAAAAAAAAAAAAAACCACCAACAGAGTGAAGAGACAACCCACAACGTGGGAAAAAACTTTTTCCAGCAGTTCCTCAGACAAACAACTGCTAACTGGAATATATAAAGAACACAAAAAAATCAGACCCCCCAAATTTAAAGACCCAATCCAAAACTGGACATCTGAAATGAATAGACACTTCTCAGATGAAGAAGTAGAAACGGCCAATAAATATATGAAAAAATGTTCAACATCATTGGTCATTCGAGAGATGCAAATTAAAACAACACTGAGATTCCATCTCACCCCAGAAAGAGTGGCTATTATCAATAAATCAACCAATAACAGATGCTGGAGGGGCTGTGTGGCAAAAGGAACCCTTCTCCACTGTTGGTGGGAGTGTAGACTGGTGTAACCACTGTGGAAATCAGTGTGGAGATTCCTCAAAAAACTAGGACTAGAGGTTCCATTTGACCCAGCTATTCCTCTTGGTATCTCCCCGAAAGAATTAAAAGCATCATACCACTGTGATATATGCACACCCATATTTATAGCAGCATGGTTTGTAATAACTAAATCTTGGAAACAGCCCAAATGCTCATCAACTGATGAATGGCTAAAGATTTTTTTTATATACAAAGGAGTAGTACTCTGCCATAAAGAAGGATAAGCTTGAGACATTTCTAACTAAATGGAAGCACCTTGCGGCCATACTCTTAAATGAAATAAATTGGACACACATGTGTAAATACCACATTGTTTCTCTGGTGTGAGAAATTGAAAGTGTAAATAAGGACCAAAATGTATACTAGGTATTGTGAAATAGAAAGAAAATGTTCAAATGTGAAGGAGATCTAGGGACGGGGGAGGGGGAAAGGAAGGAAGGGAAAATAAAATAACTGATGAGAAAAGAAGGAAAAAATGTAAGCAAAGCTTTTGTAAATAAAGAGGGGAAGAGGGGTTGAAAGGAGGGTAGGCAAATGGGAAAAAAAGAATCAAGTTACATCATGTACAGGTATAAATTCCCTAAAATGAATGTGATCATTATGTATACCTAAAATGTACCAATAAACTTAATTAATAGGAAAAAAAAAGAAATTCCTGGGATCAGGAACATTCATTAATCCTCAGGTTCTTGCACAATGTGTAGAATATAGTAGGTATTTAATGACTGTTTGAATAAATGAATGTGTGAATAAGCTGTAAACAAAACCAGAACTGACCATTATAAGATGGTATTGTTTTATAAATGTGCCATAGGAACTGTTAAACAGCAGCAAAACTCTCATAGTCATCACAGCCAAGAGAATGCCTGATCATTTTGATGTTTGGAATAGTCAAGTTTCATTGTTCCCTGGCTATTGCCAATATTCTGTCACCCATGGGACAAACAGCACATAATCTATCCTTAACATGCTGTTTCAGTTTTATTGCTAAATATTCCCACGTGAACTCTCTTCTTTGGTCAAACTGTTCTATTTATTGTTCTCTGAACACATGACACTCTTCCACCTCTCTGTCTTCATTTACAATGAACTTGGAATGTATTCCTCTGGACATCTGTTTATAACATCCTACCTGTTCTCCCATGTCTATTACAAACATCAAATTCTTCAGGAAGACCACCCCTCTATCTTGTCTGATCATCCTTACTAGAGCATATTGCATTGATTTCATACTCCATTGCATTGTTATTTTAGAGCCTAAATTATCCATTTGACATGTTGTTTTTCCCTTCAAAAAGCAGTAAAAATTTTTAATTTTTTATAGATGAGGTTTGTTTTGTTATTTTAGTTTATAGGTACATGTGTGTAGTACATCATGTTTACACTCCTTGTGGGGAGTTGGTACACTTACATGAAACGTCTTCATTCCTTTTTTTTTTATCCCTTTTCCCTTCCCTCTCTTGCCCCTCAGATTGACTGATTAATTCAGCATAAAGTACTTATTAATTACTTTTACTCTGTAATATGCAGGCAATATAAAGGATGCAAAGGTAACTTGAGTATTAAAAAGTTTACAGTCCTTGCGCAGGGGCCATGCTAATCTTCTCTGTATCATTCCAATTTTAGTATATGTGCTGCCGAAGCGTGGAAGTCAGTGTGGAGATTCCTCAGAAAACTAGGGTTGGAGGTCCCATTTGACCCAGCTATTCCCCTTCTGGGCATCTTCCCAGAAGAATTAAAAACATCGTACCACAGCGATATATGTGCACCCATGTTTATAGCAGCACAATTTGTAATAGCCAGATCTTGGAAACAACCCAAATGCCCATCAACTGAGGAATGGATAAGAAAGATGTGGTATTTTTATACAATGGAGTACTATTCAGCCATAAAGAAGGATAAACTGGAGACTTTTATAGGTAAATGGATGCAACTCGAGAAAATACTCATAAGTGAAATAAACCAGAAGCACATGTGTAAGCATTGTATTATCTCTCTAGTATGAGAAACTGAAAGAGTAAATAAAATCCAAAATGTACAATAGATATGGTGAATCAAAAAGAAACTGGTCAAAAGGAAAGAGAGACTGGAATAGGGAAAAGAAAGAAGGGAAAGGGAAAAAAATTGTATATATATATATAAGATGGTTAAGATAGATACACTACCAATTTTACTTAGTTCATTGAAGAGTAAGGTTTGTGCCAATAATGTTTGGACAATTGAATGCTAATGTCTGGTGTCCTGAATAACTAACTTAAAGATAGTAATACGTAATGTATTAACCATTGTTACCCTCCTATTATGTTGTTTTGAAAATTTGTTCTTCTTTTGATTTGTTTTGTTTTTTTTCTTCTCTTTAAAATAAAAAAAAAAAAACTAAAAAAAAAAAAAGTTTACAGTCAACCAAGGGAGACAGAAAATACAAAAATAGCTGTAATATAAAGAGCATAATTAAAAAATAATGCCCCATAAAAACATTACGGGATTAAGAGTATTGATAACCAACTTTTAGGTTTGGGGATAACAGCACAGCTTCCTTAAAAGGTGATATTTCAGTTGGATTTAAAGGAAGAGCAAGATGAAGCCATAGAGAAGGACAGTCTGAGAAAAAGAGACAACTAAAACAACTGGGAGTATACATGAGAGAAACACTGGATTTTTGGGAAGAGGGAATAGTTCAGTTTGGTATAGGTTTTGAGTATATTAGGAAAACTTTAGGAAATAAAGATAGAAAATAGTTTGTGTTATACATTGACAATTAAGACTTTGGTAGTCAAAGGCATTAGAGCAGAGAATTATATCTGATCAGAGCTGTACTTCCAGATTAACATAAATGAGAATATGCTTTGGAAAAAGAGAGAGAGGCTAGAGGAAGAATGAACTTCCCCTAGTCTATGCAAAAGTGATGAGAGCAGGATAATGAAAGTAGGAATTAAGAGGAACAGAGAGTTTGAAATATAATGTCTGATCAGCTGAATTGGTCAGAGACTGAGATGGCAAGAGTGATATCAGAATCAAAATATTTTGTTCTTGAGTGGCAGTGTATATGAGTATATTGAAAATTACAGAACATAGAAAGGAATAGATTTGGAGGGAAGGGTCTTAAATTTGTTCATGACTTGGTGAGTGTGAAATATTATAGGGAAATCTAGGTGGAGATGTCTCCCATAGCAAAAGGAATTATAGCACCTAAATTTGGCAGAGACTGAATAGCTGGAGACAGAGTAGGGAGCTGAATTCTAGAAGTCATAGTTGTAAGTAGGATATTGTATGGGGATGTCAAGGTAAAGAGTATAAACAAGAACAGGGAAGAAGTCCCAAGGATTATCCTTGGGGAAAGCTAGAATTTTGGGGTCAGAGACAGAAAGAACAGCCTGATAAGTAGGGAGACGACATTAGGTTGTCAAAACATTGTATCATAAATGCCAACAGAGAAGAATTTAAAGGAAGGATGATCCACTATGTTAAATGTTTCAGAGCTGTATAGGTTAAGGGAATTTAATTTGTTACTAGATGGTTCTATATTGATCTCTGATAGTCCAGCTTCAGTAAATTAATAGAGGGCAAAAGTCAGATGATGGAGATTTAAAAGTGAGTGGGGAACGAAGGAGCAGAGGCTGCAAATACAGCCATGTGTCATTGGCAGAGATATACTAAGAAATGCACCATTAGGCAATTTAATCATTACAAAAGCATGTAATACACTTAC
Source organism: Erethizon dorsatum (assembly GCA_028451465.1). Classification (NCBI taxonomy): domain Eukaryota; kingdom Metazoa; phylum Chordata; class Mammalia; order Rodentia; family Erethizontidae; genus Erethizon; species Erethizon dorsatum. Next base: position 78,819,018 of record CM051831.1, on the reverse strand, counting down.
ACAAACTAAGGTGGCTACCATAATACTGGATGATATAATTTCATAGGCCCACATTTATATATGGAGATTTGTAGATCCATTGTCCAAAACATCATTATTTGGTACATGACGGTATTTGAAAAAGTTTAGTGGTGAGGGGAAGGAGAGACATCGGACAACATCTCAGGAAAGGAGAAAGATTCTCCCCGCATTTTATTGTTACTGTTTTGTTTGAAAGTGAAGAGACTATTTACAGACTTAATAAAAAGTGAAGGCATAAGAGACAAAAGTCAATTTGACAGGGTGCTCTTCAGGAGGCTTCAAATAGGGGATTTCTATGGTTCTTTTCACATTAAGCACTGCAGAAGGATTGCATTATTTTAATCCTCAAGTGTTATTTAATTCCTCAGATGTTCTATTAAAGATCATTAAATGCTGATAGTGTGAAGAACTAAAAGCTCTAGTATCCCTAGCCAGTGCTGATCAAGTAGCACCAAATATTAAGATAAAACAAACTATGATTTCAAAATTCATATTGATTTAATTTTTTACTTTACCAAAAAAGAAGCTGAATTCCTCATCTGTCTTATTTAGTACAAGATACCAAGGGCTCTAGGCTTTAAGGTAACTAGCTATGCATTATTTTGTTTTTTTTTGTGGGTACTGGGGATCGAACTCAGGACCTCGTGCGCCAGCAGGCGCCCGTGCCGCTGAGCGATATCACTGGCCCTTTTTTCGTTTGTGGGTACCGGGAGTCGAACTCAGGACCTCGCGCTTGCCAGGCAGGCGCTTATGCCGCTGAGCTATCTCACCGGCCCTAGCTATGCATTTTGTGCCTGGTGGGAAAGCCTCATCACATAAGTCATTTGAATCAATCATGTAGGCTGCAAGGTAGAAAGAAGAGGATGTATCACTCCAGAAAGTTCTAAATGCACACTATCTTCAAAAAATTAAATATGTACCTATAGTATACATTTTTGCTGTGAAGATTGTTGAATGGAATAACAGTTTTTAGAACAGCAAAAGAGATATAGTATCTGCTCAGAGAAAGGACCCTGTGAGTTCAGCTCCTGTACATGTTGGAGGTGACTTCAGAGATTGTCACCAGTATAAGGCTGAATTATTTGACAGGTGAAAGAAATTCTTGGGTTCCTTAGAAGGGAAATAAAGGATATTTTCATAAGTTTGAACTCTGAAGAGCTGCTGAGGCATTCACTCAAGTATTCATCTGAATTCTAACGAGCACTTACATTTGAGGAAACTACCTGGGATTGGAAAAAGAACCACCCAAAAGAAGTAGAGAAAACTGTTCCCTGAAATTGTACAGCATCAAGAATAGTGTCTGTTCCAAATAGTCAGTCATAATTTACAGGATATTGGGTAGAATACTCAAAGGTTCTTATCTCTATAATGAGCAATAATTATCCCTAGAATAAACATAGCTGTGGTCCTGCCTAACGAGTTCTAAAAGCAAGACCTGAAAGGATCTAACTGTTCCCAAATAACCTAACAGCATCTCAGAACAAAGTTAGGGGTGTTTTTAGAATAGGAAAATATTCAGCATTCAACAAGGTAAAAAAAACGACTTCAGGTATCCCATAAAAGGTATCCCAGGCACGCAAAGAAGCAAGGAAATATGAAACATAATGAAAATAAAAAGTAATCAATTAAAGCCAACATATGTTAGAATTTGCATAGAAGGAATTTACACAACTGTACTTCATATGTTCAGTAAGGTAGGTAGGGACATGGAAAACATAAAAAGATACATATCATCTTCTAAAGATGAAAATTGCAATGTCTGTGATAACAAATACAATAAATAGGGTTAATGGTAGATTAAAGAGTTCAGAAAAAATAATGAGTTTCAAGAGGTATACTAATAGATAACCCAAAATTAAACACACAGAGAAAAATAAAAAAAATGAACAGAATCAATGAACTGTGGGTAACTTCAAGCAGCTCAATATAGATGGGAGTTCCTTAAAAAAGGAAAATACAGGGATATAGCTCAGTGGCACAGCACCTGCCTGGCAGGCACAAGGTTATGAGTTCGATTCCTGGTACCAAAAAACAAACAAACAAACAAACCAAAAGAAACAAAACAAAACAAAACAAAACAAAAAACAAAAAACTAAAATACAGAAAATAGTGTGAAAAAATAATAGTCGTGTTTTTCAAGTTTTGTAAAAACTGTAAATCCACAGATCCAAGAAGTAAAATGAAACTCAAATACAATTTTGAACTGGATGAGTTTTTCAACAAATAGTATTGGAACAATTGTATATTTATACATGAGATAAAGATCTTTGTTTCATGTCTCACAAGATATGCAAAGCTTGATTAAAAGTGGACCAGAGTATGAATGTATGAATTAAATCTGTGAAACTTTTAGAAGCGTACATAAGAAAAAATATTTTTATTGTACCTTAGGCAAAGATTTTTTAGATACGGCATCCAAAGTCCAATTTATAAAAAATTCAAAAATGATGATCAAATCAGATGATCAAAATTAAACAACTTTGAAAGACACTGTTAACAGAATAAATAAGCTACAACCTATAAAAATATTTTCACGTTATCTGACAATAGACTTATATTCAAAATATTTAAAGAACTCTCAAAAATTCAACAGTAAACACCCCTCTACAAAACCAAATAAAAGAGAAAAAGCTGTGAGCTGCTACTTCATCTAAGAAAATATGCAGAAGTAAGTACATGAAAAGATGTTAAACATCATTCATTATTTGAGAAATGCAAATTAAAAGGACTGACTTAAGAAGTGTTGGTGAAGATGTGGAAGAGTAATAACTATCTTACTTTTCCTACTGATGAGAATGAAAAATGATATATCCTTTCTGGAAGACAGTGGGATAGTTGGACTAATGGAACCCCAAAGATGTTTCCATATTAACTCCTAGAACTTGTGACTATATTGTCTTACATGGTGAAAAGAACTTTGCAGTTGTGATTAAGTGAAGGCTTGTGGAAATCCAGAAGATTATTCTGGATTATCCAGGTGGAATTGATGCAATCACAGGGTAATGAAGAAGAAGGTAGGTGAATCAGAGTCACTAGCAGGAGACGTGGAAGCAGAAGCTTGAGACATTTCTAGGTAAATGGATGCACCTTGAGACCATACTCTTAAGTGAAATAAATCGGACACACATGGGTAAATAAAACATATTGTTTCTCTGGGTCTGAGAAAACAAAAATGTAAATAAGGACCAAAATGTATAATAGGTGTTGTGTGAAATAGGAAGAAAATGTTCAAATGGGGTAGGGAGCAAGGGGGTGGGGAAGGAAAGAAGGGAAAAGTAAAAAAAAAAAAAAAAAAAAAAGAGAAAAGAAGGAAGAAAAATGGAAACAAAGCTTTTGTAATGGGGAGGAGATGAGGAGTTGAAGGGAGGGTAGGGGAATGGGAAAAAAATAATCAAGTTATATCATGTACACGTACAAAGAAAAGATTTGTGGTAATTTGTTACAGTAGTAATGAAATTGGTAGAGTCTTAAAATGTTAAAACACATGCATACAAGTAATACAGTCTTCTCATTTCTACCTACTATTTATGTAAGAGAAATGAAGGCACATTCTTATAGAAATACTTGTATATAAATGTTTGAGAAGCATTAGGCAATATTGTCAAAACTTTAAAACAAGCCAAATGTCACAGGTCAATGGATAAACAAATCATGGTATATGCATACAGTGGAATGCTGCTAGGCTGTAAAAAAAGAAAAAATTATTGATCGATACAACAACATAGGTAAATCTCAGAATCATACATTGAATAAAGAAGCCAGAAAAATGAGTACATACTGTTTGATTCCACTTTAAAAAATTCTAGAAATACAGAGTAATATGTGGTGTCAGATCAGTATTTGCTTGAAGATGGTGAGAAAGGAAAGGAAAGGGCTAAGTGGAGTGGAAGGATTACAAAAGGTCATGAAAAAACATTTTAGGGGCAACGATATGCTCATTATTTTTATCCTGGAGATGGCTTTACAGGGATATAAATCATTAAAAGATATCAAGTGGTGCACTTTAAATATGTGCATTATTGTGTGTGAATTAAACCTAAGACAACAACAGAGTGTATGCCTCAGGATTGTTAGGAAGCCTAAATCATGTATGGCATAGTGCAATTCCTGGCACGTAAGAAGTACTCAAAAGATTCTGTTATTATTTTTTAACTCTGAGGAGGGGTACTAGAGCAGTAATTGTGAATTACCAAGGACTCTTTTGAAAGTAATGTCAAGGCTTGAGGGAGGGGGAAGGAAAGGAAGGGAAATGAGACGTAAAAAGAATCGAGATGTGCTAAGTACAGGTACCAGCTCTTTACAATGAATGCAATCTTTATATTAGTACATGTAAACATATAGTAATAAAGATTAAAAAATAAATTTTTTCACAGTAGATACTGGAGAAAAAATGAGGAATACACATTAAAGGTAGGATTTTATTAAGTATATACAATGAGAGTGTGGCTTGATAGTGCTCCTTTTGTTTTAGAGATGTGACGTTCTTTTTTATTCTCAATAATATTACATTTTTTTACTACAATGTTCTGTCATATCGTTGGTCACAGTAGCTGCTTAACCAATGTGTGTCACACTGAAATGAAGTTATCGTAATCTTTGTCTCTTTAATCCAGAAACCTTAAATTTTTGGTAATGTGCAGGTATAAGTTAAACTCAACTCGATTTTTGAGATTCCTTGTCTCAAGATGTGGTTTTTCCTGCTGCAAAACATTTATGTAATGACAGACAGGAAGCAGTGACCTATGAGGACAGCGTGCCTGGGGAACTCCAGAAGCTGTAGTGGGAAGTGTCCCAGCGAGGTGAGGTTGGGTTGAGCTGATGTTGGCAGTGTACTTTCATTTCCCACGGTTTCTAACTTTCCTTTCATGAGTGGTAAACTCTTCACCAAACTACAGTCGTGTGTGTGTGTGTGTGTGTCTATGTGTGTGCGTGTGTGTTTCCCCCCTAGTTCTTGTTCTTCGGTGGGTAGGAAGTGGATACTGCTGTGTAGCAGGAGAATTTTTTCCCACACTGTCTACCCTGAGGCCTATCTCTAGACATGGCACTGAGTAACTTCATGCTGACTGAGAACTTTCCTATCCTGATAAGAGCTGGCTGTAGTAATTTAAAAAAAATATGTTTTCTGATTATAAAGCTACCACTTTATAATCAAGAAGATATCAGTCAAAAGAAGATACTTTTCATATTTAAGTAGCATATAAAAGATCCTAATTTTTCTTAATCAAGGAAATGCAAATCAAACTCATAATGAGACACCATGATGTTGACAGAAATTTCATTCAGACAGTGTAAGGATTAGTGAGGGTCTGGAGCAATAGGAAGACTGTTGGTGGGAGTAGAAACCAGTGCACCACTTTGAAAACAATTGGGCGTTGCCCACTAAAGTTGGACTTACATGTGCTCTATATAAGACAGCGATTTTACTCCTAGTGTGACACCCGAGAAACTCTTCCAGTGTGTATACAGTAAAGCATGATAAAGAACAAAACTCTCCAAAGTCAAGAAATATCCATCCTAAGCAGAGAAATAGACCAAAGTATGTCCATATAATAGAATACTGTACAGCAGTGAAAATAAATGAACTATAGCTAAATGCATCAACCTGTAAATATTCAAATATAAAGTTAAGGAAAATAAGGTCAAAGAAGAATATATAAGTTGATGCTGAATTCCTTTTCTGGACATATTAAACATTAAAGTTCTTATTGAATATCTTTGTGGAAATATTCACATTGTGGGTTGAAACACAGAACTGAAGCTCAGAATTTAGGGAACAGATGTGGATAGCATTTTAAGTGAGAGTTAAAACCATCAGTAAGAATGACAAAGGAGAGAGAGATAAAGTGGGTAATTGGTATTTACTATAATGAACCTCTGAGTTTAGTGAGTGGAGTGATGAAATAGAACAAGAGAGATTAGAAAGGCAGGAAAAATAGATTGTAGTGTGAGGCTAAATGTAGAATCAGGACCAGATATGTAATTTTCTTTTCTTATTAATTTTTTAAATTAAAAAAAATTTTTGGGGGTCTTTTTTGAGACAGGGTTTCACTATGTAGATAAGGCTGGACTTGAACACACTTTGTAGCCCAGGCTGGCCTTGAACTCACAGCGATCCTCCTGCCTTGGCCTCCCAAATGCTGGGATTACAGGCAAGTGCCACCATGCCTGACCAGATGTGTAATTTTCAAGGCCTAGTGCAAAAAATGAAAATGTGAAGCCCCTTGTTAAAAATTTATTAAAAATTTTGAAATGGAGGGGCCGGTGAGATAGCTCAGTGGCATAAGCACTTGCCTGGCAAGCGTGAGGTCCTGAGGTCGACTCCCGGTACCCACATAAAAAAAAGAAAAAAGAATTTTGAAATGGAGCAGGGGAGTCCTAAGCTGAACACAAAGTTTTTGTAAGCATGGAAACTTGTGTGGCTGCATAGTTTATATGCCTATGAAGCCGGTCCAGGGAAGAATTTTGGGAATTATTAATAGGGTTAAATATGTCATGGTGATTAAAAAAGACGAATGAAGAAAAACTTTACGTCTTTAAATCCTTATTGCCCTTATGATTATGAAAGTAATATTCATTAAAGAAAATTTGGAAACTATAAAAATTATTAAAATTACCCATGATTTCATTTTTAGAACCAATAACCCTTAACCTAATAACTGTTAATCTTTTGGTAATTCTCTCCCACTCATCTTCTGAATGACACACACATACATATCAACATTTAAAATAATATAAATTGAGATCATAGGCTTTTTATAATTTTGTTAATTAAAACAATTTAACATTACATGATGAGATTTTTCCTCATGCTCTTAAATATTCTTTGAGAAATCGAATAATAATACAACATTAGGTGACTTGCTGGTCGTTGGTTACTTTGGAGAGGCTGACTATGTTGGTCACAGACCATGTGAGTGAGGTTTAAATGAAAGTTAGGGGCCGGTGAGATAGCTCAGTGGCATAAGCGCCTGCCTGGCAAGCGTGAGGTCCTGGGTTCAACTCCCAGTACCCACATATGAAAAAGGGCCGGTGATATCGCTCAGCGGCAAGGGTGCCTGCTGGCGTGCGAGGCCCTGAGGTCGACCCCAGTACCCACAAAAAAAAAAAAAAAAAAGAAAGTTGGAGTGGAGGCCTGAGGTACAGACACTTTCAAGAAATTTTGATGAATGTAAAGGATAAGGAAAGTTGGTGGCACATGAAAGTGGGATGGCAGAGGGAACATTCTGTGTGAGTGTATGAGATCTGAATGTAATTGTAGGCTAAGGAGCACTTTTGTAGAGGAAAAGATGGTGAATAAAATACATTCTTCACAGAGTAGGGAAGGGAGTGGGCAGTTGTAGTCAGTAGGACAGAATGTCCTCTTCTGCAAAAGGAACAAAGTAAGAGAGGATGGACTATGCATGCTAAGACTTTAAAGACTAGAGAAGGAAGTGTGGTTAAATTCACACTATATAAAACACTCTTCGGAAAGTAGAAAATGATAGACTTTGAAGTTAGTGATAACATTTTGCTACAACAAAAGTGATAAAGGCTCATTCAGATACAAATTCCAAAATTGTTAACAGCAGCAAGGGTCCTAATGAGTCCAGAGAGTGTGATTTTGGAATGAAAACAAGTGACAGACGTTCAAGATTTTCTGTAATAATATTAATCAGCCTTCTACATGAGCAGAGAAAATGATGACAGTTTACCAGAGCTGGGGCTTGCCAAGGCAAGGGTCATGGAAGAGAGAATACACAAGGGACCCTGGGTACTAATGGAAAATATATTAAATAATATATTAGAATTCCAGCATTATCAGAATCAAGAGTGGGAAAGGAGTCAAGTAAAGGAGGAAATGAGGCAGGAGAGAAGTTAGAGGAATTAACGGACTGAAAATTGTGATAAGGGCAGCTGATCAGCAATTTCAGTAGATATGGGAGGGGAGGAGTCATAGGTTGTGGAAAGAAGGGCGATTTCAAGTTAAAAGTCTTACAAGGGAATAGTTCAGCAGAATAACAGATCTAATAGCTAACACAGTTTATTGAGTGTGAAGAACTGGTGTAAAAAGATTGAGTTAGAATGTGAAACTGCCATCCATATGGACACTGAGATTACCAAAACATTGCCGAGGAATGAATTGGGAGAAGACTTTAAGCCCAAAGCAAACTATCAAGAGATATATGGAAGGGTCCAGAAGTTGGTGGAAAACAGCAGCAGGTAGGAATATATCAAAAGGCTAGGCATTGCTGAGAGCTGGTGGTAGAATGGTGGTATGAGAGTGGCTGGGAGAGGCAAGAGTGTTTCTTCCCAGGTTATGCTAATTCTTAGGAGTCACAGTAGATACTACTGAGTTTTGACCTGCTGTCTGGTCCAAGGGAGGAAAGGACAATCCAAGAGAAGACAGGACACAGGTGAGCTTTAGATTCCACAGGGCATAAAGTTGAGTATTGACCTATATATTTGGTGTCTGCAGGGAGTCCACAGACCTCTATCTATCTCCAGCCTCTGTTTTCATGGCACTCCTACTACCTCACCATTACTTTCTTCATTTAATATTCTCTGAATCATCAAATTCTTCTACATTTTCACTGCATTCCGGTGAACTTGATGAGTGACAAGAAAGATTCTACAGAATCTGTCAGACAGGTTAAATGAGTTGACCAGAAGAACAGAGTAACTGGGAGTTATATCTGGGAACGGAAAAGAAAACAAGGAAGAACAGCAGTGGCAGGACAGAACTGAAAGCAAATGTCTAGTTGGTGAAGAGCACAGAGGAGTCTAGAACTTCTTTGTTTCTCCCTTTAATGTGCCTATGCAGTGTTGGCACACTGAAAAGAAGGTATTCTCAAGCACTTCCTAGCGTCTGTTGTTTTTGATATTCATGGGAATTCAGAATCTTTAGACATAGCAATAGAAAGCCAGACATAACAAAGCAAGTAAAATGAATTTTTTGAACAGTTTTTAGTTTTTACCTTGGCTTTATCTTTAGCACATATATTATCAATGTTTGAATTATAGGCTTTGTCATTTTGTTATATATTTATGTTTATTTTCCTACTTCAGTGTGCTTTTGAACACGGGTTTAGAAAGTTTTTCTTTCAGCAATGCTATGCAACCAAGGAATGAAGATGAAGATATCAAATGCAGAAATTTAATGACGTTTGAAGATTAGTAAAGGTGCTATCCCTTCCTATTTAAAAGTTTATTTAGATTTCCAGTTCGAAGGAATTGCAAAACATGAACATTTTAAACTACATTTATTTTGACTAGGCTATTAAGTCTAGTTTATGTCACCAGACACCATGTTTTGAAATGTGGAAATACTAAAGCAATATATGATACATGAATACAGATGCATTGTGTAATTCAACAAGTGTGTAGGCTGTGGCATAGATGCTGGGACAAGCGAGAGTCATTTGAGGGCTTACCCAATAAAAGCGTAAACTGTGGCAACTCTTCCTTTACATAACGAATAAAAGTCAAACTGGTCAATATACTTCACATACATACATATACATAAGTACGTGCTTATATGCATGTATATGTTATATATGTGGGTATACATGTAAATATATACATATATATTTCATAGTGCTAAAAAACAGGATCTATATAACTTTGTCAATAAAAGGCAGATTTTTCAATTGGTAAGTCAGTGATTGGTCATCAAGTGTTTCTTTTTCTTTCTTTCTTTCTTTCTTTCTTTCTTTCTTTTTGTTTTTGATTTTTTGAGACAGGGTCTTGCTATGTAGTTGAGGCTGTTCTTGAACTCACTGTGTAGCCCAGACTGGCCTTGTACTGTGGCAATCCTCCTGCCTCAGCATCCCAAGTGCTGGAATCACAGGCGCGCACCACCACACCCAGCTCCATCAAGTGTTTCTTGATGTATTTTTATGTGAAAGGCAAATATCTAGAAAAAGATGCATACACATTTCTAGAGGAACTTGAAATCTAGTTAGAGCACACACATACAGTAGACACACCTCGAATCAAAAACTGACTTGAGAAAGGAAAGGGGACTTGATAGGGATGCCTAAAATATTGGCCTATTTCCTCTGTCTGGAGGAGAATGAAGTGAAAGGAGAATGGTGGTCATCCTAGCAGATGCACCCCGCCACGCTATCTGGGTGACCTTTGGTTGTGTAACTTAACTGCGCTGTAGGCATATTTCTTCAGTATACGTTCAGGAATTGATCTTAGCGTGTCTTTAACTGGACCATCATGTGCAAATGGATTTTGTACATGAGAGGTGAATGAATCTCTCCCATTATGTTGCTGAAGGAATCGATGACTCATTTTTCCTCAGCTAAAACTTCTGTTATGCACTTGAACAGATTGTCTGCCAGGCTTCAGGAGAAAACACAGATGGAAAGGAAGCAATGGAAAAGATTACGCAGAGAGAAGATCTTAGGACCATAGTCATTTTTTGAAAATTTCTGAGTAGGTTGCACAGATTAAGTTTTGGTAAAGATTAGCAGGGAATGTGGCTAGAAAACCTATTCAGTCACTGTCCCTAGTGAAAGTCCTGTTTTGGCTGCTACCTTCACGTACTATTAGGCACCCTCTGGAAAGAGATGGTTAGGAGAGAGTCAGGGAGTGATCTTTTCTTGCTTACATCCTATGTGCTTGGAATTGTCAAATACTATCCATATAGTATTATTTAATCTAATTCTTTCAAGAGTCTAGTAACAGAAGCACTGTATTATCTCATTTTATGGTGAGGAATAAGATATTCAGAACCACACCCAGGTCACATAGTCAAGATACAACAGAACCAGAATCAGATTTGAGCAACCGTGATAACAGTGGTCCCTCCATTGCTCCTCTGTGGGTATGCCACGAAGGTGGGACACACCAAGGCAGGACTAGTGATTCTTTCCAGCTCCTGGATGTTCTTCATCATGTGTTGATACTTGTTACTCCCACCAGCCTTCCAACTTGCTTTAAAAGTTAGGCTTTAAAACTGCATGACAATTAGGGACATGGAGAAAAAGGAGGATATTTTTCATTTGCTCATCTTAATACAGAGGATAGTATTCCATACACTTTTATTGCAAATTTTATCATGTTTTCTCTCTTCCTACTCACCTCAGTCCAGTCCTCTTTCTCCTGTTTGAAATTAAACTTTTAAAGTAGTTTTAGCAAGATAATTGGTAAATAGACCTAATGATAAGCAAGAACATCATAGCTAATAAAGAAAATGTGACAAATTAAAGGAGAAGGGATAGATCAGTCAACAAATGACCGTGAGACTTGGTTATTAAAACAAAAATATATTTGAAAACAAACATATCACAAACAAAAAAATTGGAAATATCTTGAAAAATTAAATATAAAAATATAAATTATAAAAAATCTAGTAAAAATATCAGTGAATTTCTATCTACATTTTAGCTAAGAAAAGTCATCTTAAATATAAAAGCAGTGTAAAATTTGCAGAGGAAAGTATTTAGATTCCAATAGGTATAAAAATATAAGATATGAACAGCAAGAAAGTTAATTAATGGTAAATAACACATTTGGAAAATGAGACAAGTGTGAGAGGGAAGGATGAAAAAGCTAACTATTACTTCAGCTTTAAAAAGAGATGCCAAAGCAAGTCTTTATCTTTACTTCTGGTATAAATATGTATTAAGAAATAACATATCATTTCATCTTGCTGAGATCTTTTGGAACTTATTATCAACAGTCCTTATAATTTGAAGTTGTCAAATTTAATACCTTTGATGTCCAGCTCTCCACAGGGTTTTGATAGAAGTGGCACAGAGATAAGAATGAGCCCTGTGCTAAGCTGCTAGAAAATGAATTCAGGTGAGCGTGGATTCTGCGTGGGGGCTTTAGTTACTCAGCTTTAAGTTAAGCCACCTGGCTGTACCAGCATCCAGCCCACACTTCTTTATTGGCGTTCAAGGAGATTATGAAAGACAGCACGACTGATACAATCTACATGCGCAAAACGGGGTGCATCCTACTCTGACGTTTTGTTTGTCAAAAATGGAGCTGAACTCAGTCTCGTGTGCTTTGTTCCTCATGCATCTGTACGGTCTTCTAGTGAGCATTCATTTCCCCCAAGTCTATAAACCATCTTTTAATTAATGTTTTCTTAATATTGTCATAATTTATCTAGAATCTAACCCTAACTTTATTCTTCTTTTGAAAATGGAGACTGAAATTTGCTTAAGTTTTCTGGGACAGCTAACCATTTCTGCACTTCCTTGTTTGAGTTTCTTTCTTGCCCCTTCTCTCAAAATAAAGAAAATGAGAAATACTGGTGAATTACCAGTAAGTGCAAAGAACATTTTATTTAATATATGTGCTGCCAAAGCGAGCACAAGAACATTTAATTTAAACTTGGATGTTTTCAATAGGAATTACCCTTTCCAAAGGAGGCCGGGAGGGGCTGCATTGTGTATGCTGGGAAAGGCAGAGAAAGTGACCAGTGGCTTTTCTTCTCCTACAGTGTCTGGGGTCTAGGAAAATGCTGGAGGGTTCTGTGAGTGTAACACATGAAGTTAGAACTTTACTATCCTAAGCTTACTCTTCATTTTTTCCTGCCTCTTAACTTCTTTTTTTTTTTTTTTTGGTGGGTACTAGGGGCCGACCTCAGTACCTCGCGTGCCAGCAGGCGCCCGTGCCTCTGAGCGATATCACCGGCCCTTTTTTTGTATGTGGGTACTGGGAGTCGAACTCAGGACCTTGCACTTGCCAGGCAGGCGCTTACGCCGCTGAGCTATCTCACCGGCCCCGTGCCTCTTAACTTTTTTTTTTGTGGGTACCGGGGGTCGACCTCATGACCTCGCGCGCCAGCAGGTGCCTGTGCCGCTGAGCGATATCACTCGCCCTTTTTTCGTATGTGGGTTCCGGGAGTTGAACTCGGGCCCTTGCGCTTGCCAGGCAGGCGCTTATGCCACTGAGCCATCTCACCGGCCCCCCATGCCTCTTAACTCTTAATAGGTAGAGTGTGGGTTTTAATAGGGGAGACCGATAGACTGAAAAAATTAAGAATCTACTTCTTTCATAGAACTCCCTTCTGTATTGCAAATCCTCCAGTGTATAGACTACAAGACCAACTCAAACAAAACCAAATTAAACTAAATAAACAAAAATTCCCCAAACAATGTTTATCCTAGAATATGGGGAGGATAAAGAAAATCTGAATGCTTAAAACCTTTATTTTTGACAAAAATCATTACAACTGATGATGTTTCTGCTGAAAATTCTTAGCACAATAGGCTGGGTAACACTGTAGCTTTTCTTCCAGCTGAAGTTTTCATATTTAAGTGATTTATGAATAGAAAAGACCAAACAACTTATATTTTTTGCAAATGCTACCTCATTTCTTTTCTAATGGGAGTTAAGTTCTGTTTTATAAGCTTGATGTTGTAAGAATTCTTCTATATTAAGCTTCGGGATTTTCTATTTCAGGCATTCTGCTCAGTAACCCCTGTGCCTTACGATATTACTTCTGCCCTGTTTACCAATAGTGTGAGTCAGGACTTGTGGTTATGGCAAAGCCAGAAGCTGAGAGTTCTATTTCCTCTGACTTAAAGATGGGTACTAATGTGTTAGAAGGGGAACCTGGATGATCCAGTGTCCTGAGGCATAAAATCTGTGCATGGGAACATCTGTCCCAATGAAGTTTAGAAACTGCAGGCCAGATTTTCCCTAGCTTCAGTCTCAAAGAGGGCTCCTATTCATGGAGTCTCACTTTTGTGAAAAACTAAACGTTATTACTTCACACCTGAACCTTGGTGTTAGCTACTTAGCTGCTTTCTTTGCCTATTGGCTTCAGCCTACTTGGCACATGTCTGTCGGATTAATCTTTCCAAATCATGGTTCTGATTGGCAGGATAAAATACTCCCAATCCTTGCTCAGGAATAAATTTGCCTCTTATTTGTTAAAATAAAAATGAAACAAAATAAAACCCATACATCTACATATAATCACTGAACATCTTCTCTAAGTACCACATACTAACCTATTGCCCCACTGGAGCTTTCCTGAACATTTCTTTAGTGAAAAGTTTATAGATAAATATTATCTTGATAAGTAGAACAGTTGACTTTATAATAAGTCTCGGGTGAGGGATGCCCCAAACAAATACACAATTTGCAAAATAATTTCAAATTGTATTGAGTTGATGTTGAAATTACTTTAGTATTATATAATTCATGTCTTGAATTTTGGCATAGAAGGAATTTTTAGTATAATTCACAATGTAGATAATTTTGCAGGATACATCAATCTGGGTTGGAAGTTGTTTTCTTTCAGGACTCAAAATAGTTCACTCCAAGCTCTTCTTGTCTTGAGGGTTTGTGTTGAGAAGTCTGTCTTGATTCTGATGGGTTTTCCTTTATAGGTGATCTGTTTCTTTTCTCTGACAGCTTTTAATATTCTGTTCTTGTGGTAAATTTCTGGAATCTTGATTATTATATATCTTGGTGTAGTTTTATTTTGGTCAGTGGTGTTTGGAGCTGTATATGCTTCATTTATTTGTATGTCAAATTCTTTATCCATGCTTGGGAAGTTTTCTACCATTTTTTCTGTGAAGAGTTTTTTTTTTTATGACATTTGTGCTGTCTCCAGCCTTCTCATTGACCCCAATCAAACTTATGTTATTCTTCTTTGCATCATCTTGTAGCTGTTGGATTGATTTTCATGGTCTCTTGCTATTTTTAAGATATCTTTCTTTTCATGATCACTTGCTGCAATTCTGTATTCAAGATCTGATATTCTACCCCCTCCTTTATTTAATCTGTTGCATATACTTTCAATGGAGGTTTGAATCTCTTGGATTTCTGTTTGGATCTGTTTCATGGATTCTATTTGTTTCCTGTGTTGGACATTTTATGCTCCCATTATTTTTCTAAGCTCATCTATTGTTTTATCTGTCTTCCCTAATATCTTTGATTTTAAGCATTGTTTCTTTTTGTACCTGAGAGATTATTTTCTCTATAGCCTTTTCCATTTGTTTTTTTCACTTCTGTTGCTATCATTTGAGAAAGTTCCAGTGTTTGACTTCTAATTTCGTCTATCTCATTGTGTTCCGGGCTTGTCCTGGGTGGGCTGGGGGTCTGGGGTTGAATTTTGGTTCTGCATCTTGTCATTTTCTATTTTTTTTTATTTTATCTTGTTTTCTATTTGATGCTTGCAGATTTCTTATGATAGATAGCTTTATCACTAGTATTGAGGCTTCCCTAGGAGATGTCTGTTCTTTAGGGATATTCTCTAGATATAGGTGGTTCTTTACAGCTATCCCAAGAACCTAGTTTCCCAATTTGTAAATGATGCAAAATTACTATTTGGCTCAGCACCCAATCCTTTGGTACTGGGCTGTGGTGTTGATTATGACCCCATACTATCACAGCATTATCATACAGGGGAGAAAAACTGATTATAACATGTATTACATCCTGGCTAAAGTAGTACAGTTAGTAATAATAATAGTTTCAAGTACAGCGTAACTACTGACAAACTATGGTAACCATTAACCTGCTACCTCCAACCACAGGAGCAAACTCTAAAGTTTTATAACAAAATCAAACATATACTGTGCACTTGTATGCAGTGATTTTCCCCTTAGTGGAGTGGTTTTACCCTTTTGTAGGGGGCGGGGTGTGTTAAGATGGGTAGGGGACAGGCTAAAGTGATGAATGAGGTCAAATATAGTAGAGTCAAGGCTGGAGGTCAAAGGATGATCACCTGAGTTTTGGGAAACTGGAGGACACAGGAGGGAAAGAATGAAGTAGAATACAAAGGAGTAATCAGAAAGGAAAGAGACAGTGTTTACTCACTTGAAAGTTTAAATTCAAAAAGTAGTTGAGTAAGGAGAGAAAGAGGATCAATAGAAGAAAATTGAAAAGAAGGATAAGAAACCTAAACAGTGAGAAAAAGGAGGAAAAAAGAGGAGACAGAAAAGAAAAGAAGAAAAGAAGAACAGAAAGAAAAAAGGAGAACGAAGAAAGAGATGAGAGAAAAAAAAATCCCTCCCCAAAAATATCCACAAAATACAAAACAAAACAAGATGACATCGAACCAGACAGGAAAGGGGTAGTCAATCAGACAAACAAGGGAGAATAAAAGTAGTAAAATACCTCTGTTTTTCACAGTTCTGTGATAGTGTCCATGTCAGATCCCAGGCATGTGCTGTGTACTCCAGCTAAGTTTGCCATGGGAATTGTGCTGGCTATGGAGCTGATCTTGGCCTCTGGATGCGCGGCTGGGACTGGTCTTCTGTTGGTGGGGTTCTCCAGAGCCCAGCTGCTGGCTCCTCGCTGCTCCTTCAGATGCTTCCACATTGCTGGTCTCCATTATTTCTCCACATGCTGAGGGCCGGCTGTCCTGGGTCTCCGGGTCCCAGTCAGTTCACCCACCAAAGGCATGTGTGTGTCCACGCGTCCGGTCCCAGCCTGTCCTGAGTCTCAGGGTTCCAGTGTTGGTCTGCCCGCCCCACAAGTCCTTCTGAACTTAGGTTTTCATTCTTAAAAAGCCAGTATTTAGTACTTAAAAAGTCATGTCTCACAAAGCTATTTTATATGACATGGATTTACAGAAGTTTCTTATGAGGTGTAAAATATGTGTAACGTAGAGATATGTGACTAGAATTTTTCATTCTCTGGTTGTGATTATTTTGGTTCTGACCCCATGAGGGAATTAATGGGTAAGGGCTAGATGACAAAGAAGGGATGGGTGTAGGATGTGTTGGAAGTACCTACTTAACATGTTAGAATTTCATGTCACTGCATGTGTACTCCCATTTAGCAGCATTTAAACTCCAAACTGCAAAGGCTGCCTGAGAAGGCGGAAGTTTGATTTATCCTTGCACGAGTATTTTTCAATCTGCTTTTCTAGAAGGAGTGCATAGGAGGCTGTTGAGCCAAGATGTCCTTCCTTCTCATCCATGTTACCAGCCTCAAACATATCATGCCTCTAACACTTTATATTATGGATCTGTGTATGACTTAGAAAAAGAGTGCTGCTAATAAAAATATTTTGAAAGCTCTTGTTGTGTTTATATAGGATTATATGCATGATTTTTCAGACCCTGAGGTCCATTTAGTTACAGATTTCACCTTATCAATCATTGCTTAACCAGAATCACCTAATTTTGCCTGTGAAGTGAACAATTTATTCTGAATCTTCTAACATGCTGGTAAGATCTTGCAAGTACAGATACTCCTTGATAAATTTAAGATGGGTTTGTGTTCCAATAAATTTATCATAAATTGAAAATATCAAAAGTTGGAAACACATTGAATATACTAACTTACTAAACATCCGGGCTCAGCACCACAGTACACTGAAGAGTATCAGTTGTTCCCCCTGATGGTTCCATGGCTGAGTGAGTGCTCACCAGCATCATGAGAGAGTAAAGAACCACAAATTACTAGCTTGGGAAAAGATCAAGATTTTTCACAAAAGTACAGTTTCTACTGAATGTATGTTTCTTTCATAATAACATAAAGTTGAAAAACCCTAAGTTAAACCACCCTAAGCCAGGGACTGTCTGCTGTCATTTACAGTGCCAGTAGGTTGCAGCTCTGGAAGTTTAATATCAAAAGGACTGTCAGTCAGCTTCCTCTCAGTTCTTGATCTCACATACTGTTATGAAACCTTGACTGATTGTTTATAGGACCTAGAGTTGAAAGGCTTAAAAGTTTTTTAAAAAAACTTTTCATAACTATCTTTTTTTCCTCTTGGGATATACAGAGAGAATTTTTAAGCCTTTCCTATGCTTATGTAAACATTCTTATTTCTGCTGAGTGAAAATAAACAGGAACAATTTGGATGTCTCAGCCAATTACACAGTAACCAATGTACACCCTTCTTTTGTCATCTATAACCTTGTACTAAACTCCAAACTGGTCTCCCATCCTTAATTGCTCTCTGATCTTGACCACTCCTAACATATTACCTACATATTTTGTTTCTAAAATGTGTATCTGGCCATATCACTGGTTATGGATTGTATCTAGATGTTCCTCCAAAGCCACATGTGCTCATAGATGGAGCTTTTTAGAGCTGGCTGAATCTAGGATGTGATGCTGGAATTACCTAGGTGTGGGTGGCACTGCCTGAAGGGCTGGTAGCCTGCATAGAATATAAAGGCACAGAAAGAAAGCAGGTTGTTGTTGCTGCTGCTGCTGCCACCACCACTGCCACCACCATTGCTTGCTTCTTGCTGCCTTCTGCCTGGTTTACTGTGCCATGGGATACTTTTCCTCTGTGATGCCCCTTTGCTGTGCCACCCTGCCTTAGAACCAACCAACTGTGAACTGAAACCTCTACAAACTGAGCTAACTAAACCTTTCCTCCCATAACTGTGGGTGTCAGTTATTTTGTTTCAGCAATGAGAAAAATGACTAAGACAGATTTTGGTGCCAGAAGTGGTGCCATTGCTGTAACAAGCTACCTGGCCATATGGTTTAGGAGCCTTTGGAACTGGCTCATGGAAAGAGTTTGGAAAGTTTTCAAGATGCTGGCTGAAGAAGCAGCCCTGGAATGCTTTAAAATGTACTTGATGGGAGATTCTGGTCAGAGTTCAGAAGACCAGAATTTGGACAGAAATGGAGCTGGTAAAATGAGGCTCAAGAGGTTTCAGTTAGGAACAAGGATGCATTGGCTGTTGGACTCCAGATCATTTGTGTTATCCTTTGGCAGAAAACCTGGACATAAGCATTTGGCTTATGTCCAGAGACTTTGCCTGAGACTGAGTTGAAAGGCAGGGGACTAATTAATCTTGTGGAAGAAATTTCAAGGTAATTTAATGTTGAGGTGATGGCATGGCTACTGTTGGGGGAAGGCTTTGAGCCAGATCTATGTTGAGAATCAAGAGCAAAGAGCTTACCAGGATGTTTTAAAACATTTTGAATTTGGCCAGAAAGGAAGCTCCAGTAAAGTTGCAGACAGAAAAGATGGAGCAGAGGAGAACTTAGTTGCTGAGATGGAAGAGAACAAATAAAAGATGGCCTGAGGACATCACAAGAACTAGCAGTACTCCACTCTTTGCAGCCTCAAAATCAAAAAGGTGAAAGACTTTACTTTGAGAAGAAAGCCTTAGAGTACCATGTTCCAGAATGGTGGCTACCCAGAGAATTTGTTCTTCAGGATTGGGTTCACAGTGCTCAGCAATCCAGGCAATCCATAAGGAAGCCTCTTTACTGCTCCAGCTGGAGGCAGACCTTAGCATCATCCATGTGATGCTGGTTTTACATGCATGCAGAATGCAATAGTTGTGGGGTCAGGAAGGCTTCCACCCAGATTTCAGAAGAAGGCTTGGGAGGCCAGGATGTGTGCCCTTGAGAGGGCAGTATGTGAGGCTGTGAGTGTAAAGCTGAAGGTACAGTGGAGACCCCAGAAATTTGGAGAAGTCAGGAATGTGGATCATCTGAGGAAAGCTGCAAGGAGTGAGCAAAGTCAGCCCAAGCTGCAATCACCCCTAGTGCCATAGGGCCAGAGCCACCCAAACCCTTTGGACTTCACATCTTGCCACAGCTGAATGCCTTGGATGCTGGGGATGGAAATATGGGACTTAATGTTTGCTCTGCTGGATTTTTTACTTGCTTTGGTCCCATTCCTTTCTATTCTGCTATTTGGAATGTGCCATTGTATGTTGGAAGTGTTTAACTTTCTTTTAATTTATACAGGGGGATTGCAGCTAAGAGTTTGCCTTAAATATCAGAGACTTTGGGCTTGGATTTTTCATCAATGCTGAAAGTGTTAGGATTTTGGCAACTCTTAGAGATGGACTAAATACCTTTTGCATAGAAGGATGTACATGAGTCTTTTGGGGGCCAAGGGGAATGTTATGGATTGTGTCTAGATGTTCCCTCAAAGCCATGTGTGCTCACAGGTGGGGCTTTTCAGAGATGGCTGGATCTAGGGTGTGATACTGGAATTAATGTTGTGTTACTGAGATTAAGGGTGTGGTGCTGGGATTAAGGGTACCCCACCCTTGGTGTGGGTGGTACTGCCCAAAGGGCAGGTAGCCTGGATGGAATATAAAGGGACAGAAAGAAGGCAGGCTGCTGCTGCTGCTTCTGTTGCTACCATTGCTTGCTTTTTGCTGCCTTCTGTCTGCCCTGCCATACCATGGACTGTTTTTCCTCCGTGATGCCCCTTTGCCATGCCACCCTGCCTTAGAACCAGATGAAACCTCCACAAACTGTGAGCTAAATAAACCTTTCCTCCCTTAACCATGGGAGTTGGGTATTTTGTCTCAGCAATGAAAAAAATAACTAAGATATCACTCTTAAGGAATTAAACATTTAAAAACTCAACTATTTGCTTTCCATTTTTAGGAGGTATAATTCAAACTCTGCTTTGGATCACAAGATTTTTTTCGTGATTTTCAGCCTAAGACTGGTAATAATTGTGTCTCTTATATGCTAGTCAATTTGATAGCATGCTTCAACAGACCCATCTAACAGTCCTGACAATCCTATGGGTTAGTAATTTTATTTCCATTTTTTAAAAAGAGAAAGCTGAGCTTAGAGAGATACAGTAATTTCTGACCAAATAACAGATAGCATATCCTCATCTCCCATTGGTTTTTCTTAGACACCCTCGTATGCCCAAAGCACTGAAGTCTTCACTGACGTCAGAGTTGAACTAATCAGTATCATCATTCATGCCTTTCCTCTTCAGGCTGGGTCTGCTACCCAGAAGAAACAAGAAATCTTATTTACTGGTCAATTTTTAATTAAATTTCAAGATCCAGGTCATCTGTCCTTTTCTCTGTTTAACCATTTGTGTGTGTTGGAGAGATGGTGAGATGCACCCTCCCTTGTGAACCAATAATCCTTGTCACAGTATTAGATAAATCCCCATGCAAAAGTATCTGCTTCATCTTAATCCTCACCCAGAGACTGCTGAGTCCGTCAGAAGACAATCGTGTCAGTGAAGTGAGGAGGACTGGAAGGAGAGGAGCTTTAGGTTACTGTGGTATTCCTACCGTAGATCATTTAATAACTGCTTATTTTTTCCTTTTAAAAAATTCAATGTATCAAAACCAATGTGCTTATATAGAAGGAGTTGGTACAGGGAGATTTATTTCCTAGGTGTGTTAATTTTTAAATTAAAAAATTTATTTTTGGTGAAATACATATAACTTTTCTTAGGAACTATCTTAATAATTTTTAAGTGTACAGTATAGTTTAGTGGTATAGAATATATTTATATTGTTGTGCAATCAACTTCCAGAAATTTTCTGTCTTGCAAAACTGAAACATTACAACTGTTAAACTAACTATCCTCCCCTCCCTGTAGCACCTGGCAACCACCATTCTGCTCTCTGTTTTTATGTTTGCTGACTCTAGATACATCACATAAGTGGAACCATGAAGTACTTATCTTATAAAATTTGCTTATTTCACTTTGAACAATGCCCTCAGTGTTCATGCATGTTGTAACATGCATCAGAATTTCCTTCCCTTTTAAGGCTGAATAATATTCCAAAGTATGCTTTTGTCTATCAATTCATTGTTTGATGTATACTTGAATTGCTTCCACCTTTTAGCTACTGTGAACAATACTGTTATGAACATGAGTGTGCAAATATCTCTTCAGGTCTATGCTTCAAATTTTTTGGAGACCTATACCTAGATACAAAAATGTCCGTATCTGTAGCTATATAGACATAGATCTCCAAAAGCAGAATTTCTGGATCATACTGTAATTCTATTTTTTAAGTCATGTAGGTACTCCAGTACTGTACCATTTTACGTTCCTACCAATAGTGCACAAAGTTTTCTATTTTTCTACATGCTCTCCACCAGGTCATGGCCCATATACTCTTGGATGCATCTTTCCTTAGGTGCAGTCATGCTGTATAAGAGGAACTATGTAGCTCCTAGGCCTTAGACATGTGGCTTTATAAGGTATAAGCTATCATCATACTCCACAGATAAACTACGAGTACCTAAGGGTGCAAGGAGAGGCCTGAGGATTATGACATGGGGTCTGCAGGGGAATGGCTGTGTCTGCTTCAGGCAAATATAGTCACTTTATTGTGGGCCCTGTGATTGGAGCAGAATATTGAGGCTGGCAAAAGTGACAGCTGTCCACAGAGGAGTTCTTTCTTCTGGGGTGGATGGGTCAGACTCATCTTTGAGAAATTTCTGAAAGGCCCAGGTCTGAGGGAGTTTGAAGATGTCAGTGGGTTTTTAGCAGTGGCCATGGGCAGCAGACCACGGATGGGTGGTTCCTACTGAGAAATTCTACTAATGAAACTCACGCTGGTGAAAGGAAGTCACATGACGAGACCACAGCTGTTTCACTGAAAGTGCTACTGACTTGAGCTATGAAGATGTTCACAACCTTCAGCCTTGGGCCTAAGCATCAAGGAAGTAAACCAAGCCCCAAAGAGGGAAAAACCCAAAAAGTGATTTAGACAGACAAATTTCAAATTTAAAACTGAGAACTTACAACTGAGGATGATCCAAGCGTTTAAGAAAGTAATAGCTAAGCAAACTTTAAAAAGTTATAGTAAGATAGAAAGCTACAGAGACAGAAATAAAAGCTCTGGGGTTGCTTTTGCACATTGAAAAGTATGGAAGAGATTATTCAGGCGAGTTACACAAAACAAATGGGATGTTTGTACAATTGTACCTACATTACATATGTTGTGTATAATTGACTAGTGGATTTAGAGAAATAGAAATAGTTTGTACATGAATTTAGAGAAAGAAAAATTGAGCTTAAGCTTATTGAATTCTTTTACATAACACAATTAGATTGCATGCATAAATATAAAAAAATTATAGTTCTTACAGGAGATGAACACTGGGCTCTGAAGGTGCATAATAAGACTGTCGAACTTTTGTCCTTGTGTGTTATTTAGATATTTTTTACTCTTCAATACTTCTGCCTCATATTCTTCCCTAATACAGCACAGTCACTATGTGCAAAGGCTGAGGAGAAAGCAGCTAAGGTGAGAGTTCTTGATCGCCGGTTGTGGAGCTCACTAGACAAAGGGGGCTGTGTATTTGACTACTGGCAAGTTAGCTATGGTCCAAAGACCATGTGTGGCTTGGCTGGCTCCAAGGATAGCTCTGCCACTTGATTTTAGGATGACAGATTAGAAAATTGTCTCTGTGTACATTTTAAATAAGTACAAATATATTTACATTGTGGTTGTTAAATTGCTATTGAATTTTGTCAGTTAAATTATTGTACTTATTAAAGATAGTGATGTAGAATGTACGTGTTTCCCTCCAAGGGGCTCACTAAACTCATGAAGTTTAAAAAATATATTTAAAATATAGACCACTATGGATGGAAGGATTCATGGTTAATTTTAATTAAGATGTGTTATGAACATGTAGCAACTCCCCACAAGGAGTGTAAACAATTATATACTGTGAACATGTACTAATAAAAAAAATTAAAAAATGAAAAAAAGGAAAATAACTAAAGTTTTATGTAGATTCTATGATTACATTATTTGCAGAATTCCTATATTATGTGATCATTAAAAATGATATTGGGAGTTATAAAAGGAATTGTTCTATGGTACAGATTTGCTGTGGTTTGCATGTGTTTCTCAAAGTTCATGAGTTGAAAATATAATCCCTAAGATAACAGTGTCGAGAAATGGGAATTTAAGAGGTGATTAGGTTGGAGGGCTCTGGTGTGATTGGAGTAGGTTATCTTACGGTGAATATCTGATACCTGATAAAAGAATGAGTTTGGCGCCCTCCCCTCCCCTCCTCTCCTCTCTTCTCCTCTCCTTTCTTCTCTTCTTTTTCCTCTTCCTTTTCCCCCCTCCTCTCTTTCTTTTTTCTTCCTTTCTTTTTCTTTCTTTCTTTCTTTCTTTCTTTCTTTCTTCCTTTCTTCCTTTCTTCCTTTCTTCCTTTCTTCCTTTCTTCCTTTCTTCCTTTCTTCCTTTCTTTTTCTTTCCTTCCTTCCTTCCTTCTTTCTTCCCTTCCTTCCTTTCTCCTTCCTTCCTTCCTTCCTTCCTTCCTTCCTTCCTTCCTTCCTTCCTTCCTTCCTTCCTTTCTCTCCTCCTTCTTCCTCCCAGTACTTGCTCTTTCACCGTCTCACCTTCTGCCTTGGGATTAAGCAGGAAGGCTCTCATTAGATACAGGCCCCCTGAACCTTGGACTTCCCAGCCTCCAGAGCTATAATAAAACTCTGTCCCTTATAAACTACCCAGTTTTGGGTGTTCTGTTGTAGCTGCACATTAATGGGCTCAGACAAGCTCGAGGGAAATTGAGAAGTGCTGGGGCATCGTGAGACCTTGAGGAAACAATTGAAGTCTTGAGGGTGTTGCTGCCCCAGCTCAGTGCATTGCTCTTGGTCACTGTAGGCCTGGTGTGGGTGGATCTGCCAACTTTTCAGAAGTCCCAAATTTTGAGATCGACATAGCATTTTCCATATTTAAAAATGAGGGACACATAGTCTAGACTTCTAAAACACCATATAGTTGTGCACAGGATCTAGATTTTGGCCACTTTTTCAAATCTTGATGTATGTCTTTCTTCTCATATACTTTTTCTTCTAAAATTTGTGTAAAATATGTACAGAAGACCAAAGAAACAATTACACCATGCTGAAAAGATAATGAAAGAATCCCCTATCATATCATCACTATCCATTTTGAGAAACAGAACATTGCAAAACCTGTGTGCCCATTGCAATTTCATTTCATTGATTTCCCTTCAGAAATAATTACTGCCCTAAATTTTGTTTTGATCCATTTTCCATCACACTGTAGCAGCTATAGGTCTAAACTTGACATTGCTTGACATTTTTTGTTTTTAATTTTGAATAAGAAATCTATTATATATTTTTCTGAGATTTTTTGAGATCCATTCATTCTTATATGCTTTTAGATTTGATATAATTTGGTAAGGTTTTATATACATACCAAATTAAATTATTTCAGAACATTAAGAAAAAGCATGTGTGTGTGAGGACACTGTCAGCCCAGCTAGTTTTCTGTCCCCTTTGCTCCACTTACCATTGTAGTGTCAACAGGCTGGGCCCTCCCACCTAGGGCATCAGTGTCATCCTGGGCACAGACTCTGGGTTTGTGGCCTTCAGGCACATCTGATGGTTGGTCCTGGGATGTATGGAACCATTTCTGATTAATTGGCTCCAAAGTTCTTGCACTGCCTCTCCAGAGACTTGCACAGTGCTGCTTACATACAACCAAAGCCATCCTGGTGGCCAGACTTCTGAGCCCTCTTCAGCAGCTCTGCTGGGCCTGCTCTTCTGCTTACTTACTCCTTTATGCCTGGCCACAGCAGGAGATGTGAAGGTAACTCAGAGAATGTAACTTGTTCTGAATGTCATCCACATGAAATGTAAGTCCAGTAGGCAGAACCCAGATCTGGACCAACTGAGTCTACCACCCCCAACCTCAGAACGTGTCAGTGTCAACATAAGGCCAGTTGCACAATGGGTAATATGTCTGATTATGGATCAGAAGCAGTGGGTTAGTGCCAATCAAGGAGTGACTCAGAAGACAGGCTCTGCCTCTTTTTGGGTTGGATTTTGATCCTTAACTCTCCTGATACCTCTTTTCCCCGGGTGAAGTATTTAAAGCACACTTGGAACAAACCCCTCTGGGGTGAGGTCACAAGAACTGGCTGGAAAAACCATGTACATAACAGAACAATGACTTGTAGACTGCATCCGGGGTCACCTGGAGTCTTTTCTGTCTTTTCACGTCTTGGCATCTAATCCATCTCCAGGCCATGTTGATTCCTTCTCCCCAAATGCTGGCTTGTATCTGTTACCTTTCCCCTGTTGCCCTCAACTTGTTCAGACAGCATCTCAAGCTGAGCCTACTTCCATTCCTTCCACAAATAATCATGGAGCCATGATTGTTTGCCAGGTCACCTGTTGCATGGCAGTGAGTGAACTCCTCAAGGCTCTTTACCTCTTAACACCAGGTTTTACTGTAACTACCTCCTGCCTGAGCAGAGGTCTCTATGTGTGCACACCCTCCTTTTCCCTTTGCCAGAAATCCCTGCCTGTCCCTTTCTTCCTGGACCTTCACTGGCTAGTGGGATGAAGTTTGGGTGCCATATTTTGCATACCCCTCATGTCTCCACTATTCCTACCTTACAAGCTGCCTCTTTTGCCTCACTGGCCTTCCTTCCTTTTTTTCAGTGTGCCCTGAGCCTTTGCACATGTTGCTCCCTCTTTATGGTGCGCCCTTCCACTCATGTCTCAGTTGAAATGTCATATCCAAAGAAGTGCCTTCCCTTTTGCAGAACACATATTAGCTAACTTTCCTTGTGCTTGTCTTTGCACTCTGCACAGAGTAGAGGGCATATCTACACATCACTCAGTACACTACCAGTAGTCTTGAGCCATATCAGCCCTGGGCATCCGTCCTCTGCAACCAGCCACCCTGGGTGCAGAGCTGCCTGTCAACATTTTTTTTAGTAGAACATATTTGCAGTGTTTATATTCTTTGTGCAGTTAGTACATGTACATAATACATCTTAACTCCTTTTATCACCTGTTATGGTTGCCCCCCAAAGCCTCATGCAGTTTTAGATGGGGCTTTTTTGGAGGTAGGTGAATCTAGAATTTGTGATTGATTCATGATTCAGTGTTGGGATTAAGGATGGGTGATTCCTGGATCAGTCCACTGATTGGATTGGCACCGTCCTAATCCCAGTAGACTGGATACAATATAAAGGACAGAAAGAGGCTTGTCTCACTCTCTCTTGTTGCTTTTGCTGTCTTCTGCTACCATGAACAGTTGCTCCTCTGCCATGTGCCACCCTGCCTTGGAGCCAGCCAATTATGGACTGAAACCTCTACAAATTGAGCTAAATAAACCTTTCCCCTTTTAACTTTGGGTGTTGGGTATTTTGTCTCAGCAACAAGAAAAGTAACTAAGACATCATGCCCATCTCCACCCCATGCTTCCCTCCATCTCTTGATCCCCTTTACATTTGAGAAAGATCTATCTCCCTACTTCCTAGCATCTTTTATTTCATTCTTTATTTATATTTTGGGTTTCTTGTATAAGAAAAACCATACAATATTTAAGCCTCTGTGTCTGATTTATTTCACATTACATAGTCTCATGTTTTTAAGGTTTATCTTTGCTGACCTGTGTAGTGCGTAGCTGTAAATATTTTATTGTATGAGTATACCACAAGTTTTTTTTTTTATGTAGGTACCAGGAGTTGACCTCAGGACCTCGTGCTTGCCAGCTAGTGCTTGTGCCACTGAGCGATATCACCGGTCCCTTTTTCCCTTTATGCGGGTTCCGGGAGTCGAACTTAGGACCTCACGCTTGCCGGGCAGGCACTTATGCTGCTGAGCTATCTCCCCGGCCCTACCACAAGTTATTGATTTATAAAGACCTATGTTTTCTGACAGAAAAAAATGACAAGCAGCAGATGGCAAAACAACATATGTAGCATTTTTCAATTTTGGTAAGAAGTGGATGTATATACCTATATTTTTTATACAAACAGCCAGACGCTCATTCAGGAAGGCTGTAGCAGGGCAGAAGCCCTGCCCCTCAATGATAAGATTAAACCTGATCTGGAGTCCCATACCTTGGCCTTGAAAGAGTTAATTTCTCAACATGTCTGCTAGTTCTTGGGAATAATTTTCCTATGCCATTCCCTGCTTTCTCATGCCTACCTTTTTATGTGCTATCTCATTCACGTTTGAGGCTGTAAAATTGGAAGTTTTCATCAGTTCCTGTAAAAATTTCTATGTACTCAAACATTTCATGACTTCAGTAACTGTACTAGGGTGACCTGAGGGAGTCATGGGAAAAGGTGACATTGTAGAACATGCGCCTACCATATTACCGGCTTTGTCTCCATCCAATTTTTAAATTCCCCCAGTCCTCAGCGATAGCAAATCTGTTTGTCTGACACAGAATTGGCCTACTCAGTTCATGGCCTTTCAGCATTTCACCTCCTATATGATCTATCAAGTACTTTATTCCCCCATATCAAATCTTTAAGAGATTTTAGTAGATAAAAGTACCCATCTTTTTTTATATAACAAAATGAATGGTAGAATTATAGATGATTTTAAAAACACCTTTATTTTACATTTCTGCAATGGGCCACTTTTTGTGTTGTACATTCATAATTGGAAAAATGACATACTTACATTTTAGAAAAACAAATGCTTCGAAAGGCCTTTAAAAATAGGCCTAGAATTTGATAGTGGTGGCTTTCAAGCTGTTTTGAAATTTTCTTCCAGTCCCTATATGTAGCTAGTAAATACAACTAAAATGAAAGTATTGTGAAGTAGTATTTATCCTTTGTATACAACATAGTGACTCACTAATTCATTTCACAACCCACTAATGTATCTTTACTACCATTTTGAAAGCACCAATATACTCTACTGGTTTTTCCAAATTTTTCGGTCTAATCTTGAAGCTCAAAAATAAATTAGTCCAATTACTTATTTCTCATTATTCACATAAGAAAATAGTATATTTTGTACTCTGTTCTTTGCTACTCATGACTTCACAGATACTAAACCCCTGAAGAAGTGAGGTCTGAATATGCCTCTTTGCTCTTTTTTCACTAACAAGGAATATTTTTTGAGCTGATCTGAGCAAATTCATAATGACAGTGTCATTTAAGTTTTTGAACTTCTGGGAGAGTCTTTGTGTTTGGATGGGACCACTTATGATAACTTGGCTCCTAACTTAGTATGCAATTTATTAAAATTGTCAATGAAACAATGAGGTTTTTTTAAGTCTTTAACATCAAATTTGTATTCTATCTATAAACTAAATAATTTTTGTGGTAAAAAAAAACAATCATTTCTGCTTATTCTTTAGAGATTAACCAAATTCTTGACCCATTAAAATTTTTGTAAGTTAAATTCCTTTAATCATTAAAAAGAAACATACATAAATATCCTGTTTTTTTCTCAAATACTTCAAATGACTTTTGTGATGCCATCTTTCCAAGCCCTTAAGCAACTTGTATACGTCTAATGAAACAACACATAGCTCTAGTAATTCAGGTTCTCAATTTTCAAATGCTATTCAGAAACAAATGAAAGGATTTTATACTTTTTGGATTAAAATCTCAAATCAAATATCAATTGCTCATTTCTAATTGAAATCACAAAGTTTATATGTCAGATTGTTTCCAATAGAATAACAAGTGTCCTCAGATTATCCTCATAGTTAAAAAATGTATTCCCATTGCCTATCTTTTATTTTGTTCTTTGACTTACTTATACTTTGGTTTTCTCCTATA
This sequence comes from Erethizon dorsatum, assembly GCA_028451465.1. Classification (NCBI taxonomy): domain Eukaryota; kingdom Metazoa; phylum Chordata; class Mammalia; order Rodentia; family Erethizontidae; genus Erethizon; species Erethizon dorsatum. Next base: position 78,789,801 of record CM051831.1, on the reverse strand, counting down.
AGAGAAAACATACAATTTTTAAGCTTGTGCGTCTGACGTATTTCACTTAACATTATGGATTCAGGTGCTTCCATTTACCTTGGCAAATGGGAAGGGAACTAAGAGATGGGGTGGATGAGAGGAGGGGGAGGGGAAGTAAAAGGAAATAAGATGTGTCCTGTATGTGTTCCAACTACCTACAATGAATGTTTTCATAATGTACTGCAAACATGTACTAATAAAAATTTTAAAAATGTATTCTCAAATCCAGAGCACAGAAAACTATGGGCAGTGTATCATAATTGCCCTAGTTATTTCCATATCTTTGTAGGATAGAAAATTTACTTACCTGGCTGAAGAAAAGACTTACGCTCTCATATGGGCGGAGGAAATTGTGTTTAAAATTTCAGATAGCAATGCAGATTTAAGACTGGGTCACGGAGTTGACCCTTTCAAAATCACAGTTGAACAGGTTGAACCAGATCGAGTATTCTCTGCTCTATCAATAGAGACATCCTAATATAAATTTTAACTGGTGCTTGGTTTTACAGCAAAACACACCAGTGTGGCCTGCATCTATTTCAAGTTCTTTTTTCTTCTCCAAAATTTCATTTGTAAACACTTTCAATTTTTAAACCTATTTTTATTGAAAAATTTTAAGCATATAAAGTCAGAAGGCAAAAATGATCATAATATATCCATTTGACAATTATTAATTCATGACCAATCTTTATCTACACTCACATTCATTCTCCTCAACCCTTTTTAATATTTAGAAGCAAATCCCAGACAACATGTAATTTCACAACCCACTTGGGTCATTCATATATATCTAGGAGATAATGCCTTAAAAATTAGACATATAATGCCATTATCTCACCTAAAATTAATAATAAATTCTAAATGTCCTTGAATATTTAGGCAGTGCTCAAATTGTCTTATGTGCAGAGTTTTAAAATTATTTGAATCATTATCCAAAGAAGGTTTTCTGTGATTGATTTTCTTTTAAAGTTTCTTTTAACCTGGGCCTCTCTTTCACCTCTTACTTTTTCTTTGATATTTATTTGTTGAAGAAGCCAAGACATTTGATCTGTAGAGTTGCCCAGTATGGATTTTGGTGAATCGATTCCCATGGTATTTAATGCGTTCCTCTAGCCTTTGTTTTCCTGTCAATTTGTTATTTGATCTAGAGGCAAACTAAAGTGTGACCTTAATGTAGTAAAAGCAAGAGGAATCCCTAGGAACTGAAGTATTCTATCAGGAGTAGTATCTAGTTGTCTCATTAACATTTGGAAGGTCTCTTGAATTGAGTAAGTCTCATTGGGCACAGGGTTGTAGCTAATTTCTTTGCTGTGTGATTAGAATTATTTGAATTCTGTTTTCCTCTTTCCCGTCTGCAGTAAGAGTGACAGTAATTTAATTCCTAGCTTCCTCTTTGATATTTCTTTTTATGTCTCGTGGATCCCATTTCATTATTATTGTGCTAACAAAAAAGCTATCAAGTAAATTCAACTTCTTTCCTTGCCAGGAGATAAGCTTGGCCTTCCTCTCTCCTGAACCCCAATTATCATCATACAGGCCCCATATCTAAAGCAAGAAAGGCAAATTCTGTTGAGTATAGGTGGGTTTTAACCTTGGAAAAGTGAATGACTTTCAGGGTTCTAGGGAAATACAGCCTTTCAAAGTATTTCCTCCTTGACTTAAATTTTCCAAAAGGATTTCTTAACTTAATTGTTCAAAGTAATTTTTTTTCTGTTTATTTGACAAATCCTATTTCTAGGGAATAAATAACTATTGACATAAATTTTAAAATTACTGTTATTTGTGAAGGAAACTATCCTTAAGAGTAGTTTTTTAACATTCAATCTATCAAGAGATAACATTGGTTGGTAATGGAATATATCACCAAGGAAGTGAACATTTCATGTACCATCAAAATAATTTCTCTTAAAAGAAATTTCATTAAGAAAAGTGCTTGAGGGCCGGTGAGATGGCTCAGCGGCATACGCGCCTGCCTGGCAAGCGTGAGGGCCCAAGTTCGACTCCCAGAACCCACATACGGAAAAAAAAAAAAGGGGCCAGTGATATCGCTCAGCGGCATGGGCACCTGCTGGTGTGCGAGGTCCTGAGGTCGACCCCTGGTACCCACAAAAAAAAAAAAAAAAAGAAAAGTGCTTGAACTTTCCCTCCTTAGATGTCTTTTATCATGAAGCATTTTTGAAAAAAATTGGTAGAGATGCATCTAAAGGCAATGCCACAATAACACTGGCAACAAAGTCCTGGTCAGTGTATGGATTCATTTGTGTTCCCAACAAATCCATGTGTCAGAGTCCTGACCCCCAGAATGTCAAAATGTGACCTGATTTGGAAACAGGTCCATTGCAGTTACAGTTAATTGAAATGAGATCATATAGGGACATCGGTAGGCTCCTAATCCAATAGGACTGGTGTCCTTATAAAAGGAAAGCTATGTGAAGGCATACAGACATGCACTTAGGAAAAACAATGTGAAGACATTGGGAGAGCCCCACCTAAAGCCATGGAATGGCAGACTATTAGAAGCTAGGAGAGAGGCATGGAATATGTTTTTCCTCATAGTCCTCAAAGGAACCAACCTGACACTTTGATCTTAGACTTTGAACCTTCAGAACTGCAAGACAATAAATTTCTGTTGTTTAAGCTACTCAGTTTGTTTTGTGGGACTCATATAGTTGGGAAGTCCAGTAAGAAAGAAATGTACTCTGAAAAGCAAGGTAGCAAGAAAGAATAGTTGGGGTAAAATCCTGGCAGATAGAGTCCAACATTTTAAAATGAAAAAAGACAAATTTTGACAACCAAAGATCATAGTCTGAGATCTTCTTGAGTCTCCAGATCTTGTTATCCCTTCAGTTCTTCCTAAAGTCCTTCCTAAGCCTCTTCTTCCCTTCTGTTCTTGGTTGCATGTGTCCTGCAGTCAATAAAACACAGAGTTCCTACTGTGTGCCAGGCACAGTGCCACGAGCCATGCATGGAGTCCCAGTCCATGGGTGGTAAACAGTCATGCACCCAGCTTTCAAGTACAATGTGGTAAGTGCTTTAGCAGAGTATGGACTGGGAACTGAAGCTACTCTTGGAGGAGCACCTAAGCTGATTTTTGTTAGTCACGGAGAGAATCTGAGAAAAATATTCTCCTGGGCTTCTTGAGACTTTGCACATCTGGTCCAGATCTCGTCTGAGGCTGTGCCTGTTAATAGGGCTGGTCTACCTGTTAACAGATGGTTACCAGTGGGGATGTATACAGGAGGAGGTGGTGAGAACATACAGAGAAGAGTTACAAAGTACTTGAGAAAGAGCAAGAGTTAGAGCTAATGCAGGAACAAAGGGCTTTACAATAAATATTTATATTACTACTCAAGAGACAATGTGAGAATTATAAAAATAAGCAGAAGAGCAAATAACTAAACTCAAAGTTCAACCTTAAGAAATCTCTCAGAAGATATTAACTTATTTATGTGAAGTACCTAGAGTAGTCGGATTCCTAAAGACAGAAAATAGAATAATTGTTTCCAGAGTTTGGGGAGTACAGTGAAGAAGCTGAGAGTTATTGTTTAAATGATACAGAAGTTCAGTTTTTCAAGGTGAAAAAAGTTCCATGGACTAATGATGGTTGCAGTAGTACAACAATATGAATATGCTTAATGCCACTAAATTATACATTTAAAAGTGTTAAGATCACTTTTTGTGTTGTGTGTATTTTATCATGATTAAAGTAAAATAAGTAGAGTGATCTCAGTGTACTTCACAGAACCGTTCAATGTGGTGAAAGAGGCCAACTGGATAATTTTCTGCAGCTCAGCAAAGAGATAAGGGGGTCTTTAATTTGGGTTGTGTAAGTGGGGCTGAAGTCAATGGAGAGGTTGGAAAATAATTAGAAGGCAGGAACAAAAGGACTCAGTGATCGACTGGATGTAAACAGAAAGGGAGAGAAAAGCCACTTTTTGATGTTTGTTTTTTGTGTGGGACAACCGGGTGGGCGTGGGAATCATTCGTTAGCATAGGACACGCAGGAGGAGGAGCAAGCCTGGGTGACAAGATGGTGAGGTTAGCTTAGACTACCGCAGGTTTGAAATGTCTGTGAGACATCAAAGTGACAAACATCTCTTTTTGCAACCTCTTCAACTTCTCTACTTCTGCTGCTCACACACTTTTGGCTTTTTTTCTGTGCACACTTTACACAAAGAAACAAAGTTTTGTGCATGCCAGGTGTGTTGTTATATCACTGCAGCACAGAGCTTTTAGAAGTAGATTTTGGGATTAGCAATTATGTGCTTGGCTCACACAGGATTTATTTCCTGAAGTTCAAAGAATGGTTAATGCAATGGAACAGGTTGTATTTCCAATGGACACAAGAATCCAGATGCGGACACTGACAAGAAGCTTACACAGGCACCAGGCCAAGTTCATTTTATTCCCTTTCACTATGATGTATCTCTTCGACAATGTCACCGATGGTGCAGATATGAAGATTCATTGCCATCGCTGGCACCTGCCAACTGTTTTCTTTTTGCTGTTTTCCTTACTGTGCGTAAGACGTTTTCATAAAAATAACATAATGGGTCTCTGAATTTGGTTTGTTTATATTTGATGATGAATTGAGATGCTAACAAAGCAAATCAGGACATGGTGCTTAATGTAGAATGGTGGTGAATCGATCATGTTTTGATGCTATCCATTTGGTAGCAGTCAGTAGTGAAAGATGTTTTTCCTGCACTAGTATAAGTATAAGGGTTAAAGCAAGAGCCTTGCATTCAGACGAACTGTATGCAATCCTGGCTGGCTATGTAATCCTGAGCAGGTATTTTAACCAGTTGAACCTCAGCTTCTTCACTTTTAATTAAAAAGAGGGTAAAAGCAACACTCATTTTTAGGGTTATTGTATTAAGATTAAAGGAGGTACACGTGAACAGACTCAGCACAATACCTAACATGCAGTAAACATCTCACAAGTATTAATTGCTCTTTCCTGTGTATCCTTATTAAATAGCACATTTCATCAGCTCATTCCAGCCTAAATATAAAGAGGACCACAACAGCAATGTTGAGGACCACCTTCTTAAATATAGCCTTACGAGTTCCCTTCAAAGAAAAACTCCCCAAGTTTTAAGGTCCCGAGGATAATCTCACACATGCTAGTGAGCGTGGAGTTTATCATGCTCTTCTGTGTTCTGGATGTGAGCAAACATTTGCTCACATTTTGGTGGAACAAGTGCAAAGGTGCCAGTAAACTTCTGGTGATTTTTGGAAAATGATGGGAAAACCTCATTCCTCCTTCCGCCTCCTGTCCTCCAGGCCAGACCGTGCACAGTGCCAATGCCATGCACTGGGCCCGTATTACCGTAGGATACCTGAACCACTTGTTTTCTCTCCTGGTGTGACGAGAATCTTTTTTCTGCTATCATAATAATCTTAATTCTTTTTCTTTTCAGCTCTTTTTAGTACTTTAGGGTTTAACATTAGTCCATGGGGTTCAGGCTGGGAAAAATTGACCAAGTGGTATCACACCAAAAATCTGCCGTCCCTTTTAGCACTGAAACTTTATTACCAGGCCAGTATTTTTATGCGGAAAGCTCTCTTCTCTGAGAATGGGTTATTTTTCAAGAATTGTTTTTAAATTTTTATGCAAGTCAACCTCCTTCCTCCTAATCCTCTTAGGGGCACCTCAGCAGTTTTTCAGAAGTTCTGGGACAAGTACTTTTTGTGATGTCATTGAGAATCCTGCTGCAGTTTCACATGTAGTAGAAGTTTTAGAAAATTCTACTTCTAAAAAGAAGGAAGGAGACTGGAAAGAAGAGAAAGAGTATTATGAAATGATTGTGGCAAGTATGTGGGAGAGGGTAGGGGGTGAAGGCAGGGTGAAATGTATGGGAACTTGAATTTGGGAGGCTGTCATGGGAAGAAAGGGACCTATGCTAGTGGCTTGGAGGAAGAACAGGCAGGCATAACTGGTGACTAGATGGGAGAAAGATCTGGACATTGGATGATACTAAAAAATATGGGAATTTGTGCTTCTAAACTTGATATATTTAAACAGTAAAAATTAAAACTCCAGGCCCTTAATGGAGGTTCTCAGAGCCCTGTGCGCTTCCTCTGACCTTGCTTTAAAACCACCAACTCCCTAACTTTCTTGTCTATGTTGGAATTCCTCCTCCTTTTGCTTTTCTCTGGGCAGCAGGCTTGTAAGTTGCTATACTTGTCTGCTTTGCCCCTTGGAGGACAGTGGCCTATACACATTAGTCCCCACGGACATGCTGGTGAATTGGACTTCCAGAGCAATCTGTCTGTCAATTTTCACATTATTGCCTAGTCTCAGTGAGAGAGTGTGATAGTTAACTGTTGTGTCATCTTGAGTAAGAAATGCCCAACTGATTGGAATAGCGTGGTTCTGGGTGTGGCTGAGGGTGTTAGTGAAGGCAGAAGACCTGCCCTGGCCATGAGTGGCACCAGCCAATAGGCTTGTAGCCTGAATAGAGTAAAAAGGGCTACAGGTTCCATTTGACCCAGTTATTCCCCTTCTTGGTATCTTCCTGAGAGAATTAAAAGCATTATACCACAAGAATATATGTGCACCTATGTTTATAGTGCCACAGTTTGTAATAGCTAAGTCTTGGAAAAAGAAATACCCATCAACTGATGAATAGATAAAAAAGATGTGGATTTTGATGAGTTCATGCCCATATGAAAGCTGCTTGGCCATCATGGCAACATTCCAACATGGTGACAAGCCCAAAACAAAAGCATATCACCCACTTCCTCCTTCTTCCCCAGCCCCAAATAAACTTCCTCTCCCGCTTTCATGCACGCTCCAAAAATCTCCCAATCTCCTTCTGTTAGGTCACCTTGCCTGCCTCTCCAAACTCCACCCCCAGCTAAACCCAATAAATGCTTTGTTCCCCAGCCTCCTCCTGAGGGTCCTCTGCGTCCTGCAGCAGCCCTCCTGCGCCCCCGCATTAAAGGCTTCTCTCAACCTTTTCTTTATCTTTACTCCGCCAGAACTAACAGATTTTTATATAATGGAGTACTACTCTGCCATAAAGAAGGATAAACTTGAGACATTTCTAGCTAAATGGATGCACCTTGAGACCATACTCTTTTTTTTTTTTTTTTTTTTTGTGGGTACCGGGGATCGACCTCAGGACCTCGCGTGCCAGCAGGCACCCGTGCTGCTGAGTGATATCACCGGCCCTTTTTTCGTATGTAGGTACCGGGAGTCAAACTCGGGCTATCGCGCTTGCCAGGCAGGCACTTACAGCACTGAGCCATCTCACCGGCCCCAAGACCATACTCTTAAGTGAAATAAATCAGACATACATGTGTAAACATTTCATTGTTTCTCTGGTGTGGGAAACTGAAAGTGTAAATAAAAACCAAAATATATAATAGATATTGTGAAATAGGAAGAAAGTGTTCAAAAGGAAAGGGGAATGGGGGGGGAAGGAAGGGAGAAGAAAAAATGAGAAAAAAGGATAAAATGGAAACAAAGCATTGTAAATAAGGAGGGGAAAAGGGGTTGAAGGGAGGGGAGGGGATGGGAGAACATAAAAGAGGAACTAAGACATACTATGTACAGGTACAAGTTCCTTATGATGAATGTGATCATTATGCATATCTAAATTGGACCAATAAACTTAGAAAATATATTTTTAAAAAAGCTGAAAGAAAGAGCTTGCTGCTGTTTCTTTGGAGGAGCTCCAGTGTTTGCCTTTGACATCCGTTTCCTGGCTTCCAGAACAGCTACAGCTTCCCGGTACGGACTCACACAGGAAACTACAGTGAGCTCCGGGCTTCCACGTTTGACTGGCTCCTTCCTCTCTCCAGTGTGCAGGCAGTGCTTTTGCACTCTCCCATACCTGACTCTGCAGATGGCCACTGTAAGCTGACCTTGTAAACCGTTATGTATTTAATCTTACATTAAATCTGATTCTCTTCTTTACTGACTGATACAGTAAAGAAGGAAGAACTTTGGGATTCCTTAGGGACTGAATATAGATATTGTTCTCAGTATTCAAATTTATTTCTGAGTGATCTTCTCATGCCTATGGTCAGGAATAATTTAAGGGGAATTAAGAACCAAAGAGTCAGCTTGCATTTTCCTCATTATCTTCATAGCCTATATTTAGGCTCTAGTCTATTACAAATATTTTAGGATGAGTATTGGGAACATTTCTGAAATATTAATCTGGACATTTACACAAATGAACAGCAGTAGCCACAGCATAAGGCAATGCTAAGAGGGTCAGCACCACTTCGGTTGGCCACTTCCCCCTCTGTCAGAGTCCTCACACTGCCTCTGGTTGCTTAAGACCTCTTCACAGGGCACTTCCGTAGGACTGGGCTTCAAAATCCTTGTGGCAAGTCCTTCATTCTTCAGATCAAAAAGCAGATCGTATGTTCCTCTAAGAGTGAAGATAGGGCCAGTGAGATGGCTCAGCGGCGTAAGCGCCTGCCTAGCAAGCGCGGGGACCCGAGTTTGACTCCTGGTACCCACATACGAAAAAAGGGCCGGTGATATTGCTCAGCGGCACGGGCGCCTGCTGGCGCGCGAGGTCCTGAGGTCGACCCCCGGTACCCACAAAAAAAAAAAAAAGAGAGTGAAGATAGTGATGGTCTAATATGTAATAGTGAATAATGATAGAAAAAGTTCATGGAGCACCTGGAATTGTCCTTTTCATGTATTTTCTCATATAATCCTTACAATAATTTTAGGAGACAACTATTAGTGCTCCTCTTTATAAATAAGGAGGGACCCCAAACACCTAGAGTATAAATAGACTTAGCAAAATTCATGCAAATTGTAGGAGTGAGAGAGAGAATAGGGGCACATGTCTCTCATAACACACAGACACGGTAATAATGCTGTCACAGTCTCTTAATTCCAAGAAGTGATTTCCGATGGGAATTTCAGGAGTCAAGGCGGCTCTCAGAGCCCCTGTCTTTAACAAAGGCTTTATAGCAGTGGGGGTTTATTCTCTTAAGTTTACTTTTCAATAAAGTATGTCAACTCTCTTTAGCAGAGTAAAACCACAGGTCCTATTTCAAAATGTTCTTTGAAATCCTGTCATCTGTTTACAGAATATGGAGGCAAGTGAGGTGTTTATCTTTAAAAAATATTATCCCCTGCCCCCTTTTAAAACCAACTCCTCACTTGCTCTCAGTAAAAGTTGTTTAGTTGTATTACGCTAAAAAGAGTGAAGCAGAACTGTGGTCTGTTAAAATATTTGCTATCTTTGGCTTTTTGGTTTCCTGATACTGAGGAAATCTAAGCTGTTGTTTGTCAAACTCCCCTGAACTTGCATGAGAGCAAACCTTCCTTTGCTGGCTGGGTTCAACGCAAAATGGAAAAGTGGCTCAAGTTTGAAAACAAGCACACTTTCTGTGTTCCCTGCTCCTTGCTTTCCAACTTTTCTCCTGTTTCTTTGTTTTTTTTTTTTAAAGATAAAATGAAATGCAAATAAGACAAACTTTTCCTTTCCTCTCAATTAGGAAGGGATCTTCAGACACATTTTTGGGTGGGTTAAAGTATGATTTTAAACCCAAAGCATTGATGTTTTCAGTTATGTCTTTAATCTTAACCAAAGAGTTTTCTTTCTTTTTCTTTCTCTCTCTCTCTTTCTTTCTTTTTCTTTCTCTCTCTCTTTCTTTTTTTCTTTGTTCTTTCTTGTTCTTTCTTTCTCTTTCTTTCCTTTCTTTCTTTCTTTCTTTCTTCTTTCTTTCTTTCTTTCTTTCTTTCTTTCTTTCTTTCTTTCTTTCTTTCTTTCTTTCTTCTTTCTTTCTCTTTTTTCCTTATTAAAGGAATTTCAATTTGAGAGGCTTAGAAGTGAAGGGATGGGGAACATTTGAGGAAGGAATTTGGGTTGAATGGATGTCTCTCTTCTCCCCAAAGCAGAGAAGCTTCATGAGAAAAGGCTTAAAGGGAGCCATTTATTGATTGATTATTTTCCCCTTGGTGGATTTTTGGTAGCTCTGCTCTGTCAGATGATACTTAGAGCCCCCACCCCTTTTTCTTCACTGCAGGGGGAAATAGAAGAGGTTTTCAGGAGGTAGAGCTGTCCTTTGCTCTGGGTCTTGTGATCTAGGTGAGGTCCGTGCTACCAAGTACCTTTAAGGGATGGAGGAGGCACTCAGTTCCTTCAACATTTGGAATGTGGCTCAGATAATCAAAGTTTACAAATCATGTTAATTAGTAAAGTGGAAAAGTTTTAAAACAGATATGAAACTATTAAAACTGCATATGGGCTATGTGGAGTAGCCTTGATTTGAAATAGTCTCTTAAAAATGGAATTATTTTTCTCTGACTATAGAAATACTTAATTGTAATAAAAAATGAGCCCTTACTTCCTCCTCCCCCTACTCCCACTCTACTAGGGCATCAGAGAAGAATGCCAAAGTGACAGTAATAAACACGTGTTAACTTGCATGGGGCAACACAAGGGGCCTGCAGTATGATGCTGCTCACTGTGTGGTTACTGTATCAGGAAAAAAAAAAACAAAAACACAAAACACAAAACAAAAAAACCTGCATTCTTGTTTGGTCAAGTCCTCCCTCCTACTTTTTAGCTGGACTACAGGTTTTATGATACCTCGAAACTTCTCATTGCTTTGGATCACGTGCAAAAGCAATCTCACACCATTGCTGTTGAAGTTTATTTCACATTCAGCAAATTCATTGAGACCTGCAGGCTCCCGCTCCCATCCTACAATGGGCTGTCACAGCAAGACTGCCATGATTTTACCCTTGTTCTCCAAGGTCACACTTAATCCTCACTTATATCCTTAATGCACTCTTTTTTTCTTGGCCCAATAAAATAAACTGGTACAGTGTGATCGTTATTTCCTGAAAGGTTACCGTCAAGTCTTACCTATATCTACATTTTCTAATCATTTTAAAAATGCTTTAAATGCTTTTCTTTAATATGCACGGAGAGCCAAAGATTAGATATTTGAGGAAAAACTTTAACATAAAGTGAAGTCAGAAAAAGCAAAGATAATACAGGAAAAATTCAAACTAAATTCTCAGAGATAATTAGTCCACGAATAAGAACAGGGTATGATATATATAGATATTAAGAAAATAATAAAGAGCCCCAAATATAAAAATGATAATAGAAATTAAAAAGCAAACCAAAAATGTTAACAGAAAAGTTGACTAAATGTTACAGAGTGAATTTTGTCCTCCTCAAACTTGAATGTTGAAGCTTTAATCCCCAGTAACTCAGAATGCAATGGTATTTGGAGACAGAATTTAAAGAGGTACCTACATTAAAATATGTTTCTTAAACTGGGCGGGGCCCTAGTTCAGTCTGACTAGTACCCACACAGGAAGAGGAGATTAAGACATCCAGGAAATATACTCAGGAGAGGTACAGCTGGGTCAAATGGAATTTCCATTTTTTTTTTTTAGGGAATCTCCATATTGATTTCCATAGTGGTTTTACTTGACATTTCCACTAACAGTGTAGAAGGGTTCCTTTCTCCACACATTTCTTCCCATTTCACAATATCTATTGTACATTTTGGATCTTATTCCCTCTTTCAGTTCCTCACACCAGGGAGACAATGCGATGTTTACACATGTGAGTCCGACTTATTTCACTTAAGAGTATGGCCTCAAGTGGCATCCATTTACCTATAAAATTCTCAAGTATATCCTTCTTCATGGCTGAGTACTACTCCATTGTATAAAAAGACCACATCTTTTTTATCCATTCCTTGGTTGTTGGGCATTTGGGTTGTTTCCAAGATTTAGCTATTACAAATTGTGCTGCTATAAATATGGCTACACATATATCATTGTGGTATGTTTTTAATTCTTCTGAGAAGATACCTGGAAGGGGGATATCCAGATCAAATGGGACCTCTAGTCCTAGTTTTTTGAGGAATCTCCACACTGATTTTCACAGTGGTTGTACCAGTCTACACTCCCACCAACAGTGGAGAAGGGTTCCTTTTCCCCCACAGCCCTACCAGCATTTGTTATTGGTTGATTTCTTGATGATAGCCATTCTTTCTGGGGTGAGGTGGAATTTCAGTGTTGTTTTAATTTGCATCTCTTGAATGACCAATGATGTTGAATATTTTTTCATTTATTTATTTGCCATTTGTATTTCTTCATCTGAGAAGTGTGTATTCATGTTAGATGCCCATTTTTGGATTGGGTCTTTGAATTTGGGGTGTATGATTTTTTTCATTTCTTTGTATGTTCTAGATAGAAGTCCTTTGTCTGAGGGACAACCTACTCTATGGGTTGTCTTTTCAATTTGTTGGTGATTTCTTTTGATGTGCAAATGCTTTTTAATAAATTTAGATCCCATTTATTGATACTTTGTAGTATTTCTCGTGTGGTCTGGGTTTTGTTCATGAAGTGTCTCCCTACTCCTATGTCTTCAAGATTCCTACCTATTTTCTCTTCCAGTAGATTTAGTGTTCCTGTTTTAATATTTAGATCTTGGATCCATTTAGACTTCAGTGTAGTGCATAGTGATAAACATGGGTCTACTTTTTGTCTCTGGCATGTGGAAAGACAGTTTTTCCAGCACCATTTATTAAAAAGGCTATCTTTCTTCCAGTGAACATATTTGGCCCCTTTGTCAAAGATATGGTGGTTGAGTGTGCTTGGAGTTGTGTCTCTACCTTCTAATCTGTTCCACTGATCCTCAGGTCTGTTTTTTGCCAGTAGCATGCTGATAATATCACAGTACCTTTGTAGTATAATTTCAAGTCAGGGATTGTGATGCCCCTGCCTTGTCTTTGTTGCCCAGAATTGCTTTTGCTATTCTAGGTCTCTTCTGTATCCAAATGAATTTTAGGAATGTTTTCTCTAGATCTGTGAGGTATACTAATGGTATCTTGATTGGGATTGCATTAAATCTGTACAACAGTGTTGGGAGTTTGGTCATTTTCACTATGTTGGTTCTTCCTATCCATGAGCAAGGGATATCTTTCCATTTTCTGATATCCTCTTCAATCTCCTTTTTTAGAGCATTGTAATTTTCAATGTATAGATCTTTTACTTACTTTGTTAGATTGATTCCAGGTATTTCATTTTTTTTTTTTTTTGGTGCTGTTGTGAAGGTATTGTTTCCCTAATTTCTCTCTCAGTGAGTTTGTTGTTTGTGTACAGGAATGCTATTGATTTTTGAGTGTTGACTTTGTATCCAGCTATTCTGCTGAATTTGGTTATTAAATCTACAAGTCTTTTGGTGGAGTTTTTGGGGTCTTCTATGTAGAGTATCATGTCATCCCCAGATAACAATAATTTAACTTCTTCCTTTCCTATTTGTATTCCTTTCATTTCTTTCTCTTGTCTAATTGCTCTGGCTAATGTTTCCAGAACTATATTGAATAGGAGTGGTGATAGTGGACATTCTTGTCTTGTTCCTGATTTTAGAGTGAAAGCTTTCTTTTTTTGTCCATTTAGTATGATGTTGGCTGTTTGTTTGTCATAGATGGCTTTTATCAGATTGAGATAAAGACCGTTTATTCCAGTTTTCTGTAGGCTGTTTATCATGAATAGGTGTTGAACTTTGTCAAATGCTTTTTCTGCATCTATTGAAAGGATCATGTGGTTTTAGTCTTTGTCTCTGTTAATATGGTATATTACATTTATTGATTTGCATATGTTGAGCCATCCCTGCATCCCTGGGATGAATCCAACTTGAACATGGTGTATAATTTTCTTGATGATTTGCTGCATTCTGTTTGCTTGTATCTTATTGAGGATTTTTGCATCTATGTTCATTAGGGAGATTGGCCTATAGTTTTCCTTTTTGATTGGATCTTTCTCTGGTCTTGGTATCAGGGTAATCCTTGCTTCCAGGAATGATTTTGGAAGTATTGCTTCTCTTTCAATTTCATTAAAGAGTTTGAGCACTAGTGGAATTAGATCATCTCTAAATTTCTTATAGAATTCAGCAGTGAATCCATCAGGACCTGGGCTTTTCTTTGTTGGTAAGTTTTTTTTTAATGTGGGTCCAGGAGTCGAACTCAGGACCTCGTGCTTGCCAGGCAGGTGCTTGCACTGCTGAGCCATCTCACCAGCCTCCTTTGATAAGTTTTTAATTACATTTTCAGTTTCATTGACTGATATTGGGTTATTTAGAATATTTATATCTTCTTGATTCAGTTTTGATAATTCATTAGTGTCTAGGAATCTGTCCATTTCTTCTGTGTTTTTCATTTTATTAGAGTACAGGTTCTTGAAGTAGGTATTGATGATCTTCTGGATTTCCACAGGATTTGTTGTGATTTCACCCTTTTCATTCCTAATTGCTTGAATTTGGGTCTTTACTTTCCTCTTTTTGATAAGGTTGGCTAGGGGTTTATCAATTTTATTTAATCTTTCAAAGAACAAACTCTTCAATTCTTTGTATTGTTTTCTTAGTCTCACTTGTATTAAGTTCTGCTCTGATCTTTATAATTTCTTCTCTTGTGCTTGCTTTGGGTTTGATTTATTTTTCCTTTTCTAGGATTTTGAGGTTCAACATTAAGTTGTTTATTTGAGCTTGCTCTGTTTTTCTGATGTGAGAATTTACTGCTATAAATTTCCCTTGTAGGACTGCTTTCATTGAATCCCATACGTTCCAAAACATTGTATTAGCATTTTCATTTAATTCTAGACATTGTTTAATTTCTTCTTTAATTTTCTCTGTGACTCATTGGTTGTTCAGGAGGGTGTTGTTTAATTTCCATGTGTTTATGGAGTTTTTGTGGTTTCTTTTGCCATTGATTTCCATTTTCATTGCACTATGGCCAGACAATATGCATGAGATAATTTCAATTCCTCTGTATTTACTTAAGCATGTTCTATGGGCTAATATGTAGTCTAGCAGAACATCCCATGTGCAGCTGAGAAGAACATGTATTCTGATGTTGTGGGGTGGAGCACTCTGTAGACATCTACCAAGTCCATTCGTTCACAGGTTTGTTTTAATTCTGATATTTCTTTGATGATTTTTTTTGTCTAGTTGATCTATCTAATTGTGAGAGTGGGGTATTAAGTTTCCCCATTCCAATTGTATTAGTGCTTATGTGATTTTTCATATCTGTTAATATTTGTTTTGTGTAGTTGACTGCACTGCTGTTTGGTGCGTATATATTATGTTCATTTTCTCTTCTTCTTGGAGTTTTCCCTTAACAGAATGTAGTGTTCTTCTTTGTCTCTTTTGATCTCTCTTCACTTGAAGTTCACATTGTCTACAAATAGAATAGCTACCCCTGTTTTTTTCTGGGTTCCTGTGGCGTGCAGTAGTGTTTTTGACTTTCAGTCTATGAATTTCTTTTTGAGTTAAATGTGTTTCTTGAATGCAGCACATTATTGGATCTTGCTTCTTGATCCATTCTGCCAGTCTGTTTCTTTTGATTGGTGAATTGAAATCATTTACATTGATGGTTATAACAGATATGTATTGGCATATCTTTCTCATATTATTTTCTTGTTTTTGGTTCTTTGTCTTTCCCCTCTGTTTAATTGCTTGCCCTGCTTGGTGGTTTCTTTCTAATGGTGTTCCTGTGATTGTGGGCTTCATTTTCTCTTTCTAATATATCCTTCAGAGCATCCTAAAGAGCTGGTTTTGTGGTCATGAATTTCCTCTGGTGTTCTTTGTGATGGAGGTATCTTATTTGCCCATCAATTTTGAAAGGTAGCTTTGCAGCATACATCAATCTAGGCTGGAGATTGTTTTCTTTTAGGGCTTGAAATACCTCACACCAAGCTCTCCTTGATTTAAGGGTTTGTGTTGAGAAGTCTGCTGTGATTCTTATGGGCTTTTCTTTATAGATGATTTGTTTCTTTTCTCTAACTGCTTTTAATATTCTGTTTTTGTGCTGAATTTCTGGAATCTTGATTATTATATGCCTTGGTGTAGGTTTATTTTAGTCTTGGCTGGTTGGGGTTCTATAAGCTTCATTTATTTGTGTGTCAAATTCTTTATCCATGTTTGGGACATTTTTCTGCCATTATTTCTGTGAAGAGTATTTTATGGCATTAGTGCTGTCTCCAGCTTTCTCATTGACCCCAGTGAATCTTATGTTGTTCTTCTTTGCTTCATCTTGCAACTGTTGGATTGACTTTTCATGGTCTCTTGCTATTTTTAAGATATCTTTCTTTTCATAGACTTTAGCTGCAATCCTCTCTTCTAGATCTGATATTCTATCCATGCCTTTATTTAATCTGTTGCATATAATTTCAATGTAGGTTTTAATCTCTTGGATTTCTGTTTGGATCTGTTTCATGGATTTTATTTCTTTCCTATGTTGGGCATTTTTGGTTTCCATCATTTTCTTAAGGTCATCTGTTTTTTATCTGTGTCTACTCTAATATCTTTCATTTTGATCATCATTTCTTTTTGTACCTGAGAGATTATTTTTTTATAGCCTTTTCCATTTGTTTTTTCACTTCTGCTGCTGTCATTTCAGAAAGTCCTGGTGCTTGACTTCTGGTTTCCTCTATCTCATGGTGCTCTGGGCCTGTCCTGGGTGGACTGGAAGTCTGGGGTTGCATTTCGCTTCTGTATCTTGTCATTTTCTATTTTCTAATTTTTTTTATTTTGTTTTCTACGCTGCTGCTTGCCAATTTCTTATGGTAGATAGCTTTATTGCTAGCACTGAGGCTTCCCTAGAAGATGTCTATTCTTCAGGGATGTCTTCTAGATATAGGTGGTTCTTTATGTCTATCTTAAGAACCTACCTTCCTTATATGTTGAGGATGAAAGTTGCTATTTAGTTCAGTACACAGACCTTTGGTACTGGACTATGGTGATGGTTATGACTCAATACAGTGTTATCATAAAAGGGATAAAAATTGATTATAACATGTGTGACATACTGGCTAAAGCAGTTCAGCTAGCAATAGCAATAGCATCAAGTATAGCCAAGCTACTGACAAACTGTGGTAACTATTAGCCTGATACCTTTGACCATAAGATCAAATTGTACAGTTATATAACAAAATCCAAAATATACCAGCAGCTACTATGCAATGATTTTCTCCTTAGTGGAGTGATTTTACCCTGTTGTAGGGGTGGGGATGGTGTCAAAAGGGGAAGGGGACAAGATAGAGAGATGAATGAAGTCAAATGTAGTAGAAGCAAGGCTGGATGGCAAAGGATGATCACCCAAGCTTTGGGAAGTTGGGTGCAGGAGAGAAAGAAAGAAAGAGAAAATGTAGGAGTATTGAAGCAAATGAGGAAGAAAAGAGACAATTTTTACTCACTTGAAAATATAATTTCAAGAGGTTGTATAGGAAAGAGAGAAAGAATACAAGTAGAAGAAAACAAAAAGAAAGGTAAGAAACCCAACTAATGAAAAAAAGAGAAAGAAAGAAAGAAGAAAAAACCCAAAACCCAAACCAAAACAAAGATAACCACAAAAGCCAAAACAAAACATCCTAGTTGGATGAAAAAGGATAACCAGACAAACAGAAATAAAAGTAGTAAAGTTCCTCTGGTGTTCACAGGTCTGTGGTGTTCCAGTCAGTTCCCAGAAATGTGCTATGTACTCAGCCAGATTTGCTATAGGATTTGTGCTGGGTACAGAGCTGATCTTGGCCTCTGGATATGAGGGCTGGGACTGGTCTGTTGCTGGAGTTCTCCAGAGCCCTTTGATACAGAATGGTGGCCCCACCTGCTTCTATTCTGCATGTCTGTGTGCTGAAGCACCAGGGTGGTTCACCTAACTTACCAACTTCTGGCCCCTCACTGCTGCTTCAGACTCTGCCATACTGATGGTTCTGCTTGGGGTTGCATGCACACCTCAGCCAGGGCCTGGTCTCAATCTGTCTGGTCCCTCCTACTGTTAGTGTGTGAGCCCACAACTGGGCCTGGCCTCATCTCTCTGGTCCCCTGGTTCACCTGCTGGTTTGGCTTCTCACTGTTGCTTTGGAGTTTTTGGGGCTGCTTGATCCTACCTGTGGTGTGTGCCACGTGCTGGATGGCTGGCTTGGTTCGGTTCTCCACCTGCAGCATGTGCCAAGCCTATTTTTTAATAGCACGTGTTTGCAGTATATAAAGATAGCATTCCTTGTGGGAAGTTGGTACATATACATAACACATCTTAGTTCTTTTTTCATCCCATTCTCCTCTCCCCCTATCCTGCTCTCTCCATCTCTTGGTGCCCTTCCCTTTTGCAAAAGATTTATCTCCCAATTTCCTATTACCTAGCTCTTATTTGGCTCTTTATTTTTACTCTGTGTTTCTCATATAAGAGAAACAATGTGATATTTAAATTTGTGTGTCTGAGATATTTAATATAATATTACAGTCTCAGGGTGCTTCCATTTGCTACAAATGACTCAAGTTTATCTTCTTAATGGCACAGTAGTACTCCATTGTGTATAAAGACCACACACTCTTCATCCATTCATCTGTTGATGGACAGATAGGCCACTTCCAAGATTTAGCTACATGAAAAGGTCTGCCATGTCTTTCAAGTCTATTCTTTAATCATCCGCTTATTTGAATAGGCTATTATATATATGTATTTATTTTATACTAAAATATGGACTTTAAATATATTATAAAATTGTCATTTCAATTCAACCACATTACCTTTGGTACACTGTTCTAATTATATTTTTAAAAATTTTATTCATTCAAAAATTTTTCTGAGATTCTACTTGGCATTTTTCCCACAATGGTGAACAAAACATTATTCTCATGACACTTTTAGTTAAAGGGAGATATTTATTTGTTCTAGCAGGAATTCACTCCTTCATTGAGTGGGAATTACTAAATAATTTTGTGACAATTTGTTTAGCATCATCGAATCTTACAAGGGATAAAGCACTTTGGGGAAATAAGAGGTTTGTCTTTCTAAGAATAGCTTTGAAATTCTGTGATATTGTGTTGTTTTATCTATTTGTTAGGCTGCTCATGAACCAAACTAATCTGCTATCAGTGATGTACAGAAGGAAGTTGCTCTTCTCTGATGAAACCCAACGGAGTTGAAGGCTATGAATGGCTTGTTCATTTATTGCTTAAAATGAGAAGGAATGAGGAAGCATTTTTATTTATTCTAGATAATTCTGACATTCATAATTGAATAGTTTTCCCCTTATTGTTCCTGAGACCCAAGAGGTACTCAAAGGATCAAGATTAGACTAAGCATTGGTATCTTTTCAATATATATTTTTCACATTGGCCTGCTCCTGGTATTGAACATTTTATCATTTACAATTCATTCCTTTATGCTTAGTATTGACCATTTGAGTAATATCTTACAGAATTCAGTGATTTCCAGAAAACCTCACTGTTTAAATTAATTTAATAAGGCAGATTTATTTTCTAAGTTTTACAATTAAATTACATCAGCTGATTGAGAAAGGGCTTGGTCAGAAACTCTAGAAGGAGGACTTGAAAAGTGAGTTGGAAATTCCCACCATCATTTACTTTCATTCTCCCCTGCAACTGTTCCATCTAGCATGGTGTGAACTTTGAGCTCCCTGTCCCAGGAGGCATCTTGGCAATTGGAGGTGGCTGCTAAGTGAAGTTTTTTACAGCCAGGAATAGAAAATGAATCTGGCATTTTACACATCAGAAACATTTCAACATAAAAAGTTCTAAAAGTTAGTTAGAATTGGGTCAGTTTTAAAACATACACATAAAACACATAACATATAAATCCTGAAGAAGTGAACAATGTATTATGATTGAATTATGGCAGAAGACTTACATAATTCAGACACAAATATTTATACTTCCATTTTCTGGTTAATTTGGGTAAAATAAAAGCAGATCACTCCACATTACAATGATAATTCTAAATTATCAATTTGGCATTTTATTGAATAGACAGAAATACCATAAATGGTATTATTTCAGAAATGATAGTTTTATAGATCTACCTTGGTTTTAAAATGTAGCCAAATTCACCAGACTGTACAAGAACATAAGGAACACATGTGGCATAATTTTTAGGGTCCAAAGAAGGACCACATTGCATATGGCAATCCATTAGTTTGCCTGCATTTTTTATTCTTTTATTTTCACATCTACTCCCTAATATTCCCCTGGAGTTGCCAATACTTTTTTTCTCAGTAATACAGAGCAACTTCTTTCTTTCTACAGTTTGTTACCAACCAAAGCCAAGGCCCATGAGACTCAACTCCATGGTCTATTATCTCAACAAAAGTAACTCTTCCCATAAAAGAAATTCTTATACTAGCTGCTATGAAAACTACAAAAAAGGGCCGGTGAGATGGCTCAGTGGTGTAAGCGCCTGCCCAGCGGGCGCGAGGGCCCGAGTTCAACTTCCAGAACCCACATACGAAAAAGGGGCCGGTGATATCGCTCAGCGGCACGGGCGCCTGCTGGCGCGCGAGGTCCTGAGGTCGACACCCCGGTACCCACAAAAAAAAAAAAAAGAAAACTACAAAAAATTCTATATTAACCACTAATATAGTAGAACTTTGGTATCAGCAGGAAAAACTAATTTTACATTTAACTCATGATCTCTATACACCAAAATAAATCATTAAATCTTCAGATTTTTAAGCTTTTAGTGAATTTGTTGTCAATATTTCAATATTTACCTTTTAATCTAAGTTTTCATTCAATCCATTACAAGGAATTGAGCAATTTGGTAATTAAATATTTTTATGCCAATGACATTGAACATGTAGTTTCATGAGGAATAACTCATAAATTAAATCATGAATATACCATTCTTTTTTACATGGTAAAAAACCATATCATATGATTATAAAACTTCTTACCAAATTTTAAAGTAAGCAGTGTTTTATTTTTAACTATAAGTACGATATTGTATAGCAGATCATTATAACTTTTTCATCTTGCAGAACTGAAATTTTATATCAGTTGAACAACAACTCCCCATTTCTCCCTTCTGCCAGTTTCTGGCAGCCACCTTTGTACTTTCTGTTTCTCTAAGTTTGTCTACTTAGATATTTCTTATAATTGGAATCATATAATATTTGTCCTCTGTGATTGGCTCATTTTGCTTAGCTCAATGTTCTCAAGGTTCATCCATATTGTATTAAATGACAGGATTTCCTTTTTTGAGGCTAATTGATGTTCCATTGTATTATAAACTACATTTTCTTTTCCCAATCATCTGTTTAGGGACATATAGGTTGCTTCTACATTCTAGCTATTGTGAATAATGTTGCAATGAACATAGAATGCATATATCTCTTTGAGATAGTGATTTTATTTCCTTGGGATAAATACCTAGAAGTTTCAGATTGCTAGACCATATAAGGTAGCTCTATCTTTAATTTTTTTTTTTTTTGTGGGTACCGGGGGGTCGACCTCAGGACCTTGCGCGCCAGCAGGCGCCCGTGATGCTGAGCGATATCACCGGCCCCTTTTTCGTATGTGGGTTCCGGGAGTCGAACTCGGGCCCTCGCGCTTGCCGGGCAGGCGCTTAAGCCGCTGAGCCATCTCACTGGCCCTATCTTTAATTTTTTAAATTTACTTTTACTTTAAAAAATTGGCACATAACAAATTGTACATATTTATGGAGTACCATGTGATTTTTCAATAGATGTATGCGTTGTATAACGTTCAAATCAGGATAACATTGTTTTAGTCAGCTTTCCATCACTGGGATAGTGTATCTAACGCCCACAATTTAAAGGAGGAGAGGTTTATTTTGGCTCACAATTTCAGTGTGTTAGTTCCATGGTTATCTGGGTCCAAGGCTGAAACTACATGGCAGGATGGTATGGCAGATGAAAGCTCTTCACGGCATGGTAGCTAGGGAGCAGAGATGGAGGAGAGGAGCCAGGGATGAGAATACACCCTTCCAAATCATGCCTTCAGTGATTTATCCCTTCTGACCAGGGTTTGTCACTGAATGTGAGATGTTTGGGAAATCTAAACTGTACAATTCTGTCCTTGGCCCCCAAAAGGCTTATGTCCATCTCATTATACAGAATGCATTTTAGTCCACTTCAAAGTAGCCAAAGTCTTAACATTTGCAGCTTTGCTGAAAAGTCCAAGTCAAGTCTCCTCTGAGACTCAGGACAAACTCTGTTGTAAGCCCCTGTAAAAATAAAAAAAGAAAATTAAATACTTTCAACACACAATGGCATAGAGTAAACATTTCCATTCCAAAAGGCAGGAATAGGGGGATACATAGAAATTGGACCAAAGCAAGACCAAAATCAAGCAGGGCAAACATTAAATTCTGTAGCTGAGGTCCAGCACCCAGGCAGGTTGTGGTGAGATATTAGTTCCACAGCTTTGCTGGTTGTAGCCTACATGGCCTCTGCCTTGGACTGGCTTCACTCACTGCCTGTGGCTTTCTTCATCAGTTGATCCATATTATTGGCATCTCCAACTTCCTAGTGTCTCCATGGCACCTTCAAATGAACTCTCATCACTTCATACATATCATCCTGTCAGTGGTAGCTGGCAAGGGTTGTGGCCTGGCCTCCTAGGCCTTCTTCTGAAATCTGCATGGAAATCTCATGACCTCATAACTCTTGCATTCTGAATGCCTGAGAAGTCAGAACCACATGGATGATGCCAAGGTCAGCTGGCTGGAGCATAGCCTGGTTTCTTTGGACATGCCTGTAGGCCCTCTGAGTGTTTGGATATTTAAACTCAGGGATGTACTTCCCTGTGTGGCTCTGAATGAGCAGGTAACCCATGGACTCTTAAACGAAAGATTTATAGTTTTGTACCCTTGAGCTGGTGATGGGTGGGGTCTTGCTGATTTCTGAGATGTCCTCTTCTTATCCTTGTAAAAGTACTTGGCTTCTTTATGATGTTAATCTTTTCAGCAGCCAAGCATTTCTTTGGCCCAAGCAGGCAGGTACTTCCTTTCCGGCAAAATGACAAACTTTTCAAATCATTTATCTCTGCCCTTTACTTCTGATTCTCATTGAAGATCTGGCTAAAAGCAGCCAGAAGTACCTATGCCACAGCCTAAATAATGGGCTGCCTTGAAATTTCCTCTTCCAGATTAATTAGTCTGCCACTGTGAATCTGAGTCTCCAGTGAAGTCTTAGAACATGGGAAAAATGTGGACACGTTTTCTGGCAAAGTGTAACACACTTGTTCTCTAGTCCAAGTGCCAGTAGGGTCCTTATTCCCCACTGAAATCTCCTGAGCCGAGTACTGTATGCATTCCTGTCAGCATTTTGGTCTTCTGAGCTTTGACCAGAATCTCACATCAAGCTTGGCTTACATCATTCTCAGTCTTCTCTAGCCGGCATTTCCAAACCTTTCCAGACTCCCCAGCAAATCAGCTCCAACAGCTTCTGAACCACATGGTCAGGTACAGTCACAGAAACGACCCTGCTTCTTTAGTACCAATTTCTGTTTTAGCATTCTCATCACTGGGACAAAAATACCTGACACCCACAATTTGATGGACGGGAGAAGTTTATTTTGGTTCACAATTTCAGTGGGTTCAGTCCATAGTCAACTGCTTCCGAGGCAGAGACTGCATGACAGAATGGCATGGCAGAGGAAAATGGCTGACTGCACAATGGCCACTAAATGGAGGATGAAGGGAGGAGCAGGAGACAAAAATACAGCCTTCCAAGTCATGCTCCCTGTGACTTGGTCATTTTCATTAGGCCCCACCTCTGAATGTGAGACTTTTGGGGGAACACCGCAGATCTAAACCACAACACATATCAATGTCCTCAAATATTTATTATCAAAACACCTCATATCCTTTCTAAAAGGACAGCTTTTTGAAATAAACAATGCATTATTATTATCTATAGTCGCCTTAATTTTTTGGAGAGCCTTTGTGCTGGTTTCCAAAGAAGCTGTACAACTTCACATCTCTACCAACAATGCACTGAGTTTCAGTTTCTCTGTATCATTACCAACACTTACTATTTTTTATTCATTTGCCTTTTATATAATTATTCTAACAGGTAGGAATTGATATCTCATTATGGTTTTCATTTACATATACCCATGATCAGTGATGTTGAGAATCTTTTCATATGCCTGTTGGCCATTTGTATGTATATTCTTTGTAGAAGTGTCTGTTCAAGTTCTGTACCCATTACAAATTTTTTTTAGCCATTGAATTGTATGAGTTCATATATTTCAGATATTAATATTTTATCAGATATGTGACTTGTAAATTTTTCTGATTCTGTAGGTTGCCTTTTCATTCTGTTGATAGTTTCCTTTGCTGTGCAGTAGTTTTTAGTAGTCCCGTCTTTCTATTTTTGCTTTTGTTTTCTATGCTTTTGGTGTCATATATAGGGATCATTGCCAAGAACAATGTTACAAAACTTTTCCCCTATTAAACTTACAGAGATTTTGAATTTCTAAATTGAATTTTCATATCATATTCCCAAGTCTTACTGTTCCTTGACCCACTCTTGACTTCTGCTAGCTTGAGTCAGGGTTGTTTATGTGCAGGGTGCTGCTTGGGTTGGGCAGTCACCATTCATTTCACTATGAGAGAGAGTCTCAGATGGAATACCTGTAAAATTACTTGGCATTTTTATCTTCAGGCAAGCTGGAAATTGTGGGTGTCATCATGGGCATTCTTTGGATGAAAGGGAGAAAAGGAAAGATAAGTGGCTGCAATGATGGAGTGAGGCTTTGGAATTTAGACCCTTTAAAAGAGCATCACTGTATCCTTGCCAGCAAAGCAATCCATGTTTACAGCCTCCACTTAATCATCATCCATTTACTTTGTAACCTCACGCAGTCTCAATTCTATCCTACATATCACGAAAGCATATTGCTTCCAAGAACACTAATAATCTTAGTCACCAAATCCTCTCTGTGGCATCTATCTTTGATGAGAATGCTTTCCTGGACAGGACCTCCTCCTAGTTTCCAAAGAATTATTCATCTCACTAATAGCATATTTTTATTGAGTGCTTCTTATGTTTCAGGTACTTCCTGGGATATGGAAACCAAGATAATAGATGGTAGATGATCGAAGAAACTGTAGGTGTAACTTTGGTAAGTAAAGAGTAAATCAATTAACATGAAGGAAAATAATGTTCTGAATTAGCACTCTTAAATACAGATAGAATACAAACAACATATGTAATTTTGAATTTTATAGTAACCACATTAAAATAAGTTAATCTTAATGTATTTTATTGTAATCAATATATCTAAAATATTATAGTTTCAACATATCAATATAAAATTATTAGAGATATTCACATTCTTTTTTGGTACTAATTCATCAAAACCTGTGCATGTGTATCTCTATAATGGTATGTGTTTTACACTTAAAAACCTGTTTTGACTTTGTTTTGACTTGCACTAGGTACATTTTAAATACTTGTTTGGCAAGCATATTGAACAATGACAATCTAGAGAGTAGAAATAGAACAAATATGAGACAATTTTTTGTTTAGAATTAGAGTGGTTTTTAAGCAATTCAGAATTATGACTGTCCAGTAATGTAAGAAACTTCTTTCCAGAGGAAGCTCTCTAGAGGGAATGAAGCTCAAACTGGTGATGTTAGTTGTCATTTTTCAGAGTTTAATGTCAATAATCTTTTTGTCTAGGATTTAATGACAGCAATTACAAAAGAACATTTGCCTTTAAAGCTTTTTTCTTCTCTCTCCAGTTACATTTAAAATAAGAACATTCTTGTGCAAAACGGGATTAATTCAATGGACAAGAAAAAACA
The DNA here is from genome assembly GCA_028451465.1 of Erethizon dorsatum. Lineage (NCBI taxonomy): Eukaryota > Metazoa > Chordata > Mammalia > Rodentia > Erethizontidae > Erethizon > Erethizon dorsatum. The sequence continues at coordinate 78,764,196 of CM051831.1, read as the reverse complement.
GGCTGTGATTTTTGTACTTAATTGGCCTATTAAAATAGTTAACCTAGGTTTGAATCTAGAAAACCCATATTGAAATTACCTCTGGCACACCTGCTGCAGATCATGGATCTGAGATCCCATAATATACTCTCTTACCCTACTAAGTCCTGTACAAAGGGCAAATACAGAAAGAATATTTTATTTGTATGTGAATAGAGTTATGGCTCTATAACTCACCAGCTTTAAAGCAGAGCCACAATTCATGGTATTCAGCCAGTACAAACAAAGATGAAGAAATACTAGCATTTTCACCATGGAGTATTGAGTACAGAAAAAAATAGAAATGTTAACCCACCTGGCATCACTGCACTGAAATATATCTAGTTTATGTGCTGTGCAAAGTGAGATATTTTTAAGTGACTTTAAGATACCGAAATAAATTGTGCAGACTGATATGCCTTGGGGGTTCTTCCTGGTGGTTGATATTATAAAGGGAAAACTACACAAATAATAAAGTAGATTTATAGATTTTAGAAGTTACCTAATCCAATGTATGGGGAGCAATCAGATGAATGATGCAGGCCAAGTGAATTTAGGTGTATGATTGACAGTTCAAATAATACAAGAAAATTGTTTTCAGATTTTCGTAGAAAAAAATGTATTAGATCAGGTCTAATTTCACTGTCACATAAATATGCCCTTCAAATTCCAAGGCAGTTAACCAGTATTCCTCAAGTTGAGTAAGTTTCATCTGAGAAAACTGTCTTCAAAAGACTGGTCCTGAGCTCATAGGCTGCAGTTTGTGTGTGCACAAAAAATAACACGGATAATTATACTGCTGATAGGAGGCAAGATGTCACACATTTTCTCCTGTTTTTATCCTTGGCCTGTTTTCCTTTCTTGTATCATCTCATGGTGTCTATTTTTGCTTTGTGGATAGTCAATAATTTGTCTTTTGACTTTATTTATGGTATAATTTGCTCAATCAAAGCCAAAAAAGCACAATTTTAATGTAGCCAAATTGCCCACTTTTATCAATAAGAATAAGTTAAAGCAGGGCATGGTGGTGCATGCCTGTAATCCCAGCACTTGGGAGGCTGAGGCAGGAGGATAGCCATGAGTTCAAGGCCATCCTGGATTGCATAGTGAGTTCAAGGCCCACTTTCACTACAGAGACACTGTCTCAAAAACAAACAAACAAATAAGAATAACTTAACTTTATATTTACAAATGCCTTCCCTCATACATGGTTAAACAAAATTTCTCCTAAATTATCTTTGAATACTTTAGTTATATTTTTAATTTATATTATTAATCTATCTGGGGTTTCTTTGCATGGGTTGACATAAGTCACTAAGAACATAAAAAGCTGATTTTCAACTAATAACAAAGAACAGAAAATTAAAGCAATATAACACACTTTTTATTCAGTGACAAAAATCTGTAGAATAGCTCCTGCTGGGGCACATACACAAACAGATATTCCTATGTATTGCTACTTGGCCTGTGATTTACTACATACTCTTTGAAATGTAACCTGATAATATGTTTATTTTGGGAATATAACACTTGAAGTTTTAAAGGCACTGCTGTATAAAAATAAAAAGAAGTTCAAAGCAGCACTGTATATTAACTATAAAATCCACCATGTTGTGAGGCTCCAGATATATTACCCATAAGTAGGTAAATCCTGGAATGTCCTTGGAATATCAGTTATATAGAAAATGATGTAGCCATTTAACAAAGAATGAGATATTTGTATATTGATCTAGAAAGATGTCAAAAACATATTCATAAGTAAGAAAAATGAGCTATAAGACACCTTTTATTTCATTGTCTCATTTTTCAAATTAAAAAGTTTTATGTGTGCATTCATGTATCTTCGTATGAATGCAGAGGAAGATGTGGAAGGATACATACCAAATTGTTGACTTTTGTTAACTCAGAGATGGAGAGTGGAAGAAAGAATATCATTTAACATTTCCTTATACAGTTCTGCTCTGTCTACAATGTTGCCCCAAATTCCACTACTTATGTTTTTTTATAAAAAACAATTAACTGTGGGGGGGGGATTAAAAGACTGCTGATGTTGCTAGTTTGAGCTTCATTCCCAGTAGAGAGCTTCCTCTGGAAAGATGTTTCTTACATTACTGGACAGTCATAATTCTGAATTGCTTAAAAATCACTCTAATTGTAAACCAAAATGTCTCGTATTTGTTCTATTTCTACTCTCTAGATTGTCATTGTTCAATATGCTTGCCAGACAAGTATTTAAAATGTACCTTGTGCAAGTCAAAATAGGTTTTTAAGTGTAAAACACATACCATTATAGAGATACGCATGCACAGGTTTTGCTGAATTAGTACCAAAAAAGAATGTAAATATCCCGTTAATAATTTTATATGATCATATGTTGAAATTATAATATTTTAGATATATTGATTATAGTAAAATACATTAAGATTAACTTATTTTAATGTGGTTACTATAAAGTTCAAAATTACAGAAAAATTTTCTAGACCCCAAAATGAATCAGATTCAGCTAACTAGATATTCAAACACTTGAATGAATTTAATTAAATTTTTAACCAAATGGCAGAAACTTTTAGCTTTGGAGATTTTTTTGGCAGCCTAGGTAAAACTTAAATTCTTTAAAAACAACTAATGCAGATTTGCAAAGGCAAGTAAGGCTTCTTTCTAGGTCTCTCTACATAATTCATGTCTGGATCATGAAACCATATAAACTGTCCATGGATGGTCTCATGACTCACAGGGCACAAAGAAAGTGTAATGTGTAGTTAACATGTTACTGTTTATGAAGTTCAGAAAGATATTTTATGTTTTGACATAAGAGCTCACAACACAGGTTTATCTGTGAAGTACTTATGGGAAGGTCATAAAGTGATCTCAGATGATGATTGTGTCTTCCACTGACGTCAGGACCATTTCATAGTTTGCTGTTTGGTGTATTTTTAGATTCTAATGGCACAGCTGGTGTATTTAATAGCATCAATCTTTGACTCATACATTTACTGTTAACCTTTATCATCTATTTTTAACAGAGAAGCAGCTATGGGATGGCAAAAATCTTCCACTCCTCCAAGTGTTCTTTTTACCAGGAAAAGTAACCATTAAATGTTTCAATCACATGCTATGAAACTAGGGGAGCTTTCGTACTTAATTTGGAGAGGAAAGGTGATGGAGACAGAGCAAGGGACATGGTGCTAGTAGCAATTGCAATTTCTTAACCGTACAACACTGAGGAAGAGACTTAGGCTTTCTAAACATCACTTTTCTCCCTGTAAAATGGAGATAGTACCTCTTTTTATGCACCATTTAAAGCCCTTTCTGTGTCAGGAAACCAGTTTCAGAATCCAAATATCAGAAAAACCAGCTTTCAATGGGCTTAAGCAACACGGAAGCTTATTATGACAAGTAATTAATTGGAAACCTTGAAATAAGGTGGGTTCCAGGTGTGAAATAATCAGTGGCTCCAAGAGGTCACTGATGACCCAGGATACTTACACTTCTTCCTCTGTCAGTGTAGATGTCCCCTCTAGCTACTTCCCCTTATAATTACAAGGTGATTGGTAGTGGCTATAGGGGATGGATTCTTCCTTGTCCTGCATAGCCGAAATCTTTTGCTTCACTGATTAGATTAACTTAGGTCACACATGAACTCTCCACCAGGTGAAATAGGGAACATTCTGATCCAACTGGCATGGGCAAAAGCAAAAATGAGAATTACAGGGCTGATGAGATGGCTCAGCGGCATAAGCGCCTGCCTTGCAAGCGCGAGGGCCCGAGTTCGACTCCCAGATCCCACATACGAAAAAGGGGCTGGTGATATCGCTCAGCGGCACGGGTGCCTGTTGGCACATGAGGTCCTGAGGTCGACCCCCCGGTACCCACAAAAAAAAAAAAAATGAGAGTTACAAACCGATTCAAAAACCCAATCCCAAAGCTTTGATGTGTTTGCAAGTTTTTGAGTTATCATACTGTATAAATTATGTAAAAAATACAATGAGAAAAAATTCACTGAACATCATGTTGGAGGCTCAGAGCTCTTCACTTTCTAGGTAAGAAGGTCCTCTTCTGGCATTCACATCATCATTTTCAGGATGGATGGAGGGTATCCTAGAACACTGAGTATTTCTGGGATAACCTTCATCTCTCCTTTTCCCTCAATACTCACAGCCTTAGCACCACCTTCCGCCTTGAAATCTGTAGGATAAAGCTCCTTATGAATTTCCTTCCAATCCTCGCTGTCTGTACGTGATTCCCAGAGCCTCTCTCAGCTGGAAGAACTCAGATCCCCATGCAGATGCATAGCATTGGTTTTATGCTTTTCTTCCATGTTACATTGTGGAGAATACATTATATATTCTTTTACTTGTCTGAAGGTTTCCTTCCCTAAATTGGAAATTTTATTGTTCTCCTCATTTTTGATCCTCAGAACCTAGAACAGAGCCTGGCATCTACAGAGCTTGAAATATCTCTGCTGAAAGAATGAACATATAAGAACACACACACACACACACACACACATACACACACACACACTTTATAAAGGCTGTCTTTTAAAGTCATCACCTTAAAAGATATCCATTTATTACAGTGATGCCACTTTTGTTTAAAAATACTTACGTTAAAATTTTAATATGTCAAGTGTCTAATACTATTAAGTTTAATTATGTAAAGCCATTTTTAATTGTATATATTCATACTTACCCAGCTGGCATTTGAGGAAACTGAAGACTTCAGTGATAACTCACCATGTCCCTAATTCTATCAAATTTCAATATGTAAAGAATTGAGGGCCGGTGAGATGGCTCAGCCACATAAGCTCCTGCCTGGCAAGTGCGAGGTCCTGAGTTTGACTCCCGGTACCCACATACGAAAAAAAAAGGGACGGTGATATCGCTCAGTCGCACGGGTGCCTCCTGGTGCGCGAGGTCCTGAGTTTGACCCCTGGTATCCACAAAAAAAAAAAAAAAAAAAAAAAAGAATTGAAAAATCAGTTAAGGTAATCGATGGGAGACTTATGGAACAGGAATTCAATGAGGGCTCTTTTTCGTGGCCATATATTTTGATTCATATAACATTGGCTGTAACATTTAGCTCCTGTGTCAGATATATATAAAAAAGTTTGCTCGTTGGAAATGCTATGATAATCACAGAGAAAAGTTTATATGTAAAATAGATATACCTTTTATCCTCTCAAGAATTTGGCAAGCGTCTTGAGATGTAGGTGAGTAGATAGTTACCAGCTGAAAATAATTTCCCTGAATTATTTTCACTTTGTTCATTCAAAATTCTACAGCTATTTCTAAGACATGAGGTAATAAAGATTTAATATTGCTACCCCTAAAAGAAGTTCACGGCTGGGGGTGGGAGGAAGCCTTATAATAGTTTGGGTACATTGTTTTACAGATAAGGAAAAGAACAATTACTTCGTGGCTGTAATAACATTATTATTTACTGCAGGAAGCTCTAGACCTTTGTATGTCATATCTAATTGCTAGTAAATACAGGTTAATCCCTGATTAACTGAGCACTGACTTCTGGTAAAAATAATGCTGACCATACAACATGGATTGTTAGAGCATCAGATTTATGCAGTAAATCTTTTATTAAATCCAGCAAATTGTATATTTATCAAAATTTGCCGTATTTTAATAAAAAGTGACTCCAATATTATATACCTTACTTTAATTATTTATCTCAACTTTAGTCTTCCTATCAAAGAACTAGCCTATACAGTATTTTTTTATATCTGGTTATGTATGAATATATATATTAACCTAGTAATGTTTAGAGAAAAAACAGAACAGAGAAACACTTCTATATTAAAAGAATACTAATAGCTATTACTTACTGAGTACCCTTATTATTAAGTTGTGTGTTAGTGTCTGTGCTGAATATTTTACACATCATTTCATTCATGCTCATTAATACTTATATGAAGTGTGTACTATTGCTGTCATCTCGAGTTTACAGATGAAGAAATAGGCTTTGTGATGCTTTGACACAAGATCCAACTGTTAGTAGCAGAATGAGATCAAAACCTAGGCAGTATAGACCTAGATCACTCCATCATGAAGTGAGCACATACTGAGAACAACACTACACAAAATAATAGCAATAATTATAATTTATTAAAAGCAACGATTGTAAGACCAAGTGTATGACTTTATTCCTACTGAGTCAGATTTCCACTGGGCCTTGCTACTCAGTGGTTAATAAGAGTAGCTGGCAGCTAAGGCTGATCCTGCCAATGTCTTGCTCCTGGTGGGCTGAACAAGTCAGCATTTGGTAACAATCGTGTCATACCTGCCCTACTCACCTATTGGCCTGTAAAGTGCAGAAGCAATCAGGCCTGGCCAGCCCTAGTCTGGAATCTCCAGGTTTGTGAACAGGAGTACTGGAGAATTGTTGTCTGCTCAGTTTAATGGCCAGTTCTCTTGGGAAAGTCAAAACTCCTCACATGGCTTTCTGGAAAGGTCTTTTGCCATTACCTATTATCGCAGCAGCCACCCATTCATAATTATAAATCAGATGAGAGGGAACAGTGTGAATTGTGTAGTATAAATGATTCTGAATTATGCTCCCCTGAACTCCTGTGAAGGGCAGGCCCTGAAACTCCATTCCTGCCTCAACTTCTACATCAACTTTTCTTTCTACGTGAAGCCCACTTTGGGATTCTATGTGAGATTTCATAGTTCATGATGTATTCTCTGTGCAAATACATTTGCAGTTGTTAGTAGAGCATGGAGGCAAATTCATTATTCCATTTGGGAGAAGATGCACTCTAAGATCCAGGGGATACATTTGTTATTGCATGATTTCAAAGTTTCTTCAAAGAGTGATATGAAGGATACAATGAATAAAAGATTAAAAATGACACTTTGCAACTGACAAATTTTCATGGTATGCCTTTGTTTTGTTAAGATAGTAAGTAAAGAAAGAATTAATGAGAAGTGACTTAGAATAAGTTTTAAAATTTTTCTTTAAAGAACAAGGGAATCCTTTCATAACTTGGTGTCAATGGAAAAACTTTGGCTTCTATTCTAGAAAAAGAATCATGCACGGAAAACCCCCAGTCAAGGGTCACTTTTAACTGAAACTGAAAGAATATAGAAGTTCCGAGTATAAAACCAGAGAGAGTCAGAGACAAACATTCTCCAAGCTGAAAAGAAATGTGATAGTTTTCTGTTATCTTTTGGAAAGTTTTATAAAGTTGTTGGTCATTTTCCTCGATCTAATTATTTAGTCACCTGTGCAGAACGAAAACTAAATACCACTTAAGAGCTTGGGGGAGAATGAATCTAGCCTTACCAGGAGGAAATATTCTTTTCCTTTTGTTCCTTTAAAGGAAATTTTATTGTTGAAGGAGTCATTCCATTAACATGCATAAAGTTCCCTTAGTGGGTCTTAGTGGTGGAGCTTATGTTACATTGTTAATATGGGCTTTAAATATTTTCTCTGTCATTTGTCAATAGGAATTACATTGCCTTCTGGGGTCACAGAAGACCTAGGAAGATGATTTGTATGTGGTTGAAAAGCAACTTGTTATCTTATTGTTCTATCAGTGACAAAAGGGACACTTTCCTCTGTTCTCTAGAGATAAGGATGGTCTTTTCTTTTTTTTTTTTTTTGGTACTGGGAATCAAACTCACGACCTCACGCTTGCCAGGCAAAGGTTTTGCTTTTCTACCAGAGCAATTTAATTTCATAATTATCTGCTGGCACTTGCATCTTTACACCCCTTATAAAGTCACTTCTGTATTGTACAGCTAGAAACTTGGACACTATGTTTCTTGGACTCTCTTGCTTCTCAGGGATCCAAATTACGAGGGCTCTGCTAGTGGGATACTCTTATCACATGGGATTGGAAATGTGGAAGAGGCACACACTTGCTTTTTTATTTTTTTGGTCCTCTGGCAATGTTGACAAGTGATTGAATAAGCTTCCCAGATTGAATGGCTGTCATTTTACCCATTTTGTAGCTGGGAACAGCTGAGAAATTGGCAGTCACTACTTGCATATTGTTCTGTTTCTGGGCGGCAGCACTTTTCTTTATCGTGTGAGCAAAAATACATGGCAGCTCTTCCTGACATTCTCTCTTCTAGTCTTTCCAACAGTTTTATAAGTACATAATTGATTACACTGAATCCTTTCTTGGTGTACTAGTCAGAATTTTCCAGAGAGAACCAATAGAATTTATCTACTGGCAATGTATTTATATAGAGATAAAATAAAATAAAATATATTTAGAGATAGAGTGATTGATAGACTGATATATAGACATAGATATGTAGATATATGAAACAGGATTTCTTAGGGGAATTGGTTCATATGATTACGGAGGCTAAAAAAATCTCATGATAAGCAGGAAAGCATGACTTAGTCCTAGTCGGAAGACATCAGAATCATGAAAGCCAATTATATGATCCTCAGTCTGAGGTTGAGGGCTCGAGAACCCAGGGGCTGCTGGTACAAATCCTTGAGCTCAATGCCTGGAGAACCTGGAAACCTGTTGTCCAAGGGTAGAAGAAGGATGTCCCAGCTCCTCAAGAGAGAATGAATGAATTTGACTTTTCTTGCTCTTTTTGTTCTATTTGGTTTTCAGATGACTGGATGGTGACCATCCATCTTGGGTGAGGGAGGATCTTCCTTACTCAGCCTAGTGACTCAGTTTCTCTTGCCCATAGCTCCAGCCTCCAGGAGATTCAAGGGAAGTGGCCTCTTTTGTGAATTACCTTCCTTAGCCTTTTGCCTTTGTTTCATAAACGGTCTCCGAAGCTGTTGATAGCTAGTGTGAATGAAGAATGAGAGCCAGCTTGGTTTTACTGCAGGCAGCAGAAGGGAGGGCATAATTTCTTCCTTCCTAGAGGAAATGGAAGTGGGTAAATGAGTATGGTCAAGTGAGCAATTTCCATCTGCTGCATTGCAACTTCTAGGTGAGTTCCTCTGTAGTAAAGAGAAAGAGATGAGGTAAAAAAGCAGTGAGTACCTGTTATTGATGGAAATGCCATTTATATAAATGTGGACAATCCCAGGGAACAATCTGTTTAAGATAATGTTTCTTTTGACTCTGAAAAACTATGAATCTCTCATATGTGGTGGAACGTAGAGGGAGGACAACTTTACCAAGAGGCTGGAAATCAGAGTTCTAGCTCCCACTTTATCTCAGACAGGGTAGAGGAATTCACATATCCCTTGTGGCTCTAGCGGGCCTCTGCCAGCACGGGACTGAACAGACGATACCTGAGGTTGATTCTGGTTCAAGATCTGTAGTTCTGTGATATCATAAACTGGGTTGTACATCCAAGGTCTGTATTTCATTTTCAGCTTGTGATCTTACACTAAATAAGTTTATGCATATCTATATATCGTATATATTATATACATAACATATACAGTGCTTAGAAGAAGATGTGGCACATAAATGTTTACTAAATTAGTCTTTGTTCTGATTCAGGAAAGTCAAATAATGAACAACTTCATTTCCACTTTCCCCAAACAGAATTCTGGTATTCCGGATGTGAGCTGACTTTTGGACTAGGCCAAACCCACAATTTCCTGAAACATTGTTAACCTCTGATGACTTTCTGTGCAATAAACCCCTTCCCCCAAACTGCCAAGAGACTGAGACGCATCCATTTCCTTTCTTACAAGACAGCCGATTGTTTGCCAGCATCAATCATAATTCCCGACTAACAAGTAATGTAGTTTCCAACCCTTTGCAGTTTAAATCTATAAATACAGGCATCATTTTGCTAAGCCTACAACCATATTTTCAAGATTGCTTGAATCTGTTTTCTTGGATTGCAATACTAATTAGCCCCAAATACATGTAATTTTCTTTGTTCTTGGCCAGGTTGATTTATTTCTTGGTTGACAAACATGAGCTTATGTATTGGAAAGGAACTTATTGGCATTGGCTGTGGGTTAGGCACCAGCAGCTCTGAGCACCAGCAGGGTATTCGGGAAACACTTGTTTTATTGTCTTGGCCTTGGCTGTTAAACTCAGTAACTATTGAGAGGGAGAAGCTAGAAGTTTTCTGCTTAATTAGCAGTTCTGCTCCCACTGAGTCAACCAATACCCTTCATTTCTTTTTCTTCATTCAATGCTGAGATCTTTCATCACATTAACTGTCAGGGGATGTTAATGAGAACCAGAAAGGAAGCAGGGATTCTGAGCAATCCAAATAGATTTTGCTAGATTCTTCCCATTAAATCCTATATTGTATATGAACAAGAGTTCCTGGGATGCTTTTAGAGACCATTTAACTTACAAATGAAAGAAAAGAACATTATTGCTTTTGCAACCTATAGTCAATTAAAAGTAGCAAACTTCCAGTTTTGCTAGATTTGGTTTTCAGATATTGCTAGAACCAATCATATAAAAAACAAGAGGTGCAAATTACCACAGGTCAAGGAATATATAAATTGATCAACGTTGACAAATTAACTTTAAAAATAACAATATGAGTTTATTTAGTGTGGGTTCACATAGATCTCTCCCACTGACAGTCGTGAAGAGCAGCACTGAATGACAATAGATGCTAGTCACAGTGGGGATTCTGAATCATAAAAAAGTTTAAAAATCTCTTCAGGGTGTTTTGTAGAAGACATCAGACAAGCATGTCATCCATATTCAAAAATTTTCATTGGAAGAACTGTATATATTAGAAATTGAAGATACCGATAACTTTTAAATTTCATGAAAAGGGTGCACATGTCTAACACTTTATTTCTTAAGGTTGCCAACAAGTTACTTACTGCTGGGTTTTGCTAATACCATCTCCCTGGTTTTATGGCTTAAACATATAAATTGGGGGGGACACAAACATCCAGCCCATAACCTCAGGTATAAGGCAGTAAGATGACTTTCAGGCCTTCTAAGTTGGAGGGACAGGGCTGCTAAAGTCTGTTCTTGTCAGGCTTGTCTCAGGCACTGCTGAACATGAAGGTGAATGGTGTCTGTGACTTCTGCTGATAGAGGTTGAGGCGAGCAGCACCTTAGTTTTTAGAATGCTCAAACTTCTGATCGTTGCAGATTTGGATATTCCAAGGGTTGCATTGCATTGCAGATTTTTATCTTTTATTTCTTTATTAATTACAGACTCATATGTTATGATTCTTTGCAGTGATGAAGCTCAAGAAGACTTGAATATAGTGGAAAGATGAAAGGCATTCAAATCAAGAAAACAGATGGCAAATGGCATGAGAAAATAGTATGACCACAATTGCATGAGAAAAGTAGTTAGTTTTTTAAATTTTAACTCCAGTATGAGAAGGATATCCATTGGACTCAAGGAAATCAAGTATGTGATGTTTGTAATTATTGTGAAAGGAATTCAAAAGAAAGACAGATGGAGATACAAATATCATACAATCCATCTTAAAAGGAGTTGTTTAAAATTTTTTTTCAGAGAGAATTTAAAGAAGGCAGTGAATTTTACATATTTTAGGTATAGCTTGAATGTAAAGAAGTTGCATACTTACTGGGTCTCAGTAAAATCACCAATATGTTCCAGAACATATTTCTAAATCTTGTACTTCAAAGCAACATTAGAACTTTGCTACAAGACCTGTTCCTAATACCTTATTCCTCCTTATTTAAAATTTCATGATGGAAACATTTACATTTGGAAGGTTGAAAAAACAATTCCTAACACTGTAAAATTACTTCTACTTCTTGGCATAAAATATTATTTTTTTTAAATTCTATTTTGTTGGTACAAATTTACTGTACATAATGATTACATTCATCTTGGGCAAATAGCACATGTTCATAACATGTCATAATTCTTTTTGTTCATCCCTTTTCCCTCCCTCCCTCCCTCCCTCACCCTCCCTCCCTCCCTCCCCTTTCCCTCCTTCCCTCTTGCAGACACATTTCAGGTGCTCAATGGCTACATGTAGTTAGTAGCTTCCAGCCTGGACAGAGAAAATCTGGGCACAGTGATGGTGAACCTGTGGCATGCATGCTGCAGCAGGCTGTTTGTTATCACTGAAAGCTCTAAAAGGTTTGCCATCACTGATCTAGGACATTTTCTTCTACCCTTCCTGTTCCCTATGAAAAAAATGATAAAAGGTCAATTATTACAATCCCTCATCCACAATGTCTGCCCCCCCATCGTTACCTTCATTTCCTTGGGGTCTTTATCCTAGAAGAGTGACTCTGCTTGCTCTGTTACTAACATAACTTTCTCTTTCTTGCATTTAGCTCTTTTTTGCAAAGCCTGCACCTGCCAACCCTTCAACCTTGCCTGGTTCAAGATCTCTCAACACATGTTCCTCAGCAAGCCTTTATGTGATCTTGCTCTCTGCTTTCCCTTGTCCAGAGGTTGGTAGCTATGTTAACATTTGATATGTAAGTATAGAGTTAATATCCAGTTTTTATCATTTTTTGTGTGGATGTTTATCTCCTCAAACAGAACCAACTGATTCTTTTATATCCTTTCTTCACAAGGGGTTAAAATGAGTGTTCATACATTGACTAACCAAGATATAGTATGCTAATTTTTTTACAGTCATAAATAAACTAACGAACCATATATCTTATTATTTGTCCTTTCACAGGTTCAGCCATTTACTTATCTGCCAAATAATTATTTGTTAGGAGTCAAAGATTGCTAGGTAATGGCAATATAGCATTTATAATATATCATGGACACCTTTCAACATTAGTGGTTTTCTGTGAATTTGAAATATTTTACTCTGTTATTTATTTCCTTGCCTTCTAGCATTATAGAGTGGGGGGGGGGGACACTAGAGATCATCTAGTGCTCACATTTTGAATTTTTATAAATGTGGAAACTGAAATTCAGAGAGGCTGTGATTATCTAAGATTTCAGAACTTACTAATGTTGGAGCTGAGACTAGAAATAGGTCTTTCTTTTTCAGTAATTACTTATGCTTCCTCTGGATTGTTATTACTGGAAAAATTATACGAATTTGTAAACTACTGAACCATATGTTTGCGTCACAAACATAGATTTTACGTCAAACAACATAACTAATCCTGTTACATATCAGAGCCAATTTTCCACTTGAGATATTTCTGTTGTCTTAAGCATTCTTCCTTCTCTTTATTGTGGCAGATTTTCAAAAGAGCTGAAATTTTCACACTCTAATATTAATTTGTGTGTAAGAGGCATTTAGAAAGAAGAGAACATGTTCTCAAAAGTTAATTACAACTTTCATTTTCCCATGGTTTTCTGCTTCCAGGATTCTGACTCTCTAGTCAGTAAAAGTTTAGGTGTCCCTGTTACCAACATAAGAATCTGCAAGGAAATTTGATGCACACCATTTCCAAAGATATATTTTCAGTTTATCTCAGGGTTAGATCAGATGATGAAAATGCAGTTTCACAGACTGTCTTTCATTTTAATAAATGAAAGGAGTAAACAAAGTTTGCAAGATGGACAGATGTAAGTTATATATAATATTGTTTAAATAAATTTGTTTATCTTAGGGTTAGATCAGGTGATGAAAATACAGTTTCACAAGATTGTCTTTCATTTTAACAAATGAAAGGAGTGAACAAAGTTTGCAAGATGGACAGATGTAAGTTATATATAATATTGTTTAAATAAATTTAGAGTCTAAATGTACAGCAATGGCATTTCTTAAACAAAAAGTATATTTAACTTTTTTTCTGCACTGGGCATTTTGTAAAAATTTTCCTCAACTATGTGTGATTTTTAAAGCTCTCAGTGTGGTAGAATATGATCTGCATAAGATATATTTATTAAATTATTTAAAATTGCTGGGTGTGGTGGTGCATACCTATAATTCCAGCACTAGGGAAGTTGAGGCAGGAGGATTGGCATGAGTTTGAGGCCAGCCTGGGCTATATAGTGAGTTCAAGACTAGCCTGGAGTACATAGTGAGACCCTGTCTCAAAAAATTAAAAGATATTATTTAAAGTTATATATTGTTAAGATGTAGTCTTTGTACTATTATGTCTAAATAACCTCAGGTACAGTGCTTATTCCTGGGGTCATCACGAACCTACTGGATTTACATTTTTAATACATTTTTCAGGTGACTGTTATGCCTATGAAATTTTAGAAACTTTTGATTCAAAGGGAGAGAAAAGATTAAATTTAAAATTATCCCTGTCTCTTAAGATGCACCGATATTTTCCCTGCCAGCTGTTTTTCATGGCATCTTAAAAGAAGTCAGCTCCTCCGTAATGATTAAAAAGACCAGATATTCTGAAGATTCCAGGTGAGTAGCTTGTTCAGTTAAATATATGCATTAATTTAGCTTACCTGAATATTAATCAATTAAATAATCAAAAGTTCAAACGTATTCAAATATTTTTGAAGCTATTTGTATATGAGGTCAAATAGCTTTAACTGATTCATTATATGTATTTTTATATGATTGAATGAAACATTCCTCATTATAAATAAAGAATATAAATATCTTTATATTTCTTAATTGAATTACTTAAAATTTAGAAATTGCCTATAGAGGCAACATTCTAAATTACATTTGGGTTCTCAGGCTGCTTCTGAATACTTTTTTATTCATACAACTGGTTTAAGTGTCACTTATGGCCTCTAATCCTTATCAAAATATTGAACCTTGAACCTGATTGCAGAGTCCAAGAAGGCCTAGGGGCCTGACAGTCCTTTGAACCTTTACTTTCTCTGGGCCCCAAGAGAGGAGTGGAGGAGAGTTGTGGTTGGTGGGCGGAGCCTTCTACGGGGCAATCCAGTCCCTCAGCAACCTGTGAGGAGGCGGAGCTGGCAGTGAGGTGTGTGTGTTTGTGTGTGGTATCTCTAGTTGCAAAGGTGTAGGATAGTTGTGTCTAAGAGAGGCCCCTCATGCTAGTGACAGTAGACTATGAAAAATAAGATTGATTAGAGTGGACCTTGTCTATTACCCCCACAATTCGGATTTTACCTCGTGGTACCTACTTATAGGGTGCGGTGCTGATATAAGTACTGTCTTCTTATAATGTTAACATGTGGTTCAAACTGATGATTGAAATGTTCAGAAGGAAAAAATTCACTACTCCAATTGTAGCGATGTTGTGCCCAGGTCCCTTTCAACACACTTTCTGCTTCTGCGCACCCTTCCACCAGGCTCCGTGAATTTTCCCTTCCATGAGTGGCACCTTCCACTGTTCGGAGGACTGCCTTGGACCTCCAAGATCCACCTTGCCATAGGCAGTAGGAGCCTACAGTGCTTGGGGTTTTTTTCCCAGCCTTGTATCCCACTACCAGCTGTCGACTACTGACCGACTGGTCCCAGGATATTAAAGCTCGGCCCGCACTCTTTGACTCCAGCAGGACAAAACCATTACGTGTAATTTACACTTCAGGATTTCCCTGTACAACCAGGCTGGAACTGCCCTGCCAGGGACAATTAAGTGACACCTGACTTGGTTTATTCCCTGCACTTGCTGCTTCCTGTCCTCCAGGGCCAATTTCTGCTGTAAGCACTTTTCAATGAATTATTTGCATGTAAATCCTTATCCTGTTCCAGGTTCATTTTTGTGGAATCTGACCTAAAACACTCCGCTATCAAGTGGGTTCAGATTTTTATGCTTTCTCCTATTTTCAAAAAAAATCTATAACCATAGCATAGTCAAAATCACACCACATACACAGACATCTACTTTTATCCTGTTAATGTTATTTTAATCGTACCATTAATGGCTGTAGAATCTTTTACTGGGGTCTGAGTTTAATAAACTATTTTAGCTTATCAAATATGTATGTTGTATTTTCAATTTTGGAAAGAATTCTATGATGAATAGCTCAAACTTTATTGTGTTACTGTAGGATATATTTACAAAATATATATGAACAATTTTTCTATTTAAATTGACAAAATATTTATATATTTATCATGTGCAATATATTGTTTTGAAATCTATATGTTTTGTGCAGTGATTAAATCAAGCTAATTACCCCATTCATTACCATACATACTTATTTTTTTATGTTGATAACACCTAAATCTACTCTTAACAATTTTTAAGAGTTGTTATTAACTACAGGTACCATGCTGCACAAATTTATTAAAGTATCAATCATTATTCTTCCAAAGAGGCGATACTTGCTTTTTCGTTTTTTAGAATTTCTATGCTTATTTAAAAATGTTTGATTATTTAATCTAAATTGAATATACACACATACCAATTTTGGTATATTGACTTTTCTGGAGACAAAGAGAATGGATCAAAATAGTGGTGTTTCACCAAACAGATATGGAATTTGGATGGGGTTGTGTGAGGGAAGACATTAACATGCATGGAGTACGTGCCATGTGATCAACTTTTGACATACAGTATAAGGAATGGAGTACGTTTAAGGAGACTTGTCATTCTTGACGTGAGAAGGGCTTGCAATAGATAGAGGAAAGAAAAAGGAAGCAGTAAAACAGGCTCAATAATCTTTTTTTTTTTTTTTTTTTTTTATGTGGGTACCAGGAGTTGAACTCAGGACCTCACACTTGCCAGGCAGGTGCTTATGCCGCTGAGCCGTCTCACTGGCTCAGGCTCAATAATCTTTACAGTGCTCCTTTTCTCTTTGTGCTACACATTAAGTGCCTAACCATATATTAGATAGAGAAATTTGAAGAATAATTGGTAATTTTGGGTTTTACACTTTAAAATGGTGATAAATAGCTATTGAGTAATTTAAGTAAAAACAGATTTTTTTTTACCATATGGTGGATCTTTAGAATTGATTTTAGCTGAAAAAGCTACATATCTTGAGATTATTGTCTACTGAGTCTGAGGAACCATATTTTCATTTATCTATCATGAATTTAAGCATTTTAATGAAGTTAGTGCTACTGGGGAAACATTGTAACTCTGCTTTTTAGCTGTATCTATAACTGGTTGCTCATCTTCTGGTTCTCTTTTTTTTTTGTGGGTACCGGGAGTCGACCTCAGGACCTCACTGGCCAGCAAGCGCTTGTGCCGCTGAGCGATATCACCGGCCCTTTTTTTCCTTTATGTGGGTTCCGGGAGTCAAACCAGGACCTCGCGCTTGCCGGGCAGGCGCTTATGCCGCTGAGCTATCTCACTGGCCCCATCTTCTGGTTTTTATGACTTGTTCTAAAGGCATTTTTTTTGTGGCATTGGAGATGGGGAATGGAGTACAACACAAAATAATTTTATTCTAGTCAAGCTGGTTAAACCAGTTCCTTTTGCAGATGGTGACAAAGTTTTATAATATTTAAGTGATATAAGGAAACAGTAAATGTAATAATACCTGACATTTGAATAGAAACTTTTTGTTTACACACACTTCCACAATACATTATTTAATTTTTGTAGCAGTATGAGATAGACTTATCTTGAATCTAGAACCTGACTTCAATGTCCATGTGTTATAAAATGCTGGAATGAGTAGAAAAGGAGTCGTAGAAATGTCCAATAATAGATTTCACATGTAAAGGGTTTGTGACATAGACATAATGTACTGCAAACATGTACAAAAACAAAACAAAACAAAACAAGGGGATCAAAAGAGGGGTGGAGGGGGAGGGAAGGAAGGGAAAGGAGATAAAGGAATCAAGATGTGTTATATACATTGTACATGTACTAACTTTTTTTTTTTTTTGTATATACCGGGGGTCGACCTCAGGACCTCGCGTGCCAGCAGGTGCCCATGCCGGTGAGCGATATCACTGGCCCCTTTTTCGTATGTGGGTTCCGGGAGTCAAACTCGGGCCCTCGCGCTTGCCAGGCAGGCGCTTATGCCACTGAGCCATCTCACCGGCCCACATGTACTAACTTTGCACAGGGGTGTGAACATTATGTACCATACACGTGTACTAATGAACTGAAATTTTTTTGGAAAAGACATTTTCCTTCTTAAGAGAAAAAATACAAACAAGTGGGTTAACAAAAGGAGAGGGCAAAGCATACCCAAGGAAGAAATGTTTTATGCTGAGCACTGAGTTGTCAGAAGGAAGTTTCAGTGTTTCTGCCCCAGTTTCAGTCTACTGTTTGAAACAATTTATAAATGTTTAAGCCCAATGACTGGAAACAGAATAACTGACATCCCTAAGTCACCTGCAGGAATTTTGAGTAGTGAGTTTCTACTCTTCAAGTTTGACAGCCTTCAAGGTTGACTTACTGTGCTAACAAATTTACAGGAAATATGTCGTAATCTTTACAATATCCTGATGAAATGAGCCCAGTTATCACCTTCTCGAACAAGGAAAATGAACTATAGAGAAGGTAAACAATGGGCGGTGAGTGAATGAGCTGTGATTGGATATCAGATTACCTGACTCCAAAGTTCGTATATTTAACTATTATACTCTACTACAGGGCAGATATTAAGGGCACCTATCAGAGTTATCTAAACAAAAAATATTGCTATTTAGCACTGTATTCTAACCAGGTGAACTTTCCCTCAAATTTCCCAGTTAATTGGTTATTCAAGTTAACGGCCCTCTTGAAGCAGCCTGGAGAGCTTCCTCTTACGCAGGCTGTCGGGCAGAGCTCACTTCTCCACTAGACCACTGGGAAGATGCAGGGTCCCTTCACGAGGCAGCAACATGACCAGAGTGGAAAGGAGGTTTAGCCCACTCAGCAGCAGCTTCTATGATCGTAGTGTTTATCTCTGTGACTGCTGACTTTGCCTCTTTATGGATGAGAAATCTGAAGTACAGGGATATTAGATTTTCCTGGTTTTAGTAAACTTATAACCTTTTTGGAGACAAAAGAATAATGTTTTTGACTTGAAGAGGTTTCTATTAAGCAAAAATGACTTGAAAGATAAGTGTTTCAAGACCTCCTTTGGTAGGCTATTCTGGAAACCAAATAAACACTAGAACATTATAGTCTCAAGGTGCATCCATTTATATTACTCCAACTAGATACTTCAGAGAGTAAAAGCTTTCTGCATTTGGTTCAGTTCTAAAAATACTATGCTCTAATAGAGAAGAGATATTTCTTTGGTTAAAAAAAATAAAGTTTTTTTTTCTTCTCAGAATGATAACTTCCTCGTTTCTTGCCTTTTGAGAAAATGTGTGTTCTGTCTACAGCTAAGAGTGCAGATCTGTGTGTTGATCAAGACAGAAGTGAGACCTGAGAAAACACAGACCTGAGGTAAATAGTTCCAGGAAACGCCAGAAATCCTGTCACGATGCTTTGTGGTATTTCAGATGCTTAGAAGAAGGTGAACTTGAGGTGAATATGAAAAAGCTAAAGACTCAGTTTAGTCTGCAAAACAGAAAAGTCTGACAAACATGAAGTGGCTTTTATTTCAGTGTATTGTAAGGATGGGTTTTTGCTTTCAGTAAAAAGAGGAAATCACCTTTAGTACGGAGCACATTTTAGATGAAAGCTACATCCTTTATCGTGACTCCCACCATCTGGAGCGCTCATCCATGGCTCTCTCTCTTTTGAGACCCATAGGGAGGTTGTATTATTCTGATGCTTTTGCTGTTGGGCAAGATTCTGGGACAAATTTTCACCAGTAGGAAACAGAGAAAAATGTCTTAATAGTGCTGTCTCATTAGTGTTGGTGCTGTCCAAGTGTAAGTAAACAAGGAGCAAAGTCCCTGCTACTAGATGGTGTGTAGAGGTATGACTCAGAAAAGAACAAAACAAATGTTATTATAAAGCATTCAGATTTGGGGGGTTATTATTGCTATGTAATTGCTCCCATCCTATCTAAAACGCTATCCTGTTTTATTTTTTTTTAGAGCACAGTTTCCTCTTTGCAATTATCTCATTTATTTGTTAATCTACCCTTCATATGGTCCATGGATCCACAATTTTTTTTTTTTTGCAATACTGTGGATTGAACTCAGGACTTTTGCACAGCTGCATTCACAGCCATTTTTAAAATTTTTAAAATTTTGAGTCAGGGTCTTATAAATGGCCCAGGATGGGTTTGAATTTATGAGCCTCCTGCCTTAGCTTCCCAGATAAATAAGACTTTCAGAATAGCCCATAAACCCTCTGCTAGTTGCTTTTTCATGAATCTGGTAAATAAGGAGATGGCCATGGATGGCCCCTGGTGAACTAGGCTGTGTGCCCACTACCTCAATGCTCTCCTGACTGGTCCCATTTCTCCTGACAGAGGGAAGCTGCCTAATTTATTTCAAAAAAGAAAACTGAGCAGAGCCAAAAAGAATAAGCATTCTTTCTAGTCCCTAGTGAGGTTCTCTACCAAATGTGCTCTGGAAACACACTGAAGAGGAGTGTGTGTATTTCCAGAATCTACACCGATTATATTTCTCCCCTCCCTTTCCAGATCGTATTAGGCTAGAGACGAGGACTGAACTTATCCCTGGACTGGGTCTGAGGAGGTCCCCTAAAATAAAGTAAGGAACCTAACCCGCCCTCTTGTAGAATAAGTTTGCAGGTTCTCTGACTCCCATCGCAGAAAAAGAATTTACAGGACTAGTCAGTAAGAGGCATAGGAGGGGTTTTATTAGGCAGAAATTATAAGGTACACGCTCAAAGAAATAGTGTGGGCCCTCAAAAGAGAGAGGTGTATTGTTTTCTAGAACAGGGAATATTTATGCTTCTCTTGCAGGTGTGGAAACTCCAGGAAAAGGATACTGGCCTATGTTATAGGTCTGAGCTCAGTTTTTTTTTTTTTTTTAAAGATGGATAATTTAAGCATTCTTTGGACTCTATTTTTAGGATAAGGTTACTGATCTTTATTCTTTCAGTTAAGCCAATTTATAGATTTTCAGTATGCCTGAGGAATTTTGGGTGTGTTGTTTTGGAAGGAAATGAGCCTAAAATTAACCAAGGGAATGCTGATATGAATCGACTTGAGTAGTTTTGGCTGAGGCCCAGAAGTTGCAGTCTTCCTAAAAAGTACAATTTTCAGTTATGATTTTACCTATTTTTTATTTTTTCACCCACCCCCAAACTTTGATCCTTTATTGTTTTCTCTTTTATTTTGTACATGTTTGCCATATATAATGCTTACATTCCTTGTGTGGAGTTGGTACATGTACTTAACACATCTTAATTTTGTTTTTATCTACTTTCCTTCCCCTCCCTTACCTCTCCCTCTATCTGTTGATCTTAATCACCTTCCCCTTTGACTACTTCCTATTGTCTATCTTTTATTTTGCTCTGTATTTTACTTTGGGTTTCTCACATAGGAGAAAGAATGTGATATTTAAACTTGTGTATCTCATCTATTTCACTTAACGTTATGGTTTCAAGGTGCATCTATTTTCCTACAAATAACTCAAATTTATCTTTATGGCAGAGTAGTACTCCATTGTATGTAAATACATTTTCTTTATCCATTCATTATGGAAGGACATGTAGTCTGTTTCCAAGATTTAGCTGTGAATTATGCTGCTACAAACACGGATATGCATGTGTCACTGTAATATGATATCTTTCACTCTTTCAGGAAGATACTTAGATGCGAAACAACTGAGTCAAATGAAATTTCTAGTTGCAGTTCTTTGAGGAAGTTCCACACTGATTTCCATAATGGTTGTACTAGTTCACATTCCCACCAACAAGGTAGAAGTGTCCCTTTTTCCCTGCAGCCTCAAAAGCATTTGTTATTATTTGATTTCTTGATAATGGTCATTCTTTTGGGGGGTGAGATGGAATCTCATTGTTGTTTTAATTTGTATTTCTCTAATGGCCAGTGATGTTGAGGATTTCTTCATATATTTATTGGCCATTTGTTCTTCTGTAAAGTGTCTATTCATTTTGCTTGCCCATTTTTTGATTAGGTCTTTTATTTTGTGTGGTCTAATCTTTTTGAGTTCTTTATATATTCTTTATATTAGTCCTCTGAGGAATAGCTGGCAAAATTTTTTCCCCATTCTGTAGGTTTCTCTCTGTTGGTTGCTATTATGGATATTGTATCCTGCTAAATTACTGAATTTAATTATTAAATCTAACAATCTTTTGGTAGATTTTTTGGGGGTCTTCTATGTAGAAGATCATATCATTTGAAAATAATAATTTGACTTCTTCTCCTATACATATCTTTTTTATTTCTTTCTCTTGCCTTTGGCTAACATTTTTGAGTACTATATGGAACAGGAGAGTATATCCTCGTCCTTTTCTTGCTTTTAGAGGGAAAGCTTTTAGTTTTTTCCAATATAATATGATGTTGGTTGTAGCTTTGTCATAAATGGCGTTTATCAGATTGAGATAAGGTCCTACCATACCTATTTTCTTCAGTGTTTTTATCACAAAAGGATGTTGGATTTTGCCAAATGCTTTTTCAGCACCTAATGAGATGAGTAGTTACAATTATTGATTTGCATATGTTGAACCATCCTGGGATCCCTGAGATGAAGCCTACAGATTTGCAAAGTGGGCGTACAGGTTTGCAAAGTAGTTTTTAATCATCTTTTTGATTTCAGCAATATCCATTGTGATTTCACCTTTTCCACTTCTAATTGCATTGATTTGTGTCTTTTTTCTCCTTTTTGGTTAGATTGGCTGTTTGTCTATTTTCTTTATGCTTTTGAAGAAACAACTCTTTTGATTCTTTAATTCTTCTTTCGGTCTCAGTTTCACTGTTTTATAGTTTGATATTTATAATTTCCTTCCTCGTGCTAAGTTTGGATTTGGATTGTTGTTGTTTTTCTAGGACCTTGAGGTGCATTGTCAGGTTATTTATTTGAGGTCTCTGTTTTCGTGATGTGGACGTTCACAGCTATAATCTTCTCTATTAGAACTGCTTTCACTGTGTCCTGTAAGTTCTGGTAAGTTGTACTGGCATTGTCACTCAGTTCTAGAAATTGTCTTATTTCTTCTGCAACCCATTGTTCACTTAAGTGTATTGTTTATTTTCCATGCCTTTGCATAATTTCTGTGTTTTCTTTTGTTGTTTATTTCTAACTTCATTGTGCTATGATCTGATAATATGCATGGTATAATTTCAATTCTTTTACATTACTTAAGCTTGATTTACTGGTTAATATGTATTCTATTTTGGAGACATTTCTGTGTGTTGCTAAAACAATGTGTATTCTGTTGGGTGGAACACTGTAGGTATATATTAAGTTCATGTGTTCAAAGAGTTTGTTCATCTGTGAGATTTCTTTTTTGTTTTAATTTGTATTTCTCTAGTGGCCAGTGATGTTGATCAGTCTATTTGTGATAGTGGGGTATTAAGGCCAACCATGGACTTTGGCCCACTAGTCCGAGGATCCAACCACCTCTTGGGATGGTAGGTTGCAGTATATTTGGCCCAGTATTAAGTTTTCCAGGAATGGCCACCGTATTGTCATTGACCACAAGGAAATACAGATATTGACATCCAAAATAAACCAAATAATAGCAACAGCTATGTCACCTTAGCTACATTAATAAAAACAACATCAACTATTGTGTCAAATATTAACAAATATTAACAAATCCAAAGCACAAATGAAGTACCACCGTTAACCACAGAAAAGAGATCTATAAGTATAGATTAAACACTAAGACAAAACAAATATTGATGTACGGCAAATATCTACCAAATTGAACACCTTTACCTCTACTGACAGTACAACAGTATTCAACTGCAATAGTGCAAAGTTAACTCTGGAGATTAGTAGTTATACTAGTAAAGGTATAGGAGGCGGGGAACCAGAGAATGAAAAAAGGAAAATATGAAGAATTAATCAATGGTATATGAGAAGGAGGAGAGAAAAGTAAGATAGAAGGTCCTTTTGAGGAGTAAAATGAAATTAATATTGATGGAGAACAGTCAGAAAGAACAAGCAAGAAAAAGAAGAAAAACATTAGCAGTGAGCAAAATCAGGAAATAAAACTATGACAAAAAGGAAGAGAAAGAAGTTGAAAGGGAAAAAGAGAAAAGTCAAGAAAGTAAACTGAAAGCGGAGAAAAAATGGAGAACTCTTCCCAACTCCCAAAACCCAAGATAAAAGGAAAGATAAAAATAATACAAAATAACAAAATAAAAAAAGGTTGAGTCAAAGAAAAAATTTCTGTGTTATTGAATGAGCAGCTTCTTTCCAAGATAAGCAGTTTTGGGATGCAGCTTCTAACAATTTTTTATGCCTGGCTTTAGGCCTTTGGGTTTTTGAGGTACCCTCTGTGTACTGGTCTCCTACTGTGATTACCATCCAAGCAAATGTGTCCTTGGTGCTATTGCTAGATGGGACACGTGATCAGCCCTCCTGTCTCTTCTGAATTTAGGCTGCAGGGCAGGGATTCAAGTGGACCATTGGGTAATGTTGGCAATGGTGGGGTCTGTTTGCTCCCTTCTCCTGGGCTGAGTCTTTGTCCAGGGTAAGCTTAGTTAGTAAATGATTATATACTTATTTTGGGGACTTGTCTATCCTTGAAAAAATGAGAACAAAACATTTATAAGGTGGAAGCCACTATAATAGATAACATATGACATAACTCAAAGATATTTCTTTAAATTAAAAAAATAAGATAATAGTTATTCATTTAACCAACCATAAACTGATTGTTAAAAACGTTTTGAAAGTCAATATTTAAATAATTTTTAACTCTTAAAACATAGTTTCTTAAGTGACCAAAATCCTACCAATGGAAAACAGAAGAAATTATCTTAATAAAATATAAAACCTTTTTTGTCTAGTTTTTGTAAGTTTTACCAAGAGCATTCTAATATCTTAAAAAAACTTCATTTAGACATAGGAAGTGTTTAACCTTTTAATTATAGCCAACTTAATTATACATAATACGAATATATATATATATATATATATATTTTTTTTTTTTTTTTTTTAATAACATTTTTGGGGTGGGACTCAGTATGACTCGGGAAAAGCCAGAGGAGGCATCATTGAAGAAAACTGAAGCAAATTGGTTCAGGCAGCTGCTTTTTCAGCCAGAGAGGGTGTTTTGTGTTATTTCTTCGAGCCCAAGTCAGCTCTGTTGCCCCGTGCTGTGGGGAACCCAGGGCCAAAGGTAGGGTGCCTGGTTTCCAGGTTGTCCGGCTCTGGTTAGGGCCCGGTGGACAGGGGCATCTGCTGGGAGGTTTCTTCTGGATTTGGCGTGGAGCCCTGGGAGGTGTCAGAGCTGGCGCAGTTTTGTTTGCCAGTTTTATGTAAGCCTTGAACCTAGCATTATTTTTGTGCCCTCTAATGTTTTAAGTGAGTTTCGTTACCCTTGAACATTTCTATAACCATTAGGAAAGTTATAATAGCCAAAAGTGTATAAGGGCAAAAAATAAAAAGAAGTTGATATGAGCTCTGAAATAATTTTAAATGAAGTGGTTGTAGGTACTTTAATCAGCTATGAAAACAGGTTGATGGGTAGACAAACAGGCAAGAAAACATAAAACAATCACATTAAATGAAAGTGTACTTATAGATGCATTGGTCTTATTAAATTAGAATAACTTTTTTTTAGTTTTAGGTTTATAATTATAAATAGACTAGTCAGAATTATCCCTCTGGGTTATCAATTAGCACTATTTCTTTTACTATTTTAAGCTAATCTGAGTACCTTTTTTCTGTTAGTTAACACCACACGTTTACAACCAGTAAGAGTCAGACAGGGGAAAGAGAAAAGAGCTACAGATTGCTAAATGAATATATATTTTAATACCATTTGATAAGGTGGGACTCATATGACTTGGGAAAAGCCAGAGAACACATCATTAGAGAAAACTGAAGCAAATTGGTTCAGGTAGCTGCTTTTTCATTTTCAAACCTCCTTATAAAATTAATTTTGAGGCCTTGTCCCTTTACTTTGGAACTTGCATTTCGAGAAAAGTCAATCTTTTAAAACCTTCCGTCTTTAATTTGTCCCAAATTCATAAAATATAGCCTAAAGACGATGTTTTGGGGACAGATATTGAGTTGTCCATAATCATTTAAAATGCACTGCATGCTTTTAAGATCTCCCTGTATACTTTTGTAAAGAGATAAAGAAAGAAAGAAAAAAAAAAAAACAAGAGAGAGAAAAGTTGGAATCCTATTGAGGCCCCTTGGTCATGCCGTGTGAGCCACTGCCTCAACTAGGGGTCACAATGTATGTGCATCCTGTCCCAATCCAAGGTCGGGCTGTAGCCTGCCTCATCGCAGGGCCACACTGTGCAGCCTGCCCAAACTGAGGCCCCATTTCCTAGGCCCAGAACTACCTAGCTGAGGGCAGTTCTTCCCTGTTACCCCAGGGGGTCAGAGCCATCTGCGATTGGCAGCTCTGCCTTGTTTTCTGTCATTGATTAGTCCAGGTGCCCATGCCAGTCATTCAGAAATCTGTTGCTCATGCAAGTATCCTTGTTCCTGGCACACAGCTATTCCAACCCTCATCAACAGATCGGGAAAGCAGGAAAAAGTTTTATACAACATATGGGCTTTGCTAAAAGTTTTACTGCAAAGATCTTTATATCCAGGGACCTGTAACATGTATAAACAACTTACAGAAGGCTTAAAAAGTCTGGAGATGTGATTTAGCAACTATAAATCACATGGTATATGATTCACAGTGGTACTGAGGGGTATCACAGTGGTACTGAGATGTATCCTCTATGATCTCTAGTGGCCTCATTAGGTACTCCTTCAGGTCAACATGTGCCATTCCTGGGTCAGATAGAGCTCAAAGTTTGCTCACCAAAGAGACACATAAAAATAGACCCATCCAGTGTCTTCAGCAAAGTTTCTCATGCAACTGGCATAGGAAACCTAGACCTGAGCCACTGTGGAGAGAACGGGCCTTCGGGATGACAGCTGAGGAACCAATATCCTTAAATCATGCACACTTTCATGACCTAAACAATTTAGATAAAAGGAAATCCTCTAAACTGCACTTTCAACTGCTCTCTCTCTCTCTCTCCCCCCCCTCCCTCACCCTCTCCCCTCTCTCTGTCAATCAAAGGACCTGCTGCCATGGCTCCCCTTTCTGGGGGTGACTGTAAACATTTCCTGAGCCACACAGATTCAAATCGTCATTCATGTGACAAATGTCATTATCCTTGGGACCTAGTGAAGTCTATGGACTCAAACCAAAAAGGGCTTGCTGTTTTTTTTTTTTCTCCTCTCTCCCCTAAGAAAGCCCCAATCTCCTTCTTGTCCTTGCTCTCACACTCTGAGGCTTTTATCTGTCAGAAAACTCAAATCCTTTAACCTTTTCTGATGTAACTTAGGAAGAGGTAGAGAGTTGGAGGGTGCAGGAGTGTCCATGGAAGCCGGGGAACTCCGGAAGTTTTCTCATGGTTCCAGGGACAGTTTTTACCATAAGGGAGAGGGGCCTTTGTAGTTTCCTGCTGGTGGGAGAGGCCCACAGGCCCATAGGAAGAGCTCCATTTCAGCCCTTCTCAACTGTCTACCATTACCTTCCTTGGGTCCATCTTATTTGGTTCTGGTATTAATTGGGGCATTGTCGTAGGTAACCCCAAACCACTGCATACTTTTCTAATGAAATTATGTAATTTAGCATAGTAGTAGCTGGTTGTACATCTCAGTAGCTGCACCTGAGGGATACAGGAAGCAATTTTTGTGTTCATCCACTGTGCAATGTGTGTATAACTGTGCAAAAGTGTCAAATTGAGATTTTTTTACTCACATAATGCTCCTTGCAGCATTTTTGTGTATGTAACCTGAGTATCATGGGGGAGTAAAGTACACCCCTCCCATTCTTCTACAAATGTCTAATTTGCCATAGTGTAGTCTGGGTGTGGCTCACAGTAGCTGTGCCTAGGGAAAACAGGGACCTGTCTGTGCATTCAACCACTGCAGACAAATGGCAAGGTGTGTACGGGAGTTCCAAAGCAGCAACAGGTGAGTTTTACCCAGGAAATGCTCATTGTTGAATATCTTGCATTTAGGATGTGTTTTTTAAAAAAGTTTTCTATTGATTTTCTTGTAGAAGTAGTACAATTTAGTACACTGGCACATGAAAAACATGGTCGCTATAGCTTTGGGCAGTATATGCCCCCAAAGCCTTCAAAATATGGTATAAAAATGTACGCCCTGCTAGATGCAAAGATATATACTTTCAATTTAGAAAATTATCCTGGAACTCAGCCACCAGGTCTTTATTCATATAGTAATGAACCAAATGATGTTGTGAACAAATTTGTTGCTCCTGTCTCCCAAGCTAATCGAAATGTGACATTTGACAATTGCTTTACCAGTTTCTGATTGATGTTACATTTGCTAACAGAGCACAAGTTGACCAGCGTAGGAACTATATGCAAGAGCAAAGCAGAAATTCCCAATGAAATGTTGCAATTTTAAAACAGAGAATTATATAGTGCAGTCTTTGGATTTCAGAAAGATATAACATAGGCCTCATACATGGCAAAGAAAAACAAACTGGTACTGCTGATTGCACCATGATGGAAAAATTGACAGAAATCTTGACAAAATTGAATCTTGAGATGGAAACTTTCAACAACAAAACCAAACATGGAGTAGATGCTGTTGATGAGTTATGCAGCAACTATGATGTCATTTGAAACACAAAACTTGGTCAATGATTGTGTTTTATTTGATCCTAAACATGCGTAGCATAAATAGCTTGATAGCTTACAAAGAAAATAACAAGTGCAAAATATCACAGAGAATTTTTGTGGAGGCTTGGGACTGGAGCTCATAAGAGATCATTTACAACAGAGGAAGAACAAAATGTTTCTGCCCAGGAAAATACACAAAAAAATTGTGGAGCCACTAGTGAGCTCATAGGTAAACAGGCAAGTGCAACATCACAAAGACTTACTACAATAACAGAAAAACCCAAAAAATGACAGGAAAACAAAACATACATGCTATCTATGTAAGCAATACTTATACATAGAACATGCAATTTTTATGTATGAAGAATGCCTTGGGTGTGACAATTGAAGCAAAAATTATTCCGTGGTAGACTTTGTTTGTATTTATATTGTAGTTCATGTAGGTATTTATTTCTGATGTTATCTTTAGGTTTCGTAAGCAAGTAAAGAGCTGATGTAATAATGCTGATGTCTATTGTAAGCACTCATTACATATTTTATATTTTATTTTATTGATATTTTCCTGCTAAGTGCACATTGTATAATAGAGTAAAGCTCCTGGCATAAAGCAAAACCAGAGAGATGTCAAGTATGTTTTACAAAAAAGACAGGAAAGCTAATGCACATGTGCTGTCAGTATAAGTGAGATGTGTGTATGGAACACGCACTTTTCATGTGTGAAGACTGTCTTAGGTGTGTTGTTTGAAACAAAGATTATTTTTGTTGTAGAGTTCTATTAGTAGTTTCATTGTGGTTCATATAGGAATTTATTTCTGATGTTATCTTGGAGATTTTGTAGTCAACTACACAGCTGATGTAAAAATGTGATGTCTATTCTAAGCACTCATTACATATTTGATATTTCATTTATTGATATCTTATTTTCCTGCTAAGTGCACATTGTACAAGATAGTAAGAAGCTCCTGACAAAACAACAAGACTAGTGATATGTCAAGTATGTCCTACAAAAAAGACAGGAAAGCAAAACACATGTGCTGTCAGCATAAGCCAGATGTGTGTATGGAATGTGCTGTTGTCATGGGTGAAAACTGCCTTTGGTGTGATAATTGAAGTAAAGATTATTTTTGTTGTAGAATGCTATTGCTATTTTCGTTGTAGTTCATATAGGAGTTTGTTATTTTTTGGACTTTGTAAATGAAAAAACAGCTGATGTTGAAAATTTTGATGCTTTTTAATAAACACAATAAATATTGAAAATTCAATATTTTATTTTTTGATATTTTTTCCTGTAAAACACTCATTATTTAATATAATAAAACTCATAAAGTTAAAATTAAAATTCATCAATAGAAATACTTCTAGAGGATTAAACATTAGTATTATATACTCTTCAAGATGCTCTTTTAGTACAAAATTGCCACGTTGCCCCTAGAAACCAGTGCCTTTTATCTTTGGTGCTTTTACAGGGAGGTACTGGGAGCCTCTAATTGCTGAAAAGGACAACCTAAGGCTGCAGAAGTTTATGGACAAGGAAAGAGAAAAAAAAAGGGAAAAATAGAGATAAATTACACTTAAGAGGGCAAGGGGTTGGGGGAAACTAAGCTTCTAAGGGTAACGCGTTGAAGGAAGTGGGGAAAAAAACAGTGAAAAGCCTTGGGGTGGATTTATGAAAGCTGTGGTCCCAACACCTCTTTTACCTTTGCTGCTGGCTTGCCCAGAGAATGTCACCCGATTGGGTCTTAGGAGGTCCCTGAAGCTGAAATAAGAAACCTACCCCATTCTTCTTGTAGAATAAGTTTGCAGGTTCTCTGACTTTTGTCACAGAAAAAGAATTTTCAGGACTAGTCAATAAAAGGGATGGGAATGGTTTTATATAGAAATTAAAAGGTGCACAAAGAAATAGTGCTGGCCTTCAAAAGAGAGAAGTGCCTTGTTTCCTGGGATGGGGAATATTTATGCTTCTCTTCAGGGTGTGGAAGCCCCAGGAGAAGGTGGTCCTCCCTCCAGAAGGGTACGGGTTCATATGATAGTTCTGAACCCAGTTTTTTTTTTTTTTCTTAAATTGGATAATTTAAATATTCTTCAGATTCTCTCGATTTGTTCCTTTATCTTAGGATAAAAGTCCTGCTCTTTATTTTCTCGGATTTATGGACTGTTAGTATTCCTGAGAAATTTTGGGTGTGATGGGTCTGGAAGGAAAAGAACCTAAATGTAAACAAGGGAATGCTGATATAGATCATGTTGGGTAATTTTGACTGAGGCCCAGAAGTTGCAGTCTTCTTAAAAGTATAATTTTTTTGTTATGATTTCCTCGTTTCTTTTTCTTTTTCTCTTTTTGGTACTGGGAATCGAACTCATGACCTCACGCTTGCCGGGCAGGCGCTGTGCTGCTGAGCTATATCCCTACCCCTTCTTTCTTTTTTTTAACCAATCTTTTATTCTTTTTATTCTACCTCAAGCTCATGTCTTCCAAATGGTACATGCAAAATGTATGCTTTTCTATGATGCTAACTATTAAATTTACCAATGCCTATGTGATTTCCCTTTTCATTTTGAGTCCTCAGAGATTTCGGTCCCTTCAAACCTGTCTTAGTTGCTTCGGCTCAGTGCTGTAGCTCTGGCTCAAGAATGTGTGTGGTCCCTGGCCTCCCTGGCTGCTTGCTCTTCTCTGCCACTGAGCACTCCCTCAGGCTCAGCCACTGTGCTTGGATGCGAAATCTGAGGAAGCAGGAAGGATTGGTATTGCAAGTCCTCCCAAGGCGGTAGAGCTTCGCATCTGTATTATTCTACCCTACTGTTCTCTGCACCATAAAATTATCTTATTGCTGGCTAAGTTCTCACTTTCAAGTTTCCCACTGCTTAAGCTATTCTTACTTTTTGTTGACTGGCTAGCTTTCAGAGGTTCTGTAGTTTTCCTTGCCCCTGCATTTCTCTTAGTGTTCCTCTGACTGGGTAATTTCAAATGACCTGTCTTCATGCTCCCTGATTCTTTCTTCTGCTTGAACAGGTCTAATGTTAAAAATGTCTACAGGGCCAGTGAGATGGCTCAGCGGCATAAGCACCTGCCCGGCAAGTGTGAGGTCCTGAGTTTGACTTCCAGAACCCACATAAAGGAGAAAAAGGGCTGGTGATATTGCTCAGCAGCACAAGCGCTTGCCTGGCAAGTGTGAGGTCCTGAGGTCAACTCCTGGTACCCACATTAAAAAAAAAAAAATGTCTACAGAATTTTAAAATTTAGTCATCACGTTCTTCAGCTTTAGAATTTCTGTTTAATAATATATATATATATATATATATACATATATAAATAATATATATTAACTAATACATATTAACTAATCGTATATTGTATATTATATATTAACTAGTATATATTAATTTTTTCTCTCTTTGCTGAACTTATTCTTTCAGGCATTTTTTTTCCTGATTTCATTTACTTGTCTAATTGTTTTCTCCTATAGCACAATGAGCTTCTTTAAGATGGTTATTTCGGGCCGGTGAGATAGCTCAGCAGCATAAGTGCTTGCCTGGCAAGCGCGAGGTCCTGTGTTGGACTCCCAGTACCCACATACGAAAAAAGGGCCAGTGATATTGCTCAGCGGCATGGGCGCCTGCTGGCGCGCAAGGTCCTGATGTCGACCCCCGGTACCCATAAAAAAAAAAAAAAAGATGGATATTTCGAATTTTGTGTCTGGCAGGTGGAGACCTTTAATTTTTAGATTGCTTCATTTTTTTTCCTTTGGTGTTATCATGTTTCTCTCATTATTCATGGTTCTTGTGACCTTGCACATTGGAAGAAGTAGGCACAGATTCAAGTCTTCGCAGGCTGATTTCAGTAGAGAAACCTCTTCATCAGCGAATAAAACTGTCCTTTTTCACTCTCTTCAATGTCCCTCTTCTTATTCTGTGTTCCACTGGTGCTATAATCTTTCATTTGAGTTCCTTAGCTCTTGCGAAGGTCATTCAAATTGTTTAAATTTTTATTCAAATCGTTCAAGTTTAAGCTATCTGAGGGGATGAGTGCTGAATACTCCTATTCTGCCATTTCATTGTTGTCCAAGTGCCCGATTTCTCTCTTTGCACCTGTAGTTTTAACCTTTACTTGGTAAGTGGTTACAAGACAATCCCATGTTAAAATAGACTTCTAAATTAAGATTCTCAAAAGTTGAACCTGAAGTCATTCTAAAAGATATGTTTATGAATTTAAGAAGGTGAATGCTCCACAATCCGTGTTAAAACTCAAGGAAAATGCATTGTATTGAAGTATATTGAATGAAAAAACAAACACACCCTTCAGTAGCCAAAACAAATTTAATGCTGACTGCAATGTTAGAAATGCAATTACACAATCAACTCGCTGTGTCACAATTGGAAATATGACAGCCTGTTTAATAAAAAGAGCACTCATATCCCTAGTAGTCCTGAGGAGGGAAGAGAACATGCAAAGTCATTTTTGTTTTCACTATCCAGGGTTTCTGTGGTTTGGTGACAGCTACTGGGCTTCTATATATCTCAAGCTATGATTTATGATACATTGTTATCTGTGTGCTTTTTGGTCTATGGGATTAAAAATGATAACACCTTAAATACAAAGCCACAGTTCAATTTTCTAATCAATGTATCTAATTCAGAAGTAATAAACTCAAATAACATTTCTAGAGATTCAAAGAACTTCCTTTATGTCACTGAACTGAAGTCATAGGTTAATCCTATTTTCATGAAAACAATATGAAAAGTGTTATTATCTCTAAAAGCTACCAATAGTCCTTTTTATTCATCTAAAAGAAATTTAATTTATTTTTAAATTTGGATAATTTACTTTCTTAATTTCATTTTTCTTTTTTTATTACTGGGGATTGAACCCAGGAATGCTTTACTGAGCTACATCCCTAGCCATTTATTTATTTATTTGTTTATTTATTTATGAGTCTTCCTAAATTGCATGGGCTGGCCTTAATTTTCAATAAATTTTCAATCAAAAGCTTTTTAGTTGACTTTTATTACATCAATAAAAGTATTGCTTTTAAATTTTCTGTAATTTTTAGACAATCTAAGCAAGAATATGTTGAATCAGCCTGATTCTACCATGTTCAGAATGACTTTTGTGTATTTATAATAATAATATTTAAGGATCTATTGCTTTAGTATTTGAAGATTCATGAGGCAAAAAGCAGCTCTGAATTTAATCATCGACCTTTTTGTTATTGAAGAATTGTCCTGGAGTGAGATTACATTTGTTAGGTTATTTTCATGAGGCTACTCTTGGAGAACTCACCAAAAGGTCCACAGTTTTTCGTCATTCTGAGCTACAGTTGGAATAGCTACAGTTGGAATGCAGTTTGAATAGCTACTGTTGTAATGAACTATAGGAAAGTGGGGTGGTAGGAACCTTGGTAATGTATTATGAATTTAATAAATTATTCAAAATCTAGTGTATAATACCAGTGCCATTTATTGAATTTCTTATGCATATTATGCTCTTTAGCTGTGTTTTTATCTAACCTCTCATTATGTTTTATAGTATTTTTGTGAAAGAGGTTGAAAATTTGCCTAAATTCTTAGAAAGAAACAGTGTTGAATCTCACCTTTAAATGGGTCTGACTCCACAAATCCAATCTTTAACCCATGGTCGTCTACTTAAAACTCCTAATATAGAAATATATAGAAATATATAATTTTTATTTTTGAGTCCCTTAGAGTACATTGATTCTTTTCCAGTGTTTTTGTAAATAACTCCCTGTCATAAGCAATTTACATCTTTTAGTGTCATCTGTGGTTTCTTTACTCCTTGGTTTGCCCTTATGGTTGTTCAAAAAATGTGTACACTGCAAAAGTCCATTATTGCTTTCAGGGGGAGAAGTATACTCAAGATAACATATACATTCTCTTATTACAAAGCACAAGGTATGGTTACCATTAACCATCCACTATTTGTTAGATATAGCAAGGTTAGGACAATTATTAAATTCAGGGCATTATAATCATCTTCATCATCATCAACAATAATGATAATAATAGCAGCTTTTACTGAGCATTTATTCTTTGGCCCTATTCTAAGGGACTTTTAAATACTGTATTTAATCTTTATAATAGCTGTATGAAGTTGATAGTACTAATATTCCTAATTTGTAGTGGGTGAAGCTGAGATGCAGAAGTTAAGTAAATTTGTCTAAAATAACAAAGAACCCATAACTTACTCATTTGTATATCCTGCATTCATATCTACCTCTATCTCACAAATTTCTCACTATCTAGCTTGGTTATGTTAATGGTATATATTTTATGTAGGGTATAAAGTTTTGCATTATAAAAATAAAAAATATTTGTTGCTGATAATGTACAAAATATATTGACAGACTGGGAAAAAGGAAAATAATTGCCTAAGTCTTACTACACACCAAAGTTACTGTCTGCATGTCATAGGCTTTTATTTATATATTTAATAAAGCAAAGAGTTTTAAAAATAGAGTTGTGGGCCGGTGAGATGGCTCAGCGGCATAAGCGCCTGCCTGGCAAGCGCGAGGTCCTGAGTTTGACCCCCGGTATCCACAAAAAAAAAAAAAAATAGAGTTGTAATTCTGATAAGGCTTGTTTTCATGCTAAAATTTTTGAATTTGTAAAAGTAAAGTACTGTAAGGTAACAATTATTAAATAATCTACTGGATTACACATTGGTAATTTATATAAAAAATTAAAAAATAGTCTACATGGTCAAATAAAAGCTAAGATGTGGAGACTTTACAACCTATTCCCTTTCTTCACCCGCAGAACATATTAGGGCAGTGATTATTTAGCCAACTAGTTGCACCCCGATCTTTGGGGAGAAAAAGGACAAAACTGATAAGTGGATTTTCTCAAGAAAATTAGTAATAGAGCAAAGGAATTACATTCCCTTGGGTCTTGTATCCAGTGAGAGAATGAGATATTCTAAAAGTGTTCAATGTAACTAATGAAACATTTCAAAATGTGATGTGTTTTATCACATGGTTGATCCTATTGATATGCAAACATTGGCAAGAAAAAAGATTCAGAAAGATGAATTACTTAGATTGAGGCTATAATTGTTGATGCATAGAGATAAGGTCAAACAAATAATAATGATCATTTTTGGGATGCAATGCAGAAATCATCTGTCTTAGTCAACTTTGGCTGCCATAAAAAAATACCTTAGATTGGGTGGCTTCAGCAAGTTATTTTTTAAAGTTATAGGGGCTTGGAATTTCAACATCAAGAAGGATTTATTCTGAGGCTTCTTGGCTTTTAGTGACTGTTGTGTCATGGTGTGCTCTTTGTGAATGAGTGTTTGTGTGGAAATACATAGAAATCTTTATAGTATCTCTTCTTATAAAAGCAGTGCAGTATAATCCTCTCCTGTCCAATCTCTCTATGACTTTACCTAACCCCAATTATATTCTGATGACCCCATCTTCAAACACTATCATATTGAGGATTAGGGCTTCAACCTGTGAATTTTGGGGTAACACGAATATTTAATTCATAATATGGCCTGACAGTTAATATGTGCATGCACACCACATGCTCAAACTATACACGAAAGATATACCATAGATCATGGACAGTATATTAGTTAGGTCTTGTTATGTTTATAGCTAGATATCTCTCAAAGCCTCATGTGCTCATACATAGAGCTTTAGGGAGGTGATTGGGTCATGGGGGCATGATACTCATCAGTGCATTGGTCCACAGATGAGTTTAAAGCTAAATGTTATGTTGGGAGGTGACGCTTGTTGGGAGGTGAAGCATGGTGTGACTGAAGCCTGATGAGAGGAGGTGGGTCATTGGGGGTGTGGCCTGTAAGAGTATATCTTCTTCCCTCCTCCCCTGATCACTCTTTCCTTTCTGCTGCCAAGCAATGAGCTTTTTCCTCCACTACCATGCCCCTCTGCCATATTGCCCAGTTTTGGAGCCAGCTAACTATGGACTGAAAGTTCCACAAACTGTGAGTCAAAAGAAACCTTTCTTCTTATAAGTTGTGGGTGTTGGGTATGTGTTTCAAAGACAAGAAAGCAGCTAAGACAGATTTGGGTACCAGAGAAACAGGATTCTTGTTGTGATATTATCTGATTATGTGGTAGAAACCTTTGGAACTGGCTTACAGGAAGAATTTGGTAAGGTTTGGAGATGCTGGCTGAAGAAGCAGTCCTAGAATTCTGTAAGTTGAGCTTGATGGGAGATTCTGGTTAGAGTTCTGAAGACCAGAATGCTGATAGAAATGCGGCAGGTAAAGACCATGTTCAGGAGGTTTCAGTTGGGAATAAGGACCCCATTGGCAGTTGGATTCTGGGCCATGTGTGTTATACTTTGGCAGAAAATTTGTCTACATTTTACTCATGCCTTGAGACTTTGCAGGAGACTGCAAAAGATGACAGACTAATTAATCTGGTAGAGGAATTTCAAGGCAGCTAAACATTCAGACTGTGGTTTGGATACTGTTGAGGCTTTTAGCCAGTTCTACATTGAGAATCAAGAGCAAACATCCCAGCTGAATGATTTAAAAAGTTTGAGTTTTACCAGAAAAGAAGTTCTGGTAAAGTTGGGGCCTGCAAAGATGAAGCAGAGTAGAGCTTGTTTGCTAAAAAAGATTAGCTTTAACAAGAAGCCAAGTACTTTACAATAGGACAATAGGAAGGATGCCTTGAATGCATGTGGGGAATCAGTAAATCCCCACTCTTTTCAGGCTCAAAATCTGAAAAGTGAAAGACTTTGATTTGAGAAGAAAGCCCCAGGGAACAATGTTCCAGAATGACTGCTGCCTAGGGAATTTGTTCCTCAGGATTTGGTTCACAGCACTCAGCTATCCAGGCACTCAGAGACCCCTACAGCTATGATGGAAGGAAGCCTGGCTATTGCTCCAGTTGTCAGCAGACCTTGGCATTATCTATCTGGTACTGGTTTTTACAGGCATGCAGAATGCAAGAGATGTGGGGTCAGAAAGAAGTCCACCCAGACTTCAGATGAAGGCCTGGGATGCCAGGCAGAGCCTCTGAAAGGGCAGTGTGTGAAGTTGTGCAGTGGAGAACCAGCCCAAGAGAGAGGCCATGAGGGCTACAACCACCAGCAAGACTGTAGCTGTGGGGCCACACAAGCCCTTTGGATTTCACATCTCACCAGGATTTTCCCAGAATGTTAGACATGGAACTACAGGATTTAATGCTCACCTTGTTGGGTTTTAGTCTTGCTTTGTCCAATTCTTTTCTATTCCTCTTTCTCTACCTTTTGTAAAAGGAATGTTTACCTTGTGCCATCGTTTTTTTTTTTGTGTGTGTGTGGGTACCGGGGGTTAACCTCAGGACCTCATGCGTCAGCAGGTGCCCGTGCCTCTGAGCGATATCACCGGCCCTTATTTTGTATGTGGGTACTGGGAGTCGAACTCGGGCCCTCGTGCTTGCCAGGCAGGCACTTATGCCACTGAGCCATCTCACTGGCCCAACCATTGTATGTTGACAGCCATTAACATTTTTATATTTACAGGGACTCACAGTTTAAATGTCAGAGAAGACTTTGGAGTTGGACTTTTCAGCAATGCTGAAGCTGTTGGGACTTTGGCAACACTTAGAGATGAACTAAATTCATTTTGCATAAAGGAAAGTGCATGTGTCCTTTGGGGGCCAGGGGTGAAATGGTATAATTTATACCTAGATGTTTCCACAGAACCTCATGTGTTCTTAGATGGGGCTTTTGGGAGGTAATGGAATCATAGGTTCCTGATACTCATCAATAGATTAGTCAACTGATGGGCTTAGAGCTCAATGTGATGTTGGGAGGTGAAGTCTGATGGGAGGAAGTGGGTCACTGGAGGCATGGCCTGAAAGGGTATATCTCTCTCCCTCCTCCCTTGATCTCTCTGTGTTTACCATCACCATGGCATGAACTGTTTCTCCTCTGTCATGCCATTTTGCCTCTAAACCAGCTGAGACTATGGGGGATAACCTCTATAAACCATGAGCCAAAATAAATCTCTTGTCCTTTAAATTATAGGTGTTGGGTATTGTGTCCCAGTGACAAGACAGTAACTAGCACAGGTCTGTTATTTCACATTTAAGCTTCTATATCAGTCCTTTTTAAAGTAAGATACACTTAAATACAGTGTTAGTACTCATTCAAATAGTGATTTATTTTCTCGTAAGACAAGAAGCCCAGAAGTATATGGTTGCCAGTGTTGGTTCTGGAGCTTGAGGCTATTTAGGGCTGATGTCTTTCTTTTTCTTTGTTTTTCTTTCATGATTGCAAGATGAGGCTATAGCTATTTTTCCTATACTTGCATCCACATTCCAGGCAAGAAAAAAATAAAAAAAGGGAGCAAAATGGGGTGTGCCAGATTAATCTTTTAACTACTGTACCAGAAAGTCTACCCGATGACTTCTGCCTACATTTCATTGACCAGAACTCATGTGGCTACTGCCATCAGTAAGAAAAGCTGGGGCATATGCTTGAGCTAGAAATATTAGTATGCTTTCTAAAATATAGATTATGTTAACAAGGAAGAGAGGAGAAAAATGGATAATTGTTTGGGAGCTAGCAGTATGCACCACAACTATGTCCTTTGAGCTGAAAAAAATAACAGTATACAGTACCTCAAAAAGTAACCATGTTTAAAGAGGTCAGAGAGGACAGCGTGCTTAGACACTGGAGTCTTTATTCCAAGAACAGTCACTGGTTTAATAAAGTCACAACTTGAGGAAATGTTTTGGTAGTTTGCAGCTTTTCTGCTTCAAGACTGCCTCCAGGCTCTTGGTGATTCCTGCCACAGTTTTCCCGTTGTTGGAGCACACTGTTTTCTTTCACTCAGAGGCATCTTGTTCCTGTCTGAGTCACTACACCATTACTCATCTTGAGTTAGTTCCCTGTTAGGTTTTCATAAAGTTATCCAGAGTGATGTAGGGACATGCAAAGCACTAAACCGGGGAAGATCAGGAATAGGATATATACTATTTGTGGTTCTTTTAGGGTCACACTGAGCAAGTCACTATGTTTTAATTTTTAAATCAGTGAGTGGCTCCTCTATGTTCTGCTATAAATTGGAAAGGAAATTTACCTTCTCCTTTAGAAAGCTAGGGTTCTAGCTTGCCATGGTTGTAACAAGAGTTATGAGAAAGGTAGAATAGCAGCCAAATACACTCAGGTGGTCACTATAGTAATCCAGGTGAGAAGTTAATAGAGAAAACAGAAAATTCATGCAAGTAACTTTTCTGGGACAGTTACTGGATGTATAAGAAGATGAAGGGAGAGATACTGGGTGTATAAAAAGATGAAGGGAAAGAGAAGGCAGTGGGAGAAGTCAAAGTTAATTTAATCTTCAGTATCCTAAGTCTGATAGAATGAAGCTACCACTGGAGACAAGGAAACTCAGAGTAGTATCCATCTGTAACTAAAGGCAGGGATGATGTGCTCTGTCTTGTTCCTCCATGTATTTTATGGAGGAAGGAGAGGGTGAAAATAGAGGACACAGAGGAAGTAGTGAATGTAGAGGCTGGCTGAACAGACAGACTGAGAGAGGTTCTGGTATTTTTATTAAAGTGCTTGATTGCAAATCTCTTCCTAGTCACCTTTTGATAGCATTTGAATTGAATTTTGAATTCAGAGCCTTTGGGAAATGTGCATGTGCACAAAAACCTTTCTACATTAAAATGTGGTAAGAGTTTATACTTCTTCACTATCCCATGTCTTCCATACCCATAAGTCTGAATGGTCACATCTGCCACTAGT
Source organism: Erethizon dorsatum (assembly GCA_028451465.1). Classification (NCBI taxonomy): domain Eukaryota; kingdom Metazoa; phylum Chordata; class Mammalia; order Rodentia; family Erethizontidae; genus Erethizon; species Erethizon dorsatum. Next base: position 78,724,102 of record CM051831.1, on the reverse strand, counting down.
GAAGCAAATTAGGTCTTATTCTTTCAAGGATTTTTTTCTCTAAAAACCTAAATAATACTGCCTATTTTAGGTTTAATGGAAGAACTTTTTATGTTGGTCAAATTATAAATCACTTGTCTCGATCCAGCAATTTCCAACTAGTGCTGATCATTATGGGCCAATTACTTGTGTGGTAACCTTCATGTATCAAATTTAATATATTTGCTTTGTAGAGTGACTTCTATTAATAATTACCAAATCATTCCTCAGTGATATAGGGTAGTGAAGATTTATGAAGATGTCTGACTCCTTTGATAAGTACCCATACTAATTACTTCTTTAATCTTAACTTTTAATACTTGAGGCTCCATATTTAAGTTGGTTCAATGAATTGGTTTTATAGGGTGTTATCAAGACAAGAAAACAGAATTAGAAATGATTTCTCTACTTCTTTACTCTTGTTTTTTGATCAGCCTTTGTACATGGGGCATGTAGGAGGAGAGTAGCTATATGACTAGCTCCATCACAGCTGTGCACTGAGAATATAAACAGCCTAATATTAATATCAATTAATTTTTGGTGTAATTTTCACCAACCATGGGGTTCACCAAAGCAGGACTAAATCTTTCTTTTAGGACCTTTAACTTTTGGATTAGCTCTACCTCTTCTTCACTTTCCTAAGCATAGCCAGGCCCATCTGATCCCACAGCAGTCCACCCAGGAATCCTTAGAGCCATCCTATGAGCCACCACAAATTCCCACAAATAGCTCCATAGCTCAGCTAGGATGGGTATACATCTTTATACTTTTTTATAGTTCATCTTGATTCCATTTTATATTCTTACCCTTATTTACTTAAGCCTATTTTAAATAATATAGGTTGTGTATCTCACTGTGAGCTTTCTTAATTGACTTTTGTAACAGGAAGTACTTGTATATAAAACAATAAACTTCCGTTGAAATCTCAGAAGCTCCCTCAAGTCTAAATGTGGGAAGTGAGTTCAATGTTGGTTGTCCAATTTTTTCTTTTGTTGGTGAAAGTATTTCTTTCACATATTTTCTTAAGTATAACCAATCAGTGAATGTACAAATAAGTAATCAAAACAAAAGAAACAAGAGAACAAAAACAAATATACTTAACATTCTCAGAACCCTCAGTGCTATCCCATGAGGCATTGCCAGTTCCCAGAGACTCAGCCTTCCTTCTCTCTAGACAATTGCAACTCCTTTGAACTCATCCAGACAAACAAATCAGGCTGCCTTTTTGACTTTCACCTACTCCAGCTGGGGTCTGGGAAGTTTCTTGCTTCACTCTGACATGCTGTTATGATCAGTGTGTTCAACTCCTCTCCCCCAACCTGGAAATAAACACTTAAGTATATTTGGCTCACTGAGCTTCAAGGCTTTGTTTCAGTGAGGAATACAACTTCACCCTTCAATCTTTAACTACTTTAGATAGTGTTTTAGATTTCTGAACCACATTTTCATTCTCATGTTCTACAAAGCCATGAATGATACTTTTTCTGTGATTCAGGAAATTTGTGTATTTTCTAAAAAATGATGACTATCAAACTTAAATTGAAGATGACTACTCTCTCTTTACTTCCATGTTACAGTTTAACTTCATCTAGCGATTTTTCCTGCCTCCCTGGAAGATTTTCACTGTGAAGAAAAAAGCATTTTGCTGTGAACACCCTCTACAAATTTTTGACTTTATTGGGTCTTACTTGTCTGCTTTCTGGTCTCCTTCTTACCTCACTTTTCCTCTATTTTATCCTCAACAGAACTCCTACCATCCTGTTTTGACAGTGTTTAGAAGGGTAAATTACTGTTCTTTATGCTTCCTAACAAACGTTAATGTATCCTTTGGTATTAGGAGGTAGCAACAGGGGCATTTGGGGCAGCATCTTAGGTCCTGGATGTTCTCAGGTACCAAAGCCCTGATAAGCTTTAGTTTGCCCTCCTTTTGCTCACTTTCTACTTCTACACACCAGGTTATCTAGGGAAGAAAATACTTAAACCCACATCCCACCCCACACCAGATGACTTATGCAGTGTGGGTAGCCATCTGTCCATGACATATCCCAGATATTAACTGGTCAATAGGGGATTCTTTGGGGGGCAATTGGTTTTGGCACCTTTTGATTAACCCAATTGTGATAGCTAATTTTAGGTGTGAAGTTGACTGGGTTGAGATATGACTAGATAACCAGTGAAGCATTTTTTCTGGAGATGTCTTTGGGGCAGTCTCAGAGGAGATTGGTGTGTAAGTCTGTGGACTGAGTGAGGAAGGCCCACTCTCAATGTAGGTGAGCACCATCTAATTGGCTGAGGACCCCAATAGAACAAAAGATAGATGAGCATATTCTCATTCTCATTTTTGGAGTGTCCCACCCTTCTTCTCCTGCCCTTATAAATCAGAACTCTAGGCTTTGTGGCTTTTGGACTCTGGGACTTACACCAGAATCCTCTTGGGGCTCTCGGATCTTTGGTTTCAGACTAAGAGTTATAACATCAGCTTCTCTTGCTTTCAGGTCTTTAGACTTTGGCTGAGCCTGCTACTGACTTCTCTTGTTTCTCAGTGTGCAGATGACCTATTGTGGGATAACTCAGCCTCCATTATGTGAGTCAATGCTCTTAATAAATTTCTTTTTTTCTTTCTTTTTTTCTCTTTCTTTCTCTATCTATCCATCTATCATCTATCTATCTATCTCTCTATCTATCATCTATCATTTATGCACCATCTATTTATCTGTCATCCACATCTTATTGGTGCTCTTTGTCTGGATAATCCTGATCAATACACCAGCCGTGCTTAACAAGAATCATGTACTACTTCGAGCAGGCATATAATATTTTTACAAATTCAGTTTCCTTAGAAGAGGGCTTGCAAATAAACTTCTAGGCATCTTCTTAGTTAATTTGGGAAGGAGCTTGCAATGTTTTGAAATATTGGGCAATTATTAAAATTTATGTAGAAGTTCTGTGGGTATATGTTCATACACTCAGATCCATGGGTTCTCACAGTCCCTTCAAGGTGGTTTTCATAATTCATTGTCTCTTCCCTGGAATTGGCAGAGACCCACATGCATTTCTTGGCATTACCTGACATTTTGTCAGATTGACAAGGAGGAAACGACAAGTCATCATAACCTTCCTCCTCCTCCTCCTCATAGCTATATTTCAAAAACACTCTCCAAATGTCAGATACTCTAACAGAAACATTATGTACCTTATCTTGTTCAGATAATGAGGTAGGTATTATCTGCATTTTACATATGACTAAACTCAGACAAAATAACCTGTTCAAGGTTCCCGATTTCCAAATGGCTTAGCAGATGTGGCTCCAAAGCTTATACAATTTCCACTATGTTCATTGGTACCCATGGAAACCTACGTAATAGAAATGTGTAGATAAACAACCTTGTAAGTGCAGACATTAATACTGTACTGGCATTCCTAGAGAGCAATCCTAAAAGGCAACTCAATTTTGGGATGATGCTGGAAAACAGCCTTTGATCTTAAACACCCAGATTGAGCCTTCTACCAATTACAGTATATAGGCATTCTGAAAATTGAAAATTGGAGGATGGTATGATAGAACCTATTGGGCTGGATATAATTTTTTGGTGCTTTACCTTGGGGTCTCTTACCAGCATCTACTGGTTGGTCCTTATTTTTTTTTCTCCTCCTTTCTTAGTTTACCCATCAGACTGTAAGCCTCCTGGAGGAAAAAGATGTTCATTGCTGTATAGTTAGGAGGAAAAGTGCTGGGCAGATAGAAGTTGCTAAATAAATATTTGTCAAATGAGTGAAAAAAACCTTTGCCTGCCCTCTGAGAACCGGCTATTCTTAACACTTAGAGATCCAACCAAACTATTGTGTATGTGCTGTTTGCGGATTATGCTGTGTTACACTGCTGTGTAACATGCAAATCCTGCTTTTCCCTAGGGAGTTGTTGAGATCTTCAAACAACCAGACATCTGCAGGGCTTGGGCTGGCAGGTGATGGCCTTGATCTTCTTTGTGTGTCTGAATTTTCATGACTCAAATTCTTCCTGATTCTTTCATGAAAGAGGGAGCACTTCCAACAATGTACGTATCATCTTGCCCTGGAGATTCTTCTTGGTGAGATACACTATGTTCTTGCAGTTGCCCTGCTAAAAAGATTCCGGTTCTGTTTTTCTCATCCTATTTCTGACATTCTCTGAAAGAACTAAACAAACTTTTCTTCTGGTCTTACTTTTATTAATCAAAACTTTTCCATACTAGAAAACACACACACAAAAACCAAACAAACAAAAAACAAAAATAAAACCTATCAACAATAAATATTGCTGCAGTCATAGCTCTTTACCATGAAAAAGACATCTGGCTTGTTCATTAGACAGAAGTACTCATCTTACTTCTGCAGAATTTCCTGTACATAAAAATGCTTCTGTGGCTTTGAAAGAAAACACATCTACCTCCCCATAACTTAAATAAAATGAAAATATAAACTTCAGATATTTATAGGGAATGCCAAGTACATTCACTAGATTGTGTGTACTTAACTTTTTATAGAACCTTGAAAACAGGGAGTCTAATTTTCCATGTGCCAGGCTATCTTTCTCTAGAAAATTACTTTTAGGATTTATAGTTGTTGGAGTGAAAGATCAGAGCCTCTGGAAGGAGGGAGCCTGATGAATTAATCCCTGAAACTTGGGTTGGGACACCCTCTCCTCTCAGGCCAGTCCCTGAGCCTTGGAGTTGCAAAATAGCACCCAGCACTGAAACTCCTGACTTTCTAAGTTGAGTTGTAAATTTTCTGAGTCCTTTCCCAGAAAGATGTAACGATGACAATGCCATCTGAAAGGCAATGTGAGGAACAATTTTTAGGAAGAATGAATGAACTACAATAGATCTAGGTAGGAAAGGAACCTCCCTCCCTCAGTAAGTGGCACATAGTGGGAGCACAATAAGTATTTTTGAATGATAAACAAATGGGTTAATCTGGAAGCTTGAAATGTTTAAGTCTTTGGCAACCCAAAGTTCCATATAATTGCTAGTTTTCTGTTCTCAATTTTGCAATCAATTGGAAAGCATTTTTCAGAATAAGTTAGTGGCTGAAAGGGAAAGCTACTCCTTTACTGATTAAACAGAGAGTTTTGAGGCAATATGTATCTGTAATGGGCATTGTAAGGACACCTCAGGGATGTTGATTTTTCTAGGTCATCAGTGAGTTGTCTTCATGCTTGAACGCACTGACTGATATGCTGAGTACATAGCTATAACAAGGGTCAGTTTATTTGTAATGGAGATGTAGCAATAGGAATATTTTAGTTTTTACAGCATTGCATATTTTTCAAGATAGTCATTTTTACATATTCGACTTTTTCATTCATATGCTCACATGCTGTGCTGCTCTCTTCTTTGTTTCTGCTTTTCATATTGACATATAAAATATATTGAATTTTTCAACAAGAAAAATGTTATTTTACTTGTTCTCTCTGTGCACGCATTATGTGACCATAAATGCACTTCAGAATGGGAAACATAAAAAGTATATTAATGAGAATATTTATTTGTTTCCATGGTACCTGTACAGAACGGAATTTCTATGGATAAAGTAAGCTTTAGCTAAATCATTTTCCTGTGAGAGATAACCATTAAGGTTAACCATGCAGTTCTCCACTAGAAAAGAAATCTAGCTTACTGCCATCTGCTTGGGAGATTTATGAAATCACAATCTCTAGATTGCCACAATGTGTTGGATGGCAAATATTTCCACAGTTGTGAATGAAACCTACTATAGGAAATTGTGTTCCTCCTCTATCACAGACCAGTATTTTTCTACTTAGAAGGAGCTGTTGTCCCTTTAAACAGCCAGCGCTCTCTCTAGCTCTCTCTCCACTTTCTTCATCCACGAATCCTCCCTGTAGAGCGTGTGGTTCTTGGCACATAGAGATCAGCACTTTTCTAACTTTTCCTCTAAAGCATTCCAACAACAGTATGAATTTGCGCTCCTTGGGCATTGGCAAGGTCTTGAGGCAGATTTAAAAGCACTTCACACACGCATGACACCTTTTCTGCTGTTTTTTTCTTTAAGATTTATTTGTATGTAGTCCTCTAATAATGATGTATCTGTTTTTCTTTTAAAAATCAAATAAAATCAATACTCTTGGAAGAGGTACCATGTTTACACTGTGTCTTTAGGCATCTACTCAGCCGCCATTATACATTCCCACACATATGAACACCTCAGGTTTGAAAATAACTGTAGAAAGATTTAAAGAAATATTTGCTGGGCCGGTGAGATGGTTCAGTGGCGTAAGCACCTGCCTGGCAAGCACAAGGGCCCGAGTTCGACTCCCAGAACCCACATACAAAAAAAGGGCCGGTGATATCGCTCAGCGGCATGGGTGCCTGCTGGCGCATGAGGTCCTGAGGTCGACGCCTACTACCCACAAAAAAAAAGAAATATTTGCTGAGTGAATAAAATGTTTATGAGATGGGAGTTAATGTAGATGCTAGTAATAAATCTTTGTAGTTCCAAAATTTATTCTTTAGGGTTGCCATTCTCTAAGTCTTTACTTTTCAAAAATTCTTATTTTTTAATTAATATGTATTATTTGTACATATTAATGGAGTTACTCGTGATAGTTCAACACATGCATAGAATGTGCACTGATCAAATCAGGGTAATTAGCATTTTTATATCTTTAACATTTCTTTATGTTTGAGCCTTTAAGTTTCTCTCTTCCAGACTTTTATAAAATATACAATATGTTACTGTAAACTATATTTGTGCCACTATGCTATGGAATATCCAAACGTATTCCTTCTAAGTAACTGTCTTTCATATTCATTATCCCACCTCCCTTTATCCACTTCCTCCTTCCTAATCTCTAGTCATTACTGTTCTGCATTTAGATCAACTTTTTAAGCTTCTATATATGAGAAAGAACATATGGCACTCGCCTTTCTATGTCCTGTTTATTTCACTTAACATAATATCCTCCACTTCCATCCATTTTACTGCAGAAGAAAGGATTTAGTTTTTTTTTTTTTTCTGTCAGCTTTTTCTTATGGTGACAGGCAGATCACTACTTTACAAAGGAATTCAATATCTTTGTAATCTTTTTTTTAAAAGTAGGCTTTATTTTTTTCAAGAGACATTTTAGATCACAGTAAAACTGAGTGGAAAAAACAGAGATTGTCATATCCTCCCTCTCCAAACACTCACCTATCATCCTGCATTAGAGTGTACATTTGTTATAATCAATGGCCCAGTATTGACACATGATTATCAACTAAAATCCCTCATTTACATTAAGCTTCACTCTGTGTGTTATATAGTCTATGGGACAAATACATAATAACATGTATTATTATTTTAGTATCATACAAAACAGTTTCACCACCCTAAAAATCTTCAGAGCTCCACCAATTCATTCCTTACTATTCCCCAACCTCTGCCAACCACTGATCTTTTCACTGTTTTGCCCTTTTCTAGAATGGTATACATATAATTGGAATGATGTAGTACATAAACTTTTGAGGTTGGGTTTTTCCACTCAACAATATGCATTGAAATTTCCCTCTTGTCTTTTTATAGCTTGATAACATGTATCTTTTTGCCAGTACTATTCCATTGTTTAATGCTAATATTCAGTTGAATTTTTATTGTGTTCGGGTTTTGGGCAATTGTGAATAAAGCTACAGTAAATATCTCTGAAAAGTTTTTGTGTGTTCAGTATACATTTTTTAATTGAGAAATAACATTTGTACATCTTTAGGGGGTTATATTACAATAGTTCAATACACCTTCATGAAAAAATGCTCAGTCTTATTATCATAATGGGAACGTAAATCAATGTATATTTTACTTGCTTTATTTTTTTCTCTTACTCTAAGTGGAAATCTGACTACCTGTAACTATTTTGCATCAGTGACCTGAATTGCTTTCTAGTCCTACTCCATGTGACAGCCTCTGGACTACATGAAGACAAGCCATCAAAGAATTCCTGTGGCTTTTCCATTTTAGGCTAAAAATCACTTTTTCTGACAATTTTCCTTAAGTTTAGAACTTTTAGTTCAGCCAGTTTCCTGGTTACCACCTCTGTGTAAGCTCCATTGTGTAAAACAAAGTGCTTAGTGAACAGATAAGACAAGACTGGCCCAAAGACAGAGGGACCCCTGCTTTTCCTGCTCTGGGCAAAAGACCCTGTAAATATAATTTACATTTATATTCACTGTTTTGAAAACTGTACTACTCAATTCATTTAAAAACTTTTTGTTTACTGTACCAAACTTATCATTAGGCCAGTTCTCTGCAAACCATAGTTTCCAGAGGACTTTTAGAACTTCAAAACTAGACTTTTTACATATTCCTTTAAAGCTGCTTGTAAATTTTAAACAGTTGTTATAGCTTGTTGAGTTGTGCTTTTCTGCCTTTTGAACATTTGTTCTTTTATCACTTATATTCTCCATTATTCTTTGTTCAAAATATTACTCTTGAGATAAAGAATCACCTATTAATAATAGGCATTTAGAAAGTACAGATGAGCTGAAGGAAGAAAACAAAAATGCTCCTTAACTAATTAGTGAGATAAACATTATTGCCAGAGATAAAAATAATTAACATTTTAGTCTATTTCTGTCTACCCTTCTTCTCTGTTCCCATATGTATACCCTATGTGGACACATATAGTACATATGCATTAATTACAAATATAACATATAGCTTGTTTTAGTGTTTTACAGTTTGCCTTTTTCTCTCACTTCATTCACATTTTACTTGATACATTTTTACATTACTTACAAAGCATGTAGCCTTGTGTTAGTCACTAGAAGTACAGTGGTAATCAATGCTAATATGTTATTGTTTATTTAAAGTCTTCTATTGTTTAACACTTCCCAAGGATGGAGCTAAATCCTTGCAAACATCTGTGATTGTTTCCTGTGGAAGTGAAACTACAAGTCAAAGAGTAATATTGTAAAAACTTTGGATATATATTACCTAGTAAATTGACTTTCAGAAAGTTATAAAATAATCTCACAATTACTTGGTTATTTGAAAACTTAGTAACTATTCCTTTTATTTGCCAGGCGAATTATTGATGAATGTTGAGCAAGAAAAGGTCAGTGATGAATTTTGGAGTAAGCTAGTAGATTATTCTTCCCAAATTGTATTAGTTTATCAAGCAACACTCTGTGAGGAGAGTTCATTGTGTAGTTGTGTTATAAGTCTTGTCCATATTTCTTTTTTCATCAACCAGAATTTCATAAGAAACTTGTTGAATGTTTTGCTGCAGTTGAGATAGTCTATATCTAAGTAGTTTCTATCTCTAATGATATAACAACCCTATGAAAGGATGAACATTTTACTAGTTTGGTGTAACATTCTCAGTAAAGTATGCTGATTCCTAGTGATTCCTAATGTCTTTAACAGTGCTGTCCAATGGATGATGAAAATGTTTTATAGGCTGTCTAATATGGGAACCAGTAGCACTGCAAATATGGCTAATACAACTCAGCAAATGATTTTTGGTATATGTGCTGCTGAAGTGAGCATATAACAAATGATTTTTAAATTTTTAAAATTTTAAAACAAATTTAAATGAGATGTAACTAGTGGGTGCCATATAGGACAGCACAACTTTGCAATATATGACAAACAATTTATCAAATAAGTTAAATAATTTAGTTGGATTTCAATACTGAGCTGAGACACTCTTTGTTCTTGATACATATTTTCTCTCCTCTTTTTCATTCTGCTTTTAATTACAAATTGTACATTATGCTAAGGAATTTGGATTTAACCCACATAAAATAATCTTGAAAGTTCATGAACAGATGAGGGAAATGATTAGATTCCTGTTTTAGGAGCATAACTAGTGATATGAATTTAGGACACATTTGACTTCAGAAAACTCGTGGAGGAAAAGTCATTAGTCAGGAGAAAGATGAGAATAACAACTGGTGCAGAGCAGATGAATAGAAAGGAGGGGTTGGAACTGATAGGGTTAGATGACTGATTAGGTACAGGGAAAAGAAAGAGGCAGGAAGATGATTCAGAAGCTGGTTTTGTCATTTTTATTAGTGTCCACTAATTTCTCTTGAATCATTTTCCCCATAAGATCTCCAGATGTGAGATCATGTCTGTGTTTTCTCTGAATATTTTTGGAACTGTTTTCCTAGTGACTAGGGAGTGTGCTGGTTTTGTCCAGTGTTTTACTCCTACTGTTCTAAGAATTCCGAGATGGGGTCATCATATTCTTTTTAAACTTCTTTATTTTGAGATCATTCTAGACATACAGAAGAGTTTTTTTAAAAAAATAGTCCGGTGAATTCAATATATCCTTTGCTAACATCTTATGTAACCATATTGTAATTATAAAAACTAAGAAATCGACCTTTAAATTGAATTACTTATAGCCAAACCATAGTATTTATGTGAGTTTCGCTAGTTTTCTTGTTAATGTTTTTTTTTTTCTCCACGATTGCTTATTGCATTTAGGAGTGGCTAAATAGTAATTGATATTGTATGTTATACTAAGGAATTTAGGTTTATCTCAAAATAATCTTAAAGATCATGAACAGAAGAGGGAAATGATTAGATTCCTGTTTTAGGAAAATAACTGTGGTGATATCAATTTAGTATTTGTTAAAGTTCAGAAAACTCATGGAGGAAAAATCATTAGTCAAGAGGAAGATGAGAGTACCAACTAGCGCAGTTGGTACATAATATACTATATAATAAGAAATATATATTTTGTTCTCTGCCCCTGGTTCCTGACATAGAACCAATAAAATTCTTATGGATGAGTTGCTAGTAAAAATTTTCTTCAAATATTTGGTCCTTGACCCCAGTTCCTTACAGAGTTCCTGAGATATCCTGGATGTTAGGAGAATATGACAAACAGCTACTAAATCTCCTGCAATTTCCTGGGTGATAGGAACATCTTTTTTCCTAATGAGGTGACTTTTCCAGTCCCATCCCTAACCTCCAGGAGATGGCCCAAAGGTTGAGTTGATCACCAAATGATCAATAATATAATAAATCATGCTTATATAATGAAGTCTTTGTAAAATACCTCAAATGACAGGACTTGGAGAGAATTCAGATTGCTAAACTTGTTCAGTTACCTGGGGGGTGGCACAACTGGAGAAGGGATTGAAAGCTCCAGGCCCCTTTCCATATACATTACCCTCTGGCTGTTTATCTGTATCATTTATCATATCCTAAATTAATACAATAAGCCAATAATTATCAGTGTTTTTCTAAGTTGTGTGAGACATCCTAGCAAGTTAACTGCACCCAAGAAAGGATTCATGGATACTCTAATTATTTTGTTTTGGTTTTGTTTGTTTGTTTGTTTGAGACAAGGTCTCACTATATGGTCCAGGCTGGCCATGAACTTATTATGTAGTCCTGGCTTGCCTCGAACTCATGACATTCCTCCTGTCTTAGCCTCCCAAGTGCTGGAATTACAGGTGTGCATTACCAGACCTGGCTAAGGATATTCTAATTTATAGCTGGTCATTCAGAAGTGTAGGTGACAACCTACTACTAGAATTGTCAACTGAAGTAGGGGCAGCATTGTGGAATTGAGCCCTCCATCTGTGGGACTGGATTCCAAGTACACATAGACTATGAAAGGATTGGATTGAATTATAGAACATCTAGTTGGTGTCCACTGGAAAAATATTTGGAAAACCTCTCATTTTTCTGGCATTAGAAGTGTTCTGCATTGTGTTGTGCGGTGAGTGCTGGGTGTGTCATGTTTCCTTATTTCCTTCAGTTTGTGATAATTCGTCAGTTTTTCCTTGTCTTTTAGAAGATTAGTAGTCAGTTATTTTGGTAGAATATCCCTCTAGTTGGGCTTATCTGATATTTTCTCATGATTAGATTGAGGTTATGCTTTATTAGAATGGATACCACTGATACGATGCACCCTTCTCAGAGTTGCGTGTCAAGGTCACTATATGTATATATTACTATTTTATGTAATATTATAACATTATAATAACTTTAATATTATTATATTATGTTAACTTTGAAGATAATCTGTGCCAGCATCTCTGTCGTAAGGCTACTATTTTTCCCCTTTTATTACTCAGTTTTAGAGGAGATACTTTTAGAATATGCACATACCTGTTTCTACTTAACTTTTCTCCTGTTAGTTTTAGCATCTGTTGGTGGTCTTACCTAAGGCAATTATCACAGTTGGTGGTCAAATGGTTATTTTCCATTTATTAATTGAAAAAGTGAAACTTCCTTCTCATAAGGAAGAATTGCATCTTCTCTCCCATTTATTTACTTATGCAGTCATTTGTTTATATATTAAAATAGATTCCTATATGTCAATTTTATTGTAGGGTTATAATACAGTATTACTATTATTTAACTTATTGTTAAGTATTTTTCAAACTTTAACCATTGGGCACTCTTTGAAGCTCTTGTGCCTTTTCAACATGCTTGATCATGCTTAATTTTCCAGCAATGCAAAATATTATAAGCTCTTATATTTTTTCCTTTTCCTAGCACTGGAATCAACCATTTCTCTAAGGAGTGCTCACCACTTTTTAACATCTGCTAAGCAGTTCTTCATGGTTGGTTGGAATTGAGTCAAAATAACTTAATGATAAATTAAGCATTTTTGTTTTTTGTACTTCCTCAGATTTTGAGAGTGGAAAGTTTTTAGTAAGACAAGCTGAATTCGCATTCAGCAAATACTTAGTAAGAGCCCACTTTATCTATGGCAGTGCTGTGTTAGCTACGAGGACATTCCTCTTTTATATAAGAGGCAGTATTCTCTTGGCAACTTATCCCATATTTTGATACTTCACACTAGTAGAAAAGCCTTTATGTAAGTAACCCAAGTTTCACTTTTTCATGTCTCGCTTAATGATATAGGACTCTATTAACCTAACACATCCCTCAACTCCTAGTGTGTTGACACATACACAGGAGGCTGACAGACAAGCCAGTGAGTCACAGTTACCATAGAGCAGCTTCTGTTTGTTCCTTGTCTTAAGGCTTCCTTATTCTCTTGTGAGTTGATAGTGAAAAGTGTTTTGCACTTTAAATATTTCTTGGTCAGAATGGCTCCTAGTAGGACTTCTTTGCCCCAAAACCTAACAGAACTGTTAATGAAAAATGGTACTTTTGGTTGTTTATGTTACACGTACATCTAATACACACTTCTACTCCCCACCATCACGAATTCATGAAGGGATCCAGGAGAAGACATCACCATTCACTTTTTAGAGCCCACCCTCCCTTCAACTGAAGAAAGCTTGGTGAGATCCCGTGGTCTTTACCTTCTCTTGCAAATGGACTTGGACAGGTCCCTTCAGTTCATCAGACAGATCTGACTGCTAATGGCGTTAGCTCAAACCATTCTTCTACTGAGCTGAAAAAAATCACTCCCCATTTATTACCTAAAAGGTTCCTATTATACTTCCTAGTCTATATGGAACAAGCATAATTCTCTTTTAATATGACTATCTTTCAAGACAGGGACAAACATCTTTTCCTGCTCTCACTCAAAATTCTATCTTCCAGATCTACTTCATATGACGTATTTCACTTTTAAAAATATCATTTTGGTCCCTTTCTTCTGAGTATGACCTGACCTGTCTGTGACCTATTAAGAGTATGAGCTCACAGAGAATGTCCTACTTGACCAGCAAAGAGTAAACTATTGCTTTTATTCTATGTACTTTATATCTTATGTTAGCAAAACACACCAGTCTTTTTTTTTTTTTTTGTGGGTACCGGGGGGTCGACCTCAGGACCTCACGCGCCAGCAGGTGCCCGTGCCGCTGAGCGATATCACTGGCCCCTTTTTTGTATGTGGGTTCCGGGAGTCGAACTCGCGCCCTCGCGCTTGCCGGGCAGGCGCTTAAGCTGCTGAGCCATCTCACCGGCCCCAACACACCAGTCTTTAATTGCATTTATAGTTAAGCCATATCTCCAAGTATAACTGAGAAGTTTGAATTTAAAAGACTTAGGATTTTTTTGATATGTATTTTTAAAAAATCATAATTTGTTAATTATGCTAATTACATTTCTGAAAGTGTGTTTTATTTATTTATTTATTTATTTATTTATTTATTTTTGTGGGTACCGGGGGTCGACCTCAGGACCTCGTGCACCAGCAGGTGCCTGTGCCACAGAGCAATATCACCGGCCCTTTTTTCACATGTGGGTACCGGGAGGCGAACTCAGGCCCTCGCACTTGCCAGGCAGGTGCTTACGCCACTAAACCATCTCACCGGCCCTGAAAGTGTGTTTTAAAGAGGGACAATAATAAAAATACAGGAAAAATGGAAAGGAAGAGATAGGTTGTGTGACTTCTGGACAACACTGCACATTTAAGCACATTTTATTGAAATTTTTTATAAGCTTAAGTCAAATATAGATATGTTGGCTTGTGATGCCCATTGGCTGAGCCCAAGCAGAGTCAGAGAGCAAGGGAGACCACTGATGTTGTGCACACAGGCTAGCAGAGGAGAATGGCCAGAGAGAAGAATGAAGAGTCACTTTGCAGGAGCAAACACACATCCTGTGTTTTGTAGGAGGTTACCAAAGAAGGAAATGAAAGTATGATAGATTCCCCTAATTTATGTAGTCAGACTGAGAATTCAAGATTAAATTACTGGTCATTAATTTTGTATTTCAACCATACTAAGTGGCATTATTCCTAGGGGTCTTTGTTCTTGAAGAACAAAGGTTAAGAGATCAGGTAAGCCTAGATTAAATTTTGGTTCCATCCCACAACTATGTTTCCTTGATAAAAAATTATTAATATTTTAAAATCCTATAGTTCTTCATCCACCAAGAGAATTGACCTCACATTTTTTAGAAGAATAAATGTCATGGTACATGCAAATTTCTTATCACTGAAACTCACACATGAGTAAGGATTCCACAATGTTAGCTATTTTTAAAAATTTTTGCTTGTTAAAATAATACCTAAAATTTTGCTCTATATGTTGTAAAGAGCATTCATATACTCATTCATCTGCTACTTATGACAACCTTACAAGTACATAAGTAGATGTTAGTATTAGAGGAATGAGAAATTAAGTGATGTTGTTACTTTATTAGAAGTACAGAGACTGTACTGTATAAAGTACAATCTTTATACACAGAATTCCATGGACTTTCAAGTAAATCAAATTCCAATTTAACTCCATCTAAAGAAAAGAGATAAAAGTGCTGAAATACAGCAGAGTTACTGTTTTAGTTACTTTTCTTTTTGCTGAGACAAAATACCTGATACACAAAGTTAGAGGAGGAAAGGTTTATTTAGCTCACAGCTTGTAGAGGTTTCCATCCAGTTAGCTATCTCCGAGGCAGGGTGGCACATGGCAGAGGGGTATCGCAGAGGAGAAACAGTTCCTGGCAGGCAGAAGGTAGCAAAGCAAGCAAGCAAGTTTCTTTCTGTCCCTTGTATCTTATCCAGGCTGCCAGCCCTTATACTTCGTTTGCAGACTGATTTGTCTAAAGCAACTGTACTGAAAAATTATGAGACAGAAAATATCATGTACAACTGGACATTTAGGAATAATTATTATATTTGGATGTGCAATAATGCTATTTTTATTTTATTTATATTAAAAAGACATCTTTTAGCAATGTACATTCAGTAAGATATTTATGGTTAAAGTAATATAATATCTTGTGTTGCTTCAAAATAATACAGTTGAAGTAGGTGGGTATCTAAATGGGTAGATGCAGAGATAAAAATGGGATTGGCTATATATTACTAATAACAGATGAAGTGATAGGAGTTCATCATGCTACTCTAACTTTTGCATGTGTTTGAAATTTTCCATTACAAATGTTTTTTAAAGTGATGTCAATATAGATAGGGTTAAGCACCATGTTTGTATATATAATATATATAATATATATAATATATATATAATATATATAATATATATAATATATATAATATTCAATGTATACCACTCATATCAATAAATACCTATTTTATATACATTCATGTGTTCATAAATACATATTTGGTTAAGTACCAGAAGAAAAAGCTAGAAAGAGATGAAAGTGGTTGCCACTGGAGTGGGGAGGCCTGGATAGCTTTTTTCTTCTAAACTTTTTAGGATTACTTAACCATTAAAACAATGTGCATAAATTACTTGGAAGAACAAAAAAATAATTAAAATCTAAAAAATCCACACCAGAGACACAATATGATTCTTTCTGTTGTGAAGATATGGTTTAATTTAGTTATATAAAAAATTTTTATACACAGAAAATCAATATCATTATGGGGAAGCAACCAGCTGAATCCAGAATGTGGGACATTGTGCATGGCATGTGGCTTTCTTCTGAGGCAAACATTGCCGTCTTCTTTTTCTCTTTTACCTTTTCTCCTGGACACATTAAGAGAGTGGGGTCTTCTAAGGAGCTGGGGATTCCTCTTGGCTTTCTTGCTGCATGGAGTAAGCAGACAAGGCAGGGCTGTTCCCTTGGGCTCAGCAGCCTGTCACCCCTCTCTGACTCAGTGAATGAACCACAGGATAACTACAATCTATTTACATAGTAATCTTCTGTTACTTAAGGGTTGAGAATTATTTTTTTTTTTTTTTTTTTTTTTTTTTGTGGGTACCGGGGGGACGACCTCAGGACCTCGCGCGCCAGCAGGCGCCCGTGCCACTGAGCGATATCACCGGCCCCTTTTTCGTATGTGGGTTCCGGGAGTCGAACTCGGGCCTTCGCGCTTGCAAGGCAGGCGCTTAAGCCGCTGAGCCGTCTCACCGGCCCGAGAATTATTTTTTACAAACGTCTCCTGGCCAAAACTATGTTTACCAGTTGTTTTTATCAAAGCCCTATATTGGAAGAGAGGAGAAGATTTGCCAAGCGATCACCAAGAGCCCAAAATTGTCTCCTATTTTGTTATTAATTGGTGTCTGTATGATGCCTTGGTGGGGAACCCAGAATGGAAAAGAATAAATGGATGAAGGCAACATAATCCAGCCCCAAACCCTAACAATTTTCATAGTTACAAGCCAGACGAACATATCTTTTGGTCAACATCTTATAAACATCTTGTCAAATGCATGAAAGTTATGTGTCTGGTGGTAATGCTTAGGGATGGCCCAGCATCACTCAAATCAGAAGAGTGACTAAATCATGACCAGACATGAAGGTTAGATTTCTTCATATTGTTCTACAAGTCCCCTAAACTGCTTATGTTTAAAAATTCCTTTTTTCTTTTTTTTTTTTTTGTTCAGATTAGATAACTTCTAGTTATATATCTTCAGTTTCACTAGGATTTTCTTCTGTGACCTTTTGTTTTTTTTCTATTGAATTCACCCAGTGAATTTTAAAGTCTGGTTATTGTACATTTTAGTTCTAAAATTTCCATTTGAATCTTTCTTAAATTATATTTTTCTATGCTGAGGCTTCCCATTTCTATTTGTTTTCCCAAGTGCTTACATTTATTTCTTAAAATATGATTATGATAGCTACTTTTTAGGTATTATCTGAAAATTTCAACATCCAAATCATCTTGAGGTTAATATCTGTTAATTGGCTTTTCCTTTGTAAGGAGTTAAATTTTTCTAGCATTTTGAGTGTCAGGAAATTTAAGATTATATGGCCAGGTATTTTGAGTATTGTGTGACCGTAGGTCTTATTTAGATCATATGGAATATTTTTCTTTTCTAATCATTAAGCTGTTCGGCTTTGGGTTCTACGTAGCTTCAGTAGAATATAGGTCCATCCAATTCAGTTTCTGAAGGATGTGTAGTGTGCTTTTCTCATCAGTTCTGTGTGTGCACCACAGTCTGGAATCCAGTCAGTGATCTCCCCTTATCTATAATTTCACTTTCTGTGGTTCCAGTTATCTATTGTCAGTCAACAGCCCAAAAATGTTACATGAAAATTTCCTTAAATAATAAGTTTTACATTTCATGCCATCTTGATAAAAATCTCATGCTGTCTGGCTCTGTCTTGGCCAGGACATAAACTATCACTTTGTATGGCATATCCACGCTGTACGTGTTACCCACTAAAGTCACTTGGCAGCCATTTTAGTTACCAGATTGTGGCAGTGTGGCAGTGCTTGTATTCAAGCTACTCTTATTTTTTACTTAATGATGGCTCCAAAGTATAAAAGCACTGATGTTGGCAATTCAGATATACTGCAGAGACGCCATAAAGTGCTTTTGTAATGTGAAAAGGTGAAAGTTCTAGACTTAATAAGGAAAGAAGAAAATTGTATGCTGAGGTCATTAAGACCTATTGTAAGAACAAATATATCTGTGAAAATGTGAAGAAGGACAAAGAAATTCTTATTAGTTTTGCTGTTGCACCTCAAACTTCAAATGTTATGGCCACGGTGTGTGATAGGTGCTTAGTTAAGATAGAAAAAGTTTTAAATTTGTGGTTGGAAGACATAAATATAAAACATGTTCCAGCTGATGGCAGTGTGTCCCACCAGAAAGTCTTGGGCCTATATGAAGACTTTAACCAAAGTATCCCTTGAAATGAGTGACATCAAGCCATTTACCACAAGTAAGGGATGGCTACATAGATTCAGCAAAAGTCTGGTGGAAAGAGACTGTGTGTTTGTGTGTATGTGAGAGAGAGAATATTCACAGAGGTTTTATTATAGCATATTACGATTGTTCTATTTTATTGTAATTGTTAATCTCTTACTATTTCTAATTTACAAATTAAATTTTATCATATGTATACTTGCAGAGGAAAAATAACTCCATAGTATATATATAGGATTCAGTATTATCCGGGTGTCAAGCATCCACTGAGGGTCTTGCAATACAGATCCCACTGATAAGTATCAGTGTGAATGTAAAGCCTAACTGCACCTTGCTGTGTGGGGTTAGATCTATGCATTCCTGGCTTCAAACTGAACCCAAAAGTTCATACACAACTTTACAGGGTAATTGTCTTTAGCTCCATCCTCTCTGGAATATATCCCCAGCGCTTTCCAGCTCCCAGTCTTCATCCTCCTTATGTCCTACTCTATTGGCAAGAAAATTAGACTTTATTCTCACTACTTTGTTGCACATTTCCTGCAACTGCCTCTGCCTCTGTGGCAAAGAAGCAATAGGATAGAGAGAAAAAAGCAATGGAGCAGCTTCTACATGGTGACCATCACCAGGAGTGAGGCCGCCTGGCCAGGCAGAAGGTTTTCCTCTTCTTCAGTCACTTCTATCACTAATACCACTACTGTGGGATGGTCTGGGAGATGGGGTGATTCGTGTGCTCAGCAGTTAAATTGCTTGTTAGAAAAGCGAATCAACACACTTCAGTGTGTATTAGTATTTTTACAGAAAATGTAGTTGAATAAAGTATTTCATACTATATTCAGCTGCAATTTTTTTCCCCCAATCTATCTATTTTGTAGATCTAATTAATCCACTCAAACTATCAGGTTACTATTTCACAGCTGTTACTGGTTTTCTTTGTTGCTGTAAGGGTAGAGACGTAACTTATCTTTGGGCCAAGATTGCACTTTTCTTTTGGGAAAAACTCTGGTGCTCCTTCAAGTAATCCCCAGGTAAATCCAAAATGCCATTCTGAAATATAAAAGTTAGGAATCAAAAATGTCCAGCTACTCTGTTATAGGCAAACTTGACTGTGTTTTGAAGAGAATGGTGTCTCTGAAAATTTTATGATTTCCAGTTGATTAAATAGAGGAGCAATGGAAGCTGAGGGCCTCTTTGGGATGATTCTGTCTATAGAAAGTAAGCTGGTGGCCATGAGCTGCAATCGTAATTAAAGAAAAAACCTGTTGAGAAGTTTCCAGTGAAGAGAAATGACCAATTATTTCTAGGAGTAGAAATAACTGATATACAATTTTAAGTTTTCTTTTTCCATTTCCCTTTATAATGGTCCTGCCTTCAGTAAGTTTTATTGAACAACATAACCTGGCAATAGAATTCTATGGATCAGCTACCTAAATTGGCAATGCACCTGCAGCAACCTGTACCGATTTGTGGAATATGTGTGTGCAACCACTGAGACTTCAAATTACTTGGAGAGGGAGCCCCATAAAAGATTTGGTATCCTGTTGTGTAAGTGGGCTGTGAGACTTTGTTTATAATTTTTTTTTTTTGTGGGTACCGGGGGTCGACCTCAGGACCTCGCGCACCAGCAGGCGCCTGTGCCACTGAGCGATATCACCGGCCCCTTTTTCGTATGTGGGTTCCGGGAGTCGAACTCGGGCCCTTGCGCTTGCCAGGCAGGCGCTTACGCCGCTGAGCCATCTCACCGGCACTTTGTTTATTGTTATTTGGGGAGTAAAGAAAAGATGTATGAAGAATTGTAATGTGTTTAACACAAGGACAAAAAGTTAATTCATGCCAGGAGTATAAAACAATCATTCTCAAAATCATTAAGCACACCATTTAATGTCATTTGATTATCCATTTTTTTTGGTACCAGGAATTGAACTCAGGACCTTGCGTTTGCCAGGCAGGCGCTGTGCCACTGAGCTATATCCCGAGCCCCTTAATGTCATTTGATAACCTTGGAATGCAATTGCATTACAGTACATATTTCTACACATGAACTTTCTATACAGGAAATTCACATTGTTTTACTTCCTAAATGAGTTCAAGCCCTGTGAAGAAGCAAAAAGTCCATATTTAATAACTAACCAGGGTCAACTGTGGATCAAAAATTGCCTTAAAATACCATTCAGCAGGCAGAAGGAAATGTTTAATTTTCAAATATGCTTTAAATTGGTAATTACATTTCTCAGTAAAACTATAAGTACTTTGTGGTTAATCATAAAGCAATTTTTTTCTACTATTGATTTCTAAATAGATATTTTCAAACATTAGTGCTTATGTTCACATTTTTAAGGCTACATTAATGAATACTTTTAGATGTTAAAGCCCTCTGGGTTTAGGACTAAGAAAACCTCCCAAAATCCTTAGAAGTGGTAGTTTTTATTTAGACTTTAAATCATATGAATTACTCTGTATTAAATGATTTTAAAAATCACTAGTCTTCCTTTTCTTCTAGTTTCTAAGATATTAATGTCAAATGAACCCGTTCAATCTTTCTCAATATTTCTAAAAATTTACTTAGCATTTTTGAGGTGAGATGAGATACATTTTTCTCATAGTATTATTTTTACAATTACTTATAGAAAACATGGCTATAGATCCTATTACTTATTCTATTATTGCTATTATTTATTCATTGATCAATACTTTTTTTTTTTGAGACAGGGTCTTGCTGCATAGTTCAGGCTGGCCTTGAGCTCAGTATGGAACCCAGGCTGGCCTTGAACTTGCAGTGAACCTCATGCCTCAGCCTTCCATGATCAATACATTTTTGAAAGGAAATTATTTTCTTAATGTTTTTATCCCTTAGGAGATGAAATCACTTAAGCTGAACTTTAAATCTTCCTTACAAATAAAGTTAAATGAATGAACTGGAAGCTTATGTAGCCTAAAACTTAAATGTTAGCAACTGTTCTGCTGTTTATAAATATTATAATAAAAAGATCTATGAGATGATGATTTAAACTCTAACTTATCAACAATAACTGTGAATATTATGGCAAAATTACAGTTAATTATTTTGTTAGGATATCTAAGGGATCTGTATGTATTCTAAAGTCATACCCATTTTTCTTGGAATTTTGGGTTCTGATAATGTCTTCACTTTCTTGATAGTTTATTGCCATTTAAGAAATCCGTGTAAAAATGCTCCACTCATTAGACAACTTAGTAGGAAAATTTCAGGCAGAGGTAAAATTATGATGAAAAAAACCTTAGGATGATGAGATGTAGAGGGAATGGGTGACCTGAGTCATTTTAGAAGATGTTTCTGAACGGGGACCTTTGGAGCTGGGATCTGAATGACGAGCACGGGTGATCTGCCCAAAAAACAGCATGGAGGAAGAGCATTCCAAGTGTTATTATTTGGATCTTAAATGTCCCCAAAAGCCCTCATGCTTAAGCCTTATCTTGGTATTGGAGCCTTCAAGAATTGGAGCCTAGTGGAAGGTCTTTAGATCATTTGAGTGTGCCCTTGAAGGGGATTGTGGGGCCTCACTGCCTTCTTCTTTCTCTCTTCCACCTCCTGGCTGTGAGGTAAGGATTTGTTCTGCCATGCCCTTCTGCTGTGATGTGGTGCCACAGGTCCAGAGAAATGGGACCAACTGATTGTGGCCTGAAACCTTTAAAACTGTGATCCAATATAATAAATCTTTTCTCTTCATACGTTGATTATTTCAGGTATTCGTAATAGTAATATAAAGCTGACTAACACATCAAGAAGAGGGAAATAAAAAAGGGGCCTTCAGATATGAATGTGCTTTGTGTGTTTGAGCAATGACAAGGAGTGTCAGTGTGTGAAGTGGGGTGGCTTAGGTGAGAGATGTTATCGATGAGTTAGGTAGGACAGGTAGGGCCAGATCATCGTTGGCTTTACAGGCTGCAATGAGTTCTGTATTTATGGATATGGAATTATGACCAAGATGTAGTTGAGTATAAAAATTATGTTTCAAATATCCTGAGTAAGAAGATCCCCTTCAGGTAAAACCATATATACATTTCCATATGTATCTTTAGGCACAGAGATACATTGGGGTATATGAAGAAAAATGCTAGTACTGGAAATCTCTGGGGCCTGGACTTCAGGTGAAATTAATTTTCCTTTTTATATTTTTCTGTATTGTTTCAATTGTTTACTAAAACAACACAGCCATATCAAATGAAATGAAATGAAAATGAAAAATGTGCAATAACTCTCTGACTAAAACTTCGTGATGCTAAGATGATATTGATATTATTGTGGCTTCCAAACTCACATAGTGTAGGAAAAGGAGAGACTTAAAAAGAAAAGTTTGGCAGATTTAATTACCAAATGCAGTAATAAAATTACATATATGTGTTTTGGGGTTTTCAAAGAATATGGAAAATTTAAAAAACACAAAAACCCTGCAGGACACAGAAGACAAACAATCAAGAAAATTTCCCACATTATATACCAAAATACAACACAACATTTCAAAGAGCGTTTCCCTCAACTTCTGGAAAGTGATGAAGGGCAAAACATTTTCAAAAGGATAGCAGAAGGAAAGAAGTGGAGAAAAGGATAAATACTATGCAAGTTACACATCAATTTGATTACTCATTCTTTCAACACAGATTTTAACATAATCTTCACTAAATAAACAAGGGTTTCATGCTAGAACTGTAGCTGATTTAGATTCTCATGGGTATAAGAATAAGATGTGACCACAAAGAGCAAGCTGGCAGGCCAGAAAGAGGGCACAGAGACTACCAGCTGTGTTATAGAATAGTCAGACTCTGTCAAGAGTTCCAAAAAACAAATGGAAAATCCTCTTTCTGTATTTACTTCTCTTATCAAAATCTTTCTGTTGTTTTATGTCGCTCTTTTGCACTTGTCCACATTTATCTTTTGTTCTATTCCCACATTCCTGTGGTATCCATGGAGCTCTGATGAGGAAGATTCATTTGAACCAGCTCAGTATTTGACAAACAACTTATACAGGTGATAATCATAAGGATACTACCAGGACAATGTTATTGTTCCAGTGCTGGATTACCTCCATGGAGAATCTCAGGGGAGCGGCATTATCTTTCTACCTGTAAAAGTAGCTTGTGTTTTATTTCATATATGGAGAAAAGGCTTTTCCATTTTATTAAGTAAATATGTGTCTTTTGGGAAGGAGAGAAGAAAAATATTAATTATTTCCAGTTTATTCATATCAGGTTATTTACTCTCAAAAGACCAAGATTCAATTAATATCTTTCTTATGACATCCAGGTACTTTCTTTGGCTTGCTGAGTGTAGAAAACTTCAAGAGGTTATTTGAGGCTATATTTTGCTTTGAAGAATATGTGGACAATAACAAAAGAACACCTTGATAATGCTTATAGATAACCTGCTGTGTGCTCTGGTTACCATAACTAAAGGCTTTCATTTCAAATAATAAATAGTTTGGTGATGATTCTTGAAGGTGCTGTTGCTTTTATTTCTTTGCCCAATCATCCTCCTTCCAAATTTGCTAGATTTTTGTCAGAGTTGGATTTTGTATCTGGTCATATTAAAATCCACACTTCACTCTTCAGCTTTAGCTCTGTTCATTTATCATGTAGGACTGCGTCTGACATTTTGCTCTCTTGGGTTTGTGGGATTATATTTGACTCCCAGCTCTTGCCCTAATAGCTGTTACAGTTGGCTTGGCAACCATTACCAACCTGGTTCCCTCTTAGACAGTGCTTGAGCAGTAGTGTAAATAGAGCTGAGGCTGGCATCCAGACTACAGTGACTGACCCAGGTGGCCAGTGGTTGTGTTAGATGGAGGAGAAGTAAAACTGTGAGAGAGTAGAAAGCATGAAAATCTGTGAGTCAGTATGTGTCCATGAAGAAGAAAACTATCCACGCTTGTGAAGTGCTAGACTGGTCACCAATGACTTCCTGGAAATATCCCTGTGCACCCTAAGATGAGATGAAAATTTTCCATCCAATTCTGCAGGTGTTAGCTGAATGTGCCTTATCTCTAGCCAGTTCCGCCTCTACTTAATCTTCCAAGTAGTTATGATATTACTGTTTAGCATTTATGATTTTCAGAGGTTTAGATCACTTTTTAATTAAAGTAGTTTGGCTCTTATTAGATTCTAGAACTAGGCATAATCTTGGGTAAACTGAGATAAATGCATATATTTATCTTATTTATTTATTCATTTATTTATTTCTGGTTTTTTGAGACAGGGTCTCGCTATGTAGTTCAGGCTGGCCTCAAACTCATGGTGATCCTCCTGCCTCAGCCTCCTGAGTGCTGGAATTACAGTTGTGTGCTACTGCACCTAGCCTCTATCTTTCATTTTTAATAAGTTCCTTATTAAAGCATTAACAAGGTAAAACAGATTAAAAATATATATAATGTATATTAAGGAAAAATTATGTGCCTTTGTAGTTAGTTTATAATGGCTGGTAAGCAGTTTAATTTAACCTTGACTGTATTCTCAGATATTGGCTAAATTTTCATTTACTCTTACCTGAGATCCTTTCATAAAGTTGACACAAAGGCTTGTGGGCTATACAAGTTAGTTTGTTATTAAAGACTATAGTAGTCTCTCAGGACTGGCATTACACGTCTATTTCCAAAGAAGAGACGTTTTTGATTGTATTCTTGTATAACTTTCTGCTGTAGTCTTCTTTCCTTTACATAACAGAAGAATGAAAAGAACAGAAAAACATGGAAAATAGTCTGTGCTGAGAGCATAACAACTTAATTTTTATCTAATTACATGAAGTGATGTTTTTCTTCTTAATTTACACGTTTAATGCAATTCCGATATGGATTCCAATTCTTTTTATTAGTACATGTTTGCCATACATAATGATCACATTCATCAATTTGTACCTGTACATAATATATCTTGATTCTTTTTTTTCCCATTCCCCTCCCCTCCCTTCAACCCTTCTTTCTTTTCCCATTTACAAAAGCTGTTTCCATTTCTTTAGTATTTTTTTTTTTTTGTGTGTGTGGGTACCGGGGATCGACCTCAGGACCTCGAGCACCAGCAGGCGCCTGTGCTGCTGAGCTATATCACCGGCCCTTTTCTCGTATATGGGTTCTGGGAGTCGAACTCAGGACCTCGCACTTGCCAGGCAGGTGCTTATGCCGCTGAGCTATCTCACTGGCCCCTCTTTAGTAGTTTTTAAAAATCCCTTTTCCCTTCCTTCTCTTTTCCCTAACTCCTCCTTTGTTCTCCTTCTCATTTGAACAAGTTGTTCCTACTTCCCAATATCTATCCTCCACTTTGCTTCTTATTTACCTTTTTGGTTTCTCTCACACAGAGAAACAATGCGATTTTTAAACTTGTGAGTCTGATTTATTTCACTTAAGAGCATGGTCTTGAGATGACTCCATTTACCTAAAAATGTCTCAAGTTTAACCTTCTTATGGCAGAGTAGCACTCCATTATATATAAATGCCACATCTTCTTTATCCATTCATCTATTAATGGGCATTTGGGCTGTTTCCAAGATTAAGCTTGTTGGGAGCAAAGCTATCTATACCTCAGGTATCTGGGACAAGGCCACTGCCTTTCATGAGTTTTGCAGGGCCCCATGAGAAGTGTGCACAGCTCCGGGCGCTGATGAACATAGTGACTTGACCTTTGCTTGAGAAAATACAGACAATTTTCTCTTATTTCCCCTGAAGCCACCAAGACATGCTGTTCTGTTACCAATTAGATATTCTTCCTGTCTCAGATTCTACCCTCCCCTTAAACTCTCCATGAACTTATTCATATGCTGATTGTATAAATAAATGTGCTGCAGGTGCTGGGCAGTTTGCTTTCTCCCATCAGGAGAGAGGGCTCCACCTGACCTCAGCTTTTGTGTATTTATTCCTGTCTTCTTCACCCCCACCGTCCTCCCTCCAAAGTTTCAAGAGCTGCACAGGAGGTGGCATTAGCGATTACGAATGTGCTGCTATAAACATAGGTATGCATATATCACTGTGGTATGATGCTTTTAACTCTTTCAGGGAGATACCTAGAAGGGGAATAGCTGGGTTAAATGGAACCTCTAGTTTTAATTTTCTGAGGAATTTCCATGCTGATGTCCCTAGTGGTTGTAACAATTTACACTCCCATCAACAATGGAGAATGGTTCCTTTTGCCCCACAGCCTTGCCAGCATTTGTTATTGGTTGATTTCTTGATGATAGCCCTTCTTCCTGCTGTGAGATGGCATTTTAGTGTTGTTTTAATGACCAGTGATGTTGAACATTTTTTCATGTATTTATTTGCTGTTTGTATTTCTTCATCTAAGAAATATTTATTCATTTCAGATGCCCATTTTTGGATTGGGTCTTGAAATTTGGGGGTGGGGAGTCTGATTTTTTTTTCTTTTTTTCTATATATATCTTAGTCCTTTGTCTGAGGAGCAGCTGGTAACAGTTTCTTTCCCTTCTGTGGGTTGGCTCTTCAGGCTGTTGGTGGTTTCTTTTGCAGTACAAAAGCTTTTTAATTTGATGTGATCCCAGTTGTTGATTCTTTGTAGTAGTTCCTGTGCAATTGGGGTTTTGTTCATAAAGTCTTTGCCTATACCTATGTCTTCAAGAGTTTTATCTATTCTATATTCCAGCAGATTAAGCATTTCTGTTTTAATATTTAGATCTTTGATCCATTTCAATTTAGTTTAGTGCATCGTGGGAGGTATGGGTCTAGGTTCAATCTTCAGCATGTGGAAAGCCAGCTTTCCCAGCACCACTTATTAACAGGCTATCTTTCTCGAAGTGAAGGTGTTTGGCCAATTTGTCAAAGACAAGGTAGCTGAGTATATTTAGAGTTGTTTCTGAATCTTCTGTTCTGTTCCACTGATCCTGTTTTTTTTTTTTTTCCCTAAATCCATGCTGTAGCTTTGTAGTATAACTTCAAATCAGGGATTGTGATGCCCACTGCCTTGCTCTTTTTGCCCAGAAATGCTTTTGCTATTCTAGGTCTCTTGTAGTTCTACATGAATTTTAGAATTTTTTCTCTACTTTTTTGAGTAACATTATTGGTATTTTGATTGGGATTGCATTAAATCTGTATAACAGTTTTAGAAATATGGCTGTTTTCACTATATTGGTTCTGCCTATCTAAGAACAGGGTATATCTTTCCATTTTCTGATATATTCTTCCATCTTTGTTTTTAGAGTGCTGTAGTTTTAAATGTAGATGCCTTTCACTCCCTTGGTCAGCTTGATCCCTAAATATTTCATTTTTCTTGATGCTACTGTGAATGTTATTATTTGTCTAATTTCTCTCTCAGTGAGTTTGTTATTTGTGTAGAGGAATTCTATTGATTTTGAGTATAGACTCTATCCTGCTACCTTACCGAATTTGGTTATTAGTTCTAGGAGTCTTTTGGTAGAATTTTTGTGGTCTTCCATGTAGAGTAACATGGAGTGATTTTTATTCCTAGTCCTAAATAAATGACAAATAACTAATTTCTATTAAGTTATTAGTTGGAAGCTTGTAGCTATATGTTATTCATAATTGGAACATTATTCATATTATTCCTTTCTTTAAAAAAACTCTTGTGGTCTTGAAAATAGAAATGATGGTGTAAATTCCAACAGGATGTATATAGGCATTTGATCTAGTCCAAAAAGAAAAAATAACCCAACAAGTACCCAAACTCTTTTTCTACTCTGGCTGTCCATTTAGTGGTTAGGACCCATCTTTGACCCCTACCATATAGAGTGGGCATATTCATACATCCTCGGGCTTTTTAAAGTGCTTCCAGATTAGTTGATAAGGTTCATTGCTGAATCTGATGAGTAGAGCTTACATTCAGAATCTTAACCTTTTTAAAAAATATCTCAGGTCTTAAATGTCCCCCAAAGGCCCATATGTTAAATGCTTAGTCTACAATTAGTGTTATTTCGAAGTGCTGGAAACTTTAAGAGGTGGAAACTAGTAGGAAGAAGGTAGATCATTTCTACCTTCTTTTAGAAATGGTTTTTAAGGTGATTATGGGACCCTACTTCTTCCTCTTTCTCTTTTGAATCCTGGCCATGTGGTTAACAGTTTCACCATGTTCTATCTCAGTGATATGCTACCTCATCATAAGCCTACAAAATTAAAGGGCCAACTAATCATGGACTGAAATGTACAAAACTGTGAAGAAAAAAAAAACTTTTCTCTTTATAAACCAATTTCCTCAAATATTTGTTAAAGTCTTGGAACACTGACTCCCACACTTTTATAAAGAACACAACTTACTTTTTATTCACAGGTGGATAAAAGCCTAATGTAAGGATCTCAGTAACATGGAACTATGTTTATGGGGACATAACAAGTTGTTTGTATTGATTGCTCTTGTATCTTCTATTGAGGAGCACCTAGGGTATTGTATCCCTTTAATCAGTTCTAATTATGTATGACTACAGAAATTTGAAGTTGTCAATAATCAACATTCATTCTGTCTTCTTTTGTGGAGTCTTCTGGGTTTCCTTTTGATGCCACCCTTGTCACTTATCACCCTTTTCTCTGCTGTCGAGTCCTCTTTCTCCAGTCTGAGACTGAAATTGGGAACTCACTTTTCCCCATAGAATCTAGCACTGGTTGCTGTAGTGGGAGTCTTGAGAATATTTGGGTACAGTATCCTTGCCAAGAGGAATTGTTAGCCCCAACATAAATAGTGGCAGCAGTGAAGAAATTTCAGTGGAGTTAATATTTTATTGCCTTTTCCTGAAAGAAAGTAACTTATATACTTAAAACATTTAAAGGATACTTTTGAGAATCTTTGACTATAACCAATACTAGGAAATACACATATACAGTCATATACCGTATGATGGACAGCATATACAATGGTGTTCCCATAGCATTATAATGAAGTTGATCAATTCCTGTCCCTAGTGATGTTGTAGTCATCATGGATTAAAACACAAAGCATCATGTTTGTGGTGATACTGGTGTAAACAACAATGTACAGTACGTAATACTCAATAGTAACAATAAATGAATATCATTGGATTCTATATTTACTATATTATATTTTTACTACATTTTGAGTGTACTCGTACTTATAAAAAAGTTTACCATAAAACAGTATGCTGAGCTGGGCATGGTGGCACACGCCTGTAATCCTAGGATTCTGGAGGCTGAGGCAAGAGGATCGCTGAAAGTTCAGGGGTAGCCTGGGCTACAAAATGAGTTCAAGGCTAGCCTGAACTGCATAGTGAAACCCTGTCTCAAAAAGACAAAAACAAACAAACAAACAAACAAACAGTATGCTGTGTTATGTATCCTTGTTCATTTTCTGTTTACTGTATTTTTTGACTGCATGATGAGACGATGTTGAGTGATTGGCCTATACTGTCTAAGTTTGTCTAAGTTTGTGTAAGTGCAGCGTCTGATGCTTGTGCAATGATAAAACTGTGCAATGACACATATCTCAGAATGTATACCTGTCATGAAGTGGAACACAAGTGTACACACAATCAAACCCAAGAAGTGAGGGTAGACACGTATTATTCTACACCGAATATTCATATTTAATAAAAAATATAAAAAGTTAAGAAGCACTCAAAAATAGGCATAGGTGTTTAGCTGTGTTTTTCTGTATCATCCTTCTTATTCCTGTTTTGGACGATGACGAGATGAATTGTGGCGCATGGATCAGGGTGTCCGCACTCTTTGTAGCAGCAATTTGCATTTGCTTTTTCAGGACTGAGGAGAGGAAATGAGTTCTTGTTGGAGTGTCCAAAGAACAGAAACAATTTAGGCCAGCATGTTTGAATTTTCCTTTCTAACAACAATGACAACATCAACAACAACAACAACGAAGCAATAAAAACGGAAATGAAACAGATTGTGACTAAATGTAGCATGTAAGTAAATGGGTCACCTGGTTCAGAGGTCGGCTGTAGTGATGGCCTTAGTATTATGGCTGTTGCTGTTATACCACTGACTGGGATCTTTGAGTAAAAGTTTTTGATTGTTACGTTAAATTAGCTAAAATTATCACAGTCACGGTACCAACTTTCATTTGGCAACTATGATCATTATCACTTGCAGTATAAACTTACTAAATTTTCTTTGAATGGATACCTAGAGATGGTTAAGGCACGCTCACTTTTTTTTTTTTTTTTTTTTTTTTGGTACTGGGAATCAAACTGAGGGCTTCGTGCTTGCCAGGCAGACGCTGTGCTGCTGAGCTACATTCCTGGCAAGGTGCACTCACTTAAGGCATCTCTTTCTTCATCAATTTCTTGGTTCCTGAATTTGCTAACTTTTGATTAAAATGAAAGTAGCCGCCACAATCTGATGGTTTCTCAAAAATGAGGATTCTTTTGTTTCTCTGAATGAAAGGGAGAGATTCCCTGGCACAAGGGCACACGATTTTAGACTTGTTCACAGTAATGAAGAAAATAGATCTGTTAATAATAACAAAAAAAATGATCCACAAATAACTTAGTGTGTTTATGTTTGTGTGTGTGTGTGTGTGTGTATTTTCCAGGGCATATTTTCATATCACAAGTCATTACTGTATTTTTGGAACATTAGCTCTGCAAGATGATCTCTGAACATTGCTCTGGACTTACAACATTTCCCTTGAGATTAATAATATCTATGATTGTATTAAAGTCTCCACAAAGTTCCAAAGTAAAGGAAGATTTGAACTTTGACTCAGAATTTCCCCAAGCTCATTTGACCTGGAAGCCTTTTTCTCAGGTAATGCTTACTAATTATAGAAGCTAAAAAAGTTGATGTCATACAACAAAAGAGTAGAACAGTGGCCTCTAGAGATTAGGCATGATAGAAAGGAGGGTGTAGAGAAAGAAGTTGGATAACAATTACAAAAATACAATAAGATAAAAGGAATTAATTATAGCATTCTATATTGAATAGTAGAGTAACTACACTGTACAAAACTTTATGATATGTTTCAAAATAGCTAAAAGACTCAGAAGTTTCCCAATACACATAAGTGATACATGTCTGAGGAGATGAAAATGCTGCTGTAATTACTGTGATTTGATCATTACACATTATGTATATGTGTTGAATTATTGTACGCTACCCCATAAACATATTATAAATATTATGTGTCAATCAAAGCTTTAAAAAGATCGTACATGAAGAATAGTATTTCAGTTTTATAAATATTCAGGAAATGCTGAATTAGATGATGTTTGCAAGGAGTTTGCATGGACACAATTGCCTGATGTACAAAGGAACATGAAAATCTAGGTTGTTGCCAGTTATACATTTTCTGCTGGCTTCCTTGGGTTTAACTTTAGTCAATTCCACTTCCCAAAGCCTAGCTAGATCTGCTGAAGTACTGTTTGGTTCCAAGCCTTGTAAAGTTCTTTCTGTAGAAGTATCAGGGGCTACTATAAAGGGGCTTACTAAGGTTTTTGTTTTCATTTTTGTCTTCTTTTAAAACTTAACTATAGTATTCCTGAAATACAGTGACAACTCAGTTGTATTAGGCAATTCAATAAAGTTACATCCTGCCACCTTCTGTCTTTTACCATCTGATACTTGTGAAGTTGGAACCAAAGATAAAATTTTTTTCTAAGAATGTACATTCA
Source organism: Erethizon dorsatum (assembly GCA_028451465.1). Lineage (NCBI taxonomy): Eukaryota > Metazoa > Chordata > Mammalia > Rodentia > Erethizontidae > Erethizon > Erethizon dorsatum. The sequence continues at coordinate 78,692,047 of CM051831.1, read as the reverse complement.
TCTTAGGAAAAAATAAATCAGTGAAAAAGAATCTTCTTCAGTTATGTGAGGATTCCAGTTCTGGGTGCAACCTGGAAAAGGCAAGAAGCAATACTTAAGACAAATCTGTTTGGTGTCTTACATTACTCCATTAATGGAAATCTGGGCTTTGTTTTTTTAATTTAATTTAATTTAATTTTATTTTATTTTAATTTAATTTAATTTAATTTTATTTTTTGTGGGTACCGGGGGTTGAACTCAGGACCTCATGCTTGCGAGCAGGCGCTTGTGCCACTAAGCGATATCACCAGCCCTTTTTTCCTTTGTATGTGAGTACCAGGAGTCGAACTCAGGACCTCGCACTTGCCAGGCAGGTGCTTATGCCGCTGAGCTATCTCACCGGCCCCGGGCTTTGTTGATTTGATCTCAGGAGGAAAGTTCAGAGTTTCTTCAGTCTTTGTCTAATGTTGGTAAAGAGGGATAGAAGAAGTGAGAGGGTTATTAACTTACTTTTGCAAAAGATATTTTATTTAATTGTTCAGAACTAAATTCAAAGGAGGGAAGATACGCTGAATAAGTGCTCCTCAGATTATCCTCAGGATAGATTCCAGGAATTTTATTATGCAATAAGGTACGTGTGATCCATCTTTCTTTCCATCCCCTCCATGAACAAACAGTAGAGAACTTGTCAAACTGGGATAAGGTGGAAATCTTGACCCATGACACAACGTAAATAACTTTCGGATATCTTTTTCAGGTCATGCTTCACTCAGAGCTTTCTGATTTACTTCACAGAGTGCATAACATAGCATTGATTTGGAGACATCTAGATTAAATCAGATGGCACAGGTTGGTATCTTAGATAAGAAGAATCTCCTCCTCCCTTATTTCATTTCAGACAAAAGTCTTGCTTTGGAAATCAAGAATCTTAGAGATCAACACTCTTGTTTTGAGTTATTCTCATATATGAAGATTTCTGTTGCCTTAAAATATTACATTAAATAATTTTTTTTAGTGTAGACATGTTTTAGTGCACAAAAGCAGGATAATTTGATGACTTTGTATCCCAACCAGATAGTTCAAGAACTATCGACATTCTACCAATCTTACTATCTCTTATCATTCCTTCTTTTTCTCTTGAGCATTTCAAAACTAATATCAGAAATCATGTCATTTTGCTGCATGCATCTCTAACTGATGAGACTTTTCTATTTCATACCCAGAATTCCATTCCTCAATCTGATGAAATTGAGAATAATTCATTCATATCACCCAATACTGAGTTCACATGGACAACCTCTATTACCCCCAATTTTTACCCTGACTCAGCTCTTGGTCTTTTCTAGCCCAGACAGGAACCTAATTTCTAGGAATGAGTACATCTATCAAGGTGGCAAGCGGAGAACATCTTCGCTCTTCCTTCAGTCCAAAGCACCGACTTACACTCTTCATTTCCAAGTTACCCGAATTCTGAACTCTGCTGCTACTACTTTCGGGCAGTGTTTCAATATCTCAGAAGCGAGAATCAGGCCAAGCTATTTTGGTGATACGTCAGGGATGAAATTCTAGACTTTATTCAGAATAGAGTCTGCTTCCCAAACCCTTCTGGGAGACACATAAACAGGAAGTGAACTTAGCTGTGGGTTACAATGTGGAGGGAGTAAAGTGTTTTCATTTCATAAAGATGATTTGTTTACATTTTTGAGTAATCTATAGTTGCTTTAGTTGTAGTGGGTCTCTAGTTCATGTCTTCAATAAAATATTATGTAGTGCCTATGGTGTGTAAGGCATTGCACTAGTAATGAAAACGCAAGTAAAAAGTATATATGGAAGACAACAAAAGGCAATGAGAATTATCTTTTACTTGGGTTGATGTTGGTCACAAGGGAATTTAATTCAGACCTTGGAAGACTTCCAGAATGTGAAAAATGGTAGAGAAATTAGGAGGAGAGCAAGCAAAGGGCCCGAAGTATAAAAACAGAAGCACGTGAAGTGAATAATGTCACCAGTCTGGTGAACATGACATTCTTTCAGGCCAGACACTCTGAAATATCATGACTAGACATACAGCTAGGTGTAGCTATTTCCTAATCACCCAGTAAACAGGGATTCCAGTAACTCCCATCAACCATTGCTGCCAGGAACTATTAATCAGGCAGCATAGTTAGAATGTCAAGATGATGATTGTTGATAAGTGACAAAAAAAAAAAAAAGAACAAAAAAATCTGATGCTTGTTAAAGGCATTGAGTACAATGAGATATAATAATTAACCCAACTGGATAATATTTTACCTCCAAATCTAACCTTGCGATTGGGTCAACAGGCAAACATTCTGCTACTATTTGAGAAGAACTTCTCAGCAACCTTGAGTAGTTTGAAAAAGTTAAGTTCCATTAAATAAATTTTCTCTTGTGGTACTAGGTCCTCCTTTGCTGTTTCATATATTAAACTCATATGGTTATTTTTGCTTTGTTTTCTTCCTTCAGGTTGAGACTCTAAAATTATGTGCTTTACATGATGTATCAAATTATGTTGACCCCCAACTCCAGGTGTGTATATGCTGTCATCCCACAGCTAAAGAAGGGATTTGAATAATTGGTCACATTATTGATGTGCTCTGATGTGCTCAGCGTGAAGCATTACATTTGTTCTAATGTGCTCAGCATGGAGCTAAAATGCTCTGGGTTAAATAACCACTTCATATCAGACTGTTTTAATATCCTAGTCTGTCTAGGTAACGTGGTGCCAGAGAGAAAAGTGTCTTCCTTCCCTCTTCAACACAAACTAGAAATGCAGCTAACGATCTATCCTGTGTTTATTATGTGCTAGACACTGTGTCAGTCAGGTGTATTGTAATTAATTTAATCCTTATAACAACTCTGTAATGTAAGCTAATATAATTATCTCCATTTCAGAGATGAGGGTTTAGAGAAGATTAGTAATTTATGGAAGACCACGTGCCTAATAAGTGGTAGAGCTGGTTTTTAAGCCCTGCTGTCTGTTCTGGCATGGCACAAAGTCCCTAAGTAAGGATGGAGGCTTGTGGGTGGAGATAGGAAGCAGGTAGAAAGCATCCTGATCCTCTTAGCCCCCCTGCTTCTTCCAATCCTCACCCTGATTCTTCATTTTTTGCTATTTCTTATTTCAACTCCTCTACCCTCCTGCTCGTTTTATATAGTTTTGCTCATTTACATATTAATCCATTTCTTGTTTCCTTCATCGATTTACCTCAAAAGTATCAGGTCTTGCTCACTAGGAAATTACAAAGAGAGCTAGCAAGTGAATGAATGAATAAATACAACATAATATAACAAATGTGCGTTTGTATTGCTCTGGGGGTACAAAGAAGGAAAAAATGCAGATTTGAAGGGTTGGAGTTGTTGATTGAATTGTGTCTTCAAGGAAGAGGACCTGGACAGACAGGTGAAATAGTAGGAAGGGCTCTTCAGGCAGATGTACTAGTATTTGGGTAGTCACAAAGGCAGGTGAGAACCTGGTACTTCTAGATGCCTGTTGGTCATTGGAGGCGACTGTAGTGCTTCCTGCAGCTTGAGAGATGAAGCTAGAGACAAAGGCACAGGGCAGAGCAGGAAGCACTGTGTGCTGTCAGATTGTGAATGTCAGCTTGATGTTAGGGGAAATCATGGTAAGTCTTTAAGTTAGGGAAATGCATAACTTTGTATTTTATTTAAAATTTTTTTCAGTTCAGTGCTCTTTTTTTAAATTAGTGCTTGTTTGTAATACAGAATGCTGAGGTTTTTGTTGGAAAATTGATATATATGTGTAATATATCTTGGTCATTTTCATCCCTTTATCTTCTCTCCCTTTCTTTTTTTTTTTTTTTTTTGTGGGTACCGGGGGTCAACCTCAGGACCTCGCGCACCAGCAGGCACTTGTGCCGCTGAGAGATATCACTGGCCCTTTTTTCCTTTTTATGTGGGTACTGGGAGTCGAACTCAGGACCTCGCACTTGCCAGGCAGGCGCTTATGCTGCTGAGCTATCTCACTGGCCCTTCTCTCCCTTTCTTCACCCCACTCCAATCACTATCCCCATCTCCAAGAGTCTATTTTCTACTTTCCAATCATCTCTCGTTTGTCTTATTCATTTATTTATAACTTTGTGTTTTAGAAATAGTATTTTAGGTATAACTGTCAGAAAGAGGTGGTTGTAACCACACAGGCCTGCTCATTAGATGCGAGTTTCACACAGACATGCTGGTTCCACTTCCTCTCAGAACTCTCCCCATCCACGTGCTCATACGTTACTGTGGGTTTGGGGAGCTGCATCACCATAAACATTTTCAGGTGGTTATTTTCTTTACTGTTATTCCTGAAGGTTGGGGGAAGTTTAGGTGAGCTGCTCTGCAAAGGGAAAAATCCCTTGAGGCGAATGAGTAGGTGGCTGTTGGAGCAGAAGCAGGAGGTGGCCTCAGATCAACTACACAAAACATTTGGGAGTCCTTAGTCAAGGTAGTAATGCCGGCATCTTTGAGCGATGATGGTTAAACTTTTTGCACACCTACCACTTAAAATACTCCAACAAAACTATGTATCTCATTTTATATTTCTGAAGTCGACTCCTGTAATTCTTCATTATATGTTAAAATAGTTGCAAGTGAAATTTCTAATGTGTAGTACATGGTAGCTGTCTTACTGATTTCTCCTTGCTGGGACAAAATACCTGAAACCCACAATTAAAGGAAGGAAAGGTTTATTTTGGCTTACAGTTTGTAGAGGTTTCTGGCTCAATTAGGGCAACATGGCAGAAGAGCAGAGGAGAAAGAGCTCATGACTTGGTGGCAGGGACTGAAAGCAGAAAAGGGGTCAAAGGAGGGAGGGAGATGCATCCCTTCAGGCTACACCCCAGTGACCCACCTTCTCCAACTAGGCTTTGCCTCCCAAAATACGTTTAGCAATATACTCATCTGTGGACTAATCCCCTGATAAGTATCGCACTCCCATGATCCAGTCACCTCTCCAAATCTTCCTATGGGCACATGAGGCTTTGGGGGGGACATCTAGATATAGAATCATAATAGAAATGAAATATTAACAGAAATGAAACTGAAATGAAACATTACTTTCAGCTATGTACAATGAACTTGATACTCTACCAGTTTGATATCCTCTGTTATCACTTAGCTCATTGACCTATAGCATTCTGATTAAGCAATGTGTAACCAAACGGTAATGGATTTGCTAATGGTACATGCAAAAATGATTAAGAGGAGTGACAGCCATTACCTCCCCAACTGCCTCGTATCAGATTTTGCCACCAAACAGCTATTGATTAAACAACCATTTGTTAGCAAAGCAGCTTAAATTCAATTTTTCAACTTTTTGTGTAAACTCAGTGATACATTAACACTCTGTTCTTTTGTACTTCAACTACACCTTGTATGAAAGATTCTTTTAAGGGCCTCGCCAACCTTCCAGAGGAGGATTCTGTTAAATGAATAATCCGTTCGTTTAGTGTTCTTGCTCAACCAGTGGGGTATTGCTATGGTTTGAATGTGTCCACTTCAAAATTCATCACCTGAAATTTAGTGGTCAGTGTGGTAGTATTAAGTAGGTGGGGGCTTTAATAAGTAATTAGGTCATAAGTGTTTGTGAATGGTTCCCCTACTTCGTGAATGGGCTTAGGTACCCTTATAAAAGAGCTTGACAGAGAGAGTTTGCCTTTTGTGTGTGTGTGTGTGTGTGTGTGTAATGGGAATTGAACTCAGAACCTTCACACTGAGCTGTATACCCATAATCTTTATTTATTTTTTTAAATTTTGAGACAGGATCTTGCTATGTAGCTAAGCTGCCCAGGCTGGACTCAAACTTGCTATGCTCTTCCTTCAACCTCCCCCAAGAGTTTGCCTCTTTTGCCATTTTGCCTTCTGCTATGTGAGGACACAATGGTGCTTCCCTACAGAGGAGTAAAAAGAAGGCTTCACCAGATACCATGTGTTATCACCTTACCTTGGACTTCACAACTTCTAGAACTTTGAGAAATAAATTTCTATTCTTTATAAGTTAGCCAGTCATAGGTATTTTGTTATAGCAGCACAAAATGGAACAAGAGAGGAACCATCCTTAAGGGTAAAGAGTACAGCTTTTGTTGAATTCTTATACCCTGTTCGTAGAAACAAAAATTTCTAAAATATCTCTATATATACCACATACCTTGAATTCCTTAAACATCAAACCAGTTTCTGACATCCATCATGCCAATTAGCAGGCTATTATTTACATTCATTAAAATCCATTTGGGAATTCTCAATACTGTATTAACTTAAAAAGCCTCCGTTGTGATGGAGACATACTAGAGCACCTTTGGTAACTGCATATAGATTATGGACTTCTTTTGGTAGCAATATCTGACTACATATTTTTTATATAGGCAACCAAATTCTCCTGTAATTAAAGCTCATGCTAATTAGAACAAACCAAACCTATTGTGTAGAAATATCTTAAGATGAAGTATAGATGTTTAAAAAACGAATTACAAATACTTTTGGATATCTTATAAATGAGAAGTTTGACATTGTTTCATTACCTCTTTCATATTTGTATTTCACTTTCCTTCGTAATTTTGTCATATTTTGTCTTATTCTTGAAAATCTTACTATATCATACTTTTCTATAACAAACAATATACTGAAATTAAATTCTTTTTATTTCAAATGACTATGAGATTTTAATGCAAAAAATAAAATACTGTTAAATACTGTTTAATGCAAAAATAAAATTCAATTTTGACAAATTGAATGTCGAAAAATTGGCAGAAGAGTGAGTGATAACAATTTAGCCTCTCTAAGATTTGGAATCCACTGGAAAATAACTTGGGGATGAAAAAAGGGAGAAGTAGATCCCATAAACTAGGAGGGATCTGACAGGAAAATTAAAAACCACACAAAAGTTGAATCAAGAGAACATGAAGTAGAGAAGGGAAGATTCATTCTCCACTTTCTCTCTGGCTCTTGGCGCCTGGCACCCAGGAAAAGGAGACTAAACTGACAGAGACAAAGTGAATGATGGGGACTCCAGGGGGCCTCTGGGAGAAATGTGGCAGTGGGGTGGACAGGCGTGTTTTGTGATCTGTTGGAACAGTGCGGGATTCTGCTCCCACAGGAGTCTTTTGATAGGCAACAGCTGGTGAGTGACTCTACTATAAGTGCCCGCCATATCCGTGGAGAGAGTTCTTAGATGTCTTTTCAGGGAAGGGTTGATTGAACCCAGGACTCTGAGCCACCACAGGAGTCTTTGCCTCAGGGCTCCAAGTGTTACATTCCTACAGCAAGTGGGTGAGAGGCAGTTGCAGGAGATAGCTGCAGTCAGGAAGTAGGCTGGAAAGAGACCCCTCAAGGAATTTGAGCTAAAAGATTCAGGCCCTACTCCCATGGCCAGGGCCCAAACCCAACCTGAATTGCTCTGTATTTGAAAGTCCAGGCATTGGTGTCCTCATGCTGCTGGTGCCCATACTCAGCACAGATTTGGGGCCTGATTGCCTTGTTATCTACCAGCATCAGTAGGGACATGTCTTGACTTGGACATTGTCCTAAAATTGTGGATCCTGAAAGAAATCCAAGTATTCAAAATCAAAGACAGATTTTTTTTTTTAATGAGTGTGTGTGGCTATGTGCTTTTTCTTCCTTCTCTCCCTTCCTCTTTCTTCTTCACTAGATTATTAGTGTTTGGGGAATTTTCCTTTGTCCCTTTTCCTTGCTTCTTCTTTTTGTATATCTTTTCCTCACTTTTTTCTTTTTTTCTTCTCCTCCCTTTAAATTTTTCTCACTTATTCTTATTCCCCATATAATTTTTTTTGCTCCTTTTTTCTTTTATCTTCTAGTTCTCATCACTTTCTTTCTGTTACCTTTATATAATTCTATAAATACCCTTCTAAGACCCAATAGGATCTTTTGCTCCACTTCCTTCTCCTCCTTTTTATATCATATAGTTTAAGGTTTCAGACTTTTCATTTTGTATTTCCTCATTCTCACCCCCCCATATCTTTAATAATGTAATTGTAAAGCCTTATTGGTCTTTAGATAATTGACTCTATAAAATTACTGTTGAAGTCTTTTCTACCTTCAGCAGAGATAAACTTGTTGCATTTAGTACATATTAGCTGTGTGTCAACACCTGGGTTGTCTTAGTGTTTACACTATTAAGTGTGGATTTCTTTGAAGGGTTAATACCAAGGATGGTAAATAGTTGGTTCTTATGATATGTTAATATCAAATCTGTCTGGGACAAAACTACTGTAGCCAACTTCCTTGATACTACCAGGGTCACAAAATTGTTGCTATTAATGTTTTTTTTCTGTAAGTCAACACACAGATGACCTTTGCTACATGGATAATACTAGGATACATTCCCAGAGAATTTGCTGTGGTGCCAATTACACTGCATCTTCCCCTCCAAAATTAACCCAGGTGTTCAAATATTGGGGCAGAGACAAAGGACTATAGTTAGTCATGTCAAAAATATATCACTGAGAAATGACTAAAAAGACCTCTATACTAGCAACAAAGTCCTACGCTATAAATGTCCACAATCCTACACAAAACAAATAAACAAACAAAAATAAAAGAAACAGAAGATGAGGCAACAAACACCTCCTAAAACTTCCAACTACCCCAAAGCCATTCCAGAGGCACTGAGGGGGAGAATAGCATAAGCCATATACCCAAATTACTTGAAAGGCTAACAGAGGATATTAGAAAACAAATCAAATAGGTACTCAGTGGGATCACAGAAAACAACAAAACAGGTAATGGAAGTAATGACCAGAATGATCCAGGAGCTTTCAGAAGACACTAATAAAAAGCTAGCTGAACTAAACAAAATGATACAAAACATGAATGACTAGTTTACCAAAGAATTAGAGTCCATGAAAAGATTTCAATCAGAAATCCAGGAGAGTAAAAATTATATTGTAAATATGGGAAGCAGAAGAGACCAATGATGACAGAACTTAAGAACTAGAAGACAATGATGCTTTCAAAGACCAGCTACTGAAAGACACCTTAAAAACAAGAGAACATGAAAAATAGATTCAACAGTTACTAGGTGATGACAAGGATACTAATCTAAGAGTAACCGGAATAAGTGTAAAATCAGAAAATAACACCAATGGCATAAAAAACCTGTTCACAGAAATAATGGCTGAACTCAAATAGCTGCAACAAAAAGAGAACTTCTCCATGCCACATAATACTCAAAGTATCAGAAGTCCATTACAGGGACAAAATCTTAAAAGCTGGTAAAGAAAGGCAACGAACTACATATAAAGGTAAACCTATTAGAATTATAGCACAACACAAACCTTAAAGACCAGAATGTTTCAAGCCCTAAAAGATAACAACTTCCAATCCTGACTTGTGTATCCTGTGAAACTTTCTTTCAAAATTGATGGAAGAAATAAGGTATTTTCATGACAAGGCACACCTCAAAAAAATTCAAGAACATCAAACCAGCATTATAAAATAATATAAGGGATACACTTGAAAGAGACAATGAAGCCCACAATGCCAATATGTCAAAAAGAATGAACACACATGGCAGGATAAGCAGTGAAGCAATAGGAAAAAATAAGGAAACCAGTAACAGAAAAATTACACAATGACAGGAATAAGTCAGTACTTTTCAATAATAACTCTCAATGTGAATGATCTCAATTCCCCAATCAAAAGACACAGATTGGCAGAATGGTTCAAAAATAAAACCCAACCATATTCAGTAAACGAGAAACATATTTAACTAAAAAGAAATTCACAGATTAAAAAATCAAATGATAGTGTTATGACTTGTATCTTGATGCCCCCTATAAGCCTCATGCACTCATTGTGGGGCTTTTGAGAGGTGGCTGGATCTAGGGTTTATGATACTGGGATTACAGGTGTGTAGTACTGGATTGGTGCACTAATTGGTTTATCATAGTTCTGGAGGTGGATAATGGGAAGGCTCATCCTGGGCCTTGTAGCCTGGATGGGACAAAAGGGAAGGGGAGGCTTGTTGCTTGTTGCTTGCTGTGCTTTCTGCCTGCCCTGCCATAGACTGTTTCTCCTCTGCTATGCTCATCTGCCATGAAGCCCTGTCTTGGAGTCAACACAGAAATATCAGAGTTAAACCAAACCTTTGAACAAATGGGCTTTGAACAGATGGACTAAATAAAAAGCTAAAAATAAAAATTCCACTTTACCCAGCTGTTCCCTTTCTAGTTATCTTTCTGAAAGAGTTAACGATATCATATTATAGTGATACATGCTTACCCATGTTTATAGCAGCATAATTCATAATATCTAACAGCTTATACATTTCTCAACAAATGAATGGATAAAGAAAATGTGGTATTTATACATAATGGAGTATTACTCTGCCATAAAGATAAACCTGTGTCATATGTAGGAAAATGGATGTACCTTGAGACCATAATATTAAGTGAAATATATCAGACACACAAGCATAAATATCACATGGTTTCCCTTATATGAGAAAGTCAATATATAAATAAAGTGCAAAATGAAAGATAAAAGACATAATAGGAAGTAGAAATATAGCTCTTTCTCAAATGGGAAAGGGAGTGTAGGGAAGCAGATGAAGAAAGAATAAAGATGTATTATGTACATGTACGAATCCCTATGAGTAATGTAATCATTATGTAATGCAAGTATATGTTAATAAAATTTAAAAAAAATATTACACCAATAATAAAAAGAAAAATAATTTTAAACAGTGTTTTATCATAAAAGTAAAATTATGTTGGAAATGTATCTTTCATGGAACTAGTAGCTGCCTTTCCTCCTCTAGTTAGTTTAATATCTATCCATAGATGAGCCTTACCCATTTCTAGAGTGAAATAGGATAAGGCATACATTTATTTCTTATTTTTTCCACTTTCATACAGTAGAGGTAGGTATGGAGAAACTCTGTATTAAAATTACCTAGTTTCTCTTTTCTTTTATTCTCCCCTATCTGGCTTTTATGTGTTGCTCCTGGCTTAGGATGCCTGCTTTTCTCCATTGCCAATTCAGAGACACCCAGCCTTGCTCTCTCCCCCTAGGCAGCCGTGTTCTCTTTCTGATACTGACTTTGCTATGGATATGAACAGATACTAAATGATGCTGCTTGTAATAAGATTTCAATAAATGGTCTCCATCACTGAGCTTCTGTGAAAACAAAATGTGTCATTAAAAGGATTTTCATAACAGCTGGCTTGGCAATGGGGACTGCACAGATTTGGGAGTCATGGTTCCTACTTCTGTTTCAGACATAAAAGTGACATTTTCCTGGACAAATGACTTGCTAGCTCTTGGAGTCATCATCCATAAGTCAGTATAAATAAGTGAAATTTATATAAATGGGAGATGGATAACTGCTTTTACAGTAATTATAGTCAAAATGGGTAGCAAATAACATTAACTAAGTAGGGGATAAAGGAAGATTACACGTAGTTACCTGATACAGACAAGATCACGGCTACGCAAAAGGTTCAAAGACATGAGTTAAGCCACTGGGGCTCAGATGTATAGGGAAGATTTCTTGGAGAAGGTATAATCTTGAGAGGACCTTAATGTTAAACCTGAAGGAAAACATGATTTTGAATGACTGAGTTTTGATTTAGGGATTATAAATAAATTATATTGAGTACATGAATTTACAAATATGAAATATGTGATAATACAGTTAACATAGTTCAATGAGAGTCTACAACCAGCCATTAATGGGATCTAAGCAGGAAATGATGCAATAAAAAATATTAGGAGGTTCACTCAATCATCAAGCATGTAAGAAAAGCTTGCTGTGTGGCAGAGGCTGCATGAAGTTCTTAGACTACAAATGAATAAATGTGGTGCCTGACCTTAAGAAAATTGAGCCGGGCATGGTGGTGCACACCTATAATCCCAGCACTTGGGAGGCTGAGACAGGAGGATCACTGTGAGTTTGAGGCCACCCTGGGCTACATAGTTTGTTCAGAGCCAGCCTGAACTACAAAGAGAAACCCTGTCTCAAAAAAAAAAAAAAAAAAAAAGGAAACCCCCAAAACATTAAGAATATTGAATCTAAGCAGAAATACACTATAGGAAAAGTCAGGGAGGAAAAATGAGGCAACTAGAAATCTTGTTCCAGAATCATTATTGAGGTGATGAGGACCTGGTTTTGCTAAGTTGGAGCAAAAGCAGAATGGAGGCAAACATGAAGATCAAATTAACTGATTGCATTTTTATTTGAATATTAGAGTGAGGGGGACTCTCATATATTCCAAACTGATTGTTAAAGAAAGGTGTGGCAAATATATGCTCTTGCACTCCAGCAAAAGGCATCTTTCTTAATGTAAGAGGCTTATCGATAGAAATTCTTCCCCTTCTTTTCCTCAGTGCTGCGTCTTGCTTCAGCTGTCATTTTTTTTCATTTTCTGATTGTTTTGAAAATTGTTTTCCTGTGTTTACAGCAAGAACTATTTCATGTTTTGATTTGTTAAAAAAATAACATTTTCCTTATGTTTCTTTGGAAGGACCTGCCTGTTCTTCTGAGTCTATTACTACTGGGACTGGCTGTGTACCTTATGGAACTTCTCATACTGGGCAGGGTGATGGGTTGGATGTGTTTGATGCAAGTAAGTGAATTGAATAGGGTATCAGGCATTGTGCTAGGCCTGGCAATGAGGAAGAGGCACAAAGTTCCTGTCTTCAAAGAGTTGGTGATTGACAAAGGCTAAAGCAATCTCTAGATAGTAAAATACTGGTCACACTTCACCTTGCAAATGCCTACATTTTGTAGCCAGCGTGAGTGGTAGAGCATGAAGACACAACCTGTTTTGCCATGCCTCTGCTTTCAGATGCCTTTGAAAGCCCCTTAAACTTAACTGTGCATCAAAGTATTTTAAAGTTAAACATTTATAAGGAGACAGAAACAAAAATCAGTTTCTGGGGAGAATGTGATTTAGGACAAATACTGTACCTTTCGTGTAAAGGTCTTTCCTTGGTCCTATTTTTATTGATTTTCTACTTTATATCATGAACACTTTTTTATTAGGTAGTAAACAACAAGGATAATATGTTGACAGAGCATTAGTCATAATGCAAATTCACATGCAGAACACCAACAACAATATAACTTTGCAGGCTGACTCCTCATGAGAGTTGCTAATTCGTGAAAAGTTTGCCTTGGGAGTGTTCCATGCAGGAATTTACTTGTGGACACATGCTCAGGGTTATCCCGTCCTTGGTTACTTGGAGACTGAATACTCATACCCGGCCTTAGCTTTTATTACCCCACAACATGGTCTTTGTTTTAATACATACTCATGACTATAAAGGATTATTCTAGGAAGGCCATGAAACCCAAGCGTTTGAGGTAGTGTCTCTTGTAGAAAAGTTTAAATCAAAGAAAAATTGCTCCAGTGGAGAATTCTGTAAATGTGGGGGTCCTGTAATATTGTGGGGGTTGTTGAAAGGTGAGGATAACAGTCAGTTTTAATCCTGTGTCTCTTCATGCAATTGTTTAAAGCTATGTGAAATTACTTGGTTGAATATGTAAGATGTGATGAGGCCTGTCTGCTGCAGGGAAGGAAGGCAGCTGCCTGTGGTGAGGGATGTGGAGGAAAGGGCCTTCCCACTCTATTGCACCTGGTTCAAAAGTCCCATCTTTCCAGTCCTAAGAGCAGAACACTGGGAAGATCATCGTCTACTGAAGGACTAGTTACAGTAGAAATTACCTCTTTTGTGAAATTGTGATATTTTGTGAAATTGTGATGCCAGTAATTTCTCTCATAGGACTATTGAATATATGAAATAAGAACAATGTAAGTTTGTTATACATTAGCTACTGTTTTTTCTGTTCCTATTAATATTCTTATTTTCACCAGAAGCCCTTGAATTTTCCATCCAGGTCTGAAGAATTTGCTGGTCACGTTTTACTTTCTCTTAAGTGATGGCTCTTTGTTTTGACTGAGCACTGACCATGTGCTAAAGGTTTGTTTACCTGTCATTGGTGCTGTTGGAAAGTAATGGAACCTTTATGAGATGGAGCCAAGGGAGGGAGATCCTCAGGTCACTGAGGGTATGCTCTCGAAGGGGACAGTGGGACCTCAGTCCCTTCCTCTTTCACTTCCTGGCCATGATGTAAATGGTTTCATTCTGCCATGTGCCTTACCATGACATTCTGCCTTACCACAGGCCCAGACACAATGAGGTCATCAGTCATGGACTGAAGCCCTCAAAACCATGAGCCAAAGTAACCCTTTCATCTTTATAAGTTAACTCATCACAGATATTTGTTATAGTGATGGAAAGCTAACATAAACACTCTGCCATTGGAACAAGTCATTTACTAAGTGAACATAGGGGTGCAGCTGTGTTCAGTGGAGTAACATTGGTGTCCTATGTTTTTCACTGTTGGTGACTAGATGACACAAAATTAGCATGGAGTAACTTGAAGCCTAATAAGTCACATCCCACTTTTGAGAGATATATTTTGATTAACAAATGCCTCTATGGTATAAGTAAACTGGGTCTCATTTACTCCTCCAGAGTTTAGTAACTGAGATGAGACAAGGCATGAGGATATCTTAATGCCTGGGGTATGGGAAGAGGCATCTTCAGTTTGGGACCCACTGGTGATGATGTTAGGGGGAATGGTCTCATGGAGCACCAGCCGCTGGTTACCTGCAGGACCAGGCTGGTGAGATGAAGGTGGGAGGGTGTGGGAGAGTACTTTGCCAGGGGCAAGTGAATGGTTGATGTGTCACTAAAATTCCCTGGCAGGCTGCCTATAACCCTGGCTGTGGGACAGGTTGTCAAGCTGAGGATGAGATGTCAGAACTAGTTTGGAAGGCTGTAAGTTTAAAATGTTTTATGTTTCTAGCCAGCTTTATCTCTTCTAACCCAGTGCAGCATGTCTCTTCTTAGTCTTACTTCACCTACTAGAAGGTGAAGTTTAAAAAGGAGTGAAAATAGAAGACATGGAAAGAGGAATAGCATTTCTCTCATTTCCCTAGTGGAAAGGTATAGCTCATTAGCTCATTTCCAGGTCTGTCTTTTTTTTTCTTTTTTGAGACAGGGTCTCACTATGTAGTCCAGGCTGGACTTGAACTTACGGTGATCCTCCTGCCTCAGCCTCCCAAGTGCTGGGATTATAGGCATGCACCACTATGGCCAGTCCAGGTCTTTCATCTTTACATTTTTCTTCTTTATTATGCACTTAAACCAGGGCTTTTAAAACTTATTCCTAGGAATGCTTAGGGCCCTTTTTATTTGTTTTCTTTTATGAAGAAGTAATCATCTCCTTTAATTCCTGGCAGAAATAGTATATTTAAAAACTAACATTCTGTCCTTTTCTAAAAACATAAGTGGTGATAGTAACTTGTGTTTGGGTCATATTTTTACACTTGCTTGAGAAATCACAGGTGATTCCATTTAGTTATGTAAACAGAAGAGTCTGATATTTTAAGGAAGGGATCACAAAGATTCTTCAGGACTTTGTAAAAGTTAGCCTTTCTTGGTTCTCCCTTGGCATGCAGTTCTCTTTGGAAAACTAGTTGGGATGAGGGACAAGTTAGAAAATTAAAATAGATGTGACTGTGTTTGTACCTAAGACTGGTGAAGTAGGTCAGACCAGTTATTTTCCCAAGAGGATTATGAAAGTTTGTCTTAAGGAACCTGAGTAATTACTTGGACAAAAACCAAGGAGTTGCAACACAGAACTTATGCTAGGCTCTCAGTGTTCATTCCTTTCAACAGCTACGAAGTTTACCTGGCTGAGAGAACAAGATCAGTTTAGTTCTTGTCAGAAACCTAATATATAGAAGGCACACTCACCTCGTTAGAGCACTGGGAAGATGCAGAGAGGCCTCTTCTGAAG
Organism: Erethizon dorsatum; assembly: GCA_028451465.1. NCBI lineage: Eukaryota > Metazoa > Chordata > Mammalia > Rodentia > Erethizontidae > Erethizon > Erethizon dorsatum. Next base: position 78,676,215 of record CM051831.1, on the reverse strand, counting down.
CCACCACTCACAATGCTCCTTTCCCAGCCCTTCTCCTACCCATGCTCTTACCACTCTTTTATTAGAATTCCTTGTAAGCATAGATTTTGTCTTGTTTACATTAAATCCCCAATTCTTAGAACAAAGGCTAACACTCACTGAGCACTGAAAAATTACAAATTTTAATTAAAAATGGGAACATTTAAACTTGAGGGAATTTTAAATTTGTTCAGTGACAGAGTATTTATTTATTTATTTATTTATTTTATTTTATTTTTTATATGGGTACTGGGAGTCGACCTCAGGACCTCGCACTTGCCAGCAAGCACTTGTGCCACTGAGCGATATCACTGGCCCTTTTTTTCCTTTATGTGGGTACCGGAAGTTGACTCAGGACCTCACGCTTGCCAGGCAGGCGCTTATGCTGCTGAGCTATCTCACCGGCCCACTGACAGAGTATTTAAAGATATTTGTTGGAATTATAAACACAATCCCTTAAGATTAAATTTAATTATGAAATAAGGAAAACCTGTCCATGGGTCCCAAAATGGATTTGGATATTATACAATGATTCCAGATGAGCAGATACAACTTGGAAATATTTTATGTGAAAAATTTTGTTGAAAGTAAACAGCATGAATCAGCAGTGTTCTATGATTGGGATACAAATTTATCATGACATTAAGCCATATTATTTAAGATATGATATCCAAACTATAGAAAGTGATTGTACTGATTTTTTATGATGATTTTGAATACTAAACTAAAAAAAAATCTGTAAGTAGTAAGTATGTTTTATGGAGACTAGCCAGAATAATAAAGGAACTCAGAAAGTGAAAAATAATTGGTATTATTGAGGACATTTTAGGTGAAAAAAAGAGTTTTCATGAGCTTTAATCTTCAAATATCAGAGAACCTATTCTTTTGAAGAAGTGTTATATTTGTTCTGTATTGTGTCAAAGGCAAGTGGGGGGTGGTTTTAGGAAGATACATGTTATCTCACTGGAAAGAAGGATTTCCAGATTTGCAGCTGTATTGAATGTTATGGGGAATGAGGGCTTCTTTACCTGTGCATTTTCAAATAGGCTGCACAGGTCTTTGAGTGTCCGTTTGAACCTTAGGGTCTGTAAGATACTCTGTGGAGATATGTTGTGAGGAAGGCAGCGCTGCTCAGAGGGATAGGATGCCTCACTGATTTCAAGGCCAACCCGACATTGGAATCATTTCCCATGAGTCATGCCGGCAGGATACGATTAAAGAGTATTTTCATTTACCTGGTCTGGTGCTGTGATACCTGAATAATATAATTCAGATCACTTGGAATTTATGAGAACAATCATTGATTGGTACTAGTTCTCTGTACTGAAGTATTTGCTAGGAATCCAGACAGAATAATAAGCAATATTCGACCTCTGCCCTCAAGAATCTTAAAAGTGTAAGTGCCTGTGAGCCTTCTGCACTAGAGATCAACATTTCATCTGAAGGTTTTATTCTCATATTTCACTGAACTTTTAGTTTACTTCCTTGTATAATTTGTATGCTTATTGGTTTTCCAGATGTACTGGCATTTCCCTGAGGACACGGATGGTTTCTCATTGTCCTTTAACTTGAGCAAATTCTGAAAGCACAGTGGTTTGTGTAATAGTGCTTGTATGAACAGACTATGTAGATCATTACCCTGAAAATATGTTAAAAGCAAGAAGATAGCCTGGGAAAGTCCAGGGGAGGGGCATGTTTTAAAAATTGATGAAATCATTAAGAAGTCTCCTTCTAGACCTAGAAGATGAGAATAGGAATAGAGTACGGGGTGGGTGAAAGATGAAAAAGCAAGATTGTCTCCAAATATAATGAAATACTGGCTACAGAGCCATTAGACAAGCCAGGACAATAACCTGTTATGGAGATGGGCAATGTTACCTTGGGGATTGCTTAGTCAAATTCATCATTCAGTACAAAACAGTGCACACAAGAATGGGTTGTGGAAATGTTAGAACTCCCAGAGTTTAAATTCATATAGAAAGAGGAGGAGCAAGTAGTTTCAGAGAAGTCAGAAGTTTCATTTTAAAGTAAAGACATGCTTTTTAGATTGCAGGTCAGACAGGCTGGCCTCAGAGGAACAATTCAGAAAACAAGAGAGCCCACTAACTCCAAGAGTAGAGGTTAATTCTAATAAGCGGCATTTAGGAGAAATTGAAGGTCCTGTAGGATCTGGAGTCCAGGTATTCCTTGGGCAAAGACTTTTCCAGAAGTGAGTTACCACTCAAAAGAGATAAGATTGCTGCAAGAAGATGCAACCGGGGCTAAATGCAAAGGTAAGCTAGCTAGATTGACTCAGGTAGACACTATTAGATCTTTACATCTTAATACATTTTTTTTATTTTGAAATTTCTTATGTTTTTAAGCAAATATTTATTTTGCAAAATCTCAGGTTTACCCCTCCTCCAAGTGTGGTCAGCAAAGTACTAACACAGACTTCATCTGAGATGTAGGACAGGGAAAAAACAGCACTTTGTCTTGGAGCTCAGTACTGGGCCAGTGAAACTTATTATTAACTTCTGTAAGTAAAACCTCTGCCTCTGCCTGCCCTGATGCCAGGTGGAGGCTTGAAGCCCCAGGTGAACAAACTTGTATTACAGCCAGTATTACTCACAGATGACACAGTAGTCGTGGGCCACAACACCATATGCATTTTTCCCGCCCTTTGCTGTGCTAGGCTCAGTGCGCTGTGGGCTCTAGGTGAAACCCAGCATTGTAGTGTTGGTGGCTACAGAACTGACCATCCCAACTCCATCCTTCCACCAACTCCAGGTAACAAACATGGAGAAATCATTGTCTCCTTGGAGGAAGTAGAGGGAAGTATGTGCCAACATATTTCATAGGAACCTAGGGCTGGTGGTACCAAAGTAAGGACCAGGTCCGGGAGGAATATTTTTCACCTGAACACTGGCTTCTGACTGTAGATGAAGCATTTGGGCCTGCGCCAACCCAATGGAAGAAGCCCAGGGAGATGAATTACCCTTTTCCAGCACTTTCCAAGACCATTATGAACAGTGTACCAAGTCTGGACTGGGACAAACTTGGGCACTGGGTGTCTGTGGTGTGGGGAGCACACACTCAGGTGTTGAAACTGACAACACACCAGCCATGGATTCACAGCAAACCTGGACTTACAATGCCACCTAGTGCTAAAATAGCCATAGTGACCATAACTCAGAGAAAATAAGCAGCATGCTTGGAATTTCTGGAAGGACACATATAAACACATATAAGGACACATATAAACAAACTCAGATTATGATGAAAGCAAATAATCCTTCAATCTTAAGACATCATTATATTCCAATAATCATGATAAGCTTTCAAGGAAACTTGACCTCCCCTAATGGACAAAATAAAACACCAGAAACCAAGCATGTGTGAACCGATATGTACAAACTCTTGGATAGAGAATTCAAAAATAGCTATGAGCCTCAACGCATCTCCAGACAACACAGAGAAACAATTAAGTATTTTACTAGTGAAAGTTAAAGATGGAAGTAATTAAAAGTAAAACAGAAATCCTTGAGCTGAAAAGTATATGAAATAAAATAAAAAAGTAATGGAAGACATCAATCGCAGACAAGAATAAACAGAATCAGGGAGCTCAAAGACAAGCTATTTTAAAATACACAAAGGAGAGAAAAAAAGAATGAAGAAGATTGAAGAAAACTTATGAGAACTTTGGGACAGAATGAAAAAAGCAAATATTCAGATTATGGGGATCCAAGAAGGAAGTGAGCACATGAAACTGGTGAAAAGATTGCTCAAAGAAATAATAACAGAAAAACATCCCAAGCCTGGAGATGGATATGTATATCCAATCAAAAGTCACCATTCAGATACTATTCAACCAAGTCTTCCTGAGACATCTTATAGTCAAGCTCCAAAAAATTAAAGACAGGATTTTCATGAGAATCAGGGAGAGAAAAGGAACAAATTATATATACAGGGATCCTAGTTTACCTGACAGCAGACTTCTCAGTAGAAACTTTGAAGGTCAGGAGACAGTGAGATGACATATTCAGAGGCTAAAGGAGAAAAGCACTGCTAACCAAGAATACTGTACTCAGTAAAGCTATCCTTTAAAAATGAAGGAAAGCATGAAGTGAAAAAGTATAATAAATAAAGTGGAAAACTTCAATAGCAGACTAGAATGAACAAAAGAACCAGTGTGCATTCATTCCCAAACAAACAAAAATTGAAAGAATTTATCACAACCAGATCTGTCCTACAAGAAATGATAAGGTGGAGGGGGGCTCTTTAAATTGAAAGAAAAATGATGATAATGAGTAGAGGAAAACATCAAAAAGTATAAAACTCACTTCTAAGAACAACTGCATCGACACATTCAGAATATACTATATAATAAACATAGTTTACAAAGCATTCATACCTTCAGGAATAAAGACTAAAAAACCATAGTAAAAATAGTATAATATTAACATCTTATATAATTTAATTGACGTAAGACTAATATGTTAAGAGATAGGCAATATGAAAAGATGTAAAATGGAACAAAAATTTAAATTGTGGGAAGGAATGAACTGCAAGTGTAGAAGTTTTTATCAGTATTATTCTTTATTGTTTCTTTTTTATCTATAAAATCAACATTGATTTATTATAATTTCAAAATAGCTTGCTATAATGAAAATACACTCATAAACTTTGTGGTAATCAGAAATCAAAAATCTACAATAGACAAACCAAAAATAGTAAAAAGAAATCAAAACATACTACTAGAGAAAAATCACTTAATGCCAAAGGAAGATTATAAGAAAGTAATAAAGAAAGAAAGGAACAAAAAATTAGAAAACAAATAACAGGGGGTGTGGTAAGATTTTATTTATTGATTATACCTTATATATAAGTGTTGTAAATTCCAATTAAAAGACAGAGTAACTGACTTGATGAAAAACAAGTCAACTTTATATGCTGCTTACCTCTAAAGAGACACACAGACTGAAAGTGAAGGGATGAAAAAAAATTCCATGAAAATCGAATTAAAAAAATAACCATGCATATCTGAGATCAAATAGACTTTAACTCTAAAAAGAGAATGAAAGGTATTAAATAATGTTAAATGGAATCCACTCAGCAAAACAAAACAACAATCACTTGTATATATGCCCCCAATATTGGGACACCCAAATTTATAAAGCAAATACTAATAGAGCTAAATTGAGATATACACTCCACTACACTATTAAGGAATTTTAACACTGTATTTTAAACCATGGGCAGATCATGAAGACAGAAAAAAAAATAGAGCTAAACTGTGCCCCAGGCCAAATGGATGAGATATCAATAGAGCATTCTGTTCAATAACTGAAGAAAATACTCATGTTTCTAATCAGCACATGGACTGTTTGCCGGGGTGGTTCATATAGTAGCCCAAAAAAGTCTCAACAAATTAAATGACATTGAAATCATATTGGGTAACTTTTCTGGCCATGATGCAATAAAGCTATAAATCTATAGAAAGAAAAACTTAGGAAGCTGTACAAATACATAAAAATAAAACAGTAGTGAATCAAGCAACAAATTAAGAAGAAAATTAAAAAATTTCTCGAGACAATGAAAGTGGAGACAAAATGTACCAAAATCTATGGAATACAGAAAAGCAGTACTAAAAGGGAAGTTTGTAGCAATCTATTCCTATATGAAAAAAGCAGAGCCAGGCACAATGGGATATATATGCATTTTCATGGAGGCTGAGTCAGGAAGATCACAAGCTTGAGCCCAGGGCGACCTAACTTAGTGAGACCCTGTTTCAAAATAAAAAATAAAAAGCACCAAGGATATAGCTCAGAGGAAAGGCCTTGAATTTAATCTCTGGTAACACACACACACACACATACAAACACACACAAAGATCTTAAACAACCTACTGCATCTCAAAGAACTAAAAAAAGAATAAACCAAACCCCAAATTAGTAGATGGTAATAAATAATAAAATCAGACAAATAAATGAAATGGAGATTTTAAGAAGTTATAAAAGATCAACAAAACATAGAAGTGGTTTTTCAAAACATAAAAAATAGACAAACCCTTAGCTAGACTACTAAGAAAACAGAATTCTCAAAACATAATATCATACATGGAAAATAACATTTCATAACAAAACTGAATAAATTTGGTATAGAAAGAACATATGTTACAACTGATACCACAGAAATACAAAGAATCATTAGCGATGATCATGAATATTTCAACAAATTTGATCAACTAGGAAAAATGGACATATTCTTAGACACATATAACTTACCAAGATTGAATCATGAAAAAAAAGAAGGCTTGAACAGACAAATAAAAATAGAAAGTAACAAGACCGAGGCACTAATAAAAAGCCTGTCCCACAGTGATGGACTACTGACAATAACACTTACATACCACTGTAACACATTCACCCAGGCCAGTACCATGCAGATGCCAGGGCAGTTGGGAGACCAACCGCCAGAATACAGCTTGATAGAATAGCAAACAGGTGGAATCCAGAGAGAGAAGTTGCTGGAATAAGTGACCAGGTGCTGCTTATAGCACAGGTTTGGAGAGTGCACCATTGTGTGAAAAGTGTGAAGTTCTCCAGGGGAGAAAACTGATGCGGGCAGGCACTGCTCAGTGCCCAGCATAGCCACCACCCTCAATACCATCTGGGCTGAGTGGATATCTCATTGAGCCCAGAGTCTGAAATATTTGCCCCCAAAAGACTTCCAGGTCCTGGGTGCTGCAGGTACAATGATGCAGGGATCCAGAGGGAGGAGGTAGCAGAACTAGAAATGCCAAGACTGAGGACAATGACAGACAGAAAGGACAGCCTGGGGAACCAGAACTGGGGAGACACTGTGGTAGAGTGAGATGGACTGGAGAATCCTGCTTTGATTTAGCATCTTCCTGGCCCTGGGCATGATGGGAACTGTAACCTACAGAAAGATTCAGAGGGTGTGGCAGCTGAACCTTATAGGTCATTGGGATGGAGAGAATCTGTCTGCTCGGCAAGAGATTCTTGACTTTGATGTTACTTCCAGACCCTTATACCACTGGAATTGTGGGTCAGAAAGAGTCTGTGCTAATAGCAGCAAAATTGTGAGCTGTAAAGAGAAGGGAAGGGTGAAGATATCCATGATGACTCTGACAGGTGCATGGCTTGGGAGCCTGAAGATGAGATATGCTGGTAGTAGCAATGTTAAGCACCCTGCAGACCATAGTCCCAAGAAAACTAATGGTTCTTCAACATGGTTGTCTAGAGACAGTAAGATATCCAGGGATATTCATCCTAGCCAATACAACAGTATAATTGTCCTCTTCTTTCTTCTTTTTTCTTATCTGTCAGTATTTTGGTTCCTCTTATTAGGACTGATCTTCTTACATATATACATGTGGGAGTAAATGAGCAGATTAGTTTTCTGCTCTTGCTTCTGCAATGTTCTATGTTATATTGCCACATATTTTTATGTTATATTAAACATATTGCATACATATCAATGGCTGCTTCATAAAGATATCTAACTTTGACTGTTAGTTGAAAAACTGGTTATAATCTTATCTCTTCTCTCACCTCTTATTTACATGCCCTTTCTTTCTCTGCTTTCTTTTTTTCACCCCAAATACCTTCTATCTCTTGGATCTTCCTCATTTAACTTTTATTCCTTCTATTATTTGAATATCTTTGAGGTTTAAGCTTTTCTAGAGTATTACTCTCCCTGTCTTTTCCTGGGACAACAGAATAATAGAGATCTCCTAAAACAAGTTTTTAATTAACTGATACCATGTATAATAGGGTTCTCAAATAGTGTTGGAGCTTAATCCAGAACTCAGAATAGACTAGGGGAAAACCCTCATGTGGAGACATACTCACAGCCCTGGACACAACAAAGAGAAAGTCATTCACCAAAGTGGCTCCCACATGACAATAGAAGAGAAAGCCTTTTCATCTGATCTACAAACCTCAACACAATACACAACAGTAAAGAGAAAAGGCAACATGATATCTCCAAAAAATCTTAACACCCTCAAAGCTTATCTAACAGATAGCAAAATGGATGAAATTCCAGACAAAGAATTTAAAAAAACCGATAAGCAAAATGACTAATGAGATCAAAGAAGAGACAAATAAGCAGCTAAATTGATAACTAAAATGATCAAGGAGCTCAAAGAAGATACAAAGAAGCAGCTGAATGGATTAAAGAAGATAATGCACAATATGAAAAAACACTTCAGTATAAAGATAGAGATTCTGAAAAAGAATCAGGTAAAATTCCTGCAAATGGAAGCTTAGTAAGTCTAATAAAAACTCAATTGAAGGTCTTGGCAGTATACAAGATGAATCAGAAGAAAGTATATCAGGATTTGAGGAAAGGAAGATGTATTAAAATGTTCAATCAATAATAAAAGAAGAACAATAAACAAAGAAAAGTTATCCAACCATGCCTAGATAACTCTAAAATAACAAATCTCAGACTTAACAGCCTCCAATAAGATGCCCAAAGTACCGGATAATGGCATAAAAAAACCTTTCACTGAAATTATTTCCAATTATGGGGAATGAAATGGACACCTAGGTGAAAGAGTCATTTAGAACCCCAAATAGACTCGACCAGGAAATCTCTCCAAAATACATTATAGTAAAAATGCTAGAAATTTAGAACAAAGAAAGAATATTGTCTCCCTAATGTAAGGAACTGAAAGAGTAAATAAGATCCAAAATGTACAATAGATATTATGAAAGGGGAAGATGCTGCTCAAAAGGAAAGAGAAACTGGGATGGGGGAAAGGAGAAAAGAAGGAAGGGAAAAGAAAAAAATATATATATACACAAGATAGCTAAGATAATTACACTATTAATTTCTATTAGTTCATTGAAAAGAATGGTTTGTGCCTATACTGTTTGATCAATTTTTCATGCCTATATCTTGTAATCTGAGCAACTACTTTGAAGATAACAATATGCAATATATTAACCATTGTTATTTTCCTATTATCTTGTTTTGAAATTCTCTATCATTATTTTTATTGTTTTTTCTCTTTAAAATAAAAAACTAAATAAAATGCTAAAAAAAATCTTCAGCAATCAGGGAAATGCATATTGAAAACCACATTGAGATTCCATTGAAACCCAGGCAGAATGGTTATCAAGAAGCATACAAAAACCCGGGCCGGTGAGATGGCTCAGAGGCGTAAGTGCCTGCCTGGCAAGCGCGAGGGTCTGAGTTTGACTCTCGGATCCCACATATGAAAAAAAGGGCAGGTGATATCTCTCAGCAGCACGGGCACCTGCTGGCGCGCGAGGTCCTGGGGTTGACCCCCGGTACACACACACACACACACACACACACACACACACACAAACAATTAACTAGAATGAGGGAAAAGAAGAACCCTTCTATATTGCTGGTAGGAATATAAACTAATATAACCACTGTGAAAATCAGTATGGAGTTTCCTCAAAAAACTAAAAATAGAAATACTATTTGATCCAGCTCTACCACTCCTGGGTATATTCTCAAAAGAATTAAATAGAGCATATTATAGTGATACATGCATACTCATTTTTTTTAACAGTCTAATTCCCAATACCTAAGCTGTGGAAACAGTCCATATCCCCATCGACAGATGAATGAATAAAGAAAATGTGGTGTACATACACATTATTTTTAGCCGTAAAGAACGAAATCATGTCATTTACAATTAAATGTATGTAACTGGAGACCCTCATGTTAAGCAAAACAACCAAAACTTAGAAAGTTAAATGCTACATGTTTTTTTTCTTATATGAGAAATATAAAATATAAATAAATGAATGAATAAAACAAAGTAGAGAGATAGGAAACTAGAACATAGATTCTTGGAAACGGGGATGGGATTCAGGGGAATGGGGAAGAAAAGGAGAGCGGGTAAAGAGACTGAAAGTAATTAAGGTGTGATAGATATATGCATGTATCAATTCCCCCAAATGAACATCACTCTTCTGTACTAACATGCATTTTTAAAAAGCCTTTTGGTGCCAATCTTTGACGAACTTTTACCACTGATACCTCTATCATCTGGAGTTCTCTTCATGTTGCTGGAGGATACGTATAACTGTGCCAATATCTGGAGCTTTCATAATGGCTTCTGGGAGTGGAAGCCAAGGAATAGGATTCTCCTTAAAGGAATAAAAAGCATGTGGTTAGACCCTTGGTGGTTAATATGAGTGGGAAAAAGACAGGAGACACAAGGGGATGGGACTAGGTGGGAAAGGTGAGAATTGAAGGGACACTGGTAGGTGGGAGTCCTGTAGAGTCAGCAATATGAATATGAATTTTGAGGGGTGGGTTGATGCTTCAGAGGTCCATGAGGGCACTCCCCCAAATGAATTGTTGTAAAATATGGTCAGAAATGAAAGGACTTGGACGCAAACCCTCTTGTGTTTTCCATGGCCTAGTAGCCTAGATTCCAGTTTAAATGTCAGGAAACTCCTGTGCCAAAGGAAAGAAAAAGGCCTTAAATTGTCTGAGCAGTGAGGCTCCATTCCAGCGATTCATGGCATCAACATACAGTAGCATCATGCTGCTCATGTCCTCCTAACTTTGACTTTTCTCTGGGCATCTGCCACATCTCCCCAGTATTTGTGGCTCCTTAGTGGGTTAAGGCACACAAGGTTGTCATCCACAGTGAGAGGTATAGACTCTTGCTCTAGAGCAGAATTTATTTAGGAACAGCAGAGAATGGATTGGGTATATTCATGGTATGAGGAGTACCTCTGTATATGGGGCAAAGGGAAAGACAAGTGGACAAGAAAGAAATGGGGATAAGCTACGTTTCTGTGTGGTTATATTCCTGGGGTCTCTGAATCTTTAGTTGGCCAGTAATACAAAGGCTTCCAATACAGAGGAAAATGTTTTCCTCCTGGGCTAACATAATTTACTGTAAAAAGCACCCATAGATAGCTTAAAGGATCTTAACTCTCCAAATCTGATCTTTGTGTGTGTGTGTGTGTGTGTGTGTGTGTCTTGCTGAGGGAATGCCTAGAGATAGGCACCCTGCATCTTTTTGTACTTTGATTTTCATACAGGTACCAATAAAACAGATTTGAATGAAAAAAATGTGTCTCGTTAAAGAATATCCCAAGACAAGATGGAATATGCTGAATTCTGTGGACATTTAAAGAAGAATTAATGCCAATTCTTCACAAATTATTAAAAAAAAAGTGGAGAGATTTCTTCAAAATTAATTCTATGAGGTCAGTATTTTAAGATAAGGGGACACACACACACACACACACACAAAAGCTACAGGCCCATATATTTAATGAACATAGATGCAAAAATTCTCAACAATAAACTTGCAAACCAAATCCAACAGCACATTGAAAAGGTTACTCACTTTGATCAAGTGGAATTCATCCCAAGGTTTGCAGGAGTGGTCCAACATATGCAAAACATTAAAGGTGATATACCCTATCAATAGAATGAAGGATAAAAACCATACAATATTCTCAAAAGATAAAGCATTTGATAAAATTCAACACATCTTCATGAAAATAACTTTGAATAAATTAAATATAGAAGAAGCAGACCTCAATATAGTATAGGCCATATATAACAATCACAGGGTTAATATCATATGGAACTGCCAAAAGCTGAAAGCCTACTTTCATTACTTTTATTAAAATAGTACTGAAAATCCTACCCAGAGAAATCAGGCAAGAAATAAAGGGCATCTAAATAGGAAAACAGAATGTAAAAGTGCAGATGATATGATGTTGTATATGGAAAACTCAAAAGACTCTGCCAAAAAGTATTATAACTAATAAATGAATTCAGGAAAGTTGCAGAATACAAAATTAACATACAAAAATCAGTAATATTGCTATATGAAATATCTTAAATAGAAATCAGAAAAGAAATCTCATTTACAATAGCAACAAAAAGTAAAATACCTAGAAATAAATTTAACTAAAATGCAAAATATTTCTATCATGAAAATCAAACATTAAATTAAAGGAACTGAAAAGGGCACAAAAAAGTGAAGACATCGTGTGTTCATGGGTTGGAAGAATCAATATTGTTAAAATGTCCATACTACCCAAATTCACAGATTTAATGCAATCCCTACCAAAATACCAGTGACATTCTTCAGAGAACTAAATTGAGATTTATATGGAACTACAAAATCTCAGAGTATTGAAAGAAATTCTAAGCAAAAAGAGCAAAGCAGCAGACATTATACTGAGTTCAAAATGTACTGCAAAGCTGTAGTAACCAAAAGATCACGGTATTGCCATAAAAAAGATTCATAGACCAATGGAACACAATAGAGAAACTATCAGTAAAGCCATTTATGTACAGCCAACTGATCTTCAACAAAGTTGCTAAGAACATGTATTGAGAAAGGACATGTCTTCAATAAATGGTGCTGGGAAAATTGGATACCCTCTTGAAGATGAATGAAACTAGTTTGACTGGATTCAGAGACTCTTAGGTGATTAGATCAGAGGGGCACTGTACTCGCAAGTGGACTAATTCACTGATGTTCATAGCTGAATGTGCTGTTGGGATGTGAGGCCAGTTGGAGGAGGTGGATTTGTAGTATATATCTTTACCTGGTGCTCCTCCCTGGTGTTCTGCTTCCTGGTCCCTATGAATGAAGTAAGCATCTTTGCTTTGCCATGCTTTCCTGCAAGATGTTCCTACCTTGGACCATGAACTGAAACCTCTTAAACTGTGAACTAAAATAAACCCTTAAATTGTGGGTGGTTTGTCAAGTATTTTATCTCAATGACGAGAAAGCTGACCAACATGCCTGTATTTCACCAGCTGCAAAACAGTCAACTCAAAATGGATTAAATAGTGTAAGACATGAAATCATGAAACTGCCAGAAGAAAGTAGGGAAAATGCTTCAGGACATTGGATTTTCTTTTTTTTATGGATTCCGGGGGTCGACCTCAGGACCTCGCGCGCCAGCAGGCGCCCTTGCTGCTGAGCAATATCACCGGCCCTTTTTTTCGTATGTGGGTTCCGGGAGTCGAACTCAGGCCCTCACGCTTGCCAGGCAGGCGCTTATGCTGCTGAGCTATCTCACCAGCCCAGGACAGTGGGATTAGTAGGGATTTTTTTGGGGGCAGGATAAGATTCCCAAAGCACAGAAACTAAAGCAAAAGTAGACGAACGAGATTATATAGGAAAAAAAACTTCTTTGTGGCATGGTTAACAACAGAGTGAAGAGAATAACCTACAGAATGGGAGACAATGTTTGCAAACTATATATCTGTAAGGGATTAATATCCAGAACACATGAAGAACTGAAACAACAGAAAAAATAATGTGATTAAAAATGTACAAAAGATCTAAAAACACATTTCTTAAAAGAAGACACATAAATAACCATCAGCTGTATAAAAATTGGTGAACATCATTAATCATGAGGGAAATGCATATTAAACTCACAGTTTAACTCATTCCACTCCAGTTGGAATGGCTATTACCAAAAAGACAAAATATGAGTGTGGTGAGGATATGGAGAAAAGGAAATATTTGCACATTGTTGACGAGATTGTAAATTTAATATGGCTATTATGGAAAATCATATGGATGTTCCTCAAAAAATTAAAAGAACTACTTTAAAAAAAAATTAAAGAACTACTTTATGATCCAGCAATCCCATTACTGGGTCCAAAGGAAATGAAGTCAGTATGTTGAAAAGACATCCGCATTCCGAAGATAATTTCTGCATTACTCACAAGCCAAGAAATGCAAACAACCTAAGGATCCACCAACTGATGAAGAGAAAATTATATTATATATGCAATACAATATCCTTCAACCAAATAAAGGGGGTGAAGTCTTGTCATTTATGACAACATAAATGGAACTGGAGATTATTGTATTAAGTGAAATAAACCTGGCAGAGAAAGACAAGTATGGTACCACATGATCTCACTCATATGTAGAATCTAAAGAAGTTTATCACATAGTACTACTGTTCAATTTTTATGTGTCAATTAAAACAGCAGAAACATTAAAAGAGGATAAAAGGAGAAAAAACAAGAGAGGAAGCAGTGTTTCTAGGGGTCATTCGATTATAAAGGGTGTCAGAAAAAGAAGCTAGGGATGGGTGAAAGTCTGGATAAAGAAATACTGAGAAAGTAAAAAAAGAAATGTCTGATTATAGAAGGAGTGGCCAAGGCAGGTAAAAGTGTGCCAGGACTGGAGGTGGCCATCAGCATAGCAAATATTATATAGTAGGTTTCCTTTGTCAGGGTAGGGAAGGGAGCAGCTGTGGCAAAACCAAAACTACTGTAGGTTGAGAAATAACAGGAATTATTCACAGTATATTGAGGGAAAATCAAATTAGAAGGCATATATCTAATCATGTAATATTCTTATTGAAAACTAAAATACCGTTTTAGAAAAAGAAATCTTTGCTTTGGTGATGGTTTGTAAAACAATGATTTCTTTAGTAATACCAATTGTTTGTAAAGAATGGAGGCTCATGCTTCTCCCTGACTTATTTTTAGTTCTATGGTTCTTCTGTCAGCTTCTGGTTTCAGACCTTGCGTCCAGCTTCCTGTCTGCTCTAAACTCAATGGCTGAACTCTGCTTCCTGTCCCTGATTTTTGGTGCTTTCCAGTGACTGAGGAATTACACCACCCTGGCTCTTCCTGTGTTGGTAATACATTTCACCCATCCAGCGCAACCTCTGGAACACAAATCCCAGCACAAGTATGTGCCCTGCTAGCCTGCTTGAGGGGGCTGGGACAGAGGTACTACTCTTGAGAGTTATATGATGGAGATATAAATGATTCTGCTTATATTTTTCTAATGAGAAAATTGAAGCACTGGCTACTTAGAGTCTTCTATGGTTACTGTAGGAAATATGTTCCCATAAAATTACTTCCCACTTTCTCATGCTGAGTCATGTCCTAGTTTCATTTTCTTAAGGAGATAACTACTGTCAATGACACACACACACAAGTTTTTTTTTAAATCACTGATTGGAGAGTCCTATACTTTTGAAAACAAACTGTGTCATTAAGGTTAGTCATGAGAGAAGAAGCAAGCCATGAGATTTTGGGAAAGTCTTTCCATCTACTTCAAGTCTTCACAAACCCTGTTTCTCACTGCCACCACCCAAGTCTGTATGACTTTGGTCGGATTCTGAATCTTTTTTGCCTCTGTTTCCTCATTTGTAAAGGGAATTACGATGCCAACTTTACCCACTATGGGAAATTTATGCACTGATGGTTCATAGGGCTATTACAATTACTTTTTATTTTGTAAGCATCTTTCAACTCTCACTTTACTCCCTGAAAGTATATCATTGTTTTCCTGATGAAGAAGTTGCATTCTGTGAAAAGCCAAATGTTTAAGAAAATATAACCACTTAGTATGAATTCTAATATCTATCTCAAAATGTTCCTGCACTCCCAGACTTCTTCCTTTCTCTACGACACTCAGCCCAGCCTGTAGCTCCCTCTCAGTATTCATTCTGTGGAGGTATTACATATTTTGAAATATTGCTTAATGTTATCTTTTCCTTAGGTAGCTTTTTTCTCCTCCTTAACTAGCCCATATTGGTTGCTTCAGGAGAAGGAAAAGAATTCACTGGGCTTTCGTTTTCCTCTTAGGGCTTAGAGGAAGAGTGAGACTCGACAGAAGTGGCTTAGAGAATAGAGAGTAGAGCTCCCTCCCACCGAGGATTCCTCAGATAATCAGAACGAGAAATTTATCAGAAACGCAGAAAGGGTTGGGCAGTTCCTATGAAAGAATCTGTGTCCAGATTCTGGATCAGGCTTGAAGTTTTGGCTGTAGCTCCAGATAGCTTGAGGGATCTGAGAGACAAGATGGTCTACACATCATTTTCCTTCAGAGATTGAATTGGCAAGGCATGAGAGAAAGATACCTCTCAGGTATGATTCTCACTAGATGGGACTTTGGACACCAGAGTTTCTCATACCATCTTTTGTTGAGGCGAGTAGTAAATGCCATGTGCATATCCAAGAGTGGTGTAGACAGAGTTCCTGAAGGAAATGCCATGTAGTGGAAACCAAGGATATTTATTCAAGTTCCAGAAGAGCTTGAAGGTCCAGCTACCCAGGAGGAGGTGTGATGATGGATGGGACAGTAGATCCTCATGTAGAGAGATGATTTTCAAGTTCAAATGCAAGTGTTCCTTTAATTGTTCCCCCACATCAGTCACAAACATTCACATCAAAATATATATACACTTAACATCAGGTAATATTTCAAAATTTAGATGAAAAGATACTTGGGGAAAGTTAAACTACATTTCTATTATCCCAGTAAAATGGGAGCTCATGACAGAGATAGAAGTCTGAAAACAAAACAAAAGAAAACAAAACAAAACAAAACAAAACACCACATTTCTTACATATCTGAATTTATAGAGTAAGATCCTGTGGTGGATTAACTAATGGTCAACTTGTAACACCCAGCTGAACTGAACCAGCGTGGTGCTGGGTGTGGAGGGCCCACCTGAGGATTGTTGCCCACAGCATAATTAAAGAACTGGAGGGGAAGATGCTGTGCTGTTGATTCTCCTGGAGGAGCTTGTCACACTGGCTTTCCTGATGTGAACTCAGCTGTTCTCATTGTTGAAGGAGCTTGGGTCCTTGCTGTCACTGAGAATGGCTGTGGTTCTTTTTGGGGGAGCTCTGGTCCTTACTTTGAGCGTCACTTCCTGGCGCCAGT
Source organism: Erethizon dorsatum (assembly GCA_028451465.1). Classification (NCBI taxonomy): domain Eukaryota; kingdom Metazoa; phylum Chordata; class Mammalia; order Rodentia; family Erethizontidae; genus Erethizon; species Erethizon dorsatum. The sequence continues at coordinate 78,659,507 of CM051831.1, read as the reverse complement.
GCAGATCCCACATCCTGCTGGCACAGATCCTTCATCCCGCCAGTGCAGACTTTTTAGCTTCTACCACTGACCTTTGGGCCTTCCTGCTGCAGATCTGTGAAACAGACTTGCATGAGACATTGTCGTGGGCTCTAGGCCTCCAGTTGGACTCATGAAAGACATTGTCCTGGGCTCTAGGTCTTCAGCTGGACTCGTGCAGGACACTGCTGTGGGATCCAGGCCCTTGGCTGAATTCTTTGGGTCTCTGGTGTATGGACAGATCTCCCACATTCTTTTGCATTTGACTCTTTGGGTGAATATTATAAAAGAATCTATAAGTTATGTGTCCTGTATTAAATCTTTTCCCTTGTAAACCCTGACTACAACAGATCCCTACTACACTTTGTTAGCTAGCCCTTCTTTTTCCATTTTCCTCTACCCTTTACCTTCTCTTCTCCTTCCTTCCCTTCACTTTCCCATTTTCCATCTCTTGTCACTATGACCAGCCAGTCCCTCTCTTCTTATCCCTCACCTTAACTGTTGCAACATCCCCTAATTTGTCTTTCTGTTTTGGGTCTTGCTTGCTCAATCTTTTCTCAATATAGCAGACAAGAAGATTTTTTTTTTTTAAAAAGCAGGTTAATCATATTGTTTTACTCAAGACCCTCTGACAAATCCTGATTTAACCCAGAGCAAAGTCAAAGTCTTTACAATTATATAAAGACACTCCATGACTTGGCCTGCCCCACCTGGTTCTATCACTGACCTCAGTCCCTTCTCCAGGCACTCCAACTTCCTTCCTAATTCCCCAGCAAACCAAGTACTATACATTTCTCCTGCAGGGACTTTGCACTGGCCATTTCTTCTTCCTAGAATCTCTTCCAAATGAATCTCTCAATTCAAGTTCTTGTTCAAACCTCACTTTCACAATGAGGCCCAATTAGGCCACCTGTTTTGAGTACAATGCCTTCCTATTGCCTTCTTTCCTGTTTTCTTCCTTTTTTTACTCACTGAATTCATTCCCTTTTAACATTATAGGTAATTTGTTGTCTGCTTTTTCCAATACTATATAAGTTCCACAGGGGTAGACATTTTTGCTTCCAGGAATGAGAACAGTGCCTGAAATAAAGTACTCAATAAATACAGTATTGGTTACTTATTACAGTTGGTTAATTTTAAAAACAAAAAGCCAAGTATTTGTTGGCAGTATAACATGTCCACACTCACTCTGGAACCATGCCTTTGGGGATCCTGAACAAATTACTTGATTTTTCCAGACCTTAGATTTCTTATCTATATAATGGAATAATAATTACACACGCATAATAGACTCATGATACCACTAGGTGAAATAAGTTACTGTAAACAATTTGGCAATGTGCTGAATACAAAATGAGCCATCAGTACACATTAGTTTTTCTTAACAAGAAAAAATTTCAGGGCCAGTGAGATAGCTCAGCAGCATAAGCGCCTGCCTGGCAAGCGCGAGGTCCTGAGTTCGACTCCCAGTACCCACATACAAAAAAAGGGCTGGTGATATCGCTCAGTGGCACGGGCGCCTGCTGGCACTCGAGGTCCTGAGTTTGACCCCCGGTACCCACAAAAAAAAAAAGAAAAAAGAAAAAATTTCAATAAAAACTGGAGGATGGAATCAAACTGAGTAGACTTTACTGCTTTTAGTTTACAATTTTATCTTTCTTTCAAATCTACATTAATGATAAAACAATTGTTTGGAGGAGGAGGAGGGAGTATGGATATGAGGTGAGAGAAAGATCTTCCTTCTGGATAGAGGCTTCATGAGATGTAGAGTATCTGTTTTCTGCTTCTATAAGGCAGTTTAATAGCACAGTTTTTCTGAGAAAGGATTAAAATTTTATTGATTCATGGACCCAGAAGACATGGATTTAAAAAAAATAATAAATGGTTTACATTTCTTAGCTCTTACTGTGTCTAGCACAGAATTATGTCATCTTACTTGTATGGCCTCATTTAATCTTCTCAATATCCTATATATTGATAATGATAGTATTACTATTATATAGTATTCTTTATAACGATAGTATTACTATCATTTCCATTTTATGATTGAAGAAACTGAGGCACACAGAAGGTAAACACCCTGAATAAGTGATGTAAATATTGAAGCAGGAGTAAGACCCAGGCAACCTCCACAGAATCTATTGTAGCAAAGCTTGGTCCCCAGTTCATTATCCTGTATGGCTTTCAGTCTTGAAGCCACCTCCATTGCTGATGAAGGCACAGAGCAAGGTCTGATGTGGACTTTTTCTTATTTTCCAGCTGCTTCTGCAGGTGGAGTGGAGAAAGGACACAGCAACTGCCAAAGGGCAGGCCCTACAACGTCCTTGTATCAACAAACAACACAGAAAACTTCCTGATGAGAAATGAGCCATGCAATGCATCTCAAGAACTGCCTGGTTTGACTTTAAAATAGTTCCTGCAACTTGGAAAGTGAGAGGAAACATACACAAAAGATGACTAAAGGGAACTGTTATGCCTGGCTCACAAAACAGGAATAATGTCCAGTAACTCAGAGAAAAGGAAGATCTTCAGATATCTTGGATATGAAAGAAATCCTTTCAGGCTGGGACATTCTCATTTCTCAAATGTGTGAGGCTAATCAGTGTTCATCATAATAAAAGCATTTCCTGATGCCTCAGGCCTCAGGTTAACCTCTCGGAAGGCACGCTGGAAGAGGGCTTGACCCGAAAAATCTGCTTACACTAACCCTTAAAGCTTGGTAACAGTGCAGATTCCCATCTTCTGAGTGTGAAGTCTATGCATCTGCAATTTATCTTAGCCCCCTTGTGATTACCTTTAGTAAGAGATAAAGAAGATAACACTGTTCTAATCTGCGTACAAATCAAGAGCAAAAGTTTGCACAGGAAAGTCATTTTCTACAAGCCCTGTGAACACTTCCAGACATGTTCAACTTTTCTCCATTCCCTGAAGGAGGCAGATGAGCTCCCTGGACTATGAGGGAAGTTAGGAGCCATCTGGATTACCACCTTACAGGCGGCTCACTTAAAATTTTTCCAGAGAGAGAGAGAGAGAGAGAGAGAGAGAGAGAGAGAGAGAGAGAGAGAGAGAGAGAGAGAGAGATTCTTAGAATTAGTTCATTTCTGGGCATTCCATGGCTGATTTTCAACCCACAATTTCATCTTCATCATACCATACATTTTTATGAAGAAAAACTGAGCAATTCAGAATGAGGTAGCCCAGTCACAGGAGACATTTTGGCCATGTGAGGTATTTTCAGATCTTGATTCTGAGCCAGTAGGGCATACTTCTTTTCTGAGAACATGCAGGATCTTTCTGTTACTTCTTGCTTCACTCCTCGCAAATTTTGCCACTAAACCCCACACCCTTCTGCAAAATGTTTCAGTTAAACAGAAAAGGTTACATTTGACATGATAAGCTCTACATTCATGTTGCATCTTGAGTTCTCATGGTCTTATTGCCATTGTTGTACTTTCCTAATCTTATTTTAAAGAAAAAACTGTACAATACTCTTTCACTGTAATTATATTTACAACAGTTTGTTTTCTTTAGTAGCATTTTAGACATGTTCACCAATCCAATCTCATCAACCAAGAGCTTTTCCTCAGTCTCCAAATTCTTCTTTTCTTTTATCCCACTCTAACACTTCTCTATTCTTACCTTCTTTGTGTTTTCTTGGCTTGGTATCTTCTATTCCTCCATTTGTAATGTTCTCTCTTTCTTTGGTTCCCCCTTTTCTCCTTAGACTCTTAGAATGTTGAAGGTGGTAGGTCTTCAGAAGTTCTCATTTGAAGGTGAAGATGCTGAAGCTAAGGGATATCATACGATTTGTCCAAAGTCTACTCCAAGGCAGACAGGAATGAGATCCATCCTCTGACTCCTGGCTTTCCCATGGTGAGCTCTCCTTTCTTCTCTGTTACCCTATGTCCACAGGTTATGGATTGCCAGCTCAGGAACCAGATTTAACCCAAGGACACGTTTTCTTTTTTGACTTTCGTAAAAGTAAGATAACAAGTTAATATTTTTAAATGAAGGATTTCATATAAGATATGAAAGTGTAAACTGGTTAAAATGGTGCCTGGAACATGACATGCACTCTGTTTAGTGCCTAATCAGCTACTTCTTATCATAATTTCATGCCATTGTGTTTCCCAGAGCCAGGAGGCCTTATCATTATGTTATCTTTTTTTTTTTTAAATCTCACTCATGTGTGTATATACTGTCTGTCCTCTGAGGACCAATCCTGATGCTATTGAGATTTTTAGGAATAGCAAAGTTTTGTAAACTTTGGAGAGACAATTTGCTCAAACTAATAAAAATATGGATAAATATGATTAAAAAAGAAAAGCTGCAATGTTATTTGCTGATATATAGAATAGTGCTGTGGTCAGGGATGCTGAGGTGGGCTTCAGCTTTAGCAAGTAGTGTCTTTTAAATTGCAGGTATAGACTTGTTAGTGGAAAGGAAGCTCCATTTAAGAAGTTATAGCCATAATTTTTAAAAAAATTTTATTTTATGGAAAAAAGGTAAAACAAAATTTCATAGCAAAATAATAGGAGAATAACTATTTAATACAATGCCTGTTGTTATCTCTAAAGTAGGTGCACAGAGTACAAGATATGGGCATAAAAATTTCTTTAATTGATATTAGCACAACTCTTCATTTTCAATGAACTAAAAGACACTAATACTATAACTGACTTGCATTTTTCCCCCTTTTTCCTTCTGTCCTTTCTCCTTTCCCCCATCCTAGTTCCTTTTTCCTTTTGAACAATTTCTTCCCATTTCACAATATCTATTGTACATTTTAGATCTGTTTACTGTTTCAGTTTCTCACACCAGGGAGACAATACGATGTTTACACATGTGAGTCTGATTTATTTCACTTACGAGTATGGTCTCAAGTGGCATCCATTTACCTATAAAAGTCTCAAGTTTATCCTTCTTCATGGCTACTCCACAGTATAAAAATACAACATCTTTTTTATCCATTCCTCGGTTGATAGGCATTTGGGTTGTTTCCAAGATTTAGCTATTACAAATTGTGTTACTATAAACATGGATGCACATGCATCGCTGTGGTATGATGTTTTTAATTGTTCTGGGAAAATACCCAGAAGTGGAATAGCTGGGTTGAATGGGACTGCTAATCCTAAATTTTTGGGGAATCTCCACACTGATTTCCACAGTGGTTGTACCAGTCTACACTCCCACCAAAAGTGGAGAAGTGTTCCTTTTTCTGCATAGCCCCGCAAGCATTTGCTATTCATTGATTTCTTGATGATAGCCATTCTTTCTGGGGTGAGATGGAATCTCAGTGTTTTAACTTGCATCTCTTGAATGACCAATGATGTTGAACATTTTTTCATATATTTACTTGCCATTTGTATTTCTTCATCTGAGAAGTGCATATTCCTCTCAGATGCCCATTTTTGGATTGGGTCTTTCAATTTGGGGGGTCTGATTTTTTTTCAATTCTTTATATGTTCTAGATAGAAGTCCTTTGTCTGAGGGACTGTTGACTAAAATTTTTCCCACTCTGTGGGTTGTCTTTTCACTTTGTTGGTGATTTCTTTTGATGTACAAAAGCTTTTTAATAAGATGAGATCCCAGTTGTTGATTCTTTGAAGTATTTCTCATGCAGTTTGTGCTTTGTTCATTAACTCTCTGCCTACCCCTATATCTTCAAGATTTCTACCTACTTTCTCTTCCAGTAGATTTAGTGTTTCTGTTTTGATATTCATATCTTTGATCCATTTTGAATTTAGTTTAGTGCATGGTGATAGACATGGGTCTAGTTTTAGTCTTCGGCATGTGGAAAGCCAATTTTTCCAGCACCACTTATTAAAGAGGCTATCTTTCTTCCAGTGAATGTGTTTGGCCCCTTTGTCAAAGATAAGGTGGCTGAGTGTGTTTGTAGTTGTGTCTGAATCTTCTAATCTGTTCCACTGATCCTCAGGTCTGTTTTTTTGCCAGTACCGTGATGATTTTATCACAGTAGCTTTGTAGTATAATTTTAAGTCAGGGATTGTGATGCCTCCTGCCTTGCCTTTGTTTCCCAGGATTGCCTTTGCTATTCTAGGTCTCTTCTGTTTTCAAATGAACTTTAGGAATGTTTTCTCTAGATCTGTGAGGTATGCTAATGGTATTTTGGTGGGGGTTACAATTTTGGGAGTATGGCCATTTTCACAATGTTAGTTCTTCCTATCCTTGAGCAAGGGATATCTTTCCATTTTGTGATATCCTCTTCAATCTCCCTTTTCAGAGTACTGAAATTTCCAATATATAGATATTTTACTTCCTTTTTTAGATTGATTCCTAAGTATTTCATTTTTTTGGAAGCTATTGTGAAAGGTGTTGTTCCCCTAAATTTTCTCTCCTAGTGAGCTTGTTGTTTGTATACAGGAATGCTATTGATTTTTGCGTGTTGACTTTGTATCTGGCTACACTACTGAATTTGGTAATCTAGAAGTCTTTCAGTGGAGTTTTTGGGGTCTTCTATATAGAGTATCATGTCATCTGTGAATAATGATAACTTTACTTCTTCCTTTCCTATCCTTATTCCTTTTATTTCTCTCTCTCTTGTGCAATTGCTCTGGCTAATGTTTCCAGAACTGTATTGAATAGGAGTTGTGATAGTGGAATCCTTGTCTTATTCCTGATTTTAGAGTGAAAGCTTTCATTTTTTGTCCATTTAGTATGATGTTGGCTGCTTGTTTGTCATAGATAGCTTTTATCAGATTGAGATAAAGACCATCTATTCCAATTTTCTGTTGGGTTTTTATCATGAAAAGGTGCTGGACTTTGTCAAAAGCTTTTTTTGCATCTATTGAGATGATCGTGTGATTTTTGTCTTTGACTCTGCTGATATGGTGTATTACGTTTATTGATTTGCATATGTTGAACCATCCCTGCATCCCTGGGATAAATCCCACTGGGTCATGGTGTCTAATCTTCTTGATGATTTGCTGCATTCTGTTTTCTAGTATTTTATTGAGGATTTTTGCATCTCTGTTCATTGGGGAGATTGGCCTGTAGTTCTCTTTTTGGTTGTGTTTTTCTCTGGATATGGTATCAGGGTAATACTTGCCTCCAGGAATGAGTCAGGGAGCATTGCTTCCTTTTCAATTTCATTAACAAGTTTGAGGAGTATTGGCATTAAATCTTCTCTAAATTTCCTATAGAATTCAGCAGTGAATCCATCAGGACCTGGGCTTTTCTTTGTTGATAAGTTTTTAATTACATTTTCAATGTCATTCACTGAGATTGGGTTATTCAGAATTTTAACATCTTCTTGATTCAGCTTTGGTAATTCATACCTTCCTAGGAATCTGTCCACTTCTTCTGTGTTTTCCATCCTATGCAAGTAAAGATTTTCAGAGTAGGTATTGATGATCTTCTGAATTTCCACAGGATCTGTAGTGATTTCACCCTTTTCATTTCTCGTTACATGAATTTGTCTTTCTTTCTTTTTTTGATAAGGTTGGCTAAGTGTTTATCAATTTTGTTTATTCTTTCAAAGAACCAACTTCTATTCATTAATTCTTTATTTTTTTTTAGTCTCAATTGCATTAATTTCTCCTCTGATATTTATAATTTCCTCCCTTGTATGGGCTTTGGGCTTGACTTGCTCTTCTTTTTCTAGAAGCTTGAGGTGCAGCATTAGGTTGTTTATTTGTGCTCGTTCTGTTTTCCTGATGTGAGATTTCTCCGTGATATATTTCCCTCTTCAGACTGCTTTCATTGTGTCCCACAGGTTCTGGTATATTGTATTTGCATTTTTGTTTAATTATAGATATTGTTTAAATTTTGCTTTAATTTTGGGGCTGGTGAGATGGCTCAGCGGCGTAAGCGCCTGCCTTGCAAGCGCGAGGGCCCGAGTTCGACTCCCGGATCCCACATACGAAAAAGGGGCCGGTGATATCGCTCAGCAGCACGGGCGCCTGCTGGCGCACGAGGTCATGAGGTCGACCCCCCGGTACCCACAAAAAAAAAAAAAATAAATAAATTTCATCTGTGACCCATTGGCTGTTCAGGAGGGTATTATCTGGATTGGAAGTTGTTTTCTTTCAGGGCTTGAAATATGTCACTACAAGCTCTTCTTGAGTTGAGGGTTTGTGTTGAGAAATTGGCTGTGATTCTAATGGGCTTTCCTTTATAGGTCATCTGTTTCTTTCCTCTAACAGCTTTCAATATTCTGTTTTTGTGCTGAATTTCTGGGATCTTGATTATTATATGTCTGTGTGTAGATTTATTTTGGTCTTGACTATTTGAAGTTCTATATGCCTCACTTATCTGTATGTCAAATTCTGTTCCCACACTTGGGAAATTTTCTTTTATTATTTCTTCAAATAGTTTTTTTTTATGTCATTTGTGCTGAGTTCTGCTTTTTCATTGACACCTATCAGTCTTATATTGTCTTGCTTTGCATTGTCTTGAAGGTGTTGAATTATTTCATGGTTCCTTGTTATTTTTAAGAGCTCTTTCCTTTCATGATCACTAGCCATGATCCTGTCTTCAAGGTCTGAAACTCTATCTTCAGTTTCGGTCAACTGGTTTTGCCAGCTTTCAATGGAATTTTTTATTTTATTTTTATTTTATTTTTTGTGGGTACTGGGGGTTGAACTCAAGACCTCACGTGCCAGCAGGTGCCCATGCTGCTGAGCAATATCAGTGGCCCTCTTTTCGTATGTGGGTACTGGGAGTTGAACTCAGGACCACACGCTTGCTAGGCAGGTGCTTATGCCACTGAGCCATCTCACCAGCCCTCTTCAATGGAATTTTTAATTTCCTGGATATCTGTTTGAATCTGTTTCATTCATTCTATTTTTTCCTATATTGTTCATTCAAGGTTTCCGTCATTTTCCTATGTTCCTCTATTTTTTTTATCTTTGTCCTCTCTAGCTATGCCAAGCAATTCCTTCATTACAGTTATCATTGCTTTTTTTACCTGAGAGATTATTTCTGATCTGTTTTCCTCTATAGCCTGATGGATTTGTTTCTTTACTTCACTTGCTATCTTTTCAGAAATTTCAGGTGTGTGTCTTCCAATTTCTTCTATGTTGATATCTCCTGTAGTTGTTCTGGGTAGGCTGGAGGTCTGAGATTGCATTTTGGTTTTTGTCTTATAATTTTCTACTTCAAAAAAATTTTTTTTAAAGTTTTGTTTTCTGTGATGATCCTTGAGAGTTTTTGTAGTAGGTACAAGAAAGAAGAAGAAAAAGAAAGAAAAGAAGAAGAAAGAAAATTGAGGAAAAAGAAAAGAAAAAAGGAAAAGAAAAGGAAAGTAAGATGAAAACAAAAATAAATCAAGATAAAATAAAATAAAATAAATTAAAAAGAAAGAAAGAAAGAAAAAAAAAAAAGAGAGGGCCTCCCCACCCACCTGCTTCTATTCCGTGAGTCTTTGTCCCCAAGCACAATGCTGGTTCAACTAACTTACCACCTGTTGGTTTGTATTTTGGTCTTTTCAGTCCCACTAGTCTTGGCTGGCAATTATGTGTGCCCTAGCCAGGGTCCTACTGTGTGGCCAGCATTCCCTGGGTCTCTGGGTCCGTGGTATAGGGGGAGGGGCCAGTCACCTGGATACCTCCTGCAGGCTGGTTGCTGAGTCCTGGGTTCTTCCTGGGCTGACTAGCCTAGGAGTATTGATATGAACCAACCGTTGGCTCATATTGTTACTGCTGCTTCAGACTTTTCCAGGCCACTAGTCCCACCTGTCCATTGTGTGTGTCCCATCTGGGACCCTACTGTGTCACTGGTGATCTCACAGGCCCATGTGGGTCTTCTGGATGGAAGAGGGGTCATTGCCATTTCTCAGGCCCATCTGGGCCCTCTGGGTGGAGGGTGGGTCCTCTGGTGGGTTCCTAACTTTTCACATGTGAAATTATTTCAATCTTTTCAAATTTTATCACAATTTTATCTGTTCATCTGTTGTATCTAGGTTTTTGTTATATATTGTCTATTGTGAATAATGCTGCAATTAACATGGGAGTACTAGTGTCTCCTCAAGATCTTGATTTTAGTTTTTATGGTAATATAACATGAAGTAAGATTGCTGGATCATATGATAGTTCTATTTTTAAGTTTTTGAGAAATTACCACACTTTTTTCCATAACTGTTGGACAATTTTCACCAAGATTTCCCCAAGTTTCTAATTTCTTTTTAAGCTCTACAATATTCATTTATTTCCTAAGTCTATAAATATGCAGAAAACTTCCATGACATTGGCCTAAGCAATGACTTCTTGGATGTGACAACACAAGCACATGCTACAAAATCAAAATAGACAAGTGGGATCACATCAAATTAAAACGCTTCTACACAGCAAAGGCAGCAATTACCAAAGTGAAAAGAAAACACATGGAATGGAAAAAGTATTTGCAAACTGCATATTTGATAGAGTTAATATCAAAATTTATAGGAAACTACTCCTGCAACCCAATACAAGAAAGTAACCCAATTGAAATGCACAAATAATTTGAATAGACATTTCTATAAACAAAATATGTAAATGGACAGTAGGTATATGGCAAGATCTCCAACATCACTAATCATCAGGGAAATGAAAATCAAAACCACAGTAAGATATCACCTTAACTGGTAAGGATGAGTATTATGAAAACAAATGAACAAATAAGCAAATAAACAAAAGATAACAAGTGAAACATCACTTTTAACTTGAAGAGGCAGACTTATTTATTTAAAAACTATATGAAAGGAGGCATTCTTGTAGCCACATGTCATTGAAGAAAAATTCAGCAAATTTGCATCACTTGTCTTTGGAAAACAAAATGGGTATCTCATCAGTCAGTTTGATATATTTTAAGTACTTTGTCATTGAAGAACTGGGGGATTTGATAAGTTACAAAAGATTTTTATGATTATACCTCATGCCATTATAAAGTATTACTGAGATCTTGTTTTTGTAAAATCAGTTGTGTAATAGTCAGCTTTCCTGTTGCTGGAACATAATACTTGACTCTTTCAATTTAAGGGAGGAAAGTATAATTTGACTCATGATTTCAGGTGAGTCAGTTCATGTTCATCTGGCTTGAGGGCAGAAACATCATGGTGGAAGGGCACTGTAGAGCAAAAATTATTTATTTTGTGGCAGCCAAGAAGCAGACCAGGGGAATAGTCCCAGAGAGGAAAGAATGAGAAATCAGACATAGAGCTCAAAGTCACACCTCTGTGACCCACCCAGACACACCCACATATGTGCTTTATTAATCCTCTGGGCAGACACCAAACCAATCAAGTTGGCTGTCACAAATGTCATCACTGACATTCTATAGTACTGTGTGGATTTCTGCCTCATCTGCTTTGTTGTAATTGCTTGGTTTTGAATAATGGAGTGCATAAATGTTATGCGATTTGGTTATTCTGGAATTATTTCCATATAAATTATTCTAGAAATTATTATTTTTATGCTTTTATTATAGTCAAAATGGCTACTCCTTTAATAATTAGCTTAAACTGTTTTTATACATGCATCAGAGGAGTAAGTTATAAGTAAATAAATCTTGGAATAGATAGTTCCTATAAATGTTCTATAATTAATGCTTCATACATATTTATATATACATATATATGTTATTACTAAAAATAATCTAGAATATACCATAAATACAGACATATGAAAAACATACATAGTTTCATTCAGTTGTATATCAGACTTCCTATACTGGGTAATACTTCTTGAAATCTGAAATGTTTTTGCATCTTCCAGTAGTATTTTCTGACAAAAGAATGAGTTTAATTTATAGCTATATTATTTTCCATGTATTTTTCAGCTGCTTTTATGTAGGCCGAACTATGTTTCCCATAATATATATAGTTTTTCTTTAACTCTTGAATAGGAAACTTAATATGTATTACATATTTAATGAAATAATATAAAGCACTGGGTTAATTGTTCCATGATATTTTGAACTACAGTGTACTACTAAAACAAAATGTTGATTTGTCTTCATGTTTTTTTTTTTTTTTTTGTGGGTACCGGGGGTCGACCTCAGGACCTCGCGCGCCAGCAGGCGCCCGTGCTGCTGAGCGATATCACTGGCCTCTTTTTTCGTATGTGGGATCCGGGAGTTGAATTCGGGCCCTCGCACTTGCTAGGCAGGCGCTTATGCCGCTGAGCCATCTCACCAGCCCCTGTCTTCATGTTTTATATGATTTGTTTGTATCTTTTTTTTTGTGGGTACCTGGGGTCGACCTCAGGACCTCGCGCGCCAGTAGGTGCCCGTGTCGCTGAGCGATATCACTGGCCCCTTTTTTCGTATGTGGGTTCCGGGAGTAGAACTGGGGCCCTCGCGCTTGCCAGGCAGGCGCTTATGCCACTGAGCCATCTCACCAGCCCCTGTTTGTATCTTGATTATGATGATTTTCAAATGACCATTAAAATTTGAATCCATATAACTAGGGCAATGTATGTGTTTCAAGGTAGTATATATAAAATATAAACATATCGGGCTGGTGAGATGGCTCAGCGGCATAAGCGCCTGCCCGGCAAGCACGAGGGCCCGAGTTCGACTCCCGGAACCCACATACGAAAAAAGGGCCGGTGATATCGCTCAGTGGCACGGGCACCTGCTGGCACACGAGGTCCTGAGGTCGACCCCTGGTACCTACAAAAAAAAAAAAAAAAAGCACATATCTTCTAGGGTCTGCTTGATGACTTTCAGTCATTTTGGGCACTTCATGTCAGATTTAACTGCTATTTTTTTACCTTTAAATATGGCCAACAAATAATTTATTTAGAATAAGACCATAAAGTATACTTTATCTTGTTCCTTTATATTTTTTGAGAGAACCCATTTAGGATTTTTTCCATAATCTTAGTTAGCAAACACAGACAAAGATGGAAGAGTATAATGAATCTCATGTGCCCATTATTCAACTTCAATAATTGCCACTTTATGACATATATTATTCCACCTCAATCTCTGTACTGAGCTACATGTCAGATTAATTTAAATCAATTCTCAGACATTTTTATCTATATATATTTCAGTATGTATCTCTAAAAATGAATATAACTCTAAACACAAAATATTAACAATAAAATTGAAATGTTAGTGTTGAAATGTCTTGTAATTTTATTTTTACTTTTGTTGATAGAAGTGAGGGTTGAGTCTTCTGCACAATTTCTGTTTGGCTGAGTGAGGGACAAAGGAGGGGGGAAGAGTTTTAAGGTGAATTTCAATTGTCTGGGGGTGTTGTATATTGAAATGTGGAAGACTGCAGAGGTAAAATTTAGAAAAGTTTTTCTCATTTGCTCATTTGTGGAAATATTAAGAAAGAAATGATGTATAAATATTTGGATTAAGAAATCTAAAAGTCAAATGGAGTTATGGCTTAGAGACATAAATTTGGGAGTTGATGTAGAAGAAATAATATTTAAAACTATGAGAATGAAGAAAATAAATGAAAGAGACTATAGAGTAATAAGAAGGCTCGGGGTAGTCCTGGTCAATCCTAACATCCTTAAGCAGAGTGAGAAGAGGGGATCAGAGACAACTGAAAAATTGAGAATGTAGTGCAGAAGAAATTCAAGGAAAGGGGCCGGGGATAAAGCTCAGTGGCATAGTGCCTGCCTGGCAAGTGTGAGGTCGTGAGATCGATTCCCAGTACCAAGGAAAAAAAAAGGGGGAAAAAAAAAAAAAAAGAAATTCAAGGAAAGAAGATTCAGCAGAAAGGTAGGCTGTTGAATGCTGTTTAGAGATTTAATGCAATGAGGATACTAAAGCCAAAAACATTTAACTAGTCTGAGACCTGCTCTTCCACTTCCATAATTTCTGCCTTTGTGGTAGTCATGGAAAATTTGAATCTCAGTTACAGCATCTATTAAGTGGTAGTGCTTGGGTGAGGGGATTTTGAGTGATAGAAAAGTGTCAGACACTGCATCAGACAATGCCAGACGGTTCAGGGTGGAGGTGATAGTGGGAGAGGTGATGTCTTATCATCTCTAAAAATACCTATGAAATATGAACACACATATAATAATATTTAATCTTATAGGATCGGTGAAGGAATTTCCAAATCATTCTGTGAATTACTAACTAATAGGTAAATACAGGGTATTACTTTTTATTACTAAGAATCAAAGCACTCGTGAGAACTATGTTTTAAGGTAGTTATAGCTGTGAGGTTGACCCATAAAGAAGGAGCTGGAGATAGAATTATCAGGGCTATGATCCCAAATGTTAGCACATCAGCATCAGCACCTTAGAATTTTAAGGGTCCCTGGAACTTTGTGAATTATTTTCCTCTGCCCTTACTAAGTGAAAGCCATCAGGAAATTCCTTCTTGTACTTGCACCACAGAACTATCTGTAAATTATAGCTACCTGAGGTCACCAGTCAGATCAGGACCCTGTACATCCATTCTCTCAGCTAGACTTTCAGAATACCAATGCTTCCAGTGACCACAAATATACATTTAACACTAGGTAGGAGTGACAGTGGGAAGAGGAGGAGAGTCCCTTCTCCCTAGGACAATGCCAAAGACATGGTGTTGAGGCTCCAGATAGCTTCCACTTACTCTTTTACTGTATCATATAGGGAGAAATCCCTGGGCACTCAGGTCACAATCCTATACCTTTGGAAACCTTGTGTACATTGAACATTCAGTAAGTGCTGCTAAATAAAAAGGGTCATAGGGAGGAACGTCCAGTCATTTAGGCTGTGTGCATTAAGGGAAAGCAAGGACAGCTTTTGCCACTAGCTTATGTGCTTAGCTCTGTCGGGTGACTTTGCAAATGTTGCCCTGTAGCCCCAAATTATCGTCTTTCTGGCTGATAACAATTCTACTTTTAGAATTCTTTAATAGGTCCTGGTTTTTTAGCAAAATGTAAGTGGGAGCAAAGTCATTATCACCAGTTTTTTATATCTTAGTCCAACCCAGGTTTTGATCATTCTTGGGAGCAGGATTAAACTGGGGGTGTTGAGAAAAGAGAAAGCTAGGGTGCTGAAGAGGGGGAGAATCATGTGGGAAATAGCTACAAAGCATCTAATTTTATAGATTCCACGGTTGCATCTAGGACTCTTCCCGATTGGTGGCTTGAGCCGTGGTTCAAGGATGCTGTGTCCCCTCTCATTCCTTTTGTTTTTTAGTTCATTTTTCTTCACTTCGTTGTGAGTTTGTACTGCAAGTCAAATACTGTTTACACAGTCAAGAGCGTCTAGGTTATAGTTACAACTAGATGCACCAAGAGTTTTCAGGTAATGTTTTATTCTCCAGGCTTCCAATTTTGTACAACTGATTGTCACAGTAACATGAGCAAACATGAAGCAACAGAGCTTCAGATGACACATTCAATCAATGACATTCAGGCACCCAAGGAAAGATAAGCATTCAGTACAGAGCAATTACAAAGCACAGATTTATGAATGTAATTTCTAGTTTCAGAGATTTTCCTATTTTATTCTGCAACATTGGAATGGATATTTATTAACTCAGAAACATTTGGATGAAAAAATCTGAAACTCAAGAAGGGCATATGGCTTAAAGTTATAAATTTGGAAATTGATGTAGTACATGCAGACCTGCTAAGCAAGGCATGGATCTCTGGGAAACATCTGCAGACCAGATTAGACACAATTGCTAAACTTAATCTGACCTCTAGTGGCACCTTGTATTAATGAGCACATTTGAATTCTTAAGTTTAGCTACTATCATTTTTTCTTCAAACTGGAAGAAAGCTTAGAGTTGATTTGCTTAGCAAGCTTCTACCATGGCCCCCTTTTTCAGGTGCAGAGGCTGAGGCCCAGAGGTGACAGGTGATTGATCAGTGTCGAAGAGCTAAGTGATGCAAAAGACACTAATGATAGATAGAATCCAGGTGTTTAGATTTCTATGCTGTTATGACAGTGTCATCAGAGAAAAATCAATAAAAATGTGTAAAATTGTTGATAAGAGTGAGCTTAGATATATGAAATTAATGGCATTTTAAATAATATGAGTCAAAAGCAAAGCATGAAAACCCTTTTCACTCAGTATTTGAATATCTGAGCTCAAAGTACGGTTTTGGAATTGTATGAGTCAAAGTTACTGACTAGATGAATTTAAGTGGTGAATTTCTTTGATGTTTTTCTTTTTGAGTGAATAGTTTATAACCAACTTGCAATAATCAATTACGTGAGATGATTCTTACAAATTAATTATACCAACAATTCCATCATCTAATTCAATACTCAGTTTCAAATCTTGGGAATGAATGTTCAAATTGGCACAAGGTATGAATTTTTCTGCACCCAATTCCTGTGTCTCTAATCAAATCACAGTGTAAAGTAATGGAAAAACTTTGGGCTTCAGATCTGAGTAGACCAGGATTAGAATTCTTCTGCTTTAGTTCTCATTACTGCTATAGCAAATTACTGCAAACTGAGTGGCTTAAAGCAACACAAATTTATTCTCCAATTTTGGAGATGAGAAATCCAGAATACATTTTATAGGGTAATAATGTATGAGTTTAGCCTCATTTTAAAGGAAAGAGTGGGTCCTTCTGGAGGCTCCAGGAAGAATCCCCTTCTTGACTGTTCCACTTCTAGTGGTTGGTGGTGTTCCTTGGCTCCTGGCTATATCACATCACTCTCTACTTTCATGGCCATATCCTCTTCTATGGTCACAATTCATTATTTAAGAATATATATGATCACATACAGGGGACATATGGATAATCTAGGATAATTGTTTTAATTAATTAAGTTTATTTGTACATTTTAGGTATATATAATGATCACATTCATCATAGGGAATTTGTACCTATACATTATATAACTTTATAACTTGATTTTTTCTTTTCTTTTTTTCTATTTTGGCTGTCTTCAGATTCTTAACTGAATCACATCTACAAAATTCCTTTTGACATTTAAGGAAAGTTTCACAAGTTGTAGAGATTAGAACATGGACGTATTTTGGGAAGGGCATCCTTTATTTAGCCCGCTATAATCTCTTCCAGCTACGTGATTTGGTTTTTTCATTTTAACCTCCATTACGGTTGTGATGAGTAATAGAGGACAGATGAAATATATCTAGCAAGCTATGTGGTACACAATACATGCTCAGAAATATTCCTCTTTCCCTTAGATCAATAGATAAAATCCCTAATGTTAGATTATACATACAAGAAAGGAGATCTATATTTAGTATAGTACAAGATCTGGTGTCTGAGACAGGCATTATCATTTGGTGGATAAGGTAGAAACCACAAATGCTCAAAATGTAGTATTTCTCAGTTCCATCTTTCCCAAGAGTTGGAATCCTCTCTCCAGCCTCCTGAATAGTGAACCTTGGATTCTGATTTGAAAACTTGATTAGGCTTTTTGTCAGATTATCTGTCTTCTAGTTTACATAGATAAAAACTTTGTTGCTGGTAATTCAATTAATTGTGTTCTACAATAATTATGTCCTGTGGCAATCAAATACATAAGTCTACAGACAGCACACAAAGTGTATGCTGAGTGGAAGGATTATGGGATGCAAATGATTCTCTGCCCCTCTCTACCTGGGAGAGACACTTTAAAATATACTGTTGAATTTTGGCTTATATCTGAGGTGTGATTAAAATATATGGTGAATATTTAAATTTTAAAAAGTTCATTATAGTAGAAGACACATTGCCATTAATCCTGCCCAAATTACTTCCCCTCACTTTGAATACCCATTATCCCATTGCTCTTGCCATTTTCTGAAGCAGTTTGGGAACTGCTTTCATCAATGTCTTTAGTATGTGTAGTAAAAAAAAAATACAGTACTCAGAATGCTGCTACCAAGCCATCCAAAGGAAAGGCAGGGTCATAAAAACATTACAGTGTGTCCTCATCTACTTTATTCACCAGAACAGGCACTGTGTGACTTTTGGGTTTTCCCTAAAGTCAAAATGACCAGGAAAGGTAAATGTTTGGAATCTACTCAGCACAACACAACTAAAGACACTCGCCAAAGAAGACTTCCAGAACTGGTTCAGAAAGTCACAAGAATGATGGGATAAGTGTGTTTGAAGCAAGGGGGAGTCTTCTGAGGGGGACTAGTATCAATGTATCTTTTATTGTAATACATTTTTTTTAAAGAGAAGAAAAAACAAAACAAAATAAATCAAAAAAGAACAAATTTTCAAAACAACACAATAGGAGGGTAACAAAGGTTAATGCATTGCGTATTGTTATCTTTAAGTTAGTTATTCAGGATACCAGATATTAGCATTCAGTTGTCCAAACATTATTGGCACAAACCTTACTCTTCAATGAACTAAGTAAAATTAGTAGTGTATCTATCTTAACCATCTTATATATATATATACAATTTTTTTCCTTTCCCTTCTTTCTTTTCCCTATTCCCCCATCCCAGTCTCTCTTTCCTTTTGACCAGTTTCTTTTTGATTCACCATGTCTACTGTACATTTTGGATCTTATTTACTCTTTCAGTTTCTCATACTAGAGAGACAATACGATGCTTACACATGTGCATCCAGTTTATTTCACTTATGAGTATTTTCTTGAGTTGCATCCATTTACCTATAAAAGTCTCCAGTTTATCCTTCTTTATGGCTGAATAGTACTCCATTGTGTAAAAATACCACATCTTTCTTATCCATTCCTCAGTTGATGGGCATTTGGGTTGTTTCCAAGATCTGGCTATTACAAATTGTGCTGCTATAAACATGGGTTCACATATATTGCTGTGGTATGATGTTTTTAACTCTTCTGGGAAGATACCCAGAAGGGGAATAGCTGGATCAAATGGGACCTCCAACCCTAGTTTTTTTTTTTTTTTTTTTGTGGGTACCGGGGGGTCGACCTCAGGACCTCGCGCGCCAACAGGCACCCATGCCGCTGAGCGATATCACCGGCCCCTTTTTCGTATGTGGGATCCAGGAGTCGAACTCGGGCCCTCGCGCTTGCAAGGCAGGCGCTTATGCCGCTGAGCCATCTCACCGGCCCCAACCCTAGTTTTTTGAGGAATCTCCACACTGATTTCCATAGTGGCTGTACCAGTTGACACTCCCACCAACAGTGAAGAAGGGTTCCTTTTTCCCCACAGCCCCTCCAGCATTTGTTATTAGTTGATTTCTTAATAATAGCCATTCTTTCTGGAGTGAGAGGGTATCTTAGTGTTGTTTTAATTTGCATCTCTCGAATGACTAGTGATGTTGCACATTTTTTGTATATTTATTTGCCATTTGTATTTCTTTATCTGAGAAATGTGTATTCATCTCAGATGCCCATTTTTGGAGTGGGTCTTTATATTTGGGAGGTCTGATTTTTTTGAGTTCTTTTTATGTTATCGATAGTAATCTTTTGACTGATGAAAAGCTGGCAAACATTTTTTCCCACATTGTGGGTTGTCTCTTCACTCTGTTGGTGGTTTCTCTTGCTGTGCAAAAGCTTTTTAATAAGATGAGATCCCAGTTGTTGATTCTTTGTGATAGTTCCCTTGCGGTTGAGGTTTTATTCATAAAGTCTTTGCCTACACCAATGTCTTCAAGGGTTTTACCTATCCTACCTTCCAGCAGATTTAATGTTTCTGTTTTAATATTTAGATCTCTGACCCATTTTGAATTTAGTTTAGTGCATGGTGAAAGATATGGGTCTAGTTTTAATCTTCGGCGTGTGTAGAGCCAGTTTTTCCAGCACCATTTATTAAAGAGGCTATCTTTCTTCCAGCGAATGTGTTTGGCACCTTTGTCAAAGATAAGGTGGCTTAGTATGTCTGGGGTTTCAGCATCTTCTAATCTGTTCCATTGATCTTCAGATCTGTTATTTTGCCAGTACCATACTGTTTTTATCACAGTAGCTTTATAGTATAATTTCAAGTCGGGGATTGTGATGCCCCCTGCCTTGCCTTTGTTGCCCAGAATTGCCTTTGCTATTCTAGGTCTCTTCTGATTCCAAATGAATTTTAGGATTGTGTTCTCTAATTCTGTGAGATATGCTGTTGGAATTTTGATTGGAATTGCATTAAATCTGTATAACAATTTTGGAAGTATGGCCATTTTCACTATATTGGTTCTTCCTATCCAGGAGCAAGGGATATCTTTTCATTTTCTGATATCCTCTTCAATCTCCTTTTTCAGAGTACTGTAGTTTTCAATGTATAGGTCTTTTACATCCTTTGTGAGGTTGATTCCTAGGTATTTCATTTTTTTGGATGTTATTGTGAAAGGTATTGTTTCCCTAATTTCTCTTTCAGTAAGTTTGTTTGTGTACAGAAAGGTTATTGATTTTTGAGTATTGACTTTTTATCCAGCTACACTACTGAATTTGCTTATTAAATCTAGTAGTCTTTTAGTGGAGTTTTTGGGGTCTTCTGTGTAGAGTATCATGTCATCTGCAAATAATGATAATTTAACTTCTTCCTTTCCAATCATTATTCCTTTTATTTCTTTCTCTTGTGTAATTGCTCTGGCTAAAGTTTCCAGAGGTATGTTGAATAAGAGTGGGGACAGTGTACATCCTTGTCTTGTTCCTGATTTTAGAGGGAAGGCTTTCAGTTTTTGTCCATTTAGTATAATATTGGCTGTTGGTTTGTCATAGATAGCTTTTATCAGATTGAGATAAAGACCCTCTATTCCAATTTTCTGTAGGGTTTTTATCATGAAAAGGTGCTGGACTTTGTCAAAAGCTTTTCTTGCATCTATTGAGATGATCATGTGATTTTTGTCTTTGACTCTGTTGATATGGTGTATTACGTTTATTGATTTGCATATGTTGAACCATCCCTGCATCCCTGGGATGAACCCAACTTGGTCATGGTGTATAATCTTCTTGATGATTTGTTGGATTCTGTTTGCCAGTATCTTATTGAGGATTTTTGCATCTCTGTTCATTAGGGAGATTGGCCTGTAGTTCTCTTTCTTAGTTGGGTCCTTCTCTGGTTTTGGTATCAAGGTAATGCTTGCTTCCAGGAATGAATTTGGAGGTATTGCTTCCCTTTCAATTTCATTAAAAAATTTGAGAAGTAGTGGTGTTAGGTCTTCTCTAAATTTCTTGTAGAATTCGGCAGTGAATCCATCAGGGCCTGGGCTTTTCTTTGTTGGGAGGTTTTTAATTACATCTTTGATTTCATTGGTTGATATTGGTTTATTTAGGATTTTTAAATCTTCTTGATTCAGCTTTGGTAATTCATACGTATCTAGGAATCTGTCCATTTCTTCTGCATTTTCCATCTTAGTAGAATATAAATTTTCAAAGTAGGTATAGATGATCTTCTGGATTTCTACAGGGTCTGTCGTGATATCACCCTTTTCATTTTCAATTGCATGGATTTGAGTCTTATTTTTTTCTTTTTTAAATAAGGTTGGATAAGGGTTTGTCAATCTTATTTATTCTTTCAAAGAACCAACTTTTTGCTTCATTGATTCTTTGTATTGTTTTTTTAGTCTCCAATACATTAATTTCTGCTCTGATCTTTATAATTTCCTCCCTTGTACAGGCTTTTGGCTTAGCCTGCTCTTCTTTTTCTAGAAGTTTGAGGTTTGCCATTAAGTTATTTATTTGCGCTTGCTCTATTTTCCTGATATAGGTATTTAATGCTATAAATTTCCCTCTTAGGACTGCTTTCATTGTATCCCATAAGTTCCGGTATGTTGTACTGTCATTATCATTCAGTTGTAGAAAGTGTCTAATTTCTTCTTCTTTTTTTTTTTTTTGTGGGTACCGGGGGGTCGACCTCATGACCTCGTGCGCCAGCAGGCGCCCGTGCCGCTGAGCGATATCACTGGCCCCTTTTTCGTATGTGGGTTCCAGGAGTCGAACTTGGGCCCTCGCACTTGCCGGGCAGGCGCTTAAGCCGCTGAGCCATCTCACCGGCCCCCTAATTTCTTCTTTAATTTCATCTGTGACCCATTGGTTGTTCAGGAGGGTGCTGTTTAATTTCCATGTTTTTAAGGAGTTTTTGTGATTTCTTTTGCCATTGATTTCCAATTTCATTGCACTATGGTCTGATAATATGCATGGGATAATTTCAATTCCTTTGCATTTAC
This sequence comes from Erethizon dorsatum, assembly GCA_028451465.1. Taxonomy (NCBI): domain Eukaryota; kingdom Metazoa; phylum Chordata; class Mammalia; order Rodentia; family Erethizontidae; genus Erethizon; species Erethizon dorsatum. Next base: position 78,637,524 of record CM051831.1, on the reverse strand, counting down.
TTAAGCAGGTTTTATGAGCTAGTATGTGGTCTATTTTGGAGAACATCCTATGTGCCGCTGAGAAGAATGTGTATTCTAATGTTGTGGGGTGGAACACTCTGTAGACATCTACTAAGTCCATTTGTTCAAAAGTTTGGTTCAGTTCTATTATTTCATTATTGATTTTTTGTCTAGTCGATCTGTTTTTTTTTTTTGTGAGAGTGGAGTATTGAGGTCCCCCAATATAATTGTATTAGTGCTTATTTGATTTTTCATGTCCTTTAATACTTTTTTTATATAGCTGGGTATTTGATATATTTATGATCGTTATCTCTTCCTCTTGGATTGTTCCATTTACAAGGATGTATTGACCGTCTTTATCTCTCTAAATCATTCTTGGCTTGAAGTTCACTTTGTCTGCAAAAAGAATAGCTACCCCTGCTTTTTTCTGGGTTCCTGTTGCATGGAGTATTGTTTTCCATCCTTTGACTTTCAGTCTATGAATTTCTTTCTGAATTAAATGTGTTTGTATACAGCATATTGTTGGATCTTGCTTCTTGATCCATTTTGCCAGTCTGTGCCTTTTGATTGGTGAATTGAGACCATTAACATTGATGGTGAAAACTGATATGTATTGACTTATACTTGTCATGATATTTTCCTGTTGTTGGTTCCCACTTTTTATTTTTCCCCTCTCCCTCTATTTAAATATCTGCCCTGCCTGGTGGGTTCCTTCTGTTGGGGTTGCTGGAGTTGTAGTCCTTGTTATCTCTTTCTAGAATGTCCTTCAGAACACTTTGGTTTGGTGGTCATAAATTTTCTCAGATGTTCTTTGTCATGAAAGTATTTTATTTCTCCATCAATTTTGAAAGATAGTTTTGTGGGGTACATCAATCTGGGTTGAAAGTTACTTTCCTTTAGAGCTTGAAATACGTCATTTCAAGCTCTTCTTGACTTGAGGGTTTGTGCTGAAAAGTCAGCTGTGATTCTGATGGGTTTTCCTTTCTAGGTGATTTGTCTCTTCTCCCTAACAGCTTTTTTTTTTTTGTGGGTACCAGGGGGTCGACCTCAGGACCTCACGCACCAGCAGGCACCCGTGCTGCTGAGCGATATCACTGGCCCCTTTTTCGTGTGGGTTCCGGGAGTCGAACTTGGGCCCTTGCGCTTGCCGGGCAGGCGCTTAAGCTGCTGAGCCATCTCACTGGCCCCTAACAGCTTTTAAGATTCTGCCCTTCTGTTGAATTTCTGGGATCTTGACTATGATATGTCTGGCTGAAGTTTTTTTTTTTTTTTGATCATGGCTACTTGGAGTTCTATAAGCCTCATTTATATGAAGATCAAATTCTTTTTCTATTCCAGGGAAGTTCTCCCTGATAATGTCTGTGAACAAGGTTCTAACATCATTGATACTATCTCCTGCTTTTTTATTTATTCCAATTATTCTTAAGTTATTTATCTTTGAGTCATCTAGCAGCTGCTGAATTGGTTTTTCATGGTCCCTTGCTATTTTTAAGAATTCTTTCTTTTCATGATCACTAATTGCAAGCCTGTCTTCTATATCTGAGATCCTGTCCTCACATTGGCTTAATCTGCTACAGATACTTTCAATGGAATTTTTGTTCTCCTGGATATCTGCTTGAATCTGCCTTATGGATTCCATTTCTTTGCTATGCTGAGCATTCATGGTTCATATAATTTTCTTAAGCTCATCTATTTTTTTTGTCTGTATCAGCTATAGTGTCCTTAAGCATGGTCTTCATTGTGGACATTATCTCTGCAGTTATCTGTGAAATTATTTCTGTTTTAATTTTTTCCAGAGCCTCATTCAGTTGCTTTGTTGTTACCACTTCAAATAGGCCAGGTGGGTAGCTTTCAGATTGTCCCACCTCATTGCCCCCTAGGTTTGCCTTTGGTGAATTGGATGTGTGGGGTTGCATCTTATTTAAATGTCATCTCATTTTCTTTTCTTTCTTTAGTTTAATTCCTGGGGTGATGTTTGTAAATTACCTATGGTAGGTTACTTTATTGCTAGTGTTCAAGATCCTTAGGAGATGATTACTTCTCTGCAGTATCTTCCAAGTGAAGCTTGTTTTTGGGTTTTGAGCTTTCTGCCAGATCCTACCTCTTCAATTTGTTGGATATGAGAAGTTGCTACCTTTTGGCCCAGTCCTTGGTTCTTTGGTACTGTGCCACTGTATTTTCTGTGACCCTTAGGCAATCTCAATCATGGAATATCAGGAAGGAAAGCTGTTTAGAACAATTATTTCACATTTGGCTATAATGGTAACTGAAGCATCAAACACAGCCTAGAAAATGACAGACTGAGCTAACCAGTTATTTGCCACTTTTCACCATATAAAGTAGAGTTGTGGTTATATAACAAAATCTAAAACACACCAGAAAAATTATATGCAGTATACAAGTCCTTAATATGTCAATTTTTCCCTCAGGAGTTTAAATTTAAAATGAGTTAAGGAGGAAATAGAGTATTGTGAGAAGAGGAAGGAATTAGATGTAAGGTTAGAGGACCAAGAGGGATCCCACTAACATTCAGAAACTGGTGCAGAGGACTGGTGGGAAAAGAGAAGGAAAGGATAAAAGGAAGAACAGATCACAACCACAATCACAAAGAGGTTAGAGGCTCTGTTTACACTCATATAAAAACCAGAGGGAATAATGAAGGAAAGAGCAAATAGACAAACAGAAACAAAAATGAAGACAAAAACCACAAAACAAAGAAACAAAACAAAAATAAAACCCCACCAAAAAAAAGAAAAACAACAAAACCCTTCACCTGAACAAAAAACAAATGAGAGGAAAAAAAGAAGAAAAAAATTAAAACAAAATAAAAAATAAAAAAATAAAAAGAATCAGTTCCAGGTGTTGGCTCTGTTGTAGGCAGGCACTGTGTGGTGACAGAGTCCTGTTCTGTGCAGGTCCATCCCAGTAATCTAGGAGGTCCTTTGGCCGGGCAGTGAGCAGAAGCGTGTACTCTCAGGTGGAGACCAGTCTCATTCACCTGCCGCGGTCAGCGCACTTTCCGTGAGCCTGAGAGGTGCGGCGCTGTGCTGTCCAGAGTGCGAGTTCCGAGAGCTGTGTTTTTGCGCTGCTCTGAGTTTCGCCGCACCCCCCACAATGGTGCCCAGCCAGTTGCTCTCTGTCGTGGGACAGCTGTGGCTGAGAGACACTCACCACTGGCCAGGGCAGTCCTCCACTGCTCCTCTGCCCTGCCGCTGTCTTGTGATCCTCCACGGGGGCTCCCGGGGCACCAGCTGTCACTGTGTGTCCGCAGATTTGAGCTTCTGTCATGCTGCGGTTCCTGGGACAGGGAGAAGGCGCTGCAATCTCCTCCTTCTTCGTCATTGAAAGTACACTTCACTGGCACCCTGAGTCCCAAACTGTGCTTCAGAACTTTCCTGGGTCCAGGGGAGGCACCTCCCTCCCTCCTGCACTCTCCCGGTCACTGTATTTCAGTGGTCCAGTGGCAACTTTTAGAGAGTTTCGCTGCCTGCTTCTTACACATCCGCCATCTTTTTTCAGTCCTGTTATAAATTTTTTAAAAATTAAGAATTTACCAAATTTTCTCATCACATCTCATATGTTGTTTTAGCATTTCTTTTCTTTCTTTCTTTCATTCTTGTTTTTTTTCTTAAATCATTCTTCTTCAACACAGATTTAAAGAGGTTGTGTGTTATAGAACTAAAAAAGATTTTAGACAAGGTCTCACTGTGTAACTCAGGCTGGTCTTGAACTCATGATGATCCTCATGCCCCACCCTCCCATGTGCTGGAATTACAGGCATGTGCCCCCACACCTGGATAAAAATTCTTTATAATTGGTAAAGATGTCCAACAACTTGATAGGAAATGATTCAGTGATAGCCACTCTAGAAACCTTGTTCTGGAAATCTTCCTTAGTGGTTGCAACATGGTTATCATAGAACTGAATGCGGCCTTCAGAAGTACTCTATGTAGGTAGCGTAGGGTTCAAAATTTTTGATTTGTGTGCCTTCACATAGACAAACACTCTGGCTTTCCTTGGTGGTAATACATATCACTCTGTTGGCTACTGCATGGATGACACTGGACCTTTTGGTAACTTGGCAGCCCTGAAGGCTTTTCTCTAAGGCAAAAATAGTTGGAAGTAAAAAAGTTATTAGTCCAATACTTATTATCCTTAAAAAAAATTTCCCTCAAATGGAATCCTATGGACATTGCTACTTATAGTAGCCTTTACCCTGCAGTACCCTGCTTTTTTCAGTGTTGCCTGTTTGCATTAAGCTATCTTAATGACTCTGTAACTAGCTGGTTTGTGACAATTACAGGCAAAAGTACCTAGATCCTAGCCATAAAATGAGGAAAGTAGAATTAGGTCTGCTAAAGCTTTTTCTTTAATTTCTGGGATTGTATGTCTTAATAATATTGTCATTGGATAAAGTAACATTTGCCATTTGAAACCGAATAATAAATTTGAGGAGGGAGGAAAGGACTTGATAGGTACCGACAGTGAGGGAAGGAGAGGAGGCAGAACGGCAGTGCTCAGTCACATGTAGTCTGCTGACAAGGGGGGTCTGGAATTAAATTCCTCAGGCGGTATCTCTCGGCTTTCTTTGCTCTGCATTATTTTCATTTTTTTCAGGTAGATGAAGATTTCTTCACCTCAAAAGTTTTTTGAGGCCAGTGAGATGGCTCAGTGGCATAAGTGCCTGCCTAGCAAGTGCGAGGTCCTGAGTTCGACTCCCGGTACCCACATATGAGAAAAGGGCTGGTGATATTGCTCAGCGGCAGGGGCGCCTGCTGGTGCATGAGGTCCTGAGGTCAACCCCCGGTACCCACCAAAAAAAAAAAAAAAGTTTTTTGATTCTCCGTTGCCACATCTTTGATCCCATGCAAGTTACTGTCACTGTCCGGTTGGTGGGTTCTTCTCACAACCCTGAAAGAATTATGAGGTAGAGAGTCAAAAGGGGACCGAGCAAAAGTATTGTAGAGGGAAAGCAGAAAGCAGCATTTATAGTGAAGCAAAAGCAAACGGCTCCCAGGCAAATGAATTGGCGAAGGGATCCAAATGGATTGCCAAAAGGACTCTTAGTCTAGGATTTTTATACACAAAAAATGACTATATCTCAGGCAAGCTGAGACCAACCTGTGGGGTTACAAGCAGGAAAGTTTGACTTAGAAATGGGTCTATGTACGCAGCTGTTGTACTTTTGCAAGCACCATTAATTGTAACTTTTCTAAAATTAGCAGAATAAGTAAAACAATGACATTCTTTAGAGAGGTGTGATTATCTTATTTTTGGGCCAGAGAATCCTGCCAATCTAATAAGGCCTTTGTTTGTTGAACCTTCAGAGCCCTGGCTCTGGCCATTGTGTTCTTCACTGAATCTTCTCTGGCTGCCTGTCCTGTCTGTAACCGTCTCTGCCACAGAACACTCTCCTCCCTCCTCTGCTCTCACGGGCTGGTGTCACACTGAGAAATCCTCTCATCTCTCCATGGGCTCCTGTTCGTTTTCAGCATCATGTTTTACGGAAACTGATTGTTTAGATTACTGCTGGGTGCCTCTCGTTAGGTTAGGAAAATGATACCCAAACCTGACAAAGTGGAAGCTAAGCCCGACCAGGCCCGTGGAGGGCTGCTGTTCATTCTCCCCATGTCTCTCGCCATCTTCCTGCTTCAGTCCCACCTCCAAGTATGTTCTCCATCTCTTGGTGGAGGAAGCTGCATGTCTTTTGCTATCTCCCTGCTCCTGTTGGATTTCAGAGATTACTTGGAACCATATTTATTTGTTAACAGAAACTTCTATTTCTTGTGCCAATTCTTGTTGCTTTATTATAGCATCATCCTCATCATTATCATTTTATTATTATTTGTGCTGAAGTACAGCAAAAATTTCTGATACAATCAAAATACTGAAAAGGTACAATCTTAAAGAGGAAATAATATGAATATAAAACCAATTTACCAGTCATCAATAAATGAACCTGTTCAGAATATGCAATTCTGGCCTGGCAAGAATGGATACTTCAAAGTGTTTATTTTCATAGCTCTGTGGATGCTTTGCCCAATGAAAGATAGTAGTGTTTTCTAGCCACAAAGGCCTGAACAACCTGCAGTTACCAAGAAAAAACCTGCACTAGTTGCAGATTATATACGGGGAAGACAAGTGCAGCTGGCTCTCTATCCACTAGATGGAGGTAGAAGAGCACAGAAAAAAATCATAATGGGTTAATCCTGTTTGCATAGACGTTAAGCTGATCTGTCCTTAGGTGAGAGCCCCCGGTAGAATTTATGGATTTCATTCCTTCAAACACTAGTGGAAAACACTGTCTTAGGGGCATATGGCTATTTCTAAGGCCCTTTGATTTTATACAAAAATTCCACTCCTCCACCACTATCAAATAGCTGTCCCTGCTTCCACCTGGTTTTGTTAGTTTCAGCTTTTTACAGCTGAATCTGCTGATGGGCTTCACTTTCAGTGGGTTCTAGCCCTGAGGCTCCAAGAAGTCCTGAGAGGAGCAGGAAGGAGAGCAGCTGCCTCTGTGCAGGTGTGTTTGATCAGCAGCAATGGGCCATCTATTTGACGGTCTGGCATTTCTAGCTTCTCAGGTGGGATTAGTTTCTGCCTCTTAGCAAGATTCATATGGTAAGGAATGCATCAAATATAAAATAGACTTACATGTTGGTTCTGGCAACAATGATATTAGAATACTAACCAAGACTAAATTCAGATAGTCACCCATTATCGGTAAGACATTTGAACACTAGTACATCAACTGCCTTATTCCTCTTCCTCCCGCCTCCTTTGCTCTTCTTTCCATTGCTCTTCTTTACTGTCCAGAGGATCCTGAATCTGGAACCTGAAGGGTAAGTACTTGGTGCCTTTATAGCTTTGAATCCTTTCTGGTTTTCAGTTGTCTGGGATCTTCTGTTCAGTCCTTGTCTAGAACAGCACCTGATGATGGATGTTTTGGTACCCAACCCTCCGTCTCCCTGCTTGTGGGGATGGTCTGAGGAGCAGTGACAGCTCATCTAAATAAACTGACTGCTGCCGTGTCTTGCTCATAGGCCTCTGTCCTTAGAATCTATCTCCCAATGTGAGCAATTGTCTGGGTCACATCTGAGCCTTTTAATGAAATACAGAACCCTCGGAGTGGGAGGGGAAAGGAGGGAAGAAGGCAGGCGGAGTCTGAGATATACCTTGAGTCAGTCCTATCTCAGAAAAAGACAATATTTTGGTGCCTTCTATTTTATTTGAAAAATATGTGTGATGTTTACCTCATACTAATATTTGTTGCAGTATATAAATATATTTAATTTCTCTGCCATTGAGTGAAATTGCTCCAGGAAAATGCAACATGTTTATATCCTGTGAGATACTGAGTTTTTCTGGCCACACAATTATTCCTCACATTTGAGCTTCCCAGTTCAGCCTGGGCAGGAGTAGTATAAGGATGATAGGTTTAGGAATCATACTGAACTAGGGTTATCTTAGCTATTCCAGTTTAGTGATTATATTATCTTAGGCATGATATTAGGCTTCTCTCAACCTCATTTTTTTCTTATCCATAGTAGGAATAATTGTGACCACAGAGGATTCTTAATAATAAAATGTACAAAAAAGTATATACAGCACTTAGTATAGTACTTGATATGTGGGAGGCACACTTAATAAACGTTATCATTGTTATGAACAAGCCATTTGGATAGTACGCTGAACCTCCCATTTGCTGCATGTGAACTTTATATGGTGTTTTCAATAGCATCAAGTTAAAATATGTTTTCTTACACTGCAAAGGCAACCTATAAAATATTACACTTTCTTTAATATTGTTCCCTATGGTCTGTGCCTCCTTCAGCAATGCAACCTATATAAAATAAAGCATTTTCAGTTTTGAGAAAAGGAACGGGAGCGGGGTAAGGACAGGGCTTATATTTTATTTTCATAGCTTAACTGTTTGGCTCTGAAATGATGGGGTGACTTGGCAGTAGGCAGTTAGCTGATGGCATAAGCTTTTTAGGAGCCTGGACAAGACAGCATTTAAAAGAAGACAGGAGAATAGTAAATAGTTGGCTCTGGCTGTAGAACTCAATTTTTAAGTTTGATTTCTTATCACTTGTAATGACTATTTTTTTTTGCTTCCAAATAAAGCCAAGATGGGAGTCCTATAGTGTCCAGGGTTTAGCAGATTCTTCATATTGGCTCAAAAGACTTTGGAAGAGAATCTGAAAAACTGGTCACCTTAAATGCTTTCTTGGATAGAACTTATTAATATAGGGGGAGTAGGGAAGTGTGTTTTAGCTCTGACCTGGTTCCACTTTGTGCAGCAGTGAGGGGATACTACCTATATCAAATACAAGCATCGGCAAGGTAGTTATAAAGTTTATACCATTGCCTCAGTTTCTCTCAGACATAAAGAAATTAACAACCCAGCCCGGTGCTCAAGTTCTTTACACATGAGCAGGAGTGACAGCATATACTTATGCAACACTATGCTTAATGAGGTCACTAATGTAAACTCCCTTAGCCATGGGTTTTCTTAATCAATTAATTTAGCAAATATAGAATGCACACAAGTTCTGAAGCAGCTCAATGTGGATTTGAGCAAACAATGTATGGCTGTGGTGCTTAAAGATTTCAGTCTAGCTGGAGGGAGACAAATATCGATAGATGAATACGATGCAGTCTCTACAAGAAAGTACCCCCTCTGCCGGGAGGACTGAGCAGTCCAAGCAGGCTTTACACTTCAGTGTCTCGATGGGTTCACATCTGTGAAAGCCTGTGTGGACATTGTAATCAGACTGGATTAGAAGAATTCCGGTAGTGTTAAGCATTAAGTCTGGAAATAAAAAGTGTGAATACTATAGGCATTTTAAACTTTAGAATCATAAAAGGAAGCTTTCAGGTCTGTGATTTACTGTATAAAGAATCATAGAAGAAGGAGAAGTCTAAGATGATTTCAAAGCTACAAGAAGTGTCCATTGGTGTTACTATGGACACAAAAAGAGAAAGGATGGCCAACTGATTTTGGCTTTGAGAATGAGATGAATTTATTATTTTCTGGTTAACTTTGAGATGCAATTTTTAAGTATATATTACTATTAAGATATTTATTCATAGCTAAGACTGTTGAGGATTTATTAATAGGTCTCTACTCTCAATATCCACTGACAATGTGTTGCATGTTTAAATTTATAAAACTAAAATGTACCTTTGTGTAAATTTGAATAACGTGGTCAGAAGAAGCAAACTAGATTGAATTAAAGGTATTTTGCTACTTACATTAATAGAATTATATATCAAGAAGATGTAGAAATGCTAATTGAATGAGTGAAGTGAGAAAGTTTTAAAAAATTGAGGTAATGCTCCCTCAGAAGTACTTTGTGAAAGAAAACATCAGTTTCTCCAAATTCTCTTGCTGTAATGTTTTGAAAGTCAAATTCATCTCCTTGTCTTCAATCATATTTCCAAGGTTTTAGCTGAAAGTTCTTTCACCATCTTCTGGGTTAGTAAGTCTATTGACTTTCAATTTGGCTTTCAGTCTGTTACTCCAGTCCATCTTCCACATCGCTACATGGATGATCATTTCATAACACACATCATCATTTCACCTTTGTTTAAACTCATCCACTGGGGCTCTCTGTTCTATAGCATCTTATCTTTTAGATTCTAATATTTGCCATTTTCATAGCTGGCTTGCACCCTAGATAGTTGTACATGCGTGAAGATCCCCACAAAGAGGTTTTGTAGTCTCTGAGGGTTGGACAATGCCTTATTCATTTCTGTATTTCCTGGCCCCAACACCTATTTTTCTCTTATTAGCTTCTCAATGAATATGGATTATCATAGAATGAATGGAGTCCACCAAATTCATATGTTGAAGCTGTAACCTTCAGTGTATTTGGAGACAGGAGCTTTAAGGAGGTAACTAAGTTCAAATGAATCCATAAGAGTGGCACCCTAATCCAAGAGGACTAGTGTCCACATAAGAGGAAGAGATCCCAGGAACATGTGTGCACAGGAGAAAGCTCTGTGAGGATATGGTGAAGGACATGTATAAGCTGAAGAGAAGGACACATTAGCAATGAAATATGTTGGCACCTTGATCTTGGACTTCCAGGCTCAAGTTGTGAGAAAATAATTTGCAATGAAAGCTCCATATCATTCCCTCCAGAGTACTTGGTGTTCTAGGCCATATCAAAGTTTGTGTGACAAAAATAGAGTGGCAAGACAATGTGTCCTTAGCTGAGGACTGGAAGCTGATATCAAGTTTATCCTCCAATAAATGTTCAAGGAACATGCAGGGTTTTTAAAAAATGCACTTAGAGAAGCTCTTTTATTTCTTCCATGATCCTATTTCTACACGAACTGCTGGGATGTGAAGATGACCCAAGGGAAGTTGATATGTTAGAGGAAAGAGCAAAAGAACTGCTAAGAATCCACAAATGCATCTATCTGTGTCAGGACTCATAGGGTTTTATAGGCTCATGAATCAAGCCTGTGGCATCCCAATTTTGATTTAAGATTTTTCACTGAGGAGGGAATTTTGTTTGAACTTTGTTTAAACTTTCCTGAGCAAAGATCCTTCAGATATGCACCATGCACTGCCCTATACAGTAACAAGGGGCATTTGGGGATGGACGTTTCATATAATTTACTACCTGTATCGACTCAACACACATCACTGCTCACTCTAGCCAGAACAGTATTTAGAGAGGTGCAGCTGGCAATCTGGCTTTCTGTTTTCAGTTTGGTTGCTGTTCCATAGTTATTCTGGAAATTAAGATAGAAAACCAGAGAATTACAATGAAAGCACACACACACACACACACACACACACACACACAAACACACACATGGGGATAAAGAACTCCATTAAACTGCCTCGGTGAATCCTCAAAGTAAAAATTACAGGCAAGTATCCTTACCTTACCAAATGCCATAAGTTTTTAACTTTTGATGTGTATTTTTTCATCTAATTTATTTTATTGGCCTGGAAAAATCGTATGTATTTGGATGGGGTGCTCTTTTACCATGATATTTGTGTTGTAACTCTCCTTTATTATGAGACCAGTGACTCTTTATTCATACGAGTTATAATTTTCTGAGTGCCTTCCCATCTTCTGTCTCACTTGATTTATACATTAGCCACATCAGGTTTCAGGTCATGGTAAGGAGAGTAATTGTTCTCTTTAATTCACCTCTTAATGCTATATAGCCCAGCACTCTTCACATTTATTCATCAATGATTCATTCAATGATTATGTAGGTTATAGATAATAATTATAGTAAGTAATAAAAAATAAAATTTCTGGGCATCTTTCAGGTAAACAGCCAAACATAATCCATAGAGATGTTTGTAGAAATATCTAAACTGTAGAGAACTTAGATAATTGAGAAAGCAATAATTTGGGGGCCGGTGAGATGGCTCAGCGGCATAAGCTCCTGCCTTGCAAGCGCGAGGGCCCGAGTTCGACTCCCGGATCCCACATACGAAAAAGGGGCCGGTGATATCGCTCAGTGGCACGGGCGCCTGTTGGCGCGCGAGGTCCTGAGGTCGACCCCCCGGTACCCACCAAAAAAAAAAAAAAAAAAAAAAAAAAAAAGAAAGCAATAATTTGATACTGGTCCTTTGGTTTTGCTTCATAATTTCACCATTTGAATTTTGTATTGGTGTTTGGGTTTGAGTGTCATCCTCTCTTAAAACAACTTTTATTATACATAAGACTTAGTTGTACAAGGGTGTGGAATCTCTTGCCAATTAGAAATTCCAGAAAAATATAACCTATGCAATTATTTTGTGTTATATGCAACTGGGAAGTTTGAACAAAAATAGGAACACATATTAGACTCCTTTTATGGTTCCTTGAATTACAATGAATAGTAATGGTATCAGTTTCTTTACCTTAACCCATCTTAGTTTATTGCTTTAGTTGAGAGTTAGCCTAATTTGAAATCTGATACATTAGATAGGGTTATAGATTGTAATATTATGTATGGATGATACAATTATGTCCTATCCCATCACTGAAAGTATAAACTAATTTATTTTTCTATACATTTACATATTTTCTACAAGAGAAATGCAGAAAGGAACAGGAAAGTATATTATGAGTTAGTTTAGTATTGTCAGTTAAATTTGATGCTGTATTTAAAAGCTTGTGACTGATACTGAAACCACGAGGAAAAGCAATAATTTTGGTTTATTATATAACCACTAAGTGTAGTTTTGGTCCAGAATTTGGTTTAATTCTAGGCAAAATACCCCAAAGTTAATTGAACTCCATAAATTAAAATGAGCTTAATACAAAGAGTAGAAGAATGTTTACAGTTTTGTAGCAATTTGTGAGCCCTTCTGTAATCTGTATTTCTTGCCTCCGTTAGTACCTCCATGTTTTGATGTTTGTGTAAAACACTATTTGAAGAAACAGAAGAGTATCCTTGTTTTTCTCGTCACTTGACCTTCCTGATCAATTACACTTCAAGTTCAATGATACCATAAAAAAAGCTAAAAATATCTTAGTTTGTATGTATGACAACCTAAAAAGTGTGTGCGTTCTCAGGCACATACAGAGGAGGTAAGATTTCTTTTGCTAAGTAAGGGCCACCAGATGGCAGTGCTCCTCAAGGAAAGGTGGGAAGATGGCTTTTCTGTCTCAGAGCCACCAGAAATCCACTCTGAGTGCCAACTCTGCTCTGGGCCTGAGAAATAGAGTTGAAGATCTGAATGTATTCAGATATGTGGAAAACCTTGGAAAAATAACTTCTGCCAATGACAAATGCTTGATTGTTGACATTGAATCCTGTGTGATTCTGAATGGAACAAGGATTTATTGGATTGTAGATGTCCTAAAGGTAGGACTCCCCCTCAGAACCCAGCACAGCTCTTTGGGTTGCAGAGTCCGAGGCTGTACTGGCAGTGCTCTTCTTGGTAATCCATCTTCTCTCCTGGTGACCTCATTGACCCCTGCGGCTTCACTCACTGCACACCTGGTGATGACCCATAGAGCTACCTGCTGCTTACTCAGTGCTTTGGGTTTGTATGTTTCACAGGCATCTTTAACTTCACTGGTCTCAAACTTAACTTTAATGCCTGATACCCTAAAGCCTACTCTTTTTCCAGTGTTTGCCAGTACATTATCTAAGCAATCCTTAAAACTGGAAATCCAAGAGTCATTTTTAAAAGCTACTTTCTCTTCTTTACTCTTTAGAACCATTTAGCCTCAGGGCCTGTTCATTTTCTACTCTAAATATTTTCTTGCTACTCTCACTTTTACTCTTCTTTAATCCTAATACAGATTCCACATAGAACCTCTGTGAATCTGTTCTTGCTCCTTTCTGACCTATTCTCTGCAGTCAGAGTGACCTTTAAAAATGCAGATCAGATGGTGTCATTTTTGGCCTTACTTTGATCCCTGTCACTTTCTGCCCAATCTCTGTGAACCATCATGCTGATTCTCTTCCAATTTTTTTTGTTCTTTTTTTCACCCTCAAAGCCTTAGACTATGATATTGCCATTTTTTTGGAATAATATTCTTTTTTTCTAACAAAGATTTTATCTTCCAGACTTCCCCTAAAATACCACTTGCTGAGGAAGCCTTTAATACTTTTAGAAGTCTAGAGTAGGCTTTTCTGTTTTATCATTTACTGCTTCCTCTGTGTTGTACTTAACATACGTATAATCTCTTGTTCACTGTTTTCTACTAGACTATAAGTCCCATGAGAAAAAGGACCACGTCTATCTTGTCCATCACGTATCTCCTGTTTTTAGCTTAGTACCTGGGATTATAGTTGTCATTCAATACATATTTGTAGAATGCACGACCTCACAAATGGAAATTTTTGTGAGAATCGAATGAATGATCTAGCAAACATAATTTAATTCTTTGTAATGGTGGTTATTTTTATAGAGTAATACGGTAGTGTAAGAATGACATTGGGCATGCTTCAAGACTACTGTAAAGAGAGAATGTGGAACATGGCTAAGGAAAACCTCTATTTCTTCTGGGCTATGTCCTGGATCCATGATCTTCCTGCAATGGTAGAAAATCTCACTAGCTCCTGATCTTGAAAAGTTGGGGTAAGAAGGAAACTCTTGGGAGTAAATGTGTGGTTGGCTCCACTATTTGATTTTACAGTGATTAAATTGATGTCAATTGTGCTAAACACTCAGAATGAGACAAATATAACTTACTGGGCTGATGTCAATTTTGTGAAAGAACAGTTGTATATAACAGTGTTCATTCTTATTTTTTTGTAGGCATTTAGGAGAGGAATGTAGTGTATTTGGAAAGTTCAGAGTAGTGTTTTTCAAAAGACTTTCTGTGAAAATGAAAATATTTATGTCGTAAACGCATTATGCTAGCCACTAGCCATACATATAGCATTTGAGTACTTAAAGTATACTAAATGCGGGGGCCAGTGAGATGGCTCAGCGGCGTAAGCGCCTGCCTTGCAAGCGCGAGGGCCTGAGTTCGACTCCTGGAACCCACATACGAAAAAGGGGCCGGTGATATTGCTCAGCGGCACGGGTGCCTGTTGGCACGCGAGGTCCTGAGGTCGACCCCCCGGTACCCACACACACAAAAAAAAGTATACTAAATGCAAGTTAGGATATACATTTTTAATTTTTAAAAAATTTTACTGAGTTTATATTTAAATTCAGATTAATATATACTTAAATTTAAATAGTCATACGTGGCTGGTGACAACTGTGTTAGACTATATTACATAGGTTTAGAGATAAGGGTTTTGCTGAGATGAAGATGGCTGAGTACATCAAATATTTTATTCTGGTATGCCTAGCATTACAAATAATCTGGTTAATGAATTTGACATCCTTTTATTTATAGTGATGCTCCTTTTCCAGCAAGTATGTAAATTAAAATCTTTCTGGAGAAGGAAGATGTGGATTTTTAAAAACAGGAAAAAAATGAGGAAAATATAGTTTATAAACTTGTCTTGTTCTTGGAGTGTTTCTAATTCAATAGAATTGCTTTCACTTACTGTCAGATAAAAGGAGATGCTTTAACCCATCTCAAAAGCCACTTTCAGGAAACAGTTGGTTTGGATATTGTGTCTCCTGGGACACCAGGTAGTAAGTCTTCAAAACAAAGAGGCAACTATGCTACTTCTATAATTCTGATGTGTCTTATAAATGTTAGTATTGAATCACTTAATGCATTTATGACATATTTCATGACATTGAAACACTGTAGAAAAGTGCATTTATATTTCTAACCCTGGTTCACTTTAGGTTGGTTGGAATGGTATTTGCTTTCTAATTTTTTCATGTAAACTGTACATGAAATATACATGACTTTTAATTTTGCATACATGGTACACATAAGCCTGTGCTTTTACAGCACACAAGGGCAAGTGGACAAGGCAGCATATGGCTGGAAGAGGCTGTTCCAGTGGCTTAGAATGATCTGGGCTCTAGCTCTGTTGAGAGCTGAGAAAAATCATTAATTATGTGCAACTATACTCATTTATCACACTGTAGCTGGAGATCTCTGGTGATTTGGTGCTCATGTGGTCTAGAACAATGCTTCCTAAAATTTAAAGTGCATATGAATCACCTGTACATCTTAAATCACAGATTCTGATTCACGAGGCCTGGGATTGAGCCCGAGGACTTGTATTTTTAACAATCTTCCTAGAGATACTAATGTTGCTGGACTTCATTTTGAGCAGCAAGATGCTGGAGCATACATTTGATTTCATTTTGGTTAGTTTTTCATAGAAATGTCTTCCTCCACCACTATAAAATTTATTCTTAAATCCTCACAACTGTGACATTGTGCTATCTGTGCAGTTAAAAGTCTACAGAAACATTGATTCATACTCTTTACTAGGCCTGGAAAAACAGCTCAATACAAGCTGATAAGATGTTGGTAATCACGTGTTTACATTATCAGTGGAAAACAGGTAAGAGCAGCATGTTTATAAACAGGAAAACAGACTTTATTAACTCAAGCCAGGCCACTTCTGATGATTAGTCAGAGAACTGTGGGAGGAAACTTAGGCCAGGAATAAGGATGCTGTGTTTGGGTCTAACTCTCTCTTTACTGGCCAGCTTACTGTAGGGAAGGTGTTTAATTTCCTAAAACCTCATATTTTCATCTTTCAAACATAAGCTATGGTGGCCGTAGAGTGGAAACTCTTTTTCACTTTTCATCTCAACACAGTATTTATGGCATCATGGTTGTGTGTGATTGTGCTGCTGGCTACATAATAACAACCAGAAAGTTGGGGTGGACTCTCAGTA
This sequence comes from Erethizon dorsatum, assembly GCA_028451465.1. Classification (NCBI taxonomy): domain Eukaryota; kingdom Metazoa; phylum Chordata; class Mammalia; order Rodentia; family Erethizontidae; genus Erethizon; species Erethizon dorsatum. The sequence goes on along the minus strand of CM051831.1, from coordinate 78,621,278 downwards.
AGAAAAGAGAATGCTTACTGTAAAAACAGATCAACTGGGCCGGTGAGATGGCTCAGTGGCGTACGCGCCTGCCTTGCAAGCGCGAGGGCCCGAGTTCGACTCCCAGAACCCACATACAAAAAAGGGGCCGGTGATATCGCTCAGCGGCACGGGTGCCTGTTGGCATGCGAGGTCCTGAGGTCGACCCCCCGGTACCCACAAAAAAAAAAAAAAAAACAGATCAACAAAAAAATAATAGAACTTCTAAGGAGATAGACATCCAAAAGATGATGGAACAGGAATTGTTAGCACTTGTCTTCTCACAAAAACATCAACCAATTATCCATGCACAAAAGTACCTTCATGAGAGCAAAGAAATCCACATAAAAGATTGCAGTACCTTGTTGGTAGAGCACAAAAACAAGAAAAGATGTATTGAAGAGAATAAGAACACCAGACCCATTCATATGGTCTTAAGCTTCAAGGACTACCCTAGTGGACCAGGCTTCAGACCTGACTACCTACAGATCCAGGCACTAGCCCAATTGAACAAAAGAAGTTTAACTATGAGATAAGAACCATAAAGATGAACCAAACAGAAATAACAGAGCTAAAGAACACGATAGCTGAACTAAGAAAAAATATGTAGAAAACATCAACAGTAGATGTGTTTAAGCAGAAGAAAGAATCAGAAAGCAGGAAAACATGTCATTAGAAATTATCCTATCAGGGGAACAAAGAAGACAAAAGACTGAGTAGGGGGAAGAAAGCCTATGGGACTTATGGAATACCACCAAGAAAATCAATGCATACATGTAGGATATCTAGAAGGAGCAGAAGGAGGCAGAAAATGTTTTTAAAGAAATGACAGAAAATTCCTCAAGTCTGGAGAAGGAAATAAAAATCAACTTTCATGAAGCCCAAAGAATTCCAAATAGATTTAAAAAAATATTGAGACATATTATAATCAAATTCTCAAAATTCAAGGTGAGAAATTTAAAAGCAGCAAAAGGAAACTTCTCACATAAAAGGGACCTCCATAGTATATCAATGGATTTCTCAATAGTGAACTATATAGGCCAATAGAGTAGACTGATAAATTCAAAGTGTTTAAAGAAAAAACCCCTGCCAACAAAGAACACTATACCTAGCATAGCTGTCCTTCACAAGTGAAGAGGAAATAAAGACCCTAGCCAAATGAAACCTGAGGGAATTCAGACCAGCCTTACAAAAAATGCTAACGTAATTCTTAAAGTTAAATAGAAATGATGTTAACTAACAACATGAAAACATAAAATTCATTGTAAAAGTAATAATATAGTCAAATTCAGAATACCTTAATACTATAGTGTTGGTATATAAATCACTTTTAACTGTTGCATAACTGTTAAAAGATAAAAGTACTAAAAACAATTATAGCAACAGTAATTTGTCAGTGGATAAAGAGTATAAAAGATATAAATTATGACATTACATATAGTGTTTGGGGGGGGTTGAAGTATATAGTTTTTAATGTGGTCAAAATTGAGGTGTTACCAGTTTAACATTGACTGTTAAAACTACAATGTTTTATGTAAACTTCACAAAGAAAATAACCTATAAAATATACCTTTACAGAGAATGAAATCACAAAACAAAGTAGCACAAGAGAAACAAAGGAACTACAGAGCAGTCAACAGAAGGCGATAGTAACCTCTTACCTACCAATGATTATTTTAAATGTACATGGATTAAATCTTTTTTTGTGGGTACCGGGGTTCGAACTCAGGACCTCGCGCACCAGCAGGCGCCCGTGCCACTGAGCGATATCACTGGCCCTTTTTCTGTATGTGGGTACCGGAAGTCGAACTCAGGACCTCGCGCTTGCCAGGCAGGCGCTTATGCCACTAAGCTATATCACCAGCCCATTAAATCTTTAAATAAAAAAATTGGAGTGACTGAATGCATAAAAAGAAAACTAATTTTTTCCTAAAAGACCCATTTTAAGTATACACAGAGGTTGAAAGCAAAGGGATACAAAAAACTATTCCATATTAGTAGTAACCAATAAAGAGCAGGAATAACTATACTTGTATGAAAGAAAATAAAATTTAAGTAAAAACTCTGAATAAGGATATCACTATATAATGATAGAAGGGTCAATTAATCAAGAGCTATAATAATAATAATAAATATGTAGGCATCCAAAATGAGAAGAACACCTAAATATATAAAGCAAATGTGAAAATAACTGAAGGGAGAAATAGAACAATATAATAGTATTTGGGACTTTAAATAATGGAGAGATCATACATCCATAATGGAAAGATAATACACATGGAAAATCAATAAAGAAACAGTGACCTTTAGATTTAACAGACACATATAGAACATTCCATCCAATGGCAGCAGAATACACATTTTTCTCATATACAAATGCAACATTATCCATGATAAACTATATGAGATGCCACACAAGCCTTAATATCTTAATAATTGAAATTATATCATATATCTTTTCTGACTCCAATGATATGAAGCTAGAAATCAAAAATAGGAGGAAAATTGGAAAACCCATTAAAATGTGGAAATTTCACACTGTACTCCTGAACAACAAATGGGCCAAAAAATTAAGAAAGAAATAAAAGTATATTATGAGAATAATAAAAGTTGAAAAGCAACATACCAGAGCTTATAGAATGCAACAAAAGCTGTTCTATGGGGGAAGTCAATGTATTAAGAAACAAGAAAAATCTAAAATAAACAACTTTATACCTCAGGGGACTAGAAAAAGAGCAAACTATGTCCAAATTAGTAGAAAGAAGGAAATAATAAAACCCAGAGAAGAAACAATTAAATAGAAAAGATCAATAAAACCAAGAATCACCTTTTTTTAAAAAAAAGATTAACAAAATTGGAAAACCCTTAGCTAGACAAATAAAAAGATATGACCCAAAATAATAACTGAAAGAAGAGATATTACAATTGATAGCACACAGAAATACAAAGGATTATGAGACTATTTTGAACAATTACATGCCAACAATGGTATAATCTAGAAAAACCTGGATAAAATACTATGAACATACAACCTACTAAGGCTGAATTATGAAGTAGAAAATGTGAATAAATAATAAGACATTGAATCAGCTATCAAAAATCTCCTGACAAAGAAACGCCCAGAATTTGATAGCTTCACTTTTGTGTACACTACACCTTTAAAGAAGAATTAACACCAATATTTCTCAGAATTCCAAAAATTGAAGAAATTTCAAACTCCTTTTATGAAGCTAGCACTACCATTATAGCAAAACTAGATGAGGATTTTATTAGAAAATTACAGGTCAATATCCCCATTGAACATAAATGCAAAAACTACAATAAAATAACTGGAAAACTGAGCTGATTTTGGTTGTGCATGCCTAAAGTTCCAGCTACTCAGGGGGCCAAGGCAGGAGGATTGCAAGTTCTAGGCCAGGCTTGGCAACTTAGTGAGACTGTCTCAAAATAAAAAGTAAAGAGGGCTGGTGATGTAACTCCGTGCAAATTCCCTGGGTTTAATCTCCAGTATGACACATTGCATAATTTAAAGACATATTACAAAGTTATACAAATGGAAATAACATGGTGCTGTCATAAAAACAAATATATAAACCAATAGAGTAGAATAGAGAGTGCAGAAAGGTTCATGCATTTATGATCAATTGATCTTCAACAAAGTGGTAAAAACACACAATGAAAAAGGATAATCTCAGTAAATGATATTGAGAAAAGTGGCTGTGCAGAAGAATAAAATTGGATCATCTTTGTTTTACATCATGCACAAAAATCTACTCAAATGGATTAAAGACTGAAATGTAAAAAGCATAGATTAAGCAAAAAAATTGTAAAACTACTTGTAGAAATCATTATAAAAGCTTTCTTGACAAAGGTCTGGACAAAGATTTTTGTTTTTTCGATATGATCCCAAAAGCACAGGCAACAAAATAAAAATAGACAAATTGAATTACATGAAACTAAGAAGCTTTTGTACAGCAAAGGACACAAACAACAGAGTGAAGAGTCAAATTGGAGAGTGGGAAAAAGTGTTTGCAAGTTGTACATTTGATAAGGGGCTGATATCCAAGATAGACGAGGAACTCAATAGCATAAAATAAATAATCCAACTAAAAATAGGCAAAAGACCCGAATGGACATTTTTGAAGTGAAGATATACAAATGACACTCAGCATCACTAATTATCATGGAAACACAAATCAAACTCACAATAAGCTATCACCTCACACCTGTTGTAATGGCTCTCATAGAAAAGATAGAAGATAATAGGTATTGGTCTTCAGTATCTCTTCCTAGAAAGGAATAGGAAGCCTTGTAAACTGTTGGGAATGTACATCTATTTTGGAAAACAGTAAAGAATGGCCTCAAAAAACTAAAAACAGAACTACTATGTGACCCAGACATCTCACCTCTGAGTATGTATCCAAAGGAAATGAAACCAGTATGTTGAAGACACGTCTGCACCCACATGTTCATTGCAGTATTTTATTTTATTTATTTTTATTTATTTTTTTTTTTGGGGGTACCGGGGGTCGACCTCAGGACCTTGCACATTGCAGTATTTTAGACAAAAGCTAAGTTATAGAATCAACATAAGTGTCCATCAAGGACGGGCAAATGGATAACAAAAAAGGAAAATTTGTCATTTATGACAATATGGTTGAACCTGGAGGATATTAAGCAGGTAAAATAAGCCAGGTACATAAAGCAAATACTTAATTATTTATTATTTACCTCATATTGTAGAATCAAAAAAAATGTCAAGTTTTAGAAGGACAGAGCAAAATGGTAGTTATCATGGTCAGGAATTTGAGAAAAAATGAGGAAGTGTTGGTCAAGGGGGACAAAGTTTTCAGCTGAATAAGGATGCGGGATGAATAATTTTGGAGATGTGATGTATAACACAGCGACCGTATTCTTTAGCCTATGGACTTGCAATTTGCTGAGTGAGTAGGTTTTAAATGTTCTCACTTTATACCAAAAAACAAAACAAAACAAAAAGAAGAAACTATGTGAAGCAATGGATATATTAATTAGCTTGAATGTATTTGTACCTCAAAATGTCATTTTTGTCTTAAATATATAATGTTTGTCAACTACATCTGAATAAAACTGAAAAAATAAAAAAAATTAATGTTACAGTTTATGCTTCAGGTTTTTATATATCATTTACTTAAATTCCAGTCTATCTATTGATGGATACTACAATGATTCCTGATAATAGGGATAATAGTGGTAGAAGTCATTCTTGATTATAGCCCAGAGGCATTCACGTAGTAAGAACACAATAATAGGTAGTTAAGAAAATGAATGAATCAGATAAATGGTGGCTTTAGTGTCACCGTATATTCCTTGTCTCTGTCTGAGGTGAGCTCTAGAAATTGAGAAGTTGCTTCATTCCTACCATGATTTCACAGAATTTCTATAGCAATGTGTCTACCTCCCAGGCTTTCTTGCCTTCTTGTCTCTAAATAATTTTCTAAAACGCTCCCTTGTATTTCATGCACTGGCAAGAAGAGTCTGTATCCTCACAGCCACATTCATGTCGTGGAGCTTACAGTGTAGTGGAGCTTGTCTTATCGTGAATTGTTCAACTTTTCTTTAGCTTTCAGTAGGATCTTGTAAAATTATGATCTTAAATTATAACTTTCCAGTCAATAATAATGTCGCTCTTTCTTATACAGTAACATAAGCAGACAAATAAAAAACCAAATATTATACTGTTGGCTATTTAAACAAAGATTAGTGGGAAAGAAAGTAAAGGAGGTGTAAGTATGAGCTTTTCAGAATCTTCCTGATCTCATATTTAAGAATACATTTTAGGTATTCCCACAAGAACTTCTTTCTACTATCTGCTTCTTTCTTTATACCTTCATGTTAAATGGAAGATACCTCCATGTTATATGGTTATTTTGATAATTGATGTATAATTAATTAAATGTTGTATCAGTTAAAATAGCACTGCATCTTTTCTATTTATCTCTACATTGTAAAACTTTGTTGACATTAGAATGCTCTTTTTTTGCAGTAGCCACTAGATTCTTGTCAATACCATTTTTGACAAATTTCTCACATAATAGAAACCGATCAGTCCAAGCCTGATTAGTGTTTGACAGAGATTTTTCTTTTAAAGATAACACAGATTAAATTTACAGAGCTTCTTCCTTTAAGGACTTAGACTGCTTTCTCTTTTCTTATTAAACAATTTAATTATATTATCATTAAAAAAACCCCTGCTCCTTCACCTACTGTCAGCATTCCACCTAGCACCGCTACATCAGAAACTTGGTGGGGGCCAGCTCTTTTGGCTATTTTAACTACATCTGTTGGTCATTCTGATGTCTGATGGCACTGGTTTATAACCCCTGACTTGCTTCAGCAGAAACTAGAGGAAATTCTGACTCTTTTTATTTATTTCCCACATTAAATTAATTTGCTCAAACCTTGTACACAGTACTCAAAATTTCTTTCATGGTAGTGGCCTCTATTAGGTATTTTTTAGTTCATTCTCCATACTGTGATCATAGTAACCCTCTAAAACACATTTAGCCTCATGCCCTTTATGGTGATGTCCTTTATGTGTCCCAGAAGCCTACATGGAACCCTTGCTTATGGGAATAGCAGATATACCTGTTCTCCACCGATTCCTCCTAACCTTGCCAATTTTGTCTTGATAACTTTTCCTTTCTTCTTTTAGCATGTATCTCAGGTTTTAGTTACTTTGTGTTACTTCAGTTTCCTCTGATATAACACATTCTATTATTTTGTCTTGTGTGTGTGTGTGTGTGTGTGTGTGTGAGATGCCAGGTGACAGGGATTGAACCAGTGCCTCACATGTGTTCTACCACTGAGCTGTACCCCTTGCCCTTGTGCATTTTTATGCTGTTCTCCAACTTTATTTTCTTTATTTACCTGGCATACTCTTATTGACTCTTCGAGATCCATTTCATAGGTCATTTTATTTTTGAAATTTTATTTTACACCTTTCCTGTCCATCTTTCTCAGCACATTTGATTCTCTACATTCACAAGGGACTTTGTTCATAGTTCTTTTATAGCACTTATCACTAAATACAATTTGTGATTATATGCGTTCACTTTCTGCAAGTATTTAAAATCTCTGAAGTTACAGTTCGATTTTATTTGTCTGTGTATCTCCTTTCATGGCACTTAGTAAAATGCCCTATAGTTGTGTGCTGATTGGATGTGCCAAACCTTGTTTTTTCCTTCACTGTGTAAGGCAGACAATGTTACCTGTGTATTAGAGAAGGGACAGTTCTTAACCTAGAGCTGTGAGCAGACCAGGGAACAGATTCAAGAGGGAAGGGATTGCAGGTCAATACTGAAAAATTGCTCTTCTGAGGCAAACAGCAGCCCAATCCCCTACCCTGAGGTTATCAGTGCATTTCCCACTCTTGTTGACCACTTAGCTCCTTAGGACAAGGACGATGTCTCTTATCTTTGTGGCCTCAGATCTTAGTTGTATTAGTTTTCTATGATCACTATAATATGTTTTCACACTTAGAGACTTAAATCCATGCACATTTATTTTATAGTCCTATGGGTCAGAGGTAGGAATTGAAGCTAAATAGGCTAAAATTAGATTGCTGACAGGGCCAAGTTCCATTTTGGAAGGTCTAGGGAAGAATCCACATTTTATTTTTTTCTGGTTTCTAGAGGCTTCCTATATTCCTTGGCTTGTACAACTTTCTTCCATTTATAAGAATGCTTAGGTTTATTGTACACATCTGGTTAATCCAGAATAGTTTTCCCATCTCCAGGTTAGGTGATTTGCAACCTCAGTTTCATCTACAATCTAAATCCCCCTTTGCTACTTATCACAGGATATCTGCATGTTCTAGAAATCAGAAATTTTTTTTCTGGTAGTGATGGAGGAATAACTTTACTTTGCCCACCATATTAGGATAAGGTCTGGCTTATATTAGGAGACTGAGAAACTTTGCATAATGAATGAAGATCTATAATGAATGTACCTTCCCTTTGTGTTCTGAGGCAGTTAGGACAACTGTGCAAGCAATGGCAATTGAAGTGAGGTTGGAAGGTGATGAGGGAGAAATGCTTCATAAGGGTGGAGGTTTTCAGCTGCAGATCCTGGAGGTTGATTTTTCTGATAGGGGTCATTGTGGCAAGCTGACCCTAAGGTGACCCCCCTCCCATACTGAACACCACAAGATGTTCAAAGCACAGTATAATACCCTCCCCTTGTCTGCAGGCAGAATCTGTGAATTTCTTCTTAAGAAAAGTGATGGGATGTCACTCTCATGACTAGCTATTTTTGGTGAATATGTTGGGATATAATTTCTGCAATACCTTACATTTCATAAGACTTCAGTCTTAATACACTGGGGCTGGACATGCTTGCGGGCTTGATGAAGTACATAGCCATGTTAGAGGAGCTTACACTGCAGGCTTGCTTTGGGGAGGTGGCAGTGTCCAGGCCCTGGGGCTGACCTCCCACTAATAGCCAGAAAACTACCAGGGCCCTCAGTATTACATTTTCAAGGAAACAAGTCCTATCAACCACTTGAAGCAGACTTCCCCTGTTAAACTTTCAGATGAAATGCAGTCCAGATGACACTTTGATTTCGTAAAACTCTGAGCAAAAGACCCAGTTAAGCCATAGCCAGACTCTTAGCCTACAGAAACTGAGCAATACTAAAGGTGTGTTTATGGAAGAGTAGTACTCCACTGTGTGTAAATACCTCATTTTCCTTATCAGTTCATCTATTGATGAACACATAGGCTGCTTCCAAGATTTAGCTATTATAAATCGTGTTGCTATAAACATACGTATGCATGTATCGCTGTGATATGTCTAACTCTTTGGGAAGATAACTAGAAGGGGAATAGCTGGGTCAAATAGAATTTAAAGATGGGCCTGATTCATTTGTGGAAAAATTGATGCACCTTAAGACAATAATGTTAAGTGAAATAAATCAAACACACAACCCAAAATATGAATAAAGTGCAAAATAAAAGATAGATAAGAGGAAGTAGGTAGATAGATCTTTTTAAAAGGGAAGAGGACCAAGAGATGGAGGGAGGGGAAGGGAAGGGAAAAGAAGGAGATGAAAAATGAATCAAGATGCTTATGAACATGTACCAACTCTACATAAGGAATGTAATCATTATGTACTGAAAACATATCCCAGTACAAAGGAGACACTAAAAAAATGTGTTGTTTTAACCTACCAAATTTGTGGCAACTTGTATTCAGATGTTCATCCTTAAAGCTAATCGGTTTGGGAATCACAGAAGGACAGAGGTGGAAGCCACTTTGTTTATGCTTGTTGAGGAAAGAATTCCTGATTGTGAGTTTACTTCCATTTTACAGTTGGAAAAAAAGAGGAAAAGCAGTTAAAATGTGGCTTTTCAATAACAAGGAAGAGAATTTATTGTTCTGAATTCTACTGGGATTTTTCCCATCCGCTTTTGAGGCATTGTTTCCCTGAGAATTGAAGTTCATAACAGGTGATTTCTGCTTTATTATTCCTCACAGCAGAACTCTGAAAGGAAGTTTCTTGAAGGATTTTGGGAGTTCTTATTTCTTTCAAATAGAATCATAGAAAAGTCTCACTTGCCTGAAGTCACAGCATAGATTCAGGTAAACAGCTAGGAATGGAATGAATAACAGTCATTATGCTTAGCAGTTAAATTATTAAAATTATACACAGGCTTCCTGAATATACTGCTTAATACCTTTATCCTATTTAAAAATTATCCATAAAATCAGTCAAAACTCAGTTTAGATTTTTAAAATATTTATTTGAAGGAGCTATTTTAAATTCATCAATGATATTTAGGTCATAGATTTTTATACATGTACATGGCTTTAAAAATTCTTATCCCATCCACTCTTTTCATTTCACAGATGTGACTGAGTATGAAAAGATTAAGTGAATTTTCCCACATGGTTACACAGATAATTCTTACTAGAGTCCAGTGTCCAATCATGGAGTTTCATGTTGTTCTCACATATAAACACTAGAATCATAATTTATGGAAGGTATTAATAGCTTACTAAGTTCATATTCCTGATTTAAGCAGAATCAAATATATCTGAAGCATCCCAGACACATAATTATCTCTCCTTACAAATCACTGCAAAGGAGGAATATAATTCTTTGGTTCTTTGACCGTAACTTCAATTGATGTCTACTGACATTTTGAGTAATAATCATCCTCATCTTCCTTGGTCAGGTATTGATTATGGTCTGAAGTATAGTGTCATCTTTCACAGGCCCATAGATTTCTTTCATTTGGGACTGAGGGGCAAAGGATGGGGGTTTGAGCCACTGGGTAAGAATTTGGATCAGAGATAAAGGGAGCAGTTGTATGTAGATTGAGTCTTCAGATAGAACTTTCTGTGTGGCAGCATGAAGGGTTCAAATATGGTGGGCAGAAGGAAAGTTGTTTGATGCTAGCTCAGAAAGGGGCAAGGGTGAGATTCGGGTAAAATCTCCTTCCACAGCTGAACATGGATCCACAAAATGTTGAAACTACCAGACCCATTGAAATTACCAGACCCACATCCTACTGATAAGTGATCTGAGGCTTGGAAAGATGATTTGCCCAAGAACATACAGCTAGTCAGTGGCGGGCTTAGAATTTGGTACCTCCTAAGTGTTTCAACTATTATTTCTTTCTCGTTTGTTTTTTCTTTATTTTATAACTTTGCTAGTACTACATTTTTTCTTTACCACTCAGTCGTTGACACAACACACGCAATTCACACACACACACACACATACATACACACACCTTTGCTTCTCCACTAAATTTTAGGTGATGTTACTGATAGTCATGGGAAAACCTATGGCATAGTCAACTTAACCATTGCTGGGACAAACTATTTGATGCCAACAACTTTAGAAAGGTAGCTTTAATTTTGCTTGTGGTTTTGGAATTTCAATCCATGGTCAGCTGGCTCCAATGCAGAAGTGCCATGGCAGAAGGGCATGGTAGAGGAAAGCTGCTCGTGGCAGCCAGGAAGCAGAGAAGTAAAGGGAGAAGCCATGGAGGAAGATTTGCCCTCCAAATATGTGCCCCTGTGGCACACCTCTTTCAACCAGACCAAACTACATAACAGAACATTTAGCTAAGAACTCAACAATGGGTCAATCTACTCATGCACATGGCATTCACATGATACGCTTAACTTTCAAAAGGTTCACCTCTGGACACATTAGACTTTTGGGCGCTCCAGATCTAAACCATAGCATTCTGCCCTTGGCCTCCAAAAGACTCATGTCCATCTCATTATGTAAAATGCATTGAATCTATCTCTAAGAGTTGACAGAGTCTTAATTTCAGCACTGTTGAAAGGTCCAAGTCCAAATTCTCCTCTGAGATTCGAGGCAAACTCTTAGCTATGAGCTTCTGTTAAAATGAAAAGGAAAGTCACATATTTCCAACATAAAATGGCACGGGGTAAATATTTTCATTCCAAAAGGGAAGAAAAGGGAATAGAAAGGAATAGGACCAAAACAAGACTGGAAACCAGCAGTGCAAACATTAAATCCTGTACCTCCATGTCTGGCACCCAGGGCAGGTTGTGGTGAAATATGAGTTCCAAAAGCTTGGGCAAGCCTGTCCCTATGGCTTTATTGGTTGCAGGTCACATGACCTCTCTCATGGGCTGGCTTCCCTCATTTCCCACAGCTTTTCTTAGGTAGGAAAGAGGAAACTTCTGGCATCTTCAAATACCTAGGGTCTCTACTGCACCTTAAACTTCACTCTCACAGTTTCACACATTGCCCTTTCTGGAGCATATTGTTTGGCCTCCCAGGAATTCCTTTGGAATCTGGGTGGAAGCCTCCATGATCCCACAACTCTTGCATCTGCATGTCTGAAAAACCAGCATCATGTAGATAATACCAAGGTCTTCCATCAACTTGAGCAGTAGTTTGGCCCCCTTGGACCACAGCTGCAGAAGCCTCTGCATGCCTGAATGACTGAACTTAAATACTTTCATAGGTGGCCCTAAGTGAGCAGGGTACTCTGGAGCTCTCTTCTCAAAGCAAGTCTTTCAAAGGAGTTTACCCTTTTTGCACCCCTAAGCCTGTGATAGGTGGTTTCTGGCCATTCCTGAGACATCCTAAAACCAGTTTTCCTACTACACAGATACAAAGCACTTACTTTCTTTTTTAATGGCACTAATCATGCCTCTTTTGACACGAATTTTACATGTGAATCAATCTGGGGCAAAATTTATGTCTCCTAAATTTTTCTGCTTTGCCTTTTGTCACCAGTTCTTAATATACATCTGTTTGAAAGCAGCCACCATTACCCATACCACAGCCTGAGTTTTGGGCTGTCATGAAATTTTCTCTACCATGTTAATTAGTCCACAACCCTTACAAAGTCTTCTGTAAATTCTCAGGGCTTGGGCAAAATGCAGATGAATTTTCTGCCAGAGTGTAATACACATGGTCTCTAGGACAACTACCAAAGGAGTCCTTGCTCTCAGTTGAAACCTCCCTGAGACTATACTTTATAGTCTGCATTCTTATTAACATTTGGTCTTCAGAGCTCTGACCAAAATCATCCATCACTGTCTTCTTAATACATTCTAAAACTTCTCTAGCTTGTGTCTCTTAACCTTTCCAAACTCCTCCCACAAACAAATATCAAAAGCTTCTAAACCACATGGTTAAGTAAAGTTATAGTAACAATCCCACTCTTGGTCCTAATTTTCTGTAGTAGTCAGTTTTCCTGTAGGTGGGACAAAATTTCTGACACCCACAAGTAAAAGGAGGATAGGATTAACTTGACTTATGGTTTTTGGGTTTCAGTCCATAGTGGGCTGGATTCAAGAAAGAAACTGCATGAAGGAAAGGCATATCAAAAGAAATTTTCTCATTTCATCACAACCAGCAAGCAAAGAGAAAAGGAAGGAACCATACAGGGAGATATACTGTCCAAATACATGCACCAGTGACACACTTCTTCCAATCAGGCCCCACTTTCTAGTAGCATATTTAGCCATGAACTCGTCAGTGGATTGATCCACTGATGCACAGTACACTCATGATCCAATTACCTTCCAAAAACTCCACCACTGAACACAGAAGACTTTTGGGGGACATTCCAAGTCTCAACGATAACACCCACAAAATGCTTTGAATGTTTATAAAGTGTGGTTAAATAGGAAGATCACTGGATATGAAGTCAGAAGAATAGGGATTCCCTTTAGGATCTGGTTTGTTATAGGGAAACCAACTTTTTGGAGTCATCTGTAACGTGCAGATAACATGTACTTAAAGGTGTAACATGCACTTAATGGTGAGAACAATGCACAAATGGCTTGGGAGCCGCTGCTTCAAGGTTAGGGTACAGTGATTACATTTTAAGAGTTTGGTTATCTTGAGGGCTGCCCATGAAAGTGATTTGTGCACCGCAAAGTGCTCTATATGTATACTCATTTTGTGTTATTATTTTCACATGTTGAATACTATGATAAATGCAGGAGAAATATTGCCTGAAATATAGTTCTTGCCTTCAATAAAGTTATATCAAAGTTATAATCTCAGAGCATAATAAGACAGCATATGCCAAGTACCAAAGAACAACAAGGAAGGTACTCAGAGAGAAGTGAAGTGACTATGGAATGGGCAATGTTGGAAGACTTTGCTGAGGAGTTGGGAATTGAACTTGTCATAAAGGAAATTAGATAGACAGGAAGGGACCCCCTCAAAGGCAGCTAGAACATATTGGGCAAAGACAAGAGCTGAAGGAATGGTGTAAAAAAGAGGAGACATAGGAGAAAAATATTTATACGAGTAACTCTTTTCACGGGGGGAGTATTTACACCAAAGCCTAGGAATTTATTATACTGACACTAGAGATCCACAGGTGACTTTTGAGCAGGATAACTAGTCCAAAGGGGTGATTTAGGAAGCTTCCTTTTGCAAGGGTGTATATTGATTTATACCTGGGAGTACAGGCAATAAGTACTGCTTAGTCTCTCCTCAGCACTTGTGGGAGATTTGTGCTGCTACCGATCTAAAAGATCCCATGAAAAGCATTGAAATTTTGCCAGGATTTAGCTGTAATAATTTCTGGAATACTTCTGTCTCCCATGCCTGCATGGTCCTGTAAGTGCTGTACCTTACCAAACTGCACAAAATCTCAAGGCTGATTGCTTTGACTTAGTTTTTAGCTAAATTATTTTAATGATTAGCAATTACATTACAGATCTATTGACAACAAAAAGGTTATTATTTCAAGGTTGAGTGAAGGAGATAGAATCCTGAAACTTCATAGTAGTAAAGAAAAAGAGACCTATTGCATCCATTCCTAGCTGAGAATGGTATTTTATTCCTGCTTTACATATTTTCTATATTTTATACACTCTCATTCAACTATCTGAGCAATGACTATTTTATCACTTCTAGTGCAAGATATTTCAAGAGGTTAATTCTTCCCTCAGCACCATTGACATTTTTCAGTGTCAAGAATACTGAGATAAGAAAGAACTTGGTAGTATTCCTGGTACCCATTTATATGAAAAAGTATTATGGTACTTGAATGAATATGAAAGTAATATTTTCATATTTGGTGCTATAGTCACTTTTTAAGTAAAAGCTATAGTCAACAAGAATACATTATCTATATTTTTATCTTTCTTCTTTCATAAGCACAGTAATTACCATCCAGGATCAAATTGGAAAAAAACAGAATGTGCTTTCAATCACTGAAGTGACAAATGGATATAGACATATTAAGGAAAGAATAGAATTATTCAGTGGGATTTTATTTCTATTCAAATGAAAAAAATAGAAGACAAAGTGCTTCATTTTCTGTATAATTAAAGTGTATTTTGAGTTGGAGAATATTGCTCTATGATTCATATAATTTCCCTCCTTTGTCTTACAATTTATTAGATCTTTGGTTTGGAGTTAAGAAATGACACCTTCACAAAAACAGGGAACTTTTAAAATCAGAAAATACTTGAATTGCATTTAAGCTCATATAGACTTCTTTTTATTCTATATTACTTTAATTTTTCTCATAAGATTGATCATTATTTCTAGTTCTCTCATCAATTTATAAACCTTAGTCTCTCAGTTACCTTTTTGAAAAGTGAGTTTGAAGCTACCAATTCTTCTTTCAAAGATATTTTTAGGAAGAAAGTAGTTAAATAATCATGAATATCTTATAATTTCAAAGTGCTCTCCATTTTAATAATAAAAACTGAATTCATTTTATTTTACCCCTTATGAAATGTTCTTCAAATGGAAAGTACATCTAAATATCAGAATGAAGCATATGGGAGGAGAGGTTATTACTATGGATTATTATGTTCTGATGCTAGGATGACCTTGTGTAAATCACTGAATTTTTCCCACTACTGTATAACTGGACCTTTCATGAGGATGGATGCAGTTATATAGTCCCAATTCTATTGTGTTTATCTCCACAAATCCCAAATACTTGCCTTAAACCTGCAATATTCCTTTACTGATGAGATGTGGAAAAGGGAAAATGAAAAGATGGTTTTGTTGTATCATTTGTACTATGATTTGGCATTTCAGATGGGGTCATACTCATCTTAGACCAAGAGAGGAACAGTCATGTAACATCTCTGAATCTTTACACAGTTTTGTTTAACTTGGCCTTGACATGAAGATTTGATGCAGTGTAATGAGAGCACCCGCTTGCCACATTTGTGCTCCTTGCATAATGCTTCTGAGGCCATATATGTCCTTTGTTCTTTCATCATGCAGCAGGTTATGGTGGGAGCAGCAGAGCGAGAATCTCAAGCACTCCAGGTCCACTGAAGAGAGCAAACGCAGCTTGAGGAGTTTTCTTGGCTTTGCACTTACCAGTCCTCACATTTATTGAGAAGAGGAGCCATAGGTCAAATGCTTTTGAACTATTAAGTATGATTGAGAGGTAACATTGATTGAGGGTCTAATTTCCACGAAAATCTGCTGACTAACCTTTTTAGGTTTTATTGATTAGATTTGTAATCTTTCCTACTCAGCAAACATCAGGACCATCCTCCTTTTCCTTCTTCACATGCCAGAGGATGACTTTGATATTATCATACAGGTGATTCCAGGACAGTCTGGGGAGAAGCTCAGGGCAATGCTCAGTAATGCCAATAATTAAAAAATGTGCCAGAACTATCACTCGTAATAGTGGAAGTCAGAAGAATCTCCTTGGATTCCAGGAAGAAACTACAAAATATTCATTTTACCAAAATTAAAATTGAACCTTGGGGGCTCCATCTGGGGGAGGCTTTTTTGAACTTCATGGTTGTTTTGCCTTACTTATTGGCAATTGTATTAGTCAGCTGGGACAAAAATACCTGACACCCACGACTCAAGGAAGAGAAGCTTATCTTGGCTTATGGTTTCAGACAGCTCAGTTCACGTTTTTTTCGGGATCTAAGGCAGAAATGGAATGGGGGAAAGGTATGATGGAGGAAAGCTACTTAAACCTATGGCAGCCAAGAAGTAGAGAGAAAGGCAAGGCTACAGTGAAAGATACACCCTACAAGCACAGGAACCTACCTCCTCCATTTGTGCCTAAGAACACCTTCAACTAGGAACTCATCATTGCTTTAACCTAAAAGCCCCACCTCTGAACTCATGAGATTTTTGGGGACATTTTAGAACTAAACCATAACATTCTACCCCTGGCCCCCAAAACTTTCATGTCCATCACATTATGCAAAATAAATTTAGTCCAAATCTAAGAATTGACAGAATCTTAACAGTTTCAGGATTACTCAAAAGTCTAAGCCCCAAATCTTCTCTAAGACTCAAGGGAAACTTAGCTGTGAGTCCTTATAAAATAAAAAAGTAAGTTGAATTCTTCCAACATAAAATGGCACAGCGTAAATGGAATAGGAGTATAGAAAGGAGTTGGATCAAAACAAGGTTGAACACCAGCAGGGCAAAAATTAAATCTTGTAGCTCCATGTCCAGCATCCAGGGCACATGGTGGTGAGATGTGTGTTCCAAAGGGTTTGGGCAGCCTTGACCCAGTGGCCTTAGCAGCTTCAAACCACATGATCTCTGTCTTGGGGTAGCTCTGCTCATTGCCTGCAACTTTTCTTGGCAAATATTCCACATTTCTGTCATCTCCAGTTTCTTGGAGTCTCCACTGCACCTGGGTCTTCACTCTTATGACTTCACACGTTACCTTCTTTTGAGATCCTGGCAAGCAGTGTGACCATGTCACACCACATTAACTGGTCTCCCAGGCCTTCCTTTGAAATCTGGGTGGAAGCCTCCATGACCCCTTAACTTTTGCATTCTGAATGACTGAAAAACCAGTGTCATGTGGATAATGCTGAGTTGTGTCACGGAGCAGTAGTTCAGCCCCTTGGACCTTGGTTGCTGCAGTCTCTGAGTCTTGAACAACTGACCTCTGCCCTAGGTGAGCCTGAGTGAGCAGCACACCCAGACTTTCTCCTCAAAGCAACGTTTTCAAAGGAATTTACCCTTGTACACCCTTGAGCCTGTGGTGGGTAGCATCTGGCCATACCATGAGATGCTCTTAAAGTATCTTTTCTATTGTCTTGGTGCAAAGTATTTTCTTCTTTTTAATGGCAGTAATCTTTTTAGCAACTACATCTCCTGTGTCAAACATTTTTTTTTGATACCAGGAATTGAACTCAAGACCGTGAGCTTGCCGGGCAGGTGCTGTGCCACTGAGCTATATCCTTGGCCCCTGTGCCCAAACTTTACATGCACTTCCTTTCTGGCCATATTGCAAATTTCCCACATTTTTGCTCGGATTTTTCTCCCGATTATCACTGTAGATATGGCTAAAAATCAGCAGTACCCATGGAACTGCTTGAATATTGTATTCCTTGAATTTTCCTCCACCAGGTTAGTCTGCTACCTATAAATTGAGCTTCATACAAAGACTTAGGACATGGGCAAAATGTATATGAGTTATTTGCCAGAATGTAACATGAATGGCTCTTTTTCCAGTTCCCAAAATAGTCTTCATTCCCATCTGAAAACTCGTGAGCCTGGCTTTACTCTCTTCATTCTTATCACCATTCTAGGCTTCTGAGCTCTGAACAGAATTGCCCATAAAGCTCTTCCTACAGCATTCTAGGGCTTCACTAGACTACATTTCCAAACCTTTGAAAATACCTCTTGCAAAGCAGTTCCAAAGGCTTCTGAACCACATGGTATAGTCACAACAGCAACCTCACTTCTCTGGTACTTATTTTGTTTACCAGCCAGCATTCTCACCACTACAACAAAATACCTGACACCTACAACTTAGGGAGGAGAGGCTTATTTTGGCTTCTGATTTAGAGGTTACAGTTAATGATTGCCCAGCTCTAAGGCAGAAATGGCATGGTGGAAAGACATGGCAGGGGGAGGCTGCTCAACCATGGAAGCCAAGAAGCAGAGAGCAAGAAAGGAGGGAGGAGCCATTGTCAACTTTGTACCCTTCCAGGTCATGGCCCCAGTAATCCACCTTCTTCAACCAAGTCTCACTTCCTAACAGCACATTCAGCATCAATGAATTAATAACCCCCCAGTCCAATCACCTTTCAAAACCCTACCTCTGAACACATGAGACTTTGGGGGAACATTTTAGATCTAAACCATAACAGCAAAAAGGGAGAAAGCAATATGCCATATAAAATTTCTGAAATACAAAGAAAAAAATAAACATAAGTTTAAAGATGTATTTTTTCTTTTTCTTTCTGCTGTGTTTCGCTTTTTGGTGGGATTTTTTTCCCTCTAGATATTTCAAAAGAATCAAGTGCCTTGAAAAGAACTGATTACTCCAAAGTTACTGCTTAGAGAGCAGACACAGAGGTGGGAAAGGAAGTCCTACAACAACAATGTTAAAGACCAACTGAATTGAGAATAAATGAGAAGATCTGCAGTTCTAACAAGCTAGTAATTAATTTGTTTTCATGTAAAGTGTTGGATTAAGTTAGATAAGCAAAGGTATGACATGTCAAGATTTGAAACGCAAAACAATCTCAAAGCATACCCCCCAAATTTTTCTGTGATGCTACAAGAAGGTGATACATATTTAAACATTTTTAATTTGTATGTAGTTCAGATTTTTCAGCTTCTCTGCAGCTTCTGGTTGCTGAAAACCTACCAAAAAATTTATAATGTATACTAATAAATTCCCCCTAGCTTGCATGTCATCTGTCTCATATAAATGAGACAGTGCAGATGGCTGCCACGTTAAGGCTGGCTGTTGCTTGCCTTAAGAAAAGAGCAGGGAGTGTAGACTGATGAAGTTGATTGTAAATACTTAAACATTTACCAAAATATTGGGTGCTTTTCCCCATCAATGGTCTCAGATATACTTGTCTGGCATCTTCCTTAGGTAACTAAAAACCTTTTTTTCCCTTTGACCCACACCAATTCTCAAGTTCTCCCTCATGAAGGAAGGAAAGTAGGGTAAAGACTATAGATTTCCCAAAAAATTTTCCAGCATTTGTTTTCCTTATTGATATCTCCCTTATAAAAGTATCTTTTAAGTTTAAAATGCAATTAGAAAATAAGCGAAGTCAAAAGTGAAGCAGGGGGTGGCTCTTACCAGGGATTATCATGCATTCCTCTTTTACACTCTTTCAAACTGCAGTTGCCTTTCAAGGGTTTCCTATTCAACAGAGTTGCACAGCCTTACTGACTACTCATGGCTCCCCTAAGTTTTTCCTTCCCTGGATTCTTCACTTGATCTTAGCCAAAAGGCCGAGAAGGGATCCTGCTCTGAATTCTTATGTTAAGAGTCTACTCCACACCACTAGGAGTAATCCAAATTGTATCCTTCTCTTTTAGGTGCATTTTAAGTAGTTATATGTCTCAACTTGTAATTATGAGCTGAGGGCATGTTGTATTTTTCTTCTATATCTGCACATTGTAGGCATGTAATAAATATATCTGGATGCTGATTATTGTAGAAGAGAAAGTCCCCAAAGACAAGGATCTATAATTCTTAATGTATTTCACTAAGCAAGAGAGGCCTTTAATAATATTAAATGCATTAAAGAAGGAATGTATCAAAAAAAGGAAGAAGTACTTCTCAGACTCCAATAGAACCAACTCCAGTCTTTTCAGTTTTATTCCTGAACCGTATTTCCTCTTCCTGTAGGTAGCAAGCACATTTTTGGCTTGACATGATTCTTCCATCTACAGGCAACTTCTGAATCAAGACAAACAAAATTAAATAAATTCTGAGAAGGAAATGAGCAATAGTAACCGGCTCAATGCTCTTTTGTTAGGGGATTAAAGCATTAATCATCCTATTATCTGTTATTTTGCGCTTTGCTAAAGTTGCTAGAGGTCGATAGGAATTAGTTCCAATTAAAGAACTTTGGAAGTTTCGTTCTTATATCTCCCACTGTTTTGGGTTGAAAGAGGAGGGATGATGATAACATGGTCCTGATAGTCTAATATCAGCTTCTTTCCATTTTTGCTAAGAAAAGGTCACTTCAGATTAAAAAAAAATTAAGAGCTTCTTTGTCACAGAGTATCACTGATGCATATAACTACTATTTTAGATTATCAAGAAGGTCTAAAGACAGACATTTTAATACTTGCTATTTAATTGCATTAGTGACATTTGCTAATAACCTAAGGAAGCTACCTACTGTGGTGGTGAGTTTTAAGTTATAAAGTTTAGCATTTTGCCATGGGATGCCAGCACTATATATCATGCACATAAAAAGAGTAAGAATCAATAAACGTGTCAATTGAAAAATGAAAAAAACCTGAACTAGCCCTCAGTAACTTCATTAGGAAAAACCAAATGTAATGGACGCCAGCAGTTATTTCTTGACAGCCTGCCCAACAAGCTGGTTTGCAGAATTGTTAGTTTATATTTAAAAAGTTAGGAAAGTCTCAGCAGATTGGAGCTGGCAAGTAAACTAATTCTGCAAAGTGGTAAACATGGGTAGGTTAATTGTGGAAGTTTTAGGATAACCCTCTTTGGAACTATGCTTCCTTACCTGACGCACTGATTAAAAAATTTTTCAGTATTCTTACAGCCTTTAGAGGAATACTTTGTATGATTAAGAAAATATTTGATAATTATTCACCTTTTGATACTTTTCTTTTTTTTTTTTTTTTTTTTGTGGGTACCGGGGGGACGACCTCAGGACCTCATGTGCCAACAGGCACCCGTGCCGCTGAGCGATATCACCGGCCCCTTTTTCGTATGTGGGTTCCGGGAGTCGAACTCGGGCCTTCGCGCTTGCAAGGCAGGCGCTTAAGCCGCTGAGCCGTCTCACCGGCCCTGATACTTTTCAATTATTCCTCAAACATAATTCCTGGGCAGTGAGATGAAAGCTCAGTGTCTCATTACCAGCTGTTAGGCTTATTTGTGCATACTATTAAAATACTTGGTGGACAGTTTACTTTTTTATTCGGAAAAAGAAGAAATAGGACTCAGTTTAGAAACTTTTGCCTATGCTAGCATGGGGCTTTGGTTGAAAGTGATTTCAGGCCTACTCTGGAGATAAATCTATTTTATTGTGTAAAGTGGGATTTTATAAGGATACGTTTAAAAACTTGCATTATATTTTAGATTATGAAGGTATAAATGCTTTTCATGGAAAACGTGAGTTGGGTAGGGTAGATTAAAAGACAGAAAGTATCATTGCATGAAGAAAACTAGCAATTTATGTACTTACTTTTCCTATGCAAAGCCTTTTTTACAGTGAGTTGTCCATCTGTGTGCTCATTTTTGGACACTTTTTCAGCTAAATATTATAATGCAAGAATACTTCTATAATGATTCAAATTATTAGTGGATATGTGGGTTCCATTGATTAGGGTTTCCGAAATTTACCTTGTCATTCCCATATTGTTGAAAATGTAGTAATTTTCAGTTTTTCACTATTTTCATAGAACTGCGTCCATGGAAATCTTTCTGGCATTTTGGATTTTTTTGGAGGAACTACTTCACAGAATAAAAATTTCAGTCCAAGATTATGATAATATAATGGGATGATAGAGTAGAAGTTTTGGCTGAAGTAACAAGGTATAAGATATAAAATATTCCATAGGCTGTATTAGACAAGGTGACAAATTCTAAGGACACTATTGAAAGCCAGTTCTATTAGTCTTAGTCTGTATATAACATGAAGAGTATAAAAGGCTTGAAAGGCTGAGGTAGGAGAATTGCAAGTTGGAGACCGACCTGGGTAACTTAGTGAGATCCTGTCTCAAAATAAACCCAAAAAATGATGGGTATGCAACTCACTGATAGAGGGCTTACTTAGCATGCCCAAACCCCTAGATCTGAACTCCAGTACTGGAAAAATAGTATATAAAGGTCATGATTTGAATACTGGGGAGAATTTTGAGGGCACATGCTTCATCTGTTTGAAGCCTGCTTTCTCTCTAAAGTAAATGAATGCTGTGCACCTGCCCCTCACCTTACCTCAGACACTTTAATAAGTTGTCTGTTGTGGTTTAAATCTAGATGTCCCCTCAAAGCCTCATGTACTCATAGGCAGGGCTTTTGGAAAGTGATTGGATTATGGGGGAGTATAGATAACTTGCTGTAAGGAGGTGGGATCTGGCAAAAGACGTGGGTCTCTGAGGGTGTGGCCTGGAAGTTTTATCTCCCTAACTCCTCCCTTCACTCTCTCTGCTTCTCCACTGCCATGCCCTGAGCAGCTTCTCCAAAAGGCCCCTGTGCCATGCTATCCTGCCTTGGAACTGGCTGCCTGTGGACTGAAACCTCTACAAACTAGGAGCCAAAATAAACCTGTCCTCCCTTGAGTTTCAAGTGTAGGTTATTTTGTACCAGTGATGAGGGAAGTAACTAAGACATGTCCGTATTGGTTTGAAGGGAAGTGACAAAGAAATGTCCCTATTGGTTTGAATGCCTTGGTGAGTTGGTGTCTGCTTCCCACCTGAGAGATTTAAGAGGTGAGTGACTAGCTAGATGCTGTGATGAGGGCACAAAGGAAAAACCACCAAAGAAGGGTGACTTGAATCCCTGGACTTGTCCAGAAAAAAATGCGTGGCAGTTTCTTATCAGGTGCATGTTAGTGGTCAAACTAATTTTGTCTTAGGTCCTGTCCAGTAAAGTTATTCAATATAGCATTAGATGCCATGGGGCTGGAAAAAACAAAATAATAATCATGAAAAATATGTATATATTTATTACTGTTGAGAATATTATGAATCTTTGAAAACTCGTGAAAGACAAAGGAGAAAGAGGAAGAACAGATATGGTGGCATAAAAGAAACTGCAGATTTTGGACTTGTTGAGTTTTTAGTAGCTGTGGACATCCAGATGAAAGTACCTGGTAGCAGTGGGGCTCATAAGCTGCTGCTCAGAGCGTGCTTGGCAAAGACGTGGATATTCACATAGTCATGTGTAGATGAATGCTGGAAGCTTAGGGTGGCCTAAAGGAAGTTCAGAGTGAGGTGAAAAGAGAGTCAAAGGCTGAGTCATGGATTGTATCACTCTGGGAGAGGATGAGAAGGTAGCAGAAAATATGAAGGACAAAGAGGAAGATCTAAGTGAATCCAAGAATAAGCAATGCATGGAAGCTCAGGTGGAAGAGATTTCTAAGTAGGGAGCAGTTGATAAAGGGGTAAAGTAAGGTGGGTTTTAAACCTGGTTTGACAAGGGGTCATAAGCCATTGGATCCAGCTGAACTTCCGTGCAATGGTGGAGACAGGGACCTGGCTACAGCGGGTTGAATGGTGAATGGGCTGAGAAAAGGATCGTTTAAACACAACTACCTCCTACCCTGAATCTAGATTCTGAAAGGAAGAAGAGATACTTGTACTTGAGAGGCTTCAAAGATCAAGGGAAAGACTTAAGCATTGCATATAGGCCATGGGGAAGGTGCAATGGAATAGTGAGGCAGGAGATAGGCATGGCTGGCTGGCTGGCAACGGGATGTAACCTGTCAATTACAGAGATTTGGAACAGAAGCTGAACAACAGGATGTGACCCATCCGTCATGGCCACGGTGCGTGGGCAGAGCAGCTTCCAATGCACGGGATCTAAGAGAATACGAAAGAAGACAGCCGTTGACTTGGCTGCTGCTGCGATCTTTCTGTTCCGCTGTCTTCCTGTGTCTGCAGCAGCCCATCCCGCTCATGGTATGCGCCTCTTCTTGCTCTTCTCTTTTCTTCACTTTTTCCTTTTCTTCCTTTATTTGAAATAAAAGTTACATGATCTGTTTATTGGTTGTCCTGACCAATTCTTTAGGAGAGACAGAGTCTGGAAACACCAAACACAGCACCATCCAGCAATAGTAGGAAACAAAATGTGGGAGAAAAGAATTAGTTAATGGACCTAGATTCCAGAGAAGACAAGGGGAGATTAAAATGAGGGTTTCCTGGCCCCTTTTACTGGAAATTTAAGTAATTTAGGGCACAAAAAGCAAGGCGTATTTACACATGACTTAAACATTATATCATTCTTTAGTATTGATACAGGACAGTCTCCAATATACATTGTGAATGTGAAAAGTAGGCAAACAGTATATTTAGTATGCCACCAAGGTGATGATGAGTGGCTATGTAGATTTTGTACTAGTATATGAATGATGACCCTCTGAAACTGCATTTTATGATTCTCTAGGTGACAGTCCCTGGTGTGTGTGACTATCTCACATTACCTTTACTAGAAGAGGCTTTTCAAGATTCTCTGTATTGGTTGTGACTGTCAGAAGTGAATATATTGTCTTTCTTGTGTATAATATCAGCTGTTGCAAACTTGATTAATGAGAGTCCTCCCCTCAGAGTCAGTGTGCTAACCAAATCATATTTCTCACCCTGTCCCTGCCAACTAAAGGCCAGTTCCTAGACTGTGGTGAATTCATTAAGCACAGTGTTACTTTATGCAGGCTCATTGCAGTCAGTGACCTTGCCTTTTCCAGTTCATGTCTGTTATTATGTGGTCTGTTTTCAATTGAAATGAAGTGGCTTAATGGTCTGTCTTCTGTAAAAAAAAGAAAAGGAAAAATCATGTGCATGACGGAGTGTAAGACAGTAGTTAGAAGTGAATGGGGAGGATATGAAAAACCTTGTTAGGGTGCAGCTGCATTGTTCCCATTGGCCAAGGACTGTTCTGGTTTTTGTATTCCACGTCCCAAGAATGCCCTCAGTTCCAGGCAATCAGAGACCATTTGTTATCCTATATCAGTTGACTTTGGAGACTAAAAGTTCATAGGAAATAAATCTAGGATTTGGTGATTTAGTCTGGAGGTTTTCTACAGCCAGAGAGTAGATCCAAGATGAGTGCTGAGATTGTAAATAGGTCACAGGGAAGTTATGGAAGAAAGATGATGAATAGGGGATGCTGAGAAAGTTGAAAGGATGTAGGTGATGTAGGCAAGGCAAGAAGCAAGTCCAGGATGGTCACATGTCTGGGTCCCACCTTAGTTCTGGCACTCCTGTGCTACAAAGAGAGAGCACTGGTTGGAGAGCAACAGACTGTCCTTTGCAGTAATCTTGTTTCTCAATAAATCAAAGTGTGGAATAGTGCTCTAGTAAGAAAATTTAGGCTGGCAAGTGGAGGGAACCTCCAAGAAAGAACACCAAATACCGTAGCAGGCCACTCACACAGCCCTTTAAGAATTAGTAGAATGCTAGAATTTTGGAACTTGAAGGGACCTCATCACTGTCCCGTTATTCCCTTTAACATTAGAGAAGGTTAAAATAGTGCTTATGTTATAAGTGAGTTGTAAAGATTTGTGGACAGTTTCTCTGTATTGTAATCAAGAGAAATATTGACACAATCACCAAATGAGAAGTTCAGTTGGCTCAGAAGAAAACCACAACACAAAGTTTTAGCCAGGTTTTTGTAGGTGTCCTAATAGTATGGCTCCAAATTTACCATTCTGAAATACTACTACAATACTGTAAAATTGAGGAAGAGCAAGATTGAGTGTACAATACAACCTAAGACTCATACCAACCATATGGCTACTGGTGAGAATGATTAGTATTTCAGTGAGTAAGCTCACTGTTTAACACTGAAAAATCTTGGGGTTATTGTATATAAAATAGGGTTGGAGTTGTTATTAAATAAGCAATTATGATGTAACTGAATACTAATATTTAGATGCTGTAGGACAGAAATCAACAATCCAGGTGGCTTGCATGAGCTGATTAAGTATAGTAGGCGGAATAATTTCCCCTCTGCTCCTCTCCCGCAAAAGATATCCATATCCTAATTACCAGAACCTATGACTATGTTACGTTACGTGGCCATGGTGGATTGACGTTGCTAATCAGTTATCCTAGATTACCTGTATGGATCTTATGTTATCAGAAGTCTCCTTAAAATATGGCCATGGGTGGTAGATTAGTCAGTGTCAAAATGATGCAAAGTGGTACAAACCATCTTTGAAGATAGAAGAAAACCACAAGCTAAGGAAGACAGGAAGACTCTAGGAACTGGGAAAGGCATGGAAAAGAGTCTCTCCCTCAAGAGTCTTTGCCTTCCTTCAGAAGGAACACAGTCCCTCCGACATCTTGTTTTTAACCCAGCAAGACATATTTCAGACTGGATCTCGAGAACTATGTGATAAACCAATTTATGTTGTTTTGAGCCACTAAATTGTAATTTGTTAAAGCAGCAACAGGAAACTAACACAGCAAGTAACATAAAGGTGAAGGGGAATCAGGGAGGTGATGTGGAGTGGTGGCTACCATGGCAGCCAGGAGAGTGCCTGCCCAATAGACAGCTCCTGTTCAACTCTAACTAACATTTCTTTGAGAGAATAAGGGCTCAGAACTGCCAGATTTCTTGTTTTCAAAATAAGATGAAAAATCTAGGTTTCTATGTAAAAGCTACTATTTTAGTTATTTGCACCTATTTCAAATAATAAAAACAAACTTATACATGTATGTAAGTAGACATATTTGAGGATATTCATCACAATATTGTTTGTGATAACAGAATTAGCAAAAAACTAGTGTGTATCAAATATGGGTATAAGTAAATACATGTGAATTTATCTGACGGAAATGAACAAAAGCAATAAACATGTTAAGATTAAAACAATTGATATATGTAGCATGACACCTATTTGTTAGCATAAAATATACCAAATATATATAAGTATATATATATATAGTTTTGGGGTACTTATATGTAAAAATAATATTAGGAAGGTGAATTGGAACACATTAATTACATTAAAATGAGCAAGCATGGAAAGATTAAAGAGAGGAATGACCTCAGGTGACAAAAAGCCAGGAAAGAAGATGAGACAATAATAGGGGGCATGTGACTGGACTGATGAGCGTCATGAACTATGACTTGAGGTGCCACACCCAATCTTGGTTGACTACTGTGCAGGCCAGAGAAAAACTGTGGGTCAGGTGAGACCTATGTTTGTCTAGTTCAGATACAGAGATAGCCAGGACGTAGACTGGCCACATTTTCAAAAGCTTTATGGAGAATAGGGGAAGAAAGCTATGTAAATGAACATGTACAAAAAGAAATAGCAATGGTCTATTTAGGAAAAAATGAAGAACCTTCATTCATTTATTCAACATTCATTCAAATACTTATTAAGCATGTGCTATGATTCTAACAGTTTGTCTAATCAGTGCCTATGTAGTATAGGATAAAGCTGTAATAATTTTTTTTTTTTTTTGTGGGTACCGGGGTTGACCTCAGAACCTCGTGCGCCAGCAGGCGCCCGTGCCGCTGAGCGATATCACCAGCCCTTTTTTCGTATGTGGGTTCCGGGAGTAGAACTCGGGGCCTCGCGCTTGCCAGGCAGGCGCTTAAGCTGCTGAGCCATCTCACCAGCCCCCTAATTTTGTTTTTAAAAGTCACCTAGTCTTCACTCCTAAAATAGGTTCAATAGTAGTGGCTCGTCAGCCTTTCTGAGCCTGTTGGTATAAAGCATATCATTCCTGTTCTAATCCATGTAGGGCAGTTGTGAGAAAATAAATTGGAAAGTTCTTGCGAAATGTGCAGCAGATGAGGGACACCTTTAGTTTGCTTCGTGTCCTGTTTTGGCATGTTTATCCTCCTATCCTTCTGCTTTCCTCTAACTTGCCACTGCCACGCTCTGGCCAGGGCCTCGCTGATGGTGCAGTAGAGGTGCAGACTCTCTTTCCTCTTCCGCTTTAATCTGGCTTGTGATTCAAGCAAGAGAGGGAGTCCTAAAATGCATCCATTATTAGTAAATAATAAGCTTGCAGTCTGTTAGAGTTGGAAGGGTTTTGAGCATCTCCCTCAATCCTGTGCACATTGCAGGAATCCCAGGAGGCTCCCCTTGAAGCCTCACACTTTGTATCCGTTTCAATTATTTCCATTAAATTTTCCTAACTTGCGGACTGTGGTGAGGATGTGGTCAGAGCTTCCCTTTGTTCTAGACGATTCCTTTATTCATGTTTCACCAGTTGCTGATGATATTCTCCTCCATGGGCACTTGCAAAGATTCATTTGTGGGAAAAAGTTTCCTGGAATAAAAATGTTCATGTTTTGATGTTTCCTAGAAAAAAAATACTGGTAATAGGCCTCAGAATGTCTGCCTAATTCCCACTGTTACACATCTGTTCCATAAAGAGACTGCTCTTTGGAATTAGTGGGATTTTTTAGAACAACTCATCAAAGAAAATATGAAAATCAAATTGGGGGCAAGTTTTCACTTTGGAGCCAAATACCTGTAGAGTAATAAAACAATCCATCTACTGAGATTTATTATCCACACTGACAATTTTAAAACATAAGTTTCTGATGAAATGAAATATCTACCTTAAAGTTATAAAGAGATGACTCTGTTTCATCATGGATTTCTTGAGTAATTTTGGTGTTAAAGCAATAGATGATTATAGGAGGATGTTAGCTATAAACTGAAGCTGTTCCCTGGAGGGAATACATTTTTGCAATAACTCCCGTTCAGCCAAGTTCTCTGCAAACCAACAAAGAATGGAATTCCTCGTATTTACTTTTTATTGTGTGAAAATTGCTATCGCATTTCAAGTGTTATAGATGTTTGGGAAAGAAGAATGGGGCATTATTAGAAACGTATCTCTGGGGCATAATTTAGCATTACTAGTAGGAAATGGAAGAAATGGCTTTATACTAAAAAGCAATGTCTGAGAAATATTATCAGTAACATGCTACTAAAACCAAAAGCTGGACTGATTAGAATCAGTGGGAGTTTGGCTACATAAACGCTGCATTATTAGAACTGGCAGAAAGAAGGGAAACAGGAAGTAGCTGCATTGTTAGGGTAGGCTCTATTCACTAGTAAGGAACACATTTCAAGGAAACTATTAAAGGGAAAAAAGCATTAACAAAGGCCCCTACAGAGTCGTTACACATCCATTTATTTTTCTAAAGGACTCAATGTGCTTTACACTTTAAAAAGTGTAAGTGTGACTCATGAACCTGTAGGGTTTTCAGCTGGTAAATGTTATAAAGAGAAGAAAAATTACTAAAATTTTGACTTGCTTATGGATGTAGAAAGTTGAAGGTAAGGTTAGAACCTGAACCTAAGTTTTCTTTTCATGGAGATTCTTTTATTTCCAGGTGTGATTTTTAAAATACTTTTTGTAACAGCTGAGAATTTACGTCACAAAATATTTAAATTATACTCCTGTTGGCCTTTCTGTATTTGTTCTAACAATACAAATTATCTTTAATCTCAAAAGACTTGGAAGGAAAGAGAAATTAACCCAAGTAATTAGGGCAATAAAAAAGTATTTAATTTTAGAGTTCACACCTTTTGAAATTTGAATTAATTAAAACTATTTTTGTTATTTAAATTAGTTTTCTTGAAATTATAAAAAAGTAAATCATGCACCTAATAAAAAATTTGAGGAGTATATAATTAGTTTAAAATAGGAAGTAAAAATATCTCTGTTCCTGGCTTGTAGTCTCACTCTACAGATATTAACTATTCACTTTCTTTTGTATGCCTTGAGGAAAATTTTAAGCTAAGGGTATTTTAGTAGTAGGAAATGGAAGAAATGGCTTCATGCTGAAAGAGCAACGTCTAACAAATATTATCTGGTGGTGTACAAGCTTTACTTAATCCCATACCTTTTGATCACACAAACTGAACGGTTACATACATATTCTTTTGCATCTTTCCTTTTTCACTTGCTAGAGTATCTTGGTCATCTTACCTTTCCATGTTGGTGTATTAAGACTTTTCTCTTTTTAAATGGTGGCACATTGTTCTATTTTGTATTTTTACTATAATGATTCAACTAGTTCTCTATTGATAAACAATTGGGTTGTTCCTCCTGCTATGTGTGTGTGAATGTACATGTATGTGCTATAAAAATACTATAGTTCATCTCCTTGTATATGTCTTTGCCTACTAGTGAATACAACTGTAAGAAAAATTATTATACGAAGCATTCCCTGGCCAAATTGAACATATGTATATCACATTTTATCAGATATCTTCAAATTATCATCTCTGGAGGATGTATAGTTATCTATTCTCTAACAAAAGTTTAGAAAACTGTTTCCTAACATTTTCAATGGAATTGTATGTTACTAAACCATCAATAGTGGACAATGGTATACTATTGTTAATACATTGTATATCTTTAATAAAGGACAAGATTGGAGCTCATTTATGCTTGTTTCCCATGTAAAATACTAGTTTATGCTTTTGAAATAATTTTGTAATAGATTGCTTAACCCCTTCTTGCTGACTTGTTAGACTTTTTATATAGTAAGAAAATTATTTGTATTCTCACATTTTGAAAAGGTTTTTCCAAATATATTCTTTGCATTTTGACATTGTGATAATTGTTTGATTGAATTTAAAATTTTTATATGCAACCTTGATCAAATTTTTCATTTTGGGCTCTTGGAGTTTGTGCTATGTTTAGAAAGGCTTTTCTCACATTATATTATAAAAATACTTCCTATTCCAGTTATTTTAAATTTTAACTTCATTTATAGTTAAATCTTTACTCCACCTAGAATATATATTTAATATGGAATTAAATCAGATATTTTAAAAATTACTTTTTCCAAATGACTACTCAGTTGTCTTAACTTGCTTATTGAATAATTTATCATTTCCCTGATAAAGTAAAATATCATGTTTATTAAAATGAAATTTCTATGCACAGTTAGCTTTGTTTTCATACTCTCCATTTTGTCCCTTTCAGTTGTATTTTTTTCTTGTTCTAGTATCAAATAATTTCAATATTAGCAACTTTGAGGCATTTTACTATCTATTGATGTCCATTTCTTGCACACTGATTTCATAGATTAATTTGGGAGAAAATTGAAATCTTTACAATATAGAAGTTTCTTCATATTACCTTTGTTCTTGTTCAGTTTTGGATTTTTCCTCTTTTAAAAATAATTATATGTGGACTGTCTGCTTAATTTTAAAATATTTTATATATGGAAATTAGATTGATCTGCAGTATTATATATATGTGATTAGGTTGGACTGCAGTATACCATGCATATGTTCAAGCTTTTATCTATCTGGTTATTAATTTTTGTAGTTTTGTGACTATGTCGTTCTTTGTAGTGCATTTGAAAATTTGCCTTATTTTCCATGATCTGAAAATCTGTAATCTAGAACATTTCATGAAGTTTTGACAAAATTCTCACCTGGGCAATAATTTTATCCACATTTTCAAATATATTTTCATATTGTGTCCTCTTATAATTCAATATTTTTTCTGTATTTACATCCTATGTTTTTAATTTTGGCTATTTGTGTGTGTGTTTTTAAAATCTTGATTAGTTTGATTACTTTAAAACTTGTTTTATTTGATTTTTAATGGGGACCAGCTCTTGGATACATTTCCTCAACTAATTTATCCTTTTTCTCTTTAACTCTAATTTTCTTCCTTTAACTTTGCTTATGTTTTGGTCTTTTTCTAACTTGTTGGCTATTAATTTATTTTTAATTTTTCCTTGCTTAGTGTTCCATTTTAGACTATGAGTGTTCTATGGGCATATTGTGGTTGCATTCTATAGATTCTAGAGTGTACATTGTTCACAAATGTTATTTATCAAACATGCGATAATCTAATATTTTCAAATGGATTGAGTTTTCTTTTTTGTTATAGAAGTATTGTTTTTATTGTGTTATGATCAGTAAATATTTTTGTAGTATTTAAACTTTGTGTTAAATTATCGTGGTCTCTATGGCTTAATATATGATGTTTATGTTAATGTTCCATGGGTCCCAGACAAAAGAGACATTCCCTGTTCGGAGGATGTTGAATTCAGTGGAATCATTAATTAATTCATTGAAAAGGTTATTTATGAATGCATACTTATTTATTTTATGTGTAATTATTTGTATACAGCAGAATTTATTTTAGGCACTGGGGATGGTGAGTGAATATGACAAATTAAATCTCTGCCTTTGTAAGCTTTCGTTGGAACAAAGGACATAGAAAATAATCATACATACAACTTCTCAGTACTGACATACATTTTTCCCCCATTACTACCATATTTTGAAGAGAAATAAAGCAGGTAGGGAGATGGAGAAGAACTCATTGGGGAAGCTGAGTGAAGGCTGTGTCAGAGGGATACTCGGCAAGTCTCCATTGAATAGTGACAGTTGAGTAGGCACCTAAGAAGTGAGGGAGCTTTAGATCCTGAGAGAAAAGCATTTGTCAGAGCAGTGGCAGCTGCAAAGGTACTCACAGCTGAAACAAAGAGGGTGTTCAAGGAGAGCAGCAAGACTGTGAATTTGACCAGCATGGGGTGAGTGAGGAGAAACATGGCAGGACCCAAATGATGAGTTGAGAAAAACCAGTGAAAATTGTAGCTCCAGAGAGTGACACAATCTTATTTACATTTTTAAAATGTCTCTCTGATAGTTAACTATTGTCTGCTTTAGTATATTTTAATATTGCAAGTATGTGTATTTATTATACTTTCATCTACTCGATTTGTTAAAGATTCAGAGAGTAGGGTTATAGATTCCTTCTCCTATGCTTATTTCTATTTATTTCTGCATTTCATATCATTTTTCTTCATGTGTTTTGATACTAAGTTAGGGATGAAAGTTTCAAGCAGATGAGATATTCATTATGGATTTAATTTTATTACTTTATTTTTTATCACCACTTATTTACAGTGCATAATGTTTACATTCTTTGTGTGAAGTTGGTATATGTACATAATACATCCAAATTCCTTTTGTTATCCCCTACCCCTCCTTTGCTCCCCCTTTCCACATCTCTGCCTTCCCCTTTGAGAAAGATCTATTTCCCTACTTCCTATTATCTATCTATTATTTTTCTTTTTATTTATAATTTGGGTTTGTCATATAAGAGAAACTATGCAATATTTAAGCTTGCGTGTCTGATTCATTATACTTAACATTATGGTCCCAAGGCGCATCTATTTTCCTACAAATAACTCAGTTTATCTTTCTTTATGGCACAGTAGTACTTCATTGTGTGTAAATGCCAGATTTTCTTTATCCATTCACCTGTTGATGGACATATAAGCTGCATCCAAGGTTTAGCTGTTATGAATTGTGTATATGTGGCTTTGCATGTATCACTGTAATATGAGTTTCTATAATTCTATTGAGAAGACACCTAAAAGGGGAGTAGCTAGGTCAAATGGCATTTCTAGTTTTAGTTTTCTGAGGATCTCCTTGCTTTCATAGTGGCCTTACTAGTTTACAATTCCACCAATAATGCAGAAGGATTCTCTTTTCTTTGTGTCCTCACCAGCATTTTTATTTGATTTCTTGATGATGGCCATTCTTTCTGAAGTAAGATGGAATCTCAGTGATGTTTTAATTTGCATTTTTCTAATAGCCAGGGGTGTTAAGCATTTATTCATATATTTATTGGTTATTTGAATTTCTTTTCCTGTGATGTATCTGTTCATTTCACTAGCTCTATTTGATTGGGTCTTTAATTTTGGGGGTTTAATTTTTTTTGAGTTCTTATTGTGTTCTCGATATTAGTCATCTGTATGAAGAATAGCCAGCAATTTTTTCCCACTCTGTAGGATTTCTTTTCACTCTGTTAATTGTTTCTTTTGTGGTGCAGATGCTTTTTCATTTGATAGATGGCATTTGTAGATTCTCTGTATTATTTCATGTGCAACTGGGATTCTGTTTGGAAAATCCTTGCATACATCTATGACTTCAAGGATTTTGCCTATTTTGTCTTTCAGAAGATTGTTTCTATTTTAATACTTAGGTCTTTGATCCATTTTGATTTTCGTTTAGTACATGGTGAAAGATATGGATCTACAGTCTTCTTCATGTGGATAGCCAGTTTTTCCAACACCACTTATTGAAGAGGATAACTTTCCTTCAATGTATATTTTTGACCCCTTTGTCAAAGATCCAATAGTTGAGTATGACGAGGGGTGTTTCTTCATCCTCTATTCTGTCCCATTGATCCTCATGTCTGTTTTTGTGCCAGTACCATGCTATTTTTTTTCATCAATGTAGCTTTTTAATATAACTTCAAGTCCAGGATTGTGATGCCTCCTGCTTTGCTCTTTCCACCCAGGGTTGCTTTTGCTATTCTGGGTCTCTCTGTTTTCATAGGAATTTGGGGATTGTTTGCTGCAGTTCTGTGAAGAATGCTGTTGGTATTTTGATTGGGATTGCATTAAATCTGTATATCAATTTTGGAAGTGTGGCCATTTTGACTATAGTGATTTCGGTTTTCTAGGAACAGGAGATATGTTTCCGTTTTCAAATGTCCTGTTTGATTTCATTTTTCATCATACTGTAGTTTTTGTCATAGACGTCTTTCACTTCCCTAGTTAGGTTAATTTGTAAGTATTTAATTTTTCTTGATGCTATAGTGAATGATATTTTTTTCCTAATTTCCTTCTCAGTAGGTTCTTTAGTAATATAGGGAATGCTATTAATTTTTGTGTTTTGATTTTGTATCCTGCTACGTTACTGAATTTGGTTATTAATTCTAAGAGTCTTTTTGTTGATTTTTTTTGGTGTCTTCCATCTGCAAATAATGATAATTTGACTGCTTTCTTTCCTATACACACCTCTTTTATTTCTTTTACTTGCCTAATTTATTTTGCTAATATTTTGAGTACTATGTTGAACAGGAATGTGATTGTGGATATCCTTGTGTTGTTTCTGATTTTAGTGAGAAAGTTTTCAGTTTTTCCTCATTTAATATGATGTTGGATGTAGGATTGTCATGAATGGCTTTTATCAGATTGAGATAATGTCCATCTATACCTATTTGCTTCAGTGTTTTTACCATGAAAAATATGTTGAATTTTCTCAAAAGCTTTTTATTGTTATGATTATGTGATTTTTGTCCTTGTTTCTGTTTATGTGATGTATTACATAAAGATTTGCATATGTTGAACAATCTTTGCATCCGTGGAATGACATCTACTTCATCATGAGGCATGATATTTTTCATGATTCATTGCATTGTTTGCCAGTGTCTTGTGGAGGAGTTTTGTGTGTGTGTTCATTAAAGAGATTGGTCTGTAGTTCTCTTTTCTGGTTGGATCCTTGTATGGTTTTGGAATCAGGGTACTAGTAACTTCCAGGAATGACTTTGGGAGTACTCTTTCCCTTTCAATTTCATTAAAAAGTTTGAGGAGTATTGGTGTTAGATCTTCTCTGAAGTTTTTGTAGAGTTCAGCAGTAAATCCATCCAGACCTGGGCATTTCTTAGTTGGTAGGATTTTTATGACTGCTTCAATTTCATTGCCTGTTATTAAATCTTCTTGTTTTTGTTTTGTTAAATCATATATAATAGAAATCTATTTCTTCTGTATTCTACAATTTATTGGCACACAGATCTGCAAAATAGTTATTAATAATCATTTAGACTTCAGCAGTGTCCATTGTGATTTGAACTTTTTCATTTCTAACTGCATTGATTTGAGTCTTTTCTCTGCTTTTTTGATTAGATTAGCTAATCTAAAGGCTTGTCTATTTTGTTTTCTCTTTCAAAGAACTAACTCCTTGATTCATTGATTCTTTGTATTATTATTATAGTCTCAATTTCATTGATATCTGCTCTAATAATTTCTGCTCTATAATTTCCTTCCTTTTACTAGGTTTGGGTTTGGCTTGTTCTTGTTTTTCTGGGTCTTTGAGGTACATCGTTAGGTTATGTATTTGGGCTTACTCTGTTTTTGTGATTTGGGTATTCACAGCTGTAAACTTCCTCCTTAGGACTGCTTTCATTGTGTCCTGTAAGTTCTGGTATGTTATACTGGCATTATCATTTAGTTCTAGGAACTGTCTTCCTTGATTTCTTCTGTTATCCATTGATTATTCAAGGGTGTGCTGTTCCTTTTACATGCATTTGCATAATTTATGTGTTTTAAGTGTTGATTTCTAGGTTTGTTGTGCTATGATCTGATAATATACAAGGTATAATTTCAATTATTTTCTATTTACTTAAACTTCCTTTATTGTCCAGTATGTGGTCTATTTTGGAGAAAGTTCCATGTATTGCTGAGAAGAATGTGTAATCTTTTGCTGTTGGGTAGAACGCTCTGTAGATGTCTATCAAGTCAATTTGTTTGAAGGCTTAAGTCAACTCTGATATTTCTTTGTTGATTTATTTGTCTAGTTGCTCTATTTGTGGTAGTGGATTATTGAGATCACTCACATTAGTTGTGTTTATGTTTACCTGGTTTTTATATCCAGTAGTACTTTTTCGACAAA
Source organism: Erethizon dorsatum (assembly GCA_028451465.1). NCBI lineage: Eukaryota > Metazoa > Chordata > Mammalia > Rodentia > Erethizontidae > Erethizon > Erethizon dorsatum. The sequence goes on along the minus strand of CM051831.1, from coordinate 78,584,657 downwards.
GTTGGGTGCACCATTGTTTGGTGCATATATGTTAATAATTGTTACATCTTTCTGTTGGATTATTCCCTTAACCAATACACAGTGTCTTTTTTTTTTCTTTTGCCTCTTTCGATGAATTTTGGCTTGAAGTCCAATTGGCCTGAATATAGGATAGCCACACCCACTTTTATTTGGGTTCTTATTGCATGGATTACTGTTTTCCATCCTTTAATTCTTAGTCTATGAATTTCTTTTTCGTTATTTCTTGTATACAGCATACCATTGGATTTTATTTCTTGAACCATTCTGCCATTGTGTGTATTTTGGTGAAGAATTGAAACCATTCTCCTTGAGTGTTACTGATAGGTGTTAATTTTTATACCTGTCATTGCCTTATTTCCTGTTGCTGATTCCCTAAATTTCCCTTCTACTTAACTGCTAACTCTATGTGGTGTATTCTTTCTGAGACGTTTTGTCATTGTTGACTTTATTGTCTCTTTTTAGGATATCCCCCAGAATTTTTTAGAATGTCAGTTTAGTAGTCATAAATTTCATTCAGTGCTCTTTATCATGAAAGTATCCTGTTTCTCCATCAATTTTGAAAGACAGTTTTTCAGGATATATCAGTTTGGGTTGGAAATTGTTTTCTTATAGGGGTTGAAACACGTCTCCTGGCCTGTAAGGTTTGTGTTGAGAAATCTCCTGTAGTTTTCATGGATTTACTCTTATAAGTGTTACATTTCTCTAACCACTTTTAATATTTTGTTCTTCTGTTAAACTTCTGTGATTTTGACTATGATGTGTCATGGAGAGGTTCTTTTCTGATTGTAGCTATTTGGGGTATTGTACTCCTCACTTATCTGAATATTAAATTCTTTTCCATTATTTAGAAAGGTTTATGATTTTATTTCAGCAAACAGGTTTTTTATGCCATTTGTGCTGTCTCCTGATATTTTACTAATTTTTATTAATCTTAGAGTAGTCTTCTTTGTGTCATCTAGGTGTTGTTGGATCCATTTTTTCAAGTTCTCTTGTTGTTTTGGGGGTTTATCTCATTAACTGGTCACCAACAAGAGGCTGTCTTCTGGTTCTGACACTGTCCTCACACTGGTCACTTTTCCTGCTTTTGAAAAAAATTTTAATCTTATGAATTTTTATTTGGATCATTTGTACGTGCTCTAATTCTTTTTTTTTTTATGTGGATACCGGGAGTTGAACTCAGGACCTTGCGCTTGCCAGGCAGGCTCTTATGCTGCTGAGCCATCTTACCGGCCCTCTAATTCTTTCCTATCCTGGTCATTCATGTGTTTAATTATTTTGTTTCACTCTGCTAGCTTTTTATTAGTGTCTTCTGTAGACTCAGTGATCATTTGGTTATTTGGGCCTGTATCTTATTTATATCTTCCGTGAGCTTGCCAAATGTCTTATAGCTCTATTTCATTTTTTCCCCTGACATCATTTTGAATAATTCAGGCATATGACATTTGGTTTCCTCCCCATTGATGCCACATGGATCAGCTTTTGGGAAGCTGGGTTTTTTTTTTTTTGGAAGCATTTTGTTGGCTTGTCTTCTCTCTCTTTTTTTTTTTTTCGTGTTGAAGCTTGTAGGTTGATTGTAGTAGAAATCTTTGTTTCTAGTATGGAGACCTTTTTAGTTATTGTTCAGCTTCTAGTGTTGTCCTGTGTGCATGGCTAACTACTGGACTTTGCCTCTGTCCCAAGATCCAACCACCTCCATTTACTTGGGATGGAAGGTTGGAGAGTATTTGGCCCAGTATTTAGTTCTCCAAGTGAACCACAGTGTTGTTAATGGTTGTAAGGCAACCCAGATATAGGAATCCCAAGAAAAACAACTAATAGCACAGTGATGTCACTTTGGCTATGTTATAAAATCAGCATCAATTGTATCATCAAACACAAACTGAGTGTTGACAAACCCTAAAGACCAATAATGTATCACCCTGAACCATAAAAAAGAGATCTATAATTATACTATGAATACTAAGACAAGTCAACTTGATCTACCATTGACCTACCATAAATACCTATTAAATAGAACAACTTTACATCTATTAATAATAGAACAGTATTCAACAGCAATAGTGTAAAATTAACTAGCTATCTAAATGTTCATAAAGCTTAGTAGTTACACCAGTAAACTTAGTGTGTGGGGAACAGGAACCAGAGAATGAAAAAAAGCAAAATTTGAGAAATTTGTCAATTGGGTATGAGAAGGAGGAGAGAAAAGTGAGATAGTAGGCCCTATTGAGGAATAAAAGGAAATTAATAATGTTAGAGAACAGTTGTGGGGGTGAATGAACAAGAAAAAGAAGAAAAAAGATAAACAGCAAAGTAAAGGAAATAAAGGAAAGATCAGAGGAAAAGAAAAAAGTTGAAAGGGGAAAAAAGAAAAGGAGAGAAAAGAAACTAAAAGAGCAACAGTAAGAAAATGGGCACAAATTCTAACCACACCCCCAACCCAAGGAAGGAGAGATAAAAATAATAAAAAAATAGTAATATCAAAAAAATGATTGAGCCAAAGAAAAAACTTCCATGTTTTTGAGTGAGTGGTTTCTTTCCAACTTTTGCAGTCTTGGAATCCAGCCACTCACAATTTTCTCTGCTTAGCTTTAGGGCCTATGGATTTTTGAGGTGCTGTTCTGCACCAGAGTCCCCTCTGTTGATTCCCCTTGGACTGTGGTTACTGTCCAAGCCATGGCGTATCCTTGTTCCCCCTGGTAGATGGGGAGCACAAACAGCCTTCTGCTCTCTGCTGGATGTAGGCTACAGAGCAGGGGTTCAAGTGGACTATTGGACTTAATGTCAGTTGTGACCAGGTCTGATTGCTCCCTTCTCTCCTTGGGCATTCTTCTCATGCAGAATCAGGTATATCGGTCAATCCTTGCTTTTCCTGCCCCATGCCAGGTGGAAGCAAAATGTAGAACCAGTTTAGACTTGGTGAATCATTTTGCCCTTGTGTTGGTGGGCAGCATCCTGCTTGCTCATGTATGTGTGTATGTGTGTGTGTGTGTGTGTGTGTGGCTGGGGGAGTGCTGTCCTGCAAGGATCTGCATGCCTGTATTGGGTGAGGAGCATTGCTCATCTGGCACAGCCTGCTTGCTCAAGTTGGGGTGGTTGCTGCCTGTATAGAGAGGGCCTCCTCACTCATCTTGGGGCAGGGGATGCACCTTGTTGGTGTATTCTTGCTTGCTCGCGTCAGAGGAGGAAGGTCTACAAACTTGTATTCTACAGTGCTTTTTTACGTAAAAAGCTTTGGCTTTATCATGTATATACAAATTTCGAGTACAATTTATTTCCTATAACAATTTATAATTATTGTTTCACAGAATTTGGAAAAAAGTCTTCTTCTATTATATTTTCTTCAGCAATAATAATAATAGTCTTATGATTGTTCATGTGTCTCTTTTTGATTTATCATTTTCTAATTACATGCATCCTTTTATCTTCTTAATTCTGACTTTATTTTCAAAATGTCTTCTAATTTTAGCTTCTAATGTGGCTTTTATTATTCTGTTTTTATTTAAATTTTTGCTTCTATTTATCATCTGTCAAACCATCTCAATTTTTCTTTGGTTTCTTTGAGCTATTTTACCCTTACAGTCCCAGTTATTTTTATTTGGAACTTACTTTCTTTGAGAATTTGTTTCATAAAGTTCTTTGTAATGCCTCTTTGGTTTTTTAGTTTCAGCTAAGTTCTGGAAATTTTTTTTTTATAATCTTTCCTTTTTTTTTTTTTATAAAACCTCAGTATATTTTTATGCTTGCTCCTTTCTGACTACTGTTCATCTTCAAGTGAGGCTTCCTAAATCTGGGCCACCTTTTTGGCCAACAATGGAGTGAAAAGTTCTTATGGACAGCATGCTTATGTTTCCCTCAAATTCATAGGTTGAAACCCTCCCCTGTAATGTGATGTATTAGGAGGTGGGATCTTTGGATGGTACTTAGGATGAAATGTGGTCATGACAGTGGTGACTTCATGAATAGATTAGTGTCCCAATAGAGTTTGCTTCCTCTCTCTGCCCTGTAAGGACACAGAGAGAAGATGTCATCTCCGAGTCAGGAAGAAGGCCTTCATCAGACATGCAGTCTACAGGCACCTTGATCTTAGGCTCCTGAGACACTAAACCCATGAGAAAAATAAATGTTTAGGCCACTTGGTCTATGGTATTGTGTTATCACAACTCAAGCTAAGGCAGAAGTGGGAGGGAAGACCGAATCTTGGATTTCAGACTCAAATATTTTCCTCCTCAAACTCTTCTATCATCTTTCTGAGACAGCTACTCTGCCTTCTTAGTTTGCTTGTTCCTCTTTCTGGGGATGAGGTAGAGGCCCTTGTTGGTTGAAGGGAAGGCTTGACTGTCATAAGTCCTCTATGTGTGCTAATTATATTCTGCATATTTGACTTCAGTCCGTAGAACTGCAATTGCCACTTACTCTGTCTTTTGTTCCCTGTCATTTCCTTGGCCTGTCTACTCAGTTATGAGCCATTATTATTATTTTCAGAAGTATTCTTCTAGTTTAAGATTTGGATTTGTGGTGCATCTCCTGTTTCATTAGAGATGGTATTTTCTTCATATTTTTGTTGCTCTCTGTACTTTGGAGACTAGTAAGAAAAAAATGTATTTATCTACCTTTAATTGGAAATCCCCACACGAGTGGGTTATTGTTTTTTGCACTCTAAAGAAATCTCATGAAAAGTGATTTTGCAGCATTCCCAGTGACTCAATTGTGTGATAAACTTATCATAATGTAATTCCACTAGGATGACATTAAAGTCACTGAGAATACTAGGCGTTTCTAATTGCTAGGAACTAGTAATAGAGCTCATTCAAGAGCATATTCCCAAAACATTTATTATTGAACCATTAACTCATAAAATGGTGAGTTAGAATGTGTAAAAACAAAGTTAGGGATCAAGCTAGCAAGTTCTAATTTCAGCTTAATTAATTTCAATGTTATTTATTAGAAAATAAGGGAGCCGTTGAAGTCTTTAGCAGGGAAGACACTCGACTAGAACTCTGATTAAGAAAGATGAATTAGAAAGTGAAAAGAAGAAGGATTAATAAGAGGACACTAGCTAAGAGACTACTGGTGTCATTTGGGTGAGAGGTAATATTTTTGGTGGTTATATTTCTTACTGCATCAGAGTCACCATTCATGTATTAAAAACAGAATAAAAGGAGGGAAATAATCCTAATCTTTTGGCAAGCTCTAGTATATGAGGTATGATTAAAAATATGGTGTGTGTTTAAATAAAAAAAATTACACTAAAAGACATGTTGCCATTAATCCCCCTCAAAATACTTCTGTCTTCAAAACCAATTATCCCTTTATTCTTGCTATTTTCTGAAACAATTCTGGAAGTTCTTTTTTTGTGATTGTCTTTAGTTGTACTGTCATGACTGCCTTGTCCTGAATCAGTTCAAAATATTTCATGGTCATTTTGACTTTTTGGATTCATGATCATTTTGACTTTGGGGAAGAGACAGAAGTCTCATGGTGCTAGATGCAGTGAATAAAGCAGATGAGGACACATTGTAATGTTCTTACAAGCCCGACTTTACATTGAATAACACATGGCAGCAGTGTTCACTGTATTTTTGTAGCTCATAAAAACACTCAGGAAAGAGAACTTCCAGATCTGCTTCATGAAGTAGCAAGAATAATAGGATAAATGTGGTCAAAGTGAGGGGGAGTATTTTGAGAAGGATTAGTGGTAATTTTTCTTTCACTGTAATAAATTTCTAAAATTTAAACATTGAGTGTAGTTTTTCATCACCCCTTATAAATGACATTTCTCTCAGGGCTTTTTACTTGCCATTACTAAAATGCTATCATTAAAATAGTCAAAATTTTATCAAGTATCTGAAATACATGACATAGTACACTTATCAATGATGATTTCTACTTTGGAGATTAAAGAAGTAGAGCATTGATTTATCTTTAAGAAGCTTGCATTCTAAAGTGTGCTAGGCAGAATTAAGCTCCCCCAAATGTCCACATTTACTCCTCTGGAATCTGTGAATATGTTGCCTTGCATGGCAAATATATTTTGCAGATATGATTAAGGTTAAAGACCTTGAGGTGAGTATGACTAAAGCCTTCTAAAATCTGAGAACAGAAGAAAAATTAGGAGCATTTCAAGATGAAGAGAACACTAGATCTGGTCTTTTGGGGTTGAATACAATTTCCAAGAAGTGGATATAGGGCAGAGAAATCCCAGCCAGAGGGAATGAGATGAACAAAGGCAGGCAAGTGTGAAAATATGTACTGAGTTTGGAAAGAGGTAGATAGATCAGTATAATGGTATATGATTAACTTAGCATTCTTAAAACAGATAAACTGTTCTTTTTATTACTAATTTTTTTTCACAGCAAATCATGCTCTTTATTCTCAACACCATGAGTATTTAGCAAAGTAAATCTAGAAAGAACTCTTTTCCTTTCTTGTTTCAGTTCAGTCCTGCTAGAGAAATAAATAAAGAAGGCTTAGGGAGGTTAATCTATTGATGGAATGTGTGAAAAGAATATCTAGTTGGGACCAATGATATATGACTAAATCAAATTTATGACTAAGTCTGGATATTGTACCATTTACAAAATAATATGCCATATACACTTCTCTTTCTTACAAAAAACAGCACAAATGTAAGATGTTTTCATAATTCTCCCTCCCCAATGTCTTATTTTATTTTATTGATTTTTTATTTAAGTTTATTGGTGCAATTTAGGTATACACAATGATCACATTCATTATACGGAATTTTTATTTGTACATGATATGTCTTAATTCCTCCTTTTCTCCCCCCATTCCCATCCCCTCCTTTCAAACGCCCTTCCCCTCTCTGTTCACAAAGCTCTGTTTTCATTTTATCCTTTTTTTCTGATTTTTTTCTTTCCTTTCCTTCCTTTTCTTCTCCCCCCCCCCAGTTCCCTTTTCCTTTTGAACAGTTCCTCTCTATTTCATAGTATCCATTGTACATTTTGGTTCTTATCTGTAATTTCAGTTTCTCACACCAGAGAGACAATGTGATATTTATACATGTGTGTCCGATTTATTTCACTTATGATTATTGTCTCAAGATCCATTCATTTAGCTATAAATGTCTGTTTTGTCCTTCTTTATGCGTAATACTCCATTATATTAAAAAAAACATATTTTTTATCCATTCATCAGTTGATGGGCATTTGGGTTGCTTCCAAGATTTACCTATTACAAACTGTGCCACTATAAACATGGGTGTGCATATATCTCTATGGTATGATGCTTTTAATTCTTCTGGGAAGATACCCAGAAGGGGAATAGCTGGAGGCTCTAATCCTAGTTTTCTGAGGAATCTCCACACTGATTTCCACAGTTGCACCAGCCTATACTCCTACCAACAGTGGAGAAGTGTTCCTTTTTCCTAACAGCCCCGTAAGCATTTATTATTAGCTGTTTTCTTGATAATAGTCATTCTTTCTGGAATGAGATGGAATCTCAGCATTGTTTTAATTTGCATTTCTCAAGTGACCAGTGATGTTGAACATTTTTTCATGTATTTATTTGCTGTTTGTACTTCTTCTGAGAAGTGTCTATTCATCTCAGATGCCCATTTTTGGATTTGGTCTTTGTATTTGAAGGATCTCATTCTATGCAACAGACTAGAAGATGCAGAAACAACTCCAAATGCACTCAGCCACCTGATTTTTGACAAAGGGGCCAAACACATTCACTGGAAGAAGGATAGCCTTTTTAGTAAATGGTGTTGAAAAACTGGCTTTCCACTTGCCAAAGGCTAAAACTAAACCCATGTCGAGCACCACACACTAAACTAAAATCAAAATGGATCTAAGATCTAAATATTAAAACAGAAACACTAACTCTGCTGGAAGAGAGAATAAGTAGGACTCTGGAAGACATAAGAATAGACAAAAACTTTATGAACAAAACCTCGATTGCACATGAAATATCACAACAAATCAACAACTGAGATCTTATCTTATTAAAAAGCTTTTTGCACAGCAAAAGAAATCACCAACACAGTGAAGAGACAACCCACAGTGTGGGAAAAAAATGTTGTCAGCTGTTCTTCAGACAAAGAACTAATATCCGGAACATGTATTAAATATTTTTATTGATCATAAATGTATAAAATATCAAAATGTGAAGAAACAGAGAAATTAACTTGGAGCCAGACTGAAAAGATTTTTATTATCAGGCAGTTCTATTGTCTTTATTTATCATGTATTTAAAACTATGTATATACCCATATTATTGGGTCAAAATTTCTTTAAAGAGGAGGAAGACTTTGATGAGAGAATATTTAAGAGTCCACTGAAACTGTCTAGATGAGATAGTGGCATCCATATGCATAAAATACAATACCAATTTGCCAGTGAATTTTTCCATCCATTTTTCATGATCTTTATTTCCAAAACTCCTGTAGTTGAATTTCTCAACCATCTTGTAGACCTTTGTACATATATAATACGCAAGACAGATATGCTTAACATAAAATCGTATTTACAAGCAATTTAATTAACTTGAATATATTACTTAAATAGGTGGCAAATGGTGATGGTAAATACCTAAACTCCATGCTGACTGACATATGCTTGGTTCCTGACGTGGCCATGTGAAACATGGTAGAACCTTTAAGAGATGAGCCTTGGGATGGGGACTGTAGCTCAGTGGTAGAGTGCTTTCCTGGTTTGTTGGAGTCCCTGGGTTTGATCCCCAAACTTGGATGGAGTGGGTGGGCTTAGTGAAATGTGGTTAGATCATCAGTGACATTGCTTTTGGGGGGATTAATGTAGCTCTTTTGAGATCCCAGGTAGTTCCTGAGAGAAGAAGGCAGAAGAAATAGGAAGCTTAACTCCTGAATTACTTTTAAATACTGTCTTGACATGTGACCATTTTCTCCCTCTTGTATGTGCTCTGCGAGCACCATGATGCCAACCACCAGATTGCGATGTAGCTAAAAAGTCCTTACCAGAGGCTGCTTGATCTTGGACTTTCAGTTTTCCAACCTGTGGATAGATTCTTTTTCTTTATAAAGTACTCAGCATCAGGTATTTTGTTATAGCAACAACAACAACAAAAGAAAATGTAGTCATAGGTAGCTTTGCTCATTATTTTTGACAATCTTTCTTTCTATTGGTAAAAAGTCTTGCTGATTCACAGAGGGTGTCCTCTTTTTGGTAGATCTCAGCCACTGTAAGCTACTGTTCTTCTTCCTCTAGGACCCAGTGCCCTTTGGCCCGGGGTATGGTAATTTCGTGAACTATTCTGTAGTGGTCTATCTTATCCAGATTTGGTTTACCTACTTGAATTACTTTACGAAAATGGTAACTAGCAACAAAATAGTACACTTTCAGGATAATGCAGAGATTCTGGGAATGGGAAGGAATGGTAGTTGGGACCCTTGGCGTATGCAAACATTTGCTCTCCACCTTCTGTCATTTGACGCTAGAATTAAAAGTCCCCACCATGAGCTACATATATCAATTATATGTGTGTTTTAATATCATATGAAAATTTCTTCAAGTTAACCCAGAGAGGGAAGGTAGAGGGGGGAAAACCAAAGTACTCCTTCTCTATTCCAAGTTTATGGGCATGGGCAGTAATGAAAATGTCATCTTTGTGAATGAAGAAACTGATTTTCTCCCATATGGGTATGCTCTGGGAATGCTTCAATACTTCCAAGAAGGTTTTACCCTGATATATTTCTTCTTAGGGTTGCTATCTCAGCTTTACACATAAGAAAAGTTTTTAATTTAGGAAAATTTATGCTGGGAGCTTTTGGAAACTGGAGCTTTGTAGGAGTTCTTTCCCTCCTCTCATAATTCTCAACAGAATCTCTCCTCTGCAATGTTATGTGACTCCCCATCTGGCCATATTCATAAGCTATACTTCTCATAGAACTTTGATAAAATGCATCAGCTTCCTTGGAATTAGATTAGCCTCTCGATCTGAGAATTTCTTGGCTCTTCCTGCTGACAGGAGATGAAAGTCTCATAAATAAAAATGCTGCTTTGTTCACTTCTGTGTTGTAATGTGCCCTGTGAAAAAGGAATACAATTAGGACTAAACATCTCTTCATTCAATGTTACAGATATTCCCTTTTTACATGGCTTGACACTAAACCCCTCTTTTCCAGAGGTATCTACTGTGAAGATTTTATTATAGCACTGGAAAATTAAATGGAACTTTTAAAACCAGCACTTGCTTTTTCTAACTATTCCAGAATTCTCAGTTAAGGATGTGAGTTCTTTGTGCTTCATTATCAATTATCATTATTCTAAATAAAGTAGTAATGAATTATTTTTTATCTCAGAATTTCATGTCCAAAAGTAAACAATAATAATTGGTAGCCTCTTCTGAATAAAATACCATGATGAAATCTGCAGAAATTAGATTGAAAGTAGGCATTTAGACTTATATTTTTATTTATCATACATTAATAAATTGTAGATGATATTTAAGCTCATGTGAGAATTCTGGGACACAAGAGTCAGCCTTAGGATCCACCTAACTTGAGGTGTAACTGAGTATAAGATGAGACAACATGATTCTGAGGTAACTTTCCTGTTGCATTATAGTTGTTTGAGGCAGATCAGCTTCTTGTTATGTTAATATAAGGATACAATTTTATTGGTCATAATAGTTTGTTATTTAAGTGTAAGGTAGTATTTGGGAGAAGACTATGTCTGTAAGATCAATATCTTTGAGTTTATCTCAAAGTTATAGAGTTTAAGGGAAGGAAAAAGAAGTACATAGTATTGAACACAGAAAGCATCACAAGGAAAAATAGCAGGTTTTGTCTAGGGTGTTGCTTTTTGTGACCTAGAACAAAAATCTATAATTGGGGAATGAGGATGAATAGTCTAGTGATAGTCAAACTTAAAAAAAAAGCTGATGAAGAATACACGGAAGTGGCACAAAAATAAATTTTGTATCACTGAAGAATTTTAAAGTTTCTTAGCTACAGATAATATGGAACTCTGAAGTTTGTTTTGAAAATAAAGTTTTAAATGTGATATTTCACTCATTCATATTCTTACGACTGACATCTCTTCCAATCTACTCTCCACTTTTTTGAATACCGACATGTCTTTCCTTTGAAAAAAAATTAAAGCACATTTTAACAGTAAATTGTGTATTTTCTAAAGTATGGAGAAATTTATAATGAATATGAAGACTTCCTAAAGTTGAACTCTATTTCAGGGAAGAACAATTCCTTCAAAAATGGTTAAAATTTCAGGCCACTTTTGATCAACAATTTATGCCTGAATATACTTCCTCATGATAGAAAACCAAGAGTGAGTTTACTTAAAATATTAGCTAAGATTTCAGAAAACTGTCAGGTCATCATGTTTTTATTATGAGAATGGATCCTAACTGTGACGGGAAAAATAAGACAGGAGCCATATGGAATTTTATCCATTTGCTGCCAAGAAATTGTCTTCCTTTTTAAAAGCCAGAGACATGAAGAATTTAAGCCATTATACACAATGATGCATTTGGTTGAGCAGTATTGATTGGAAAGATGTAACAAGAATTTTGTTTTTTAAAAATTATGTAAATGTACTGGTTGTGAATTGAATTACTTAAGTGGGTTTTCTCATCGAGTTTTTTTTTCAACATTTCTCTGGTTTTAAATTCCCATTGATAAGCATCCTACATGTTGGTTCTTTGTCAACTTTTACAGGATTGTGTGTGCATGTGTGTGTGGGAGGTGGTTTAAACTGGAGAAAGCAGAAGTGATTTTAGATTTTTTAAGATATTTGACATGTAAAATTATGAGTAAATAATTTGTTCTAGGACATTACATTGGTCTGAAATCCAGCACGAACCTGAGTAATACAACAAAAACACTAACTCTTTTTGAGTTTAATGAAAATTATAGATTTATGAACAGAGGGAGAAGTGGGTAACAGCCCCATGTGAGATGGTGGTGCTTACAGTGTGATAAGGTTAAGGAGGAAGAAGCCAGGCAAGAGGGCTCAGCCTTAGCTCTGAGGAGGATGTGTTTTCTCTTGTTACAAAATTGAGGTTGAAAAGAACACATTGAACAACTCATAATCTTTCTCAGAACTGATTAGGTGTCATTCAACCTAGTTCATAGTTGGCTTGTTCGTTTATGGTTATGTTTTTATTTTATTGAGGTATAATGTACCTCCAGAAAAGTGTACCTGTCATAATCATGCAGGTATTTTCTGGTTGGAAGTTGCTTTATTGAGGGAGCCAAGACTCAAAGAAAAGTAAGGAAAGTCTTAGCTGGGTAGGGAAGTGTGGGATTTTAAGAAACAGAACAGATGTCCTACAAGTGCATAGTAAAGTAAAATAAACAAAACTTTAATTTTTCAGTGTTACCTATATAGTATTTTGTTTGAAAGCTTGAATTTCATAGTATCACCTGGTTGTGGCCATTAATGTGCTGTGGCTCCCTCTTGCTGTCACTCCGACCTTTGTAGGTGTTTGAGAATCTATCACTCATTTTGATGGCATTTTTCTTCACAGTAGTGGTCCATGTCCTTTCTCCTATCATCAAACAGATTAAGGATGAACACTCTTCCCATTTGTCTTACAATTGTTTCTTTAGACTATGCTACTGGGTCTCATTCTTTGTTTCTTATGGAGACATTTATGTTAAAACATTTATTTAGTTCCCTCTTTCAGGTTCTCTATGTCTCTCTCTATGTCAGATTCTCAGGGGTGTGCAGTTTGACTTATGAGAACTTTATCAATATTGTATAATTCAGCACCACAAATGATCTCTTGCAGCATGCAGTTGCAAATGATCCCAAATGATATGGAGCTCTTGATACTCTGGTTCCTTAGGCTGAGTTCCTGACCCATGCAATGAGAACAAATGTGAGATAGATTAGCTCTCCATGCTTCCCCAAGGTAGACCCTCCATAGCAACAAAAGAAAAATGAAGTGATAAAAATAGTTGAAGGATAAGTTTGCTGTACTTTTTTTCTTCCAAATTGAATTCTTTCTCTCCCTCCTCCCCCGTTAGTGGGTATATGAATGAATGTGTAATTTGTGGGAGTGACTCACACATCCTGATGTAGAATTTTATAGAAATGAATGTCAGTGAGATTTTGTTTTTCATACATAAGACCACATCTAAGAAAAAGGGAAGCACTCCTTGACTGTTGACTGGCTTTCACCACTTCTTATTGTGAGAAAGGAAATATCAGTATCTTAAAAAGAAATTGTCAGATCAGTCTGTTTGGACTTTTCTGATTTTAAAATTCTTTATAAAACTTGTCAGACACATTATGCAACAGAAACAAGTAGGCTGAAACATCTCAGAGTACTGCAGAAATTTCTTTGTTTTCCTGAGCATGAAAGAAAGAAGTGAAATCCATTCTGGGGTACTCCTAGCTGTTAGTTGTTGTGCATGTTGGGTGTAGTTATTGCTGTTTAGGAACTACTTTTCTGACTTACAGAGAAACAAACTGGACTATCCCATGTACTCAGAAGTAAAATAAGTGGTGAGGCAAAGGTGACCAATGAACCAATAGTTGGGTCATTTCAGACCTAAATAGACTTTCTGCTGAGGTGACCTAAGGTTGCCCTAATTCTTCCTTTGTTCCAGGCATATAGATCCATTCTTAGAAATGTGGTGAGAGGTTAACATGTCAGGCTGTAACATTATTTTATGCTTGGAATAACTAAAGGTGTTTTAGAAAATCAATATTTCCTATCTAGTGGGACTCTATGGAAGTACAGGATCATTGTCTCTGGGGAAAATGTTTCTCTGAAGATGAACATGATTTCATTAGCTCTTTCTGCTAAGAAGATGATGGATAAACCCAGTTATTTGCTGCTTTTCTTATTATAGGTTTTATCCATTTCTTTTCATTGTAGAAGAGTATGGGTGCCTGAATGTGATTACTGAGATTTGTCATTTTTAGTAGCACAGGGAGTCACCCTGAAATAAACTGAAGGCATCTGCTTTCAACACTCACATCGGTAAAACCACAACTGAGATGGAAATGTGCTAACTTTCAAAGATCAGACACTACTGGATTTAAAAATTATTGCTATGAATGTTAAAATATTTTTCCCCAGTCTCACAAAGGTGTGTGTGTGTGTGTGTTGACTCAGGTGAATTTCTCCTACTCAAGAACTCTTAATTCAAGAATTTTGTATTTGAACTTTTACATTTTTGATTAGACTATGATGCAGAACTCAGTTGTTATAAAACAAACTGCAAATTTTATCTACATAATTAATGTAAAATGAAAAACCCAGCTAAGTAGCCTGTTAACACACAAATGCACACTCACACACATATACACACTGCTCTCAGAAATTAAAACATATGTACTTCTATTTTTGTGAAATATTTGTACTTTAAATCATTTTTAAGAAAAACATGATCTTTTACTTTCCCATTCAAAATCTGCCTTATGAATAATTGTGCTTTTTAAAAGATGTGACACACTTGTTTGAAAGCAAATGAAATAAAATAACATAAAAGTAAAACACACCCAACTATTTCTTCCTGTTAGTAAACAGCGTCTGTGGTAGAAGTGGCCCTGGAGAGGAGACCAGTTCTGTGGGATGGAGGTGATGCCAATTAACCCTCCTTAGCCTTTGTTTCCTCACCTACAAAATTAGTACAATAGAGAAATAACCTCTATGGCCTGCTCCTGTCCTTTCTTCCAGCCCTGAACACTATATTTTGCTTTTCTCTGCTAGATGCATACCACTTTCTAACATTTCCTTGGGAATGATACTTTCAGCATCATTTTCAAATAGTATTTAGGAAAGAGAAAACTCCAAGGCAGCAGAACTAGTATTTTCAAATTTTAAGGCTCAATTGAGAGGAAAGGGTATAAATTCCACTTGACTACAACTTAGCACATTATACACACCTCCACTAGAGAAGGGATTGACATTAAAAAGATTTTCCCATCTTTAATGTTTGTGGTTGAGAGTCTTGATTGTATAATATTTTGACTGCACTTCATATTTCGTCCAGTGTCTCCATCTATGTCCATGGAAAGCTCTCTAATACAGCAGCTGTGCCATCTGCTTCAAATATTATTTCAGCCCTTGCTGTTTTGGGATAAATTTCATAAAGTGTATTGCATACACACACATTTAATTGAACAAATGAGAATCTTTTCCCATTTCAAAAAACTTCCTAAATGACAAGAAGTGTCCAATTTCCATTCAAATGGTTACTCCGGGGCTTTAAAATGTGTGAATTCATCTAACAGAGGCTGGTGGTGTGTTTTGAGGCAGATGGCTTGATTCTGAGAAGAAAAAAAAGTAAGTGGATTTTACTATCAATCTTGCTTTTTTTTTGGCAAAAGACTGACATAATAAAGATGTGTGTATTACTGAGAATGCTTTTTAATAATGATTCTACCTTATGTTTTCCCTCAAGAATATGGTTAACTGACTAGGAAAATCTATTTAGAGATTTTATGTTTATCCATAATGATCAGTTTAGGGAAAAAAAAAATAAAAAGAGAAGAAGCCCACTAACAGAATTGCTGAAATACAAAAGGAAACTAATGCTCTCCAACTTTTTAAAAGAGTCCAAGAGGGAAGAAATGCCAGAGTTTATTGATGCTTCTGCTGCTAAATTGAAGATTTCTGAGAGGAGGAGAAGGAATTCTCACATCTCATGAGAATGTCTTTTGAAGAATATCTTCAGTAGCCTTTATAGATGTTATGAGATATCATGTCCAGTGCACTTTCTATATTTAAGATTAGTAGTTTTAAAAATGAGTTACTAGAATTATTCTGTTACTATTGCTGTATACTCTTGAAATTAGGCTCATGTTGACACATGACAAAATTATGTCCAAAATATTATGACCTAAGGATTCTTTTTCCAATTATAGTTTGCAAAAATGACTGAACTCAAGGTTAGTTCCTGATTACTTAAAACAAAACATGTGCCTCATCCTTCTGGAAAATGAATTTTCAGGAAGCTAAGCCTCAGCCATTCAGCTCACCACTTCTTTTGGCACAAATTACTGGTTTAGTCAGAGCATATGATCTAAATTGTCCCCATTAGTCTAGAAAAGTGCATTGATAATTGGGAGAAAAGGACTTTCTTTCCTCAGCAGAACACAAACTCAGAAATATTTAGCCTTTATTGTTGCTGACAATTTCCTGGGAGCATAAGGAGACCCAATTTTTGGATGAGGTGAACAATGCTGATAATAAGATACACAGTAGAAAGAACCTATGTCTTTGACAACCTAATTGAGGTTTTGGATCCACTGCCCTGCAGTTCATTATGCCTCTGTCTTCTTATTATTTACAGAGCAATTTTTATTGCATATTCCAGTTTGAGTCAGGTATTTGGACCCAACAGATACAATCAAGTATGTGGCTTAAGGTAAGGGAGTACTAGGCTCCCACATTTATGTCATAAGACTATATAATCAAGGGTAGACGATCCTATCTCACTTTCCAAACACAATTGCCTTATTTTGATGTGCAAAAGATTGGCTGGAAAAAACTAATACTGCACATAATGACTTAATTAAAGTGTGTATTGGTGTTATTATGTAACCTAAGATTCCATGTATTCTGTTATTGGGGGAAGATGACTGTATTTTCACTGAGATGTTGGTTCTCAAAGCATAGTCCCCAAACAGTCTAGATAGCTGGTCTCCTTTTTGACATATAAAAAAAGTACAAATAGTCATTTCTGTCCTCACAAAAAGTAAAAGAACCCTGAACAAATGGAGAAATCAACAACTCTTCTTGAGAGTGCTCATACACTGTATGCCTGCCTTCCTTTTACTCTCCTATCCGGTGATGATAAAGGTTTTCTTTTTTTTTTTTTTTTTTTTTTTTTTTTTTTGTGGGTACCGGGGGGACGACCTCAGGACCTCGCGCGCCAACAGGCACCCGTGCCGCTGAGCGATATCACCGGCCCCTTTTTCGTATGTGGGATCCGGGAGTCGAACTCGGGCCTTCGCGCTTGCAAGGCAGGCGCTTAAGCCGCTGAGCCGTCTCACCGGCCCATGATAAAGGTTTTCTGTCAAGCCCAGGGAGAATTGTAGTCTGCTCTACTTGAAGAGGCCTCCTAATTTCACACAGAAAAAAGGTGACGTCTGAGGTGTGATGATAATTTACCTCATTTATTCATTTGTTCAAAAATAGCTTACAGAGAACTTTTTGTGATCAGACATTGTTTAAGAATGGCAGAAATCTAGTTAAAGGAATCTGTCTTGAGCTCCTATGTTAGGCTTCGTTTTCAATCTTGCTTTCAGCTTGGGCATAAGTCTGGGTCCAGCAGACCCATCCCTTACTTTTCT
Organism: Erethizon dorsatum; assembly: GCA_028451465.1. Lineage (NCBI taxonomy): Eukaryota > Metazoa > Chordata > Mammalia > Rodentia > Erethizontidae > Erethizon > Erethizon dorsatum. The sequence goes on along the minus strand of CM051831.1, from coordinate 78,567,369 downwards.
ACTGTAAATTTGTATTTTAGCGTTATCGTAGCCAGCTGTGAGTCTCAGTATCTTTCCCTGAGGGACACAGGAAGCAATCTCTGTACTTACCCAGTTGGTATGACAAATGGCAAGGAGTGTGCACGTGTGCAAAACTGTCAAAATGGGATTTGCACCCACCTTTATGCTCTAATTGGTTTTGTATATGTTTACCCTAGCATCACAGAGAGTCCAATAGACCCACACCACTCCAGGACTTGTTAGAAGAAATGTTTTCTTTTGATTTTTCTGGGAGAAGTAACCCAATCTGGCACATGAAAAACCAGATTTGCAAGTTTTGGAGGAGGTCAAAAGTGAATCATCAGATTATTTATGCATGGATGATGAAGATGATCCATTATGTTAAAATATATGCTTGGGCCAGTGAGATAGCTCAGCAGCATAAGCACCTGCTTAGTGAGCATGAGGTCCTGAGTTCAACTCCCGGTACCCACATATGAAAAAGGGCCGGTGATATCACTCAGCGGCATGCATGCCTGCTGGCACACGAGGTCCTGAGTTCAAACCCCAGTACCCACACAAAAAAATAAATAAAATGTATGCTTTTAAAACAGGAGAGTAATGTGGGTGTATGATGATGATGATGATGACGATGACTTTGACGGTGGCCATGTGAGCCAAAGTTCCTGTGACAGTGAAATGGAGCAAGAATTGACTGATACAGACACAGGGAAGCAGACCTCCTTGATTCAGATGACAAAGGAAACAGTAGTGTGAATACGTATTTGATTAGTCAAAATGTTGCAAAATGGCCATGCAACCAAATGGAATGATCCAATGTTAGAATGAGGTCTGAAAATATAGTGAAGGTCTTAGCAGGGGGGAAATGTATTGGACAGAATGCCAGCACTGCCATTCAGTGTTGGAAATTGTAACAGACAAAATGCTATAAGATGCTGTAAAATATACAAAGGCTGAAATTCAAGTAAAACATTCTGTATTCATATAGCCATATTCAAAAATGTATTTATTACGATACCTCACTAGCTGAACTGAAAGCATTCATAGGTCTGCTGTACTTAGCACAGATTTCTCATGGTGATCACAGGAAAGTAAAATACTTTTGTAAAAGTAATAGGTCAAAATATGGCATAAAATTTTATGCCTTTGTAGATGTGAAGACTTATTCTTTCAATTTAGACATTTGTCCTGGAATTCAGTCATCATGTCCTTATTCATATAGTAATAAACCAAATGATGTTGTGAACAGACTTGTTGCTCCCATCTCCCAAACTAATGGAATGTGACATTCAACAATTTTGTTTTACCAGTTCCCAATTGATGTTGCATTTGCTAGCAGAGCACAAGTTGACCAGTGCAGGAATTGTACACAGGAACAAAGCAGAATTCCAAATGAAATATTGCAGTTTCAAAACAGAGAATTGTATAGTACAATCTTTGGATTTCAGAAAGATATAACATTGGCCTCATATATGGCAAAACCTATCAAGGAAAGCCTCAAAAAAATGGAAGACTGAGATGGAAAATTTCAACGACAAAACCAAACGTGGAGTAGATGTTGTTGATGAGTTATGCAGCAACTATGGACATCACTTGAAACACCAAGCATTGGCCAATGGTTTGTTTTATTTAATCTTAACCATAACATAAGTAGTTTGATAGTTTACAAAGAAAATAACAAGTGCAAAATATCATGGAGAAATTTTCTTACACGATTGGGACTAGAGCTCGCAAGAGATCATTTACAGCAGAGGAAAAACAAAATATTTCCACCCAGGGATGTAAAAAAAAATTGTGGAGCACATTGATGAGCTGATATATGAACAGGCAAGCGCAACATCACAAAGACCTACTATGACAACAAGAAAACAAAAAAGATGTCAACTGTGCCCTACAAGAAAGTACAGGAAAACAAAACATACATATTATTAGTGCAAGCAATACTTGATATGTATGGAACATGCAGTTGTCATGTGTGAAAACTGCCTTGTGTGTGATAGTTGAAGCAAAGTTTATTTCTGTGGTAGACTTTTGATTGAGTTTACACTGTAGTTCACATAAGTTTTAATTTTTGATGTTATTTTTTAGGTTTTGTAAGCAAGTAAACAACTGATGTGAAAACATTGATGTCTATTCTAAGCACTCATGTATTTGATATTGTATTCTACTGACATCTTATTTCCTTGCTAAGTGCATGTTGTACATTATAGGAGGAAGCTCCTGGAAAATTAGGAAGAGAAGGACAAGACTGCCACATAGGAAAGGAAAGCTAAGCACATGTGCTGCTGGTGTAAATGAGATGTGTGCTTGGAACATGCAGTGGTCATGCATGAAGACTACCTTGGATGTAACTATTGAAGCAGAGATTATTTGTGTTGTAGAGTTCTACTGGTATTTTCATTGTTCATATGGGAATTTATTTCTGATGTTATCTTTTAGGTTTTGTAAAGAAGTACACAGCTGATGTGAAATGTTGATATCTATTCTAAATGCACAATACATATTAAGAATTTAATTATTTTATTGATATTTTATGTTCCTGTTAAGTACACACTATATAATAAGAACCTCCTGACAAAACAACAAGACCACTGAGATGTCAAGTACATCTTACAAAAAGGCCAGAAAAGCACAGGACATGTGCCGTCAGTGCAAGCAATGAGTATGTATGGAATGTGCTGTTTTCATATGTGTAGACTGCCTTAGGAGTGATAATTGAAGTAAAGATTATTTATTGTGTTTATTTTTAAATTTTTTTTTATTTTTATTTTTGTGGGTACCGGGGGGTCGACCTCAGGACCTTGCGCGCCAGCAGGCGCCTGTGCCACTGAGCGATATCACCGGCCCTTTTTTTTTTTCGTCTGTGGGTTCTGGGAGTCGAACTCGGGCCCTCGTGCTTGCCGGGCAGGCGCTTAAGCCGCTGAGCCATCTCACCGGCCCAAGATTATTTATTTTGTATAGTGCTACTGGTATTTTCACTAGTTCATGTAGGAATCTATTTCTTTTCTTTCTTTTTTTTTTTTTTTTTAATGTGGGTACCGGGAGTCAACCTCAGGACCTCGCGCTTGCCGGCAAGTGCTTGTGCTGCTGAGCGATATCACCGGCCCTTTTTTTGTATGTGGGTACTGGGAGTTGAACTCAGGACCTCACACTTGCCAGGCAGGCGCTTATGCCACTGAGCTGTCTCACCAGCCCAGGAATCTATTTCCGATGTTATTTTTTAGACCGTACACCAAAACCAGTCGATGTCAAAAATTTTGATGCTTTTTTATAAACACTCAATAAATATTACCTCTTTTTTTTTGTGGGTACCAGAAATTGAACTCAGGACCTTGCACTTGCAAGGTAGGCACTGCATCACTGAGCTATATCTCTGACCCGCTCGATAAATATTAAAAACTCAATACTTTATTTTTGTGATATTTTTCCTATTAAGTACTCATTGTTTAATATAAGAAAACTCATAAAATTAAAGTGAATAATTCATCAATAGAAATATGCTAAAGAATAAATGTGGGTCTGATAGGCCCACATTTATGCACTTTGATGACAAAATTAGTCTCATGCTCCAAGGGCTACAATGATATTTGAATGAAAACAAATGAGAGAAACTAAATCAATATAAGCCATATAATAAAAGTAATTAGGAAAGTAAAAAGGAAGAAAGAAAATAAGAAAGAGAAAAGGTCTTTGGGGAACGAAGTGCTTTGTTGATGGGTAAACACACACGTTTTCTTTTCAGTGCTCCACATTCTATTGGGATAAAAAGATGAGGATAACCCCAAAGGATAAATATGAAGAATGATACCAACAGAAGCAAAAAAATCTGGAATATATAAGGCAGAAATTGGCTTGTTGGAGTCACAAAATAAAATCAATAATGATAGTTAATACAAATGACAGATGGAGTAGTAATGGAGGAAGAAAGAGATTTATCTTTTGTAAATAAAGCTTGAGAAAACTCAAAGATCAAAATCATTAGGAACTAGGGCCAGGACTCTTATTTGGGACATGTAGTAGGAAGACTAGTGAAACTAGGCACCTGGAAGAATCATTTCCATCCATTTCTTCTTCTTTTTTTTTTTTTGTGGGTACCAGGGGTTGACCTCAGGACCTCGCATGCCAGCAGGCGCCCGTGCTGCTGAGCGATATCACCGGCCCTTTTTACGTATGTGGGTTCCAGGAGTCGAACTCAGGCCCTCGCGCTTGCCAGGCAGGTGCTTATGCCGCTGAGCCATCTCACGGGCCCAAGCAGCTGTCCATTTCTAATAGAAGTGGCACAAATTGTTTGAGAGGTAACAAAGGGGATGGTGGGTTCCGACACAGGGAATAAACAGGAGACATTAAATGCAAGTATTGGAACTATAAAAGTTCAGTGCTTGCTGGGAGTAATATTGGCTGTCAACAGGAATAAATTTTCCCACTTCTTAAAGGCAAGCTCCAGTCTGCTCATTAGGGATTACATATTTGTGTCCCCTAAAATTCACATGTTGAAGCTCTACATCTCAGTGGGAAGGATTAAGAGGTGGAGTATTTTTTTTTTTTTTTTTAATGTGGGTACCGGGAGTCGACCTTAGGACTTTGTGCTTGTGAGCAGGCGCTTATGTCGCTGAGTGATATCACCGGCCCTTTTTTCCCTTTATGTGGGTTCTGGGAGTTGAACTCAGGACTTCGCGCTTGCCAGGCAGGTGCTTATGCCGCTGAGCTATCTCACTGGCCCAAGAGGTAGAGTTTTGAGGAGGTAGTTAAGTCATGAGACTAGAATAATTATGATCAGGTTAGTGTCCTTATAGGAAGACATAAGGAGACTTGTTTCATCTGTTTCTGGTTTCTTCCATGTGAAGACACTTCAAGAAGATGTCCTTCTGCAAATCAGGTAGCCAACCCTCACCAGACACCAGATCTGCTGCACTTTAATCATGGACTTTCTTAACTCTGGAAATGGGAAAAATAATTTTTGTTGTTTAAATAAGCTAGTTGATGGTAATTTGTTATAGCATCCCAAATGGACTGAAATACCAGCCAGCTCACTCATTATAGCCATGGCTTCTGTCATTTCTGATCAGATTCACTACCAAGAGAACTGTGAATTTCACGTTGGCCACCAGTATTGTTCATCTTAAACCCTCACTTATAAGTATAAATGAACAACTAAGAATTTCCATGTATTTAAGGAAATAATTGCATAAAAGTGAAGTTAGCTGGAGTAATTCTTGAGGAAACTGAGTTACTGGAGAAATACAGAAAAGCTTATTAAGACTTTAATATCCTATAAAGATTTGAGGGACACTGCAGTCATGTAGTTAGAGTATATTACTGGTGAAAGGATAAATATAAGAGAGAATTCATAGAATTTTGATTAAAAAATCCCATAAAATTATTGCAATAAATATAACAAGTATTTGATAATGTAGAATATAAAGTTCTTCATTTCTAAAATCTTTATCATTAGATAGCAAGATCAGTCACCTAGGAGCTATTTTTGGTTCAGAAAAGGCCCACCTGAATGGACAAAATTAAATTATTTCCTAGAAGAAAGCAGATAATATGGCTTTAATCTGAGTTTGGAATGCTGAGTTCGTTACTGAAATAGATGGGGATTTTTACCTACGGAAGAAGGGATTTTCTATGAGGGTCAACCTTTCTCTTCTGGGATTCAAAGTTGTTGGCACCTCTCTGACTGACAAGGGCTGTGAAAAGCCCTGAGATATAAAGGGCAGCAAGTTTTTCTAAGAGGAACTCACCATGGGAGAAGATAGAATCTGGACATGTTAGTAAGGGTCAACATTAAATTCAAAGTTTAATTTGGGAAAGCTGGATATGGCATATTATGTAGTGGGGACTAGAAATACCTGTAAATCTAGGCACTGTGGAAAGTTTGTCATAGTAGTAAATGATGAAAAACTTGAATGTTAGCTGGAAGATCTATATTCTTGGAGCTTAAGATGAGGGCATCAACCTCTTCAGGCAAAATTGTAGTGATGGACAAAGTACAGGAATAGTTTGCAACAATGTCCCTGTATGTTAGAGACAGAAAAATGCTATTAAACAGACTTATCACATTCAAACTTTTTAATCAACTGGTGGACAAAATGACAAAGGCTTTAGACTGGAGCAAACCCTGTGGATTCTTGTAAAATGTAGAGAGAGGAAGGAATATCCAGAAAGGAATGCTAATTTAATTTGGTGTCAGCTGAAGAGCAATTGAAAAATACCAAAATGTGACTAAAGTCATTCTCTAGAACTGCTAAAATAAATCATCTGAATTACCTAAAAATCAATTGCAAAAATCAGAACAGAAATAAATGAAATAGAGACTAGAAAAACAATAGAAAAGATCAATGAAATTAAGGCTTGGGTTTTTGAAAAAAGTTGACAAGGCTTTAGCTAGACTAAAAAAATATTTAAGATGCAAATAAATAAAGTTATAAAGGAAATAGGAGACATTACAACTGATATCATAAAATTACAAAAAGATTGAAACAAAAACAAAAACAAAAACAAAAAAACAACTATGGCCAGGTGCGGTAGCACACCAATGTAATCTTAGCACCCAGGAGGCTGAGGCAGGAGAACTGACATTTTAAGGCCAGTCTGAATACCTGAATACAGAGCTAAGCCACAGAGAGAGAGAGAGAGAGAAAGAGAGTGAGAGTGAGAGAGAGAAACAGACAGATACACACACACACACACACACAGAGAAAACTATGAAAAATTAGAATAATTACATAATATTAAATTACATAACCTAGAAACAGATAAATTCTTAGAAACATATAACTTACCAAGACTGAATCATGAAGATACAGAAAAATCAGGAGACATCAATAATAAGTAAGGAGTTGAATAAATAATCAAAATTGCCCAACAAGAAAAGCCCAGGACTGGATGGAACCACTGGTGAATTCTACCAAATATTTAAGAAAAATTAATGCCAATCCTTCTCAAACGCCCCCAAAATTTGAAGAGGAGGAAAAATGTTCAAATTCATTTTACCTGGTGAGCATTACACCAATACCAAGGCCAAATACATAAACTGAAGAAAAAGAAAACTTTGGGACAATAGGAAAACTGGAGTATAATGGATGAGACTGGAAACCCAATTGGTTTCACTGATGATCATGTGAAGAGGTTTTTGTAGAATGTAGTGCAAAAAGACAGAAATGTCAATTGTGAATGAAACTTAGAAGGATGCAATTTATAAGAAATACATGTCAGATGTTCAGAAACCCCAATATCAATGTAATAAAACTCACATAATGAGAAACTACAGAGAACAGAAAGAATGACATGACTAAAGTAATAATAGAGATTTTTCATGAGCTGAGAATAGATATTAGTCTTTTGATTAAAAGGATTTAGAATACAGAATAGCAATATTGCAAAAAGGAACTAAAAATATCAGAATAAGACTAATGAAATCATAGAGAAAACAGAAAATCTTACAATTTTCTAAGAAAGAGGTTACCTATAAAAGGAGAAAAATTTAGAGAACTTATCTATAAAATCCTGAGAAATCTGAACATTGTATTTTCTATTAGAGAAACTATTATTAGAGTGAGGGCAAAACAGAAACGATTTTAAAAGTGGAAAGTTGAAACCATATGAAAAAATAAATTACTAAAGTATTTTCTTTAGCAAAATTAAAAAAGACACCAGAAAAGAATGCATGGGATATAACATCAAGTACACAATGTGACTTTTTAGCAGGTCTGAAGAGCATGAGCTCACACTAGGTGTGAGTTTAGAGAAATTGTTAAAAGAGTCCTGAAATAGCAAAAACATACAAATGTAACAGAAAAGTTATTTTGAGTATTAATAAAAATCATTGGGATATTGCTATTAATAAAAAATTACTACATATGAGCACATATCTAAAGATTGATATATCTTATGAGCAATATCAAGGAAAATCTACTATTAACTGAAAGTTAAGCTAAAAATGGAAAATTGTCCATAGTATACAGTTATGTGTCACTTAATGATGGGGTCATATTCTGAGAAAAGCATCATTAGGCAATTTCATCACTATGTGAACCTCAAAGAATGTTCTTACATAGACCTAGATGGTATATGTCAATCACTTGACATAGCCTTTTGGTGCAATAAAGAGGTGTAGGAAACAGGAGATGAAACAGGCTGCTGCCAACTTAATATGGTATATTATCTTACAGTACTTTAAAAAATACTGTAGTAAATACTGAAACCATTAGCATAGTGTTTATTATCATTATTGAATTGTTATGTACTGCACCAATCATATATACTATACATTTATATGACTGGCATCACAGTACATTAGTTTACTGTCATTAGCACCAATGACACACAAAAACACCATCACAAACATATAGCATTGCACTATTATAGTATGATAGTATGTCACGGGATGATAGATGGCAAAAAATTTTGGCTTCTTTATAATCTTTTGGGTTCACCATTGTATATGTGGTCTGTTTTTGACCAAAATATTATTATGTGGTACATAGGTGTAAATAACAACTTAGTAATCAAAACTCCAAGACTGTGGTGAGACAGCTCATTATTCTTAATAACTAATATTATGTGATAATATTACATACCAGATTTTGCACTAAATAGATACTATTATTGTCCCCATTTATAGATAAGGAAACTGAAGACAGAGAGATTAAGTAATTTATCTAGAGTCATTTTTCCAACATGTGTCAGGTATGTCTCTTAGACCTTGTATACTTTAGAGGATCAGTGTATCCATCAGCTTCCCATTGCCAGGGCAAAATATGTTACACCTGCGATTTAAAGGAGGAAAGGTGTATTCTGGCTCATTGTTTCAGAAGTTTCAGTTTATGTTTAGCAGTCACCAAAGCAGAAACATCATGATGGAAGGGCATGGCAGAGAAAAGCTGTTCCCCTCATGGAAACTTCAAATATAGAGAGAAGAGAAAGGGGTTGGGGAAAGAATGTACTCTTTCAGGTCATGTCCCCAAGTGTCTCACCTCTTTCAGCCTCCACCTCCTAACATCTCATTCAGCAGTCTCATGATTCAGTCACTTTCTGAAAGCCCTACCTCTGAAGATAAGACTTTTGGGGAAAGTTGTACACCTAAACCACAACATTCCATCCTTGGCCCCCAAAAGGCTCATGTCCATCTCATGTAAAATTTATTTAATCCATCTCCAAGAGTCACTAAAGTCTCTAACTGTTCCAGCAATTCTCAAAATTCCAAGTCCTTGAGTCTTAGACTCAAAGCAAACTCTTAGCTATGAAGACTTGTTAAAAAATAAAGAAAGTTAAATACTTCCAATATCCGACAGCTCAGGATAAATATTCTCAATCTGAAAGGGAGGAATAGGGGAGTAGAAAGGAATCATACAAAAGCACAATCAAAATGCAGCAAGGCACACATTAAATCCTGTAGCTACATGTCCTGTATCAGGGGCATATGATGGCATGATATAAGCCCCAAATGGCTTGGGACAACTCATCCTTATGGTCTTGCTGGTTGTAGCCAACATGGACCTACCCTTGGGCTGCTCTGCTCCCTGAAGGCAGCTTTCTCAGGCAGACATTCCAAAGTACTGGCATCTTTAACTTCCTGGGGTCTCTGTGGTATAGGCTTCACTCCAATAGCTTCATGCATCACTCCTTCAGGAACTCCTTTCATGGACTTCAACTCTCTCATACTACACTGATTGACCTAGACCTTTATTTGAAGTCTGGGTGGAAGCCTCTGTGATCCCATAAGTCTTACATTATGTATGCCTGCAAAACTACTATCATGTGGAGAATGCAAAAGTCTGCTGCCAGCTTGAGTAGTAGCTGGGTCCCCTTGGACCATGGCTGCAGTGGCCTCTGTATGCCTAGATGGCTAAACTCAGAAATGCTTCCTTAGGGAGCCATGTGTGATCAGAATGCCTGGAGGCTCTCTTCTCAAAGCAAAGTCTTTCAAAGGAGTTTATACTTTCACTCCCTGGAGTCTGCCATGGGTAGAACTTGGCCAATTTCAGAGATACCTTTAATGCCTCTTTCCTGCTTCCTGGTGCAATATACTTTGCTTCATTTTAATGGCACTAATGTCAGCAACCACACTGTCATTAGCCTCAACTTTATAGGAGCTTCTTTGTAAAGTTTTTGTCTTTTGGCCGTGATTTTTGTTCCTGATTCTCACTATAAATTTGGCTTAGAGCTGTGTTATATTTTGGATTTAGAATGTCCCCCAAAGTTCTCATATGTTCATAGGTGAGGCTTTTGGGTGGGGATTGGATCCTTGGGACACTACATACATCATTGGATTAATCCATTGATGAGTTCATGGTTAAATGTGCTATTAGGAGATACGGGCTGCTTGGGGGAGTCATGTCACTGGGACATGCCTTTGGAGAGAATATATCCCTCCCTTACCCCTCCCTTCTCTCTCTGCTTCCTAGAAGCTATGAGGAGAACAGCTTTTCCCACCTATGTCTTTCCACCATGACATTTCTGCCTTGGAGCCAGTTGATCATGGATTGAATCCCCTGAACTGAATTAACCTTTCCTCATTTAAATTGTGTGTGTTGGGTATTTTGTTCCAGTGACAAGAAACTGATGAATACAAGCATCCAACACTATCTATGTTACAATGTGAACATTGGACTGCTTTGAAATTTCCTCCATCAGGTCAATTAGTCTATTAGCTTTAAACTCAGTCTCACACAAAGTTTTAGGGCATGGACAAAATATAGACAAATCCATTGCCAGACTATAACATAAATGCCTTCTAATCCAATGGAGTCCCCATTCGCATCTGAAACCTTATGAGTACAGTGTTCACTGTCCACATTGCTATTATCATTCTTGTTTTTTGAGCTCCTACCAAAATCATCAATTAACTTCTGCTTAAACCATCCTAGGGCTTCCCTGGCCTCCATTTCTAAACCTTTCCAAATTCCTCCCACAAACTATTTCCTGAGACTTCTGAATCTCATTGTTGGGTTTGTCATAGCAATGACCTCACTTCTCTGCTACTAATTTTTGGCATTAGTCAGCTTCCCATTGCTGGGTCAAAATATCTGATATCTGCTACTCAAAGAGGGAGAAGATTATTTTGACTCACAGTGTCAGAGGTTTCAGTCCATGGTTGGCTGACTCCAAGGCAGAAACATCATGGTAGAAGAGTAGGAAGAAGAAAATTTTCCTCCTCATGCAGCTGGAATCAGAGAGTGGAAGGAGAGGGTGGGCAAGACAGAGAGAGACAGACACCTGGGACAAGAATGAGATAGAATAATGAGGCCCAATCATTCCCTTTTCCCTCTGACAAACAGATGGTGCATTACTTGACTGACAACTGTCCTATCTCTCATTCTCCCTTGCCTCCCTGAAGGTGGCATAGACAGACGAGCCTCATTGTCTTTCTGCTACCTGTGTGATGCTTTGGTTATCATCTAGGCTTCACTGACAGGAGGAATGACAATGTTCTTCCTTGGATCCAGGTTCTTCTGAGCACTGCTACTTCCTCTCTAAGGAGCTGCCAAAAAACTGCACCTGACAGGGCAAAGAGACCAGGAAGGAACCAGGGCCCATCTTGAAATCCCTGAAATCCGCAAACCTCAAAAGGCTATGATCAATATAGCAACCTCCCCCTGGAGACTCTTTTAAAGTGGTGGCAGTCAGGATTTCAGCTCCACCATTGTCACAAAAAATCACCACCTGTCAATCAAGCATCTACTTGATTGACAGTAGAGTTTGTGGAGTTTTCACCATGACAGCTGAGTGTGTCTTAGTCACCTTGTGGTCAGTCAGGGAGATATTTGCCTTGGCTGAAGCAGGCTTCAAATGGAGACATATCCCAGATAACTCTACCCTGCAGTTACTCCTAGTGACTCTGACCTGTAATCTCTAAATAATCCTTTTCTCTTTTGTTACTACTTTGTAAATCCCGAAGTAGGTTTGCAAAGTTCAAGAAACTATGCATATGCAGTTGTGCTCCTCCTGTGTATAAGCGGAGGTCCCTGATGCCTTCGGTCAGTCCAGTAGGGCTCACTGTGTTAAAATAACCCCCTGTGCTGCAGCACAAATCCCAATAACAGCCTCATTCAGGTAGTCCTATTGCCTACTCATGATTCTTATCCTGGGTACAATGAGCTGGGCAGGTTGCACTAAAAAGTGCCTATAACTCCAGAGGCTATTAGCCTTGAAGAGCTCCAGAGAAAACTGGAGGATTGAAAAACCAAGAGCAGCAAAGATTGAGACTGGGAGTGACTTACAGAAAGCTCCAGAGAGGTAAAGGAAGCTGCTGGAAGAACTCCAGAAAGGCTCCAATGGTGCTACAGGACTTGGCTGCTGACAGGAGTGACCAGGAGCCACCAGGGTCTGTAACACTAAGAGCAAAGAAGTGCTGTCACTAAAATCTCAGAGCTGAAACAACAGAGATGGGAGTCACTGGTACTAAAAACCCAGAGCTACTAACACCAAGGCACCTGTACTTTTCCAATTCGTGGTCTTGATTGGAATTAAGCAAAAGAACCCTCAGGAAATTGGTAACAAGAATATACTTTTTCAGGTCATGCCCTAGCGATGTACCTCCTGCAACCAGGCCTCACATTTTCACAGCCCATTCAGCACTCTCATGATCCAATTGCCTTCTGAAAGGAGACTTGAGGGGACATTTTAGATCTAAACCATGACAATCAGTAACATCATTATAAAATTCTCTGTAGCAAGCCACGTTACAACCTGATGATTTGAAACAACTTTCACTTGTTCTCATGGATCTAGGGTTCACCTGAGATGTTGTGCTTGGCTTACAGGGGTTGGCTGGCTCAGCTCATGTCCCTCTCATCCTCCTCTTAGTACCATCAGCTAGCCAGGCACCAGCCTTTCATACCACGGCCAAGGCACAAAAGATCAAGCCTGAACATGCAGGAGCTTTTCAAGCCTTTGGTCTCAGCCCATCTGTTAGTATTTGGTTGTTCAGCCCTAATGGACTGGGAGAAACTAATATAAATTCAGGGAAGGATAGTGAATTCCAGCCACAAATGCTATGCATTATCACCAATATACTTCTTCCATAGTTATCATTTAGAAAAATACTATATAGGTGAAATGCAGACAGAAATTTGCAAAACAATGGGCTTGTTGAAAACAGTGTAAGTTTTCTAATCATTTTGGTTCACCTAGAGACAGACAGCTGTGCAAACTACTATGCTAATAACAATTGAATGAAATATATTATTATTCACTCATTCAAGGAAAATCTTCCTTAACCAGAATGATCTTTTGTGGATGGGATGCTGGGATCCTTCCTTTGTAGCACTGAAGTCACTGTGCATGGAGGAAGATGAGAATAAGCAAGAGGTAAAAGATCTAAGACAAATATATATATTTCTCTCTCTTTATATACATATCTATATCTATATTTCCTATTTTCAGTTAGTAAAAATAAAGGGTGAATGCCTAAAAGTGAGGGATACATGGTTTCTCTAATTCTAGGTAAGGATTTCAGAAGTTTTATAAGTAGTGGGAAGATCAGCTGATAAAACTTTAAGGACTGGCTTTTAGCCCTAGGTCTGACAGTAATAAAGATGAAATCTTAAAAAAATTCCTCAACTTTTTTGAGTGACAATTTTCCTATCATTAAAATTGTGCTAGGATTTAAGGAGGAAATTTTAAAAATGGAAATATGACAACAGTATAGATGAGAATTCATTGAAATGTATTTTGTAAAATGAACAGCAGCTGATTTATAAAAAGCAGTAGCATGTTCTCTGGATGATTAATTATAGTTGAGTGGTTAGTATTGGTATAAGGATGGATAGATCTCATGCACAAAATTGTAAAGCTCTCTCATTCCAAACTGGTGTTCTCTTTTGAACAAAAAAGGAAGAACAAGGTACTCTAATTTTTTAAAAAAATTCAGTCCTAGATAAATTATAGAAAGATTGAAGATTGTAGTGCTATAAGCCACTGATTAGTCTCTAATTCAAAGTGATATACTAAAGTAGAAAACAAGAAATGTCAGAGTGACCCTGTTGTAATATGTATCCTTTCCAGTTGACAGTGTGTCCCATGTACTTCCTGTATTATATTAATGGTAGAGCATAGTTGCCATTTGTTTCAACTCCAAAAGCTATGGCTGTGTTCCAAACTTCTCTACCTTCCTCTAAAAGCAGTTATAAACCCACAATCCACTAATGTATATGAATATACATTGTAGATTAGGTTTATATATACAATGTGACTCATTTCACCAACTGGGAGTAGCAATATATGACATTTTTATTTTGCCAGTTAATCATTCAAATGTGTTCTTATTAGTAGGAAGTCCAGCGTCTCCTGTTTAAGTGCTTCTCTTTCTTTGCCATCCCAAGTGGTTCAGGTAGGTTTCTCAAGTCAAAGACTATAAATCATATTTCCAAATAATTGTAAACTTGCACTGATCCTCTACTTATCACCTGCCATTGTCATGTTGTGTCACTATTGAAGATTTGTCCTGTTGGGTTCCACAGAGGTTCACCACTTTGTGGCAATGCCTTTCTAGTCTGTGCTCCTACACTGCCTTCTCTTTGTGCGTGGGTTCAAAGTAGAAAGTGCCTGGTTAAGATTTTGAGTTCCAGTGTCGTATGAAGTGGATTTTAATTGTGTTTTTCTTTTCAGCTGTGTGATCTAAGACAAACTAACCTCATCTTTAGTTTTCCTATCTATTAAATGAAGATGTTTGGCACCTACAAGATTTGTAGAAAGTGCTTGTTCCTGCTATCACCATGACCACTGTTAACAATGTAGTGATCGTTTCCAAAAGTATAACAACATTCCAAGGATTCTGGAAGGCAGTGAATGGCGCCCTTCATATTTTCCTTTAGCTTACACCATACCAAAGGAATTGACATTCTGGTTGTATATTTCTCAAAAAAAAAAAAAAAGGCAAAGTTTATGAATAGGCAACTCATGAAAGAGTAAATTTGAACTCTCAGTGCATATAATCTCACTAGTACTCAGGAAAATTCAAGTTAGATGAAACAGAGAACTATCTGTAGCCTGCATAGCTTCAAAAATAAATTTCTGATAATATCAATCTATGGAGTTTTAGAGGAAAGGCAACTCGCATGTGTTGTATGTGAGAGGATATACCATTTTACACACTTTAGTTCACATCATCTCTAAGAAGTATGAAACAGACAAATAAACTGTGGTTTGTTTATGAGACAGGTCACCACACAATGGATATATCTGAAAAACATGATGTTGAGTAGCAAAAAGGAAGTTGTTAAAGGAAGTATGGCCATACCATTTGCATATATTCTTAAAATACACGAAGATACACACATACAACATAATATAAATATTAAGGCACATAGGCTAAAGTTATATACCGTTGGTTAAAGTTTTAGGATATTAGCTAATTCTGGGAAATGAGGGGAGTACACAGGATGGATAGGGGTCATACCTCTATATATAACATTTTATTTCCTACAAAATTTAAGAAAATACGGTAATATGTTAACATCTGTTATATATGTGTGACGGGTTTATAAGTATCTGAAATTATTGTTTGTTTCTTCCTGTAAGCAAAAATATTTAATAATATGACATAATATTAGTGAGAGAATAATAGCTTTTTTAGCCTTTGAGATAATTACAAAAGATTTGGGGAAAGATAAATTTAGAATTCTACCTTGTATCATATACCCAGAAAATTCTTTATGGGTTAAATTTTAAACAAAACTTAAATACACCAGAAGATAATGTCTGATTAATGTCTGATAAATATCTAAATGTAAATATTTATTGTCTGATTTTAGGAGTAAAAAATTATCTCTAAGCACATAGACAAAAGAAATGTAGACAAAAGAAAAAAGATTCATCCCCTGTACCTACCCAATGGATTACTTTATGCCCTTCTCTTTCACACTGAGCACTTTAAGATTTGGCAGTAGAGGGCGCTAGAGGGACATTACTAGTGGAAGAACCTTCCCTAATGGGATCTGGTGCACTGCGTTTTGTTTTTTCTTGCTAATAGTGAGTGATGGGATAATCTATGCAGAAATGTGGGGGCATCTATGGTGCCATGTCCTAACCCTGTGACCAACAGTGCACACTCCCTTAGAAATTTCACAGTCTCAGCTTAGACTTGGAGTGGTGGTCCAGAGGGAGACACTACACAGGTCAAAACTTCAGACTTCTACTGCACACTCACTCTATCAACCTGTGCCCTAGACCGTGTCTTCTTATGGTTTTCCACGAGCAACATCATTTTCTCCAGGCTTGTGCCAAGGTGGCACCTTTGTATTCTCTTTCATTCTGGCCTGGCCACCAGCTTTTCCACTTGCACGCCAAAGAAAGGGCTCTTTCCTGCTTACCAGGTGATTGAGGACCAATGCTGGCCTGTGTGACCCAGTCAACTCTCCGGAGTTTTGAAAGACCCAAGAAATTTCACATTTTGTAGCAAAGAATTTAATACAACCATACTGTTCTTTCTCTGACTTTCATGGTCATTCCCAGATAGTGTGTTCCATACCTGTCATATAACAAAGGAAATACTTTTTTGGACAAATTTTTAGTCATTTTAATTTAGGACACTTTTAGAACAAAGATTTAAGATCTTATAATAAAAAAAATCAGTGTTGCCAATAATCTTAACATAAAGTCCTGCTTAACTCATTTGCGTTCTAACTGTGATAAGCAGATACTGACTGGCGTTGATATCAATAATCAAGCTTTTGGAGTACTACTCAGCCATAAGGAAAGATAAAATGGAAACTTTTATAGGTAAATGGATGCAACGAGAAAAATACTCATAAGTGAAATAAACCGGACACACATTTTTAAACATCGTATTGTCTCCCTAGTGTGAGAAATTGAAAGAGTAAATAAGATCCAAAATCTACAATAGACATGGTAAAACAGGAAGAAACTGTTCAAAAGGAAAAATATTGTTTAAACAATTGAATGCTGATAACTTGTACGCTGAGTAACTAATTTAACGTTAACAATATGGAATGTATTAACCATTGTTACCCTCCTATTATGTTGTTTTGAAATTTTGTTCTATTTTTTTCTCTTTAAAATAAAAAAAAACTATAAATAATCAAGCTTTATCAGTATTAGCTGATTATCTTCTTTTTTTTTTTTTTTGTGGGTACCGGGGGGTTGACCTCAGGACCTCGTGCACCATCAGGTACCATGCCTCTGAGCGATATCACCGGCCCCTTTTTCGTATGTGGGTTCCGGGAGTCGAACTTGGGCCCTCACGCTTGCCAGGCAGGTGCTTAAGCCACTGAGCCATCTCACCGGCCCAAGCTGATTATCTTCTAAAATAATGTTCAAGTTAATAAGTGCTTGAGGCCATTGATCTTATATAAGGCAGAAAGATCGTCAACATTTCCATTTCCTGTATTATAAAATTTTCTTTTATGAAATATTGTTTTCAGGCACCTATCGTTCATTCTGAAGGAGAATGAGAAACTAACTTAAAAACTGTTAAAATTATGGGCATAGAGACTAAACACTAGTGTAGCTTAATAGAACTTCACAAATTCCTTCCCAAAACTACTCGTCCAGTTTACTTGTATTTTAGCTATTGGGTTTTTATGTGGAATGCGCAGCTGGGGTAATGCTGTCATCAGTCACTGAAAGGCCAGGGAAGAAGTACAAAGGCCTCAATGGGTTCATTGACAATAAAGATAGCAGACCAGAACTAGGAAGAGGTGAGGGGGTCATTTAGTTTTTACTAGTAACAAGTCTTCCCTGCTTTGTACTTATGGTTTTGTAAGTGGGTTAATGTCACAAGGTGGAAATCATAAAGAGAGGGAACAGAGATCATACAAAACAACAAAATATTTTCAAGAAATATATTCATTTTGTTACACCAGGAAAGAAACTGTTACATGTAAATTAAAATATGATTTTGATGGTGTGATTCTGTTTTTGAAACCGTGGGCTTAAAGAAATATAGCTTTGACTACAGCTTAGAAATGAACAAAAACCATCAGCACTATATTGTTAGCAAGGAAAAAACCTATGAAAATTTAGAACAAGAATTTATTGTAACTTTCATTCAGTTCTCTTCCTGAAATACTACTGAACCTGTTAAAAACTCCCAAATCCAAACTATATTGGAAAATATTCTTTATTTGAACAGCAGGGTGACTTTTTTCAAAGTGATTGATTCTAATTGTAGGTTCCCTGAAGAGAGGCTAATGAAATGGTTTGCAGTGGTCCCTTCTATTTGGCAGTAATTAGAAAATCTTGAATATTAATATTAATATTAAAATGATTGTGGACTCATACAGTTAATGTCTACACTATTAATACTGAATAAAGGAGAAGCCCAGGAATATTACTAGAAATATAGCAATAACCCTTATAGTTCAATAAGAAAATATATAATCCCAAGAGAATAAAAAGGGCAAGTATGTTACAGACTACATAGAAGAAGAAATCTTAATACATATATTTAAAAGTTCACTTTAATAAAAATCAAAGAAATGCCAATTATAGTATATTTTTATAAAGGAATTTCCGGGGCTGGGGCTGTAGCAGAGTGCTTGCCTAGCATGTGAGAGGCCCTGGGTTCAATTCCCAGTTACCCCACCCACCAAAGTTCCAAATTTTAAGAATACAAAAACTACTTAGTGTCAGTAAGAATTTGTGGAAAATGGGCTTTTTCATATATTTTAAGTGAAATATTTGTAAAAGCTTAAAAGAGAGACTGTGTGCTGAGTGTGGCAGCACATGCCTATGAGTCCAGCACTCTGGGAGCTGAGGGAGGGTTGCATGTTCTAGCTCAGCCCAGGCAACTTAGTTTGACCCTGCCTCAAAACTACAAAAGAGGGGTGGTGGTGATAGGGATGTGGTGCAGTGTGAATGCCCTGGAATCAATTTCTAGGAGAGAGGGAGAGGGAGAGGGAGAAGAGAGGCAGTCTTGGATCTTCTGTTACCATATGTGAATCGGTAACAGGTTAACTTGTTAACTTACAGATAAGGTTAAGTCTCAGACTCTTCATGGTTCTTGACACAATAGGAATTTTTCCAGCAAATTATGTGCATGTGATAGAGTACTACCTTGCCATTAAAAGTTATGTTTTCAAAAACTTATCTGTATATAAAAATGTTTATGATACATTAATTAAAGGAAAATATATGGAATTAATACAGCTAGTTATATATTTTTAAAAGTGTGTACATACTTGAAAAATTTTAGAAATGTATATACATAAAAAGATGAGTCTAAGGTCATCTCAGAATGATTGTATCATTTCTTAGTTCGGTTGTTCTAAAACTTTAGCTACTCCAGAATCACATGGAAGCCTGTTAAGATACAGCATGCTCGGTGTCACCTCCAAAGACCTGATTCAGTACATGGGGGTGAGGTCCAAGAATCAACCTTTCTAACAAATTCTCAGGT
Organism: Erethizon dorsatum; assembly: GCA_028451465.1. NCBI lineage: Eukaryota > Metazoa > Chordata > Mammalia > Rodentia > Erethizontidae > Erethizon > Erethizon dorsatum. The sequence continues at coordinate 78,548,006 of CM051831.1, read as the reverse complement.
GCTGCTGCTGGTGGCCAGGCAACTACACTTTGAGAAACAACCCATTAGTCTAAGTGGCACTTTCGTGTAGTAGTTAAGTGCATGGACTCTGGAGCCAACTTTCTTAGCTCTCTATCAAATCCTGATCCTCCATAGTTATTTGACTTTAACAAGTTGTAAAATTTTCTGTGCCTCATTTTCTCTTCTAGATAATGGAGATAAATGTTTTCATTTTAGTTGACCTAAACCTTAGGGTAGTATCTACCAAAATATAAACATTGTTATGGTTTTAGTTTGCCTAGACATCATGACTATGTGAATATTTATAATTTTACTGTTCTTGATCTTGACTCTCCTAAGTTCTTTACATTACATCTATGCAACATTTTAGTGAATAGAGTAAGAGATTTTAGAATCAGACACACTGCACATTGTCACCTACTAGGGTTAGTTTCCTCATCTATAAAAATAGAACAATAATTTCTTTCCTGTATTGTTTTGGAAGATTAAATGCAATTATGTACATAAAATGCCTGACCAGTAACCTGTATCAGTGAATATCAGTACTCTTATTTACCACACCATTTCTGGCTAAGCACCACCCATTTATTTAACAAACACTTGTGAGCTCTTATTTAGTTGTTCCTGCTGTTTTGACCTCAGGGATGCATCATTTTATAGAACCTAAAAAGTTTACTCCCTTAGAACTTATATTATGTGAGGATTTAGACTTGAGGTAGCAGCTAGAAAGACAGACTGTTGTAATGGAAAAGCAGTGTTAGGAGTGAAAAAATCTGATTTCTCTGCTGTTCTGCTACTAATTTAATATTTAGTGTTGAACGAATCATTTACTCGTGTCTCATTAGTGAAGTGAGAAGGTTGGATAATACAGTATATTTCTAAGGTCCTTTAAACTTTAACATTCTTTCAACCTAAAACTTCTAAAGCTTTATAAATTAGGTGTTGAAAACTGAAATTCCCTTGTAGACCAGCCAGGTAATGGAAATGTTTAAAATGGCTACTTAACAATAAAGAGTGGTGGAGGGCCAGTGAGATGGCAAGCGCGAGGGCCTGAGTTCAACTCCTGGAACTCACATACAAAAGAAAGGCCGGTGATATCGTTCAGCAGCACGGGTGCCTGCTGGCGCGCGAGGTCCTGAGGTCGACCCCCGGTACCCACAAAAAAAGAAAAGAGTTGTGGAGACATGGCAATTTAGGAAGTTCACGCCAGCCTTAAGACATTTATATTAAAAAAATTTCTAAAATGATTTAGCTTGTCAAATAAGGCACATTGGCAGGATGTATCCTGCAACACTTAGTATTACTTAACTGCAACACTTAAATATTACTCCTGATTTAGCTCTTTGGAATTATATTTCTCTATCCTTCAGCTTTCTTGTTTTCAGAGTATGACTAACAAACCTTAGTCTTTAAATGTCTTAAAGACCTTTGAGATAATCATCTTATAAATGCTTTTGGTTAGAATAGGGAGGTGTTTTTTTAAGCATGAAAATGAGCTAATTTTATAAAATAGAATATATTAACTCTGTTACAAACAATTCAGCTGTTTGGACTTCTGGTTTCAGTACAAAGTGAAAAAATGGTAAATGTTGATTATATGTAGCTAGAAAGTTTTAAAACTCTGATTACAGAGTAAACTTGTACCTAGCGGTTTAAAGTGGGAGGTCAAGTTTGTACACATTTCACTGCAAGTCACTGATATTTGAGAAGCACATTAATCATGCTCTCTGTGGGTAATAACAAGTAATGGAACTGTGGTATATGTATATAGAGATTATGACATTGAGTTTATTAAAGGATGTGCCTCTTCTAGAAAAGTAATACTGTAGATGGGTCATGAAAAGGGAACATAAAGTAAAAAGGTCTTCTTATCTTAAAAAAGTTTGTCCTGTAAATTTTCTGACATACTTCCTTCTTGGACTTATGATTTTGAAAAATGAGAACAGAGATAAAACAATTTACTTGTCTACTTGCTTTGATTTCACTGAGAACAATTGGCTAGCTTCTCACAAACCAAAGTGAATTGGAGAGTGAAAATGTCAGTTGACTGTTGCATATTTTGCACATTTTTAAACTAGCGCATATTGGTTAGACAGAAAAATGGATTTCATTTTGGCAGATTTGTACATGCACATAATGTACTTTACTTATTTCCCCACCATTACCACTCTCGCCCCACCCTATTCCCGAGTTTCACAAGATTTTTGTGGGGGATGGTTTCAGTGTGTATAATGTATTTTGATCATATTCTTGACCGTTATTACCTACCCGTATATGAGTTGCTCAGAAGAAAAAATCACTTTAAAACAACTACAAGGAAGAAATCTTCAAACTTTAATGGTATTTGGATCATGTTTGAGTTTATTAAGAATATATTTTCTCGCATAAATGTTAAAACTTTAGGAAATTAATAAAAATATTTTAAATCTAAATAATTTGACCCAGAGGTCAGAAAGTGAATCTGTTCTTGATAAAATCTCTTACAAGGTTTTTTATTAAGCAGGTTTGATTACTTTTTGAAGGTACCAAAACATCTTTAATTTTGAGAACTATTTTCTTGTAGTTTAGAGCATACTTGTTATCACATCAGTATGTTGTATGAGTAATTTTCTTTATTTCTTACTGATTCATTGAGGTATATTGACATGTAATAAGTAAACATGTTTAATATGTTGAACTTAATAAATTAAGACATATGACATAATTTATGACATGTATATATTAAATATCACCACAATCACACCAATAAACATTATAGCACACCCAAAAGTTTTTTTTTTGTCCCTTTGAAATTTTTCCTTTCTGGCTTCCTTTACTGTCCTTGTCTCCCTTGCTATATTGTTCAGCTTTGTGTTGGAACAAAATACATGATATACACAACCTAAAGGGAGAAAGATACATTTTGGCTCATGGTTTCAGAGGTTTCAGTCCAGGCTGAATGACTCTAAGGTGGGAACATATGATGTAAGGGCACGGGTGAGGAAAGCTGCTTACCTCATGGCATCCAGGAAGCAGAGTGTGAAGGGAGAGCCCAAGAGGAGGGAGCTGGGCATGAAATAAAACTTTTAAGCCATAAGCACAGTGACCTGCTTCATCCAATTAGGGCCCATCTCCTAATAAACCCATTCAGCTAACAAACTCATCGATGGATTAGTCAACTTGATGATGTTAGAACACTTGTGATTCAATCACTTTCCCAAAGCCCATCATTTCTGAACACGTAAGACTGTGGACATTTAGATCTAAACCATAACCCCTGCTGCTCCTCTGGTACCTTTGGTAGGTTCTATATCATATTTTAGTTTGCCTTTTCTAAAATTTTATGTAAATGGAGCCATGCAGTTTGTACTCATTTTTGTCTGGCTTCTATCACTCAACATAAGTATTTTAATATTCATTCATGTTTCTGCTCACCTCAGCAGTCCATTCCTTTTTACTTCTCAGCAGTAATTCATAGTATAGGTATACTAAATTTATTTATCTATTTGCTATTAGTTTGTTTACAAGTTTTGAGCATTACCAATAAAGCTGGCATGAAAATTCCTTCACAAGTCTTGATGTAGATAATAACTTTCTTGTGGATAGCAGAGTTGAATAGCTGAATGGTATGATAGCTGTATGTTTCATATTTAATTAATTGAAAAATGGTTTTAACAAAGGGGTTGTGCCAGTAGTAATTATACAGTTTACAAGAGTTCCAGATCCTCCACATCCTCCTGGACATTTGCTATTTTTTTTAACTTTTAGCTGTTCTAATACGTATGTAGCTGTATGGCAAGGTGGTCTCAATTTACTTTTCCCTAGTGACTGATAATGTTTAATAACATCTCTTCATGTGCTTACATCTTCTTTAGTGAGGTGTCTGTTTCTGTCTTTTGCTCATTTCTTAACTGGGATGTATATTTTCCTATTATTGCATTTTGAGAGTTCCTTATACATTTTAGATGTAAATATTTTATTAGATAAGTGATTTACAAATATTTTTATCCACTCATGATGATTTTTTATTTGCTTAACAATGTCTAAGTCCTGAAGTTCTGAATTTTAATGAAGTCTAATTTATCAATTTTCTTCTATAGGTTATGCTTTATTGTTATGGTTAAGATATCTTTTACATTAATTCATTCTTGCTTTGTTCCACTTTCTAGAACATGAAATACAATATAGAATACAATATAGTCATGAGAGTGGACATGCTGCCTTGTTCTTTATCTTAGGGAAAACATTTCATCTTTCACTATTATGCATGATGTTAACTGTATGTTTTTCATTGATGTCCTACTTTCTCCTTCTTCTAAGCTTTCTGAGAGCTTTTATAGAAAATAGGTAGTTTTGTTTGTCAGTTTTTTTTATATCCACTGAAATAATAGATTTTTGTATCTTTTGGTTGCATTAATACAGTGTGTTACTTTCAATACTTCGAATATTTCATTCCATTCTCTTTTTGGTTCATGTTACTGAGAAGTCAGATGTAATTTTTACCTTTGTTTCTCTGATCTTTTCTTTATCCTCAATTTTGTGAGATTTGAATATAATATGTATAGGTGTAAATTTTTAGGCATTTATCCTGCTTGGTGTTCTCTGAGCTTCCTGGTTCTATGATTTTTTGTCTGACACTGATTTAGAAGAAAGTCTCTGTGATTGTTGCTTTGATGTCTTTCTCTCTTTTGTTCTTCTTGTCATCCTATTACACGCTGTTTTACCTATTGCAGTTGTTCCATAGTTAGAAGCTTTCCTATTCTGTATTGTTCTTTTGCAATAAAATTCGAACTGAGGGATTATCCTTTTATAAACTCTAGATGATGTAGTGTAAATTATATTTTTTGGTTGGTAGTTTGTTTTCTTCTTTTTATTCTGCTACTAGTTCACTGGGTAACTTTGGATAAGTTAAATTTCCTCATTCTCTTTCATTGTTCAGTGAAGGTTAGAGTAGCAATCTATGGCACAAATACTGCTTTGCCTTTGCCTTACCAAAAAGGGGTCTAATTTTGTTCTGATGCTAATTTCCCTCTATCGTTAGCTTACTTATATTTAAAACAAAAACATTTTAATGATAATAATAGTGTACATTTACTGGGCACTTGATAATTATGAGGCATTCTTGCAAATGCTTCGTACACATCAGTTCTTTTAACCTTGACAAAAATCTTTTGGGCAGGTGCTGAATTCTCTCCCTCTTATATAATAGCATGAAACCGGATGGTGGAGTAACTTGCCTAGAGTCACAGAGCTGGTGGGTGCTATACTTTGGATTCAAATGTAGGCAGCTGGCTCCAAAACCCACAATCATATTGACTATGTCCTAATTATGTTTAAGATTATTTAAAGCTTTCTTAATTATATATTAAATTAAATATATAATTAAATAATTTCATAATTTCATACATAATCTTTGAAATATAAAAAGGTGCATTGTATTAAACGGTTTATTATCTTGAAGTTTTATTTCAAGTAACATTTTATTTGTTAAAAAATCTTAAAATCATTTTATTGCATGTTTTGAAGCTCACATAAATTGTGGCAACTTAATTAAAAAGATTGATGAAAGTAATCACCACTATTCTTTTCAATTATTTGGTTATTAAAAGTTCCAATAAAATTTCAGAAATTTCCCAACTGTTGTTTTAAAAATCAATGAAGTTCATGCAGGAAATTTCTCCTTTAAGGTTAGACAAATAATGCAAAAGGATCAGAGCATTTTCTTGGTCAGCATAATGATCTAACTACAGTAGCTAGTTATTATGAGAAGGAAGGTCAGTGGTAGAGCACTTGTCTAGTATGTGTGAGACCCTGGTTCAATCCCACAGGCAAAATAAATTAAGATGTGTCACTAACATGTACCAAATATCCACAATGAATGTAAACATTATATGTCATAACATGAACTAGAAATAATTATAACAATAAGAATGAAAAAGGGGAAAGGGGATTTAGAGATAGAGGGAGGAAAGTGAGTGGGAAGATTTAGGGGATTAAAAAAAAATCAAGCTGTGTTATGTACACGCACCTATTCCCCAAAATGAATGTAAACATACGCTGCAAACATGTACTAATGAAATTTAAAAGGGCAGGGGATGGGCAGATGAAAAGAAAACTGAATTTATTATCCCCAGTCTCTGTTTTATTTAGCACATCTATAATCTTGTAATTCCCCCAAATCTCTAAATGTTCACCATTTAATATAAGAATATTCAGGTATGAACAGGTGAAATGATTGTACAATCTCAATGACTAACAAGTGGAAGAAAAATAATATTTTCTCTTGTTGATCTGATGCCAAATCTCTTGCTTTAAGCACAAGACCAACATGCTTCCTTATGAAATGGGAACAATGCTGACGTTTAACTGAAGGGATCTGTTTTTAGAGTTAGGAGTGGAAGCTTAGAGACACTGTAAGTGCCTTTCAAGAACATGCAACCTACTCTGGATAAAAGAAAGCTACCTTTGAAATCTAATATGCCCAGACCGTGAAATAAGAACTTTATGACCCTTATTTCCTATGTCTTTTCCTGCTGTATTGTGAGTGGGGCCAGACTCCCTCTCACGAAATGTGATAAGTAGCTGACCAAGGTGTGTGGATACAGGGGAAGTTCCATTCCAGCACTTTTCCTGAAATGCCTTTAATCAGAGGCAAGGAAAAACTTGAATGAGATGATAGATGGTAAGTTATGTTGTTCTAGAAGACAGGACTTTTTTTTGGTCTAAAGATTTGTAGAAAAGCTATATGTTTTTATTGAAGATATCTTCCAGGAGCATCTTCCAGGAAAATCAAGTTTTCCTGGTCAATTTAGGGAAAAAATAGTTTTTTTTTTTTCCCTGAATTCAGATAATTCAGTAAAGAGCTTTTCAATACACATTATTTCTTGTTATGGAAATTTGAAAAATTAATATAGATCTTTAAAAGAATCAGGGGTTCAGATAATCATAACAAATTATTTGAAAATGAAAGAAAGAAAGAAAGAAAAAAATCCTTAAGATTCCAGCCTCTTCGAGTCACAGAAGTTTCTGCTAATTCCTGACCTCTACTGTTTTCTGTACTTGTCACTACTCAGAAGGTCTCGCTTCAGTGTTAGCTTCCTTGTTCAGTTGCTTTTTGAGACTGTGTTCTTGTTCCATTTTTTTTTCTTTTTTTTTTGTTCCATGATTTTTGAAGGGCCAAGTAAACCTAATAAAGTTAAGAGTGAATTTAGAGAGTCAAATAATTTCTCCTTTCCTTAATTAGCAGGGCTTTATAGAAATGTATTTGATAATGTTCCCACGTTTTGTCCTAGTATTATGTTCATAGCTAAAGTCTGGTTAACACTTTGATTGCTTTTCTCTAAAATGGCACCGTCTAGCAGAAATTCTGCTGTCATGGAAATGTTTTGTATGTTCTGAAATGGTCATTACTTGCCACCTATGACCATGAAGCACTAAAATAAGGCTTGAGTTACTCAGAAACTTAGTGTTTAATTTTAAATTTAACTAAATTTAAAATCATGTTTAAACGGCCACACGTGGCTAGTGGCTATTACTTTGAATAGTACATTTTAAAAATTGAATAAATCTCTGGACCCCTCGTGGGCCTCTTATTTTATTGCACTTCATTTAATTTTAAAGAATGCTCCGGAGCAGCCTTCTCTCCTTTTTACTTTTTTTTTTTTTTTTTTAAAGTCAAACAAATAGGCAAGTTTCAGCATAGGGAAGAAGTGGTTTTGTAAAGTCTCAGTATTTCAGGCCAAAGTGTCCATTTGTCTTGAGAAATAGCTGGCTTCGAAATTTTGTTGCTGTGGGCACTAAATGACGCCTGCACTTCCATGCTTCGGAGGTGGTCCTGACGCGCATCAGCAGTGTGTGCGGGCGCACAGCGTCCAGGGCACAGCTGCCGCTCTGCGTCTGTGCTTAGCAGTCCTGCCTGGGGAACCCTGCAGATTCTCTGAGTTTCCTCTTAAAGACGCTACTATCTGCTCTACAAGAGGAACAGATGCATCTTTCCATAGAGTGCAATCAGCAGAGTTCAGGAGATGAAAGGCTGGACTATATTCATATTTCTTTCACAGTGCTGAGTATTTCAGTGGTACTTAAACCAGCCTTCTTAACAGCCAGCTTCACTATTTTGAAAACTGTTTTCTATTTTGGCTGTTTGAGATCAGGAGCTGTTGAGTTTTCCCTTGAGTCAATTACGCTTATTGTTTAAATTCTAATGCAGTGCTTCACGGTATACTAGTAGTTTTATTTTAAAATGTGATTCTCAGACATTTCTATCTTTATGAAGAAAATGGTTGTTTACTTTCTATTCTTTTTAAAATAAGACAATGATTTTAACTTGAAATAAATACTATGGCTTGTAGTATTTTCTTTCTTTTAGAAGTAATGTACATTTCATACTATGGATAAAAGACCCCCCCCCCCAGTACATTTAGATAGGAACAAGAAGTTCTGGCCTTTTTTTTGCATATTACGGTGACTACACATTACAATGTAATGCATATTTCAAAAGGCTGGAAGAAAGGATTTTGAAAAATTTTATGATAAAGAAATGTTAAATGAGGAGATAGAGATGTTTAACTTGATTTAAGCATTACACCATGTATACATGCATCAAAGCATCATATATTTATCATATGCTACCCCATTAACGGATTTTATGAATCAGTTAAAATAAATTTAATTAATTATAAAAAGTAAAGATGAATAAAGGCAGACCATAAGGCATTAATGAATATAATAAAACTTTGTAGTATGGTAATATGTATTTTTACTTAGGAATATAATTAGTATGGAGAATTAGTTCTTTTTCTGGATTGAAGGGGAAATGATAGTGGATACTAAATATGACTCATTTCAGTTGATCTTCGTGATATATCTATTATATATAAATATAATAGATATAAATAGATATAAATATATAGTTTATAGATATATAGTTTATATAGTTATATATAGCTATCTAGTTATATATAGCTATCTAGTTATATACAGATATATATATAGTTTATATAGATATAAATATAATAGTTATAAATAAATAAATATATATATATATATATATATATATATATATATATATATATATTAGTTTTACCTTGGAAAGGAAAGGGAGAAAAAAGAGCAAGTTTATGAACTAAAGAAGCTATCTATGATGTGTTGAAGTCTGAAGTCTTATCATAAACTTATGAGCCCCAGACCAAAAGTAAACAATTGATAGTAAAATGAGGGTTCACTGAAGGTTTGTCTTAAGAATCAATATGGTAAACCAAGTACTAAATTAAGCAATAATTATAAATAAATAAAACTCAAGGAGACAAGTCAAAGCCATATGGTAGCATTTTTTCATATCTTGCCATACATTATTTCATTTAGTATTAACTGTTTAATTAATGCTATTATTTTGCAGACTTATAGATTCATAAGAAAAGAAAGCTGACTGGATCACAGTCTTTATCTCTAACAGTTTTCATCGCCCTCAAGCGCGAAGACATTGCTTGTGTACCTTTGAATGATTTGGCACTGTTCACTTGGTGAGATTTCTAGCTTTATAGTGTTATTACAGGGTAGTAGGAATAGAGCTAGGGAGTGACAAGGAGAGAGGAGGTAAAGTTCAGATACATTGTGCAGAAGCATTCTTTACTAATCCATGGTGCTGCTAACCATGGTTTTTCCACGAGGTGAACATTACCAAGGTAATTGGGACTCTCTTGGTGAATTTTTCTAAACAGCTAATCTGTTTTTTGATTGCAAATTAATTTTTGAATTAATTTTTCAGTACTAAAAGCAGTAACTTGATGGAACATTTTTTGGGATTCAGTTGGAGGCTTGTTCATTTTTTTTTTTTTTTTATTTTCTGTTCTTCTAGATGGTCTGTAAAGAGGTCACAGGACAGAATTTCATATGGCAAGCTTTCTGTCAAATTTGTTTTTATGAGAATTCTCACTATAGAAACTAAAAATCATGAGTTGGATTGGTGTGGTTTATGGAAATATAAAACAAAAGAAAGCCAAATGACTCAATTTACAATTTATAATTTTTCTTTCCCCTTCCTGTGTTCTGAGGAGAGAGGAAAGAAGGATGGTGGAACCAAAGCATATTTCTTTTCAAAAATAATTTTAAAAACATAATTATTTCTTAAAGAGATAAAAAGCAAGATTAAACATTACATTATCTAAATATCAAATAATAGCATGAACAGAATAATTACTTTGGATAAACTCATATAGTTTAGTGATTTTTCTAGGCATATCTGTTATTAATACACCATACTTTTAATATGAAAATGCTTTTATTATTTTATCAGTTTTTGGTTAATAAATTTGAAATTGTTGAGCCTTGAATTTGACTTCTTTTTGAACACTGCTGGAGCTTTCATTACTTAACTAGTTCAGTTCTTCCTTTGCTCTTGGAGGGATAAATGCTAATGTCTTTCCATTTATATATCTTTTGTCAATAAGACAATTTGTTCAAAGCTTCAAAATTTGGATTTTTAGGGATCTGTATGTTGAATATTTTGTAGAGATTTCCAACAGAGTTTAAATAAATTGTAGCTGAATATTAGATTAAAAACAAAAGAAATAGTATTAGAAATTTAGGATGATTTACAAAGAAGTTCCGCAAAGTCTTTTAAACACTTAAAAATTCTAATGTATGATTATCATTTAAAACAAAACAGGATCTACTGCCATGTTAAGAATTTTCTTTTGTATTTGATATCAACTTATCACAAAAATATCATGTAATATTTCAGATACTAAAACTAGGTAATTATATACTTGAAAATATTGACAATTATAGCTACTAATTTTCTGGGTACATAGTTCATTATGTTTTAATATAAGTATGTATTTTATGTAACGTATATCCAAATTTTTAGCATATCTCTTCTCTAGAGATGTCTTCATTTGATAAAAACAGTATAAGAGAGAGAAAAACAATTTCCAATATTATAGAAATTGAAAGGATAAGAAAAAAATATTAGAAGCATCTCTATGTCAATAAATTCCAACAGTTAAATGAAATAGACAAATTCTGGATTGACAGGAATTACCAGAAGTCATTCAAGAAGCAATAGATAATCTAAATACCCATATTTTTTGTTGAAGAATTCAATTTAGTTATCAAAATCTCTCTAACATAAAGAAAATTAGTCTAGATAACTTCTCTGGTTGATTATATAAAATAATTTAAACAGAAAATCATATTTAAGTTATACTAATTCTTCCAGGGAGGAAGAAAGGGTTATTTTAGGCACCTTTTTTGTTGAGACAAAATACTTGACAACTTAAAAGAGAAAATATTTATTTTGGGTCATGGTTTGAGAGGCTTCAGTCCATGGCTGCCTGGCTCAAAGGCAGAAACATCACAGCAGAGGAAAACTGTTTACCTCCTGGCAGCCAGAAGCAGAGAGATCAGGAAGAGAGCAGAAAGAGAGATGTACCCCCACAAAGGCTCCTAGTAGCTATGAACTCATCAGTGTATTGCGCCATTGATGAGGTTAGTGCTTTTGTGATCCATTTGCCTTAAAAAAGCCCCACCTCTGAACACATGAAACATCTGGGGGACATTTTAGATCTAAATCATACCGATTGTCATTTCATTTTGTAACATAAAGGATAACCTTACTCTCAAAACCAGATAGTGCATTGTAAGAAATAAAAATTTGATCAATAATCTTCATCAAATAGATGCAAGGATCCTTAAGAAAATATGAGCTTATCATATTTAAACATTATATATATGATGGACAATATATGAAAAACAAAATTTATTTTCTTAAACTCACTTGTTCATGCTTGTTATAGCCTGAATATAAGTCCTTTGTCCTATAAACATATTGCAAATAGTTTTTCCTACTTTGTGCCCTACATATATATTTTCTTGATGATGTCTTTTTAAAAAGCAAAAGTTTTTAGATAAAATTCAATGTATCAATTTTGTTTGTTAAAAATTAGTAAGGTTTTGTGTTTGTGTGTCATACTGAGAAATATTTCAATATTCCATACTCATAAAGATTTTCTTTTTGTTCTTCTAAAACTACAGTAGTTTTAACTTTGACATTTAGATACAACAAACTTGTTACTTGATAAAAATATATGAATAACTCAAAAGTGATAAAATATTTGAATATACACTTTACAAAATGATGTAAGAATGGACAATAAGTATACAAAGAAGGGCTAAACATCATTAGTTACTAGGGTAATTCAAACTAAACCACAGTGAACTATAAACTATACACTTCTTGGAATGATAAATGAGTTTCTTTTTTTGTGTTGGCAAATACATAGAGCAATTGGAAGTCTCATTCACTGCTTGTAGAAGAATAAAAATGTACAACTGTTTTGGAAACTGTATAGGCGGATCGTTGTCAAATAAAACATTTAACATATGACCCAGAAACCACACTCCTAATTATTTAACCAACAGAAAAGAAAACATATGTCAACCCCAAGATCTGCACAAGAATTATGATGGCTTGAATCATAACAGCCCCAAACTAGAAACACCCACCTGGCAACAAATAACTAGATAAACAAATCACGGTATATTCATAGTAATCAGCAACAAAGAGAATAAACTAATGATACATGTGAACATAAATTAAAGTCAAACTAGATAAAAGAATCCAGACAGAAAAACTTACACCACATAATTCCACCTGTAGTAAATTTCAGAAGAGAGAAAATTAATGTGTAGTGACAGAAGATCAGTAATTCCTTGCATCCTGGGACTTGACTACAAAGGCTTAGTAGCAAATGCTTTGTGATGATGAAAATGTTCTATATCTACATTGTAGTAGTGTTTACCTAAAAGTTCACATTTGTCATAATTCATTATCAATACATTACAAATGGATAAATTTTTTCATATTTAAATTACATTTTACTAAATTTGATTTAAAAGTCAAATGTTTCACCTTCATAAAAAGAACTTTTGGGGCCGGTGATATAGCTCAGCGGCATAAGCACCTGCCTGGCAAGTGTGGGTCCAAGTACCTGCCTATAAAAAAAAAAAAAAGAACTTTCAAAATTTATTTTGATCTCACAGTTTGTATGAAATTATTGTCAACATTGGAATGAATTGATTTTTGTATTTGTAAGATATATGATAACACTAATCTATAACTGGCATCATTTAATTATTTACAAAATTTTACAGTTAATGGAGCCAGTATTAAAAGCTATCACTTAACATTTCATAGGTTTATAGAAAGAAGTGACATTAATTTAGGAGAATAGTCTTTTTATGATAATGGAGAATTGTGCTTCATAGAGTTGTGCAGAAGTGCATGTTAAACCATGTGCACTTGTGTATATGTTTCTTAAAATAGCTATAAACTTTTGAAATGAATACAGATGCATCTTCAGCAGATTCTGAAAGTTTGTGTTTTTCAAGGAGGCAATAAAATTACCATGGCTCCAAATGTAGGTAGCGAGCACTGACTAACACATTGTAAATTACATGCGTATCATCAATTTTCCTAAGAAGCAAATGTCAGTATTTATTTATTTTTTAATTTGCACTTTCATCTTTTTAGCTCATCATCAATTAGTTTATTAAAAAACAAAGTGCATTACCAAGCAACAAAATAAACAGGTATGCAATGAACTTCAAAGCCCCCGTGGTTCTAGCATTCAGACTACTACAGATGTCTGTGTGTTCCCCTCACATACTTCACATGTACCTCGTCTGTAGGTTTCTGACTCACTCTACTCTGCTTCATAGTGGGTGGTGTGCCAACTTCTTGGGCTTCCTAGGGTGGAACCCAAGACTGGCTTTATGCATGTAGAAGTACATTTTCATAGAGCCCTGCTTTCAGAAGGGTTATGCGCTCAGTAGTAGGAAGTTTGGAGAAGCTACTTTCTCTGAAAGAAAAAAGATCCAACTTTAAAGTTCTATTTTGCAGTGCCTGTAACACTCTTACACTTGTCTTCCCCATAGTTCTGCTTCCCAAAGGAAGCTACTGTGTATGGGTGAGTGTCACTTTTTTTTTTAACTATGTCTCTCTGTATGTCTCACTCTGTCCTGTAACTTGCTTGTTAATTCTGAATAAATTGTAGCTGTCCTTCCTTGTCAATATGTATATGGTATCTGCTGTATTTTATGGTTATACTAAAATTTTAAAAATCGATTCCAAATTGGTTATTTCCAAATTTTCAACATACATAACCTGCAATGAATGCCACAATGGACATAACAACTATTCAATAGATGCATTTGCTGTGAAGTATTAGCTATATTATGAAAATCAAACATCCTATATTCTCCATAAGGTCAAGAATGGCAATCCTCCCTATTCTGCTACTCTGAAATTACTTCTTTAGGGTAATTGACCACATCTGAAAACAAAGGTTCTGCTGTATGTTCTTTATATTGAGTGTAATAACCAAAATGATAACCATTAGTTTAATTATTGTAAATACATGTCATTAAAAGACGGTCTGCTTCTCCTTTCTTTATTTCATGCCTCAGGGAAAGATCAGAAACTCCCCTGCAGAATTGCCCTAACCATATTCAATGAGCAGTAGGAAAAGCTGGGTTTTCTATGCCTAAGGCTACACCTCTTTTGCTGAGAAGTCAGATCAGAAAGATTTTAGCCTAGGAGGCATTCTTTATGATTCCCGTACAGCTTCAGATTCCACCCACGTGGAGGGGCTCATTAGGAACCATTGTAATGCATGCCTGGAAGGAGAGGATTGACAGTTATTTTGGTAACAAGGGCTGACAGTTTGGATTTGGGCTGTTTCAGTGGTGTTGCTTTAACATTCAGCCTGATACTTTCCAGAAGCTGCCTGTAGCACTCATTTGTAGACTGTAGACCTGCCCAGGAGGCTGTGATATTGTTGTGCTTCTTTTGATCACTGCCCTGCTTCACTCCTTCCAATCCTTGGTCCAGTCATTGTCTCTAGCCCTACGTTGTATCAAGGAGTCCAAGAAGATTTTGGTCTGTTTTGGCACTCAGTATGTTTTACTGAATTCAGTTTGAAATCTCAATGATTTTGCAAGCTTCTTCCCTTTTCCACACAACATTCTGGAGGCTGATTCTAATACTTATGAGGAATTCTGTCTTCTTTCTGTCATTAAATTTGTTTTTCTTTAGCTTCTCTTTATAGTCTATCTCTACTCCTTGAACTTTTAATCAGTATCAAATAAAAAAAAGTCCAGACTTAGGTCAGGAGAGACTTTATTCTAAGTGGGGAAAGAGATTTTTGCAATAGAGGAAGGAAGACTTGCAAAAGGGAGAATGTTTCAGCCATGGGATCTGGAAGCATCTCAAAGGATAGTAAGAAAGGGGCTTGTCTTTTGGAAATATGAATAAGATTAGAAAGCATCAGGTATGGGCAAATAGGATGAGTGAGTAGCTATTGAAAGACAGTAGATCAGACAGTTTTTTTTTTTTTTTTTTTTTTTTTACAGAGAGTAAGAATATTCTCAGGAGAGGTCATTAAGAAGGGATTCTATGCTGGCTCAGGCTGAGGGTGAATCAAATGCTATGGGCCTGGAGGAAAAAGATAAACTTAACCAGGGCAAAACAATGGAAATTTGGAGGTTCTGTCTGGCTGTGTCATAGTGTGATTATGATTTCTGTAAAACTGAGCTCATAGTTCCAAGAACAATGAAGGATGAAATCATGAACCAAAAGAAGAAGCTACGAGTTTTACTGAAAATAATAAGAAGAGAAAGTTCATGATACATGCCAATTGCAAGGGGATTCTGAATGGAAATCCAAATGGTGGTCCCCATCCAGATCTTATGTGCATAAGCAGAGTGTGGGAACTTGTTTCAAAGGAAATGAGTTCAAAAGGGTTCACAAGGACATTGGTTATATTGAATTTCTAATGTTTTCTCAAGTCCAGCTGAAGTCCAAGTCCAAAAGTAGGGAGGAGCCATTAGAACTGTTAGCATAGCCTCTACTTCCTGAAGGGAAGATGTCTTATCTCTCCATTCTCATCCCAAACTTTTATCCTTGTATTTTCACTTACATTTCTAAGCTTAACCAGATACTGATTAAATAGCTGGTTACTTAGCTTTTCTATCAGACCCTATCTTTAAGTTCCTTTGTCTACTCAGAATAACTAAACTAATCTACTACAGTCCCCTCTCTGAGGAATTGTCCCTAACTTTCACTAGGGGAGAAGAGGTGAGGTTCACTCTGGCTACTTTCCACTGAGTAGGCTGAATGTAGGGGCCAGCAGTCAGGGATTTTCCCCAGAGAACTAATCTAAGGAGCCCTCAATAGAGGTCAGGTTGGGGTTCAGCAGCTACAG
Organism: Erethizon dorsatum; assembly: GCA_028451465.1. Classification (NCBI taxonomy): domain Eukaryota; kingdom Metazoa; phylum Chordata; class Mammalia; order Rodentia; family Erethizontidae; genus Erethizon; species Erethizon dorsatum. The sequence goes on along the minus strand of CM051831.1, from coordinate 78,531,765 downwards.
AATCTCCTCAGAAGGTTGGTCTAGTAGACCTCAGTAAAAAGAGTCTGGAACATTTATTGTTGATTTTATCTTCATAACCATTTGGAGTTTGATGGTTTCTAGGCAAGAAGAAAAAAATTTTATTATTAAGTGAAGTAGTCAAGTCCAGAGACTGTTTTAAGGAACTGGAGCATGGGTTCCATGGAACTGGGTTCTAGACTTGTCTGCTTATTGTTTTCTTTAAGTCTAATATTTTTATGGTTTTAAAATTTTTTCTACCTGATGTGAATTATTTATCCAAAGAAAACAAGTTTCATTTATTAGTGTGCAAGCTCCCCTAGCTTTGGCTATCAGAAGATTGAGGGCTGTATGGTTTTGAAGGATTATTTTGACTAAAGAATTTACAGACTATTGCTGAACTTCTCTAGCTGCCACCACTGTGATTTCCTAGGCTCATACAGGTGTAGCTAGTGACTGCCTGTATTGTTTGAAGCCCCCTTTTTATATCTAGCTTGTATTATTATTTTCTCTCTATATATTTTTTTGGTTATACTTTTCTGCTGGATGTTTAAGAACAAGGTAAAGTGAGACCAGTGTTAATTAAAATTAACCTCTCCCTCTCTATATATGTTAAGATCAGTTAAGGCTCCTCTAGGATTATGTTTTTGGACCATTATGTAGAGCCTCTTAGCTCCTCTATCAGTGTCATCTGCCAGGATGGGTAACGGTCTTGCTTGACTATATGGTTTCCTGTGGAAGCGTATGAGATATTTCTCTCCTTGGTGACTCTTATTTTAGCACAATGTACACTGGTTGAATCCTGTTCACCTGTCTACCTGCTGAGGAGATTGGGTGACTCACCACAGCTGTAGGATCCTTTAGAGAGGTCCCCTCATGTCCTAGGTTGCTGTTGGCCTTGGAAGGTGAGGGCCAAAATGTTGGCTGTTCTCTTAGCCCAGTTATCTTTTTAAGCTTTGGTAACTAAGCCTCAGTTGTTAAACATCCAGGAGGTCAGTTACACCAGTATTGAAGTGGAAGCAATAGGTTTAATTATTGTAATTTTATTTGCACTTGAGCACTTTGAAATATAAGTTTGGCCAGAGAACTGTTATTTCTTTACCAATCATGGTTGTTTTAGAAGTCAAATTCCTGTAGAATGTTAATAGATAATAGTTATAAAAATTTCCAGGAAAAATTTGAGATCAGGAGCAAACAGTATTTTAGCACATTTATGATGACATTACCTTAGAACTATTAGGTTTTTTGTTATCATCTCTGAAATACATTTAAACCTCTATTTTAACAATGGGTTACCTCTAATTAGAAGACGTTAAATGACATAAATAAACACTTAAATTTGTTCCCTTGTAATAAAATGTCTTTTAAGTCGAATGTACTTGTTTATAGAGGTACTTCATAGGTTATTAATATCCAGTCTCTAATCATTAGAATGACCCTCCCTGTACTGCACAGTGTTTGGATCTCTCTAACTGTTATAATACAATTACATAATAATTACACAAGCATAAGCCTGAAAAGTTCACCATCACAAACAACTTTAGTTTGGAAGTGATCAGTATCATAAAATGTTGTCTTAAATTTTGCATCCTTAAAGGCCTGTACACTTGAATAACACAACTATATTTAATATACCATGAGGTTAGCAATAACTAGCATCACAGTGATATAGAAATCTTTACATATATTCACTTAGTCTTTAATATTAAGGCAAAATTTAGATTGGTTTAACAGGTTTACAGTGTATAACTGTACTGACAGGAATTAAGGACATCTTTAGACCTTTTTATAAATTTAGGAATTGTTGTTGTTGATTACAAATAAACTTATTATCCATTATACAAGTGTGTCTCATTTATACAATAATAGAATGTTTAATCAAAGTCAATAGATATAGAGCAAGTTTTAAATGGCTGAACCAAATTTAAAGAGATGTCAACATTGTGATCATTTTATATGTCGAAGACCTAGCCGTAATGTATATTGTATAAAAGGAAACACTTTTTAGTTTCTTTGTATGTATTAAATTTGTGTAGTCATAACTCTAAAAATTTTAAAGCTTAGACTCACAGCATTTTTGCGTGTATATATATTTATATATGCATATGTATATTTTTGTATATATCATATACATATGATATTCCTTGATATATAGGTTATGTCATAAACTAAAATAATATTTATTTAACCAACCATGAATTGATTATTGATAAAATTTTACTAGCCAACATTTGAATAATCTTTAACCTTTAAAACTCAGTTTTTAGTAACCAAAGACTGAACAAAGGAAAACACAAGAAATTATCTTAGTAAAATGTAAAAACTTTTTAAAATCTCATTTTGTAAGTTTAACCAAGAGTATCTTGCTATTTTAAGAAAACCTCACTGCTTTAGACATAGAAAACTTTTAGACTCTTTATTATAGCCAACTAATTATAAATCATAATAATTTGTTTAGTAACATTTGTTGGGGGTATGCCACAGTAAGACTCTGGGAAAGTCACCCATCAGTGGAGAAAACTGAATAAAAACTTCTGTAGTAAAGTCTGAGGGTCCAAAGAAACTCAAAGTGGAGTTTTTTCCAGCAGCTCTCCAAGCTCAATGGTCTTTATTTATTTAGGTTGACAATTACCCTATATAACTTATGAGAACAAAATCATAGTCATTAGCATTTTTAAGATATATATATTTTACATATTTTATATATATCTTTAACTAAGGAAAAGCTCTTATGTTTTTGTACACACTCAAAAATAGACATTGCATTTATGAAACCAGTTTTTAAATATTATCTTGATTGGCTAATAACCTGGATGGAAATGTCACCAAATTTAAAAAATATCTTTCTCTTATTTACCAATTTAAAGTAACTTACTATTAAGCCATGTGACAGATAAGCATCAGAGCTAATATTATGATTATATTTATCTATAAGCCAATATAAGTAGAACTTTTGGAGGATAATAAATACATAAAAGTTAATAAACAGAAACATGCATATTAAAAAAAGTTCAACATCATTGGTCATTAGAGAGATGCAAATTAAAACACTGAGATTCCATCTCACCCCAGAAAGAATGGCTATTATCAAGAAATCAACCAATAACAAGTGCTGGGAAAGTCAAAGGCTGTGGGGAAAAAGAAGCACTTCTTCACAGGTGATGCGAGTGTAGACTGGTACAACCACTATGGAAATCAGTGTGGAGATTCTTCAAAAATCTAGGATTAGAGGTTCCATTTGGTCCAGCTATTCCCCTTCTGGGTATTTACCCAAAAGAATTAAAAACATCATACCACAGAGATATATGTACACCCATGTTTATAGCAGCACAATTTGTAATATCTAAATCTTGGAAACAACCCAAATGCCCATCAGCTGAGGAATGGATAAAAAAGATGTGGTATTTTTATACAATGGAGTACTACTCAGCTATAAAGAAGGATAAAATTGAGACATTTATAGGGAAATGGATGCAACTTGAGACCAGATTCACAAGTGAAATAAATCAGACTCGCAGGTGTAAACATCATACTGTCTCCCTAGTGTAAGAAGCTGAAAGAGTAAATAAGATCCAAAAGGTACAACAGATATTGTGAAAGGGGAAGAAACTGTTCAAAAGGAAAGAGAAACAGGGATGGGGGAAAGGAGGAAAGAAAGAAGGGAAAGGAAAAAAATATAGGCACAAGATAGTTAAAATAGTTTTACTACTAATTGCTATTAGTTCTTTGAAAAGAAAGTTTTATTCCTATATTATTTAATCAAATTTTCATGCCTATATCTTGTAATATGAGCAACTACTTTGAAGATAACGATACATAATGTACTAACCATTGTTACTCTCCCACAACCTTGTTTTGAAGTTTTGTACCATTGTTTTTTTTTTAAATAAAATAATCATGCATATTAACCTAAGTCATATATAATCTTTATATTACCAAACTTTAAGGCTCTTATTTGTAAGTCTTATGTAAGCCTCAAGCCTATCAACCCTCATCCAGCAATGTTTTAAATGAGTTTGGCTACCCCCTAAAAAACCTATCCAACATTTTTTTTGTGGAAAGTCTCAAAAGAGCCAGAATTTTACAAGGGAAAAATAAAAAGGGAAAATGAAATTGATATGAGCTAAAAAATCTTTAATGAAGCAGCTGAAGGTACTTAAACCAGTTATTAAAACAGATTAACAGGCAAACAGACAAGAAGATGTATAGAACACATGAAACAATTATATTTAATCAGAGTACACTTTAGACGTTTTGACCATGTTGAATTATAATAATCTTTTATAATCTTAGGCTTATAATTCTAAATAGAGTAGTCAGAACTTTCCCTAGGGGGTATTACAATACTTCTTAGGTGAATCATAACAGATCTCTTGTGAGATATCAGAGAGAGAAAAGCTCTTTTATGCTGGTGGAAGCATAGACTATTTTAAGAAGGATCTTAGGTTGATGGTTTACCTTAATTTTTGGATAAGTTGCTACCACAGTACAGATTCCTCACGGCCCTCTGTGTTAGACTAATTGAGGTAAACTGTGGAAACTATTTCTTTGATAGTCAACCGCTGTTACTCATGTAAATGTTTCCTCCAATGAACAGAGTATTAATGGTACAGTGTTGTAATTTTTATGTTTTCCTTTGGCAACCACTTTTCCCATTTCCCGTGGGGTACTCACACCAGGTATAGGTACAGAAAGAGACTAGGCAATGTTTCTTTAAAGTCTGAGAGTCAAAGAGGTCCCAGTGTTTTAGTATGCATTCCAAGGAAGTGTGGGAAAGCCAACCTTGTGTGTCCCATTCTGAAAAACAGGCAGAGAGTGGTGTCCCCTTTATTTGCCTGTTTTAGCCACTAGCATTGGGGTATCACCTTGTTTAGATCCCTCCAATGCCAGCAGCAACCACTGGATTTGTTCAAGGAAGTGGCTGGGTGGGGGGGCTGTAATGTCTGCTCTTACTGGCATCTGTGTGCTCTGTTTCCTTGTGCTCTCTTGGCTCACACAAATGGCAATGGATCTTCTAGCTCTCAGCATTTGTTGGCCTGGCAACATGCTCCAGAGAGAAACTGTGGCAAGAGAGAGGCAGTTCCTGGCTCTCCCTAATGTCCATCCTGCCTAAAGTTGCCATCAACTCATATAGATCTCCAAAAACTGCTTTTTGTTCTATTAACATAATCATCTGTAGTGCAAAGGCCCACCCTAAACACCTGTAAGTCCACCCTGTCCCAGTGGCACTCCTGAGGGGGCAGGGAGAAAAGGGAGTAGACAGTGTTATTCCCTATGCCCCAGCCAGTCCATTCTAAGGGCAGAAAGACAGACACACTGGGACAAAAACTTCCTCAGGCTGAGTCTTTCTGGTCTTTAGTAAAACAAACCTCCAAAAAAAAAAGAAAGAAAAGAAAAAGAGTGGCAGGAGAAAGCTGGAGTTAAAAGACATTAGCAGTGAAAGGCATTTGTAGTCATCATGCTTGTGGTGGAGTAATTTGCCCAAGTCATCATTCAGATCAGCCTCCTAAAACCTAGAATGAGAACATTAAGAGCTAAAGGTCACTCCCTCACCAATGGTGGATAAAATTAGAAAGGAAACTGAGGCAGAATAGGCTCAACATTCCCTTGCACATTTATGGAAGGAGGATCAGGCAAGACTGCCCCAGTGAAACCTGTCCTCTCAGATATTTAGAGAAGCAGCCATACTATTTTTCTCTAAGTGGGTGGGGAGTCCTGCATTTTTATATGAGACATATTGTTCCCCAAATATTCCCTACTGTTACTGACTTTTGTGGTTCTGAGCCTTCTTTTAGAAGTGTTTTCTAGGTTCTTTCTGCCCTGGACAAAGAATTGGTTAAGTCAAGGCAAAAGATAGTGAGGCTTTACATTTATTAAAGGTAGGAAAAAAAGAAAAATGCTTTACAGAGCGAGTGTGGGTCAGCCAAGGGTAAGAAAAGAGATACACCCTGCAAGCCACAGGGCAGGCCACTGAAAGAATTAACAATGGCTGTTGACTTGATGGCAGCTGTAATTTTGCATCTCCCACTCCTGGGGCTGAAGTCAACTCTACACCGTCCTATCAAAAACCTACTTGAGTCCTCATAAGAATTGAAGGTAGCATTCTCTGATTGGTTCCAAGTACAGGGATTTGGGAAATGTTCTGAAACTCAGTAATTGACAGGTCACATTCACTCCCCCAGCCAGTTTGCCACATTCTAATCTCCTGCCTCACTATCAGCAGGGAAATGACGTAAGAAACATTAGGCTTTAAGGCTATACAGGAAAACAGGAAACAAATCTGTCTGTCTCCTGTATGGAATCATGGTTTAGCAAGAACATATTGCGAGAAGAAAAGACAATAAAATTCCTATTTGGGACTTACTTTCTATTAATCTTGGATCTTGGTGGAACCTCCAATAAATGTAAACATAATTTCTGTACTGAATGAGTTTGTGATTCCACAAATGACGAGGAATAAAGCTATGAACCAAAGGAGGAAGTTAGGAGAGTTTTACTGGAAATAATAAGAGAAAGCTTGCGATAGATGTCTATTGCAAGGTAATTCCAAACTGACATCCAAATGGGGATCCCTGTCCTGATCTTTTATACATAAGAAGAATGTCGGAAGGGTACTTGTTTCAAAGGGAAGGAGTTCAGAAGAATTAAAGAAGGAACTGGTTATGTTGCATTTATAATGTTTTCTCAAATCAAGGCCAAGTCCAGAGGTAGGGAGGAGCCATTAGAGCTGTAGCTAACTTCAACTGTCCAGAGTCGTCTTCCTGGAATGAGGCGTCCTTATCTCTCTGTTCTCATCCTGACCTGTTATCCTTTGTTCTTGTGTTTTCTTTTACATGACTTAGCTTAACCAGCTACTCGATTAACTGGTTGGTTGATTAAATGTCTGCTTGAATTAATGCTTTTATCATACCCTATACTTAGGCTGCTCTAACTGCCAACTCATAATAACTAAACTAAGCCAGTACAATAGTTAGACAAAAAGGGGCATTTGTGGAGGGCTGTTTCTTTACAGTAAGACATTTTCTGGAACATAAAAAGTGAAGGGATTTCTTTAACTACCACTGTTTTCCCAAGTCAAAAGTTTCAGGCAAAATTCAGCATTGTCATCCATTATCCTCACTTCTTTGTCCCTAATCTAACTGTACTTTTTGGAAATGTGGTTTCTGATTCCCTCAGGCCTTTCGTTTAGATCCGTTAGACTCATTGTTCTTTATCTCTCTGATCTTTTGTCTTACATAAAGCCTTTCCCTTTAAAATTTTTATTGCTATTATTTTAATAACATTTTTAACTTATAGAAGTGAGTAAAAGTGTACAAAGGAAGGGAGTCTATTCCACTGGAGCCACATGAACTGAGAGTTTGATGGGAAGCTCTTTAAGTGACAACTGAGACCAAATAAATAGGAAAGGGAAAGGCAGGAAAATAATACCATTAATTAAGTGATTAAGTAAAGGTTTTAAATATATGCCTCTTTTTTGGAAAATGATTTTTACATAGAAATGCAAAGCATGCAGGTGATCCAAGCAGTAGGTGAGGAGTTACTTTAAATCCACTATCCAGACACAATGCTTTTTACTCTTTTTCTTATTTACTCTGTTAGTTACTTTTATACTATTGTGCTTATGAAAGCATTTCTTTATTAATCAGAATGTTTCTATTAATTTCTGATGCTATATAGTCCTTTATTCTGCTTATGTGCCATGCCACTAATTGATAAATAGTATGATTATATTTCTATAATTTTATAGTCATATATATATATTGTCATATATAATAATGTACTATTATAACATTTCTTGTGTGGTCTTTGTTTTCCTGGGAATTCAAAATTACCAATTACCTTTTTTTCTGACAACCTTTGCCTTTTAAATGTCATTCCCTGTTTATTTGAATCTTCATTTATCTGACATTTCATCCCAACCACCTTTTTCCATGACCATAGATTCTGCTCTTGCATTTTTCCAGTCTGTTCCACTGAACTCTACCTTATATATTTTTCTTCTCTGTTTTTTTCTGGGTTAGATCTACTATTGTTTTGGTTCATGTTTTCCTTTTACAGAAGTCACATTTTTTTTTTTTTTTTAATGTGGGCATTGGGAATCAAACTCAGGACCTCGCGCTTTGCCAGCAGGCACTTGTGCTGCTGAGCTATCCCGCTGGCCCCAGAAATCACATTTTAAATAACTTTGTATGAGAAGGTGGTTGGGAGGTGCAGTTTCTTAGTGTGAAATGTCTCCATTCTACTACTCCTTTATGTAATCAATAATCTAGATAGGTACAGAAGTCTAGCCTAGAAATCATTTTTATTTATAACTTTGAAGTTATTGCTTCAAAACAAAACAATGGCTATCAAGCATTCAATGTTGTTGTTGAAATTTCTACTGTAATTTTCTTACTATTTCTTTGTGGACGGTTTTGTTTTCATTTGTGTTGCTTTTAAAATGTTTTAATACTCAATGTTCCAATATTTGAATTGAATTTTCCTAGGTTTGTGTCTCTTTTCATCTATCTTTCAGGGCTTTTGATGGTTATATCAGTTCTAAACATTATTTCTGTAACAACTTCATCTCTTTTTTTTAGTCCTCACACCTGAAAATCTTATTAGTTGGATATTAGACTTTTCAATTCATCTTTTATGTCTCATCAGAAAAGATCCTAGGTCTCCTTTTCTTATTTTATAATTTTGATGGTTTCTTCAATTTTCTTACTGCTTTATTCATGAATTTATAATTCGGTTGACTGTATTTTATTTCCAAAGAGTGGCATACTGTTTTATATTATTTATGTTTAGCTGTAGAAAGATACTATTATACATTTATTCTTTTTATGACTTATCATTATTATATATTATATTAATTTTGTTCTCTGTTGCTTGAATTGGCTCTGTTTCTTTTCCTTCAGGAGTAATTCTTTTCCCTGTTGCACTCTGTCTTTCTTATATTGTTGGGTTCCTTCAATAGTGTGGTAACTTTTTATTCATATTTACAAATGAAACAGTAGGAAACAAATTCTAGTCCATGAAAGTAGTTTAAAGTTTTTCAATGGAAGCGTCATTTCAGAGGATTGAGTGGGGATCTGGCTACTTCTCTGGGTGACTCTGCACATGCAGGATGTCTCTAGGACTTTTTGGTTTCTTTGTAGAGGGAACTTTTGATTTACTGCCTTGGAGAAGTTTAGCTAGTGAGTTTCGACCTTTAGGTGTGAAATTAATTTTGTATATATGTTTTCAGTATATCTCCTTGTTTTCAACATCTATTTTTTTCAATTTTTACTATTATTAGTACATGTTTGCAGTGCATAATGGTTACATTCATTGTGGGGAGTTGGTATATATTCATAATGTAGTAGTTTAGTTATTGTGTGTAGGTAGTCAGGTCAATCTAAGGATAAGGTATGATAAAAGAAAATAGCCCATGGGTTAAGAGCTAACTGAAGCAGCTAGTTAAATTTAGATATATAAAAGAAAACATAAGTACAAAAGATAAAAGGTTAGGATGAGAATGGACAGATAAGGACCTTTCCTTCCAAGAAGAAGTCTCTTATCCATAGTAAGATAAGTTAGTTAACAGCTCCTCTCTATCTACAACTTCTAGAAACATTAGAAGTGGAAAACAGCCAGTTTCTTTTGAACTCATTTTCTTTGAAAGAAACCCTTTCCTGCTTTCTGCTAATCCATATAAGAGCAGGACAAAGAACACAGTTTGGACTTCACTTCAGAATCCCCTGGTGCTGGACCTCTACCATGAGCATTTTTCTTCTTACTTCCAATAAAAATTCTCCTAACTACCTCCTTTTGGTTTGCAACTTCATTCTTTAACTTTGTAAGATCACAAGCTTCGTTTGTACAGAATTAACTGTTTCAATAACACATATTAATTCTTGTAATGTCTATTTTGACCCTTGCTCTCCTAAGTACTTTCCTGTTTCTCAGGGTGTGTGTCTTGTGACTCTGCAGGGGGAGTGGTGTCCATCACCTGTATATTTTTTTGTGAGTGATCCAGGGCAGGCTTCCTCTGTCCCCCTTCCTGAGTTTTAGACCTTCTCACACTGCTAGGTGGTCTTTGGAAGGTAGTCTCCAGTCTCTCCTTCTTGAATCCTTTTCTCTTACTTAGTATTCATACATTTTTTTTTAAAATTACCCTACTTCTACTTATTTAGGTCTTGTAAGAGACAGGAGATAACAGCAATCACTCTTGTATTTCTAAGTGTGGTTGTCTTAGTTACTTTTCTCTTTGCTGAGACAAGATACCTAATACCTAAAGTTAAATGAGAAAAGATTTACTTTGGCTCACAATTTGTAGAGGTTTCAGTCCATAGTTGGTTGGCTCAAAGGCAGGGAGGAATCGCAGAGGGGCATCACAGAGGAGAAACAATCCATAGCAGAGCAGGCAGGAGGTAGCAGCACCAACCCTCCCTTTCCCTTTTATCCCACCTGGCTAGAAGCCTTTCGGGTGGTGCCATCCACACCCAGGATGGGCCTTACCATTATCCATACCCACAGCTGTGATAAACCAACTAGCACACTAATCTAGTATCACACACTCTTATTCCCAGTATCGCACACCCGTGATCCAGCCAGTGCCACCTATGAGCACATGAGGCTTTCAGGGGACATTTTGAGTTTTCCAAAGCTTTGTGCTTTGAGATTCACAAATCTTCTTGATCTAGTTCAAAACCTGAAACATTGAAATTTATCGTACCATAATCTTTAAATATATCCTTCCACGAAATTACAGTCTAACCTTGCAAATGAAAGTTGTGAAGAGTCAAAAATACATCACTGAAAAATATGCTGCTTTGGCATAAAGAATATTTTGAATTAAGGACACTTTAAAAAATAAAAATTACAAGATGACACTGAACTTCACTGTCTTTATTAAAAGTAAATGGCACTTCTATATAAGAAATGTCTTCTAGATATCTTCCCTATACCAAAAAGTAAAAGGTATTCTCATCAATAGGAATGGAAAGCTGAAATAGTGGAAAATCTACATCAGCAAACTTTGTTAAACTAGCTCTTACCTTCCTTGTATTATCAAAACCCAGTTAATTACCCCAGCCCAAGCCCCTTCATGTTGTCATAGTTTAATTTGTTATTCTTTGTACAATTTTGTATGTAAGTGATTAAATCTCGCTTCTGTTTTGAGACTTCTATTTCCTTATGACAGTTCCCATGTCATGTAAAACTTATATTAAATAAATTTATGAAAATTTCTCCTACTAATCTATGTTATGGGCCTATTCAAGACCTTAAGAGAATGGAGTTAGAATTTTGCATCCCCCTACAATTGTCTGTTGATTTTACTTAAAATATGTAAAGGTCAACACTTTATATTTAGTGTTAAAATCATTTGACATCCTGTGTGAATATTTTGTAAATTCACAACAACATTCTGGATCCTGAGACATTTTGCTCCTCACATTCTCATTAAATGTCCTCATCATGTAAGAGGTGATGTCCTGGGAGTGAGATGTCATCAGCTGCAATAAATGTTTTTACTGTACTCTTGTTAAATTACATGATTTGGACACATTGCTCAATATCTTTTAGTTTTTGTTTACTGGAGAATTTGGATCAAAAATAGTTCATGAAGTCCTTTTATCATTAAGAACTCACAATTTTCTAATTCTAAATGAGATAAGGTGCTTAGCCTGAATTCTGTGTAATTATACCAACATCTGGTATACAATGAATACTCAATAATTTTCATGAATGAAAACAATGGGAATTGAAATTTATATTCACTCACTCAACTAATCAATGAAAAACTGTTTCTGGGGTGCATTTTATGTGCCAGGTACAATTGTAAGTTGGGAAAGAAGCTGTGAATAGACACAGCATGAAAGTTTGCCTTCATGCAACATGCATTCCAGTAGGAAGGGACATAAGACTAAAAAAAAAAAAAGTGTGTTAATAATTGTGATAGGTGCCACACAGGAAGTAAAAAGGTAAGAAGTGTAGGGACAGTTTGAGGGTTGTAGGTAGCACAGCGCAAGACCTAGTGCCTGATGATTGTAAAATTACCACATACTTATTGTGCACTATTAATAAGAACATTACCCTTGTGAAACTATAATATGCACTGGTTGTGACCCCTTACCTGCCTGACCTTCTCCTCTCCCCAGAAACAAAGGCTAAGACCGTTATTGGCCTAGAATACACCAATCAGTGAAACGGTTATTTTTAGAAACCAGCTTAGACCTATGAGTACAGTGGTTCCCTGACCTTTGGGCACCTGCTCAGGTCCCCCTACCTCACAGCGTGCCCTTTCTGTTGGTAGTTTCTCTGCAAATTCGCCAAATCATAAATAAACTTTCTTTGTGTTGCTTCAATTCTGACTTCCTCATTTTCCACCAGCCCCCGACTTCCCCATTTTCCGCGTGTCGGCCCAGAGCCAGTCCTGCCTCACTGCCTCACTCTTCGCAGAAGTGAGAGCACAGAGAAAAGGAGGGAGGGTCGTCTCACAGGAGACCCCTAGCTCCCCAGACTCCCCGCGGGATGCTAAATGGTTTTCCATTTGAGATAGGATGCTCAGGGAAAGCATCGCTTGTGAAATAATGTCTAAGCCAAGAGCTGAAGAAAGAGAAAAACTTGCGGAAAGTAGAACTGAGAGAGTTTTTAGGTGGAAGTAACAGCTAGTTCAAAGGCTGGAGGCAGAAACATCTGTCGTTGTGAGAAAGTGAACGGAATCATCTTGAATCCATTGGTGTCCCGGCTTAAACAGTAGACGAGATAGCATGAAAATCTAAACAAGAGTAAGTTTGGATTTCATTGTAAAGATTTTTGTGGATCCAACCACTTTACTACATTACACCTACTATCAGCGGCATTTCCCATCTCCCCTTTTTGTTTAATTTTTTCCCTTTAGCATTACCATCTCGCATACTCTGTGTTCCCTCTGGAATGCAAACTCTATAATGACTGGGACTTTTGTTGTTCTTATATTCCCAGGGGACGGAAAAATCCCCAGCATGTAGTGTGTTCTTAATAAGTAATAATAAGTTTATGAATATTTTGGAGGGAGGAGAAGGCTTAATAGAGCAGGAAAATAAAATAGAGTGCAACAGTTAAGAATCTATGTGGGATACATAGCGTTTAATTGGAAAGGAAGTGGAGACAAGTGGAAAAATTCAAACTTCGTTTTGGAGGTTTAACTGATGGCATTGTGTGATGAGTCGGATGTGGAAAAAGTGGGAAATTTGCCTAGAGTCTTGGCTCTTCTTGGTACTTTCCACGTGACTCTCTGGAATTGTGTTTGTCTACTGAATGGGAGCAATAGAAGTAGTAGCTACCCCACCAACATTAGTAGATTTATATTCCTATATACAGAGAGTTATTGTAAATAGCAAGTGCTATAATCTCTCTAGGAATTGGCTTAAATTATTCATGTTTGTACAAAAAGATAAAACTGGTATTTCCTGAAGTACGTATGATAACATGTAGTTTCTCAAGGTACAGCTTTTATAGCTTTCCCTAAAACAGTGCTAGATAATAGATGCTACATTTATCTAGATGTCCCCAAAGCTTCATAGGTGGGACTTTGGGAGGTGATTGGATCATGGGATTGTGATATTAGTCAGTGGATTAGTCTGCTGATTAGTTTATAGTTAAATGTGACGTTGGGAGTTGAAGCCTGGTCAGAGGAGGTGGTCACTGGGGGCCTGGAAGGGTCTGTCTCCCTCTGTCCTCCCTTGATGTCTCTCTCTGCTTCCCACTGCCATGCCATGAGCTCTTTCTTCTGTGCTATGCTGCCTTGACTTGGAGCCAGCTGACTATGGTCTGAAACCTCTACAAACTGTGACCCAAAATAAACCTTTCCTCCTTTAAGTTGCAGCTGTCAGATATTGTGTCCCAGTGATAAAGAAAGTAACTAAGACAGATGCCTTAAGCAAATAAATTGTATTTTACCCATTCTTACATACTAAGTATGAGCAGTGGATTGTTCATATGTCCCTTGAATTAAATTTTATAAAAGAAACATAAGGCTACTTCCTCTGAATTATAGAGCAAGAAAGAATTATATATAAGTACATTCATTTTGAATGTAGTTCTGCCCTTGATACACTGGGATGGGGAATGGTTTTCTCACAAAAGGTGCATTTGGCACCTGTATGAAAAGTGCTGCTTAGGAACATACATGTGTAACTATCTTTCAAATTTTCCTAAAGTGACATGACAGTGCTTTTGCTTCCAGTTTCCTTAAGAGCTTCATTATTGTTCATCTGCAACTAGACAGGAATAATTTGTTGTAATTTTACCTGTAATCATATTTGGATATCAGCATTTCATTTCTGTCCTGAAAGTCCATCAATGAAGGCTTTTGGGTTTGATTTTGAACATTTTGGTCCTTTATCATGTGTTCTAAAGGAGTCTACTGTAGTTCATGAAGATTCTTTTAAGCCCAGGAATTAAACCTATCATAAAGTTCCAGGAAATGTGACCCAAACTGTGTTTTCCATTGCCTCAACTTGTTAGAATTAGGTCTAAACTAAGAACCTCTTAGGATTTTGGTGTATGTATTTATTTCTTTATGTTCATCTTAGTTTGTCTTTAGCTTTCTTCACACCTGCTGAGTTCCCCTCATTGTCTCTCCTGTTTAAAGTTGCATATAGTTGAAGACATAATAAAATTTGCAGCTGATATAATTTCCTCAGTCTGTAAGGATGGGTCTATAGTTTTGCGTCCTCCACAGAGAGATGCATGGATCTCTGTTAATCAATTGGGTTTGGATTATATTAGTTTAGATTTAAGAGAAAGAATCTTTTCACTTGAGTGGAACAATGAAATTAATGAGATGAAATATTTAAGTTCAGCATTTATCTATTTCCTATTCAAAGATTTGGCACCTAATAAAATCAAGTTTCCAACAAATGCAATGTCCTCTAAGAATTAGAATATTCTTAGAATATTAGAATATTGGCATAGCTATAAAATTGTTATGGAGTTTAGTGGAGCCAGTTTATGTATTAAAAGATAAAACTATAGATCCTAGATCTATAGCAAATCTTGGCATCAACGTACTGTGGTTCATTAAGTGAATTGGTTTGCAGAGAATATTACATATATGACATAGGGGATGGGTCATATGTTTATGTATCAGATTTATGCAATATTATAGAATTTGGTAATGTATAATAACACCTTAAAATATTCATTACATTTAATTTCACTCTTGAGAATAAACTCTACATAAAAATTCTGAGCTTTCTGTCCCACCTTTAAAAATCAACATAATCAACTAATCTCCCACATTTCAGAAACATTAATGTAGCAATACTTTAAAACACTAAAAAATGAACACGGTATTAATAGTCAAAATGGGGAGTTAGATGAAATACGATGTAACTAATTAGATGTATAATGAAGGATTTGCAATAAACTAGCAGTATTACATATGAAAGGCAGGGGATACTTTTTACATATAATGCAAAGAAAATAGATGAGAAAGAAACTCACCAACATTTATCAGTGGTTTTCTTCTTTATAACTTTATGTGATTTTTAAACTGTTGGTAAGTTCTACTTTTATCATTAAAAAAATGAAATATACTTGTATATAAACAGCTCAGTTTAGTGACAATGATTTATCCTTTAACAGTTGTCACTTGTGATAACCTCTTGATGTGGTATCTTCCTGTTTGAAAGTATTTTCTGTGTTCTTTAAACCCTTTGATCCTTTTCACTTTGAAAGTAGCTTGACCTCGTAAGTCCTGGCTTTGCAGTTTTCTTAGATGACTGGTTTTCAGACATGATTTTTGTTACCTGGTAAATTTCATAAAATGCTATTTTTCTCTTTATATCTGGAAATATGTTAGTGGTTTAACCAAAACCCAAGTACAAATAATTTGATTTTGTGTTTGCTAAGTTATTGATAGTTTCATACTGAAAATGGCCCAACTTTTCTTGAAAAATTGAACTTCACCTTTAACTGAGATTAAGACTGTGTACTATGTTGCAAAATTAGGGTATATTCTACCTATTTCTAAAAAATGATTTGGTATAGAATTATTGAGTATTGAACTGAGATGCCTCTAATTCCAGTTTTACTGTCTTAAAGCCCAAAGTTTCTTTTAAGACTGTATATTTTAATTTCCAACTGATATCCAGTGAGTAGTTTGCACAAAAAAATTAGCCCTTTGAATGGAAATTTATGAAGCATGTTGACCTAGCTACCAAACTAACACATGCAAAACCATAATTTAATAAAATGTAATTGTGTCTCAAATATGAAAGGTCAATTTCATATTATTGAATTTGCTAATGAAAAGGCAAATGAAAATTAAAATGAATTCAAATTATTTTTCACAAATAATTTCTGCTTTGATTTCAAAGTGTATAATACAGTTCCAATATCATATAGTTTAGATACTGTGACTTAAGTTTTAAAATTCCCAAGGTGGTTTATTTATTTATTTATTTTTTGTGGGTACCGGGGGTTGACCTCAGGACCTCACGCGCCAGCAGGTGCCTGTGCCGCTGATCACCGGCCCTTTTTTCGTATGTGGGTTCCAGGAGTCGAACTTGGGCCCTCACGCTTGCCAGGCAGGCGCTTATGCTGCTGAGCCATCTCACTGGCCCCCCAAGGTGGTTTAGACTGGTTTATTTTATTTTTATTTTTATTTTATTGGTACATTTTAGATATACATAATAATAACATTCATCATAGAGAATTTGTACCAGTACATGACAAATCTTGCTTCTTCTGTTTTTTTCCACTCCCTTCCTCTCCCTTCAACCCCTCTTCCCTGCTTATTTACAAAAGCTTTGTTTCCATTTTTACCTTCTACTCTCTTTTTTTCCTTTGTCCTTTCTTTCCTTTTCCCTTCTCCCTTCCTTTTTCCCCTCTTCATTTACAGAGTAACTTTTAAATTTGGGAAGCAGAATATGAAATGTACTAAATGTACTAACTCCCCATGAGAAATGTAATCATTATGTACTACAAACATACTGATTAAAAATAAAACTTAAAAAAATTCAGTATATTGCATTGATATTTGGAGATGATCATCCTTTGTTCCTTCCTGAGTTTTTAGATTTTAAAATTATACATTCATGACAGATATCATTAACTGAGTCTAAACTCACTTATGCATTAAGAAAACAGGTCTTCATGGCTGTCACTGAAAGAATAGGATGTATCTGGAAATACAAAGATACCCTTTTTCACTCCAGTTAAACAGAAACTGAAGATAACACGGATTCCTGTATGAGAGTTCCTACCAGGGCTTCCCTCTACAGTTAAGGGAGCTAAAGGAAAGGTTATAAGCACTCACTTGGGCAGTGGGACCATTTCCTATTTTTGGCAGTCTGGCTTGTATTATAAGAAGTTGCTAAAATAATTGTGAAGTCTGGCGGTATTATTTATTTCTAGGTTAATATTCTCAAATATTGGTGTGAATTGGAATTATATGGGAACCTGTTAAAATCCACATTGCTGAGCCCTCTACATAGAGATTTGGATTTGGAATTCCAAAATGAGGCATAGGAACTAGTTTCCTGGTGGTACTGATGCTGCTGAAGCAGGGACCACACTTTGAGGACCACTGCTCTTGGGTGTCTTTGGGACAGCAGGGTCTGGTTGGGAAGGGGAGGAGGGGAGCTAAGCTATATTGTCACACACTCTGGTAGTTAGACAGGCTTTGAAGATGAGTTCTGGCCACTGGAACGAGGGTATAGTCTTAACTGAATCTCCAGGTCCCATCCCTAAAATGCACCGTATGATCTTCCATATTCTTGTCCCTCTTTAGGCAGCTGAATGGGAAGGATTCAGTGGAGGCCTTTGAGAAAACTTTAATGCTCTTTTCTTCTTTTCTGGTACTTTTTTTTTCTTCTTTTAATAAGACTATGACACTTAAGCTGCCCATGGTTAACTATGTTCCATGTGACTACTAAAGTCATGAATTTGGCTTGGGCAAAAGCACTGCTTCATCATGTAGAAGTAGGTATATGTGATGAGGCTTCAGCATGAAGCAAAACATAATTAAGTGCCGTGAGCTAGTGGCTCAAATGCTTATGCCCCTGCTTGCTATATTGCTGCCAGTATGTTAACTCACACCTATAGCCTCATGGGCATTACCTGTGACTAGCTGACAGAAGAGGAAGGACTATTGGGATTTACTAATAGGTATTTCTGCATAATATGCTGGCACAACTAAAGGGTCAGCTACTCTAGCTGTAATGTTCTCTGAGCCTTGTGGGCAGAACTTGAAAACTTTGCTTATTTATCTGAAAAGAAATAGTCAAAAGTATGTATCTAAAGTGATCATAGTGCACTTAGTCAACAGTTTGGGCAGATGCTCAAGAACTTAGATATCATAAAATTTTAGGGTTAGTGACAAAGTAGTTTGTGGAAGGGGTGTGTGGATAAGACACATAGAGTGAGGACTTAGTGAGGGAATATGTGTGTGATACGTGAATGGTTACCAAAGGTAAGCTCTGAGGGTGAGGCTTTTGATTATTAGGCAGATAAGATAATCTATTTCATGGAAGTCAGGCAGCTCCATCCTCTTACCATTCCTATGTTTCCTCAATGGGCAAATGAAAACATTGGTCATGGCTTCAGGAATGGAGGGTGTTATTCATGGAGTCAAACTCTTGAATTTACTTTTATCAAGACTGAACTTTCTGTCATTACTGGTGAATACCTAGCCTGCCAATTTCAGGGTCTACTTTTGAGAGCCCGGTAATGCCCCATTGCCTGGTAGGATCAGCCAGCCACCTAGCAACAGATTGGTCCCATTCTATCATGGAGGAGGAAGCAATTTGTCTTCATCAGAATAAAACACCCTCTCTGCTTTTCTTGCCCTCAATGCTTCCTCCAGTATCATCACACAGGGCTCACTGCATGCCTCAAGGTAACTCATATAATCTTGTTTTTGACCAAGGAATATATTGTAAAACAATAGAGGCAATGAGCTTAACTCCACAGGAGTGGGTTAGGGGTCTCTGGTTTTATTACATAGCCTTCAAAAATGCAGGTGACTTGATCAAATAATGACATTACTTATTAGATATATAGATATAAAGCTGCCTGAGTGATAACATTCATGGATTTGAGAAGTTGTCACACTGGATGCCATATATGCTCTGAACAAGTGACCATGTATGATATTATTTCTTTCATAGCCAGAATACCAGAATCTAATAGCCAAAAGATTGAAGTAGATTTATCCTCTCTTACCCCACATAATCTTCTCACAAAAGTTATACTTCCTCCTCTTGCTGTTTACAACTTTCCTTTGAAAGGAACAACTATACCAGGAAACTACAAAAGAATTCCATTTAATTGAAAACTGGGATTGTCACGTGGTAACTTCAGTTTCCTCAAACCATTAAATCAACAAGGAAATAAGGGAATTACTCTCCAGATTGTGACGATTGATCCTGGTCATTAAAGGGAAATGTTTCTACTATACAATTGTGGTAAGGAAGAGTATGTGGAACCATGTTTCTTATTTTTTTGGTACTACCATGATCAATAATAAAAGTTAATGGAGAACTGTAGTACCTTAAGTCAAGGCCAAAACAGGCTCAGACCACGTGGGAGTTAAAACATGGGGATGTAGCTCAGTGGTACAAGCACCTGCCTGGCAAGTGCAAGGTCCTGAGTTCGACTCCCAGCACACACAAAAAAATCTAAAACATGCCAAAGGTATCGCAATATGGAATGAGTACTGGAAGAAGGAAAGACCAGTTACAGAAATGAGAACTGCTATAGTTGTATCTTAATTGCTCCCCAAAGGCCTGTAGTGCCAAGCTTGGTGCTGTTGAAAGAGACGGGGTCTAGTGGGAAGTTTTAGGTCACTGGGGGAATGCCCTTGAAGGGGATATTAGAACCCTGGCTCTTCATTTTTTTCTCCCTGCATCCCAGCTGCCATGAAGCACATGGCTTCCTGAACCACGCACTCCACCATCATATGGTGCCTCACCATAGGCCCCAAAACCACGGGACAACTTATCATGAACTGAAACCTCTAAAACTATGAACCAAAATAAATCTTTTCTCTTTTTAAGTTTATTATTTCAGGCATTTTATTACAGTGGTGGAAAGTGAACACAAGAATCGTACCACACGTGCATATTTCTCGCTTTGTTCTCAAATGGTCTTTCCTCTGTACACATGAACCCCTGTTATCTTTTCCTCTTCTTATATGGACACTAGTCCTAATAGATTAGGGCACATTCCTATCACCTCATTTAAACTTAGTTACCTTTTTTTTCAAGACCCTATATTCAAATACAGTCACACTGAGGGTAGGGTTTCAACATACACGGTTTTTGGTGGGAAGGGATAGAATTTAGTCTTAACGCTTTTGTCTAGAGTATTTAATAACAAAGAAAGTTGTTGCTGGGTTAGAATAAGGATGAACATCCACAGATTCGGAGACTTGAGAAACACATGTTTTCTTTTGAGAGGAAAGGAAGTGCATGCTTTTATTCATATAAGGGATAAATTTGTCAAATGAAATATAACAATTATTTTTAAGTTTTAGTGCTCAGAAAATTAAATATCGTAAACAACTTTGGTATCTGAACAGAAAAATATGGGTGCTGAATACTCAAGGGATGTGATAGAATGATACTCAAAATCATCCTAATCTTTCCAACCTCTATCTAGAACTATTTTCCTAGACTCTTCTTACAGGCTTCCTATTCAAATCTGCCAATGAAAGAAATTTGTGTAACATTTCAAAAGTGGGAGAGAAGGATCTGTTACTCTTTAGTGGTGACTGTGGATAGATGTGTGGTATCAGTAGGGATGGGTTTGGGTTTTGCCTCAGTTCTGGGCCACTTCTGGAGAACCACTGACTTTAGCGCTATAGGCAGCTCAGATCCTTCACTTGGGGGCTCCCTGTGATCGCTGAGCTCCGGCCTTCTTAAAACCAGCAGCAGTTTTTTCCTGATCTTTATTTTCCAACACTTCCAATGGTATTGTAGGCCTATATTATATAAATTAAATCTTGTTACTCATCTTGACTAGTTTGCATTGTTCTGATCAATCATGACTGGTAATATTGGGAGCACAAATAGTTATGTATGCGGCTTGCACTGGCAGGGGTTCAAAGAGAGGTGTCCATGAGAATACTTTCACACCAAATTATTCTTTTTTTTTTTTTTTTTTTTTTTGTGGGTACCGGGGGGTCAACCTCAGGACCTCGTGCGCCAACAGGCACCCGTGCCACTGAGCGATATCACCGGCCCCTTTTCCGTATGTGGGATCCGGGAGTCGAACTCGGGCCCTCGCGCTTGCAAGGCAGGCGCTTACGCCACTGAGCCATCTCACCGGCCCCACACCAAATTATTCTTATAAAATTTTGAATGTTATTAGTCATCAATGATTGACCTGTTGATGGCTCATAGGACGTTGTTCTAGAGTTGATGACTGGGTAGAAAGGCTTTCCTGCAGGGGGCAGGCATGTGATCATGATTGAGAACAATCCCTGGGATGGTTAGTAGTGTCATTTTAAGATAAGTGGAGTTTATAAGAAGGCAGGGTTTTGGAAAACAGAGAGAAATGTTATTAAAGAAAACTTGTTATGTGCTTCTTTCTTTCTTGTAGAAGTCTTAGCTGTCATAGAATGTATCTTTCCACATCTTATATATTATTTTCTTTGAAATCTGTTTGTGGTGTTGCAGGAAACCGAGGGACAAAGCAAGACAGTGAGGTGTGTTCTACTCTGTATTAATCTGTCACTGTCGTTGCAGCCCATCTGTGGGGACTGCCTGCAAAACCCCAGGTGAGTACTAGTAGTGGAGTGATCAGTAGCCCAGGAGGAGTGAGCAATGTCAGGTAGAGGGATGTGATGTTTATCCGCAACTTTTTAAAAGACTACTCAGCAGGGAAGATGTCATCAGAAACAACTGATCTTTGAACACATGGGGTTGGATACTTATTTGGGCATATATGTAAAACCAAAGCTGCTTCTGAATTTCACTTTCACTTTTAAAACTCAACATCTCTATAACCCTCAA
Source organism: Erethizon dorsatum (assembly GCA_028451465.1). Lineage (NCBI taxonomy): Eukaryota > Metazoa > Chordata > Mammalia > Rodentia > Erethizontidae > Erethizon > Erethizon dorsatum. The sequence goes on along the minus strand of CM051831.1, from coordinate 78,509,797 downwards.
GCAGAGTTCCTTCATACTTCTGATCCTACCTTATTGCCATTTCTCAGGATGTCAGTGTAGCTGGATGTACAGTATTTTTTTCTCATGAAACTGTCTTGGACACCATGTCTCATTTCTTTCCCTTCTATTGAATCTGACAATAAGCTAATTCAAATGAGAATCTAAGATACAAAAATATAAGATGAAATAGGTCAGTTATTATAATGAAGATCCTGAATACAAAAATTTGGAATAAATATGTGGTAAATCATAGCTGTAATATATTTTTATTTTAAATGAACATATAATATTTGTACTTATTTGTTGGGGACAGTATTCTAATTCAATACACATATGAAAGTTAATGACCAAATCAGGATAATTACCATTTCCTTCTCAAATATTATTATTTCCTTACAAAGATCAGAGCAGAAATTAATGTATTGGAGACTAAAAAAAATACAAAGAATCAATGAAGCAAAAAGTTGGTTCTTTGAAAGAATAAATAAGATTGACAAACCCTTATCCAACCTTATTAAAAAAAGAAAAGAAAAGACTCAAATCCATGCAATTGAAAATGAAAAGGGTGATATCACGACGGACCCTGCAGAAATCCAGAAGATCATCTATACCTATTTTAAAAATCTATATTCTACTAAGATGGAAAATGCAGAAGAAATGGACAGATTCCTAGATTCGTATGAATTACCAAAGCTGAATCAAGAAGATTTAAAAATCCTAAATAAACCAATATCAACCAATGAAATTGAAGATGTAATTAAAAACCTCCCAACAAAGAAAAGCCCAGGCCCTGATGGATTCACTGCCGAATTCTACAAGAAATTTAGAGAAGACCTAACGCCACTACTTCTCAAACTTTTTAATGAAATTGAAAGGGAAGCAATACTCCCAAATTCATTCCTGGAAGCAAGCATTACCCTGATACCAAAACCAGAGAAGGACCCAACTAAGAAAGAGAACTACAGGCCAATCTCCCTAATGAACATAGATGCAAAGATGCTTAATAAGATACTGGCAAACAGAATCCAACAAATCATCAAGAAGATTATACACCATGACCAAGTTGGATTCATCCCTGGGATGCAGGGATGGTTCAACATACATAAATCAATAAATGTAATACACCATATTAACAGGACCAAAGACAAAAATCACATGATCATCTCAATAGATGCAGAAAAAGCTTTTGACAAAGTCCAGCACCTTTTCACGATAAAAACCCTACAGAAAATTGGAATAGAGGGTCTTTATCTCAACCTGGTAAAAGCTATCTATGACAAACCAACAGCCAATATTATACTAAATGGCCAAAAACTGAAAGCCTTCCCTCTAAAATCAGGAACAAGACAAGCATGTCCACTGTCCCCACTCTTATTCAACATAGTTCTGGAAACTTTAGCCAGAGCAATTAGACAAGAGAAAGAAATAAAAGGAATAATGATTGGAAAGGAAGAAGTTAAATTATCATTATTTGCAGATGACATGATACTCTACAGAGAAGACCCCAAAAACTCCACTAAAAAACTGCTAGATTTAATAAGCAAATTCAGTAGTGTAGCTGGATACAAAGTCAATACTCAAAAGTCAATAGCCTTCCTGTACACAAATAACAAACTTACTGAAAGAGAAATTAGGGAAACAATACCTTTCACAATAACATCCAAAAAAATGAAATACCTAGGAATCAACCTCACAAAGGATGTAAAAGACCTCTATACTGAAAACTACAGTACTCTGAAAAAGGAGATTGAAGAGGATATCAGAAAATGGAAAGATATCCCTTGCTCCTGGATAGGAAGAACCAATATAGTGAAAATGGCCATACTTCCAAAATTGTTATACAGATTTAATGCAATTCCAATCAAAATTCCAACAGCATATCTCACAGAATTAGAGAAAACAATCCTAAAATTCATTTGGAATCAGAAGAGACCTAGAATAGCAAAGGCAATTCTGGGCAACAAACGCAAGGCAGGGGGCATCACAATCCCCGACTTGAAATTATACTATAAAGCTACTGTGATAAAAACAGTGTGGTACTGGCAAAAAAACAGACCTGAAGATCAATGGAACAGATTAGAAGATGCTGAAACAACCCCAGTCATACTAAGCCACCTTATCTTTGACAAAGGTGCCAAACACATTCAGTGGAAGAAAGAAAGCCTCTTTAATAAATGGTGCTGGAAAAACTGGCTCTACACATGCCGAAGATTAAAACTAGACCCATATCTTTCACCATGCACTAAACTAAATTCAAAATGGATCAGAGATCTAAATATTAAAACAGAAACATTAAATCTGCTGGAAGGTAGGATAGGTAAATCCCTTGAAGACATTGGTGTAGGCAAAGACTTTATGAATAAAAACTCAACCGCACGGGAACTATCCCAAAGAATCAATAACTGGGATCTCATCTTATTAAAAAGCTTTTGCACAGCAAGAGAAACCACCAACAGAGTGAAAAGACAACCCACAACGTGGGAAGAAATGTTTGCCAGCTGTTCCTCAGACAAAGGATTACTATCGAGAACATATAAAGAACTCAAAAAAATCAGACCTCCCAAATTTAAAGACCCACTCCAAAAATGGGCATCTGAGATGAATACACATTTCTCAGATGAAGAAATACTAATGGCAAATAAATATACAAAAAAATGTGCAACATCACTAGTCATTCGAGAGATGCAAATTAAAACAACACTGAGATACCATCTCACCCCAGAAAGAATGGCTACTATAAAGAAATCAACTAATAACAAATGCTGGAGGCGCTGTGGGGAAAAAGGAACCCTTCTTCACTGTTGGTGGGAGTGTCGACTGGTACAGCCACTGTGGAAGTCAGTGTGGAGATTCCTCAAAAAACTAGGGTTGGAGGTCCCATTTGACCCAGCTATTCCCCTTCTGGGTATCTTCCCAGAAGAATTTAAAACATCGTACCACAGTGATATATGTGCACCCATGTTTATAGCAGCACAATTTGTAATAGCCAGATCTTGGAAACAACCCAAATGCCCATCAACTGAGGAATGGATAAGAAAGATGTGGTATTTTTATACAATGGAGTACTATTCAGCCATAAAGAAGGATAAACTGGAGACTTTTATAGGTAAATGGATGCAACTCGAGAAAATACTCATAAGTGAAATAAACCAGACGCACATGTGTAAGCATCGTATTGTCTCTCTAGTATGAGAAACTGAAAGAGTAAATAAGATCCAAAATGTACAATAGACACGGTGAATCAAAAAGAAACTGGTCAATAAGAAAGAGAGACTGGAATGGGGAAAAGAAAGAAGGGAAAGGGAAAAAAATTATATATGTATATAAGATGGTTAAGATAGATATACTACCAGTTTTACTTAGTTCATTGAAGAGTAAGGTTTGAGCCAATAATGTTTGGACAATTGAATGCTAATGTCTGGTATCCTGAATAACTAACTTAAAGATAATAATACGTAATGCATTGACCATTGTTATCCTCATATTATGTTGTTTTGAAAATTTGTTCTTTTTTTTGATTTGTTTTGTTTTTTCTTCTCTTTAAAATAAAAAAATATTATTATTTCCTTGTGTTTGCAAAAGTTACATTCTTCTCCTCTAGTTACTTTGAAAACATAAATGTTTTAGGCCATAAATACTTTACCATGCTGTATAACATCAGAAATACTTCCTCCCTAACTATGTTTTGGTATCCATTATCTACCTTTTCACTATCTATCTTCTTATATCCTGCCCACACCTTTCTTTCCTATTCTCTATTAACCTCTGTATACTACTGGTATGTGATCAACATTTTAGCTTTCACAAATGAGTGAGAGTATGAAATTTTTTTCTTTCTGTGCCTGGCTTATTTCACCTGACATAGGGTCCTCCAGATCTATCCCTATTGCTGCAAATGGCAGGATTTTGTCCCTTTCTTCCACTCATTAAGGTTACATTATGTATATACTACATTTATTATCCATTCTTCCATCAAAAGACATCTCTGTTGATTCCTTAGCCTGACTATGATGAATAATGCTGTAATATTTTGTTATTTGAATTAACATAAACTGACTTCTTTAGTAACTGGTTTCCTGACAGGCTGCTTACTATTCCTTATAAGGATCTTTACCAGGTTAATTAGATTACTCATTTAACAGTCCTGTGTGGCCTACTCAGCTTTTCTTTGCTGGTCCTGAGATTCATCCAAAAGTTTGAAGTCAAACTTGCTCTTTTGTTACCTAAATTCTGACTTAGTGGTTTCAAAGAGGTTTTCCCTTCTAATATCTCTTAACCAAGTAAAATCCCTTTCTGAGGCTGATATGTTCAACCTGGAACAAAAGAAGTATTCTTTCTTACTTATCTTTTCCAGCTGACTTGCCTCTGGAAAAAAATATTCTTCTTCTTGGTGGTTTTGTATGTTCAGCCCCAATCATACTGTCCTGTTCTTTTGAATTCCTTTATTTCTTGGATCTTTTCTATTTCCCTTCATTCTTGATACCAGTTGTATGGCTGAACACACTCACTTATTTTATGTCTGCTGACATAATCTGCAGAGTTCCAACACTGACTCATTTAGTAATGAAAATAATTGTAAAATTAAATTTGTATTAGAATTTTTTGTCATAAACCATAGGTAAATTACATGATGAAAGTGTTATCATGAAATTACACAATGTTATATCTTCAGGGAACAAGAAGAGTTCAGTTTAGTCTGATTATTGTATAGATTAATGAGAATTATTGTATGGATAAGATTAATGAGAATTATTGTATAAGTAAGATTAATGAGTGCCCTGTTAGGTCAAAACATTCTGATTTTGGTTCAGTGCAAACTCTCCAATATCATATTGCTGCTCTGGTATTATTTTAAAAAATAAACATAGAGTTGATAATTTCAGATCCCAAATTTTATTCAGTAATTTCATGAAATGTATTTTATATTTTTCAAGCAACTTGAACAAGACTATCTACATTTGAAAGGCAATTAGGTATTCTTTTTAAAAAAATCTCTCCTTGGAGAGGGAAGATTTTGCTGCAATACCCCTTCTACCAGTGTTGCTAAGATTGTTCTAAGAAACAAAAATACAGTTAAAATATTTTTTTATATGTAGAGAAGTTTATTTTTACCTTTATTTTCTTGTAGAATTTTATTTTCTTCCCTGTAAATTTTCTTAAAATGCTCTAAAAGGTGATATTATAATGACTTAGAACAAAGATAATTTTTGAAAATGGTCTATTATTATGTTACTCATTCAAGCAAATTTCAAATTTATTGATTTAAATTATATGAGAGATAGTTATTGGGACTAGATATTAGATTGGCTTTGTTTTTTGATATCCGAAGCAGCAACTGTACTAAAGGAATGGAGCTTGTCCTGCAGTGTATTAGTAGCTTCATATCAAGGTTGGTTAAACTTAATGGTGAGGGCTTTCAGTAATGGACAAAGTTTTGAAAGTCTCTGAATTACTCTGAGGCTAAGCACAAAAGCCATATCTGGACATGTAAAGTGGAAAATTGAAACAATTTATGTATCCTGATAATTCAAATAAATGTTCCAACATTTACCTCAATTACCTTGAATCTGCAAGAAAATGTGTTCTTATGTATGAATTAGTCTGAAAACTGCCTCCGTGTTTTGTTCCAATTTACATGTCCAGATATAGCTTTTGGGTAATAATAATAGTGATGGCTTCCATTATGTTACAGGCACTATTAGGTGATTTTCATATATTATTTTTCACCTTCATACCAACTCCACAGCCAGGCATTGTTATTCCCATCTTACGAATGAAGAAACTAAGCTTGTAGAGGTTATAGGATTTATGAAGAGCTTGAAATGGTAATTTTCTTTGAAGAAAATTGGCAAAGGGATGAAAGAAAGCAATACACGTTAAGTCTCAGCAAATGAATAAATGCTAGCAACATTATTTATCAGTTTGAAAAGTCAAAAAGTAAGATCCAAACTCATCGTGCCTCAAGAAGTCTTATGTGTTTTGCTCGGGCATAGTATGATAGTGATTTTGGTTTCTGCTTTCCTTTCTGTGTAAATTTAGATGACTATTTCTGTGCTTGTTTCTTTTATTTTTATTTATTTATTTATTTATTTATTTATTTATTTATTTATTTATTTGTGGGTACCGGGGGTCGACGTCAGGACCTCGCGCGCCAGCAGGTCATCGGCCTTTTACTCGTATGTGGGTTCTGGGAGTTGAACTCGTGTCCTCACGCTTGCCAGGCAGGTGGTTATGCTGCTGAGCCATCTCACTGGCCCAGCCATCTCACTGGCCTTGTTTCTTTTAATTTTTAAATTTTAATTTCATTTTCCAAATCTTCAATTGACTGAGTTGAAACAAAAAAGCTTAAAAAATTAAAAAAAGATCATCCTTCTTATAAAATGGCATATGTCAAAATACCACATTACATTGTCTTTCTAAGGCAATAATTTGCACAACCAAGCTATGTTGGAATGCATTAACTTGCTACAGTTTTGACAGAGACAGTCTGTATACACAAATCCCTCGAATACTGATGGGATTGTGATTATTCCCTGAAAAAAGAAGAGTCTGAATACAAATTTTAGAGGGCCAGAAAGTGTTTAATGTCTCATTGTTTGTACTGAGATTCTAAATCACATTCAAGTTGATGACTCTGATCTTCATATCAATGCACAAATGGGACAGAAGATAAAAGCCAGGAAAGCTGTTTTCTGAGTGAAACACTGATTTTGTTCTCATGTTACCAGCAAGAAACCATTTGGGATATTTAAGCCTGAGGTTGAGTGCTTCGCATTTGTTGGAGCTCCTCAGTGTTTGAAATGGGTTTTCCCTTTAGGGAGCCCATCCATTTGGACAAGTGCTACATCAGATCAAAAGACATGGGAAGAGGTATTTTGTGCAGAGATTGAATTTTTTCTTGGCAGAATAACATAGCCTTTTAGCAGAACATTGTCTGTTTTCTACTGAGTGTGCCTTTTCTTTTCTTTTTTTAATGGTTGGAGTCTGTTTCCCAATAAGTGTCAGGCTTTTTTCATGTGGCAAATGGCTAACAGCCACCTGGAGATCATTTAAAGTGAAAGCTGGTGTTTGGGGATTTGGTTTCTCAGCCCTAGTTGATATTGTTTTCCAGTTTATTAAATGTTGATCAAATTATTCATTGTGTTTATTCAATATTTGAGAAACACAAAAATATAAACCTTTAAGTTTTACAATTAGGTCATCATGATATTCTGTTTAAAATATCACGGAATTACTAAAAACATCATGTCTGTAGCTTTTATGTTTTACCATTCAAAGAAAGACAGTGTTATCCCAATCTTAAGGATTTTATCACCTTAAGTGGTTTTATAGGAGGTACTCAGAATTATTCAGATTACTACTTTAAACATAAAAACAGGTTAATGCAGCAACAGAAAGCAGTAGACACATTTTATTTCCAAGTAGTGATGCTGATCTATTTCAGGTGAACATTACTGTAGTTACAGGAGCCTTGAACACAAATCCCTGGTGACACTGTCTGGTGACAATACCATGGAGTTGGAGGTGATGCCAGGAAGACTGTCACAGTGGGGAATGATTAAAAAATTGGAAAAGGGAGGGGAAAAACACTGTGTTTGCTTTCTGTTACTATTCTTTTTTAAGAATTCCTGGCACAACAGATCTTGTTTTCCCCTGCCATCATTAGCAATTTTCACCAATCATAGGTAATCATCTACTTCCAAAATGAAAAGAGATTTGGCCAAGGTGCAATTGGAATGATTTCTTCTGCACCCCTGGGGATGTTACTGGAAATTTTACAATTTCTGTTTTCAAACTACTGCCTTCTGATAAAATATAATGGAAAATTATAATGGAAATTGGGGCAATTATTCAGCTAATATGTGCAAACAGTACATTTTCACTTTTGGTTCAGTGAAGAAATATCTCCATCACTAGATTAATGCCTTCTTTCATTTTTAGCACTTTTGGCTAGAACCTTATCATCTCTGATATTAAACTTTATATTTGAATCTCTCTACATCTTGCCTTCCACACTACCTGATAATACGTTAGTGGTTGGGTAACAATTTATTAATTTTAAGGCTAAGTTTTTTTTTTTTTTTGTAAAAATGATACATAACAGTTAGGAGACAAGACTTGGAGTAAGATTACCTGGTTTCATATATTGCCGCATTCACCTGATGGTCAGGTGCCTCAGAAGAAGTCATTCGACTCTCGGGGGACTCATGTCTTTATCTATGAAACGGATAACAATATTATCCTCAAAGACTGATATTCCACTCATATGTACTTGTGAATCACTTGTTACAACACTAAAATGCTTCCGTACTGGCTGATAATTGCAGCCTCAAGTCCCCTAAATGCCCCTTCTTCTCACTGCAAAATACACATTTGCTCAGCACAATGATTGAGCGTGGATTCATTGCTCAGTAGAGGGCCTTCAGGATTCTGTGCCAGTACTATGTCTAGAATGTGTCCTCACAGGTCAGTGCTCATATTGTTCCTGTTGATAAAGGTATTTAATGTTATTCTATTTATAGAGTTGTAAGGATTAGCTGAGGTAATATATACTGATATGTTTAGCACCTGGTGAGCAATAAGTAGTTCAATTTGCCATTATTATAAGTAGATGGCAACATTTACAAGGCAAAGAAATTATGCCTTATTATTTTGCCCATCTCCTTAAAGCACAATGTAGTAGGTGGGCCATCTATTCATTCATTCCTTCATTTCTTTTCTTTTTCTTATTGTAAGAACATGTACCATGGAATCTACCCTACTAAAAATGTTTAGGTGTACAATACAATCTTGGTAACTATGGGCACAATGTTGTTCAGCAGATCTCTAGAACTTACTCATGTTGCATAACTGAAACTTTGTACCCTGTAATTGTTTGGATCTGGAATGTTCCCTCAAAGCTTATGTGTTCAAGGCTTGGCTCCCAAGACCATTACATTTTGAGGTGAGCTCTTTGGAAAGTGATTGGATCATAAGTACTCTAACCTCCTGAATGGATTAACCCACTGACAGGTTCTTAATGGGTTATTAGGAAGTGGGAGAAATTTAGGACATGGGGATGGGGCATATGTAGAGAAAGTTGGTTCTTGAAGGCTGTTGTTGAAGGCTATATCATGCCTCCCTCCACTTCCTGGCCACCATGAAATGAGTAGCTTTGCTTGCTAAGCCCTTTCATCATGATTTCCTGCCTCACTACAGGCTCAGAAACAATGAAGCCTGCTGACCATAGACTGAAACCTCTAAAATCCTGTGCCCAGACAAATCTAGTTTCCTTTGTTATTCTCAGGCATTTTTCCTCACAGTGATGAAAATCTAACATGTACCCTTTGGCTAACGTCTTCCTTATCATAAAATATTACCTCCTTTCCCTAGTTACTGGCAGCCACCATTCCACTCTATGCTTCTGTGAGTTTGAATATTTTAGATATCTCATATAAATGATATTATCTAGTATTTGTCCTTCTGTATGGGTTATTTTACCTAGCATAATGTACTCAAAGTTAGTCTGCAAGCAAATGGCTTATTTCTTTTCTTTAGTGTAGGAATAATATTAAATTGTATGTACATAATTTTATTATGCATTTATCCACTGATGGACATTAAGAATGCTTCCACATCTTGGATATTGTGAATAGTGTTGCAAAGAACATATAAAATACATAAGAATTATATTAAATCAAGGTACACTTTTAGATACATAGTCTATGCTGGATTATAATAGCCCTTTTCTCTCCCACTCTTTCCTATTTTCTATCTTTTATTTCATACTTTATTTGTATATTGAGTTTTTCATATTAGTGAAACACTGAGATGTTTAAGCTTAAGATTTGTTCAGAAAGTCTTTGCCTATACCTGTGTCTTCCCTCTTAGGACTGCTTTCATTGTGTCCCATAGGTTCCAGTATGTTATACTGGCATTATCATTTGATTATAGAGACTGTATAATTTCTTCTTTAATTTCATATGTGACCCATTGATTATTTAAGAGGGTATTATTTAATTTCCATGTGTTTTGCAGGATACATAACTTGAGGTGGGAAGCTGTTATCTTTTAGTGTTGAAAGATGTCACTCCAACCTCTTCTGGCCTTTAGCGTTTGTGTAGAGAAGTCTGTTGTAATTCTCATGGGTTTGCCTTTATATATGATTCTAACAGCATTTAAGATTTTGTCCCTGTAATGGACCTCTGGCACTTTGCATATAATGTAGCACAGATATGTTCTCTTTTGGTCATGGCTATTTGAGGTTCTATATGCCTCACTTATCTGTATGTTTATTTTGTTACCTATACAGTGGTACCTCAGTTTATGAACTTACTTTGTTACACAATTCTGGAAAAAAATGGCAACATTCATGTTCATATGGGAAAGATGGCTGTGGTTGTATTTGTCACCTGATGTGGAATTCACAAACAAAAACAAAATTTTGCCAAATGCTTCTGTTCATGAACCAAATTGTTCACAAACAAAAGTGTTCTTGAACCAAAGAGCCTCTATATTTGGGAAGTTTTCTGCCATTATTTCTGTGAATATGTTTTTTATGCCATTTGTGTTGTTTTCTGATTTTTCACTTATTCCAAATATTCATATATTAATCTTATTTGCATCATCTAGCAGCTGTTGCATCCAGTTTTCATGTTCTTTTGTTATTTTTAAAGTGTCTTTGAGGAGGTATCATTAAAGGCACCATTGTCTTCTAGTTCTGAAGTTTGGTCCTCACCTTGGTTGGTTCTGCTGCCCATACTTTCAATATGATTTTTAATCTCATGGATTTCTGATTGGAAGTTTTTCATGGACTCTACTTTGGTAAACAGGTCATTCATGTTTGTATCATTTTGTTTAGCTCAGCTAGCTTTTCATTAGTGTTTCTGAAAGCTCCTGCATCTTTTTGGTTGATACTTACAGTATCTGTTTAGTTATATCCTCTGTGATCCTGATGAGTACCTCTTTGAGCTGTTTTCTAACTTCTTCTGCTGTCTTTCCTAATAATTTGGGTGGTTGATTTATGCTATTCTGCCTATCATTATCCCCTGGATTGACTTCAGGGTAGTTGGGAGTTTTGGGAGGCATTTTGTTGCCTTTTCTTCTCATGTTTCTATTGTTTGTTTGTTTTGTTTCATGCTGAGGTTTGTGAGTGCTTATAGTCTAAAGACATTTTTGCTAGTATAGCGATCTCTTTAGTTGCTTTTCAGTGATATAATTTGGGCATGACTAATTATAATCCTTTGCCACAGCCCCAAGATCTGACTACCTTGGTTAATTTGGGAAGGGAGAATGCAGTATATTTAGCCTAGCAACCACATTTTCTGGGAATGTGCTTTAGTATTTTTAATGTCACAAAGGCAATCTGAGTGTTGGCTTACAGAGAAATAGTGACAATTATGTGACCCTGTTAATATCAAGCAAATTAGCTATAGTAGTACCATCCAGAACAAATTAGCTATTAACATGTCCTAAGAACCAATTATGTATCACCTCTAATCCTAGAGAAGAAATCAGCAATTATGATGTAAACATTAAGGCAACCAAGGTATTGATTTACAACTAATATGTACTAAATGTGACAGCTATATATTTGCTAATGGTAGAAGAGAATTCAACAATAATTTTACTTAGCTAACTATCAGAAGATTAACAAAGCTTTATGGTGATTCTGTTAAAAGTATAGGGTTTGGGGGGGCTGGGGATATATCTCAGCGGTGCAGAACCTGCCTGGCAAGCGCAAGGTCCTGAGTTCAATTTCCAATACACCCCCCCAAAAAAAGGGGCCGGTGATATAGCTCAGTGGCATAAGTGCCTGCCTGGCAAGTGCGAGGTCCTGAGTTCAACTTTTGGTACCCGCCTATTAAAAAAAAAAGTAGAGGGTTTGGGAATGGGGGAATGTAAGGGAAAACTTTGAAACCTTAAACTCTATGATATGAGAAGGAGGAGTGAGATGTGGTACAAAGGACCTTTTTGGGGAATAGACAGATGTTGATAGAATTAGGTAAAGGTAAGAAAACACTGGCAAGAAATAGATAAAAAAAGGAGAAAAAAGAAAAATATATAGAGAGCAAAAATAAGGGAGGAATAATTGAGAAAATAAAAATTAAAAGGGGGAAGAGAAAAAATAAGAAAAAGAGGTAAGAAGCAAGACAGAAGGACAAAGAAAGTTTTCTTAAGCCCCAGGAAACTGGTGAAGAAAAAAGGATGGAAGGAAAGAAGAGAAAAGAAAAAAAACTAAAACAATACCTATACTCATGAATAACAAAACCAAACAGAAAGACAACAACGATAGAAAAACCAAAAAGAAACAAAAACCCCTGAAATTTGGCTGTGATTTTGAACATGTGCTTTACTTCCAGGATCCAATTTAAAAATGGACAAACAACTGAAGCAAACTTTTCACAAAAGTTTGGGGCAGTGTCCAATTCAAGATGTGTCCCTACCATCAGAGCCCAGATCCATGCTGTATTCAGTCGCCAGCAAGCAGGTAGTAGGATTATGGCAGCATGCCAATTCTTGGATTTTTAAATCTGCCATGATTCAGGCTGAGCCTGGCCTCTGGCCACGGGGATGGGGCCTGAGTGCTTTAGCTTAAACCCCTCCAGGGGTGTCTTCCCAGCCTGGCCATTGCTCCCTGGCCACGGATATTTCCCATGGCTGGCCAGTCACTATGGGCTTATAGCACTGGGAGCCCTGAAATGAAGCCAACCTGTGGCTGCTCTGAGTGCCAGGTTCAGTTGACTCCTCCCTGAAATGGCATCCTAGTCTCTCTAGGGGATATGACAGGCACTTGGACTAGAATCACTCACCAGCTGTGGCAGCAGACAGCTTCTGCCAGTCTGTTCCACTGCTGTGTTTCTCTTTGAAGGACACTGGAGTTCCCCACTTTCACTGTGTCTCTGTAGATTTGATCTTCCTTTCTTGTGAGCCATGAGCTGGGAGCTGGGGAGAAACTGCAGATCACCTCTTTCTTTTTTTGCATTGCGTTGTGTCTCTTCAATTTCTCTGTAGACTCCAATTTTCCCATAAAATCCTTCCTGGATCCCAAAGATCCATCTCCCTCCTTCTTTTCTTTTCCAAGTTGTTATTTTCTAGTGTCCAGATTCTAAATCTTGGAGAGGCTGATTTGTTATTTAACATTCTGATGTTTTCCCCTTAATATGCTTTATTTTGCGGAGGGGTCTGTTTTATATGTTATATACCCATTTACCCATTTTTAAATTAGATTTTTTGTTGTTTTGCTATTGAGTTGTAAGAATTCCTTATATATTTTGAAAATTAACCTTTTATGAGGCATATGGTTTGCAAATATTTTATACTATTCTCTAAGTTACCTTATCATTTTGTTGACTGTTCCTTTGACTGTGGAGAAGCTTTTTAGTTTGAAGTAGTCTCACTTATCTATTTTTGCTTTTGTTGACTGTGCTTTGATGTTATATTCAAGAAATTATTGCCACACCCCATGCCAAGGAATTTTCTAAGCAATTTCATTTTCAGTAGCTACAAAAATTACCTAGGAATGAATTTAAGAAAACAGATGAAAGATATCTACAATGCAAACTATTAAACACTGATTAAAAAAAAAAACTAGAAGAACCCAAAAATGTGTACATATATCCTATCTTCATGGAATGGAAGAACCAATATTATTAAAATGGACTTACTATACAACATAATTATAGATTCAATGCAATCCCAATTTAAAAATGGACAAACAACTGAAGTAAACTTTGCACAAAAGGAGATATACAAATGGCCATTGGATATATGAAATGGAGCCCAAGGCCATTAACTTTGAGGGAAATGCAAATCAAAACTACAATGAAATATCACCTCATATCTGTTAGCATGGCTAATATCAACAAGAGTTGGTGAGGATGTGAAGAAATTGGAATTCATGTACATTGTTGGTAAGAATGTAAAAGTGGTGCAACTGCTGTGGAAAGTATTTTGGTTGTTTCTCGATTATTTTTAAATATAACTATCATATGCTTCAGCAGTCCTCCTTCTGGGTGTACATCTAAAGAAACTGAAGTCAGGAAATAGAAGAGTCTTTAACACTGCTTTGTTCATTGCAGCACTATTCACGATAGCCCAAATGGGGAAGGATCATAAATGCTTATCCGTGGATGAATGCATAATGAAGTGTGTTTCATACCATGACTGTTAATCCTCATATGTTAGCTTCACTGGATTAATAAATATCTGGCAATTTAGTAAAGCACACTTCTAGGTGTGTCTTTATGGGTCATGGAGGTGTAGCCTTGGGTACTCTATATAGTTCTTCACCTGTTGGTCCCTGGCACTGTTCCCCTGCTTTGGTTCCCTGCTGACATGAACTGAACAGCTTTGCTCCACCACATTCTTCTACCATGATGTTTCGGCCTTGGAGCATTCTGACTATGGACTGAATTCCCAAAGATTAAACCTACCTCCATAAATCGTGCTTGCCTAGCATTGTTAACAAGTGAGAGTTGACTAATACATATACATGCAATGAAATACTATTCATGCTTTAAAGAAAACATACTGGCCATTTGCTATAACATAGATTAACCTTGAGAATATTATGCTAAATGAAATAACCTGGATGCAGAAGGATAAAAACTACATGATATTATTTATTTGAGGTATCTAATTAGTCAAACTCAAATAGAAGCAGAGAGGTGGTTGCCCAGGGATTAGACAAATAGAAAAACAGGAAGATATTTGTCAAAGTGTACATAGTTTCCATTGTGTAAGATGAAGAATTTTAGAGATCTATTTCCTATAGGACTTATGTCTACATTTTAAGTATAAAATATTGTATTTATATTTAATAATTTACAGACAAGTTAAAGCCTATGTGTGTTCTTACTGTACATTGCCATTGCCATCAACATCATCATCATCATCAACATCATCATCATCATCATCATCACTGTGACTTTGTGGCTGAAGGAAATCTTTGCAGGTGATGGATGGGTTCATTGCATAGGATGGGCTTATATAATGGTTTCATGAGTGTATTATTTGAAGTTGTATGCTCAAAACTACACAAAGTTTTTTGTATGTCATTCATAACTAAGTAGTTATTTAAAAATTCACTGTTGAAAGAAAGTTAATCCAAGAAAGTCTTACAGATTGGTGAAGAGTATTTACAATTATTTGGATCCTAAGATCCAGTGACTTGAGATGTCTTTTAAATTAGACAGTTGAGTAGGATTGGCTAGATATTTTAGTATGACAGGATTAGTATAGAGAATCTTGAAAGCTCTTGTTTGATAAGTGTCAACAATTTATTGCCTGATGAAAGAGCTAATTGCTGGATGGATTAGTTTGTATGGATATATAGATTAATTTGTATTTGTGAAGCAAAGAGTGACATTAATATCGGGTAACAGCTTTCCTTCTTGGGAAATAGGTCTTATTTCATCTTGTTACTAGGGTCTCCACTATAGTTTAAATATAAAGTGTTCCCAAAGATTCATGTATTGATCCTTAATGCAGCAATGTTCAGAGATTGGACCTAAAGAGTGACTGGGTTATGAGGGCACTTCTTCACCGGCTGAGTGTTCATTAGGAGGTAGAGCTTAGCTAGTTAGAGGATGTAGGTCAGTGGGGGTGTGCTTTTGAAGGGTCTCTCTCTTGCTCTTTCCAACTATTTCTGTTTTCTGGCTGCTATGAGGTGAGAAGATTTCCTCTATCACATCCTTTCACTTTGTGATTTCTGTCTTGGAGCTGGCTGACCATGATATGAACCTCTGAGACAATGAATCAAAATAAACCTTTTCTCCTTTAAGTTGTCTTTTTCAGGTCTTTTAGTCAAAGTAATAAAAAAATGACAAACCAAGGCTCTGATCTCAGTCCTGATAGATAAGCTATGGGAAAACAGTCTCAATTCTGAAATTTCATGGAAGAAAGAAACTCTAAAACATTAGGGTAAGGAAATTGAAATGCCAGGAAAGTTCAGGCTACAATATCAAATTGAGCGGTTACCCTTGACTTCCTAGTGAATGTAAGATTCAATTAAAAATTTATAGAAGGTGAGAAGTTATCCAAACTGGATATCTGGCTTCTTTGTGATATTTCTGTAGATTCAATGTAGATCCAAGTTTAATCTGAGTACTATTTAAACTGTTCAAACAATACTTTTTGTACTCAAATTTTCCCAATTATTTTCAATGAAAAATATTTTGAGATTTGAATTTCCTCTCAATTGACTTATTGTGGATCCTTATTTTAATTGAAGAGAATTGATTTAAATGTAGTTAAATAAGGAGTTCAAGGAAAAGTGAGGTAGGCACTTAAGCATTAGTCATAGGGTCACTTTTGAAAGTTTTAGCTAACTAAAGTATGTTCTAAATTTGGAAAGAACTCTGTCTCTTCTAACCTGCCTTCAGTCCTCTTCATTAACAGTGTAGCACTGGAAGACTCTATTCAAATGACCAACTGATAATTTTTGCTTTTGTTTGCCAAAACACCATATTCTTCAGTTTTGTCTTGTACCCGCAACACTCTTAGAAATTAGTTTCAATTTTTCATTTTGAGAACTGTCATTTCATGCTCAGATGATTTTTCTTCTATTTTAAAATCTAGGTGACTACTTGGTAGGAAGATTGAACTGTCTATAATGAGTATCATAGGAAACTACTATGGAATGGATTTATTTATTTATAGCTAATGTAAATGCGTTAACACCTTTACTCCTTTCCATAATGCACAAAATTTAAAAAATAAATAGTTGGAAATGATTATCACGTTTGTAATTTAGTAAGACAATTTTTTGAGCATTTCTGTTCACAATGAGGAAGAATTATCATAGCAAATCTAAAAATAAACACATTGTTGTCCATATTGAATCATAAATGGATTTTTGTCCATTGAATAGATTACTGCACCATAGCTGTACTTTTTCCAGTAACCATATGGTGATGAAGGCACACTCTGCAGCGTGGGATTCCAAAACAAAGAGACAGCACATAATGCTAAATCATACTAGAGATGCTGAAGAATAAACCTGATTTTATTCTTCCTGCATTCAAAGCCAACAAAAAAAATCTTATTTAGCTCACAATAGGGTAACTGCTAAAATTAGTGCAGGTACTGATATGCTAATTTGTCCTGAGGTATGCACAGTGGGTACTTATTAAATATTTGTTGAGTTTGTGATGCAAGACCTCTGTGCTTGCATCTGGAGAGAGTTAAATGATACATCATCCTGAATTTTGCCACATGAGTTTATGCTATTTAGTTTTGCACTACCAACTGTCTCGGTTACTTTTCTCTTGTTGCTGGGACAAAATACCTGACATCCAAAATTAGGGAAGGAAAGGTTTATTTGGCTCACAGTTTGTGGAGGTCTCAATCCATACTTGGCTGTCTCCAAGGCAGAGTGGCACATGGCAGAGGGCAACAGTTCATGGTGGTGGAAGGCAGCAAAAACAGCAAGAGCAAAAGGGAGGAGCGTGTGCAAGAGCACAAGAGAGAGCAACCTCTTTCCCTCCCTTATATTACATGCAGGCTACCCGCCCCAGGGTGGGCGTAGCCCTCACACCCATAATCCCAGCATTAGACCATGAATCAGTCATAAACTCCAGAAGCCCGCCTCCATGACTGCATGAGGCTTTGGGGGGACATCTAGACACAAACCATAACATTCCGCCCCTGGACCCCCAAAGACTCATGCACATCCCTTTATGCAAAAGGCATTTTGGTCCATCTCTAAGAGTTGCCAAAGTCCCAACAGTTTAAGCATTGCTCAAAAGTCTAAGTCCCAAGTCTCCTCCGAGATCTAAGGCAAACTCTTAACTGTGAGCCACTCTGCTAATGAAAAGAAACTTAAACACTTCCAACATTCAATGGCACAAGATAGACATTACCATTCCAAAAGTTACAAACAGGGGGATACAAAGGAATGGGACCAAAGTAAGTCCAAATTCCAGCAGGGCAAATATTAAGTCCTGTGGTTCCATGTGGAACATCCAAAGCAATCTGTGGTAAGTTGTGAGCTCCAAAGGGCTTGTGTGGCTCCGCCCCTATGGCACTTCCAGTGGTTGTAGCGCCCATGGCTTCTCTCTTAGGCCTGCTCAGCTCCCTCTTCGCAGGTTTCCTCAGACAATCCACATTCCTGGCTTCTGCAAACTTCTGGGGTCTCCACTGCATCTTTGGCTTCACACTCCCAGCTTCACACAGTGCCCTCTCAGGGGCACCCTGCCTGGCCTCCCAGGCCTTCTTCTGAAATCTAGTTGGAAGCCTTCTTAACCTCAGAACTCTTGCATTCTGCATGGGCCTAAAACTAGTGCCACGTGGATGATACCAAGGTCTGTTGCCAGCTGGAACAGTAGCCAGGCTTTCTCTCTTGGCTGTAGGGATTGAGTGCCTGGATCGCTGAGCATGCTGAACCTGCTTCTGAGGAACAAATTCTCTATGCTGCCGCCATTTTAGAACCTGGTGTGGCTGCTGCCATTTTGGAACCTGGTGTGGCTGCCGCCATTCTGGGACATAGTGTGGCTGCCGCCATTCTGGAACATGGTGCTCTGAAGCTTTCTCCTCAGAGCAGGGTCTTTCACTTTTGCAGTTTTGAGGCTGCAAAGTGTGGAGACTTGCTGCTTCTTGTGATGTCCTCAGGCCATCTTTTATATTCTCCTGTTTCTTCTCAACAATTGAGATCTTCTCAGCTCTATTTTTGCAGTCCACAGCTTTACTGGAGCTTCCTTTCTGGCCAAACTCACAACATTTTAAATCATTCTTCTGGGCTCCTTGCTCTTGATTCTCAACATAAATCTGGCTAAAGGCCCCCAACAATAGCCATGCCACTGCCTCAACATTAGACTGCCTTGAAATTTTTTCTGCCAGTTTACTTAGTCCGCTGCCATTAATCTTAGTCTCAGGCAAAGTCTCTGGACATGAGCAAAATGCAGACAAACTTTTTGCCAAGCCATAACACACATGTTCTGGAGTCCAGCAGCCAATGCAATCTTTCTTCCCAGCAGAAACCTCCCAAGCCTGATCTTTACCAGCAGGATTTCTATCAGCCTTCTGGTGTTCCGAGCTCTGACCAGGATCTCCCATACAGAACAACCTAAGGCGTTCCAGTGTTACTCCTTCAGGTGACATCTCTGAACCTTTCCCAACTCTTCCCACAAGCCATTCCCAAAGGCTCTTGAACCACATGGTCGGGTATAGTCACAGCAATGACCCCGCTTCTCTGGTACCAAATTCTGTCTCGGTTACTTTTCTCTCATTGCTGGGACAAAATACCCGACATCCAAAATTAAGGAAGGAAAGGTTTATTTGACTCAGTTTGTGGAGGTCTCAATTTGGCTGTCTCCAAGGCAGAGTGGCACATGGCAGAGGGCAACAGTTCATGGTGGTGGAAGGCAGCAAAAACATCAAGAGCAAAAGGGAGGAGCGTGTGCAAGAGCATGAGAGAGAGCAACCTCTTTCCCTCCCTTATATTACATGCAGGCTACCCGCCCCAGGGTGGGCGTAGCACTCATGCCCATAATCCCAGCATTAGACCATGAATCAGTCATAAACTCCAGAAGCCCGCCTCCATGACTGCATGAGGCTTTGGGGGGACATCTAGACACAAACCATAACACCAATCTACTATGTTTTCCAAGCTACTGTATCTTTGAGAACCTGGGCTTCAGATCAGAAATAAAGAAAATTTAATTCTGAAATAGAAAGCTTCATTTTCATACTTATTCAATTCTCCTTAACCATTAGTTCTATATTTTCCTAATATTTTTAAGTCTTTATAGTCATACTATTATTGGCTAGAAAAATTTTACCCTTTTTTTCTTTTTCTCCATTATCTGTTTAGGTTCTTCTATGTATAACTACCATTCATTAAACTCTTTCAAAGCTTCACAGTAATCCTATTATTACACCTATTTTCCAGTTAAGAAAGTTGAAGATTAAAGATGCATGGTAATGTGTGTCATTTCATAAGTAAAGCTATTATTTTTTTCAAACATGTTTTATTTGTCAGAAGACTTGACTGGAGTTGACACTGCCAACATGATCTATCCATTCATTACCCATATTACCGCCAAGCTCCTCAGGTGAGCGGAATAGTTCACCTGAGTGGAAAAATGGATCAGCTGAAGACCCCTCTTCGTATCATTCTTCTTTGGTGGCCAGATCTAATTTCTTTTACAATCAGAAGTCATGTCTTAAATTAGAAAGCTAGAATCAATGAGTTTGGATAACAGTCCCCTAATGTCATCAAGATATGCAGAACCCACACCTAGCAGAGAACTAAGAATTGGAAGTTGTATTTTGAAACTGAGTTTGTATAAGCTAGGCCAGATCCACTGACTTCTAGCCAGTGATCAGAATAACTTTCTGAATTTCTTATATCCTTGTTGTTGTATAATTTCTCAGTGGCTTTCTCTAAAGGGTACAACAACCTACTCATCATTCAATCAACATCCCCTCGTTAAACGATTGGATGCCATATATGGCCTATTGTTAGCTCATTCTATGCAAACTTTCTGCAGCAAAGAAGATTAAGTGAAAGAATCTCTCAGGATAATTGAAGAAATGAAAGTTTGTATTGATTTTTTTTTTTGCTTGCATATGCCGACAAAAAAAGGAACTATTATGAAATTCCATGTAATTTTAACTACTTGCTGCTTAAAAATACTATCAGATTGCTATTGCCTTGGCCAATTATTCCAACAAGTAAAATAATTATCATGCATCATGCAAAAGAAAATTAAGAATTTTATTCATCACATTCTCCATATTTTCTTGCATTCTCTCTCTTCTAATTACTTTGTTTAGCCTAATTTACCTTTATGCCCTTGGAGCAATTCTAATACACATTGTTTTGAGACGTCATCATAAACTCCTCTTAATGTTAAAATATCACATGCAAAAATATGATTGCTGGGCCGGTGAGATGGCTCAGCGGCATAAGCGCCTGCCTTGCAAGCGCGAGGGCCCGAGTTCGACTCCCGGATCCCACATACGAAAAAGGGGCCGGTGATAACGCTCAGCAGCACGGGCGCCTGTTGGCGCGCGAGGTCCTGAGGTCGACCCCCCGGTACCCAGAAAAAAAAAAAAAAAAAAAAAATGATTGCTGCATATTCAATTTCTGTATTATTACAAGTTCTAGCCCAACAGTTATTTATGCTAGAATTCCTATTAGGAACTTTACAGCAAGGCATATTGACTAAAAAGTAAATAATATTTTTATGTCATAAATGGATTTTACACCTGTTCATGTGTGATAATGAATAATATGTGGACAAAAATTACAGTACTTATTTGCATTAAAAATCCAACTATTTCTAAATGTTTTGACCCTTATTGCAATTATGTTTTTCAAGGTCCAGGGGCCATAGGCCACCTACTCATTCTTGGGCAAAATTATAAAATGGATGAAATTTGTTTTCACAGAATTTCTCATTTCCCTGTTCTTTTTTTTTTTTTTTTGTGGGTACCGGGGGTCGACCTCAGGAGCTCACGCGCCAGGAGGCGCCCGTGCTGCTGAGCGATATCACCGGCCCTTTTTTCATATGTGGGTTCCCGGAGTTGAACTTGGGCCCTCGTGCTTGCCAGGCAGGCGCTTATGCCGCTGAGCCATCTCACCGGCCCTCATTTCCCTGTTCTTGGTAATGTTTTTTTTTTGTTTGTTTTTGGTTTTATTTTTCTATTTGTTTCTTTAATCTGCTAGTTTATTTATGGTCTTCACAATTTAATACAAATTAAATTCTTAGACAGTTTTTCTAGGGTATTTTTATTTCTTATTTTAGATGAAATGCTTTCAGTTATTTTTTCCTTTTCATATGATGTTGGCAGAAATTTTGTCATAAATGGCTTTTATTAGTTTGAAGTAAGTTGCTTCTATATCTGTTTTCATCAGGGTTCTTTCTCATGAACATGTGTTGGATTTGTCAAAGGATTTCTCTGTGTCTATTGAAAGGACCACATGATTTTTTGCCATTGCTTCCATTTTTGTGATATATTACATTTATTGATTTATGTATCCTTGCATGCATGGGATGAAACCAACATAGTCATGATGTTGCATTTTACCTGCAAGTATTTTATTTAGTTTTTTTGCATGTATATTAATAAGGAGATTGGCCTTTTGTTTTCAGTCCTTACCTGGTTTTGGTATCAGGGTAATGCTCACTTTTAGGAATGGGTTTGCCTGTGCTTCTTCCCTTTCAATTTCATGGAAGAGTTTGATGAATAATGGCATTAGGTCTTCACAGAAGTTCTAGGAGAATTCTGCAGTGAATTCATTGGGCTTTTCTTTTTAGTAGGGTTTTTATTACTACCTCCATTTCTTTGCTTGTTATTGCTGTATTCAGGGATTTTATATCTTCTTGGTTTTAGTTTTGTAATGTGTATTTGTGTAGAAATTTACCCATTTCTTTTATGTTATCCAGTATGTTAGATTATAAATTTTCATAATAGTTTCTTATAATCCTCTGGATTTTGGTGTTATCTGTTGTGATTTTATCTTTTTCATTTGTAATTGTATTGATATAAGTTTTTTCTTTTCCTTTTCTGGTAAGTTTGGCTAGGAATTTATCAATATTGTTTCACTTTTCAAAGAACCAACTCTGATTCATGTATCCTTTTCATTAATATTTAGTCTGAATATTATTAATATTTTCTCCAATTTTTATCATTTTTGTACTACTTTTAGATTTGAATTGTCCTTGTTTTTTGGATCCTTGAGATGCATCTTAGGTTATTTATTTGGGACTGCTTTATTCTTTCAATGTGTGCAGTCAAGGCTATAAATTTTCCTATCAGAACTACTTTTACTGTGTCCCATAAGATTTTGCATGTTGTGCTTTCATTTAATTTTATGACCTTTTGCATTTCTTCTCTGATTTATTCTATGATCATTTGATTATTGAATAATGTGTTATTTAATCTCCAAGTCTTTACGTACTTTCTGTGGCTTCTTTTGTTGTTGATTTCTAGTTTCATTCTGCTATTATCTAATAGTTACAGGGCATTATTTCAAATATTTTGTATCTTTTAAGCATGTTTTATGACATGGTATATTCTGGAAAATACTGTTGTTATGCTGAGGAAAATGTCTATTTTGTTTTTGTTGGATGAAACACTCTGTAGATGTCTGTTAAGTTCATTTGTTCAGTGGTGTGGTTTATCCCTGACGTTTCTTGATATTTTTGTCTGGCTGACCTTTCTATTTATGAGTGTGCAGTATTGAAATCCTCTGCTATGAATGTATTGGTGTCTATCTGTCCTTTTATATCCAGTAGTTTTTTTTTTTTATGAAGTTGGGTACACTAACATTTGGTGCGTATATATTTACAGTTGTTATCTTTTTTTGAACTGTTCCCTTTACCAGTTTATCGTGATCATCTTTGTCTCTTCTGATCACTTTTGGCTTGAAGTCTGCTGTGTATGAAAATAAGTAACTATTCTTGCTTGCTTTCAGGCTCCACTTGCATGGGGTATAATTTTTAATCTTTCCTCTTTCAAAATCAGTGCGTTTCTTTGTGGATGAGATGCAACTCTTGCAAGCAAAATATGGTTTGATTTTGATGTTTGATCCAATCTGCCAATCTGTCTTCTTTTGACTAGGTAGCTAAGATCATTAACATGTCCATGACAGGGCTATAGTTTATATATCACTCCTGGATGGCTCTGGTTTGAATGTGTTATGTTCCTGCTGGCTTGAACAACTCGTGGTACACGCAAGACTGCATAAATAACTTTTCAATTAGTATGAATGGTATTATTTTTATATTTAGGCAGTAATTATTTGAATTCAGCAACTAACTAGACTCAGTCCATTTATAGAGTTTTTATTAATTTTATCAGTAAAAAGACCGACAAATGTGATTAGATCTATTTGAGCCACCAGTAGTAGAAGTGGAACGATGGGACAGTCATGCAGTTACTACAGGTTGTTCCAGCTAGGGGGAATGTGTTAACATTGAAAGTAAGTTATTTATTGAATCCCATCACTGTATTATTTTTCCAGTGCTTGCTCCTTTATTTTTTCCTTTTTGTTTTACTGCTCTATCATTAGATGTATAATTTCATTTGGGATCTTTGGTGCTGATAACTTCCATACCTCTCTCTAGGATTCTCTTAAATAGTTTCTGCAGTGCTGGTTTAGTGATCATAAATTTCTTTGTTACAAAGAGGTTTTTCTTCCCCATCAAATGTGAAGGATAATTTTGTAGGATATTGAAGTCTGGGTTGAAAATTATTTTCTTTTAGGGCTTGAAACACTTCAGTCTATCCTGGCTTTTAAGGTTTGTGCTGAGAAATTCATCTTAATTCTCATAGGCTTGCCTTTATAGGTTACTGGCTGTTTTTCTCCAACAGCATTTAGTATTCTGTTTGTATTGAATTTCTGGAATTCTGATTGTGATGTATCCTGAATAGGTTCTTTTCTGGTCATAGCTTCTTGGATCCTATACTCTTTGGGCTTGAATTCCTTCCTTAGATTTGGAAAAGTTTCTGGTATGATTTTGATGAATAATTTTTGATGCCTTTTGAGCCATCTTCTAATTTTTCCATTATCCTGTAATTCTGATTTTTTTGAGTCATCTAGCAGCTGTTGGATACACCTTCCATGGTGCCTTGTTATTTTTAGCGAGTCACTGGATACCTGATCTATCACATCAAACTTCTGTTCAAGTTCTCATTCTTTATCCTCACATGGGTCAAATTTTCTACCCATGCTTTTGGATTTTTCATATCTTGATTTCTGCTTTGGTTTCTCATAATTTCTAACTCTTTCCCAAAATTTTCATTCATATCTTGTATTATCTCTTTTAACACAATCAGCTTATTGTTTCTGCCTTCTTGACATTTGCTGAACATGTTATTAATTCTTTTACCTGTTTATTTAAATCCTCTTAACCTCATTATCTGATAAATGTGCTTATCTTTTTTTTTCTTTGATCTCTTCAAACATTTTGATCACTTGGTGTTTTAGTTTTTTGTCTGTAACTTCCTCTACTTTAGTGCCAATGAGATCAGCTTTTGGGGATTTGTAGGGTTTGGGAGACATTTTCTTGCCTTCATTTTTCATGTTTCTATTGCTTTTGTCTTGAGGATTGAAGATTAGTTAGGATAGAGAGAATCTATTAGTGGAGATCTCTTTAGTTAGATTGTGTCTCCTTGTGATGTGTCTTCTTTGGTTATGTTTTAGTGTTTATACCACTCTTCAACCTACTCAGTGTAATATTTGAGGGCCTTTCTAGTGTTCAATCTTTCTCTTGAGGTTTGATCCTCCAAGATCAAGAAAAGAGAAAATGAACTCCAGTAATTTTGATAACACAAACCAAATATTGGTGAGCGCTAAAACTCAATTAAAACCAACAAGTGTGTCAACATTAACCAAAAAGAAATGAGCAATAATAAAATCAAAGACAAAGTGGATATTGACATACTGTATCAGTTGCAAGCTAAAACTCTACCACCCTTACAAAGAAATGAAATCTGCAATAATTATATAGACACAAAGACAAACCAAATATTGACAAACTGTATGTACCTACTAAAAGCACCAACTATACCATCATTAACAATTGAAAAAAATCATTAATAATAGCACAGAGTAAATTAAGTAGCTAAAAATTAGTAGAGCTTAATAATAATAACAATGAAAGGGTTGGAAAAAATGGAAGAAGTAAAATTTAAAAATAAAGAAAAGGAAGATTAAAAGAAGAGGAAAGTGAAATAAAAATCCAATGAAGAAATTAAAGAAAGTAAAGAAAATTAGGTAAAGATAATACACAAAAAGAAATTAAAAAAAGAAAATAAAAATAAGAAAAAAATATAAAAACAGAAAAATTATAAAAGTACGATAGAAACAAACTAAAAAACAACCAAAAAGGAGAAATGAATCAAAAAAATTCCTCTGAGTTGAGGTGCTTGGGTGGGCAGTTTCTTTTTAGGGCCTCTGATATTGTAATCCACCAGGCATGAGGGAGGGATAATAAGTCACAGTTAGGGTCTTTCTTGCGGTGTTAATGCTGATTCCTGCCCTACTTTTCCTGCTGAATGGGGTTGATGGCCTGTTGCCTGACTCATGCCTATATTCACTCCAGCAGCTTTTAGTGTTTGTACCTTCCTGTGACTGCTGCCTCCACCAAGCTTTGCTGCCTATGGGCTTGTGAGGTGCCCCACTTGCTCCAGAGGTACCTCTGTCCGTATAGCCTGGGCTGTGGCAAACATCCAAGCTGAGGCGTATTTCTGATCACACTGATGGATAGAGATGTAGACAGCTCAGTTCTGTCCTGGAAGTAGAAAGTGAGGAGGGCCAAAGTGTCTGTTGGATTTAATCCCAGCACTTTCAGATTTACCCCATCAAAAATAGACACAACCAATCTGGCTTCTCACCACTGAGGGTGAGGCCAAAGTGCCCTCCACAGTTTGGGCTCCTCACTACTTCAACTTCTCAAGCCCTCTTCTGTGCATCTGTCTCTTGTGACCATCTCCCACCCACTCACCGTGATAGTGTGACTTCAGAAACCCTGAGGTGTGGTTGTTCTGTGACTTCTGATTCCTGGAATAGTTCAATCTTAAGCAATAAACCCTCTTTCAAATCGCTCCTGGTTATTACACTATTCCTAGGTATCACGGGGTCTGCAGTGGATTTCATTTCCAATGCTAGTATGTCATGTAAAAAGAATCACTTTCAGAGTAGAATGCCCTCACTGTATCTGCATCTTACAATAACCATGGGCTTTTCTTTTTTTTTTTTTTTTTGTGGGTACCGGGGGGTCGACCTCAGGACCTCGCGCGCCAGCAGGCGCCCGTGCCACTGAGCGATATCACCGGCCCCCTTTTCGTATGTGGGTTCCGGGAGTCGAACTCGGGCCCTCACGCTTGCCGGGCAGGCGCTTAAGCCGCTGAGCCATCTCACCGGCCCCCATGGGCTTTTCTTGGACCAGCCCTTCTGGTCCCATGTTTATCCCTGATGACCTCTCCAGGTTTACCTTGTGTTTGTGGAGAGAGGTCCCCCTCCCCGGGAGCCAGGGTTCACAATGTATTTTTTGTTTTGCACCACCACACCCAGGACAATGTATTTTTTAAAGAAAAGGTAACTTTTATAAGCAGATGATCTCAAAATAATCTACTGGTCATTGATAATATATTAATAATAATGTTTAAGCATATTTGTATTTTTAAAAGGACATATATCAAAAATAAATATCAATGTAGCTAAAAAATAATTTTTGGACAAAGAGGCACGTTTAAGTTAGCAAAATAACATTGAATCTTAAATGTTCTTCCGTCTTCTCAATGGATGATTAATGTGACATTATTGCTTATGAGGGCTGAGCAATTAGGAAAAAATTTCCCTTCTTAGTACTTTAATTAGAAGTGGCAAATAAGATAAGCACTCCAATGAAATACAATAATGCGCTCTTCATTCTAAAATGTTTTCATTGTGCCCACTTCAATTTCATTAGTCTTTTAGTCTCCAAGCTGAGACATGTTATTTTTTTCTCTGATCATTAATATTGACATGCAATCATTAATACACACACTTGCTTAAATAAATAGGATCGATGCATTGTCAGAAATTATGGAAGGAAAAATGCTTCAAATAGTGGCAGTCGTTACTACCTTCAGACTTTATTTGCCTCTCTCTCCATCATTACACGGACACTATGCACACACCCGCACACACACACACACACACACACACACACACACACATACAGTCTATTCCAAGGAGACCTTGAAAATGTGGTAAAGCTCTACATTCACTGTAAGATGGGGAAGTGTACACAAATGCAGACTTTGAGGGGTTACTAAGATTCTCCTGGAAGGAAAGGATTGATAAACTTTCTATATCACAGCTCTTAAACTTCTGAGAATATCTTTGTGCATATGTTCCATCTATATATTTGTTTCAGAAATCTATTCTGATTCATTTTAAGGATGGCTGATGCTGTTTTTCTTTCGGAGACTCAGCTTCATTTGGATTTTTTCTTCGCAGGTTATACCAAAATGCTCCACATTCTCAGCTGAGATAGCATATTCCCCACTTGATAAACACACCATGTCTCTAAGTAGTTGAATTAATTCAGTCATATCATCTACAGTGACTCATATCTCAATCCCCATGCTTCTGATTGCCTCATAGTTTTAGCAGAACAACTCACTATATATAAAAGAACTTACTGAATATAGGATCTGGGAAAATATACCTATTTTATTTTATACCCCATTATACTCAGATTGCTCAAACTGTAAATACCCACCTACTTCCAAGTAGGCCTTACTCGGGTTCTTTGATAAACACATGTTCTAATAGGAAATTCAGCATAATAGGAACCATAGGGAGCTCTCTGTGTCCATTCCAGTTGCAGTGGACTGCTCTTCTTTTTATTCTGGTTGAGGATGTAGTCACTGAGCCACTCTTAATGATAAATTCACCTGAAGCATGCTGTCCTTTCCTTGGTCATTTGAATTTTCACATTCCTCTTACATCATAGCTCCCTCCAACTGAGAGAACAGTTCTGTTGTGCCTGATTTACTGAGCCCAGCATCACTCTGTGTGCCTTGACTCGTAGTACTGGTCTTCTGCACTCATCTCCATTTCATGCTTCATTCCAACTGAGAATCTTGCATTTTCCCCAGAAGGCCTTTAAACGCTTGGAGCCCTACTTCCTTAAAAGGTGGAGGCACATCCTAATGTTCAGCTTCCCTCCCTAATTCTAACTGCCGAGAATATTACTACTGCTTGCATTCTCTCATTCTTTTTCACACAACTATTTTCAGATGTCATACTGCTTCAAAATTCAGTGCTCATTAATACTTCCAATTATGCCTGACATTGAATAATCTCTTGGTCATGATGCCTTAGACTGTGCCATGCCCTTAAGGATTGTTCCCCTGCCTGTTCTGGCCTGTGCATTTGGGGTCAGGTCTTATCATCACCACTTCTCACTTGATCGTCTTATGGTGTGTCAGCAACTATAGCATGACGATTAGTCCCGAAACATGAGAACAAACATATGATGAAGCACTGTTTATATTTGATAGCAATTTGAATGTATTGTTGAAACAGACAAACTTTTAAAAAATGAAACTCATGGAAGAACAGAATCACCAACAAAACTCCTTTGCTCTTCTCTGCTGCTGTGTCACGCTTCTCTCCTTAACCCTTGGAAATACACTTTCCTGTCTTCCAACTTTGATATGCCTGAGATCTGAGCAGCAGCAGCCAGTGTTTTTTTTTTTTTTTCCAAAGTCAAAGATGCTCAGTTTCTGAGTTGATATGTCCTTGTGTTCTTTCTGAGAAGCAATTTAATTTAGTAAGATAAAGTCATTTGAAATAGGACAATTGTCTTCCTCAGCACTATCTGAGACTGTCCTGTACTAATCTGTCATTCTTTAAATTCTAGTCTACAGAGTCAATTATTAGCTGCCTAAGTTGCAGTGTCAAGTGCGGGAAAGCAACCCTCCTTTCCAGAAGTACACAGCAGTCAGTAGAACCTAGTTCAGGAAGTCCGAGAAGCTCCAGGGGAATTGAGCCATCAACCTACTCACTGCTTTCTTTTTTCTTGGTACAAGAAACATTGTTTTTCATAATTTTGAAAAATATATTCATGAAAATTACCTGGAATTCACTTATTATAATGACATATTCTTCAATATGCTCTGAGTAATCCCAATTATTATTGTATTATATCATTATTTTATTTATGTGTTAATTATAATAACCACACTTCTTTATATAATTTATGCTTATGTTAAATATTCATCTTTATAAAATTATATGCAAATCTCAAAATTATAGATTAAAAGGAAGAAAACCTCTAAAACCTAAAATTTAAAAAAATAATACCCCAAAATACAATAGCATTATTTAAAATGATGCAAAAGCAAACTCGTATTGTGAAATTTCAAGCTTTACATTTTCTTTATACTGGCTACATATGTAGTTTTGCCTTACTGGATTCTAAGCAATTGTTCGTTTATATGAAATTGAGCATTTGTGAGAATAATGTATTGCCATCACTGTCATCACCTACATGTATCTGTGGCTTACTTTATATTTTGAATTATTTTTAATCTTTGCTACACTATATGTATGACCAGTACTTTTCTAAGAGCACATCCAGGAAGACACAATTTATTTTTCTCTATCTCACTTAGGTAATAGAATGAATTCTTACACATACCTAATCATATAAGGAATAAAAGTTTTTGAGGGTCGGTGAGATGGCTCAGCGGCGTAAGCGCCTGCCTGGCAAGTGCGAGGGCCCGAGTTCAACTCCCAGAACCCACATACGAAAAAAGGGCCAGTGATATCGCTCAGTGGCACGGGCGCCTGCTGGTGCGTGAGGTCCTGAGGTTGACCCCCGGCACCCACACAAAAAAAAAAAAAAGTTTTTGAGTACTTATATAACAATATGTCAGAAATTATAAGACTTGGTTGTTTTATAGAATTTATATACAGTACTTGTAAAATTAAAGATACTTTAGGTGGCTAGTATTTGTTAAATGTTTATCATGTATTAGGTAAACTTGTTTCATTTTTACAACCAAATTACAAGGCTAATAATTACTTAAGTATTGTGCAAATGAAGAAACGGAGCCTTGGAGAGATTAGAGATTTGATTAGATCATCTGATACTGATAACTAAGATAATGGGGAAGAGTCCCGGGATTTCACCTGAAACTCACGGATTTTTACACAATCTGGACCTCGAACACAGGGCCAGAAGGCAAATCTCACTGACAGCCCATCAACACTTAGGGTATTTACCATTTTTACATTATCATTTCATGTTAGATATGAAAACAGAATCTCATATGGAATTCAATCCTGGTTAAGTATCCAGTAAAAGTGATTTATGACTTAATATAATATCAAGTAAGTCAATCAATAATGCATAAAGCTACATAAAGGTATGAGTAAGAATAACCAGCACTCTGCAATTGATCTCGTAAGCATTTCACTCCAGATGGAAATGTCTCAGCAACAACATAGTTCACATGGTTTATTGTGCAGAAAACATCAAGTATGCATCCACCTTGTAAGACAACAAAGTGGGGGGCACAAAGAATGAGTCTGTTTGTCCAATCACAACCCAACCCGCCCTACCTCAGGGGAGTCTAAGACCACTAAATGGAGAAAACACAACAACATTGAATGTCTTCACCATTATCAAAGCCATTAAAGAGATGTAAAAAGCACAACAGCTAACCACATCCATAAATAGTGAATTAGACTTTGGGAAGGCCATAAGAATTCAGTCTCATAAGTATCTAGATGTACATTAATTTAATTTGATAGAAAGGAGAAGTAGACAAACATAAAACATTAATCACCATCTCAGGAATGATTTATTTTGCACATAGTCTTCAGGGATGGGGAAAGCAGCTTACTTTTGGTGGACTTCCAATGCCTGCTTCCTTCTTGATCATCAGAGGTCTGTGCCCATATATCTTCCATTTGTCAATAGTGAATTAGACATGATGTGGCCATCCTATGCTTTTGTTTGTGCAGCTGGAATTCATGGACAGGCATGGACAAAAGGTGCTGAGCTTGAGACTTGTGGTAAAGTTTTTATGCATCAGACCTGGGGATCAAACAGTTTGATTTAAGGACTCTGCTAGTGCTCAAGTTACCACCTTCCATCCTCATTATACATGAATAGATTTCTTTCTGAGAAAACATGGCTCTCATCAGAAATACGGCACACAAAATTTTCTAACTTATATAGCTCAACACGTATATTGTATTCCAGTTGAGAAAAATCACTTTCCTATTAAGAATACTTGAGATATTGATCTAACATATAGAGAAAATGTAGCTTTCATAGTTTGATTTTTATCTTTTTGACTCTATAGGTTTCAGGATTTTTGGAAGTAAAAGAAAACTTTCAAAGTCAAACTAACTCAAGCTAAGGAAACAACAATTTTATCCATACGTAGACCACCATGTATAGATAACCCACTAGTAAAATTCAGCATACTGAACTTGAAACCAAGAAAAGCCCTTGGAGAGGAGGGTACAGCTGGTGGAATGCCACTGGTTTGAAGTTTTTATAATTTAACTGGAAAATAACCAACCCTCAAACTTCATTACAGAAAAAGATTTACAAAGTGTTTGAATGAGGGAACTGACTATGTTTAGAATTGTTTGGTCATCATTTTCAAAATAACTGATTCCAAAATACAATTTCTCACTTCAGCCTTACTGAACTCATGTTTCTTATGGAATATGCAAATTATACATATTCTGTAAAGCATGTTTCTAAGCTTGTATAAATGGGAGTCTTACCTCTTAAAACTTATAAGAAAACTATAAACTATTGTAATTACCTTATCATTGTTCAAGATATTCTTGGGACTTTCACCGGGCAAGCCATTTAAAGAATTTTCTCCTGAAAAGCTTCTGTGGCAGTTTGGGTTGCTATGATCAATTTGGAGTTTCTGAAGTGGACAGAAGGAGTTCTGAAGCTGACTCAATAATTAAATTGAGGAACTGCAGAAATGGAAATACATAATTGATATATTGATCAGTCTGGTGTTTTGTATAGTTTATAAACTAGCTCTAAAAAGCTTTTCCAAAAAGAATCCTAATCAAGTTTTGAGTAGCAACTCTTTTAGAAATAAGTAGTCTCAAATATATGAATTTTTTTGAAGGAGCATATTTTCTGTGAACCATGTGCTAATATGTTTGTTAAAAATTCACTTACCCAAAAGTCTTTCAGTGAAGCTGGAAACTAATAAACAGTTACTGAACTGAGAATGTCTACTTTAAATTTTCAAATTTTCCTCAGCCTAGAACTAGTGATCTCTTGTTCAAGGATGGTTTATCTCCTGGATTAATATATATTGCCCTGGAGACAGGTATTTGAAAGCAGTATCTTTTGTACTTGTAGTTACTAACCCACAAAACAAATTAAAAGTAATATTATCAGTGTGTCATAATTGATGCACAGTGGGGAATTGTTCATGGTGGTAAACTTTATCTTTTATAAAAATGATATTGAGTACTTACTTCTCAGGAAAGGAAGTTGAGATTATTTTCTGTTGAAACTGAAAAAAAGATATTACTGCTTCCAAATAAAAGGAATTAAAACATAAGCACCTGCCTGGCAAGCGTGAGGTCCTGAGTTCAACTTCTGGAACCCACATACAAAAAAGGGCCGGTGATATTGCTCAGCGGCACGGGCGCCTCCTGGTGCGCGAGGTCCTGAGGTCGACCCCCAGTACCCACAAAAAAACACCAAAAAAACAAAAAAAAACATTTTAATAACACATTTAAAAATATTTATACATTAAAATGTTCTAAAGTGCTTTTTAAAAAGGAATAGAACTAGACTATCTTAGCCATAACACATATTCAGAGCTAACAACAGTGTCAAAATAACAGACACAATTGATAAGCTAATGCCCACATTGCGGAAAGTCAAAAAATGCTCAGAATCTTCTCTCAAATGTATTGAGTTTCATAAGGGGGATGTTCGATATGGCCTCTGGGCTCTCGTTACTCTGTGGTACGTGCTGCAGCTCCCTGTCTAGCTCTGGCTCATCTACTATCCCCAGTGCACCATGTCTCAGAGAGATTGCCTGACCCTGATGTTGCTGATACCTGAATTTCTCATGAAGGGGAGGGAGTATAAAGCTTATTTTATACCCCTTCTTTCCTTATGATCCATTTCTGGGGTTGGGACAAAAGCTTGAGGACTGGGCCAAACATCAACTTAAATGGGATAGTTTTAGTGCTAATCCTTACTATCCTAGCTCAGTACCCTTTCATCAAATTTCTGGGCCCAGCTCTTTCTTTTCTAATTCTAGTTACCTTTTTACCTCTAGAAATATTTCTTAGTCCCTTGTGCAAAAAGTCCTTGGTTGTTATGTGCCACCAGTTATCTAGAGAAGACTTGGTGGATAAAATTTAACCTGCACCCTTGATATAGGAGTGTCTGTTAGTGAGCTAGCTCTTTACTTATTGTGGCTCTGTAATATCTATATTATCACTATCTCTTGCAATTTTATTGTAACCATGAAAAATATCACTTAAGGAGAAATTATAACAAAATAGTTCTACAATAATAGCAAATTGGTAACACTCATTAAGTCCCACTATATGCTTCGCATGGTTCTACGTTGTGCTTTACATTGACTTACTTTATAACTATACACGATAACCTTTTAAGATAGGTGCATTATTTCCTCCATTTTACTTATAAGGACCCTGGGCACATAGAAAGTAGGCAACTTGCTAAAGGTGAGACTAATTGGATTGAAAGCCTTGACATCTGAGGACTAGCAAGAAAGGAAAAAGAAGAGTTGAAAATTGGCTTTCATTATAATAGTGTCCAAGGCGCTTTGTTTATTTCTTGTTCAAAATAAACAATGAATATTTGTGGGACAAATGAATAAACGATCTAAAAAAAGTTTTAGTTGCTTTTTCTTAATCACTTCCTTTTTCTTGTCTTGCCTATTTATGTGCTTATTTTAATCTGCTCTAAAGAATTATTGCAAAGTATCTGGATTATATTAAGTCAGTACTCTGTCAATAACTCACATAGCTTTCTGTTGGCTGTAGTTACTAACTGAAGGATTGGAGTGGTTAGGAGATGAGTAATTAAGAGAGTATTTTCCACATGGAGTATCATCAGTGAAATTTTCTGAGACTTGCAATGGCAGAACATTGAAATATGGAATTAATGTCTGAATGGAGGGGTCATACCTCCAGTGCTCCTGTAAAGCCTTGTGCAGTTTTATTAATTACCCCTGAAAATGAGAATAATTTCAAAAACAGTCCTTTGTTGTATGGTGCCAAAGTTTACAACACTGATGAAGCAATGTAAGTTATATGCACTGTGTTCCATAAGCGGGCTTGTATTAATAATTTATACATATGGATGTCACTCATGGAAGTATGTGGCTTCTGAACTAGACCTTGTCCTATGGTAGAAACTGTGTTTTACTTCTAGTCTTTATAGTTTCTTAAAGTTGACTTGATTATTAATCTTGTAATTCCCACATTTTCATAAGTTTTGATCATTTTCTACCTCTTGGTTCTGAGATGCCAGGCTAACGATCTTTATTAAAAGCATAAGGAAATGGTTTCACTTCACACAATGTTTTTAAGCCTTTGATAGCATCCTAGAACTTTAAAACACCCATACATAAATTATATTTATGATTTGACCTTGATCAATTCACTTAAACTTAGTGTGCCCTCTGCTCTATTTGCAAATGAAATGGTAGTCTTGACTCACTTTTCACAGGAGTCAATAAAAATGATTAATTGTGTCTTAAAGAGAGCTTCAAAACATATAATTGTTCTGGGGACAGGGCAAAACAAATAACAAATAACAAACTCCAAAACAACGTTTAAACATAGCTGGGTGAAAAACCAAGGATGCAAACATGGGGAGTTGCTAATGTTGAATAAAGCAGAAGAACATATTTTTCACCAGTCAGTTTTACTAGTTTAAGTAAAGCCCATTTCATTATAAAAATCTATCTAATCAGCAATGGAGCCATTTCATTTTAGTGAGTGTCTAATTGTAGGGAGCTCTGAAGCACAATCATGACCTCCTTCTGTTGTGCTCAGTTTAAGACCACCTTTAATGAAATGTGACGATGAAGCAATTCCCCTGATGAAGCACTTTCATAAATAAATAAGTAGCTAGATGATTTTACCAGTGGGGGTAGAGGGAGGAAGCAAATGGAGCTATAAATTCTGCAAGAATAATTTTACCATTTTTAAAAACTTTTATAGATTATTTAAATTGTGCTTCTCTAATTACAATAGCTTATAACATTGCATTTTGTTTAACAGTATTTGCTTTCATCATATCAGTATCTAGGTAGCAGGATGCTCTAATATCTACTGACAGTAGCTTTCCAGTAATGTGAAGGATAATTGGAGCTATGTGAATGTGCTTTCCTTTTATATGCTTAGAAAGAGACCATACTAGACAGAAATCTGAAGAAATTTCATTAGTTGAAAATTTACATTTCCTAAGTAACTTGCTCCACTCACAGTATATCAGATTTATTTATTTCAAGTTTAATTTTACATATTTACCCATTTTAATTGCCTCCTCACAAATTTCAGTGACCTCATTTGGTTTCAGGAGTGTAGCAACAAAGATAAATTCCCCAATTTTTGTTCTTTTGGTGGCACATCTATAGTACTGTAGAGATAATTTTAAAAGATTTCTTATACACTGACAGTTTTGGGAAAACCTCTGAGCTCATTTCAAGTCATAGTGTTGCAGCTTTGATAGGAGAGACAATATATGACAAAGACTCTCAGCTTCTGTTTGCTTTGGACGGTCTCTTGCAGCTAACATCCATTTATACAACTTTCTTAGATTGATTTCAGAGTGAACAAAAATATTGTAGAAGGAGTCAAGCAGGGATTCAGAACCCATTTGTAGGGGTGTTTTTGCTTTTCCTGTACCTTGTCTGT